>CM065591.1:261250315-262636868 GCA_033119425.1 Bufotes viridis | reverse complement strand
TGCCAGCCACTGCTGCGTCACCAGATTCAGGGTATTGCTATTTTGGCAATTGAATTTCACCCCGTAACAAAATATACCCTGTTACGGACATATTTAAACTTGACCTGCAACTGTTGGAACACCAGATTCCGGGTATTGCTATTTTGGTAATTGAATTTCACCCCAGAATAAAATATATGTTTTTGCGGACACTATTATACTTTAGCAGCGAGTGCTGGGACACCAGATTCAGTGTATTGTTATTTTGGCAATTGAATTTCACCCCAGAACAAATTGTATGTTTTTGCAGACACTATTATACTTTGCCATCCAGTGCAGGGACACCAGATTCAGTGTCTTGCTATTTTGGCAATTGAATTACACTCCAGAATAATATATATGTTTTTTTGACACTATTATACTTTGCCAGACAGTGTTGGGACACCAGATTCAGGGTATTGCTATTTTGGCAATTTAATTTCACCCCAGAACAAAATATATGTTTTGGAAGACACTATTATACTTTGACAGCCAGTGCTGTGACACCAGATTCCGGGTATTGCTATTTTGGTAATTGAATTTCACCCCAGAACAAAATATATGTTTTGGCGGACACTATTATTCATTAGTAGCCAGTGCTGGAACACCAGATTCAGGGTATTGCTATTTTGGCAATTGAATTTCACCCCAGAACAAAATATATGTTTTGGCAGACACTATTATACTTTGCAAGCCTGTGCTGGGACACCAGATTCAGGGTCTTGCTATTTTGGCAATTGAATTACACTCCAGAATAAAATATATGTTTTGGTTGACACTATTATACTTTGCCAGCCAGTGTTGGGACACCAGATTCAGGGTCTTGCTATTTTGGCAATTGAATTACACTCCAGAATAAAATATATGTTTTGGTTGACACTATTATACTTTGCCAGCCAGTGTTGGGACACCAGATTTATGGTATTGCTATTTTGCCAATTGAATTTCACCCCAGAACAAAATATACACTTTTACGGACAGATTAACACTTGGCCTACAACAGCTGGGACACCAGATTCAGGGGATTGCTATTTTGGCAATTGAATTTAACCCCTGAACAAAATATTTTTTTTGGCGTACACTATTATACTTTGCCAGCCACTGCTGGGACACCAGATTCAGGTTATTGCTATTTTGGCAATTGAATTTAACCGCAGAACAAAATATACCCTGTTACGGACAGATTTAAACTTGGCCTGCAACTGTTGGAACACCAGATTCCGGGTATTGCTATTTTGGCAATTGAATTTCACCCCAGAACAAAATATATGTTTTGGCGGACACTATTATTCTTTAGTAGCCAGTGCTGGGACACCAGATTCAGGGTATTGCTATTTTGGCAATTAAATTTCACCCCCGAACAAAATATATGTTTTGGCGGACAGTATTATACTTTGCCAGCCAGTGCTGGGACACCAGATTGCGGGTATTGCAATTTTGGCAATTGAATTTCACCGCAGAACAAAATATATATATTTGCGGACACTATTATACTTTAGCAGACAGTGCTGGGACACCAGATTCAAGGTATTGCTCTTTTATCAAGTGAATTTTACCCCAGAATAAAATGTATGTTTTGGCGGACACTATTATACTTTGCCAGCCTGTGTTGGGATACCAGATTCAGGGTATTGCTATTTTGGTAATTGAATTTCACCCCAGAACAAAATATAAATTTTTACGTAAAGATTAACACTTGGCCTGCAACAGCTGGGACACCAGATTCCGGGTATTGCTATTTTGGCAATTGAATTTCACCCCAGAACAAAATATATGTTTTGGCGGACACTTTTATACTTTGCCAGCCAGTGCTGGGACACCAGATTCAGGGTATTGCTATTTTGGCAATTGAATTTCACCCCAGAACAAAATATATGTTTTGGCAGACATTATTATACTTTGCAAGCCTGTGCTGGGACACCAGATTCAGGGTCTTGCTATTTTGGCAATTGAATTACACTCCAGAATAAAATATATGTTTTGGTTGACACAATTATACTTTGCCAGCCAGTGTTGGGACACCAGATTCAGAGTATTGCTATTTTGGCAATTGAATTTAATCCCAGAACAAAATATATGTTTTTGCGAACACTATTATACTTTAGCAGCCAGTGCTGGGACACCAGATTCAGGGTATTGCTATTTTGGCAATTAAATTTCACCCCAGATCCAAATATATGTTTTGGCGGACTGTATTATACTTTGTCAGCCACTGATGGGACACAAAATTCAGGATATTGCTCTTTTGGCAATTGAATTTTACCCCAGAATAAAATATATGTTTTGGCGGACACTATTATTCTTTAGTAGCCAGTGCTTGGACACCAGATTCAGGGTATTGCTATTTTGGCAATTAAATTTCACCCCCGAACAAAATATATGTTTTGGCGGACAGTATTATACTTTGCCAGCCAGTGCTGGGACACCAGATTGCGGGTATTGCAATTTTGGCAATTGAATTTCACCGCAGAACAAAATATATATATTTGCGTACACTATTATACTTTAGCAGACAGTGCTGGGACACCAGATTCAAGGTATTGCTCTTTTATCAAGTGAATTTTACCCCAGAATAAAATGTATGTTTTGGCGGACACTATTATACTTTGCCAGCATGTGTTGGGACACCAGATTCAGGGTATTGCTATTTTGGTAATTGAATTTCACCCCAGAACAAAATATACATTTTTAAGTAAAGATTAACACTTGGCCTGCAACAGCTGGGACACCAGATTCTGGGTATTGCTATTTTGGCAATTGAATTACACCCCAGAACAAAATATATGTTTTGGCGGACACTATTATTCTTTAGTAGCCAGTGCTGGGACACCAGAGTCAGGGTATTGCTATTTTGGCAATTTAATTTCACCCCCGAACAAAATATATGTTTTGGCGGACAGTATTATACTTTGCCAGCCAGTGCTGGGACACCAGATTGCGGGTATTGCAATTTTGGCAATTGAATTTCACCGCAGAACAAAATATATATATTTGTGGACACTATTATACTTTAGCAGACAGTGCTGGGACACCAGATTCAAGGTATTGCTCTTTTATCAAGTGAATTTTACCCCAGAATAAAATGTATGTTTTTGCAGACACTATTATACTTTGCCAGCCAGTGCTGGGAAACCAGATTCAGTGTCTTGCTATTTTGGCAATTGAATTACACTCCAGAATAATATATATGTTTTGTTTGACACTATTATACTTTGCCAGCCTGTCCGCATAATTTCCTCAGTACATAGTGTCCGTCAAAAAATAAAACATGTCCTATTCTAATACGAAAATTGCGGATAAAACTTTATTGGAATAGGAAAATGTATTCATCTATCCGTTTTTTTTTGCGGATCCGCAAAAAACGGATGACAAACGTAAAGAATTCTTGGAAAAAAGGATCCGCAAAAAACGGATGTGTGAATGGACCCTTACGGACAGATTAACACTTGGCCTGCAACAGCTGGGACACCAGATTCAGGAGATTGCTATTTTGGCAATTGAATTTCACCCCAGAACAAAATATATTTTTTGGCGGACACTATTATACTTTGCCAGCCACTGCTGGGACACCAGATTCATGGTATAGCTATTTTTGCAAGTGAATTTTTCCCCAGAAAAAAATATATGTTTTGGCGGACACTATTAAACTTTGCCAGCCAGTGCTGGGACACCAGATTCCAGGTATTGCTATTTTGGCAATTGAATTTCACCCCAGAATGAAATATACCCTGTTACGGCCAGATTTAAACTAGGCCTGCAACTGCTAGAACTCCAGATTCAGGGTATTGCTATTTTGGCAATTGAATTTCACCCCCGAACAAAATATATGTTTTGGTGGATACTATTATACTAAGCCAGCCAGTGCTGAGACACCTGATTCAGGGTATTGCTATTTTGGCAAGTGAGTTTTACCCCAGAACTAAATATATGTTTTGATGGACATTATTATACTTTGCCAGCCAGTGCTGGGACACCAGATTCAGGATATTGCTATTTTGGCAAATGAATTTCACCTCAGAATATAATATATGTTTTGGTGGACACTATTATAATTTGCCAGCCACTGCTGGTACAACAGATTCCGGGTTTTGCTAATTTGGCAATTGAATTTCATCCCAGAACAAAATATATGTTTTGGCGGACACTATTATACTTTGCCAGCCACTGCTAGGACACCATTTTCAGGGTATTGCTCTTTTGGCAAGTGAATTTTACACGAGATTAAAATATATGTTTTGGCGGACACTATTATACTTTGCCAGTCACTGCTGGGACACCAGATTCTTTGTATTGCTATTTTGGCAATTGAATTTCACACCAGAACAAAATAGATATTTTGTCGGACACTATTATACTTTGCCAGCCAGTGCTGGGACACCAGATTCAGGGTATTGCTCTTTTGGGAATTGAATTTAACCCCAGAACAAAATATATGTTTTGGCGGACACTATTATACTTTGCCAGCCTGTGTTGGGACAGCAGATTCAGGGTATTGCTATTTTGGAAATTGAATTTTACCTCAGAACAAAATATATGTTTAGGCAGACACTATTATACTTTGCGAGCCTGTGCTGGGACACCAGATTCAGGGTCTTGCTATTTTGGCAATTGAATTACACTCCAGAATAAAATATATGTTTTGGTTGACACTATTATACTTTGCCAGCCAGTGTTGGGACACCAGATTCAGGGTATTGCTATTTTGGCAATTGAATTTCACCCCAGAACAAAATATATGTTTTGGCAGACACTATTATACTTTGCCAGCCACAGCTGAAACCACTGATTTATGGTATTGCTAATTTGGCAAGTGAATTTAACCCCAGAACAAAATATACCCTTTTACAGACAGATTAACACATGGCCTGCAACAGCTGGGACACCAGATTCAGGGTATTGCTATTTTGGCAATTGAATTTCACCCCAGAACAAAATATACCCTTTTACGGACAGATTGGCACTTGGCCTGCAACAGCTGGGACACCAGATTCAGGGTATTGCTATTTTGGCAATTGAATTTCACCCCAGAACAAAATATACATTTTTACGGAAAGATTAACACTTGGCCTGCAACAGCTGTTACACCAGATTCAGGGTATTGCTATTTTGGCAATTGAATTTCACCCCAGAACAAAATATATGTTTTGGCGGACACTATTATACTTTCCCAGCCACAGCTGAAACCACTGATTTATGTTATTGCTATTTTGGCAATTGAATTTCATCCCAAAACAAAATTTATATTTTGTCGGACAATATTATACTTTGCCAGCCAGTGCTGGGACACCAGATTCAGCGTATTGCTATTTTGACAAAAGAATTTCACCCCAGAACAAAATATATATTTTGGCGGACACTATTATACTTTGGCAGACAGTGCTGGGACACCAGATTCAGGGTATTGCTATTTTGGCAAATTAATTTCAACACAGAACAAAATATATTTCTTGGCGGACACTATTATACTTTGGCAGGCAGTGTTGTGACACCAGATTCAGGGTATTGCTATTTTTTCAATTGGCAATTATTTTGGCAATTGAAATTCACCCCAGAACAAAATATATGTTTTGGCGGATACTATTATACTTTGCCGGCCAGTGCTGGGAGACAAGATTCAGGGTATTGCTATTTTGGCAATTGAATTTCACCCCGGAACAAAATATACCCTTTTACAGACAGATTTAAACTTGGCCTGCAACTGTTGGAACACCAGATTCCGGGTATTGCTATTTTGTCAATTGAATTTAACCCCAGAACAAAATATATGTTTTGGCAGACACTATTATACTTTGCGAGCCTGTGCTGGGACACCAGATTCAGTGTCTTGCTATTTTGGCAATTGAATTACACTCCAGAATAAAATATATGTTTTGGTTGACACTATTATACTTTGCCAGCCAGTGTTGGGACACCAGATTCAGGGTATTGCTATTTTGGCAATTGAATTTCACCCCAGAACAAAATATATGTTTTGGCAGACACTATTATACTTTGCCAGCCACAGCTGAAACCACTGATTTATGGTATTGCTATTTTGGCAAGTGAATTTAACCCCAGAACAAAATATACCCTTTACGGATAGATTAACACTTGGCCTGCAACAGCTGGGACACCAGATTCAGGGGATTGCTATTTTGGCATTTGAATTTCACCCCAGAACAAAATATATGTTTTGGTGGACACTATTATACTTTGCCAGCCACAGCTGAAACCACTGATTTATGGTATTGCTATTTTGCCAATTGAATTTCACCCCAGAACAAAATATACACTTTTACGGACAGATTAACACTTGGCCTGCAACAGCTGGGACACCAGATTCAGGGGATTGCTATTTTGGCAATTGAATTTAACACTAGAAAAAAATATATGTTTTGGCGGACACTATTATACTTTGCCAGCCACTGCTGGGACACCAGATTCCAGGTATTGCTATTTTGGCAATTGAATTTCACCCCAGAACGAAATATACCCTGTTACGGCCAGATTTAATCTAGGCCTGCAACTGCTGGAACACCAGATTCAGGGTATTGCTATTTTGGCAATTGAATTTCACCCCAGAACAAAATATATGTTTTGGCGGACACTATTATACTTTCCCAGCCACAGCTGAAACCACTGATTTATGTTATTGCTATTTTGGCAATTGAATTTCATCCCAAAACAAAATTTATATTTTGTCGGACACTATTATACTTTCCCAGCCAGTGCTGGGACACCAGATTCAGCGTATTGCTATTTTGACAAAAGAATTTCACCCCAGAACAAAATATATAATTTGGCGGACACGATTATACTTTGGCAGCCAGTGCTGGGACACCAGATTCAGGGTATTGCTATTTTGGCAAATGAATTTCAACACAGAACAAAATATATTTCTTGGCGGACACTATTATACTTTGGCAGGCAGTGTTGTGACACCAGATTCAGGGTATTGCTATTTTTCAATTGGCAATTATTTTGGCAATTGAAATTCACCCCAGTACAAAATATATGTTTTGGCGGATACTATTATAGTTTGCCGGCCAGTGCTGGGAGACAAGATTCAGGGTATTGCTATTTTGGCAATTGAATTTCACCCAGAACAAAATATACCCTTTCCCTAGCCCTTTACGGATAGATTAACACTTGGCCTGCAACAGCTGGGACACCAGATTCAGGGGATTGCTATTTTGGCAATTGAATTTTACCCCAGAACAAAATATATGTTTTGGTGGACACTATTATACTTTGCCAGCCACAGCTGAAACCACTGATTTATGGTATTGCTATTTTGCCAATTGAATTTCACCCCAGAACAAAATATACACTTTTACGGACAGATTAACACTTGGCTTGCAACACCTGGGACACCAGATTCAGGGTATTGCAATTTTGGCAATTGAATTTCACCCCAGAACAAAATATACCCTTTTACGGATAGATTAACACTTGGCCTGCAACAGTTGGGACACCAGATTCAGGGGATTGCTATTTTGGCAATTGAATTTCACCCCAGAACAAAATATATGTTTTGGTGGACACAATTATACTTTGCCAGCCACAGCTTAAACCACTGATTTATGGTATTGCTATTTTGGCAATTGAATTTAACCCCTGAACAAAATATACACTTTTACGGACAGATTAACACTTGGCCTGCAACAGCTGGGACACCAGATTCAGGGGATTGCTATTTTGGCAATTGAATTTCACCCCAGAACAAAATATATTTTTTGGCGGACACTAATATACTTTGCCAGCCACTGCTGGGACACCAGATTCAGGGTATAGCTATTTTTGCAAGTGAATTTTTCCCCAGAAAAAAATATATGTTTTGGCGGACACTATTATACTTTGCCAGCCAGTGCTGGGACACCAGATTCCAGGTATTGCTATTTTGGCAATTGAATTTCACCCCAGAACGAAATATACCCTGTTACGGCTAGATATAAACTAGGCCTGCAACTGCTGGAACACCAAATTCAGGGTATTGCTATTTTGGCAATTGAATTTCACCCCCGAACAAAATATATGTTTTGGTGAATACTATTATACTTAGCCAGCCAGTGCTGGGACACCAGATTCAGGGTATTGCTATTTTGGCAAGTGAGTTTTACCCCAGAACAAAATATATGTTTTGGTGGACACTATTATACTTTGCCAGCCACAGCTGAAACCACTGATTTATGGTATTGCTATTTTGCCAATTGAATTTCACCCCAGAACAAAATATACACTTTTACGGACAGATTAACACTTGGCCTGCAACACCTGGGACACCAGATTCAGGGTATTGCAATTTTGGCAATTGAATTTCACCCCAGAACAAAATATACCCTTTTACGGATAGATTAACACTTGGCCTGCAACAGTTGGGACACCAGATTCAGGGGATTGCTATTTTGGCAATTGAATTTCACCCCAGAACAAAATATATGTTTTGGTGGACACAATTATACTTTGCCAGCCACAGCTTAAACCACTGATTTATGGTATTGCTATTTTGGCAATTGAATTTCACCCCAGAACAAAATATACACTTTTACGGACAGATTAACACTTGGCCTGCAACAGCTGGGACACCAGATTCAGGGGATTGCTATTTTGGCAATTGAATTTCACCCCAGAACAAAATATATTTTTTGGCGGACACTAATATACTTTGCCAGCCACTGCTGGGACACCAGATTCAGGGTATAGCTATTTTTGCAAGTGAATTTTTCCCCAGAAAAAAATATATGTTTTGGCGGACACTATTATACTTTGCCAGCCAGTGCTGGGACACCAGATTCCAGGTATTGCTATTTTGGCAATTGAATTTCACCCCAGAACGAAATATACCCTGTTACGGATAGATATAAACTAGGCCTGCAACTGCTGGAACACCAAATTCAGGGTATTGCTATTTTGGCAATTGAATTTCACCCCCGAACAAAATATATGTTTTGGTGAATACTATTATACTTAGCCAGCCAGTGCTGGGACACCAGATTCAGGGTATTGCTATTTTGGCAAGTGAGTTTTACCCCAGAACTAAATATATGTTTTGGTGGACACTATTATAATTTGCCAGCCACTGCTGGGACAACAGATTCCGGGTTTTGCTATTTTGGCAATTGAATTTCATCCCAGAACAAAATATATGTTTTGGCGAACACTATTATACTTTGGCAGCCAGTGCTGCAACACCAGATTCAGGGTATTGATATTTTGGCAATTGAATTTCACCCCAGTACAAAATATATGTTTTGGCGGACACTATTATACTTTGGCAGCCAGTGCTGGGACACCAGATTCAGGCTATTGCTATTTTAGCAATTGAATTTAACCCCAGAACAAAATATATGTTTTGGCAGACACTATTATACTTTGCAAGCCTATGCTGGGACACCAGATTCAGGGTCTTGCTATTTTGGCTATTGAATTACACTCCAGAATAAAATATATGTTTTGGTTGACACAATTATACTTTGCCAGCCACAGCTGAAACCACTGATTTATGGTATTGCTATTTTGGCAAGTGAATTTAACCACAGAACAAAATATACCCTTTTACGGATAGATTAACACTTGGCCTGCAACAGCTGCAGCACCAGATTCAGGGGATTGCTATTTTGGCAATTGAATTTCACCCCAGAACAAAATATATGTTTTGGTGGACACTATTATACTTTTCCAGCCACAGCTGAAACCACTGATTTATGGTATTGCTATTTTGCCAATTGAATTTCACACCAGAACAAAATATACACTTTTACGGACAGATTAACACTTGGCCTGCAACATCTGGGACACCAGATTCAGGGGATTGCTATTTTGGCAATTGAATTTAACCCTAGAAAAAAATATATGTTTTGGCGGACACTATTATACTTTGCCAGCCAATGCTGGGACACCAGATTCCAGGTATTGCTATTTAGGCAATTGAATTTAACCCCAGAATGAAATATACCCTGTTACGGCCAGATTTAAACTAGGCCTGCAACTGCTGGAACACCAGATTCAGGGAATTGCTATTTTGGCAATTGAATTTCACCCCAGAACAAAATATATGTTTTGGTGGATACTATTATACTTAGCCAGCCAGTGCTGGGACACCAGATTCAGGGTATTGCTATTTTGGCAAGTGAATTTTACCCCAGAACTAAATATATGTTTTGATGGACATTATTATACTTTGCCAGCCATTGCTGGGACACCAGATTCAGGATATTGCTGTTTTGGCAAATGAATTTCACCTCAGAAAATAATATATGTTTTGGCGGACACTATTATAATTTGCCAGCCACTGCTGGGACAACAGATTCCGGGTTTTGCTATTTTGGCAATTGAATTTCATCCCAGAACAAAATTTATGTTTTGGCGTACACTATTATACTTTGGCAGCCAGTGCTGCAACACCAGATTCAGGGTATTGATATTTTGGCAATTGAATTTCACCCCAGTACAAAATATATGTTTTGGCGGACACAATTATACTTTGGCAGCCAGTGCTGGGACACCAGATACCGGGTATTGCTCTTTTGGGAATTGAATTTCACCCCAGAACAAAATATATGTTTTGGCGGACACTATTATACTTTGCCAGCCTGTGTTGGGACAGCAGATTCAGGGTATTGCTATTTTGGCAATTGAATTTCACCTCAGAACAAAATATATGTTTAGGCAGACACTATTATACTTTGCGAGCCTGTGCTGGGACACCAGATTCAGGGTCTTGCTATTTTGGCAATTGAATTACACTCCAGAATAAAATATATGTTTTGGTTGACACTATTACACTTTGCCAGCCAGTGTTGGGACAACAGATTCAGGGTATTGCTATTTTGGCAATTGAATTTCACCCCAGAACAAAATATATGTTTTTGGCAGACACTATTATACTTTGCCAGCCACAGCTGAAACCACTGATTTATGGTATTGCTAATTTGGCAAGTGAATTTAACCCCAGAACAAAATATACCCTTTTACGGACAGATTAACACATGGCCTGCAACAGCTGGGACACCAGATTCAGGGTATTGCTATTTTGGCAATTGAATTTCACCCCAAAACAAAATATACCCTTTTACGGACAGATTGGCACTTGGCCTGCAACAGCTGGGACACTAGATTTAGGGTATTGCTATATTGGCAATTGAATTTCACCCCAGAACAAAATATACACTTTTACGGAAAGATTAACACTTGGCCTGCAACAGCTGTTACACCAGATTCAGGGTATTGCTATTTTGGCAATTGAATTTCACCCCAGAACAAAATATATGTTTTGGCGGACACTATTATACTTTCCCAGCCACAGCTGAAACCACTGATTTATGGTATTGCTATTTTGGCAATTGAATTTCATCCCAAAACAAAATATATATTTTGTCGGACACTATTATACTTTCCCAGCCAGTGCTGGGACACCAGATTCAGGGTATTGCTATTTTGGCAAATGAATTTCAACACAGAACAAAATATATTTCTTGGCGGACACTATTATACTTTGGCAGGCAGTGATGTGACACCAGATTCAGGGTATTGCTATTTTTTCAATTGGCAATTATTTTGGCAATTGAAATTCACCCCAGAACAAAATATATGTTTTGGCGGATACTATTATACTTTGCCGGCCAGTGCTGGGAGACCAGATTCAGGGTATTGCTATTTTGGCAATTGAATTTCACCCCGGAACAAAATATACCCTGTTACGGACAGATTGAATCTTAGCCTTTAACTGCTGGAACACCAGATTCATGGCATTGCTATTTTGGCAATTGAAATTCACCCCAGAACAAAATATATGTTTTGGCGGATACTATTATACTTTGCCGGCCAGTGCTGGGAGACCAGATTCAGGGTATTGCTATTTTGGCAATTGAATTTCACCCTGGAACAAAATATACCCTGTTACAGACAGATTTAAACTTGGCCTGCAACTGTTGGAACACCAGATTCCGGGTATTGCTATTTTGGCAATTGAAATTCACCCCAGAACAAAATATATGTTTTGGCGGATACTATTATACTTTGCCGGCCAGTGCTGGGAGACCAGATTCAGGGTATTGCTATTTTGGCAATTGAATTTCACCCCGGAACAAAATATACCCTGTTACGGACAGATTGAATCTTAGCCTTTAACTGCTGGAACACCAGATTCATGGCATTGCTATTTTGGCAATTGAAATTCACCCCAGAACAAAATATATGTTTTGGCGGATACTATTATACTTTGCCGGCCAGTGCTGGGAGACCAGATTCAGGGTATTGCTATTTTGGCAATTGAATTTCACCCTGGAACAAAATATACCCTGTTACAGACAGATTTAAACTTGGCCTGCAACTGTTGGAACACCAGATTCCGGGTATTGCTATTTTGGCAATTGAATTTCACCCCAGAACAAAATATATGTTTTGGCAGACACTATTATACTTTGCGAGCCTGTGCTGGGACACCAGATTCAGTGTCTTGCTATTTTGGCAATTGAATTACACTCCAGAATAAAATATATGTTTTGGTTGACACTATTATACTTTGCCAGCCAGTGTTGGGACACCAGATTCAGGGTATTGCTATTTTGGCAATTGAATTTCACCCCAGAACAAAATATATGTTTTGGCAGACACTATTATACTTTGCCAGCCACAGCTGAAACCACTGATTTATGGTATTGCTATTTTGGCAAGTGAATTTAACCCCAGAACAAAATATACCCTTTTACGGACAGATTAACACTTGGCCTGCAACAGCTGGGACACCAGATTCAGGGATTGCTATTTTGGCATTTGAATTTCAACCACAGAACAAAATATATGTTTTCGTGGACACTATTATACTTTGCCAGCCACAGCTGAAACCACTGATTTATGGTATTGCTATTTTGCCAATTGAATTTCACCCCAGAACAAAATATACACTTTTACGGACAGATTAACACTTGGCCTGCAACAGCTGGGACACCAGATTCAGGGTATTGCTATTTTGGCAATTGAATTTCACCCCAGAACAAAATATACCCTTTTACGGAAAGATTAACACTTGGCCTTCAACAGCTGTTACACCAGATTCAGGGTATTGCTATTTTGGCAATTAAATTTCACCCCAGAACAAAATATATGTTTTGGCGGACACTATTATACTTTGCTAGCCACAGCTGAAACCACTGATTTATGGTATTGCTATTTTGGCAATTGAATTTTACCCCAGAACAAAATATAACCTTTTACAGACAGATTAACACTTGGCCTGCAACAGCTGGAACACCAGATTCAGGGTATTGCTATATTGGCAATTGAATTTCACCCCAGAACAAAATATATGTTTTGGAAGACACTATTATACTTTGCCAGCCAGTGCTGGGACAACAGATTCGGGGTATTGCTATTTTGGCAATTGATTTTCATCCCAAAAAAAAATTTATGTTTTGGCGGACACTATTATATTTTGCCAGCCAGTGCTGGGACAAAAGATTCAGGGCATTGCTATTTTGGCAATTGAATTTCACCCCAGAACGAAATATACCCTGTTTCGGCCAGATTTAAACTAGGCCTGCAACTGCTGGAACACCAGATTCAGGGTATTGCTATTTTGGCAATTGAATTTCACCCCAGAACAAAATATATGTTTTGGTGGATACTATTATACTTAGCCAGCCAGTGCTGAGACACCTGATTCAGGGTATTGCTATTTTGGCAAGTGAGTTTTACCCCAGAACTAAATATATGTTTTGATGGACATTATTATACTTTGCCAGCCAGTGCTGGGACACCAGATTCAGGATATTGCTATTTTGGCAAATGAATTTCACCTCAGAATATAATATATGTTTTGGTGGACACTATTATAATTTGCCAGCCATTGCTGGTACAACAGATTCCGGGTTTTGCTAATTTGGCAATTGCATTTCATCCCAGAACAAAATATATGTTTTGGCGGACACTATTATACTTTGCCAGCCACTGCTAGGACACCATTTTCAGGGTATTGCTCTTTTGGCAAGTGAATTTTACACGAGATTAAAATATATGTTTTGGTGGACACTATTATACTTTGCCAGTCACTGCTGGGACACCAGATTCTTTGTATTGCTATTTTGGCAATTGAATTTCACACCAGAACAAAATAGATATTTTGTCGGACACTATTATACTTTGCCAGCCAGTGCTGGGACACCAGATTCAGGGTATTGCTCTTTTGGGAATTGAATTTAACCCCAGAACAAAATATATGTTTTGGCGGACACTATTATACTTTGCCAGCCTGTGTTGGGACAGCAGATTCAGGGTATTGCTATTTTGGAAATTGAATTTTACCTCAGAACAAAATATATGTTTAGGCAGACACTATTATACTTTGCGAGCCTGTGCTGGGACACCAGATTCAGGGTCTTGCTATTTTGGCAATTGAATTACACTCCAGAATAAAATATATGTCTTGGTTGACACTATTATACTTTGCCAGCCAGTGTTGGGACACCAGATTCAGGGTATTGCTATTTTGGCAATTGAATTTCACCCCAGAACAAAATATATGTTTTGGCAGACACTATTATACTTTGCCAGCCACAGCTGAAACCACTGATTTATGGTATTGCTAATTTGGCAAGTGAATTTAACCCCAGAACAAAATATACCCTTTACAGACAGATTAACACATGGCCTGCAACAGCTGGGACACCAGATTCAGGGTATTGCTATTTTGGCAATTGAATTTCACCCCAGAACAAAATATACCCTTTTACGGACAGATTGGCACTTGGCCTGCAACAGCTGGGACACCAGATTCAGGGTATTGCTATTTTGGCAATTGAATTTCACCCCAGAACAAAATATACATTTTTACGGAAAGATTAACACTTGGCCTGCAACAGCTGTTACACCAGATTCAGGGTATTGCTATTTTGGCAATTGAATTTCACCCCAGAACAAAATATATGTTTTGGCGGACACTATTATACTTTCCCAGCCACAGCTGAAACCACTGATTTATGGTATTGCTATTTTGGCAATTGAATTTCATCCCAAAACAAAATTTATATTTTGTCGGACACTATTATACTTTCCCAGCCAGTGCTGGGACACCAGATTCAGCATATTGCTATTTTGACAAAAGAATTTCACCCCAGAACAAAATATATATTTTGGCGGACACTATTATACTTTGGCAGCCAGTGCTGGGACACCAGATTCAGGGTATTGCTATTTTGGCAAATTAATTTCAACACAGAACAAAATATATTTCTTGGCGGACACTATTATACTTTGGCAGGCAGTGTTGTGACACCAGATTCAGGGTATTGCTATTTTTTCAATTGGCAATTATTTTGGCAATTGAAATTCACCCCAGAACAAAATATATGTTTTGGCGGATACTATTATACTTTGCCGGCCAGTGCTGGGAGACAAGATTCAGGGTATTGCTATTTTGGCAATTGAATTTCACCCGGAACAAAATATACCCTTTACAGACAGATTTAAACTTGGCCTGCAACTGTTGGAACACCAGATTCCGGGTATTGCTATTTTGTCAATTGAATTTCACCCCAGAACAAAATATATGTTTTGGCAGACACTATTATACTTTGCGAGCCTGTGCTGGGACACCAGATTCAGTGTCTTGCTATTTTGGCAATTGAATTACACTCCAGAATAAAATATATGTTTTGGTTGACACTATTATACTTTGCCAGCCAGTGTTGGGACACCAGATTCAGGGTATTGCTATTTTGGCAATTGAATTTCACCCCAGAACAAAATATATGTTTTGGCAGACACTATTATACTTTGCCAGCCACAGCTGAAACCACTGATTTATGGTATTGCTATTTTGGCAAGTGAATTTAACCCCAGAACAAAATATACCCTTTTACGGATAGATTAACACTTGGCCTGCAACAGCTGGGACACCAGATTCAGGGGATTGCTATTTTGGCATTTGAATTTCACCCCAGAATAAAATATATGTTTTGGTGGACACTATTATACTTTGCCAGCCACAGCTGAAACCACTGATTTATGGTATTGCTATTTTGCCAATTGAATTTCACCCCAGAACAAAATATACACTTTTACGGACAGATTAACACTTGGCCTGCAACAGCTGGGACACCAGATTCAGGGGATTGCTATTTTGGCAATTGAATTTAACACTAGAAAAAAATATATGTTTTGGCGGAAACTATTATACTTTGCCAGCCACTGCTGGGACACCAGATTCCAGGTATTGCTATTTTGGCAATTGAATTTCACCCCAGAACAAAATATACCCTGTTACGGCCAGATTTAAACTAGGCCTGCAACTGCTGGAACACCAGATTCAGGGTATTGCTATTTTGGCAATTGAATTTCACCCCAGAACAAAATATATGTTTTGGCGGACACTATTATACTTTCCCAGCCACAGCTGAAACCACTGATTTATGGTATTGCTATTTTGGCAATTGAATTTCATCCCAAAACAAAATTTATATTTTGTCGGACACTATTATACTTTCCCAGCCAGTGCTGGGACACCAGATTCAGCGTATTGCTATTTTGACAAAAGAATTTCACCCCAGAACAAAATATATAATTTGGCGGACACGATTATACTTTGGCAGCCAGTGCTGGGACACCAGATTCAGGGTATTGCTATTTTGGCAAATGAATTTCAACACAGAACAAAATATATTTCTTGGCGGACACTATTATACTTTGGCAGGCAGTGTTGTGACACCAGATTCAGGGTATTGCTATTTTTTCAATTGGCAATTATTTTGGCAATTGAAATTCACCCCAGTACAAAATATATGTTTTGGCGGATACTATTATAGTTTGCCGGCCAGTGCTGGGAGACAAGATTCAGGGTATTGCTATTTTGGCAATTGAATTTCACCCCAGAACAAAATATACCCTTTTACGGATAGATTAACACTTGGCCTGCAACAGCTGGGACACCAGATTCAGGGGATTGCTATTTTGGCAATTGAATTTCACCCCAGAACAAAATATATGTTTTGGTGGACACAATTATACTTTGCCAGCCACAGCTTAAACCACTGATTTATGGTATTGCTATTTTGGCAATTGAATTTCACCCCAGAACAAAATATACACTTTTACGGACAGATTAACACTTGGCCTGCAACAGCTGGGACACCAGATTCAGGGTATTGCTATTTTTTCAATTGGCAATTATTTTGGCAATTGAAATTCACCCCAGTACAAAATATATGTTTTGGCGGATACTATTATAGTTTGCCGGCCAGTGCTGGGAGACAAGATTCAGGGTATTGCTATTTTGGCAATTGAATTTCACCCCAGAACAAAATATACCCTTTTACGGATAGATTAACACTTGGCCTGCAACAGCTGGGACACCAGATTCAGGGGATTGCTATTTTGGCAATTGAATTTCACCCCAGAACAAAATATATGTTTTGGTGGACACTATAATACTTTGCCAGCCACAGCTGAAACCACTGATTTATGGTATTGCTATTTTGCCAATTGAATTTCACCCCAGAACAAAATATACACTTTTACGGACAGATTAACACTTGGCCTGCAACACCTGGGACACCAGATTCAGGGTATTGCAATTTTGGCAATTGAATTTCACCCCAGAACAAAATATACCCTTTTACGGATAGATTAACACTTGGCCTGCAACAGTTGGGACACCAGATTCAGGGGATTGCTATTTTGGCAATTGAATTTCACCCCAGAACAAAATATATGTTTTGGTGGACACAATTATACTTTGCCAGCCACAGCTTAAACCACTGATTTATGGTATTGCTATTTTGGCAATTGAATTTCACCCCAGAACAAAATATACACTTTTACGGACAGATTAACACTTGGCCTGCAACAGCTGGGACACCAGATTCAGGGATTGCTATTTTGGCAATTGAATTTCACCCCAGAACAAAATATTTTTTTGGCGGACACTAATATACTTTGCCAGCCACTGCTGGGACACCAGATTCAGGGTATAGCTATTTTTGCAAGTGAATTTTTCCCCAGAAAAAAATATATGTTTTGGCGGACACTATTATACTTTGCCAGCCAGTGCTGGGACACCAGATTCCAGGTATTGCTATTTTGGCAATTGAATTTCACCCCAGAACGAAATATACCCTGTTACGGCCAGATTTAAACTAGGCCTGCAACTGCTGGAACACCAAATTCAGGGTATTGCTATTTTGGCAATTGAATTTCACCCCCGAACAAAATATATGTTTTGGTGAATACTATTATACTTAGCCAGCCAGTGCTGGGACACCAGATTCAGGGTATTGCTATTTTGGCAAGTGAGTTTTACCCCAAAACTAAATATATGTTTTGGTGGACACTATTATAATTTGCCAGCCACTGCTGGGACAACAGATTCCGGGTTTTGCTATTTTGGCAATTGAATTTCATCCCAGAACAAAATATATGTTTTGGCGAACACTATTATACTTTGGCAGCCAGTGCTGCAACACCAGATTCAGGGTATTGATATTTTGGCAATTGAATTTCACCCCAGTACAAAATATATGTTTTGGCGGACACTATTATACTTTGGCAGCCAGTGCTGGGACACCAGATTCAGGCTATTGCTATTTTTGCAATTGAATTTAACCCCAGAACAAAATATATGTTTTGGCAGACACTATTATACTTTGCAAGCCTATGCTGGGACACCAGATTCAGGGTCTTGCTATTTTGGCTATTGAATTACACTCCAGAATAAAATATATGTTTTGGTTGACACAATTATACTTTGCCAGTCACTGCTGGGACACCAGATTCAGGGTATTGCTATTTTGGCAATTGAATTTCACCCCAGAACAAAATATATGTTTTGGCAGACACTATTATACTTTGCCAGCCACAGCTGAAACCACTGATTTATGGTATTGCTATTTTGGCAAGTGAATTTAACCCCAGAACAAAATATACCCTTTTACGGATAGATTAACACTTGGCCTGCAACAGCTGGGGCACCAGATTCAGGGGATTGCTATTTTGGCAATTGAATTTCACCCCAGAACAAAATATATGTTTTGGTGGACACTATTATACTTTGCCAGCCACAGCTGAAACCACTGATTTATGGTATTGCTATTTTGCCAATTGAATTTCACACCAGAACAAAATATACACTTTTACGGACAGATTAACACTTGGCCTGCAACATCTGGGACACCAGATTCAGGGGATTGCTATTTTGGCAATTGAATTTAACCCTAGAAAAAAATATATGTTTTGGCGGACACTATTATACTTTGCCAGCCACTGCTGGGACACCAGATTCCAGGTATTGCTATTTTGGCAATTGAATTTAACCCCAGAACGAAATATACCCTGTTTCGGCCAGATTTAAACTAGGCCTGCAACTGCTGGAACACCAGATTCAGGGAATTGCTATTTTGGCAATTGAATTTCACCCCAGAACAAAATATATGTTTTGGTGGATACTATTATACTTAGCCAGCCAGTGCTGGGACACCAGATTCTGGGTATTGCTGTTTTGGCAAATGAATTTCACCTCAGAAAATAATATATGTTTTGGCGGACACTATTATAATTTGCCAGCCACTGCTGGGACAACAGATTCCGGGTTTTGCTATTTTGGCAATTGAATTTCATCCCAGAACAAAATTTATGTTTTGGCGTACACTATTATACTTTGGCAGCCAGTGCTGCAACACCAGATTCAGGGTATTGATATTTTGGCAATTGAATTTCACCCCAGTACAAAATATATGTTTTGGCGGACACAATTATACTTTGGCAGCCAGTGCTGGGACACCAGATACCGGGTATTGCTCTTTTGGGAATTGAATTTCACCCCAGAACAAAATATATGTTTTGGCGGACACTATTATACTTTGCGAGCCTGTGCTGGGACACCAGATTCAGGGTCTTGCTATTTTGGCAATTGAATTACACTCCAGAATAAAATATATGTTTTGGTTGACACTATTACACTTTGCCAGCCAGTGATGGGACAACAGATTCAGGGTATTGCTATTTTGGCAATTGAATTTCACCCCAGAACAAAATATATGTTTTTGGCAGACACTATTATACTTTGCCAGCCACAGCTGAAACCACTGATTTATGGTATTGCTATTTTGGCAAGTGAATTTAACCCCAGAACAAAATATACCCTTTTACGGATAGATTAACACTTGGCCTGCAACAGCTGGGACACCAGATTCAGGGGATTGCTATTTTGGCATTTGAATTTCAACCCCAGAACAAAATATATGTTTTGGTGGACACTATTATACTTTGCCAGCCACAGCTGAAACCACTGATTTATGGTATTGCTATTTTGCCAATTGAATTTCACCCCAGAACAAAATATACACTTTTACGGACAGATTAACACTTGGCCTGCAACAGCTGGGACACCAGATTCAGGGTATTGCTATTTTGGCAATTGAATTTCACCCCAGAACAAAATATACCCTTTTACGGAAAGATTAACACTTGGCCTTCAACAGCTGTTACGCCAGATTCAGGGTATTGCTATTTTGGCAATTAAATTTCACCCCAGAACAAAATATATGTTTTGGCGGACACTATTATACTTTGCTAGCCACAGCTGAAACCACTGATTTATGGTATTGCTATTTTGGCAATTGAATTTTACCCCAGAACAAAATATAACCTTTTACAGACAGATTAACACTTGGCCTGAAACAGCTGGAACACCAGATTCAGGGTATTGCTATATTGGCAATTGAATTTCACCCCAGAACAAAATATATGTTTTGGAAGACACTATTATACTTTGCCAGCCAGTGCTGGGACAACAGATTCGGGGTATTGCTATTTTGGCAATTGATTTTCATCCCAAAACAAAATTTATGTTTTGGCGGACACTATTATATTTTGCCAGCCAGTGCTGGGACAAAAGATTCAGGGCATTGCTATTTTGGCAATTGAATTTCACCCCAGAACGAAATATACCCTGTTACGGCCAGATTTAAACTAGGCCTGCAACTGCTGGAACACCAGATTCAGGGTATTGCTATTTTGGCAATTGAATTTCACCCCAGAACAAAATATATGTTTTGGTGGATACTATTATACTTAGCCAGCCAGTGCTGGGACACCAGATTCAGGGTATTGCTATTTTGGCAAGTGAATTTTACCCCAGAACTAAATATATGTTTTGATGGACATTATTATACTTTGCCAGCCAGTGCTGGGACACCAGATTCAGGATATTGCTGTTTTGGCAAATGAATTTCACCTCAGAAAATAATATATGTTTTGGTGGACACTATTATAATTTGCCAGCCACTGCTGGGACAACAGATTCCGGGTTTTGCTATTTTGGCAATTGAATTTCATCCCAGAACAAAATTTATGTTTTGGCGTACACTATTATACTTTGGCAGCCAGTGCTGCAACATCAGATTCAGGGTATTGATATTTTGGCAATTGAATTTCACCCCAGTACAAAATATATGTTTTGGCGTACACTATTATACTTTGGCAGCCAGTGCTGGGACACCAGATTCTGGGTATTGCTCTTTTGGGAATTGAATTTCACCCCAGAACAAAATATATGTTTTGGCGGACACTATTATACTTTGCCAGCCTGTGTTGGGACAGCAGATTCAGGGTATTGCTATTTTGGCAATTGAATTTCACCTCAGAACAAAATATATGTTTAGGCAGACACTATTATACTTTGCGAGCCTGTGCTGGGACACCAGATTCAGGGTCTTGCTATTTTGGCAATTGAATTACACTCCAGAATAAAATATATGTTTTGGTTGACACTATTACACTTTGCCAGCCAGTGTTGGGACAACAGATTCAGGGTATTGCTATTTTGGCAATTGAATTTCACCCCAGAACAAAATATATGTTTTTGGCAGACACTATTATACTTTGCCAGCCACAGCTGAAACCACTGATTTATGGTATTGCTAATTTGGCAAGTGAATTTAACCCCAGAACAAAATATACCCTTTTACGGACAGATTAACACATGGCCTGCAACAGCTGGGACACCAGATTCAGGCTATTGCTATTTTGGCAATTGAATTTCACCCCAGAACAAAATATACCCTTTTACGGACAGATTGGCACTTGGCCTGCAACAGCTGGGACACCAGATTTAGGGTATTGCTATATTGGCAATTGAATTTCACCCCAGAACAAAATATACACTTTTACGGAAAGATTAACACTTGGCCAGCAACAGCTGTTACACCAGATTCAGGGTATTGCTATTTTGGCAATTGAATTTCACCCCAGAACAAAATATATGTTTTGGCGGACACTATTATACTTTCCCAGCCACAGCTGAAACCACTGATTTATGGTATTGCTATTTTGGCAATTGAATTTCATCCCAAAACAAAATATATATTTTGTCGGACACTATTATACTTTCCCAGCCAGTGCTGGGACACCAGATTCAGGGTATTGCTATTTTGGCAAATGAATTTCAACACAGAACAAAATATATTTCTTGGCGGACACTATTATACTTTGGCAGGCAGTGATGTGACACCAGATTAAGGGTATTGCTATTTTTTCAATTGGCAATTATTTTGGCAATAAAAATTCCCCCCAGAACAAAATATATGTTTTGGCGGATACTATTATACTTTGCCGGCCAGTGCTGGGAGACCAGATTCAGGGTATTGCTATTTTGGCAATTGAATTTCACCCCGGAACAAAATATACCCTGTTACGGACAGATTGAAACTTAGCCTTTAACTGCTGGAACACCAGATTCATGGCATTGCTATTTTGGCAATTGAAATTCACCCCAGAACAAAATATATGTTTTGGCGGATACTATTATACTTTGCCTTCCAGTGCTGGGAGACCAGATTCAGGGTATTGCTATTTTGGCAATTGAATTTCACCCCGGAACAAAATATACCCTGTTACGAAAAGATTTAAACTTGGCCTGCAACTGTTGGAACACCAGATTCCGGTTATTGCTATTTTGGCAATTGAATTTCACCCCAGAACAAAATATATGTTTTGGCAGACACTATTATACTTTGCGAGCCTGTGCTGGGACACCAGATTCAGTGTCTTGCTATTTTGGCAATTGAATTACACTCCAGAATAAAATATATGTTTTGGTTGACACAATTATACTTTGCCAGCCAGTGTTGGGACACCAGATTCAGGGTATTGCTATTTTGGCAATTGAATTTCACCCCAGAACAAAATATATGTTTTGGCAGACACTATTATACTTTGCCAGCCACAGCTGAAACCACTGATTTATGGTATTGCTATTTTGGCAAGTGAATTAAACCCCAGAACAAAATATACCCTTTTACGGATAGATTAACACTTGGCCTGCAACAGCTGGGACACCAGATTCAGGGGATTGCTATTTTGGCATTTGAATTTCAACCCCAGAACAAAATATATGTTTTGGTGGACACTATTATACTTTGCCAGCCACAGCTGAAACCACTGATTTATGGTATTGCTATTTTGCCAATTGAATTTCACCCCAGAACAAAATATACACTTTTACGGACAGATTAACACTTGGCCTGCTACAGCTGGGACACCAGATTCAGGGTATTGCTATTTTGGCAATTGAATTTCACCCCAGAACAAAATATACCCTTTTACGGAAAGATTAACACTTGGCCTTCAACAGCTGTTACGCCAGATTCAGGGTATTGCTATTTTGGCAATTAAATTTCACCCCAGAACAAAATATATGTTTTGGCGGACACTATTATACTTTGCTAGCCACAGCTGAAACCACTGATTTATGGTATTGCTATTTTGGCAATTGAATTTTACCCCAGAACAAAATATAACCTTTTACAGTCAGATTAACACTTGGCCTGCAACAGCTGGAACACCAGATTCAGGGTATTGCTATATTGGCAATTGAATTTCACCCCAGAACAAAATATATGTTTTGGAAGACACTATTATACTTTGCCAGCCAGTGCTGGGACAACAGATTCGGGGTATTGCTATTTTGGCAATTGATTTTCATCCCAAAACAAAATTTATGTTTTGGCGGACACTATTATATTTTGCCAGCCAGTGCTGGGACAAAAGATTCAGGGTATTGCTATTTTGGCAAATTAATTTCACCACAGAACAAAATATATGTCTTGTCGGACACTATTATACTTTGGCAGCCAGTGCTGGGACACAAGATTCAGGGTATTGCTATATTGGCAATTGAATTTCACCCCAGAACAAAATATACAGTGTTACGGACAGATTTAAAGTTGGCCTGCAACTGCTGGAACACCAGATTCATGGCATTGCTATTTTGGCAATTGAAATTCACCCCAGAACAAAATAAATATGTTTTGGCGGATACTATTATACTTTGCCGGCCAGTGCTGGGAGACCAGATTCAGGGAATTGCTATTTTGGCAAGTGAATTTCACCCCAGAACAAAATATATGTTTTGGCGGACACTATTATACTTTGCCAGCCACTGCTGCGACACCAGATTCAGGTTATTGCTATTTTGGCAATTGAATTTAACCCCAGAACAAAATATACCCTGTTACGGACAGATTTAAAATTGGCCTGCAACTGTTGGAACACCAGATTCCGGGTATTGCTATTTTGACAATTGAATTTCACCCCAGAACAAAATATATGTTTTGGCAGAAACTATTATACTTTAGTAGCCAGTGCTGGGACACCAGATTCAGGGTATTGCTATTTTGGCAATTACATTTCACCCCCGAACAAAATATATGTTTTGGCGGACAGTATTATACTTTGCCAGCCAGTGCTGGGACACCAGATTTCGGGTATTGCAATTTTGGCAATTGAATTTCACCGCAGAACAAAATATATGTATTTGCGGACACTATTATACTTTAGCAGACAGTGCTGGGACACCAGATTCAAGGTATTGCTCTTTTATCAAGTGAATTTTACTCAAGAATAAAATGTATGTTTTGGCGGACACTATTATACTTTGCCAGCCACTGCTAGGACACCATTTTCAGGGTATTGCTCTTTTGGCAAGTGAATTTTACACGAGATTAAAATATATGTTTTGGCGGACACTATTATACTTTGCCAGTCACTGCTGGGACACCAGATTCCGGTATTGCTATTTTGGCAATTGAATTTCACCACAGAACAAAATAGATGTTTTGGCGGACACTATTATACTTTGCCAGCCAGTGCTGGGACACCAGATTCAGGGTATTGCTCTTTTGGAAATTGAATTTAACCCCAGAACAAAATATATGTTTTGGCGGACAGTATTATACTTTGCCAGCCACTGCTAGGACACCATTTTCAGGGTATTGCTCTTTTGGCAAGTGAATTTTACACGAGATTAAAATATATGTTTTGGCGGACACTATTATACTTTGCCAGTCACTGCTGGGACACCAGATTCCGGGTATTGCTATTTTGGCAATTGAATTTCACCACAGAACAAAATAGATGTTTTGGCGGACACTATTATACTTTGCCAGCCAGTGCTGGGACACCAGATTCAGGGTATTGCTCTTTTGGGAATTGAATTTCACCCCAGAACAAAATATATGTTTTTGCGGACACTATTATACTTTAGCAGCCAGTGCTGGGACAACAAATTCAGGGTATTGCTATTTTGGCAATTAAATTTCAACCCAGAACAAAATATATGTTTTGGCGGACACTATTATACTTTGCCAACCTGTGTTGTGACAGCAGATTCAGGGTATTGCTATTTTGGCAATTGAATTTCACCCCAGAACAAAATATATGTTTAGTCAGACACTATTATACTTTTACGAGCCTTTGCTGTGACACCAGATTCAGGGTCTTGCTATTTTGGCTATTGAATTACTCTCCAGAATAAAATATATGTTTTGGATGACACTATTATACTTTGCCAGCCAGTGTTGGGACACCAGATTCAGGGTATTGCTATTTTGGCAATTGAATTTCACCCCAGAACAAAATATATGTTTTGGCAGACACTATTATACTTTGCCAGCCACAGTTGAAACCACTGATTAATGGTATTGCTATTTTGGCAAGTGAATTTAACCCCAGAACAAAATATACCCTTTTACGGATAGATTAACTCTTGGCCTGCAACAGCTGGTACACCAGATTCAGGGTATTGCTATTTTGCCAATTGAATTTCACCCCAGACCAAAATATATGTTTTGGCGGACACTATTATACTTTGCCAGCCACAGCTGAAACCACTGATTTATGGTATTGCTATTTTGCCAATTGAATTTCACCCCAGAACAAAATATACACTTTTTACGGACAGATTAACACTTGGCCTGCAACAGCTGTTACACCAGATTCAGGGTATTGCTATTTTGGCAATTAAATTTCACCCCAGAACAAAATATATGTTTTGTCGGACACTATTATTCTTTCCCAGCCACAGCTGAAACCACTGACTTATGGTATTGCTATTTTGGCCATTGAATTTCACCCCAGAACGAAATATACCCTTTTACAGACAGATTAGCACTTGGCATGCAACAGCTTGAACACCAGATTCAGGGTATTGCTATATTGGCAATTGAATTTCACCCCGAACAAAATATATGTTTTGGAAGACACTATTATACTTTGCCAGCCAGTGCTGGGACACCAGATTCGGGCATTGCTATTTTGGCAATTGAATTTCATCCCAAAACAAAATTTATATTTTGTCGGACACTATTATACTTTCCCAGCCAATGCTGGGACACCAGATTTAGCGTATTGCTATTTTGACAAAAGAATTTCACCCCAGAACAAAATATATGTTTTGGCGGACACTATTATACTTTGGCAGCCAGTGCTGGGACACCAGATTCAGTGTATTGCTATTTTGGCAAATGAATTTCAACACAGAACAAAATATATTTCTTGGCGGACACAAATATACTTTGGCAGGCAGTGCTGTGACACCAGATTCAGGGTATTGCTATTTTTTCAATTGAATTTCACCCCAGAACAAAATATACCGTGTTACGGACAGATTTAAAGTAGGCCTGCAACTGCTGGAACACCAGATTCATGGCATTGCTATTTTGGCAATTGAAATTCACCCCAGAGCAAAATATATGTTTTGGCGGATACTATTATACTTTGCAGGCCAGTGCTGGGAGACCAGATTCAGGGTATTGGTATTTTGGCAATTGAATTTCACCCCGGAACAAAATATACCCTGTTACGGACAGATATAAACTTGGCCTGCAACTGTTTGAACACCAGATTCCGGGTATTGCTATTTTGGCAATTGAATTTCACCCCAGAATAAAATATATGTTTTGGCGGACACTATTATACTTTAGCAGCCAGTGCTGGGACACCAGATTCATGGCATTGCTATTTTGGCAATTGAAATTCACCCCAGAACAAAATAAATATGTTTTGGCGGATACTATTATACTTTGCCGGCCAGTGCTGGGAGACCAGATTCAGGGAATTGCTATTTTGGCAAGTGAATTTCACCCCAGAACAAAATATATGTTTTGGCGGACACTATTATACTTTGCCAGCCACTGCTGCGACACCAGATTCAGGTTATTGCTATTTTGGCAATTGAATTTAACCCCAGAACAAAATATACCCTGTTACGGACAGATTTAAAATTGGCCTGCAACTGTTGGAACACCAGATTCCGGGTATTGCTATTTTGACAATTGAATTTCACCCCAGAACAAAATATATGTTTTGGCAGAAACTATTATACTTTAGTAGCCAGTGCTGGGACACCAGATTCAGGGTATTGCTATTTTGGCAATTACATTTCACCCCGAACAAAATATATGTTTTGGCGGACAGTATTATACTTTGCCAGCCAGTGCTGGGACACCAGATTTCGGGTATTGCAATTTTGGCAATTGAATTTCACCGCAGAACAAAATATATGTATTTGCGGACACTATTATACTTTAGCAGACAGTGCTGGGACACCAGATTCAAGGTATTGCTCTTTTATCAAGTGAATTTTACTCAAGAATAAAATGTATGTTTTGGCGGACACTATTATACTTTGCCAGCCACTGCTAGGACACCATTTTCAGGGTATTGCTCTTTTGGCAAGTGAATTTTACACGAGATTAAAATATATGTTTTGGCGGACACTATTATACTTTGCCAGTCACTGCTGGGACACCAGATTCCGGTATTGCTATTTTGGCAATTGAATTTCACCACAGAACAAAATAGATGTTTTGGCGGACACTATTATACTTTGCCAGCCAGTGCTGGGACACCAGATTCAGGGTATTGCTCTTTTGGAAATTGAATTTAACCCCAGAACAAAATATATGTTTTGGCGGACAGTATTATACTTTGCCAGCCACTGCTAGGACACCATTTTCAGGGTATTGCTCTTTTGGCAAGTGAATTTTACACGAGATTAAAATATATGTTTTGGCGGACACTATTATACTTTGCCAGTCACTGCTGGGACACCAGATTCCGGGTATTGCTATTTTGGCAATTGAATTTCACCACAGAACAAAATAGATGTTTTGGCGGACACTATTATACTTTGCCAGCCAGTGCTGGGACACCAGATTCAGGGTATTGCTCTTTTGGGAATTGAATTTCACCCCAGAACAAAATATATGTTTTTGCGGACACTATTATACTTTAGCAGCCAGTGCTGGGACAACAAATTCAGGGTATTGCTATTTTGGCAATTAAATTTCAACCCAGAACAAAATATATGTTTTGGCGGACACTATTATACTTTGCCAACCTGTGTTGTGACAGCAGATTCAGGGTATTGCTATTTTGGCAATTGAATTTCACCCCAGAACAAAATATATGTTTAGTCAGACACTATTATACTTTACGAGCCTTTGCTGTGACACCAGATTCAGGGTCTTGCTATTTTGGCTATTGAATTACTCTCCAGAATAAAATATATGTTTTGGATGACACTATTATTCTTTGCCAGCCAGTGTTGGGACACCAGATTCAGGGTATTGCTATTTTGGCAATTGAATTTCACCCCAGAACAAAATATATGTTTTGGCAGACACTATTATACTTTGCCAGCCACAGTTGAAACCACTGATTAATGGTATTGCTATTTTGGCAAGTGAATTTAACCCCAGAACAAAATATACCCTTTTACGGATAGATTAACTCTTGGCCTGCAACAGCTGGTACACCAGATTCAGGGTATTGCTATTTTGCCAATTGAATTTCACCCCAGACCAAAATATATGTTTTGGCGGACACTATTATACTTTGCCAGCCACAGCTGAAACCACTGATTTATGGTATTGCTATTTTGCCAATTGAATTTCACCCCAGAACAAAATATACACTTTTTACGGACAGATTAACACTTGGCCTGCAACAGCAGTTACACCAGATTCAGGGTATTGCTATTTTGGCAATTAAATTTCACCCCAGAACAAAATATATGTTTTGGCGGACACTATTATTCTTTCCCAGCCACAGCTGAAACCACTGACTTATGGTATTGCTATTTTGGCCATTGAATTTCACCCCAGAACGAAATATACCCTTTTACAGACAGATTAGCACTTGGCATGCAACAGCTTGAACACCAGATTCAGGGTATTGCTATATTGGCAATTGAATTTCACCCCCGAACAAAATATATGTTTTGGAAGACACTATTATACTTTGCCAGCCAGTGCTGGGACACCAGATTCCGGGCATTGCTATTTTGGCAATTGAATTTCATCCCAAAACAAAATTTATATTTTGTCGGACACTGTTATACTTTCCCAGCCAATGCTGGGACACCAGATTTAGCGTATTGCTATTTTGACAAAAGAATTTCACCCCAGAACAAAATATATGTTTTGGCGGACACTATTATACTTTGGCAGCCAGTGCTGGGACACCAGATTCAGTGTATTGCTATTTTGGCAAATGAATTTCAACACAGAACAAAATATATTTCTTGGCGGACACAAATATACTTTGGCAGGCAGTGCTGTGACACCAGATTCAGGGTATTGCTATTTTTTCAATTGAATTTCACCCCAGAACAAAATATACCGTGTTACGGACAGATTTAAAGTAGGCCTGCAACTGCTGGAACACCAGATTCATGGCATTGCTATTTTGGCAATTGAAATTCACCCCAGAGCAAAATATATGTTTTGGCGGATACTATTATACTTTGCAGGCCAGTGCTGGGAGACCAGATTCAGGGTATTGGTATTTTGGCAATTGAATTTCACCCCGGAACAAAATATACCCTGTTACGGACAGATATAAACTTGGCCTGCAACTGTTTGAACACCAGATTCCGGGTATTGCTATTTTGGCAATTGAATTTCACCCCAGAATAAAATATATGTTTTGGCGGACACTATTATACTTTAGCAGCCAGTGCTGGGACACCAGATTCAGGGTATTGCTATTTTGGCAATTAAATTTCACCCCAGAACAAAATATATGTTTTTGCGGACACTATTATACTTTGCCAGCCAGTGCTGGGACACCAGATTCCGGGAATTGCAATTTTGGCAATTGAATTTTACCGCAGAACAAAATATATGTATTTGCGGACACTATTATACTTTAGCAGCCAGTCCTGGGACACCAGATGCAGGGTATTGCTATTTTGGCAATTAAATTTCACCCCAGAACAAAATATATATTTTGGCGGACAGTATTATACTTTGCCAGCCACTGATGAGACACCAGATTCAAGGTATTGCTCTTTTATCAAGTGAATTTTACCCCACAATAAAATGTATGTTTTGGCGAATACTATTATACTTTGCCAGCCTGTGTTGGGACACCAGATTCAGGGTATTGCTATTGTGGCAATTGAATTTCACCCCAGAACAAAATATATGTTATGGCAGACACTATTATAATTTGCCAGCCATTGCTCAGACACCAGATTCAGGTTCTTGCTATTTTGGCAATTGAATTATACTCCAGAATAAAAATATGTTTTGGTTGACACTATTATACATTGCCAGCAAGTGTTGGGAAACCAGATTCAGGGAATTGCTATTTTGGCAATTGAATTTCACCCCAGAAGAAAATATATGTTTTGGCGGACACAATTATACTTTGCCAGCCAGTGCTGGGACACCAGATTCAGGGTATTGCTATTTTGGCAATTGAATTTCACCCCAGAACAAAATATATGTCTTGGCGGACACTATTATACTTTGCCAGCCACTGCTGGTACACCAGATTCAGGGTATTGCTATTTTGTCAATTGAATTTCACCCCAAAACAAAATATACCTTGTTACTGACAGATTTAAAGTAGTCCTGCAGCTGCTGGAACACCAGATTCAGGGTATTGCTATTTTGGCAATTGCAATTCACCCCAGAACAAAATATATGTTTTGGTGGATACTATTTTACTTTGCCGACCACGGCTGGGACACCAGATTCAGGGTATTGCTATTTTGGCAATTGAATTTCACCCCAGAACAAAATATATGTTTTGGTGGACACTATTATACTTTGCCAGCCACTGTCGCGTCACCAGATTCAGGGTATTGCTATTTTGGCAAATGAATTTCACCCCGTAACAAAATATACCCTGTTACGGACAGATTTAAACTTGAACTGCAACTGTTGGAACACCAGATTCCGGGTATTGCTATTTTGGGAATTGAATTTCACCCCAGAACAAAATATATGTTTTTGCGGACACTATTATATTTTAGCAGCGAGTGCTGGGACACCAGATGCAGTGTATTGCTATTTTGGCAATTAAATTTCACCCCAGAACAAAATATATATGTTTTGGCGGACAGTATTATACTTTGCCAGCCACTGATGGGACACCAGATTCAGTGTATTGCTCTTATGGCAAATGAATTTTTCCCCAGAATAAAATATATGTTTTGGCGGACACTATTATACTTTGCCAGCCTGTGTTGGGACACCAGATTCAGGGTATTGCTATTTTGGCAATTTAATTTTTCCCCAGAACAAAATGTATGTTTTTGCAGACACTATTATACTTTGCCAGCCAGTGCTGGGACACCAGATTCAGTGTCTTGCTATTTTGGCAATTGAATTACACTCCAGAATAATATATATGTTTTGTTTGACACTATTATACTTTGCCAGCCAGTGTTGGGACACCAGATTCAGGGTATTGCTATTTTGGCAATTTAATTTCACCCCAGAACAAAATATATGTTTTGGAAGACACTATTATACTTTGCCAGCCAGTGCTGTGACACCAGATTACGGGTATTGCTATTTTGGCAATTGAATTTCATCCCAAAACAAAATTTATGTTTTGGCGGACACTATTATATTTTGCCAGCCAGTGCTGTGACACCAGATTCAGGGTATTGCTATTTTGGCAAATGAATTTCACCACAGAACAAAATATATGTCTTGGCGGAAACGATTATACTTTGGCAGCCAGTGCTGGGACACCAGATTCAGGGTATTGCTATTTTTAAATTGAATTTCACCCCAGAACAAAATATACCGTGTTACGTACAGATTTAAAGTAGGCCTGCAACTGCTGGAACACCAGATTCATGGTATTGCTATTTTGGCAATTGAAATTCACCCCAGAACAAAATATATGTTTTGGCAGATACTATTATACTTTGCCGGCCAGTGCTGGGAGACCAGATTCAGGGAATTGCTATTTTGGCAATTGAATTTCACCCCAGAACAAAATATATGTTTTGGCGGACACTATTATACTTTGCCAGCCACTGCTGCGACACCAGATTCAGGTTATTGCTATTTTGGCAATTGAATTTAACCCCGGAACAAAATATACCCTGTTAAGGACAGATTTAAACTTGGCCTGCAACTGTTGGAACACCAGATTCCGGGTATTGCTATTTTGGCAATTGAATTTCACCGCAGAACAAAATATATGTATTTGCGGACACTATTATACTTTAGCAGCCAGTCCTGGGACACCAGATGCAGGGTATTGCTATTTTGGCAATTAAATTTCACCCCAGAACAAAATATATATTTTGGCAGACAGTATTATACTTTGCCAGCCACTGATGAGACACCAGATTCAAGGTATTGCTCTTTTATCAAGTGAATTTTACCCCACAATAAAATGTATGTTTTGGCGAATACTATTATACTTTGCCAGCCTGTGTTGGGACACCAGATTCAGGGTATTGCTATTGTGGCAATTGAATTTCACCCCAGAACAAAATATATGTTTTGGCAGACACTATTATAATTTGCCAGCCATTGCTCAGACACCAGATTCAGGTTCTTGCTATTTTGGCAATTGAATTATACTCCAGAATAAAAATATGTTTTGGTTGACACTATTATTCATTGCCAGCAAGTGTTGGGAAACCAGATTCAGGGAATTGCTATTTTGGCAATTGAATTTCACCCCAGAAGAAAATATATGTTTTGGCGGACACAATTATACTTTGCCAGCCAGTGCTGGGACACCAGATTCAGGGTATTGCTATTTTGGCAATTGAATTTCACCCCAGAACAAAATATATGTCTTGGCGGACACTATTATACTTTACCAGCCACTGCTGGTACACCAGATTCAGGGTATTGCTATTTTGTCAATTGAATTTCACCCCAGAAAAAAATATACCTTGTTACTGACAGATTTAAAGTAGTCCTGCAGCTGCTGGAACACCAGATTCAGGGTATTGCTATTTTGGCAATTGAAATTCACCCCAGAACAAAATATATGTTTTGGTGGATACTATTTTACTTTGCCGACCACGGCTGGGACACCAGATTCAGGGTATTGCTATTTTGGCAATTGAATTTCACCCCAGAACAAAATATATGTTTTGGTGGACACTATTATACTTTGCCAGCCACTGCTGCGACACCAGATTCAGGTTATTGCTATTTTGGCAATTGAATTTAACCCCGGAACAAAATATACCCTGTTACGGACAGATTTAAACTTGGCCTGCAACTGTTGGAACACCAGATTCCGGGTATTGCTATTTTGGCAATTGAATTTCACCCCAGAACAAAATATATGTTTTGGCGGACACTATTATACTTTAGTAGCCAGTGCTGGGACACCAGATTCAGGGTATTGCTATTTTGGCAATTAAATTTCACCCCCGAACAAAATATATGTTTTGGCGGACACTATTATACTTTGCCAGCCAGTGCTGTGACACCAGATTACGGGTATTGCTATTTTGGCAATTGAATTTCATCCCAAAACAAAATTTATGTTTTGGCGGACACTATTATATTTTGCCAGCCAGTGCTGTGACACCAGATTCAGGGTATTGCTATTTTGGCAAATGAATTTCACCACAGAACAAAATATATGTCTTGGCGGAAACGATTATACTTTGGCAGCCAGTGCTGGGACACCAGATTCAGGGTATTGCTATTTTTTAAATTGAATTTCACCCCAGAACAAAATATACCGTGTTACGTACAGATTTAAAGTAGGCCTGCAACTGCTGGAACACCAGATTCATGGTATTGCTATTTTGGCAATTGAAATTCACCCCAGAACAAAATATATGTTTTGGCAGATACTATTATACTTTGCCGGCCAGTGCTGGGAGACCAGATTCAGGGAATTGCTATTTTGGCAATTGAATTTCACCCCAGAACAAAATATATGTTTTGGCGGACACTATTATACTTTGCCAGCCACTGCTGCGACACCAGATTCAGGTTATTGCTATTTTGGCAATTGAATTTAACCTCAGAACAAAATATACCCTGTTAAGGACAGATTTAAACTTGGCCTGCAACTGTTGGAACACCAGATTCCGGGTATTGCTATTTTGGCAATTGAATTTCACCGCAGAACAAAATATATGTATTTGCGGACACTATTATACTTTAGCAGCCAGTCCTGGGACACCAGATGCAGGGTATTGCTATTTTGGCAATTAAATTTCACCCCAGAACAAAATATATATTTTGGCGGACAGTATTATACTTTGCCAGCCACTGATGAGACACCAGATTCAAGGTATTGCTCTTTTATCAAGTGAATTTTACCCCACAATAAAATGTATGTTTTGGCGAATACTATTATACTTTGCCAGCCTGTGTTGGGACACCAGATTCAGGGTATTGCTATTGTGGCAATTGAATTTCACCCCAGAACAAAATATATGTTTTGGCAGACACTATTATAATTTGCCAGCCATTGCTCAGACACCAGATTCAGGTTCTTGCTATTTTGGCAATTGAATTATACTCCAGAATAAAAAATATGTTTTGGTTGACACTATTATACATTGCCAGCTAGTGTTGGGAAACCAGATTCAGGGAATTGCTATTTTGGCAATTGAATTTCACCCCAGAACAAAATATATGTTTTGGCGGACACTATTATACTTTAGTAGCCAGTGCTGGGACACCAGATTCAGGGTATTGCTATTTTGGCAATTAAATTTCACCCCCGAACAAAATATATGTTTTGGCGGACAGTATTATACTTTGCCAGCCAGTGCTGGGACACCAGATTCCAGGTATTGCAATTTTGGCAATTGAATTTCACCGCAGAACAAAATATATGTATTTGCAGACACTATTATACTTTAGCAGACAGTACTGGGTCACCAGATTCAAGGTATTGCTCTTTTATCAAGTGAATTTTACCCCAGAATAAAATGTATGTTTTGGCAGACACTATTATACTTTGCCAGCCTGTGTTGGGACACCAGATTCAGGGTATTGCTATTTTAGCAATTGAATTTCACCCCAGAACAAAATATACATTTTTACGTAAAGATTAACACTTGGCCTGCAACAGCTGGGACACCAGATTCCGGGTATTGCTATTTTGGCAATTGAATTTCACCCCAGAACAAAATATATGTTTTGGCGGACACTTTTATACTTTGCCAGCCAGTGCTGGGACACCAGATTCAGGGTATTGCTATTTTGGCAATTGAATTTCACCCCAGAACAAAATATATGTTTTGGCAGACACTATTATACTTTGCGAGCCTGTGCTGGGACACCAGATTCAGGGTCTTGCTATTTTGGCAATTGAATTACACTCCAGAATAAAATATATGTTTTGGTTGACACTATTATACATTGCCAGCCAGTGTTGGGACACCAGATTCAGGGTATTGCTATTTTGGCAATTGAATTTCACCCCAGAACAAAATATATGTTTTGGCAGACACTATTATACTTTGCCAGCCACAGCTGAAACCACTGATTTATGGTATTGCTATTTTGCCAATTGAATTTCACCCCAGAACAAAATATACACTTTTACAGACAGATTAACACTTGGCCTGCAAAAGCTGGGACACCAGATTCAGGGGATTGCTATTTTGGCAATTGAATTTCACCCCAGAACAAAATATATGTTTTGGTGGACACTATTATACTTTTCCAGCCACATCTGAAACCACTGATTTATGGTATTGCTATTTTGCCAATTGAATTTCACCCCAGAACAAAATATACACTTTTAAGGACAGATTAACACTTGGCCTGCAACAGCTGGGACACCAGATTCAGGGGATTGCTATTTTGGAAATTGAATTTCACCCCAGAACAAAATATATGTTTTGGCGGACACTATTATACTTTAGTAGCCAGTGCTGGGACACCAGATTCAGGGTATTGCTATTTTGGCAATTAAATTTCACCCCGAACAAAATATATGTTTTGGCGGACAGTATTATACTTTGCCAGCCAGTGCTGGGACACCAGATTCAGGTATTGCAATTTTGGCAATTGAATTTCACCGCAGAACAAAATATATGTATTTGCAGACACTATTATACTTTAGCAGACAGTACTGGGTCACCAGATTCAAGGTATTGCTCTTTTATCAAGTGAATTTTACCCCAGAATAAAATGTATGTTTTGGCAGACACTATTATACTTTGCCAGCCTGTGTTGGGACACCAGATTCAGGGTATTGCTATTTTAGTAATTGAATTTCACCCCAGAACAAAATATACGTTTTTAAGTAAAGATTAACACTTGGCCTGCAACAGCTGGGACACCAGATTCCGGGTATTGCTATTTTGGCAATTGAATTTCACCCCAGAACAAAATATATGTTTTGGCGGACACTTTTATACTTTGCCAGCCAGTGCTGGGACACCAGATTCAGGGTATTGCTATTTTGGCAATTGAATTTCACCCCAGAACAAAATATATGTTTTGGCAGACACTATTATACTTTGCCAGCCACAGCTGAAACCACTGATTTATGGTATTGCTATTTTGCCAATTGAATTTCACCCCAGAACAAAATATACACTTTTACAGACAGATTAACACTTGGCCTGCAAAAGCTGGGACACCAGATTCAGGGGATTGCTATTTTGGCAATTGAATTTCACCCAAGAACAAAATATATGTTTTGGTGGACACTATTATACTTTTCCAGCCACATCTGAAACCACTGATTTATGGTATTGCTATTTTGCCAATTGAATTTCACCCCAGAACAAAATATACACTTTTAAGGACAGATTAACACTTGGCCTGCAACAGCTGGGACACCAGATTCAGGGGATTGCTATTTTGGAAATTGAATTTCACCCCAGAACAAAATATATGTTTTGGCGGACACTATTATACTTTAGTAGCCAGTGCTGGGACACCAGATTCAGGGTATTGCTATTTTGGCAATTAAATTTCACCCCGAACAAAATATATGTTTTGGCGGACAGTATTATACTTTGCCAGCCAGTGCTGGGACACCAGATTCGGGTATTGCAATTTTGGCAATTGAATTTCACCGCAGAACAAAATATATGTATTTGCAGACACTATTATACTTTAGCAGACAGTACTGGGTCACCAGATTCAAGGTATTGCTCTTTTATCAAGTGAATTTTACCCCAGAATAAAATGTATGTTTTGGCAGACACTATTATACTTTGCCAGCCTGTGTTGGGACACCAGATTCAGGGTATTGCTATTTTAGTAATTGAATTTCACCCCAGAACAAAATATACGTTTTTACGTAAAGATTAACACTTGGCCTGCAACAGCTGGGACACCAGATTCGGGTATTGCTATTTTGGCAATTGAATTTCACCCCAGAACAAAATATATGTTTTGGCGGACACTTTTATACTTTGCCAGCCAGTGCTGGGACACCAGATTCAGGGTATTGCTATTTTGGCAATTGAATTTCACCCCAGAACAAAATATATGTTTTGGCAGACACTATTATACTTTGCGAGCCTGTGCTGGGACACCAGATTCAGGGTCTTGCTATTTTGGCAGTTGAATTACACTCCAGAATAAAATATATGTTTTGGTTGACACTATTATACTTTGCCAGCCAGTGTTGGGACACCAGATTCAGGGTATTGCTATTTTGGCAATTGAATTTCACCCCAGAACAAAATATATGTTTTGGCAGACACTATTATACTTTGCCAGCCACAGCTGAAACCACTGATTTATGGTATTGCTATTTTGCCAATTGAATTTCACCCCAGAACAAAATATACACTTTTACAGACAGATTAACACTTGGCCTGCAAAAGCTGGGACACCAGATTCAGGGGATTGCTATTTTGGCAATTGAATTTCACCCCAGAACAAAATATATGTTTTGGCGGACACTATTATACTCTGCCAGCCACAGCTGAAACCACTGATTTATGGTATTGCTATTTTGCCAATTGAATTTCACCCCAGAACAAAATATACACTTTTAAGGACAGATTAACACTTGGCCTGCAACAGCTGGGACACCAGATTCAGGGGATTGCTATTTTGGAAATTGAATTTCACCCCAGAACAAAATATACCCTTTTACAGACAGATTGGCACTTGGCCTGCAACAGCTGGGACCCCAGATTCAGGGTATTGCTATATTGGCAATTGAATTTCACCCCAGAACAAAATATACACTTTTACGGAAAGATTAACACTTGGCCTGCAACAGCACTTACACCAGATTCAGGGTATTGCTATTTTGGCAATTAAATTTCACCCCAGAACAAAATATATGTTTTGGCGGACACTATTATTCTTTCCCAGCCACAGCTTAAACCACTGATTTATGGTATTGCTATTTTGGCCATTGAATTTCACCCCAGAACGAAATATACCCTTTTACAGACAGATTAACACTTGGCATGCAAAAGCTGGAACACCAGATTCAGGGTATTGCTATATTGGCAATTGAATTTCACCCCAGAACAAAATATATGTTTTGGAAGACACTATTATACTTTGCCAGCCAGTGCTGGGACACCAGATTCTGGGCATTGCTATTTTGGCAATTGAATTTCATCCCAAAACAAAATTTATATTTTGTCGGACACTATTATACTTTCCCAGCCAGTGCTGGGACACCAGATTCAGGTTATTGCTATTTTGGCAAATGAATTTCAACACAGAACAAAATATATTTCTTGGTGGACACTATTATACTTTGGCAGCCAGTGCTGGGACACCAGATTCAGTGTATTGCTATTTTGGCAAATGAATTTCAACACAGAACAAAATATATTTCTTGGTGGACACTCTTATACTTTGGCAGACAGTGCTGTGACACCAGATTCAGGGTATTGCTATTTTTTCAATAGAATTTCACCCTAGAACAAAATATACCGTGTTACGGACAGATTTAAAGTAGGCCTGCAACTGCTGGAACACCAGATTCATGGCATTGCTATTTTGGCAATTGAAATTCACCCCAGAGCAAAATATATGTTTTGGCGGATACTATTATACTTTGCAGGCCAGTGCTGGGAGACCAGATTCAGGGTATTGGTATTTTGGCAATTGAATTTCACCCCGAACAAAATATACCCTGTTACGGACAGATATAAACTTGGCCTGCAACTGTTTGAACACCAGATTCGGGTATTGCTATTTTGGCAATTGAATTTCACCCCAGAATAAAATATATGTTTTGGCGGACACTATTATACTTTAGCAGCCAGTGCTGGGACACCAGATTCAGGGTATTGCTATTTTGGCAATTAAATTTCACCCCAGAACAAAATATATGTTTTTGCGGACACTATTATACTTTGCCAGCCAGTGCTGGGACACCAGATTCCGGGAATTGCAATTTTGGCAATTGAATTTTACCGCAGAACAAAATATATGTATTTGCGGACACTATTATACTTTAGCAGCCAGTCCTGGGACACCAGATGCAGGGTATTGCTATTTTGGCAATTAAATTTCACCCCAGAACAAAATATATATTTTGGCGGACAGTATTATACTTTGCCAGCCACTGATGAGACACCAGATTCAAGGTATTGCTCTTTTATCAAGTGAATTTTACCCCACAATAAAATGTATGTTTTGGCGAATACTATTATAATTTGCCAGCCTGTGTTGGGACACCAGATTCAGGGTATTGCTATTGTGGCAATTGAATTTCACCCCAGAACAAAATATATGTTATGGCAGACACTATTATAATTTGCCAGCCATTGCTCAGACACCAGATTCAGGTTCTTGCTATTTTGGCAATTGAATTATACTCCAGAATAAAAAATATGTTTTGGTTGACACTATTATACATTGCCAGCAAGTGTTGGGAAACCAGATTCAGGGAATTGCTATTTTGGCAATTGAATTTCACCCCAGAAGAAAATATATGTTTTGGCGGACACAATTATACTTTGCCAGCCAGTGCTGGGACACCAGATTCAGGGTATTGCTATTTTGGCAATTGAATTTCACCCCAGAACAAAATATATGTCTTGGCGGACACTATTATACTTTGCCAGCCACTGCTGGTACACCAGATTCAGGGTATTGCTATTTTGTCAATTGAATTTCACCCCAAAACAAAATATACCTTGTTACTGACAGATTTAAAGTAGCCCTGCAGCTGCTGGAACACCAGATTCAGGGTATTGCTATTTTGGCAATTGCAATTCACCCCAGAACAAAATATATGTTTTGGTGGATACTATTTTACTTTGCCGACCACGGCTGGGACACCAGATTCAGGGTATTGCTATTTTGGCAATTGAATTTCACCCCAGAACAAAATATATGTTTTGGTGGACACTATTATACTTTGCCAGCCACTGTCGCGTCACCAGATTCAGGGTATTGCTATTTTGGCAAATGAATTTCACCCCGTAACAAAATATACCCTGTTACGGACAGATTTAAACTTGAACTGCAACTGTTGGAACACCAGATTCCGGGTATTGCTATTTTGGGAATTGAATTTCACCCCAGAACAAAATATATGTTTTTGCGGACACTATTATATTTTAGCAGCGAGTGCTGGGACACCAGATTCAGGGTATTGCTATTTTGGCAATTAAATTTCACCCCAGAACAAAATATATATGTTTTGGCGGACAGTATTATACTTTGCCAGCCACTGATGGGACACCAGATTCAGTGTATTGCTCTTATGGCAAATGAATTTTTCCCCAGAATAAAATATATGTTTTGGCGGACACTATTATACTTTGCCAGCCTGTGTTGGGACACCAGATTCAGGGTATTGCTATTTTGGCAATTTAATTTTCCCCAGAACAAAATGTATGTTTTTGCAGACACTATTATACTTTGCCAGCCAGTGCTGGGACACCAGATTCAGTGTCTTGCTATTTTGGCAATTGAATTACACTCCAGAATAATATATATGTTTTGTTTGACACTATTATACTTTGCCAGCCAGTGTTGGGACACCAGATTCAGGGTATTGCTATTTTGGCAATTTAATTTCACCCCAGAACAAAATATATGTTTTGGAAGACACTATTATACTTTGCCAGCCAGTGCTGTGACACCAGATTACGGGTATTGCTATTTTGGCAATTGAATTTCATCCCAAAACAAAATTTATGTTTTGGCGGACACTATTATATTTTGCCAGCCAGTGCTGTGACACCAGATTCAGGGTATTGCTATTTTGGCAAATGAATTTCACCACAGAACAAAATATATGTCTTGGCGGAAACGATTATACTTTGGCAGCCAGTGCTGGGACACCAGATTCAGGGTATTGCTATTTTTTAAATTGAATTTCACCCCAGAACAAAATATACCGTGTTACGTACAGATTTAAAGTAGGCCTGCAACTGCTGGAACACCAGATTCATGGTATTGCTATTTTGGCAATTGAAATTCACCCCAGAACAAAATATATGTTTTGGCAGATACTATTATACTTTGCCGGCCAGTGCTGGGAGACCAGATTCAGGGAATTGCTATTTTGGCAATTGAATTTCACCCCAGAACAAAATATATGTTTTGGCGGACATTATTATACTTTGCCAGCCACTGCTGCGACACCAGATTCAGGTTATTGCTATTTTGGCAATTGAATTTAACCCCGGAACAAAATATACCCTGTTACGGACAGATTTAAACTTGGCCTGCAACTGTTGGAACACCAGATTCCGGGTATTGCTATTTTGGCAATTGAATTTCACCCCAGAACAAAATATATGTTTTGGCGGACACTATTATACTTTAGCAGCCAGTCCTGGGACACCAGATTCAGGGTATTGCTATTTTGGCAATTAAATTTCACCCCAGAACAAAATATATGTTTTGGCGGACACTATTATACTTTGCCAGCCAGTGCTGGGACACCAGATTCAGGGTATTGCTATTTTGGCAAGTGAATTTTACCCCAGAACAAAATATATGTTTTGGCGGACACTATTATACTTTGCCAGCCTGTGTTGGGACACCAGATTCAGGGTATTGCTATTTTGGCAATTGAATTTCACCCCAGAACAAAATATATGTTTTGGCAGACACTATTATACTTTGCCAGCCATTGCTGAGACACCAGATTCAGGGTCTTGCTATTTTGGCAATTGAATTTCACTCCAGAATAAAATATATGTTTTGGTTGACACTATTATACTTTGCCAGCCAGTGTTGGGACACCAGATTCAGGGTATTGCTATTTTGGCAATTGAATTTCACCCCAGAACAAAATATATGTTTTGGCAGACACTATTATACTTTGCCAGCCAGTGCTGGGACACCAGATTCAGGGTATTGCTATTTTGGCAATTGAATTTCACCCCAGAACAAAATATATGTTTTGGCGGACACTATTATACTTTTGCCAGCCAGTGCTGGGACACCAGATTCAGGGTATTGCTATTTTGGCAATTGAATTTCACCCCAGAACAAAATATATGTCTTGGCGGACACTATTATACTTTGCCAGCCACTGCTGGGACACCAGATTCAGGGTATTGCTATTTTGTCAATTGAATTTCACCCCAGAACAAAATATACCTTGTTACTGACAGATTTAAAGTAGGCCTGCAGCTGCTGGAACACCAGATTCAGGGTATTGCTATTTTGGCAATTGAAATTCACCCCAGAACAAAATATATGTTTTGGTGGATACTATTTATACTTTGCCGACCACGTGCTGGGACACCAGATTCAGGGTATTGCTATTTTGGCAATTGAATTTCACCCCAGAACAAAATATATGTTTTGGTGGACACTATTATACTTTGCCAGCCACTGCTGCGACACCAGATTCAGGGTATTGCTATTTTGGCAATTGAATTTCACCCCAGAACAAAATATACCCTGTTACGGACAGATTTAAACTTGGCCTGCAACTGTTGGAACACCAGATTCAGGGTATTGCTATTTTGGCAATTGAATTTCACCCCAGAACAAAATATATGTTTTTGCGGACACTATTATACTTTAGCAGCCAGTGCTGGGACACCAGATTCAGGGTATTGCTATTTTGGCAATTAAATTTCACCCCAGAACAAAATATATATGTTTTGGCGGACAGTATTATACTTTGCCAGCCACTGATGGGACACCAGATTCAGGTATTGCTCTTTATGGCAAGTGAATTTTACCCCAGAATAAAATGTATGTTTTGGCGGACACTATTATACTTTGCCAGCCTGTGTTGGGACACCAGATTCAGGGTATTGCTATTTTGGCAATTGAATTTCACCCCAGAACAAAATATATGTTTTGGCAGACACTATTATACTTAGCCAGCCAGTGCTGGGACACCAGATTCAGTGTTCTTGCTATTTTGGCAATTGAATTACACTCCAGAATAAAATATATGTTTTGGTTGACACTATTATACTTTGCCAGCCAGTGTTGGGACACCAGATTCAGGGATATTGCTATTTTGGCAATTGAATTTCACCCCAGAACAAAATATATGTTTTGGCGGACACTATTATACTTTGCCAGCCAGTGCTGGGACACCAGATTCAGGGTATTGCTATTTTGGCAATTGAATTTCACCCCAGAACAAAATATATGTCTTGGCGGACACTATTATACTTTGCCAGCCAGTGCTGGGACACCAGATTCAGGGTATTGCTATTTTGTCAATTGAATTTCACCCCAGAACAAAATATACCTTGTTACTGACAGATTTAAAGTAGTCCTGCAGCTGCTGGAACACCAGATTCAGGGTATTGCTATTTTGGCAATTGAAATTCACCCCAGAACAAAATATATGTTTTGGCGGATACTATTATACTTTGCCGACCACGTGCTGGGACACCAGATTCAGGGTATTGCTATTTTGGCAATTGAATTTCACCCCAGAACAAAATATATGTTTTGGTGGACACTATTATACTTTGCCAGCCACTGCTGCGACACCAGATTCAGGGTATTGCTATTTTGGCAATTGAATTTCACCCCAGAACAAAATATACCCTGTTACGGACAGATTTAAACTTGAACTGCAACTGTTGGAACACCAGATTCAGGGTATTGCTATTTTGGCAATTGAATTTCACCCCAGAACAAAATATATGTTTTGGCGGACACTATTATACTTTAGCAGCCAGTGCTGGGACACCAGATTCAGGGTATTGCTATTTTGGCAATTAAATTTCACCCCAGAACAAAATATATATGTTTTGGCGGACAGTATTATACTTTGCCAGCCACTGATGGGACACCAGATTCAGTGTATTGCTATTTATGGCAATTGAATTTCATCCCAGAATAAAATATATGTTTTGGCGGACACTATTATACTTTGCCAGCCTGTGTTGGGACACCAGATTCAGGGTATTGCTATTTTGGCAATTGAATTTCTCCACAGAACAAAATGTATGTTTTTGCAGACACTATTATACTTTGCCAGCCAGTGCTGGGACACCAGATTCAGTGTCTTGCTATTTTGGCAATTGAATTACACTCCAGAATAAAATATATGTTTTGTTTGACACTATTATACTTTGCCAGCCAGTGTTGGGACACCAGATTCAGGATATTGCTATTTTGGCAATTTAATTTCACCCCAGAACAAAATATATGTTTTGGAAGACACTATTATACTTTGCCAGCCAGTGCTGAGACACCAGATTCAGGGTATTGCTATTTTGGCAATTGAATTTCACCCCAGAACAAAATATATGTTTTGGCGGACACTATTATACTTTGCCAGCCACTGCTGCGACACCAGATTCAGGTTATTGCTATTTTGGCAATTGAATTTCACCCCAGAACAAAATATATCTTGTTACGGACACGATTTATACTTGGCCTGCAACTGTTGGAACACCAGATTCCGGGTATTGCTATTTTGGCAATTGAATTTCACCGCAGAACAAAATATATGTATTTGCGGACACTATTATACTTTAGCAGCCAGTCCTGGGACACCAGATGCAGGGTATTGCTATTTTGGCAATTAAATTTCACCCCAGAACAAAATATATATTTTGGCAGACAGTATTATACTTTGCCAGCCACTGATGAGACACCAGATTCAAGGTATTGCTCTTTTATCAAGTGAATTTTACCCCACAATAAAATGTATGTTTTGGCGAATACTATTATACTTTGCCAGCCTGTGTTGGGACACCAGATTCAGGGTATTGCTATTGAATTTCACCCCAGAACAAAATATATGTTTTGGACAGACACTATTATAATTTGCCAGCCATTGCTCAGACACCAGATTCAGGTTCTTGCTATTTTGGCAATTGAATTATACTCCAGAATAAAAAATATGTTTTGGTTGACACTATTATTCATTGCCAGCAAGTGTTGGGAAACCAGATTCAGGGAATTGCTATTTTGGCAATTGAATTTCACCCCAGAAGAAAATATATGTTTTGGCGGACACAATTATACTTTGCCAGCCAGTGCTGGGACACCAGATTCAGGGTATTGCTATTTTGGCAATTGAATTTCACCCCAGAACAAAATATATGTCTTGGCGGACACTATTATACTTTACCAGCCACTGCTGGTACACCAGATTCAGGGTATTGCTATTTTGTCAATTGAATTTCACCCCAGAAAAAAATATACCTTGTTACTGACAGATTTAAAGTAGTCCTGCAGCTGCTGGAACACCAGATTCAGGGTATTGCTATTTTGGCAATTGAAATTCACCCCAGAACAAAATATATGTTTTGGTGGATACTATTTTACTTTGCCGACCACGGCTGGGACACCAGATTCAGGGTATTGCTATTTTGGCAATTGAATTTCACCCCAGAACAAAATATATGTTTTGGTGGACACTATTATACTTTGCCAGCCACTGTCGCGTCACCAGATTCAGGGTATTGCTATTTTGGCAATTGAATTTCACCCCGTAACAAAATATACCCTGTTACGGACAGATTTAAACTTGAACTGCAACTGTTGGAACACCAGATTCCGGGTATTGCTATTTTGGGAATTGAATTTCACCCCAGAACAAAATATATTTTTTTGCGGACACTATTATATTTTAGCAGCGAGTGCTGGGACACCAGATTCAGGGTATTGCTATTTTGGCAATTAAATTTCACCCCAGAACAAAATATATATGTTTTGGCGGACAGTATTATACTTTGCCAGACACTGATGGGACACCAGATTCAGTGTATTGCTCTTATGGCAAGTGAATTTTTCCCCAGAATAAAATATATGTTTTGGCGGACACTATTATACTTTGCCAGTCTGTGTTGGGACACCAGATTCAGGGTATTGCTATTTTGGCAATTTAATTTTTCCCCAGAACAAAATGTATGTTTTTGCAGACACTATTATACTTAGCCAGCCAGTGCTGGGACACCAGATTCAGTGTCTTGCTATTTTGGCAATTGAATTACACTCCAGAATAATATATATGTTTTGTTTGACACTATTATACTTTGCCAGCCAGTGTTGGGACACCAGATTCAGGATATTGCTATTTTGGCAATTTAATTTCACCCCAGAACAAAATATATGTTTTGGAAGACACTATTATACTTTGCCAGCCAGTGCTGTGACACCAGATTCCGGGTATTGCTATTTTGGCAATTGAATTTCATCCAAAAACAAAATTTATGTTTTGGCGGACACTATTATATTTTGCCAGCCAGTGCTGTGACACCAGATTTAGGGTACTGCTATTTTGGCAAATTAATTTCACCACAGAACAAAATATATGTCTTGGCGGAAACGATTATACTTTGGCAGCCAGTGCTGGGACACCAGATTCAGGGTATTGCTATTTTTTCAATTGAATTTCACCCCAGAACAAAATATACCGTGTTACTTACAGATTTAAAGTAGGCCTGCAACTGCTGGAACACCAGATTCATGGCATTGCTATTTTGGCAATTGAAATTAACCCCAGAACAAAATATATGTTTTGGCAGATACTATTATACTTTGCCGGCCAGTGCTGGGAGACCAGATTCAGGGAATTGCTATTTTGGCAATTGAATTTCACCCCAGAACAAAATATATGTTTTGGCGGACACTATTATACTTTGCCAGCCACTGCTGCGACACCAGATTCAGGTTATTGCTATTTTGGCAATTGAATTTAACCCCGGAACAAAATATACCCTGTTACGGACAGATTTAAACTTGGCCTGCAACTGTTGGAACACCAGATTCGGGTATTGCTATTTTGGCAATTGAATTTCACCCCAGAACAAAATATATGTTTTGGCGGACACTATTATACTTTAGCAGCCAGTGCTGGGACACCAGATTCAGGGTATTGCTATTTTGGCAATTAAATTTCACCCCAGAACAAAATATATGTTTTGGCGGACACTATTATACTTTGCCAGCCAGTGCTGTGACACCAGATTACAGGTATTGCTATTTTGGCAATTGAATTTCATCCCAAAACAAAATTTATGTTTTGGCGGACACTATTATATTTTGCCAGCCAGTGCTGTGACACCAGATTCAGGGTATTGCTATTTTGGCAAATGAATTTCACCACAGAACAAAATATATGTCTTGGCGGAAACGATTATACTTTGGCAGCCAGTGCTGGGACACCAGATTCAGGGTATTGCTATTTTTAAATTGAATTTCACCCCAGAACAAAATATACCGTGTTACGTACAGATTTAAAGTAGGCCTGCAACTGCTGGAACACCAGATTCATGGTATTGCTATTTTGGCAATTGAAATTCACCCCAGAACAAAATATATGTTTTGGCAGATACTATTATACTTTGCCGGCCAGTGCTGGGAGACCAGATTCAGGGAATTGCTATTTTGGCAATTGAATTTCACCCCAGAACAAAATATATGTTTTGGCGGACACTATTATACTTTGCCAGCCACTGCTGCGACACCAGATTCAGGTTATTGCTATTTTGGCAATTGAATTTAACCCCGAACAAAATATACCCTGTTACGGACAGATTTAAACTTGGCCTGCAGCTGTTGGAACACCAGATTCCGGGTATTGCTATTTTGGCAATTGAATTTCACCGCAGAACAAAATATATGTATTTGCGGACACTATTATACTTTAGCAGCCAGTCCTGGGACACCAGATGCAGGGTATTGCTATTTTGGCAATTAAATTTCACCCCAGAACAAAATATATATTTTGGCGGACAGTATTATACTTTGCCAGCCACTGATGAGACACCAGATTCAAGGTATTGCTCTTTTATCAAGTGAATTTTACCCCACAATAAAATGTATGTTTTGGCGAATACTATTATACTTTGCCAGCCTGTGTTGGGACACCAGATTCAGGGTATTGCTATTGTGGCAATTGAATTTCACCCCAGAACAAAATATATGTTTTGGCAGACACTATTATAATTTGCCAGCCATTGCTCAGACACCAGATTCAGGTTCTTGCTATTTTGGCAATTGAATTATACTCCAGAATAAAAATATGTTTTGGTTGACACTATTATACATTGCCAGCTAGTGTTGGGAAACCAGATTCAGGGAATTGCTATTTTGGCAATTGAATTTCACCCCAGAACAAAATATATGTTTTGGCGGACACTATTATACTTTAGCCAGCCAGTGCTGGGACACCAGATTCAGGGTATTGCTATTTTGGCAATTGAATTTCACCCCAGAACAAAATATATGTTTTGGCGGACAGTATTATACTTTGCCAGCCAGTGCTGGGACACCAGATTCCAGGGTATTGCTATTTTGGCAATTGAATTTCACCCCAGAACAAAATATATGTATTTGCAGACACTATTATACTTTGCCAGCCAGTGTTGGGACACCAGATTCAGGGTATTGCTATTTTGGCAATTGAATTTCACCCCAGAACAAAATATATGTTTTGGCAGACACTATTATACTTTGCCAGCCACAGCTGAAACCACTGATTTATGGTATTGCTATTTTGCCAATTGAATTTCACCCCAGAACAAAATATACACTTTTACAGACAGATTAACACTTGGCCTGCAAAAGCTGGGACACCAGATTCAGGGGATTGCTATTTTGGCAATTGAATTTCACCCCAGAACAAAATATATGTTTTGGTGGACACTATTATACTTTTCCAGCCACATCTGAAACCACTGATTTATGGTATTGCTATTTTGCCAATTGAATTTCACCCCAGAACAAAATATACACTTTTAAGGACAGATTAACACTTGGCCTGCAACAGCTGGGACACCAGATTCAGGGGATTGCTATTTTGGAAATTGAATTTCACCCCAGAACAAAATATATGTTTTGGCGGACACTATTATACTTTAGTAGCCAGTGCTGGGACACCAGATTCAGGGTATTGCTATTTTGGCAATTAAATTTCACCCCGAACAAAATATATGTTTTGGCGGACAGTATTATACTTTGCCAGCCAGTGCTGGGACACCAGATTCCGGGTATTGCAATTTTGGCAATTGAATTTCACCGCAGAACAAAATATATGTATTTGCAGACACTATTATACTTTAGCAGACAGTACTGGGTCACCAGATTCAAGGTATTGCTCTTTTATCAAGTGAATTTTACCCCAGAATAAAATGTATGTTTTGGCAGACACTATTATACTTTGCCAGCCTGTGTTGGGACACCAGATTCAGGGTATTGCTATTTTAGTAATTGAATTTCACCCCAGAACAAAATATACGTTTTTAAGTAAAGATTAACACTTGGCCTGCAACAGCTGGGACACCAGATTCCGGGTATTGCTATTTTGGCAATTGAATTTCACCCCAGAACAAAATATATGTTTTGGCGGACACTTTTATACTTTGCCAGCCAGTGCTGGGACACCAGATTCAGGGTATTGCTATTTTGGCAATTGAATTTCACCCCAGAACAAAATATATGTTTTGGCAGACACTATTATACTTTGCGAGCCTGTGCTGGGACACCAGATTCAGGGTCTTGCTATTTTGGCAATTGAATTACACTCCAGAATAAAATATATGTTTTGGTTGACACTATTATACTTTGCCAGCCAGTGTTGGGACACCAGATTCAGGGTATTGCTATTTTGGCAATTGAATTTCACCCCAGAACAAAATATATGTTTTGGCAGACACTATTATACTTTGCCAGCCACAGCTGAAACCACTGATTTATGGTATTGCTATTTTGCCAATTGAATTTCACCCCAGAACAAAATATACACTTTTACAGACAGATTAACACTTGGCCTGCAAAAGCTGGGACACCAGATTCAGGGGATTGCTATTTTGGCAATTGAATTTCACCCCAGAACAAAATATATGTTTTGGTGGACACTATTATACTTTTCCAGCCACATCTGAAACCACTGATTTATGGTATTGCTATTTTGCCAATTGAATTTCACCCCAGAACAAAATATACACTTTTAAGGACAGATTAACACTTGGCCTGCAACAGCTGGGACACCAGATTCAGGGATTGCTATTTTGGAAATTGAATTTCACCCCAGAACAAAATATATGTTTTGGCGGACACTATTATACTTTAGTAGCCAGTGCTGGGACACCAGATTCAGGGTATTGCTATTTTGGCAATTAAATTTCACCCCGAACAAAATATATGTTTTGGCGGACAGTATTATACTTTGCCAGCCAGTGCTGGGACACCAGATTCAGGTATTGCAATTTTGGCAATTGAATTTCACCGCAGAACAAAATATATGTATTTGCAGACACTATTATACTTTAGCAGACAGTACTGGGTCACCAGATTCAAGGTATTGCTCTTTTATCAAGTGAATTTTACCCCAGAATAAAATGTATGTTTTGGCAGACACTATTATACTTTGCCAGCCTGTGTTGGGACACCAGATTCAGGGTATTGCTATTTTAGTAATTGAATTTCACCCCAGAACAAAATATACGTTTTTACGTAAAGATTAACACTTGGCCTGCAACAGCTGGGACACCAGATTCCGGGTATTGCTATTTTGGCAATTGAATTTCACCCCAGAACAAAATATATGTTTTGGCGGACACTTTTATACTTTGCCAGCCAGTGCTGGGACACCAGATTCAGGGTATTGCTATTTTGGCAGTTGAATTACACTCCAGAATAAAATATATGTTTTGGTTGACACTATTATACTTTGCCAGCCAGTGTTGGGACACCAGATTCAGGGTATTGCTATTTTGGCAATTGAATTTCACCCCAGAACAAAATATATGTTTTGGCAGACACTATTATACTTTGCCAGCCACAGCTGAAACCACTGATTTATGGTATTGCTATTTTGCCAATTGAATTTCACCCCAGAACAAAATATACACTTTTACAGACAGATTAACACTTGGCCTGCAAAAGCTGGGACAGCAGATTCAGGGGATTGCTATTTTGGCAATTGAATTTCACCCCAGAACAAAATATATGTTTTGGTGGACACTATTATATTTTTCCAGCCACATCTGAAACCACTGATTTATGGTATTGCTATTTTGCCAATTGAATTTCACCCCAGAACAAAATATACACTTTTAAGGACAGATTAACACTTGGCCTGCAACAGCTGGGACACCAGATTCAGGGGATTGCTATTTTGGCAATTGAAATTCACCCCAGAACAAAATATATGTTTTGGCGGATACTATTATACTTTGCCGGCCTGTGCTGGGAGACCAAATTCAGGGTATTGCTATTTTGGCAATTGAATTTCACCCCGGAACAAAATATACCCTGTTATGGACAGATTGAAACTTGGCCTGCAACTGTTGGAACACCAGATTCCGGGTATTGCTATTTTGGCAATTGAATTTCACCCCAGAACAAAATATATGTTTTGGCGGACACTATTATACTTTGCCAGCCAGTGCTGGGACACCAGATTTAGGGTATTGCTATTTTGGCAATTAAATTTCACCCCCGAACAAAATATATGTTTTGGCGGACAGTATTATACTTTGCCAGCCAGTGCTGGGACACCAGATTCCGGGTATTGCAATTTTGGCAATTGACTTTCACCGCAGAACAAAATATATGTATTTGCGGACACTATTATACTTTAGCAGACAGAGCTGGGACACCAGATTCAAGGTATTGCTCTTTTATCAAGTGAATTTTACCCCAGAATAAAATGTATGTTTTGGCGGACACTATTATACTTTGCGAGCCTGTGCTGGGACACCAGATTCAGGGTCTTGCTATTTTGGCAGTTGAATTACACTCCAGATTAAAATATATGTTTTGGTTGACACTATTATACTTTGCCAGCCAGTGTTGGGACACCAGATTCAGGGTATTGCTATTTTGGCAATTGAATTTCACCCCAGAACAAAATATATGTTTTGGCAGACACTATTATACTTTGCCAGCCACAGCTGAAACCACTGATTTATGGTATTGCTATTTTGCCAATTGAATTTCACCCCAGAACAAAATATACACTTTTACAGACAGATTAACACTTGGCCTGCAAATGCTGGGACACCAGATTCAGGGGATTGCTATTTTGGCAATTGAATTTCACCCCAGAACAAAATATATGTTTTGGTGGACACTATTATATTTTTCCAGCCACATCTGAAACCACTGATTTATGGTATTGCTATTTTGCCAATTGAATTTCACCCCAGAACAAAATATACACTTTTAAGGACAGATTAACACTTGGCCTGCAACAGCTGGGACACCAGATTCAGGGATTGCTATTTTGGCAATTGAATTTCACCCAGAACAAAATATACCCTTTTACAGACAGATTGGCACTTGGCCTGCAACAGCTGGGACACCAGATTCAGGGTATTGCTATATTGGCAATTGAATTTCACCCCAGAACAAAATATATGTTTTGGCGGACACTATTATTTTTTAGTAGCCAGTGCTGGGACACCAGATTTAGGGTATTGCTATTTTGGCAATTAAATTTCACCCCCGAACAAAATATATGTTTTGGCGGACAGTATTATACTTTGCCAGCCAGTGCTGGGACACCAGATTCCGGGTATTGCAATTTTGGCAATTGACTTTCACCGCAGAACAAAATATATGTATTTGCGGACACTATTATACTTTAGCAGACAGAGCTGGGACACCAGATTCAAGGTATTGCTCTTTTATCAAGTGAATTTTACCCCAGAATAAAATGTATGTTTTGGCGGACACTATTATACTTTGCCAGCCTGTGTTGGGACAACAGATTCAGGGTATTGCTATTTTGGTAATTGAATTTCACCCCAGAACAAAATATACATTTTTACGTAAAGATTAACACTTGGCCTGCAACAGCTGGGACACCAGATTCCGGGTATTGCTATTTTGGCAATTGAATTTCACCCCAGAACAAAATATATGTTTTGGCGGACACTTTTATACTTTGCCAGCCAGTGCTGGGACACCAGATTCAGGGTATTGCTATTTTGGCAATTGAATTTCACCCCAGAACAAAATATATGTTTTGGCAGACACTATTATACTTTGCAAGCCTGTGCTGGGACACCAGATTCAGGGTATTGCTATTTTGGCAAGTGAGTTTTACCCCAGAACTAAATATATGTTTTGATGGACATTATTATACTTTGCCAGCCAGTGCTGGGACACCAGATTCAGGATATTGCTATTTTGGCAAATGAATTTCACCTCAGAATATAATATATGTTTTGGTGGACACTATTATAATTTGCCAGCCACTGCTGGGACAACAGATTCCGGGTTTTGCTATTTTGGCAATTGAATTTCATCCCAGAACAAAATATATGTTTTGGCGTACACTATTATACTTTGGCAGCCAGTGCTGCAACACCAGATTAAGGGTATTGATATTTTGGCAATTGAATTACACTCCAGAATAAAATATATGTTTTGGTTGACACAATTATACTTTGCCAGTCACTGCTGGGACACCAGATTCAGGGTATTGCTATTTTGGCAATTGAATTTCACCCCAGAACAAAATATATGTTTTGGTGGACACTATTATACTTTGCCAGCCACAGCTGAAACCACTGATTTGTGGTATTGCTATTTTGCCAATTGAATTTCACCCCAGAACAAAATATACACTTTTAAGGACAGATTAACACTTGGCCTGCAACAGCTGGGACACCAGATTCAGGGGATTGCTATTTTGGAAATTGAATTTCACCCCTGAACAAAATATATTTTTTGGCGGACACTATTATACTTTGCCAGCCACTGCTGGGACACCAGATTCAGGGTATAGCTATTTTTACAAGTGAATTTTACCCCAGAACAAAATATATGTTTTGGCGGACACTATTATACTTTGCCAGCCAGTGCTGGGACACCAGATTCAGGGTATTGCTATTTTGGCAATTGAATTTCACCCCAGAACAAAATATACCCTTTTACGGACAGATTTAACACTTGGCCTGCAAATGCTGGGACACCAGATTCAGGATATTGCTATTTTGGCAATTGAATTTCACCCCAGAACAAAATATATGTTTTGGTGGACACTATTATACTTTGCCAGCCAGTGCTGGGACACCAGATTCAGGGTATTGCTATTTTGGCAAGTGAGTTTTACCCCAGAACAAAATATATGTTTTGATGGACACTATTATACTTTGCCAGCCAGTGCTGGGACACCAGATTCAGGATATTGCTATTTTGGCAAATGAATTTCACCTCAGAATATAATATATGTTTTGGTGGACACTATTATACATTTGCCAGCCACTGCTGGGACACCAGATTCAGGGTATTGCTATTTTGGCAATTGAATTTCATCCCAGAACAAAATATATGTTTTGGCGGACACTATTATACTTTGCAGCCAGTGCTGGGACACCAGATTCAGGGTTTTGATATTTTGGCAATTGAATTTCACCCCAGAACAAAATATATGTTTTGGCGGACACTATTATACTTTGGCAGCCAGTGCTGGGACACCAGATTCAGGCTATTGCTATTTTGGCAATTGAATTTCACCCCAGAACAAAATATATGTTTTGGCGGACACTATAATACTTTGCCAGCCTGTGCTGGGACACCAGATTCAGGGTATTGCTATTTTGGCAATTGAATTACACTCCAGAATAAAATATATGTTTTGGTTGACACAATTATACTTTGCCAGTCACTGCTGGGACACCAGATTCAGGGTATTGCTATTTTGGCAATTGAATTTCACCCCAGAACAAAATATATGTTTTGGTGGACACTATTATACTTTGCCAGCCACAGCTGAAACCACTGATTTATGGTATTGCTATTTTGGCAATTGAATTTCACCCCAGAACAAAATATACACTTTTACGGACAGATTAACACTTGGCCTGCAACAGCTGGGACACCAGATTCAGGGATTGCTATTTTGGCAATTGAATTTCACCCCAGAACAAAATATATGTTTTGGTGGACACTATTATACTTTGCCAGCCACAGCTGGAAACCACTGATTTATGGTATTGCTATTTTGCCAATTGAATTTCACCCCAGAACAAAATATACACTTTTACGGACAGATTAACACTTGGCCTGCAACAGCTGGGACACCAGATTAAGGGGATTGCTATTTTGGCAATTGAATTTAACCCCAGAAAAAAATATATGTTTTGGCGGACACTATTATACTTTGCCAGCCAGTGCTGGGACACCAGATTCCAGGTATTGCTATTTTGGCAATTGAATTTCACCCCAGAACGAAATATACCCTGTTACGGCCAGATTTAAACTAGGCCTGCAAATGCTGGAACACCAGATTCAGGATATTGCTATTTTGGCAATTGAATTTCATCCCCGAACAAAATATATGTTTTGGTGGATACTATTATACTTAGCCAGCCAGTGCTGGGACACCAGATTCAGGGTATTGCTATTTTGGCAAGTGAGTTTTACCCCAGAACTAAATATTTGTTTTGATGGACATTATTATACTTTGCCAGCCAGTGCTGGGACACCAGATTCAGGATATTGCTATTTTGGCAAATGAATTTCACCTCAGAATATAATATATGTTTTGGTGGACACTATTATAATTTGCCAGCCACTGCTGGGACAACAGATTCCGGGTTTTGCTATTTTGGCAATTGAATTTCATCCCAGAACAAAATATATGTTTTGGCGTACACTATTATACTTTGGCAGCCAGTGCTGCAACACCAGATTCAGGGTTTTGATATTTTGGCAATTGAATTTCACCCCAGTTCAAAATATATGTTTTGGCGGACACTATTATACTTTGGCAGCCAGTGCTGGGACACCAGATTCAGGCTATTGCTATTTTGGCAATTGAATTTAACCCCAGAACAAAATATATGTTTTGGCGGACACTATAATACTTTGCAAGCCTGTGCTGGGACACCAGATTCAGGGTCTTGCTATTTTGGCTATTGAATTACACTCCAGAATAAAATATATGTTTTGGTTGACACAATTATACTTTGCTAGTCACTGCTTGGACACCAGATTCAGGGTATTGCTATTTTGGCAATTGAATTTCACCCCAGAACAAAATATATGTTTTGGCAGACACTATTATACTTTGCCAGCCACAGCTGAAACCACTGATTTATGGTATTGCTATTTTGGCAAGTGAATTTAACCCCAGAACAAAATATACCCTTTTACGGATAGATTAACACTTGGCCTGCAACAGCTGGGACACCAGATTCAGGGGATTGCTATTTTGGCAATTGAATTTCACCCCAGAACAAAATATATGTTTTGGTGGACACTATTATATTTTGCCAGACACAGCTGAAACCACTGATTTATGGTATTGCTATTTTGCCAATTGAATTTCACCCCAGAACAAAATATACACTTTTACGGACAGATTAACACTTGGCCTGCAACAGCTGGGACACCAGATTAAGGGGATTGCTATTTTGGCAATTGAATTTAACCCCAGAAAAAAATATATGTTTTGGCGGACACTATTATACTTTGCCAGCCAGTGCTGGGACACCAGATTCCAGGTATTGCTATTTTGGCAATTGAATTTCACCCCAGAACGAAATATACCCTGTTACGGCCAGATTTAAACTAGGCCTGCAACTGCTGGAACACCAGATTCAGGGTATTGCTATTTTGGCAATTGAATTTCATCCCAGAACAAAATATATGTTTTGGTGGATACTATTATATTTAGCCAGCCAGTGCTGGGACACCAGATTCAGAGCATTGCTATTTTGGCAAGTGAATTTTACCCCAGAAATAAATATATGTTTTGATGGACATTATTATACTTTGCCAGCCAGTGCTGGGACACCAGATTCAGGATATTGCTATTTTGGCAAATGAATTTCACCTCACAATATAATATATGTTTTGGTGGACACTATTATAATTTGCCAGCCACTGCTGGGACAACAGATTCCGGTTATTGCTATTTTGGCAATTGAATTTCATCCCAGAACAAAATATATGTTTTGGCGTACACTATTATACTTTGGCAGCCAGTGCTGCAACACCAGATTCAGGGTATTGATATTTTGGCAATTGAATTTCACCCCAGTACAAAATATATGTTTTGGCGGACACTATTATACTTTGGCAGCCAGTGCTGGGACACCAGATTCAGGGTATTGCTATTTTGGCAATTGAATTTAACCCCAGAACAAAATATATGTTTTTGCGGACACTATTATACTTTGCCAGCCACTGCTAGGACACCATTTTCAGGGTATTGCTCTTATGGCAAGTGAATTTTACACGAGATTAAAATATATGTTTTGGCGGACAATATTATACTTTGCCAGTCACTGCTGGCACACCAGATTCTTTGTATTGCTATTTTGGCAATTGAATTTCACACCAGAACAAAATAGATATTTTGTCGGACACTATTATACTTTGCCAGCCAGTGCTGGAACACCAGATTCAGGGTATTGCTCTTTTGGGAATTGAATTTCACCCCATAACAAAATATATGTTTTGGCGGACACTATTATACTTTGCCAGCCTGTGTTGGGACAGCAGATTCAGGGTATTGCTATTTTGGAAATTGAATTTCACATCAGAACAAAATATATGTTTAGGCAGACACTATTATACTTTGCGAGCCTGTGCTGGGACACCAGATTCAGGGTCTTGCTATTTTGGCAATTGAATTACACTCCAGAATAAAATATATGTTTTGGTTGACACTATTATACTTTGCCAGCCAGTGTTGGGACACCAGATTCAGGGTATTGCTATTTTGGCAATTGAATTTCACCCCAGAACAAAATATATGTTTTGGCAGACACTATTATACTTTGCCAGCCAAAGCTTAAACCACTGATTTATGGTATTGCTAATTTGGCAAGTGAATTTAACCCCAGAAAAAAATATACCCTTTTACGGACAGATTAACACATGGCCTGCAACAGCTGGGACACCAGATTCAGGGTATTGCTATTTTGGCAATTGAATTTCACCCCAGAACAAAATATACCCTTTTACGGACAGATTGGCACTTGGCCTGCAACAGCTGGGACACCAGATTCAGGGTATTGCTATATTGGCAATTGAATTTCACCCCAGAACAAAATATACATTTCTACGGAAAGATTAACACTTGGCCTGCAACAGCTGTTACACCAGATTCAGGGTATTGCTATTTTGGCAATTGAATTTCACCCCAGAACAAAATATATGTTTTGGCGGACACTATTATACTTTCCCAGCCACAGCTGAAACCACTGATTTATGGTATTGCTATTTTGGCAATTGAATTTCATCCCAAAACAAAATTTATATTTTGTCGGACACTATTATACTTTCCCAGCCAGTGCTGGGACACCAGATTCAGCGTATTGCTATTTTGACAAAAGAATTTCACCCTAGAACAAAAAATATATTTTGGCGGACACTATTATACTTTGGCAGCCAGTGCTGGGACACCAGATTCAGGGTATTGCTATTTTGGCAAATGAATTTCAACACAGAACAAAATATATTTCTTGGCGGACACTATTATACTTTGGCAGGCAGTGTTGTGACACCAGATTCAGGGTATTGCTATTTTTTCAATTGGCAATTATTTTGGCAATTGAAATTCACCCCAGAACAAAATATATGTTTTGGCGGATACTATTATACTTTGCCGGCCTGTGCTGGGAGACCAAATTCAGGGTATTGCTATTTTGGCAATTGAATTTCACCCCGGAACAAAATATACCCTGTTATGGACAGATTGAAACTTGGCCTGCAACTGTTGGAACACCAGATTCCGGGTATTGCTATTTTGGCAATTGAATTTCACCCCAGAACAAAATATATGTTTTGGCGGACACTATTATACTTTAGCAGCCAGTCCTGGGACACCAGATTCAGGGTATTGCTATTTTGGCAATTAAATTTCACCCCAGAACAAAATATATGTTTTGGCGGACACTATTATACTTTGCCAGCCAGTGCTGGGACACCAGATTCCGGGTATTGCAATTTTGGCAATTGAATTTCACCGCAGAACAAAATATATGTATTTGCGGACACTATTATACTTTAGCAGCCAGTCCTGGGACACCAGATGCAGGGTATTGCTATTTTGGCAATTAAATTTCACCCCAGAACAAAATATATATTTTGGCGGACAGTATTATACTTTGCCAGCCACTGATGAGACACCAGATTCAAGGTATTGCTCTTTTATCAAGTGAATTTTACCCCACAATAAAATGTATGTTTTGGCGGATATTATTATACTTTGCCAGCCTGTGTTGGGACACCAGATTCAGGGTATTGCTATTTTGGCAATTGAATTTCACCCCAGAACAAAATATATGTTTTGGCAGACACTATTATAATTTGCCAGCCAGTGCTCAGACACTAGATTCAGGGTCTTGCTATTTTGGCAATTGAATTACTCTCCAGTATAAAAAATATGTTTTGGTTGACACTATTATACATTGCCAGCAAGTGTTGGGAAACCAGATTCAGGGAATTGCTATTTTGTCAATTGAATTTCACCCCAGAACAAAATATATGTTTTGGCGGACACAATTATACTTTGCCAGCCAGTGCTGGGACACCAGATTCAGGGTATTGCTATTTTGGCAATTTAATTTCACCCCAGAACAAAATATATGTCTTGGCGGACACTATTATACTTTGCCAGCCACTGCTGGTACACCAGATTCAGGGTATTGCTATTTTGTCAATTGAATTTCACCCCAGAACAAAATATACCTTGTTACTGACAGATTTAAAGTAGGCCTGCAGCTGCTGGAACACCAGATTCAGGGTATTGCTATTTTGGCAATTGAAATTCACCCCAGAACAAAATATATGTTTTGGTGGATACTATTTTACTTTGCCGACCACGGCTGGGACACCAGATTCAGGGTATTGCTATTTTGGCAATTGAATTTCACCCCAGAACAAAATATATGTTTTGGTGGACACTATTATACTTTGCCAGCCACTGCTGCGTCACCAGATTCAGGGTATTGCTATTTTGGCAATTGAATTTCACCCCGTAACAAAATATACCCTGTTACGGACATATTTAAACTTGACCTGCAACTGTTGGAACACCAGATTCCAGGTATTGCTATTTTGGGAATTGAATTTCACCCCAGAATAAAATATATGTTTTTGCGGACACTATTATACTTTAGCAGCGAGTGCTGGGACACCAGATTCAGGGTATTGCTATTTTGGCAATTAAATTTCACCCCAAAACAAAATAGATATGTTTTGGCGGACAGTATTATACTTTGCCAGCCACTGATGGGACACCAGATTCAGTGTATTGCTCTTATGGCAAGTGAATTTTTCCCCAGAATAAAATATATGTTTTGGCGGACACTATTATACTTTGCCAGCCTGTGTTGGGACACCAGATTCAGTGTCTTGCTGTTTTGGCAATTGAATGACACTCCAGAATAAAATATATGTTTTGGTTGACACTTTTATACTTTGCCAGCCAGTGTTGGGACACCAGATTCAGAGTATTGCTATTTTGGCAATTGAATTTAATCCCAGAACAAAATATATGTTTTGGCGGACACTATTATACTTTGCCAGCCAGTGCTGGGACACCAGATTCAGGGTATTGCTTTTTTGGGAATTGAATTTCACCCCAGAACAAAATATATGTTTTTGCGAACACTATTACACTTTAGCAGCCAGTGCTGGGACACCTGAATCAGGGTATTGCTATTTTGGCAATTAAATTTCACCCCAGATCAAAATATATGTTTTGGCGGACTGTATTATACTTTGTCAGCCACTGATGGGATACAAAATTCAGGATATTGCTCTTTTGGCAAGTGAATTTTACCCCAGAATAAAATATATGTTTTGGCGGACACTATTATACTTTGCCAGCCTGTGTTGGGACACCAGATTCAGGGTATTGCTATTTTGGCAATTGAATTTCACCCCAGAACAAAATGTATGTTTTTGCAGACACTATTATACTTTGCCAGCCAGTGCTGGGACACCAGATTCAGTGTCTTGCTATTTTGGCAATTGAATTACACTCCAGAATAATATATATGTTTTGTTTGACACTATTATACTTTGCCAACCAGTGTTGGGACACCAGATTCAGGGTATTGCTATTTTGACAATTGAATTTCACCCCAGAACAAAATATATGTTTTGGCGGACACCGTTATACTTTGGCAGCCAGTACTGCGACCCTAGATTCAGGGTATTGTGATTTTGGCAATTGAATTTCATCCAAGAACAAAATATATGCTTTGCCAAACACTATTATACTTTGCAAGCCACTGTTGGGACACCAGATTCAGGGGATTGTTATTTTGGCAATTGAATTTCACCCCAGAACAAAATATATGTTTTGGCTGACACTATTATACTTTGCCAGCCACTGCTGTGACACCAGATTTAGGGTATTGCTATTTTGGCAAGTGAATTTTTGTCACGGTTGTATGCGAACAACAGGAGTACAATCAGTGCACAAGATACTGAGCGGACCCAAACTAGGGGAGCATAAAAGGTAACCCATGTCAGATCCTAAGAGCTCTCCCTGCGCTGCTTATGCACATGCCCAGACCCTGATGGTGGTTCGAGGCATGCCTGCGTACCTAAGGCTAAGTGACACCTGAAACCCCTATGATAAAGGGGGGGGCACGGCCACCGGCTCCCTGCTTAGTATACGGACGGAACCGGGGTCTCCTCGGATCCAGTCAGCAAATAAACAAAAACCAACAATGTCTGCAAACTTATCTGTAGGGGCTGCACCAGCAGTGAAGACAGATCCAATTTCAGCAGATAATATCCGATGTTGCTTGCTTCAGCAAAACAGACGTCCAGTGAATAGAGACCACAGCAGTGTAGCTACTTCAGCGGCTGACACAACTCAAGATGAGAAATATAACCCACAAGGTGAAACAGGAAGAGGGGTGATTTAAAGGAAATGGAATCAATCAGAGAAGGAACAGCTGGGAAGAGGGAAAGGAGTGAAAATGAAAGTAAAGACCTCATCACAGGGGCGGAGAAACAGAGCTGTGAGAACTCCTCAAAACTCTGGTAGTGACAATTTTACACCAGAACAAAATATATGTTTTGGCGTACACTATTATACTTTGCCAGCCAGTGCTGGATCACCAGATTCAGGGTATTGCTATTTTGGCAAGTGAATTTTACCCCAGAACAAAATATATGTTTTGGCGTACACTATTATACTTTGCCAGCCACTGCTGGGACACCAGATTCAGGGTATTGCTATTTTGGCAATTTAATTTCATCCCAGAACAAAATATGTGCATTGCCAGACACTATTATACATTGCCAGTCACAGCTGAAACCACAGATTTAGGGGATTGCTATTTTGGCAATTGAATTTCACCACAGAAACTAATCTATCCTTTGCCAGACAGCATACAGTATTACACTTGTCTAGCCAAAGCTGGAACACCAGATTTAGGGGATTGGTATTTTGTCAATTGTATTTAACCCCTTAATAAAATATAGAAATTGCTATCCTGAATTTCTATTTGTGACAATAAGCACAGCCAAGCCCCTGATGTAGGATATAGCAAAAAAAAAATCCTAGTATTGATGGATTGATGGACCTAATGGCAGCTTGTTCTGGTGCACCACAAGTCACAAAATGGCCGCCGATCACCCAAAAAAAAAGTGACACAAAAACGATCTGTGCAGCCTAAACACCAGTGATTAATTAAGTAGCAGAAGTTGAATCATTCATAGCTGTAGATCTATCATTTCATTAGGTGCTGTTGATGACTTTTCCCTGCCTAATCTCGCCCTTACAGAAGCTGCGTCCTATCCCTACACTAATCAGAGCAGTGTGACATGTGGTGCTACGCGACTCCAGCTTAAATAGAGGCTGGGTCACATGCTGCACTTGGCCAATCACAGCCATGCCATTAGTAGGCATGGCTGTGATGGCTTCTTAGGGCAAGAAATAAAACGCTAGCTGATTGTCTGCTGTGCAGCCCTTCAGAAAGCGGGAAGAAATCGCCGAACAATGGACCCGAACCTGAACTTTTTTGAAAATGTTTGGGTCCGGGTGCGTGTCACGAACACCCCAAAATTCGGTAAGAACCCGAACTATGCTCGAATTGTTCGCTCAACACTAATAATTAATAACCGTCATAGCTGCCGGAAGTGTTACAAATAGGAAAAGAACAAAAAACAAACAAACAAAAACACAAACAGGTCGTCCTGAAATTGATTTTGAACATCCAAGGTGTATCATTGCAAATGCACAAGATTGGTTATATGGTTACATACCAGTTAGACTGAAAACATATCTACTGTGACAATTTAGAGAACTGTGAGAATTTCACAATGCTGCTTCAGGGATAATATTACCGGTTGGGCTTTCCCTTTAAGCCCTACAGCCCTCCATTTTAGTCAAGCTTCCATTACAGCTTGTGGGTCTGGGGCATAAATTAATTTGCGGTGCATATATTGGTTTACAAGAGCAATTTCCTCAGAAATCACTGGAGTATTACCCTTTTTTAAGCTCTTGGCCATAGTTTTGTGAGTGGCAACTAAGGCATGCTTCCAGATGCACCGATCTGAAATACCCATAAAATATTCTAAAATAGTTAAAGCAGAGGCATAAGTTGTGTCTATAACAGGGCAAATGGAGAGCAATACCACCACATATATGCTGCTGTACCCCACAATTCACACCCTCTTCAGCAGAGAGGAGAACAGCCAGGAAAAATATGCAAAAGTGTATCTGGAGTCAAATACCAAAGTGGTATTCTGTGGCTTGGTTCTGCATGACTGGCTGAAAAACTCATTTTCCCAGCTGTTTATCAGTAAGGTTTTCCCCATGCAAGAATAAAGTTAGGCTTGTTAAAGGGCTTATGCAATGATTGATTTTACAAATGAACATGAAACATCATGACAATGCTTTTCTAACAAAGCTAGAACTAGACCTGTACCGCACATAAATCCAAAGATCACAACTTTCACTGTTTTAGTTGCTCTGCTAGATTATCTTCAGCCTGGTAACTCACAACTCCGTTAAGTGGCTGTGAAGTGAAGAGGGAAATCTAGGAGAGGGATAGGCCTGTCATATGGGCTTTGACTGTAAAAAAAATCTTCCAACTAAGGTCTCTTGTGAGGAAAGGGGGGAATAATGCATGGTCAATAGTAGGGTTGAGCGAACCCGAACTGTATAGTAACATTTACGTAAAAGTTCGGGTTCGGTGTTCTGAGATTTCTATGGGGCAATTTGAAAGCCTGCAAAGCAGCCAATCAACAAGCGTAATATTACTTGCCCCAAGAGGCCATAACAGCTGTGAATACTATTGGCATGGCTGTGATTGGCCAAGTGCAGCATGTGACCCAGCCTCTATTTAAGCTGGAGTCACGTAGTGCCGCACGTCACTCTGCTCTGATTAGTGAAGGAATAGGATGCAGCTGCTGTGAGGGCGAGATTAGGCAGGGAAAACTCAGCAAAAACACCTAGTGAAGTGATCGATCTACAGCTGTGAATCATTCAACTTCTGCTAGTTAATTGCTCACTGGTGTTTAGGCTGCCCAGAGCGTTTTTCTGTCACTTTTTTCTGGGGTAAACGGCGGCCATTTTGTGTCTTGTGTTGCACCAGCACAAGCTGCCAGCAAGTCCATCAATCCATCAATAGTAGTTTTTTTTTTTTTTTTTGCTAAATCCTACATCAGGGGCTTGGCTGTGCTTATTGTCACACCTAGAAATTCAGGATAGAAATTTCTATATTTTATTGAGGGGTGAAATTCAATTGCCAAAATAGCAATCCCCTAAATCTGGTGTTCCAGCTGTGGCTAGCCAAGTGTAATACTGTCTGCTGTCTGGCAAAGGATACATTTTTTTCTAGGGTGAAATTCAATTGCCAAAATAGCAATTCGCTAAATCTGGTGTTCCATCTGTGACTGGCCAATTTTAATAGTGTCCGGCAAAGGATAGATTTAGTTCTGGGGTAAATTCAATTGCCAGAATTGCAATACCGTAAATCAGTGGTTTCAGCTATGGCTGGCCAAGTTTAATAGTGTCCCGCAAAGGATAGATTTTTTTCTGGGGTGAAATTCAATTGCCAAAATAGCAATCCCATAAATCTGGTGTTCCAGCTGTGGCTGGCTAAGTTAAATAGTATCCGGCAAAGGATATATTTTGTTCTGGGGTGAAATTCAATTGCCAAAATAGCAATCCCCAAAATCTGATGTTCCAGCTGTGGCTGGCCAAGTTTAATAGTGTCCGGCAAAGGATATATTTTGTTCTGGGGTGAAATTCAATTGCCAAAATAGCAATCCCTAAATCTATTGTTCCAGCTGTGGCTGGCCAAGTTTAATAGTGTCTGGCAAAGGATAGATAATTTTCTGGGGTGAAATTCAATTGCCAAAATAGCAATACCGTAAATCAGTGGTTTCAGCTGTCGCTGGCAAAGTTTACTAGTGCCCAGCAAAGGATATATTTTCTTCTAGGGTGAAGTTCAATTGCCAAAATAGCAATCCCCTAAATCTGGTGTCCCAGCAGTGGCTGGCCAACTTTAATAGTGTCCTGCAAAGGATAGATTTTGTTCTGGGGTGAAATTCAATTGCCAAAATAGCAATCCCCTAAATATGGTGTTCCAGCTGTGGCTGGCCAAGTTTACTAGTGTCTAGCCAAGGATAGATTTTGTTATGGGGTGAAATTCAATTGCCAAAATAGCAATCCCCAAAATCAGGTATTCCAGCTATGGCTGGCCAAGTTTAATAATGTCCGGCAAAGGATAGATTTTGTTCTGGGATGAAATTCAATTGCCAAAATAGAAATCCCCTAAATCTGGTGTTCCAGCTGTGGCTGGCCAAGTTTACTAGTGTCCGGCAAGGGATAGATTTTAAATGTCGTTTAGTTGCTTGCTGTCTTGGCGGCAGACATTTAACTCTTTTAACTGTGTAATGACTGCCCCATTGTCTGGGTGTCATGGGCCTAAATTCTGTTTAATTACTTGTTGTCTTGACGGCAGACATTTAAATCTTTTTTCTGTCTAATGACCGCCCCATTGTGTGGGTGTCAGGGGCCTAATTTTCACGTACTTGCTTGCTGTCTTGGTGGCAGACATTTAACTCTTTTAACTGTGTAATGACTTCCCCATTGTCTAGGTGTCATGGGCCTAAATTTTGTTTAATTACTTGTTGTCTTGACGGCAGACATTTAAATCTTTTTTCTGTCTAATGACCGCCCCATTGTCTGGGTGTCAGGAGCCTAAATTTCACGTACTTGCTTGCTGTCTTGGTGGCAGACATTTAACTCTTTGTACTATCTAATGACCGCCCCATTGTCTGGGTGTCAGGGGCCTAAATTTCGTTTAATTGCTTGCTGTCTTGGTGGCAGACATTTAACTCTTTTTGCTGTCTAATGACCGCCCCATTGTGTGGGTGTCAGGGGCCTAGATTTCACGTATTTGCTTGTTGTCTTGGTGGCAGACATTTAATTATTTTTACTGTCTAATGACCTCCCCCATTGTGTGGGTGTCAGGGGCCTAAATTTCGTTTAATTGCTTGCTGTCTTGGTGGCAGACATTTATCTCTTGTTGCTGTCTAATGACCACCACATTTTGTGGGTGTCAGGGGCCTAAATTTCACGTACTTGCTTGCTGTCTTGGTGGCGGACATTTCACTCTTTTTACTGTGTAATGACCGCCCTATTGTCTGGGTGTCAGGGGCCTAAATTTCGTTTCATTGCTTGCTGTCTTGGTGGTAGACATTTACCTCTTTTTGCTGTCTAATGACCGCCCCATTGTGTGGGTGTCAGGGGCCTAAATTTCACGCAATTGCTTGCTGTCTTGGTTGCAGACATTTAATTCTTTTAACTGTTTAATGACTGCCCCATTTTCTGGGTGTCAGGGGCCTACATTTTGTTTAATTGCTTGCTGTCTTGGTGGCGGACATTTCACTCTTTTTGCTGTCTAATGACCGCCCCATTGTGTGGGTGTCAGAGGCCTATATGTCGTTTAATCATTTGTTGTCTTGGTGGGAGATATTAAACTCTTTTTACTCTCTAATGACCGCCCCATTTTGTGGGTGTCAGTGGCCTATATTTTGTTTAATTGCTTGCTGTCTTGGTGGGAGACATTAAACTCTTTTTACTGTCAAATGACCCCTCCTCTGTCTGGGTGACAGGGGCCTACATAAATGATAATGGCTTCTTCCATTGCAGGTTGATCTGAGGCCTGTGTTGCTGTTACAGGACCGCTCTCCTCTTTGCGGGTGCCATGGCCCTAAGTCTGTGAATGAGGCCTGTGGCACTGCAGGCAGACATGAATGCTTTTTGGCTGTGATGAGAACTTCAACTCCCATAGCATTCCCACCTGACACCACCCCAACCTCCTATTCCACCTCCTCCTCCTCCTCCTTCAAGTTGCCTATTGATATTGGTTAATTTTTATTTATTTTATTTTATTTTAATTCATTTCCCTATCCACATTTGTTTGCAGGGGATTTACCTACATTTTGCTGCCTTTTGCAGCCCTCTAGCCCTTTCCTGGGCTATTTTACAGCCTCTTTAGTGCCCAAAAGTTTGGGTCCTAATTGACTTCAATGGGGTTCGGGATTTAGTTCGGGTCGAGTTCGGATCCCGAACCTGAACATTTTCGTGAAGTTCGGCCTAACTTCTCGAACCCGAACATCCAGGTGTTCGCTCAACTCTAGTCAATAGGAAATGTCAAACTTGTAAAACTATTTATTGAGATAATATTTCGTTTATAGAGATTCAATTGTGAAAAAAATAACATCTGATGTGGTTTGCCTATGGTACCGATGCCATAACTAACCCAATGACATAAGGATACACTGGAGATATAGTATTCAAGAGCTTGAATTAGAATGTTATAGCTGGGTGGAATTAATAGGTTTCTATTGAGAACTATAGATCACCAAGTATGTCCAGCTGCCTTCATACATACTAGCAGCACTTGGTAGGACACATTTTGAATAGCAAAGGCAGCTAAAAAGGTACCTAGGGATTCTCTATCTAGTAAACACATTTTCCATGAAGCCATTTTTGAGAAACTAAAGGTATACGCCTCTCCCTCAACTGGTCAATGATACCCGCCGGGTAATAGCTAAGCTGATCTGGGATCCCCAAACCCCTCTGTGCAGAGGTGGGAATAAAGGTAACTTACTTAACCTAGGGCAGACATCCCCCATACAGACACCAACATATTAGACTGAAATTGTTGTATATTTTTCCTCGGGATGAGAAGGGAAAGACATATAAGTATATATAGTATTTTTGGCAATATAAGCCTTTATACAGTGTGGATTAGAGCAACCTATGACATTTGAAGCTTGGAACATTTAGCACTATCCTCCCTTAGCTTGTGAAAAGAACATATTGAGCTTGACTAAGTTTTTTTATGGTGGATGTCAGTTTATATTAGGAAACTTCTGCAAAAACTTTCAGAATACCAGTGGAAGATTCCAAGAAATGCTCTGGGTTGGTAAGAGAAAAGATGACATTGTCTATGTACAGATGGATTATGTATGATTTAGCACCCACCTTCATTCCCAACACTGCAAGAGGTGTATGGAACCTCTCAGTCAAAAGATCTGCAAGAAGTGCAAATATTGATGGAGAAAGCAGACAGCTCTGTTGGTGCCGTTCGATTTTCTTGAAAAGCTTGGAGAGGAAAACCCAAGCCAACACGGTCAGGAAAACAATTCCATTACTGCAGTGATAAATTTCCCCCAAACCTACAAACTTGCATGTTACATTCTACTGCTATAGATTTAAAGGGGTATTCCCATCTCAGACAATGGGGGCATATCACTAGGATATGCCCCCATTGTCTGATAGGTGTGGGTCCCAGCTGGGACCCGCACCTATGTCGAGAATGGAGAAGGGAGAGCTGTGGCTGGAGGACCCCAGATTTCCCGGGGTCTGTCCACCACCAAGCGCTGCTCCCCGCCTCTCCCATAGAAGTGAATGGGAGCGCACCATGAATGCACGGCTACATTCGCTGGCCCCATAGATAATGAATGGAGGGTGGCTGCGCAGGAGCAATGCACCCTCCCTCACTTTCGGGGCACCATTCTCAATATAGGTGTTGGTCCCAGTGGTGGGACCCGCACCTATCAGACAATGGGGGCATATCCTAGCAATATGCCCCCATTGTCTGAGATGGGACAACCCCTTTAAGGAATTTTCGATGTGACTGACTGGCAGAGAGAAAATGGAAATATCTATACAGGGAAAGTTTAGTAAAATTTAATCTGGGAGACAAACCTTAAGCTTTTCCATTCCAGTAAGTGCCATATTACTGCACATGTCAGCGGGAAAAAATGACTAGAGAGGAAGAAGAAGGATGTTGACATGACCCTAAGAGGAAGTGGGGTGGAGGGCTTGCCCTGATTAGCTCACAGACCGACAGGCAGCCTGCATGAGTCAATCAGTGCTGCGGCAGGCAGGAGGTGCCCTAGCAGAATGAGCAGAAAATCATTCTGTATTGGGCTGTGAATGAAGGTGGATGTGTTTTGCAGTGTCTGACAGAAAACGATCTTAAAGAAAAGAAGAGGGAGAGCAGCACTCATGGGTGGGACCGTTTTGACAGATAGTTAAATCTGCTGGTGAAAAAGGCTCATCTGGATGGGTTACATTCAGATCGTAACACCCAATCGTGCGGAGGATAGAGGTTGCTGGTGCAGCCACGCTTCTTCCCCCAAGGCACAGCATGCCAGGCAGAAAATGTAGAAGAAAATTTGGGTCAGCAGCAGAGCAACCAGGAAGGTCCAGGCTTGAAGGTTTATATCTTTTAATTATTAATAGTTTCTACAGATTACACGTTTCTGGGCCAGAACGGTCCCTTCCTCAGATCAGGAAACAGTTAGTTTTTTTTATATTTTTTTTAGTTTGAGAAAATAGCATATTAGTCTTAAAATACACCAGGTAGCTAATGGTTATATCTGTGACTGATAACGTGAAATATTAGTCCGAAATCCATGTTGATGCATCTCCAGGCAGTTCAAATTAATTTTTTGCTTAAGTTCGGGAAAATAGCATATACGTGTGCCTTACAATACAAAGGGTAGCGGTTTATACCATAATGTGAAACAGGCCGAAATCTGTGTTGGTGCATCTCCAGGCACTTCTTATTTAATTTTATTTATTTTTTTAAGTTTGGGAAAATAGCATATTAAAGTGTCTTACAATACAAAGGGTAGCAGTTCATACAAGTCTGGGTGATACTGTGAAACAGAAGGCCAAAATCCATGTTGGCACTTTTTTTGTTTGGGGATCAGAAAAATAGCATGTTAATGTGTTTTACAATACACAGGATAGAGGACGGTTATATCTCAATGATAAAGTGAAACACTAGGCTTAAATCCGTGTCGGTGCATCTCCAGACAGTTTTCTTTTTTTTTTAAGTTTGGTAAAATATTATATTAGTGGGTCTTACAATACCCAGTGTAACGATGGTTATGTCTCTGAGTGATAACGTGAAATGCAAGTCTGAAATCCGTGTTGGTGCATCTCCAAACATTTCAAGTATTGATGTGGTGGTGGGGGATGGGGGAAATAATCGTATAATAGGTTCCAACTTGTGTTTCACAATACAGAAAGCTTTTTTCTGAAAATGTATATTTTAATGCAGAAAATACATTAGGCCCAAATATGCTAGTGGCATCGATATTGTATTATTTGCAAAATCAATTGTTAGTAGCAGTATATTTACTGTGTTTGTGGAAAGGGAATGACATTGTCCAGTCTTTAAGTTCCAAAAAATAGATAGATTTGCAAACCGTTCCATATTTTGTGTTACTGTGTACATTTAGAACCAAAGATGTCAGGAATACAGAAGGATTTCAAACGAAAGACCCAAAGCCAGAATGTGGGTAGCAGCAGCACCAGCTATCGACCCAGAAGTAGTAGTATTGGTATGAAGCGACAAGGACAGCAGGGGCAATGTGCGAGTGTTGCGGCCTAATAAGTCTAGAAGTTGGTACTCACATTTTTGCAGCTCCCTGGGTCAACATGCAGTGATGGGAAGGAGAGCACTGGATTCCTTCGGGGCACACTCTGGTGTTGAGGGATCTCCTCCAGATGTTAGTTCAGGTGCCTTGGATGGTACAAGGTTTAGGTGCAGGGAAGACAGGGTCCCTGAGGTTCATGACGCCATCACCCTTGGGTGCAAATGAGGTGTAGAAATGAAAAGGAGTCAGTTTATATAAAATAACTGGAACATTTACTGGTAATCAGTTGCCTTGAGGTAGATGTACAAGTTCATTGACATGGCAGAGGTAGTGGTAATCTATACATGGCACATTACACAGGCTCTTGGTGAGGTATAGATTCTGATCACACTCAGGCTGTTGTAACTTCTGGCTATCTTCCAGGTGTGGAGTGTACATCGATAAACTGTTTTACATGGCCATTATACATATGTCTTGGTTCCTGGCTTACTCACAATTTCCATAAATATTCTCCACACTGTCCATAGAGGAATGCAGCTCTGCATACAGCTTGAACTTCACTGTAGACTATGAACAGGCACCGTAGGATAACTTCTGTCTCACAATGGTTGCTAATGGAGTCAAAAAGTTGAAGTAAAGCTACTTTCACATTACTTTATTTACAAAAAGGTCGTAAGACCCAAAAAATCCCTTTAGGGGTAACAACATTCAATTGTGTACTGAAATTTCACCTTTATTATATATATTGTTAAAATCTCATATTAAACACCTGATTCCTATTAAAATTATCAGGGTGAAGATCAGGGATTCTTTTCCTTTCAGAGTATTTCTGAGGCTAATATTGATGACAGATATACTTTTAATGTATTTATCTATGTAGGAGTGGTATATGATACCAAAAAACTACTGCCTATAGCTGCAATACACTCCCTTGGACTTGGGACCAAAGTACACTGCACCAGTCACTGGATTACTGTGACTAATGGTCTACTCTGGACCACACTGCAACAGTAAATAAGTTATTATGTTTATTGGTCTCTCTGGACCCAATTATCACAGGTTACTTTTGTTACACTTGCTTATTGTTGCAAGTAGATGTTGCAGTCCTATCAGTTTCCTTGGACAATATACAGTCCTCTGTTTTCCAATGTATCGTGTTTATCGGTGCGTATTCACATTTACCACCGTTACTCAATCTTAAGCTGCGGCTCAGTAAACACCCTTGGGGGAGATTTCCTGATTGTACTTAGGGAAAATTTCCCTTGATGTACTGTTAGGGGCGCCCAATGCTCACCCCACTTATCTCTGGGCCACTAGCAAGAGTTCACTCAGTGCATTGCAGCTATTGCACCTTTATTCATTCATATCTGTCACCAGCCCTCATATTCAATAGTTTGCCCTGTTCAGTTCCCTGCCTAAAAACAGCACAGCGCTAACCCTCCCGACATGTTTCGCCGTATACACGGCTTCGTCAGGGGAATAGGGTTATTAGCTAATAACCCTATTCCCCTGACCGCCATTATAGTCAATGTGGATAGAACGGCAGTCCAGGGGCACAAGTGAACTAGCGGCAGGACGGATATGACAGCCTGATGGACTCCCCTGCCGCTAATGTAGCCTTACACTCTCATCTCCACTAGTCTAACCTTATACAATCTGAACACAATGGGATTCTTCTGTTCAGGCATACACTTGGTCTGCGCACAACTCAGAGGGGTAGTTTAATGTCAGCTTACTTCATGTACAGCAGGTACAGCTTTGGCCCTCCACTTCCTTTATCTGTCCCTCTTTAATCTGGCTAAGGCGTCTTCTAGGTCTGATGCAGGAGGCAGCCTTCCTTAGCTCAGGGCTTAACATGTTCTGCCCTTGCTGAACTTCTCTCACTGCTGCTGCCCTTCATACACTTAAGTGACTTACTGAGTCAACCTGCAGTGCTCTGTCACACCTTGTTTTTATATATATATATATATATATATATATATATATATATATATATACAGTGCTGCCCATAATTATTCATATCCCTGGCATATTTTGACTTAAAGTCACTTTTATTCAACCAGCAAGTAATTTTTTGATGGGAAATTACATAGGTGTCTCCCAAAAGATAATAAGACAATGTACAAGAGGCATTATTGTGGGGGGGGGGGGGGGGGAATGCTCAGCTTTTATTTACATTTGAGCAAAAAGTTTCCAGTCCAAAATTATTCATACCCTTCTCAATAATCAATAGAAAAGGCTTTATTTGCTATTACATCAATCAAATGCTTCCTATAATTTCAGACCAGCTTTTTTGCATGTCTCCACAGGTATTTTTGCCCATTCATCTTTAGCAATGAGCTCCAAATCTTTCAGGTTGGAGGATCTTCTTGCCATCACCCTGATTTTTAGCTCCCTCCACAGATTCTTAATTGGATTCAAGTCTGGACTCTGGCTGGGCCACTCCAAAATGTTAATGTTGTTGTCTGCTAACCATTTCTTCACCACTTTTGCTGTGTGTTTTGGGTCATTGTCATGCTAAAAAGTCCACTGGTGCCCAAGGCCAAGTTTCTCTGCAGACTGCCTGATGTTGTCATTGAGAATCCTCATGTATTGCTCTTTTTTTATGGTGCCGTTTACTGTGCTTAGGTTCCCTGGTCCATTGGCTGAAAAACACCCCAAAAGCATTAGGTTGCCACCACCATGTTTGACAGTGGGGATGGTGTTCTTTGGGTTGAAGGCTTCTTCTTTTTTACACCAAATGAAGGAAACATCTTTGTGACCAAACAATTCCATTTTTGTTTCATCTGACAATAACACAGAAGACCAGAAGTCTTCTTCTTTTTCCAGATGAGCTTTTGCAAAGGCCAAACGAGCTTTGGTGTGCCTTATCTGGAGAAGTGGCGTTCTCCTTGGTCTGCATCAGTGGAACCCAGCAGTGTGCAGTGTCCGTTGGGTTGCCTGCCTTGAGACATTGCTACCAGCATAGCCCAGATACACCAGGATGGCTTTGGTGGTGATCCTTGGATTCTTTTTTGCCTCTCTAACTATCCTCCTAGCCAGCACAGGTGTCACTTTTGGCTTTCTACCACATCCTCTGAGATTTTCCATAGTGCGGAACATTTTGTATTTTTTAATATTTTTTTTTTTAAAAAAATACTTTGCACTGTAGCCAGTGGAACTTGAAAACATTTAGAAATGGCCTTGTAGCCCTTTTCTTGATTTGTGAGCAGCCACAATGTGCAGCCGCAAGTCCTCAATGAGCTCTTTTGTCTTAGCCATGACTGTCCAAAAACCAACTGCAGAGAGCTGCTGTTTTTTGCCTGTTGAGTTGATTAAAACAGCTGTTCCCAATTAATCAGGGTAATTACGATGCTTTACAACAGCTTGGACTATTTAGAATGGTATAGAACTTTGGATTTTCCCACAGACTGTGACAGTTTGTGAAGGGTATGAATAATTTTGGACTGGACACGTTTTGCTCAAATGTAAATAAAAGCTGAGAAATATTTTTTTACACAATAATGCCCCTTGTACATCGTCTTATTATCTTTTGGGAGACACCTATGCCATTTCCCGTCAAAAAATGACTTGCTGGCTGAATAAAAGTAACTTTAAGTCAAAATTTGCCAGGGGTATGAATAATTATGGACAGCACTGTATATATATATATATATATATATATATATATATATACACACATATACAGTGCTGTCCACTGTATATATATATAAATATATATATATATATATATATCGTGCTAGCACCCCCTTGGGGTGAATAGATGTAACTATCGTGCAGAATGTAAAAAGCCTGTTAGAAGGAATTACAGCTCTATTCATGCATATAATGAAATTGCATACTGCAAATACCCATACGTATACCGGGCCCCACTACTGATATGGAGTAGGGGAGTAGGACTGTCACGTTCGGGTGTGAGAGGGAAACACCACACTGAACATAGGAGGGAAAGGGGTGAGGGAATAAGGCCTGGAAACTAGGGAAAGGAGATGGACACCTCCTAGTAAAACTATAATCAAAGTCCTGACTAACTACCAGTATAAACAGACCCCGAAAGTAGGTGAGTGCATACACAGGAATATCTAATGTCCTATCTCACCCTATAAGATCCTGGAACTAATGTCAGGACTGAGACAACCTGTTCCTCCAAAAGGAAGGACAAACAGGAGTCTCCCTCAGGCCTTAATACAAATGTCAGGGAAATGCAACACAAAAAATAACCCAAACAAAATTCAAAAGGGAAAGAAAACACTTAACTTCAAGTGGGTATGGCAGCACCAGGAACTCAACCGAGATCCATACACCAGCTATCCACAACTCCAACAGAAGCTATAAACCGCATAGCATAGTGGGAGAAACAACAATAAATAGAGAAGGTTAAATGACCATAATAGCCACACCTGGGGAAAGAAGGTGTGGCAAGCACCAGAAACAACACAGACGTAATTTGATACAAACGGAAAACATGTGAGATCAAGCCACTTGTTGCCAGTCTCATGATCTCCTGTCACCTGTCATGGGAACGTCCGTGACAGGGACACTGCAAGTAGGCTGCAGTTGTCCCTGGCTTCGGAAAGACGCAACATTATCATTGAGGAGAAAGAGGATTAGACTGTGGATTGGATGGCTCACCCCTACCCTCAGTTGCAGCAGGATGACGTGGAGGTGGCTTCTGAGTCTGACACCATACCGTGGAGCCAGGGGTCACAAAATTCCTCCTGCCCCTCCTCTTTGCAGCCATAGAGAAGACTTTCAGTGGGGTCCTCTGTCCTCTCTGTTTTTGCAGCCTTTTTCTAGTGGGACACCTTTCTTTTAACTAAGAAGTAGCAAGAAATCCCCACCACATCCTACAGCAGATTGTCAAGAAAGTCTTTCTGTTGGCGACTTGTTTGACAGCAGTCAGTATTTGTACTGCCCTGAGGGCAAGGTTCAGGAGGAGGCAGAAGACCCCATGCATAGCTGTGTTGCTGGTTGTAACAGTGGCACTACTGGGGAGCAGCAACAATGTCAGTCGGGGCAAATGCAGAGCAAGGGATGGGGCCCAAGGAGCCTATCATGATATCTCACAGGTAGATAAAAGTGGCAGGAAGGGTGAGGTCTTTGATGATGATTGAGTGTTGGACAGGACCTGGGAGCAAAACGGAGTGCTGAGGAGGAGGGAACATCAGAGGAGGAGGGTGATAGTAGCAGCAATAAAGAGCAGAGCTGATGTGCCTCCCAAAGAGCAGCCAGGGTCATGTCTGCTTCAGAATCTGGTGATGCCGCTGACACTGTAGTGAGGTTACGCCCAAAAAGTGCCAAGGCTAAGCCATGGTTGGTTGCCTCTAGCTCTGGGCAAGTATCTCACCTCTGGCAGTTTTTCTCTACGCTGCCAGAAGACAGATACATTGCCCTGTGCAAGCTCTGCAAGAACAAAATAAGCCATGGGTAGCCAAACACAAATGTAGGCTCCACAGTTCTATTGAAGAACATGAAATGGCATCACTCCATCCCATGGGTAAGCCAAAGTGGTAGCCAGCTACCGCAACATTAGTTTCCTCCTTCTCCCAGTCTCCCTTGCGGCAGCTAGGTCACATCCACAGGTAGTACAATGTCTTTCACATCCTCAATTTCTGCCTCTCCCACTCAGATTCCACCTTCTTCACTCCGTTATCATCCATTGATAACGGAATGCATGGTCTGGAAACAACCCTACACACCCAGCAATTTGCTGGAACGCAAACTTAATTTCCACCTGGCCAAGTTGCTAGCAGTGCAGCCACTGCCATACCATTTAGTCATGTGTGATGCCTTTAGGGAGTAGATGAAGTGAGCTCAGCCTCACTGAAAGATACCTAGCCGCCATTATATCTCACAAAAAGCCATCCCTGCCTTGTATTCTCATGTGGCTGAGAACGTGGGCCGCTCCCTACTATTCTCAGTGTGGCAAGCTGCACACCTGAAGCAGCTGTTATGGGCACTTGGGAAGGGACAGCATATGTCTTTCATTAATAGCAAACACTGTGCACACAGCTTGCCACAGTTTCAGGGAGCAAATGCCTGCCACCAGCGTGTCTGAAAGCGAGGCTCCCCCCCCCACAGAGTCACCCACCTCCCACTGCCATAAGTGGCAGAAGCCGCAGCAGCCAGGTCAGTCTCCCCAAAATGATGGAAAAAAATTTCACGAGGTCAAGACTTCCCACATCAACACCCAGGTTCAGGCCTACCTACACTCAGGCTTGTCTCAAGCATATACAGTACCAAGTTCCCTTATACCATGAATTTCTGGGCAAGCAGACTGGAAGAGTGGCCTGAACTGGCACAGTATGCTCTTTTTCTTTTTTCTTGCCCAGCCTCCACTGTTATCTGGGAGAGGGTTTACAGTGCTACAGGGAGCATGGTGACACCCAAACTGACCAAGTTGTTCTCTACCAGTGTCCAAAGCATCACTTTAGTCAAAATGAACCAAGCCTGGATTGGGGAGGATTTTCACACTCCTCTGGATGAGGCCATTGAATAAATCTCGCCTTGCTGACTGTTCCCCATCTTGCTACTGCTGTTTGCCTGTCTGTCATCCTGCCTGCAATAATGTTCTGTATGGCTGCAGCTGCTTCCTCCATCATGCCGCTGCTGCCATCCTGCCACTGTTGTTGCATGGCTACCATAAGGTCTGCATGGCTGCTGCTGCCTCCATCATGCCACTGCTTCTTCCTGCCTACTAACGTGTTCAGTGCGACTGCTGCTGCCACCAACTTAGCTGCTACTCCTCACTTCTAATCCCCTACTGCAACCACTATTAATGCTATGCATCTGACACTACTACCACTGCCACCACTACCACTAGTAGTACTACTACTATTGCTACTACTACCTATAAACAGTTGATCTACTGCCTTATATGTTCCATTCTATGCTGCTTCTGCTGCTGCTACTATTGTAGCCACATGCCTCTAATACCCTACCCTTTCCACATCCACACTGCATTGCTGCTGCTAAAAGGGAGAGTTTTTATAGCCTCGTTCACAACAAATCACTTTTCTTTTGACAATTAACACTTGTGCATGTCATATGGGCAGGCATTCTGACACCATCAAAGGATAATTTTTAGACGTTTGGTCCCCCAACAAGCCGCTATTAAATTTTTTTTTAGCCCATAACACTGTGTGCGGGGCACCATCTGCCCCCAATAAGGGACAACTTTGGAATATGAAAAAGCATAACACATGTGACGGCCCGGTGTGTTGTTAAACACGTTGTTTGTTAACAACATAAAGCATGCGGTATCTCATAGCTCGGTATGTCAGTGTCACTGAGACATGATTTATTCTTGCTGTCTTTGCATTCAAGAGCATGGGGAGGGGAAGGGAAAAAGCAAAAATTCATAAAAAATGAACCAAAAGAGATAACATGTTTTCCTGGGAAACTAGAGGGTGTTATAGACCTATTTCCAGTGCAATTGGAGCCAATCTGGGTTGGCCTGAACAAATTCAGGTACATACCAAACCTTTTCAAAGATTCGGTGAACCTGAAAAAAACTTGAGAAGTTCACTCATCTCTAGCAGGAATGTAAATTAATGAAATACAGTACAAGTTATATTGCATCTTTTCCTACAAAACTACAGTGCCTGGAAAAAGTATTCATACCCCTTGAACATTTCCACATTTTTTCAAGTAACACCCACAATCAAAAATGTTTTTTATTGGGATTGTATGTGATAGACCAACTCAAGGTAGCAAGTATGTGTGCAGTGAAAAGGAAATGATACATGATTTTCAAAAAAATTCATAAATAAAAACCTGGAAAGTGTGGTGTGCATTTGTATTCAGCCCCCTTGAGTCAATACGTTGTACGCTGCGATTATAGCTGTAAGTCTTCTGGGATATGTTTCTACCTGCTTTGCAAATCTAGAGGCTGACATTTTTGCATATTCTTCTTTGCAAAAGAGCTCAAGCTCAGTCATATTGGATGGAGAACATCTGTAAACAGCAATTTTAAAGTCTTGCCACAAATTCTTAATGGGATTTAGGTCTGTACTTTGACTGGGCTATTCTAACACATGAATATGATTTGATCTAAACCATTCCATTGTAGCTCTAGCTGTATGTTTAGGTTGTTTCCTGCTGGAAGGTGAACCTCTGCCCCAGTCTCAAGTCTTTTTCAGGCTCTACCAGGTGTTCCTCCAGGATTGCCCTGTATTTAGTCCCATCACTTCCCTGTCCCTGCTGAAGACACGCATCCCAACAGCATGATGCTGCCACCACCATGTTTCACGGTGGGGGTGGTGTGTTCAGGGTGATGCAGTGTTATTTTCCACCACACGTAACATTTTGTATTTTGGTCAAAAAGGTCAACTTTGGTTTGATCTGACCAGAGCACCTTGTTCCATATGTTTGATGTGTCCCCTACATGGCTTCTAGAAAACTGCAAATGAGACTTCCTATGGCTTTAAAAAATGGTTTTCATCTTGCCCCTCTTCCATAAAGGCCAGATTGTGGAGTACACAACTTATAGTTGTCCTGTGGATTCTCCCACCTGAGCTGTGGATCTTTGCAGCTCCTCCAGAGTGACTATGAGCCTCTTGGCTACTTCTCTAATTAGTGCTCTCCTTTACTTGGGCTGTCAATTTGGGTGGATTGTTATGCCTTGGTAGGTTTGCAGTTCTGCCATATTCTTTCTGTCGTCGGATGATGGATTGAACAGTGCTCCATGAGATGTTGAGAGCTTTAGATCATTTTTATAACCTTACCCTGCTTTACACTTCTCTACAAGTTTATCCCTGACCTGTCTGGTGTTTTTCTTGGTTGTCATGGTGCTATTTAATCCATAGGATACCAGCGCCGTAACTGTACAGTGCTGCAGATTGTGACTTAACTTCCAGCGCCGTGCACCTACAGTGGGCAGATCAGGCGGGTACAGAAGCTGTGTCCGCCAGATCAGCAGCAGGGGTTTAGCTGTTCCTGTTAGACTTGCCCCTGCTATATGCAGCAGCATCAGTGAAAACACTTACAGCTAATGCATTACAATACAGATGTATTGTAATGCATTGTACAGGGGATCAGACCCCCCAAAAGTTGAAGTCCTGCATAGGGACAAAAATAAAAAGTAAAAAAAGTTATAAAAGTGTTTTACATAATAAAAATAAAATTTCAAATAAAGAAGCACCCTTTTATATCACATGATCCACCCCATCAGGTGAACACCGTAAAAAAAACAACAACAAGAAACCATGCCAAAACAGACATTTTTGGTCACCTTGCCTCACAAAAAGTATAATACCAAGTGATCAAAAAGTCATATGTACCCTTAAATGGTACCAATCAAACTGTCATCTCCTCCCGCAAAAAAAATGAGACCCTACCTACAGTAAGACAATTGCCAGAAAAATCTAAACAATATGGATCTAAGAACATGGCAACACAAAAACAAGATATTTTTCTTTTCAAAAATGCTTTTACTGTGTAAAACTTAACAAAAATAATAAACACAATGGGTATCGCCGTGTCTGTAACAACTAAAAATATCACATGATATGCCCCGTCAAGTAAATGCTGCAAAAGAAAAAATGTGCCAAAACAGCCATTTTAAATCACCTTGCTTTACAAAAAGTGTAATACCAAGTGATCAAAAATTCATATGTACTCCAAAATAGTACCAATCAAACCGTCATCTCCTTCCACAAAAAATGAGACCCTTCCTAAGACGAGACCCTTCCTGAGACAATCGCCAAAAAAATATGGTTCTCAGAACATAAAACAAGATTTTATTCTGCTCAAAAATGCTTCAACCATGTAAAACTTAACAAAAATAAAAATAATAGACACAATAGGTATCGCCTCGTATGTAACAACCTATTCCATAAAAATATCCCATGATATACTCTGTCAGGTTAACGCTGTAAAAATAAAATAAATTAAAACTATGCCAGAACAGTAATTTTTTTGTCTCCTCGTCTTCCAAAATTAATAATATCGAGTGATCAAAAAGTCATATATACCCCAAAATGGTACCAATGAAAATGTCATCTCATCTCGCAAAAAATTAACCCCCACATAAGACAATCACAAAAAAATTCAAACCAATGGCACCTGTAAACCAATCCATCAAAATCTGTGCTGCAAAAGCCATATGGCGCTCCTTCCTTTGAGTCCTGTTATGTGCCCCCACAGCAGTTTACCACCACATATGGGGTGTTGCCGTATTCAGGAGAAGTGGGTAACAAATTACGGGGTGCTTTTTTTCCTGTTTCCCCTTGTGAAAATGAAAAATTTGGGGCTAAAGCAACATTTTATTGGAAGAAGTTAAACTTTTCATTTTCACAGCCAACTGTTTGCAAATTCCATAAAAACTCTTATGGAGTCAAAGTGCTCAGTGCACCACTTAATATATTCTTTGAGGGGTGAAGTGTCCAAAATGTCGTCACTTTTTGAGGGTTTCCACTTTAGGGGTACATCAAATACAAAATGGCGCCCAAAAACCATTCAAGTAAAATCTGCCTCCAAAAACCATATGGCGCTCCTTTCCTTCTGACCACTGCCATGTGCCCCGACAGCAGTTTACCACCACATATGAGGTATTTCTGTAAACTGCAGAATCAAAGTAATGTATATTGAGGTTTATTTTGCTGTTAACCCTTATTGTGTTGTAAGAAAAAAATAATTAACATCTACAAAAAAAAAAATTTATTCTGAAACGTCACCTCCATTTTCCTTTAATTCTTGTGGAACACCTCAAGGGTTAACAAAGTTTGCAACATCAGTTTTGAATAATTTGAGGGGTGTTATGGGTGGCTTTCATTACGTAATCACTTTCTAACTGAACTGGTGCTTAAACATTTTTTGGAATATTTTCTTGAAAAATATTAGCTCACATTTACAAAATGATGCCAACATAAAGTAGACATGTGGGAAAGTAATAACTATTTGTGAGGTATCCTTATCTGCCATAAAAGCAGATAAATTCACACGAGCGAGTTTTCTGCACGGGTGCAATGCATGAGATGAACGCATAGCACGCACACTGAATCCTGACCCATTAATTTCAATGGGTCTGTGTACATGAGCGTTTTCTTTCACGCATTAGTTCTGCGTTGCATGAAAAATGCAGCATGTTCTATAATCTGCATGCGTTTTTTACTGATGGTTGCCAAGAGATGTTGTTTGTAAACCTTCATTTTTTTATCACGTGTGTGAAAAATGCATTGCACCAGCACAGAAAAAACTGAACGCAATTGCAGACAAAACTGACTGAACTTGCTTGCAAGATGGTATGAGTTTCCCTGAACGCACCCTGACATAATCCATATTGTTTGTGTGAAAGAGATCTTAATCAACAATATTCACTAACAAACCTCTGGGGCCTTCACAGAACATCTGCAGTTGAGAATGATTTAAACACAGGTGGACTCTGTTTACTAATTAGGTGACTTCTTGATTTTTTTTTTAGGGCTATCAGAGTTCAGGGGGCTGAATACAAATGCACGCCACACTTTTCAGATTCTTTATTTATGAATGTTTTTTAAACCCATGTATCATTTTTTTTTTCACTTCAAACATACTTGCAACTTTCTGTTTGTCTAGTAAATAAAACCCCATTAAAATACATTTATGTTTGTGGGTGTAACTTGAAAGGTTCAAGGGGTATGAATATATTTTTAAGGCACTTTATATATTGGCTCCTCTAGCTTCATACCATGCTTTCGGCAGCTCTGGCACCAACATGACAGGTTTCATTTACTATTTTAAATATTTTAATAGAATTGAAAAGACGTCAGACAAGTTATACAGTATTTTTAATAAAAAGTATAATAAAATATAATAATATAATGTAATATTCTGTACAAAAATGTTTAGAGGCCTTCCTAGTTATTTTATCAGTTGCAGTATACAACATATTACTTTGCCCTAATGCCTTATACATTTTCAGGCTCAATGTTATTAAACACATAATTTGTGCAATACAAAAACATTTGCTGTTCAACCAGTGGCACACTTTTCACAAGATATGTATATGATAAACATCATCCTCTAACCAGATATACTCAACATCCCCATGAATGCCTACTAAGCAGAGAGAAATAGCTTTCTGTACACTTGCTATTAAGACGGGAAAGTAGCCAATTCCTACTACTCAAAAGTGATATTCCAGTTTAATCAGTTCATTCGACTGTGGCGTCTAATCTCAGAGATAGATTTGGGGCAAGAGAATCACGATAGAGTACTAAATTCAAAGAGCACTTAGGAGTGAATGCACCACACATCTAAACACCAAAACCAAGGAAGTAAGGCTACTTTCACACTAGCGTTTTTCCTGGATCCGGCAGGGTTCAGCAAAAACGCTTCCGTTACAAATAATCCAACCATCTGCATCTGATATGAACGGATCCAGTTGTATTATCTTTAACATAGCTAAGACGGATCCATCATGAACTCCATTGAAAGTCAATGGGGGACGGATCCGTTTTCTATTGTGTCAAATTGTGTCAGAGAAAACGGATCCGTCCCCATTGACTTGCATTGTGGGCCTTAACGTATTTATCTTGCTCCGCATCCCATGATGGAAAGCAAACTGGTTTGCTCTCCGGTATGAGAACAGAACGAAATGCATTTTGGAGCATTCCGTTCTGTTCTGTTACGTTTTGTCCCCATTGAAAATGAATGAGGAAAAAATGGAAGCGTTTTTTTTTTTTCCACCCTATGACGGATCTCAGTACCAGAAAATATTAAGGCTAGTGTCAAAGTAGCCTAACAGGGAAACTCAGACTTTTTGCCACCTTTGATGTGGCTTCACAAGTGGTTAGGCAAATTGCTATCAACCATTGGGACATCCAAAGGTTAGACCCTGATCTCTGTAATGTCATTGCATTATCTCCACAGATTACAGATTGATCCGAACTTTACCCTGCCTTGTGAGGTGCTGGCCGTGACCCAGCTGCATTGGCAACCTCTTCCTCCTCCTCCTCCTCCTCTGCCTTCGCCTTGTGCTTTCACTTGTCCCCCGGTGTCAGTTGGGAATGCCCTCAGGAGCACGTCTACCAGCATGCCCTTGTAGTAGCACATCATCCAATCACCCTCCAGTGATGGAATAAAGTACAGCAAGTTGTCTTTGTAACGGGGATCCAGCAGGGTGGCCACCCAGTAGTCAGCACAAGTTAAAATGTGGACAACTCTGCGGTCGTTGCGCAGGCACTGCAGCATATAGTTGCTCATGTGTGCTAGGCTGCCCAGAGGTAAGGATAAGCTGTCCTCTGTAGGTAGTGTATTGTTTGTGTCTGCCGTATCCCCCAAGCCACACTCCAGTGATGGCCATGAGCTGTGTTGGGTGCAACCCTGCAGTGAACCCGGTTCCTCCTAATTCTCCTCTACCTCATCCTCCTCGTCCTCCAGAACTGTGCCCTGGCTGGTCACATGTGTACCTGGCCTCTCCTTGTTCAGGAACCCACCCTCTGAGCCATTTCTGAATAACTGGCCTGAAACCCTGTGAAATGCCCCCTCTTCCTCTTCCTCCTGTGCCACATCCTTTCCCATCATCGCCCTAAGTGTTTTCTCAAGAAGACATAGAAGTGGTATTGCAACGCTAAGAACGGTGTCATCGGCACTGGCCATCTTGGTTGAGTACTCAAAACACCACAACAAGGCACACAGGTCTCGCATGCAGTTCTGACATGTCTGGGTAGTTTTTAAGGAATTTCTGCACCACCAAATTCAGCACATGCGCCAGGCAAGGGATGTGCGACAAACCGGCTAGTCCCAGAGCTGCTACGAGATTTCGCCCATTATCGCACACCACCAGGCCAGGCTTGAGGCTCACTGGCAGCAACCATTCATCGGTCTGTTCTTCTATGCCCCTCCACAGCTCCTGTGCGGTGTGGAGTTTGTCCCCCAAACACATGAGTTTTAAAACCGCCTGCTGACGTTTACCCCTGGCTGTGCTGAAGTTGGTGGTGAAGGCCTTTCGCTGACCAGATGATAAGGTGGTAGAAGAGCAGTAGGAGGAAGGCCACAGGAGGCAAAGAATAATGCCCTGCGATCCTCGGTGGTGGAAGGACATGCGCCAAACCGCTATCCGCCTCGGGCCCAGCCACCACTACATTTACCCAGTCTGCAGTTAGGGAGATATAGCATCCCTTTCCATGCTTACTGGTCCATGTATCTGTGGTTATGTGGACCTTGCTACAGATGGCTTTGCGCAGTGCACACTTGATTTTATCCTCCACTTGGTTGTGCAGGGAAGGGACGGCTCACCTGGAAAAGTAGTGGGGGCTGGGAACGACATACTGTGGGACAGCTACCAGACGGAATGACAGTATTTCAAAGGCCAGTAATTTTGAAATGCTGGCCTTCAGGGCCAGGGATCGAGGGTGGGTAGATGGGTATTTCCTCTTTCTCTCCAGAGTTCACCCACCAAACTAACAGATATAGTGTTGAGCGAGCACCAAAGTGTTTGGGTGTTCGGCGACATACGTGCGCTCGGGCAAGCAGCCGAGTATAATAGAAGTCAATGAGAGACAACCAGGCGCATCTTGGACTGGGTGCCTCCACCTGGGTGCATCTTGGACTCCAATTTCCTGCTGGGAAGTTGGAACCATATTTTCCCAGTTGTTCGCCACATTTACATAGCGAAAAAATCCAGCCCAAAAAAAAATAAAAATTTTTTAGAGGCAAAATTGTTAGGAAACATGGTGCTACAATTGTTCAGGTTCACTGCTTCACTTATAAAGCCTTAGCACTAAGTGAAAGGGCTGCCAATAATTACAAGGAACCGACACTCCAAAACACACTTTATTACACATAAAGGAGCACTCCGATACAGCCTGTATATCACATAAAGGAGGGCCTCATTCACATGGTGCTACAATTGTTCAGGTTCACTGCTTCACTTATAAAGCCTATGCACTAAGTGAAAGGGCTGCCAATAATTACAAGGAACAGACACTCCAATACACCATTTATTACACATAAAAGAGGGCATCATACACACTCTTGAAAAATTATCATTGATGGCCTACTGGTGACCCTCAAAAACATTTGGAGCAAGGGTGTGCTGGTTACCCTCTAAAACATTATAGTTGAGGGCCTGAAGGTGAGCGGACCCAAAAAAAAATTGTAGTGAGGGCCTTAAGGTGAGCGAACAAAATAAAACATTGCAGTGATGGCCTACAGGTGAGCAGACCGTATAAAACATTGGAGGTGAGGGCCTGAAGCCTAGCGAACACCATAAATCATTGCAGTGATGGCCTACAGGTGAGCAGATGGGAAAAACATTGGAGGTGAGTGTCTGGAACCTAGGGAACCCCATAAATCATTGCAGTGATGGCCTACAGGTGAGCAGACGGTATAAAGCATTGGAGGTGAGGGACTGAAGCCTATCGAACCCCATAAATCATTGCAGTGATGGCCTACAGGTGAGCAGACGGTATAAAGCATTGGAGGTGAGGGCCTGAAGCCTAGAGAACCCCATAAAATATTGCAGTGATGGGCTAAAGGTGAGTAGACCTTATAAAGCATTGGAGTTGAGGGCCTGAAGCATAGCGAACCCCATAAATCATTGCAGTGATGGCCTACAAGTGAGCAGATGGTAGAAAGCATTGGAGGTAAGGGTCTGAAGCTTAGTGAACCCCATAAATTATTGCAATGATGGGCTACAGGTGACTAGACCTTATAAAGCATTGTAGGTGAGGGCCTAAAGCCTAGCGAACCCCATAAATCCTTGCAGTGATTGCCCATAGGTGAGCAGACGGTATAAAGCATTGGAGGTGAGGGCCTGAAGCCTAATGAACCCTAAAAAACATTGTAGTGAGGGCATATATATTCTGTATGGAAGAGGAGGCGGGGGAGGAGGCGGATGAGAAAACAAGATTCAAACATATACCTTTTTTTTTGCGGTGAAAAGGGTGCATCTGAATCTTGTGTATTGAGTACATTATAAAGCATACATTTAAATTGCGTTTTTGTTCCTCTTTAGCTCAACTTTCTTCTGGTGGAGTGGAGAAGTCAGGGGCAATCCAGGCCTTGTTAATTTTATTCTGTCAACCTGTCAGCATTGTCAGTGGACAAGCGGATACGCTTATTTGTTATAATGCCACCAGCAGCACTAAATACACGCTCAGACAATACTCTGGCGGCAGGGCAGGCCAGAACCTCCAGGGCGTAGAGTGCAAGTTCGTGCCACGTGTCCAACTTGGACACTAAGTAGTTGTAAGGCACTGTGGGATCATTTAGGATGCTGACACAGTCTGCAATGTATTCCTTCACCATCTTCCAAAACTTTTCCCTCCTTGTAGCACTAGGCCGCGATTTAGGCTGAGGTTGCTGGCGGGGTGTCATGAAGGTGTCCCATGCCTTGGAAAGTGTTGCCCTGCCTCTGTTGGAACTACTGTGTGTTCCCCTTGTCTCCCTTCCTCGGTTGCCTAAGGCAGTGTTTCCCAACCAGTGTGCCTCCAGCTGTTGCAAAACTACAACTCCCAGCATGCCCGCACAGCAAAAGGCTGCCCGGGCATGCTGGGAGTTGTAGTTTTGCAACATCTGGAGGCACACTGGTTGGGAAACACTGGCCTAAGGAAGTACGGACTCTGGCGGCCGCATTGTCAGATTAAAAATTTCTGAGCAATCTGTCAACAAGTACCTTCTGGTATTGCACCGTTTTACTCGTCCTCTCCACCACAGAAATCACAGATGATTAGTTCTCTTTGTAGCGGGGGTCGAGAAGGGTGAACACCTAGTAATCTGTGTTACCTAAAATGCGTATAACGCGAGGGTCGCGGGAAAGGCAGCCTAACATGAAGTCAGCCATGTGTGCCAGAGTACCAACGGGCAAGACGTCGATGTCCACCTCAGGATGACTCTCCATACCCTCATCCTCCTCCTCCTCCTCTGCCCATCCACGCTGAACAGATGGAAATAAAGTTCCATGGGTACTAGCCTCTGTAGCAGAGGCAAGTGTCTCCAGCTTCTCCTCCTCCTCTTCCTGGCCCAATTCCCGGGAAGAAGACGACTTGGGGGAGGTCTGGCTATCACCCTTTGTCATCTCCTCCCCCATTACCTCGTCTACCACTTTCAAAGCATCCTCCTTAATTGTGAGCAGCGATCGTTTGAGTAGACACAGCAGTGGGATGGTTACGTATATAATAGCGTTATTGCCACTAACCATCTGTGTGGATTCATCAAAGTTTTTTAAAACCTCACATAGGTCTGACTTCAATGCCCACTCCTCGCTTCTGAGTAGTGGCAGTTGACTGGAAAGGCGACAACCATGTTGCAGCTGGTATTCCAAAACTGTCCTCTGCTGCTCACAAAGCCTGGCCAACATGTAGAACGTAGAGTTCCACCCCATGCTCACGTCGCACAACAGTCAGTGAGCTGGAAGCCGCAAGCACTGCTACAGCGCTGACAGACCGGCTGAAGCTGTGGACGACTTTTGGAAATGAGCACACAAGCGGCCACTTTTACTAGTAGCTCATGCAAATTGGCGTAGGTTTTAAGAAACCGCTGAACCACTAAGTTTAAGACGTAAGCTAGGCATGGAATGTGTGTCGGGTTGCCGAGCTCCAAAGCCGCCACCAAGTTACGGCCATTGTCGGACACAACCATGCCTGTTTCTAGGTTGAGTGGCAAGAGCCACAGCTCGGTCTGGTCCCTTATACCCTGCCACAGCTCTGTTGCGGTGTGTTGTTTGTCCTCTAAGCAGATCAGCTTCAGCACGGCCTGTTGAAGCTTACCCACAGCAGTGCTACACTGCTTCCAGCTAGTGACTGATGGCTGACTGCTTTTGGTAGAAGTGGAGAAGGAGGCGGCGGAGTAGGAGAAGTGGGGGTTGGAGCCAGTAACATAGCTGCTGGCGGAGACCCTGATGGACATAGGGCCCGCAATCCTGGGCTCGGGTAGCACCTGTGCCATCCCAGGGTCCGACTCACTCCACAACATTCACCCAGTGTGCGATCAGAGAAATGTAGCATCCCTGGCCACCAGCACTTGTCCATGTGTCCGTGGTGAGGTGGACCTTCCCAGTAAGTGCGTTGGTCAGGGTACGGGTGATGTTCTGGGACAAATGCTGGTGTAAAGCGGGCAAGGCACACCGTGTAAAATAGTGGGGGCTGGGGACTGTGTACCGAGGGCCGATCGGCTGCCGACATCAGGCTGTGGAGGGCCTCAGTGTCCACAAGCCTAAATGGCAACATTTCAAGGTCCAGTAATTTCGAAAGTTGCGCATTTAGTGATATGGCCTGTGGGTGGGTATTTGCGCTTGCGTTCAAATGCCTGTGTTATCAACATTTGGAAGTTGCGCTGGGACAGGGAAGTGGATGTTGTTGCTGACGGTTCATGCGAAGGTCCAGGTGCAGGGCGAGGGGCATCCGGGCCTGTACCTTCAACAGGGGATTGGCCAGTAGTGCGTAACACAGAGGAAGTACAGTACAGGTTGCAAACTACCATTCTTTTGTCTTCTGCGCTTTAATCAAAAAAGCGCCCATACTGCGGAACACCAACCCCTTGGCAAGGTAGATTTACGCATGGGGGTGCTCGGTGTAACAGTTGCGGGCCTGTTTGGTGTGGGCCGACGTCTTCCTTTGGCCACCCCAATGCCTCTTCCAGACTGTTCCTGTGCTACGGATCACTCCTACTCTGTACTGCTGTCCTCGCTCTGCTTTTCACCTAACCATGTTTGGTCAGTGACCTCATCGTCTACCACCTCCTCTTCCACTTCCTCACTCTGCTCATCCTGCTGACTTGACCTAACCACCACCTCAGTGTTTGGCAACTGTGTCTCATCATCATCCACCTCATGAACGAATGTTTTGCAGTTCACCACCGTCATCTTCTTGAGACTGTGAAGGCTCAAGAGGTTGGGAATCAGGGCACAATATCTCAGGTACCTCTTCAAGCGTGCTTAGCGAGAGAGCCAAACCAAGTACTGGCGATGAAAAGAGGTCATGTGAGTATCCGAGTGTGGGATCACTTGTTTGCACAGATGCGACATGGTGGGAGGAAAGGAGGATCAGAGTGTCACGAGTATATGCAAACAACAGGGGTACAATCAGTGCACAAGCTACTGAGCGGACCCAAACTAGGGAGCATAAAAGGTAACCCCTGTCAGACCCTAAGAGCTCTCCCTGCGCTGCTATGCACCTGCCCAGACCCTGATGGTGGGTCGAGGCATGCCCGCGTACCTAAGGCTGAGTGAGACCTGAAACCCCTATGATAAGGGGGGGCATGGCCACTGACTCCCTGCTCAGTATACAGTATACGGACGGAACCGGGGTCGCCTCAGATCCAGTCAGCAAATAAACAAAACCAACAATGTCTGCAAACTTATCTGTAGGGGCTGCAGCAGCAGTGAAGACAGATCCAATCTCAGCAGACAATATCCGATGTTGCTTGCTTCAGCAAAACACTCGTCCAGTGTAAAGAGACCACAGCAGTGTAGATACTCCAGCAGCTGACACAACTCAAGATGAGAAATATAACCAGCAAAGAGAAACATGAAGAGGGGTGATTTAAAGGAAGAGGAATCAATCAGAGAAGGAACAGCTAGGAAGAGGGAAAGGAGTGAAAATGAAAGTAAAGACCTCATCACAGGGGTGGAGAAACAGAGCTGTGAGAACTCCTCAAAACTCTGGTAGTGACAGTACCCCTCCCTCTACGGGCGGACTCCGGACACCCAGGACCCACCTTCTCAGGATGAGCCCTATGAAAAGCCCTGATAAGGCGGGTGGCTTTAATTTCCGACACCGGAACCCACATCCTCTCCTCAGGACCATAACCCTCCCAATGAACGATGTACTGAAGAGAACCGCGGACAATGCGAGAGTCCACAATTCTGGAAACCTCAAACTCCAGATTGCCATCAACCAAAATCGGAGGAAGAGGCAAAGGGGAGGGTATCGTGGGCTGGACATATGGTTTTAAGAGAGACCTGTGAAAAACATTATGTATCTTCCAAACCTGTGGAAGATCAAGACGGAAGGCAACAGGATTGACGATGGATAAGATCTTATAAGGCCCAATAAACTTAGGACCCAACTTCCAGGAGGGAAGCTTCAGTTTAATATTTCTTGTAGACAACCACACCAGATCGCCCACATTGAAGTCCGGACCAGACACACGTCTCTTATCAGCCACACGCTTAAAATTCTCACTCATCTTTCTTAGATTACTCAGAATTTTTTGCCAAATAGTAGACAAAGAGGAGGAAAATCTCTCCTCCTCAGGCAAACCAGAAGGGCCCCCTCCCGAGAATGTCCCAAACTGCGGATGAAACCCATATGCACCAAAGAATGGTGACTTATCAGAAGAGTCATGACGACGGTTATTCAAGGCAAACTCAGCAAGAGACAGAAACGAACACCAATCCTCCTGATTCTCTGCCACAAAACAGCGCAAATATGTCTCCAGATTCTGATTGACGCGCTCAGTCTGACCATTCGACTGCGGGTGAAAAGCAGAAGAGAAGGACATCCGAACCCCAGGCGAGAACAGAAAGCCCTCCAGAATCTGGACACAAACTGCGTGCCTCTATCGGAAACAATGTCAGAAGGGATGCCATGCAATTTAACAATGTGGTCGACAAAAGCTTGCGCCAGCGTCTTAGCATTGGGCAATCCAGGGAAGGGTATGAAATGTGCCATCTTGCTAAAACGGTCCACCACCACCAGGATCACAGACTTCCCTGAGGAACGAGGAAGATCCGTGATAAAGTCCATGGACAGGTGTGTCCAAGGACGGGAAGGTATGGGTAAGGGGAGGAGGTTACCTGAAGTCCGTGAACGAGGGACCTTAGCACGAGCGCAAGTCTCACAAGCTGCCACAAAACCCTCCACTGACTTACGAAGAGCCGGCCACCAAAATCTATGAGTAATGAGATCAACAGTGGCTCTACTCCCGGGGTGACCAGCAAGGACAGTATCGTAATGCTCCTTAAAAAGCTTGTGACGTAACTCCAGAGGCACAAACAACCTCCCAGAAGGACAACGAGCAGGTGCCTCTACCTAGGCAGCCTGGACCTTGGCCTCCAAATCAGGATACAGAGCAGAAACGACTACCACCTCAGCCAAAATGGGATCCGGGTCCTCGGAGTTCCCCCCTCCCGGAAAACAGCGAGAGAGGGCATCCGCCTTCACATTTTTAATCCCAGGGCGGAATGTGACCACAAAATTGAATCTGGACAAGAACAGAGACTATCTGGCCTGTCTTGGATTAATACGCTTGGCTGACTCCAAGTACGCCAGATTCTTATGGTCGGTAAAAACGGTGATAGGGTGCCTGGCCCCCTTTAACCAATGGCGCCATTCTTCGAAAGCCAATTTGATTGCCAATAACTCCCTATCTCCCACATCATATTTTCTCTCTGCAGGGGAGAGTTTTTTAGAGAAGAAGGCACAGGGTCGCCATTTGGCAGGAGAGGGGTCCTGGGACAAAACCGCACCCACACCCACACCCACCTCGGAAGCATCCACCTCAACAATAAAAGGTAAAGAGACATCGGGATGCACTAAGATGGGTGCAGACGCAAAACTTTCTTTAATCTTAGAAAAAGCTGTAAGCGCCTCCTCCGACCAAGAGGAAAAATCTGCCCCCTTTTTTGTCATATCAGTGAGCGGCTTGGCAACAGAGGAATAGTTCAAAATGAACTTTCTGTAATAGTTAGCAAAACCCAGAAATCGCATCAGTGCCTTCTGATTCCCAGGAAGCTCCCATTAAAGCACAGCACGGACCTTCTCCGGGTCCATGCGAAAACCAGAAGCAGAGAGGAGAAATCCCAGAAATTGAATCTCCGATACCATAAAAACACATTTCTCCAGCTTGGCGTATAATTTATTTTCCCGCAGAATCCGCAAAACCTGACAAAGGTGATCCTGATGGGACTTGACATCAGGGGAAAAAATCAAAATATCATCAAGATACACCAACACAAATTTCCCCATTAAATGGTAGAAAATACTGTTAACAAAATACTGAAAGACGGCCGGAGCATTCATCAAGCCAAATGGCATAACGAGATTCTCGAAATGCCCCTCAGGGGTATTAAAGGCCATTTTTCATTCATCCCCCTCTCTGACCCTGACCAGGTTGTATGCGCCTCTCAAATCCAATTTGGAAAAAACCTTGTCCCGAACAATTTGATTGAAGAGGTCCGTGATGAGAGGAAGTGGATAGGGATCACGAATTGTGATACGGTTCAGCTCCCTAAAATCTAGGCAAGGTCTTAAAGGCTATCTTTTTTTTTTAACAAAAAAAAACCCAGCGGCAACAGGTGATTTTGAGGGACGGATATGCCCCTTACCCAGACTCTCAGAGATTTAGGTACCCATAGCGATTCTTTCTGGTTGGGAGAGATTGTACAGGCGTGACTTTGGTAGCTTGGCGCCGGGAATGAGATTAATGGGACAGTCATACTCCCGGTGAGGAGGTAGCTCCTGAACACCACTCTCGGAAAATACGTCCGAAAATTCAGAGAGAAATGATGGCACAGTCTTAGTAGTAACCTCTGCAAAAGTCGCCGTGAGACAATTCTCTCTACAAAACTCACTCCATTCAATTATTTGCCTTGCTTGGCAATCAATAGTGGTGTTATGTCTAGTGAGCCAGGGTAACCCCAACACTAGAGGAGTAGGCAATCCGCTAAGGACAAAACAAGATATATCTTCCACATGAGCATCACCCACAGTCAATCGGATATTGTGAAATATGCCCTTTAGGGATCTTTGCGAGAGTGGAGCAGAGTCAATAGCAAAAACAGGTGTATCTTTTTCTAATGTGTAAACCTGAAAACCATGCATGGCTACAAATTGATTGTCAATAAGATTGATGGCCGCTCCACTATCAACAAAAATTTCACAAGAAATGACTTTAGCGCCACCCTGGCAGATAGTAGAAAACGGGAAGTGCAGGCCAAGGGAAAAGCATCTATCCCCACATCAACTTTGCCCAGGGTAGCAGATGGAGCAAACCTTGAGTTTTTTTTTTACCTTTTGAGGTTTTTCTTTTATTATCACCCTCAGCAAAATTCATGAATCTCCTAGAGGGGCAAACATTTGCCAAATGACCAATGCCCCCACAACAGAAACATGTCAATTTCTGAGGACTAAATCCTCCTTTATCAGGGGCAAGTCGACCCAGCTGCATAGCCTCCTCCTCAAAGGGGACCGAGGCAGGATGAGGCCCCTGCACATTGAATGAGTCCGCCCCACTGCCCCTAGGCTGAAAATGGCAGGGAAGAGAAGTCTCCTCTCTTTCTCTAAGGCGCCTGTCCAGGCGTACCGCTAAAGACATTGCAGACTCTAAGGACGTTGGTCTCTCATGGAAAGCAAATGCATCTTTTAATCTCTCTGAGAGACCATGACAGCACTGACTCCGGAGTGCAGCATCAATACAACCTGAATCAGCTGCCCATCTCCGAAATTCAGAACAATAAAGCTCAGCAGACAGTTTGTTCTGGCATAAAGAACGTAAGCTAGATTCAGCCAGAGCAACACGATCCGGGTCATCATATATCTGCCCGAGCGCCACAAAAAATCCATCCACCGATCGAAGGGGAAGTTCCCCCAGATGGCAGCAAAAAAGCCCAAGTCTGAGCATTACCCCTGAGCAGGGAGATGATAATCCCCACCCTCTGCTCCTCATCACCAGAGGAATGGGGAAGCAAGCGGAAATGAAGTTTGCAAGCCTCTCTGAAGCGAACAAAATTCTCACTGCCCCCAGAGAACATCTCCGGAAGTGAGACCTTCGGCTCGCAACAAACTCCATGGACGCTAGCAGACCCAGATGCCTGAAGCTGAGTCATAGATTGACGGAGATCCACTACTTCCAAAGAAAGACCCTGCATGCGGTCAACTAGGTCAGAAAGACGGTTATGGCGGGTTATAATGTCACGAGTATATGCGAACAACAGGAGTACAATCAGTGCACAAGCTACTGAGCGGACCCAAACTAGGGAGCATAAAAGGTAACCCCTGTCAGACCCTAAGAGCTCTCCCTGCGCTGCTATGCACATGCCCAGACCCTGATGGTGGGTCGAGGCATGCCCGCGTACCTAAGGCTGAGTGAGACCTGAAACCCCTATGATAAAGGGGGGGGGCACGGCCACCTGCTCCCTGCTCAGCACATGGACGGAACCGGGGTCGCCTCGGATCCAGTCAGCAAATAAACAAAACCAACAATGTCTGCAAACTTATCTATAGGGGCTGCAGCAGCAGTGAAGACAGATCCAATCTCAGCAGACAATATCCGATGTTGCTTGCTTCAGCAAAACACACGTCCAGTGTAAAGAGACCACAGCAGTGTAGATACTCCAGCGGCTGACACAACTCAAGATGAGAAATATAACCCACAAGGAGAAACAGGAAGAGGGGTGATTTAAAGGAAGAGGAATCAATCAGAGAAGGAACAGCTGGGAAGAGTGAAAGGAGTGAAAGTGAAAGTAAAGACCTCATCACAGGGGCGGAGAAACAGAGCTGTGAGAACTCCTCAAAACTCTGGTAGTGACACAGAGTGAGGATTCATTTGACCAGACTCTTGGCTACAGAGACTGGATTTCGTGGAATAGAGGGTTGTGCTTAACTGACTGGAAGCATTATCTTCTGCAATCCAACTCACCACCTGTTTGCACTGGTCCAACTTGGACAGTGTTGTGCTGAGCCACCTAGCTAAGTTGGACATGAAGCTGGGTAAGGTGGACTTTTTGTTTTTTCTGTTGCACAGGCAGCAGGCACAGTTTCATTGCGCCCAGGGCCACTGCCTCTACTTGCACCATCAGCATCACACTAGGGCCGCAGCCTCTGCTTGCACCATCAGCATCACGCCCCCTCCATTTGTGCTCGCCTTCTTCATATTAATGGTTTTGTATGTAGATGTGGCGCAAATTGTTTTACTGTCTGCTAAAGACACGGTTTTCTGATAACGGACAGTACTGGATACAGAAAAATACAGATTTTTGGCACTACACTAGCCCAGAGATAATGTTATTTTTACAGTAAAAACTATATTGGCTTGCTGTAATGTACTGAACAATGAAAAATAAAGATTTTCAGGAGTACACTAGGCCACAGATAATGATTTTTTTACATTACACACTATATTTGCTTTCTGTAATGTACAGGAGACAGAGAAATACAATTTTTCGGCACCACACTAGCCCAGAGATAATGTAAATTTTACAGTACACACTGTATTTGCTTTCTGTAATGTACAGGAGACAGAAAAATACAATTTTTTGGCACTACACTAGGCCAGAGATAATGTAATTTTTACAGTACACACTGTATTTGCTTTCTGTAATGTACAGGAGACAGAGAAAAACAATTTTTCGGCACCACACTAGCCCAGAGATAATGTAATTTTTACAGTAAACATTGTATTTGCTGGCTGTAATGAAAAGGAGACAGATAAATAAAATTTTTCGGCACTACACGAGCCCAGAGATAATGTAATTTTTACAGTACACACTGTATTGGCTTGCTGTAATGAACAGGAGACAGAAAAATACAATTTTTTGGCACTACACTAGGCCAGAGATAATGTAATTTTTACAGTACACACTGTATTTGCTTTCTGTAATGTACAGGAGACAGAGAAATACAATTTTTCGGCAGTACACTAGGCCAGAGATAATGTATGTAATTTTGACACACTTTATTCGGATGTATTTCTATATTGGATACAAATTTGTCCCAAATAAAATGTATTCACTGCTGGAATACTGTATATACGGTTGCGGCCTAAACGCACACTCAGATGTGCCCAAAACTTGTTAACTATGGCCAAAATTTAAATCACTCTCTGCTGGAGTAATTAATATAACGGTTGCAGATTGAACGCACACACAGATGTGGCACAAGTTAGGTTTATTTCCCTGGAACAAATAATTTCTCGGATGGTACAGTGTATATTTTGGTAGCAGGAACACTGTAGTGAATAAGCCCCTTTTAATAATGTCTGCCCAACGCACTGCTGTATAGTGGTGCAGTGTATATCTCAGTACCAAGGAACACTGTAGTGAGTAAGCCCCTTTTTATAATGTCTGCCCAACACACTGCTTTATGATGGTGCAGTGTATATCTCAGTACCAAGGAACACTGTACTGAATAAGCAAGCCCCTTTTGATAATATCTGCCCAACACACTGCTTAATGATGGCGTATTGTAGATGTCACTAATCGGAAATCTTTCTGTCTTTTAAAAGTTATCAAAGCGATATTCAAGCCCTACACTTATCTGTCCCTTCCTGGTGACGCCTGTCCCTTATAGTGCTGAATTAACCCCCTTCTTAAAAAAAAGGTGCTGCACTACTGTCAAACACACACTCTAGTCCTTAAAAGGACTGTTAGGTCTTTCAATAAAGTTTTTGGAGTAAAATCAGTAAGTTTAATGCAAAACGCTATCTGTCCCTGCCCACTGTCTGCTCTCCCTGATGCTGAATGAGCCGAGCGCCGGACCTCAGCTCCTATATGAAATGGTATCACGTGTGCCGGCCAGCCAATCAGTGTAAGGCTTACAGTTAACATTGCTATGGCCTTACACTGAGTGGAATAACTTACCTGGACCTTGATTGGCTGCTTAGAAGGCACCAAACGTACGGGGAGGAGACTCGAGCAATGCGACGAATACATGTGGTGCTCGCTCATCACTAAACAGATGGTTTATCTCAAGTGTCAATTTAACTGCCAAAAGTCAACAATTAAGTTTACGAACAGTAAGGCAGTGCCCATGTCATAAACAGAATACATTTTTTAGGTCACACAACAGTGTAACTTAGCAATTCAATACAATTACTTCACTATCAACAAAAATTTGTTTTTTCAAACCAACAATGTAACAGCAGAGGTTAACGGTTTAATTTGACTGTCAGAAATGCAACGTACACCGCAAATGTGCTATCTACCACAAAACCGGTGTTTTTGCAACAACTATGTAAATGTGGAGTTCCACAAGTTACTTAACATGACTGAAATACAGGGTAGGCCTCAGATCTGCTATGTAGCACAAAATCAGTGTTAATTGCAACAAACTACAGAAATGCAGTATGTCACCACAAAAATTATAAAACAGGTTTTTCAGCTTTGTATGCCAAAGTGCTCTGTTGCTCAACAGTACGGGGTTATTCACCCAACTATAGAAATGCAGTTTTTCCAAATTTTTGGTACATTTGGTATTTTTTTATAAATAAAAATGAACTTTATATTACTCAATTTTACCACTGTCATGAAGTACAATATGTGACTGGATAAATAAAAGCGTTTTAAAGTTATCACCACATAAAGTGACACATGTCAGATTTACAAAAAATTGCCTGGTCCTTAAGGTAAAAATGAGCCCAGTCTTTAAGGGGTTAAACCAGTCATAGTGTCTCTTCATGAACAACACAGGCCTAATTTCATCTTCATGGACGCCAATGCGCCAGCTCATCGAGGTGGCATTATTAGGGAATGGCTGCTGGTGACTGGGGTACCTCAATGGAGTGGCCTGCACTTTCTCCAGACTTGAATCCCATTGAAAACCTATAGGATCAGCTGAGTTGCTGTGTATAAACTCGTAACTGTACACTAGCCTAGTACCTTAATGACCTAAGGGCAGCACTTCAAGAAGAGTGGGATGCCACAACTCAGAAGACAATAAGTCGACTTGTGAACAGTAGAGATGGCCCGAACTATCCGCCGGCGAACAGTTCCCGGCGAACATAGCTTGTTCGCGTTCGCCTCAACGGGCGAACACATGCGATGTTCGGTCCGCCCCCTATACATCATCATTGAGCAAACTTTGACCCTGTACCTCACAGTCAGCAGACACATTCCAGCCAATCAGCAGCATACCCTCCCTCCCAGACCCTCCCAACTCCTGCACAGCATCCATTTTAGATTCATTCTGAAGCTGCAGTCTTAGTGAGAGGAGGGAGAGTGTAGTTGCTGCTGATTTAATTGGGAAATCGATAGCTAGGCTAGTGAATTCAGTGTCCACTCCTGAAAGACTCATCTGATCTCTGCTGTAAGGACAGCGTCCTGACAGCACCCCAAAAAGCCCTTTTTAGGGCTGCAACATTAGTCTGCTTTTTTTTTTCCTTTATATACATATTGCAGTTGCCTGGCCTGCCTGTGTGTGAGGAGCTGCAGGCCCACAGACTGTAGTGTGCCCACTGCCAGTGCCCACCCCTGTCATCCCGTGTGGCACAGGACTTTGCATCAAAAAAAGGCACTTAATTTTTACACTTTAATCTAAGGTTAGTTGCCTGCCAGTGTGTGTCAGACTGACGTCCACTGACTGTAGTGTGCCCACTGCCAGTGCCCACCACTCATACCGGCTGGCACAGGACTTTGCATAAAAAAGGCATTTAATTTTTACACTTTAGTGTAATTTCAGCTGCTTGCCTGCTGCTAGTGTGTGTCAGGACGACTTCAACTGACTGTAGTGTGCCCACTGCCAGTGCCCACCCCTGTCATCCCGTGTGGCACAGGACTTTGCATAAAAAAAGGCACTTAATTTTTACACTTTAATCTAAGGTTAGTTGCCTGCCAGTGTGTGTCAGGCCGACTTCCACAGATTGTAGTGTGCCAACTGCCAGTGCCAACCACTCATACCGGGTGGCACAGTAGCTTGCCGATAAATAAGGCATTTAATTTTTACACTTTAGTCTAATTTCATTTGCTTACTTGCTACCAGTGTGTGTCAGGCCGACTTCCACAGACTGTAATGTGCCCACTGCCATTGGCCACCACTCATACCGGGTGGCACAGTAGCTTGCCGATAAATAAGGCATTTAATTTTTATACATTAGTCTAATTTCAGTTGCTTGCCTGCTGCCAGTGTGTGTCAGGCCGACTTCCACAGACTGTAGTGTTCCCACTGCCAGTGCCAACCACTCACACCGGGTGGCACAGTAGCTTGCTGATAAATAAGGCATTACATTTTTACACATTAGTCTAATTTCAGTTGCTCGCCTGCTGCCAGTGTGTGTCAGGCCAACTTTCACAGACTGTAGTGTCCCACTGCCAGTGCCGACCACTCATATCGGGTGGCGGTCACCACCACTACCACCACAGCCACTACAGCTGCTTCACTTGATCCATCGGAGAAGTTATTTGCACATTAGTTGGATGCAATTAGTGATGTGCAACCATTATTGCCAGATGATGTAGATTACAGGGATATGTCTCAGTCTAGCAGGATTACACACATGGACGTACAGTGTGATGATGATGATGATGATGTTGTACACGCTGCTGCTTCCTTTGCTGAGGTGTCAGATACAAGTGAAGCGGTTGATGATGACGATGTGTCCACGGATGCCACGTGGGTGCCTGCTCGAAGAGAAGAAGAGGGGGAAAGTTCTGAAGGGGAGACAGAGAGAATGAGGAGACGAGTTGGAAGCAGGGGGAGGTCGTCGCAAGGAGTTAGTGGCACAGTCAGACAGCATGTATCGGCACCTGGGGTCAGCCAGACAGCACGCCAGTCAACGCATGCTGTTGCCACCACTAGAATGCCGTCATTGCAAAGCTCAGCAGTGTGGCATTTTTTTTGTGTGTCTGCCTCTGATAAAAGCAATGCCATTTGCAACCTGTGCCAAAAGAAACTGAGTCGTGGGAAGTCCAACACCCACCTTGGTACAACTGCTTTGCGAAGGCACATGATCTCACATCACAAACGCCTATGGGATCAACACATGAGTACAAGCAGCACAAAAACTCAAAGCCACCATGCTCCTCCTGGTCCAGCATCTTCAGCCACGTCAACCACTGCTGTCCTCCCTGCCCCCTCTCAACCACCCGCCACTCCATCTCTCACCTTCAGCAGTTCCTGCTCATCTGCCCACAGTCAGGTGTCTGTCAAGGACATGTTTGAGCATAAGAAGCCAATGTCACAAAGTCACCCCTTGCCCGGCGACTGACAGCTGGCTTGACGGAACTCTTAGCCCGCCAGCTTTTACCATACCAGCTGGTAGAGTCTGAGGCCTTCAAAAATTTGTCGCTATTGGGACACCACAGTGGAAGGTACCCGGACGAAATTTTTTTTCACAAAAGGCAATCCCTGATATGGGACGTAACAGGGATTAAACTGATGAGAATAGTACTACAGAAAATACCACTCATATCGGGTGTGACAGTAAATTGCACGGCGCAGACGCAGTGACCGTGGTTTAAAAACAGAGTGGAGGGAGCCAGCGTTTTTAACCATCTCCCGTTCGAAAAATCTATTTAATAAATGGCCCCCAGATTGGGGAGTCGGGGACGTTAGAGGGATTAAACTGATGAGAATAGTACTACAAAAAATACCACTCATATCGGGTGTAACAGTAAATTGCACGGCGCAGACGCAGTGACCGTGGATTAAAACAGAGTGGAGGGAGCCAGCGTTTTTTTAACCATCTCCCCGTTCGAAAAATCTATTCAATAAATGGCCCCCAGATTGGGGACGTTAGAGGGATTAAACTGATGAGAATAGTACTACAGAAAATAGCACTCATATCGGGTGTGACAGTAAATTGCACGGCGCAGACGCAGTGACCGTGGTTTAAAACAGAGTGGAGGGAGCCAGCGTTTTTTTAACCATCTCCCCGTTCGAAAAATCTATTCAATAAATGGCCCCCAGATTGGGGACGTTAGAGGGATTAAACTGATGAGAATAGTACTACAGAAAATTATACTCATATCGGGTGTGACAGTAAATTGCACGGCGCAGACGCAGTCACCGTGGATAAAAACAAAGGGGAGGGAGCCAGCGTTTTTTTTAACCATCTCCCCGTTCGAAAAATCAATTCAATTCACCTTTCGGGGACCTTTGGTGTTGTACGTGGCTGGGTGGAGGAAGAAACCTTCGATGACATCACCGGGACGTGGCTAGCTTGGTATCCAACCTTGTGCAAATGGGGAGTTTGCGGTTGTGCAAATGAACTGTTTGCGGTGCATTAAAAGGGGAGTTTGGTCTGTCAATGTCAGTGAAGCGGGCGTAACCCTTACACTACCTGATCGATACAACATCATACCTGATCGTATACACACACTGGATGTTTTAAAGCACGTTATTCCAAACAATTTAGGAATGTTAGTTGATTTATGCCCTTTATGGATTAAAACCCGACTCTGCGTCCACTACGTAATTTTCCATGGGAGTTTTGCCATAGATCCCCCTCCGGCATGCCACAGTCCAGGTGTTAGACCCCTTGAAACAAATTTCCCATCACTATTGTGGCCAGAAAGAGTCCCTGTGGGTTTTAAAATTCGCCTGCCAATTGAAGTCTATGGCGGTTCGCCCGGTTCGCCCGGTTCGCCCGTTCGCGAACATTTGCAGAAGTTCGCGTTCGCTGTTCGCGAACTGAAAATTTTATGTACGCGACATCACTATTGAACAGTATAAGACTTAGTTGTCAAGCTGTAATTAATGCTGAAGGCCACATGACATGTTATTGAGACAATATGCAGAAAGAAGACCGGCACTCGCTGTAAATTTGCAGAATAGGATTTATTCCAGTCACTTATTGAGTCATAGTGACGCGTTTCAGCACTAACATGTGCTTTCTTCAGACTACATTTAAACATCCTACCATTGTGCCTTAAATACATTATCAGGATAACAACGGAACTGACGTCATACGATGTATAGCTCCTCCCACTTGGAGGCCGATACCGAAACAGGTGTGGAAACCATTTAACATAGGGACCAATGGAAAGCGGGGAAAGTTCAAGTCCGCTAAAAGTGAAACATAATTAAAGATGTCAATAGTAAGCAAACATCATAGTTATAATTGTAATTATTATTACATAAATCCAGTAATATTGTAATCTCTATTGAGACCTCTTGGTTCCACCGTTTGTAGTCGGTGGATCCAGTATGCTTCTCTCTTCAGTAGTAGTTTATTTCTGTCCCCACCACGGCGTGGCAGTGAAACACTTTCTATGACCTGAAAGCGTAGTTGGGATATTGCATGTCTTTTTCGTGAAAATGGTGCGGTATTGGAAGTAACAAGTTCTCAGTGCGGATGGTAGATTTGTGTTTACTGAGTCTGTCCTTCATCCGCATAGAGGTTTCCCCTACATAAAGTAAGCCACAGGGACATTTGAGTACGTAAATAACGTATTTACTATCACATGTGAACATGCCCCTGATTGGGATCTGTTCCCCTGAGTGAGGGTGATTTAGATAGGCACCTTTGATTACGCTGGAGCAATTAACACATCCCAGGCAAGGGAATGTGCCCTGACGTTGAGTGGTCAGTGTAGTCTGTCTGAGGCCAGGTTTATTAGTGCCTATGTCGGCTCTAATAATCTTGTCGCGGATATTATCCGCTCTCTTGAAACACATCATAGGGGAGTTCTGAAATTCCTCAATTTGAGGATATGACCTGGAGACTATGTGCCAGTGTTTATTCACGATGCCCCTGATTTTTGTGTCCATGGATGATATTTTACCACTAATGGAATACGTGGTGGTTTATTGGTTTTCTGTGCCTGTGGATTATCAAGTTTGTTTCTTTGTATTTCTAATAAATGTTTGGGATAACCTCTATTCAGGAACTTGTTAGTCATTTCTGTCATTCTAACTTGGCAGGTATCTGGGTCAGTTACGATCCTTTTTACCCGTTGGAACTGTGAAAAAGGGATGGATTTTTTGTCGCTGGGGGTGGCTGCTTGTATAGGTAAGCAGACTATTACGATCAGTTTCTTTGGTGAATAGGTCTGTGTGGACAGTGCCATCCTCGTTGCGTATCACCCATGTATCAAGAAAAGCTATTTTGCAATGATCAAACTGCATGGTAAATTGTAATTCACCCCAGATGGAGTTAAGGTAATGATTAAATTCCGTGAGGGATCGAACGTCGCCCGTCAAGCGCAAAACACGTCATCAATAAATCGACGCCAAAATATACAATGTTTCAAAAATAGTGAATTAGAATAGATAAATTCGTTCTCAAAGGACGACATGTAACTATTTGCGTAAGGCGGTGCGACGTTCGATCCCATCGCGGTCCCGCGGCACTGTTGAAAGAACGTGTCTTGGAATAGAAAATAATTTTTCTCAAGTACAATACCCAAGAGCGTCAGAAAAATTCTTTTTGAGGTGTGGTGTGGTTGCTGGTATTAAGCAGTCTGGAGGCTGCTTCCAGGCCTTTTTCATGAGTGATGGAAGTATAGAGACTGCATACGTCAAATGTAACAAGTATGCAGTCTCCATCCATTTTGAGGGCGGACCTCAGACAAAAAATGTCCTGTGTCCCGTATGTAGGAAGGAGACTGTGTTGTCAAAGGTGTCAGGATTTTCTCCAAAAAGATAGCTGGAGGAGAGAGGATGGAGTCAGAGGAAGCCACAATGGGGCGTCCCGGTGGTCTTGTCATTGATTTATGTACTTTTGGAAGCGTATAGAACACCGGCGTGATTGGATGCTGGTTAATTAAAAATTCACTTAATTTGTTATCAATGATTCCATCCTCTTTTGCCTCCATCACTATCTTTTGTAATGTATCCTTGATTGAAAAAACGGGATCGAAGTCCAAGATTTTATATGTGAGGGTGTCATTTAACTGGCTCATGATCTCTTTGATGTAGTACTCCTTGTCCAGGATCACCAGTGCTCCCCCTTATCAGCTGGTTTGAATATGAGAGATTTGTCGTCAAGTAGATGATTTAATGCATGTTTCTCTTCTGAAGTGAGATTATGCCTTATATGTAGATCCCCTTGTCTACACTGTTGCAATAGATAATTGACATCTCGCTGCACTAGATTGGCAAATGTTTCTACTGGATGATATATTCTGGGTGGTGTGAAGTTACTTTTGACTCTTAATGAAAATTGTTTCAGTGTTAATTGGTCAGAATATACATCGGAATCAACCTGATCCCCATCAGTATCGCTTTTAGTATTATCAAAATGTGCTTTGAGACGTATATTACGGAAAAACCTCTGGAGATCAATGTCCAAAGAGAAGGTGTCCAGCGTCCCAGTGGGACTGAAGGACAATCCCTTCTTCAACAAGTTCAGTTGTGCAGGACTTAAGGTTTTACTTGATAAGTTCAATACTAAGTTCTGTGCTGTACCTGCGATCGCGTCATCCTCGGTGCGTCCGCTTCTCCGATGATGGCGGCCGGCTCTCCTGGTGTTGCCTTTCTTTTGCCGCGGCGCTTGTCTAAAAAACGAGTTGACGTTCCAACCGAGGTATCGCTGCCAGAACCGGAGGACGCAGAGCCTGTTCTGCGGTCTCTTGTATGCGAGAAGGGGATAGCTGTTCCGGACTTGTCCTGCCATCTGTAGACCCGCTGCGATGAGTAATCCTCCACATCTCGGAGGAACTTGGATCGCTTGGTTGCTTCTATCTTGATCCTCAGGTCTCTGCATTGTTTTTCCGTTTTCTCCTGCAATGAGGTTAGGTCTTCTATTTTGAGGCAATCTCTCAGTTGTTCTTTGGCTGTAGTGATCTGGGCTTTGCATTCTTCGATGGCAGTGTTCAGATATTCCACAGTAAGGACTATTAGGTCCAGTGAGCATTTATTTAAAATATTCGAAAACGAGTGCAATATTCCAAATTGTTGCCAAAGAATGTCGGTCTTAGTTTCACCCTCAGGCCGCGTGGGATTCTCTGGGTGCGGTGGTATTCAGCTAGAGTTGCGGCATGCAATTCTAGCGCAACTAGGTGTTTACTTTCTTTAATCAGGTTCCTGCTTTTCAGCTCACTTGTGGGAATCTGAAGGAAGTCGGTCGAGGCTGTTACTTGTGACACAATATCACGAGCCTCATTTTCTGTATAGGCAAAGGTGGTCATTGAGGAAGGATGATGGCGTGCTCGGACCCAAAAAGCCAGTATAATATTGTAGATAATGGCCGGCACTGCGTTGGATGATGGCGGTGCGCGTGTCAGCGGGCGGGCATCCCAACGAACAATATGCAGAAAGAAGACCGGCACTCGCTGTAAATTTGCAGAATAGGATTTATTCCAGTCACTTATTGAGTCATAGTGACGCGTTTCAGCACTAACATGTGCTTTCTTCAGACTACATTTAAACATCCTACCATTGTGCCTTAAATACATTATCAGGATAACAACGGAACTGACGTCATACGATGTATAGCTCCTCCCACTTGGAGGCCGATACGAAACAGGTGTGGAAACCATTTAACATAGGGACCAATGGAAGCGGGAAAGTTCAAGTCCGCTAAAAGTGAAACATAATTAAAGATGTCAATAGTAAGCAAACATCATAGTTATAATTGTAGTTATAATTACATAAATCCAGTAATATTGTAATCTCTATTGAGACCTCTTGGTTCCACCGTTTGTAGTCGGTGGATCCAGTATGCTTCTCTCTTCAGTAGTAGTTTATTTCTGTCCCCACCACGGCGTGGCAGTGAAACACTTTCTATGACCTGAAAGCGTAGTTGGGATATTGCATGTCTTTTTTCGTGAAAATGGTGCGGTATTGGAAGTAACAAGTTCTCAGTGCGGATGGTAGATTTGTGTTTACTGAGTCTGTCCTTCATCCGCATAGAGGTTTCCCCTACATAAAGTAAGCCACAGGGACATTTGAGTACGTAAATAACGTATTTACTATCACATGTGAACATGCCCCTGATTGGGATCTGTTCCCCTGAGTGAGGGTGATTTAGATAGGCACCTTTGATTACGCTGGAGCAATTGACACATCCCAGGCAAGGGAATGTGCCCTGACGTTGAGTGGTCAGTGTAGTCTGTCTGAGGCCAGGTTTATTAGTGCCTATGTCGGCTCTAATAATCTTGTCGCGGATATTATCCGCTCTCTTAAAACACATCATAGGGGAGTTCTGAAATTCCTCAATTTGAGGATATGACCTGGAGACTATGTGCCAGTGTTTATTCACGATCACCCTCACTCAGGGGAACAGATCCCAATCAGGGGCATGTTCACATGTGATAGTAAATACGTTATTTACGTACTCAAATGTCCCTGTGGCTTACTTTATGTAGGGGAAACCTCTATGCGGATGAAGGACAGACTCAGTAAACACAAATCTACCATCCGCACTGAGAACTTGTTACTTCCAATACCGCACCATTTTCACGAAAAAAGACATGCAATATCCCAACTACGCTTTCAGGTCATAGAAAGTGTTTCACTGCCACGCCGTGGTGGGGACAGAAATAAACTACTACTGAAGAGAGAAGCATACTGGATCCACCGACTACAAACGGTGGAACCAAGAGGTCTCAATAGAGATTACAATATTACTGGATTTATGTAATTATAACTACAATTATAACTATGATGTTTGCTTACTATTGACATCTTTAATTATGTTTCACTTTTAGCGGACTTGAACTTTCCCCGCTTTCCATTGGTCCCTATGTTAAATGGTTTCCACACCTGTTTCGGTATCGGCCTCCAAGTGGGAGGAGCTATACATCGTATGACGTCAGTTCCGTTGTTATCCTGATAATGTATTTAAGGCACAATGGTAGGATGTTTAAATGTAGTCTGAAGAAAGCACATGTTAGTGCTGAAACGCGTCACTATGACTCAATAAGTGACTGGAATAAATCCTATTCTGCAAATTTACAGCGAGTGCCGGTCTTCTTTCTGCATATTGTTCGTTGGGATGCCCGCCCGCTGACACGCGCACCGCCATCATCCAACGCAGTGCCGGCCATTATCTACAATGTTATTGAGACACTGACATTTTTGTGGGGGTATACCCACCACTGTTGTTGGCTTTTGTTTCAATAACTTCTTTGAGATGAGAAAATCAGCATTGCATGCTTCTACTTAAATGCCCCACTTTCATAATATAATATCACTGTAGCGTACACTTTTTACGTGTCCCATAAATTTCACCCGAAAGCCAAATATCCCTCACTTTTTGTGAGTAGGTTATATGTCAGTTTTCGTCTTCAGTAGCATCATACAGTACATATATCTGTATGCACAAGCAAATGTATAAAATAGAAGGAATTACAAAGTTAACAAACTAGCATGTGTGACATAATACATTTGATTCAGCTATGCACACTTTTTAATGTCACTTTATGGCTGATATACATTTATGTCAGGATAATATGCAAAAAACCGGTGCACATCCATAATAAATCAGGTGCAACTCTTAGCCATAAACTTAGTGAGTAGAGATGGCCCGAACTATCCGCCGGCGAACAGTTCCCGGCGAACATAGCTTGTTCGCATTCGCCGCGGCAGGCGAACACATGCGATGTTCGGTCCGCCCCCTATACATCATCATTGAGCAAACTTTGACCCTGTACCTCACAGTCAGCAGACACATTCCAGCCAATCAGAAGCATACCCTCCCTCACAGACCCTCCCATCTCCTGAACAGCATCCATTTTAGATTCATTCGGAATTTGCAATCTTAGTGAGAGGAGGGACAGTGTAGCTGCTGCTGATTTAATTGGGAAATCGATAGCTAGGCTAGTGTATTCAGTGTCCACTCCAGTCCTGAAAGACTCATCTGATCTCTGCTGTAAGGACAGCATCCTGACAGCACCCCAAAATGCCCATTTTAGGGATGCAACATTAGTCTGCTTTTTTTTTTTTTCTCTCCATATATATATTGCAGTTGCCTGGCCTGCCCGTGTGTGAGGAGCTGCAGGCCCATAGACTGTAGTGTGCCCACTGCCAGTTCCCACCCCTGTCATCCTGTGTGGCACAGGACTTTGCATCAAAAAAAGGCATTTCATTTTTACACTTTAGTGTAATTTCAGTTGCTTGCCTGCTATTGTGTGTCAGGCCGACTTCCACTGACTATAGTGTGCCCACTGCCAGTGCCCACCCCTGTCATACTGTGTGGCACAGGACTTTGCATAAAAAAAAAGCATTTAATTTTTACACTTTAATGTAATTTCAGTTGCTTGCCTGCTAGTGTGTGTCAGGCCGACTTCCACTGACTGTAGTGTGCCCACTGCCAGTGCCCACCCCTGTCATCCCGTGATACACAGGACTTTGCATCAAAAAAAGGCATTTCATTTTTACACTTTAGTGTAATTTCAGTTGCTTGCCTGCTAGTGTGTGTCAGGCCGACATCCACTGACTGTAGTGTGCCCACTGCCAGTGCCCACCCCTGTCATCCCATGTGGCACAGGACTTTGCATCAAAAAAAGGCATTTAATTTTTACACTTTAGTGTAATTTCAGTTGCTTGCCTGCCAGTGTGTGTCAGGCCGACTTCCACTGACTGTAGTGTGCCCACTGCTAGTGCCCACCACTGATACCGGGTGGCACAGTAGCTTGCCGATAAATAAGGCATTTCATTTTTAGACAATAGTCTAAATTCAGTTGCTTGCCTGCTGCCAGTGTGTGTCAGGCCCACTTCCACAGACTGTAGTGCGCACACTGCCAGTGCCAACCACTGATACCGGGTGGCACAGTAGCTTGCCGATAAATAAAGCATTTAATTTTTAGACATTAGTCTAATTTCAGTTGCTTGCCTGCTGCCAGTGTGTGTCAGGCCCACTTCCACAGACTGTAGTGTGCCCACTGCCAGTGCCAACCACTGATACGGGGTGGCACAGTAGCTTGCCGATAAATAAGGCATTTAATTTTTACACATTAGTCTAATTTCAGTTGCTTGCCTGCTGCCAGTGTGTGTCAGGCCCACTTTCACAGACTGTAGTGTGCCCACTGCCAGTGCCAACCACTGATACCGGGTGGCACAGTAGCTTGCCGATAAATAAGGCATTTAATTTTAGACAGTAGTCTTATTTCAGTAGCTTGCCAGCTGCCAGTGTGTGTCAGGCCCACTTCCACTGACTGTAGTGTGCCCACTGACAGTGCCCACCACTGATACCGGGTGGCACAGTAGCTTGCCAATAAATAAGGCATTTAATTTTTACACAGAAGTCTAAATTCAGTTGCTTGCCTGCTGCCAGTGTGTGTCAGGCCCACTTTCACAGACTGTAATGTGCCCACTGCCAGTGCCAACCACTGATAACGGCTGGCACAGTAGCTTGCCGATAAATAAAGCATTTAATTTTTAGACAGTAGTCTAAATTCAGTTGCTTGCCTGCTGCCAGTGTGTGTCAGGCCCACTTCCACAGACTGGAGTGTGCCCAATGCCAACCACTGATACCGGGTGGCACAGTAGCTTGCCGATAAATAAGGCATTTAATCTTTTTTTACACATTAGTCAAATTTAAGTTGCTTGCCTGCTTCCAGTGTGTGTCAGGCCCACTTCCACAGACTGTAGTGTGCCCACTGCCAGTGCCAACCACTGTTACCGGGTGGCACAGTAGCTTGCCGATAAATAAGGCATTTAATTTTTAGACAGTAGTATAATTTCAGTTGCTTGCCTGCTGCCAGTGTGTGTCAGGCCCACTTCCACAGACTGTAGTGTGCCCACTGCCAGTGCCAACCACTCATACCGGGTGGCATAGTACCTAGCACGCGTAGTACCACTTATCTAAAAAAAAAAGCAGGGGGAGGTCGTCGCAAGGAGTTAGTGGCATAGTCAGACAGCATGTATCGGCACCCGGGGTCAGCCAGACAGCAAGCCAGTCAACGCATGCTTTTGCCACGACCAGAATGCCGTCATTGCAAAGCTCAGCAGTGTGGCATTTTTTTTGTGTGTCTGCCTCTGATAACAGCAATGCCATTTGCAACCTGTGCCAAAAGAAACTGAGTCGTGAGAAGTCCAACACCCACCTCGGTACAACTGCTTTGCGAAGGCACATGATCTCACATCACAAACGCCTATGGGATCAACACATGAGTACAAGCAGCACACAAACTCAAAGCCACCATGCTCCTCCTGGTCCAGCATCTTCAGCCACGTCAACCACTGCTGTCCTCCCTGCCCCCTCTCAACCAACCGCCACTCCGCCTCTCACCTTCAGCAGTTCCTGCTCATCTGCCCACAGTCAGGTGTCTGTCAAGGTCATGTTTGAGCGTAAGAAGCCAATGTCACAGAATCACTCCCTGGCCCGGCGACTGACAGCTGGCTTGATGGGACTCTTAGTACGCCAGCTTTTACCATATAAGCTGGTAGAGTCTGAGGCCTTCAAAAAATTTGTTGCTATTGGGACACCACAGTGGAAGGTACCCGGACGAAATTTTTTTTCAAAAAAGGCAATCCCCACTACTCCTACTCCATCCTCTTCGATATCCTCCTAGGCTGAGTCCGCTTCTGCTGCGGCATCTGGCTGCACATCAGCTGAATCCCCCCAGCTCCGAAAGGGCTATTCCACATCCCAGATACGACAGTGTCACGCTGTCTTGGGGTTGACTTGCCTGAAAGCAGAGAGCCAAACAGGACCAGCACTCCTGTCCGCCCTGAACGCACAGGTGGATCAGTGGCTGACCCCGCACCAACTGGAGATCGGCAAAGTGGTGTGTGACAATGGAACAAATTTGCTGTCGGCATTGAATTTGGGCAAGTTGTCACATGTGCCGTGCATGGCACATGTGTTGAATCTCATCGTACAATGCTTTGTGTCTAAGTACCCAGGCTTACAGGATGTCCTCAAGCAGGCCAGGAAGGTGTGTGGCCATTTCAGGCTTTCCTACACGGCCATGGCGCATTTTTCCGATATTCAGTGGCGAAACAACATGCCAGTGAGGCGCTTGATTTGCGACAGCCCGACACATTGGAATTCAACACTCCTAATGTTCGACCGCCTGCTCCAACAAGAAAAAGCTGTCAACGAGTATTTGTATGACCGGGGTGCTAGGACAGCCTCTGTGGAGCTGGAAATTTTTTTGCCACGTTACTGGACGCTCATGCGCAATGCCTGTAGGCTCATGCGTCCTTTTGAGGAGGTGACAAACCTAGTCAGTCGCACCAAAGGCACCATCACACCATCAGCGACCTCATCCCATTTGTTTTCTTCCTGGAGCGTGCCCTGCGAAGAGTGCTGGATCAGACTGTAGATGAGCGTGAAGAGGAAGAGTTGTGGTCACCATCACCACCAGAAACAGCCTTGTCATCATCGCTTGCCGGACCTGCGGCAACGCTGGAAGAGGAGTTTGAGGAAGAAGAGTCAGAGGAGGAATGTGGCGTCTTTGAGGAGGAGGAAGACCTACCACAGACGGCACCCCAGGGTGCTCGTGGTTGTCACCTATCTGGGACCCATGGTGTTGTACATGGCTGGGGGGAAGAACAGACCGTCAATGACATCAGTGAGGACGAGGAACAGGAAATGAGTAGCTCTGCATCCAACCTTGTTCAAATGGGGTCTTTCATGCTGTCATGTCTGTTGAGGGACCCTCGTATAAAAAGGATGAAAGAGAACGACCTGAACTGGGTAGCCACGCTACTAGACCCCTGGTATAAGCAGAAAGTGGCAGAAATGTTACCAAATTACCGAAAGTCGGAAAGGATGCATAGGTTCAAAACCAAACTAAAAAATATGCTTTACAAAGCTTATAAGGGGGATGTCACAGCACAATGGGAATCTAACAGGGGAAGAGGTGAGTGTAATCCTCCTCCTACCACGGCGGCAAGGACTGGACGATTTACAGATGTGTTGTTGATGGAGGACATGCAGAGCTTTTTCAGTCCTACTCATCGCCACAGCCCTTCGGGATCCAGCCTTAGAGAACGACTCGACCGACAGGTAGTAGACTACCTCGCCTTAACAACAGATATCGACACTCTGAGGAGCAATGAACCCCTTCATTACTGGGTGTGCAGGCTTGACCTGTGGCCTGAGCTATCCCAGTTTGCGATAGAACTTCTGGCCTGCCCTGCTTCAAGTGTCCTGTCAGAAAGGACCTTCAGTGCAGCAGGAGGCATTGTCACTGACAAGAGAAGTCGCCTCGGTCAAAAAAGTGTTGATTACCTCACCTTCATAAAGATTAATGAGGCATGGATCCCAAAGGGACTGACAGTGGGGGATACGTTTGACTAACAAAAGGCCTGATTATCAGTGATTACATGCCTTGGCCTCAAAATGGTCCCCACGCTGCTGTATTTAATGTCTGCTTACCAGATGACTTTCGTGAATTCTCCACCACCAACTAGGGTTCAAGCCACAATGTTTTAGTCACTTTTCTGCCTGGAAAACATCAATTTTTCCGGCCGCTGCTACAATAGTGGCTGCAACAATGCCATTATTTTTCAGGCATGTGTACATGCCTAATTTTTCTGTCCTATGGTGCAGCTCATTGGCTGCTAAAACAAACCAAAAACCCTTCATGATCGTTACCTTGTTGTGATGAAGGGGCTTGCGTATCACAATGAAGCAATCATCGCCTCTATAAGCGTGTTGGCAATGTTGCCACACCCCAGATGATAAGGCCATTGCTTCATTATGGTCAGACCAAAAGTGATCAGACGGCTGGATAATATTTCATAGAAAAAACATTAATTTACCTTTTTTTTTATGTTGTATGGGTTTTTAATACATAAAATAAAAAATCATAATAAAGTCTCTTAATAGTTTATTAGAAATAATGTAGACAATTAACAGGGATTAACAGGGATTAAACAATTAACATTAACAGGGATTAAACTCATAGGAATAGTACTAGTTAAGACACCACTCATATAGAATGTCACAGCACATTGCTCTGTGCACGCGCAGTGCCCCAATTTGGGAGTAAGAGGACCGACCTAGCTGCTTTTTCCATCTCCCGGTTCCTGAAATCAATTCATTTTGGTGTATGAGAGTTTGGTCTGTCACTGTGAAGGCAGTCGAAGGTACCCGGCCTAAAGTTTTTTTTCACAAAAGGCAATCCCTGATATGGGATGTAACAGGGATTAAACTGATGAGAATAGTACTACAGAAAATACCACTCATATCGGGTGTGAAAGTAAATTGCACGGCGCAGACGCAGTGACAGTGGATTAAAACAGAGTGGAGGGAGCCAGCGTTTTTTTAACCATCTCCCCGTTCGAAAAATCAATTCAATAAATGGACCCCAGATTGGGGACGTTAGAGGGATTAAACTGATGAGAATAGTACTACAGAAAATAGCACTCATATAGGGTGTGACAGTAAATTGCACGGCGCAGACGCAGTGACCGTGGATAAAAACAAAAGGGAGGGAGCCAGCGTTTTTTTAACGATCTCCCCGTTCGAAAAATCAATTCAATTCACCTTTCGGGGACCCTTGGTGTTGTACGTGGCTGGGTGGAGGAAGAAACCTTCAATGACATCACCGGGACATGGCTAGCTTGGTATCCAGCCTTGTGCAAATGGAGAGTTTGCGGTTGTGCTAATGAACTGTTTGCGGTTGTTTGCAGTGCATTAAAAGGGGAGTTTGGTCTGTCAATGTCTGTGAAGCGGGCGTAACCCTTATCGATACATCCCCATAACCCTGATCGATGCAACATCATACCTGATCGTATACACACACTAGATGTTTTAAACCACGTTGTTCAAAAAAATTTAGGATTGTTAGGTGATTTATGCCTTTTATGGATTAAAACCCAACTCTGCGTCAACTATGTAATTTTCCATGGGAGTTTTGCCATGGATCCTCCTCCGGCATGCCACAGTCCAGGTGTTAGTCCCCTTGAAACAACTTTTCCATCACTAATGTGGCCAGAAAGAGTCCCTGTGGGTTTTAAAATTCGCCTGCCTATTGAAGTCTATGGCGGTTCGCCCGGTTCGCCCGTTCGCGAACATTTGCGGAAATTTTATGCTCGAGACTTCACTATTAGTGAGTGCAATAAACTCCACAATTTCTTTGGAGCTTGTGACATCATTTTTCTTGGACATTTCTTATAATACATATTTTTATTTACATTTTTATGTGTCAAGTTAAATGGGTTGGTCCATCTGTGTTATTCATTACATATCACTAGGATAATGTCACTAACGTCACAAAGGTGCTGGTCCCACATCTGGGACCTACTATCTCCAGAACAGGGCTCCTGAAATAAAGGAAACCACACCGCACATGTCCTATGTACTATGCATTCATCTCTATGTGAGTTACAAAAGCAGCCAAACAAGCACACTCAGTTGTTTTCGGAAGTCCCATAGTGGTGAATGAAGATCGCACCACGCAAGCAAAGCCGGCACTGTATTCACTACTATAGGACTGGTGGAAATAGATCTCCTATATCAGTGGAATGGAGGGTGGACCCACATGCACATCTGCTCTCCATTCACTTCCGGGGCCTGTTCTGATGATAGAAACGGGAACCGACACCTATCTAACATTGATTACATATCCTTGCAATATGTTATCAATGCCCAAGATGGACTAAACAATTTAAATTGAGTATTGTGGAATAAAAAGTTGTGTTATTTGTGATAACACAACTTTTGTGATAATAAAGTGATCCTTCACTTTACAAAACTGAATAATTCAAAATATTATATATATATATATATATATATATATATATGTGTGTATCTCATAGGTTAATGTTTCCTGAGAGTGTTTAAATTCATTGTGATGGAAGTTACCATTCCAATTACACCACAAAATGGGCATTCAAATTTTTTGGAGCATGCCAGATCCATGCAAAAATGTTGCTGCTTTTTGAAGGTTTACGTCGAGATCACCACTTTTGAAAAGTGGGTACAAAGTGGTAGTGGTGAGCTATGTTGATAAATCTGGCATGCAAGAAATTAACTCTAACTTTTTAAAAAGTGGCAGTAAAAGAGCAATCATACTCAAGTAGGGCATAACATGCAAAAACTAGATTAAAATCCCTAGAAATAAGTTTTAGCTTTAAAGTAGCACAAAACAGCAAACATTAGAAAAAATTGGCTCACGTTACACCAACATAGGCTCACAGCAACACTGCGTTCAAAAATTCAAGTAAGTCATCCACCAACTTAGTCGTTATCGTATCACTGGAATGTAGTGTCATTGAGTTGATAGCATACAGCTTGTCATCTGATAGTATTAGATAAGCTACTGTATGTCTTGAACTATTTTATCTATACTTATAAGTTAAGCTATATTTAGATTGTAACATAGTAACATAGTAACATAGTATATAAGGCCAAAAAAAGACATTTGTCCATCCAGTTCGACCTGTTTCCTGCAAGTTGATCCAGAGGAAGGCAAAAAAACCCTGTGAGGTAGAGCCAATTTTCCCCACTTAAGGGGAAAAAATTCCTTCCCGACTCCAATCAGGCAGTCAGAACAACTCCCTGGATCAACGACCTATCTCTAGTAGCTATAGCCTGAAATATTATTACGCTCCAGAAATACATCCAGGCCCCTCTTGAATTCCTTTATTGTACTCACCATCACCACCTCCTCAGGCAGAGAGTTCCATAGTCTCACTGCTCTTACCGTGAAGAACCCTTTTCTATGTTTGTGATTTTTGTTACATTTTAGACTAAAGCAATTAATCTGCAAAGTGCATAAGTGCAAAGTCCTTGACTTTATGATGAACTTGCATAACTTAACTGAATGCTGCTCTTAACTTCTTCATTTTTTAATTTAGATGGAGCAGATATAATGGATTTTTTTATACTTTTTGTCTTGCGATACTTTTAATCTACACATAATAAAATATATATCTTTATTCTTTACTGCTAATTTTTATGCCTGTTATTATTGTATTGTTATGTTTAATCACAGATCTTCAACAGCATACATTACAACTAAAACTTTTACTGCTAATTTAAAGTAAGAAAAATCTATTTTCAAAATGATCTGATAAGGATTTTACATACACTGGACTGACAGGAAAATAATGTGCAAAAGAAATTTCTAAAGTTATGAAGAACTACAGAACAATACTGAGTAATTATTGCTGTATACTAGTGGTGCATGACCTGCTACCCAGGAGCCACATGCAGCCCTCAATACCATCTGGTGCGGCCCCAACCATCCGGTCATAGACATGCCTGTTTGTGTCTGGGGGCTGTTCACATGTTTTTTCCATGTATTCTTCCATTAAATGGTAGTCATAAAAATATAACCAGCACCTATCAGACATTTATGGTATAAACAATTGATATGCGATAAAAGCTTAAGTTGGTAATATCCTTTTAACTTTTATTTTCAGCTCTTGGGATTGGTTTAATCTGACATTGTGGCCCCTACCAGCAAAGGTTGTGCACCCCTTCTCTCGGTCTCTCTCACTCTCTCTCTCTCTCTGTCTCTCTCTATATATATATATATATATATCTATATATATATATATATATGTATATATATATACTTTTTTTTTATTCTATAGATGTAGGATTCCACAAGAGATGAAAAAAAAAGCCCCATATAACAAGGTCACGAGGTTTTCAAATTACTAACAGTATCCTATACAGACATAGGCGCCGGCCTCTACATAACTTCAGCATATCCAGTGCTGGTCTAAGCCAGCTCCCTTGTATTTCTGACCATAAATGACCTGCATAGTACTAATATCTAGTGATGAGCGGGAGGTGCCATATTCGAATTTGCGATATATTGCGAATATTCGAATGTATATTCGTAATATATTCGCCGAAATCGAATATTTGCCATTATTAACCTAATCACGCTGATATGCGAATATTTTATTCGCATAACACGAATTGAACTTCTTATATAAAGGCATATCTCCTACTCGCTTGCAAACATGAACGAATACTCTAAGTTGTATGCGCATTGCAAAAAAAAAATTACCATTATTTTTTTTCAACAATCAGAATACTTACTTAGAAGTGTTCAACTTCATATTCTGTTCATTGGTGAAAATTTTTTTTTTTCGCATTGCGCATCCAACTTGGAGCTGAGTATCAATATAGGCAACTTTCCTATTGCAAATGCATTTTTTGAATTAGCGAATAGAATATAGCGATATATTCGCATTCACCATATTCGCTAATTCGAACAAGCCAATTGTATTCGCGACTTTAATGCGAATAATTTCCATATAAACATTCGTGTGCGTACAGATGTTATTGTTCAAGTTTGGTGGCAATAACAACTTACTCGTATGTGCTCGTGCGCGTTTTTGTGCGCGTGTTGTGCGCGTGTTCGTGCGCATGCGCACGCGCACATACAGGCGTGCCTTCTTCCTGGAAGCAGTTCCAACACGTTTTCTTGTTGTGCATGTGATCCATGCGAATAAAGATGGTGGGCAACAACTTCACAAGAGAGGAGGAAGATATCCTGATTACAGTAAGTTATTGAACATTACATTACAGCTATAAGTACATGTGACGCTTGTAACATTCAAATGTATGTTTATGGAGATAAAACATTCTCACATTTTTGCAATACATATAAAATCTCATTTCACATAGTTTGCTTACTGCAGTGCTTACATAGAATTGATTTGTGGAAACAAGTATTGTTGGCATTCAAAAACAATACTTATTGCCCCAAATCATTAATATCTACTAATCTCTTATATATATAAAAATGAGTTTCTGTCTGTCTGTTATTTATGGCCGACCAAACGACTGGACCGATCTTCACTAAGTTTGGCAGACGGGTACATCAGGTGTCTGGGAAGGTTTTAGACCGGGGCTCAGCTCTATAGGACGTATTATTTCTGAGATATTCCCCCAAAAATGACCTGCATTAGCAAAAACAAGCCCCCAACTGCCATCCACACGTCACATGTCCCTTATCAGCCAATAGAAGCTGGCATGTCCCCTGGTTGCTATAACAAGTGATCACGGGTTTCAATAGTTTTCAGGTCCTTAAATGTTCATTTATAGTGTTCAGCGAATAGTTCGAGCATCGTTCGGGTTCGTACCGAATTTTGGGGTGTCCGGGACCCGGACCCGAACCCGGACATTTTCAAAAAAGTTCGGGTTCGGGTTCGGTGTTATTTCCCGCTTTCTGAAGGGCTGCACAGCAGCCAATCAGCTAGCGTTTTACTTCTTGCCCTAAGAGCTCATCACAGCCATGCCTACTAATGACATGGCTGTGATTGGCCAAGTGCAGCATGTGACCCAGCCTCTATTTAAGCTGGAGTCACGTAGCGCCGCACGTCACACTGCTCTGATTAGTGTAGGGAGAGGACGCAGCTTCTGTCAGGGCGAGATTAGGCAGGTTAAAGTCAGCAACAGCACCTAATGAACGGATCGATTTACAGCTGAGAATCATTGAACTTCTGCTAGTTACTTGCTCGCTGGTTTTTAGGCTGCACAGAGCATTTTTCTGTCACTTATTTTGTTGGGTTGATCGGCGGCCATTTTGTGACTTGTGGTGCGCCAGAAGAAGCTGCCACCAAGTCCATCAATCCATCAATACTAGTTTTTTTTTTTTTGCTATATCCTACATCAGGGGCTTAGCTGTGCTAATTGTCACCACTAGAAACTCAGGAAAGAAATTTCTATATTTTATTAAGGGGTTAAATACAATTGCCCAAATACCAATCCCCTAAATCTGGTGTTCCAGCTTTGGCTAGACAAGTATAATACTGTCTGCTGTCTGGCAAAGGATAGATTATTTTCTGGGGTTAAATTCAATTGCCAAAATAGCAATACCATAAATCAGTGGTTTCAGCTGTGGCTGGCAAAATAGAATAGTGTCCGAGGTAGCACACACGTACAGACGCACGTACACGATTCTTGAATAGTTGTATTATCGCGATAATAAAACTAACAGTGTAAAGTTGACTGTATTGCTTTAAGTTATATTCAGCATGCTGAATGTAACTTCTATTACAACACACCAATACTAAAACTGACTAAGAGACAGCTTTAAGTTCTATTCGAACGCGATTGCAACTTTGGAACTTAAAGTGGTGTATGATTTTAAAAGTTGAGTACTAAAAGTTGGAATCGCAATGCGATTCTTATGTATTAGCTAATCGCATTGCGATTACAACTTTGAGCTACCGATCACCATGGAACGCCTCCTCCAGTAGAATGTACTGTCGGATGTGAGAATTAAGTTGAAATCGCAATGCGATTATTATATATCTGCTTAATCGCATTGCCGTTTCAACTTAGCATTGCTAAATAATTCCATCCATATTCGTTAACTTACTGACTCAGTAAGTTAACGATATGGATGGAATTATTTAGCAATGCTAAGTTGAAATCGCAATGCGATTAAGCAAATATATAAGAATCGCATTGCGATTTCAACTTAATTCTCAGATCCGACAGTACATTCTACTGGAGGAGGCGTTCCCATGGTGATCGTTAGCTCAAAGTTGTAATCGCAATGCGTTTATTGCGGTATATTATCCCTCTGGGTGTCTTTTACAGCCTTTTTAGTGCCCAAAAGTTCAGGTCTCCATTGACTTCTATGGGGTTCGGGTTCGGGATGAAGTTCGGGTTGAGTTCGGATCACGAACCCGGACATTTTCCGGAAGTTCGGCCGAACCTCTCGAACCCGAACATCCAGGTGTTCGCTCATCTCTATTCATTTATATCATGTATGACGACAAAACTACACTGCTACATGCATGGGGGGCAGGGGCCACTATTAAAGGGGCGGGCATTGTGGAGTTCACTGTCATTAACCCCTTAACGCAAAACGCTGTGCATGCACGGCTAGATGATCGGGCGGGTGCAGGAGCTGCGCCTGACCAATCACTGCAGGGGTACGGCAGTCCCTGATAGCCAGGCCCCTGCTGTATCCTCCGGCATCGCTGTTTACAGCGATGCTGGCGGATTAAACCCTTCTATGTCGCGGTCAGCGCTGACTGCAACATAGAAGTCTTTTGCGGTTAGTGAACGAGCGCATCGGGTCCCCGTGCTGCTGTGACAGGGACGCGATGTGTGAGAAGGCAGACTGATGCCGTGCAGAGGCTGCCCAATGCCTTGCATGGCATCGGGACCTGCCTTCTACGGGTGCCCAGGGGATCCTGATGCCGGAAATCCGTTGCTGATGGCAAGCAACAGCAAAAAAATACATACAGTGGAAGATGCCAGCCAGTCTTTGCTATGGTTATGTTTTTGATTGTTCTCCACATTATCGTTATCGTATGTAGGATGGTTATTGTGGTACTTCTAGTCCGTTCCTGGCATCTTCCATTGTATGCATTTTTTGCTGTTAATCGCCATCAGCAACGGACTACAAGTGCAGGATGTGCTCCCCTATATATATATGCACGATCGCATGTGGGTTCGAGCATATCCTGCTTGTTTAACACCACACCACGTTTTCTAATGGTTAAAAAAAAAGGATAGCAGATAAATCTATATATGATTCACATTGCACATCTAATCTTCCGCCTCACACAATATACCCACACTATATACCCACCATTACATACCACCAGACCCCCCCTCAAACCCACACCACCTTTGACCACCCCCCCCCCAACACACACACACACATACACAGTCTATAGCAGGCATTCTCAAACTGCGGCCCTCCAGCTGTTGTAAAACTACAACTCCCATTATGCCCCACTATAGGATGATAGCTGGAGGATGTCATGGAATGATGTGATTTTTAGGCTGCATTCACACGAGCGTGTCCGGATTAGGTCCGGATGCGTTGCGGATGCGTTCAGTGAAAACTGTGCGATTTCACAGGCAAAGACATTCAGTTTTGCCTGCTATTGCGTTCAGTTGTTCCGTTTTTTCCGCGCGGGTGCAATGCGTTTTGATGCGTTTTTCACGCGCGTGATAAAAAACTGAAGGTTTACAAACATTTCCTAGCAACCATCAGTGAAAAACGCAACGCACCCGCACTTGCTTGCGGATGCAATGCGTTTTTCACGCAGCCCCATTCACTTCTATGGGGCTAGGGATGCGTGAAAAACGCAGAATATAGAACATGCTGCGATTTTCACGCAACGCACAGTGATGCGTGAAAAAACGCTCATGTACACAGACCCATTGAAATGAATAGGTCAGGATTCAGTGCGGGTGCAATGCGTTCACATCACGCATTGCACCCGCACGGAAAACTCGCCCGTGTGAAAGGGGCCTTAGGCCTCTTTCACACGAGCGTGTCCGGATTAGGTCCGGATGCGTTGCGGATGCGTTCAGTGAAAACTGTGCGATTTCACAGGCAAAGCCATTCAGTTTTGTCTGCGATTGCGTTCAGTTGTTCAGTTTTTTCCGCGCGGGTGCAATGCGTTTTGATGCGTTTTTCACGCGCGTGATAAAAGACTGAAGGTTTAAAAAACAACATCTCCTAGCAACCATCAGTGAAAAACGCAACGCACCCGCACTTGCTTGCGGATGCAATGCGTTTTTCACGCAGCCCCATTCACTTCTATGGGGCTAGGGCTGCGTGAAAAACGCAGAATATAGAACATGCTGCGATTTTCACGCAATGCACAAGTGATGCGTGAAAAAAAACGCTCATGTACACAGACCCATAGAAATGAATGGGTCAGGATTCAGTGCGGGTGCAATGCGTCCTCCTCACGCATTGCACCCGCGCGGAATACTCGCCCGTGTGAAAGGGGCCTTGGTTTGGAAAAAGCAGGAGGGCCGAAGTTTGCAGGAGGGCCGCAGTTTGCTGGAGGGCCGCAGTTTCCTGGAGGGCCGTAGTTTGAGGATGCCTAGTATATAGATTCTAATAAGTGTCCCGTTGGCCAGGAGAAGTAATGTTTGACATTCAGTATTTGCTGGTTCATTTAGTGTTACCCAGGGTGCACCACGGGGAGGCGAACCAGCCTTACACCCCATACCGTCACTTCACTAGACGGGTACATCTCTCCCCAGATGGCCAATATCCAATATCTCATACTACACACACAAACAATTTCAACACAATCCCAAATTTAAAAAAAATAAGATTAGGCGACTTTCACATTAGCGGCAGGGGAGTGCGTCTGACTATTCCAGGGGGATGAACAGCCTTTCGGATGTGTACTGCCGCTAGTTCTCCCACGCTTCGTCCCTATTGACTATAATGGTGGCGGGGGCGGCGGTACGGCAGCAGCAATGCAGCGCACGGCAAGAGACAGTCTAACTAAGATCTGCATGTCATAGTTTAAGCCCGGGGAACCTCTCGCCATGCGCTGCCTTAGCCATAGTCACCAACATTTATTCATCATCTCAACCACCAAACCAAAAATTATTAGTGTTTGAAAGTGAAATATTAGATTTAAAGTTACCGTTATAAAATCTGATTATATGCTTTTTTTTTTATACTGCAGCGCATGTTGGAGAAGGGCTATGACCTGACCCGCTCCCATGCAGAGAAAAACGCCATTGTGCGCAGGCTCGCCTATGAGCTGTGGACGGACTATGACACCAAGCACATAGCATCTGGCCACTTTAAAAAAATGGTCAGATTTAAAGAGGAGGCACGCGGAAAGAATCCGCGAAATACAGGACGAAAAATGCCCATGTATAATGATTACTGAGTGTTGGAATAAAGATACAAAAGTAATGTAAAGCATCTATACATTTTTGTTTTTAGATTTTTTTCTAAAAGTAGTAAATTTGTTATTATAGGTGTTCCTTTGCCTGCAGTCAGGCGCAGGCCTCCCAGACAGCAGGTGTGGGAGGTATCTGCGTCAGAGGAGGAGGCCGGACCCTCAGGGCAACTTCATGCCCCTAGCCCCCAGAGGAGTCAGAGGCAGGAGCGGAGGGTGGACCCTCACCCCAACCCGCCTCACCCCCTCAAGTTGGTGATAACGGGGACGAGGAGGAGGAGGAGGAAGAAGAAGAGGAGGAGCTCATCACCACCCCCCACAAGGAGAGTAAGTATGTGCTGTGGCTGTTTTCACTCACTCACTGTTCACACACACAAGTGTCAGTTTAGTCTTCACCATAGACACACTTTTTTGGAGCAAACAATAGGCTTGTTAAAGCTTTACTAATAATCTTTCTTCAGCCCACACATATCGGAGAACCTATAGTCTCACACTTACTGTTCGGTACAAGCGGGATAACAAAGAAGTACTATCTCAACACTCTTTACAGTCTTCCAGAGGTCTGGTTCTCCTCTATGATTGTTCTGCGTTCCGATCACCTAGCCAAACTGTACTTTAACAGCCTTTTTAACCACAAAGTTATGAAAACTGCAAGATGTAGTACGGGTGTGACCTGTCCCACCCAATGTCTCTGACTATTAAAACCCAGGCCCCAAATAATTTATTTGACCCAGGTCAAAACAACCACTGATGAAGGAGACAGTAGCATCTCCGAAACGCGTTTGGGACGAAGCCCCCCGCATATATATACAGCATAGATATTATCTATCAAAAAAGGAGCGCTCCTGATTTACATACAAGCTTGGAAAAGGAACTGACACAATGCAAATGGTATACTAATCCAGCTCACTGCTTGAAAGTCACGTGGAACGCCACAGCTTTGCCTTATCAACAGCCACAGGACGAACAACCGCACTGAGACATTGAAGGCTTCTGAACTGTGAGTAATGCCAATTAGGCATTCTAACATAATATCGCAGTAAAATCGAAATAGCTGCGATTCCAGCGCAGCTCACAGACTATTGAAATACACAATATAATCAGAAATAGCTGTGCTTCCAATGCAGCCTGTCAGCTATTGAAGCACGCAACATAATTCAAATAGCAGCGATACTGATGCAGCCTGCAGACTATTGAAGCACGCAACATAATCAAAATAGTCGCGATTTCAGTGTGGCTTTCAGTGCAGTTTGCAAACTATCTAAGTTACGCAAAAAGTTTAAGCGGGAATAGTCCTGATGCTTTAATGTGGTGTAGCACAAGATCATAGTATATTGGATAGCCAATTTATTGCACTGAATAATCACGTTCAACAGCTTATTGGATTCTTACGATCACCTAATTTAATGATTATAGTCCAACTGACTGTAAGAACGGACACATAGGACTCTCATGTATACTCAAACAATCTATCTTGAGTGGGCAGTGTTTTTGTATGGACATTAAAAATAACCTTTCCACAGAATACCAGCATTTGGCAATGATGCAGACTACTATACCATCATAACAAACTGCCGGATTATCACAACTGCCACCAGTATTTTGTTATATCAATAATAACATTTTCTATATATCACTGTTGTATTTAACGAAATGTATGTGTAATTGATATAATGCAATAGATGGACCACAGTACATAATAACCAAAAGGTTTATACATGCTGCACACCTAATGGCAGCAGTTAAACAGTGATCGCAATACAGGGGTACTGTGTTTCATCATATACGGTTGCTGTACATTGAAAACCATCGATATATATTTGCATAGGGGGAGCAATCTGCATATATATGCATATATCTGCACCAAGTCGCAACACACATGCAGTCTGATAGATGACCAAATTGCTATAATATCTCAGGTGTATTGCGGTTTGGTGCCGATTAAAAAATGTAAATTTATTTATTTTTATTTTTTTTTAATTCTGTTTTTGTTCTTATCAAGTGATTTTTAGTGTTTTATAATAAAGAGTGTATACATTCCTAAAAGAAGCTGCCATAATCATCTATTATTTTCAAGAAGAGTGGTAAAATAGAACCAAGTTGCCACAATCGGATACAGACCCCACTATTTATTGTCATATCGTATGCAGTGCCAGATGAGGTGTGCCCAACATAACGATACATTTTATACAGATATTGTTGTTGTCAACCCAAATAAACGGGTATATTTGGGAGGGGAGCACCCCAAAGTGGGCGGAGATACCATTGGCCAATGAAAATTTAGCAATTTTCTATACGCTACTCCTCCCACAGTTTTAGGAGTACAATTAACAAACTTTGCTTGTGCTTTGTTAACCGATCCCCCGGTCCGGGCCCCTGGAGCGGCCCCCCGGAGACCCCATTTTGTCGCATCGACTTTCATAGGAAAACTATTAAGTTTTGTCACTCCTTCAGCTTTCAAGTTAAAGTCACCAAACTTGTGTCACTTATTCATGGGGTCACCCTGAAAATTTGTGTCAAATTTGGGGGACATTAAAAAGTGGGCAGAGCCACAAACAACCAAACAAATTTTCACTGTTGACTTCAGTGTGAAAAAGTTAAAAAGCTGTCATTCCCACGGTATTTAAGCCAGGGTCCCCAAACTTGGCACTGTGGGTAACTAGGTGACTGGGATTAAAATTTATAAAAAAGTGGGTGGAGTCTACACTGCCCAATCAAATTTCAGGCATTTGTTTAAAGGTGGGAAATCAAACTGCCGCTGCTCTTAGACTTTTATTGTCACAGTCTTCAAACTTTGCAAAATTGGTCACTGGAGGACTGGGATTAAAATTCAAAAAAGTGGGTGGAGCCACCAACAGCCAATCAGATTTTAAGCCAACATCATGTGGTTTCTTCAGAAACGACACCGTCTATTTTATTTATTGTTTTTATTTTTTTACAGTATTAAAACAAATGGACTTAAAAATAAAGAAGATGGAGAGGGAGCACAAGGCTGGAATGAAGGCCTTCCGGGAGCATCATCTCCGGAAGATGCGGGAGATGAAGCTCCAGTTCTCCAATGGCATGAGAGAAATGGAGGAGAAGAATGCCAAGGACAAAGGGCATTGCCCTTATAACATCTTTGCAATAGTTTTATTTTATTTTTTTGTAATTATATTGTTTATTTTATTTATTTTTTAATTAAAAAACTTAAAAGTTTTCACTATAATGGTTAAACATTAATTTTTTAGTAAAGGCCCCTAGAGTACATTCCCAAACCAATCAGTATCCTGACATACAGCATCCGCAGGTATATAGAAATAGGGTAGTATGAGGCCTACACATAACTCAAATGGATCACGATAGTAGTAGTCATTGGTAATGGTTGTGTATTAAATATTAAGTACAAAGCAAAGCATTCTAATAGTCCAGAGTTACATTCAAAATAAATTTTTTGGTTAATTTTCCTAGTAACTAAATTATTTTATGTAGTAACATAAATTTCTAATTATCGTGAATAATAAATGTATTTTTTCATCAAACAATTAACTACTAAAATACAAAACTTGAACAGAGTAATAATAACTACAAAAAACCTTGTTTGATTTAACAAATTAGCAAAATTATAAACTTTTACAAATTCAAAAAATTTCTTTACAATCAAATCTTGTTATCAGAACTATAAAACAAAAAAAAAAGGAACAATGTTGGAACAATAAAATGGTAGGGGTAAGAACTAACCAGCATGGTTCTTCGATAGCGTCCAATTTTTAATAATTTGCATGTTGTAGCATTGCTTCCGCCGTACACATAGAAACATATGATTGATTACATGACTATGATTATATGAATTCTATAACCGGTGACATGTCTCCAAGAACATCATATAGTACACAGTTTATACTTAAAATCATAAAGCAGTGGTTATATATAATTATCATGTGCAAATCCTTATTACATAATTGCCAATAAGTGACATAAACAAGAAAAGTACCTATGCATATTTACATGTTGCTACACAGCTCCATTCACAAAACCGGATTTCCACACGGATGAGTATAACGCCAGTCACACCCAACCATGTAGAGAGGTCAACACGGAAGTCAGCCATCCCTCCCAGAACGACAGACAACACCGTGTTGGATCCTAAATCCGTGTGACAACAAAAAAAATAAAAATAAAATAAAATATATAAATTTTCGTAGTTTCATCAATCAGTCCTGTACAATGCCAACTGCACAAGACCTTTTGACAAGGGAAAGCCACATGCGGTCCACACCGTGCTACAGCGTGAACCACAACATAGCCACCACAAACCACACTTAATTTAAAATAAAAAATAACAAAATAAAGTAAAATCATTTCATTTTGTGAATGAAGCCAAATAACGCTAGATAAAATGTCTTTTTAAAAAGATTATTTAAATTAATATTTTTATGTCGAAATATTGACAATACATAAAGAAGCTGAGCACATGCGAGAATACGAAACATGCAAACCAGGTTAAGAGAATTAATAATTATATACTTGTTAAAGTGCAAAAGATAAAATCAGGTCCATGATGGTTGTCTACGCACGATCAGGACATACAGCATCTAGAGTTAACACAGTACTAGAATGCTGACTCATAAGTTTCCATTTGTAACTAGGCAGAATAACGCCAGGCACTGGCAGGTAAGTACACTTCCAGTTTATAATACAAAATTAAATAACCCAATCGAAATTTTACTTTAAAAAAAGTGTGAAGGTCTGGACTCTATGATTATTCCTTGTGCGATCAAATGTCACTCAAAATTTTCATGACATGCAGCAGCATCAACGGCAGGATTTAGTGAGTGGTGTATTATCAGGGCAACATGTAGCTAGGCCCGATTCGGCTTCACAGGCAGCAGCAGACGTTATGTTAAAAGGATCAAATGTAAGTCAAAATTTTCATGACATGCAGCAGCATCAACGGCAGGATTTAGGGAGTGGTGTATTATCAGGGCAACATCTAGCTTGGCCCGATTCGGCTTCATAGGCAGCAGCATACGTTATGTTAAAAGGATCAAATGTAAGTCAAAATTTTCATGACATGCAGCAGCATCAACGGCAGGATTTAAGGAGTGGTGTATTATCAGGGCAACATGTAGCTAGGCCCGATTCGGCTTCACAGGCAGCAGCAGACGTTATGTTAAAAGGATCAAATGTAAGTCAAAATTTTCATGACATGCAGCAGCATCAACGGCAGGATTTAGGGAGCGGTGTATTATCAGGGCAACATCTAGCTTGGCCCGATTCGGCTTCCCAGGCAGCAGCATACGTTATGTTAAAAGGATCAAATGTAAGTCAAAATTTTCATGACATGCAGCAGCATCAACGGCAGGATTTAGGGAGTGGTGAATTATCAGGGCAACATGTAGCTAGGCCCAATTCGGCTTCACAGGCAGCAGCAGACGTTATGTTAAAAGGATCAAATGTAAGTCAAAATTTTCATGACATGCAGCAGCATCAACGGCAGGATTTAGGGAGTGGTGTATTATCAGGGCAACATCTAGCTTGGCCCGATTCGGCTTCACAGGCAGCAGCATACGTTATGTTAAAAGGATCAAATGTAAGTCAAAATTTTCATGACATGCAGCAGCATCAACGGCAGGATTTAGGGAGTGGTGTATTATCAGGGCAACATGTAGCTAGGCCCGATTCGGCTTCACAGGCAGCAGCAGACGTTATGTTAAAAGGATCAAATGTAAGTCAAAATTTTCATGACATGCAGCAGCATCAACGGCAGGATTTAGGGAGTGGTGTATTATCAGGGCAACATGTAGCTAGGCCCGATTCGGCTTCACAGGCAGCAGCATACGTTATGTTAAAAGGATCAAATGTAAGTCAAAATTTTCATGACATGCAGCAGCATCAGCGGCAGGATTTAGGGAGTGGTGAATTATCAGGGCAACATGTAGCTAGGCCCATTCGGCTTCACAGGCAGCAGCAGGCGTTATGTTAAAAGGATCAAATGTAAGTCAAAATTTTCATGACATGCAGCAGCATCAACGGCAGGATTTAGGGAGTGGTGTATTATCAGGGCAACATCTAGCTTGGCCCGATTCGAGCTTCACAGGCAGCAGCATACGTTATGTTAAAAGGATCAAATGTAAGTCAAAATTTTCATGACATGCAGCAGCATCAACGGCAGGATTTAGGGAGTGGTGTATTATCAGGGCAACATGTAGCTTGGCCCGATTCGGCTTCACAGGCAGCAGCAGACGTTATGTTAAAAGGATCAAATGTAAGTCAAAATTTTCATGACATGCAGCAGCATCAACGGCAGGATTTAGGGAGTGGTGTATTATCAGGGCAACATGTAGCTAGGCCCGATTCGGCTTCACAGGCAGCAGCATACGTTATGTTAAAAGGATCAAATGTAAGTCAAAATTTTCATGACATGCAGCAGCATCAACGGCAGGATTTAGGGAGTGGTGTATTATCAGGGCAACATCTAGCTTGGCCCGATTCGGCTTCACAGGCAGCAGCATACGTTATGTTAAAAGGATTAAATGTAAGTCAAAATTTTCATGACATGCAGCAGCATCAACGGCAGGATTTAGGGAGTGGTGTATTATCAGGGCAACATGTAGCTTGGCCCGATTCGGCTTCACAGGCAGCAGCAGACGTTATGTTAAAAGGATCAAATGTAAGTCAAAATTTTCATGACATGCAGCAGCATCAACGGCAGGATTTAGGGAGTGGTGTATTATCAGGGCAACATCTAGCTTGGCCCGATTCGGCTTCACAGGCAGCAGCAGACGTTATGTTAAATGGTTCAAATGTAAGTCAAAATTTTCATGACATGCAGCAGCATCAACGGCAGGATTTAGGGAGTGGTGTATTATCAGGGCAACATCTAGCTTGGCCCGATTCAGCTTCACAGGCAGCAGCATACGTTATGTTAAAAGGATCAAATGTAAGTCAAAATTTTCATGACATGCAGCAGCATCAACGGCAGGATTTAGGGAGTGGTGTATTATCAGGGCAACATGTAGCTAGGCCCGATTCGGCTTCACAGGCAGCAGCAGACGTTATGTTAAAAGGATCAAATGTAAGTCAAAATTTTCATGACATGCAGCAGCATCAACGGCAGTGGGATCAACGGCAGTGTGGCGGAACCAACCTGGCTAATGGGTGCTTGAGAAGCCTTGTTGCCAGTTTCTTGATCTTGACCCAGGATTATGGCCCCTCTCATCATGCTAAAATTAAACCACATGGTGATTTGACTGTGTTTGTGGCATCTGAGCGCTGTTTGGATATATTGAGCGCTCAGATCCAAGCCATCTGGGGATATGTTAAATGTCTGTGTGTACTGTAAAGGGTGGGACATTGTGTATTAAATAGTGATGTCTGTCCTATTGTCCCCACATGTGTATTGGCGATTTCCCTTTGTCCTGAGAGATAATTGAATGACTCCTCTGTTGTCTCCAGGACAGAAGACATTGTTTAAACTATGTATTCTCCTGCCTGTGATAATTACATCAACCCATTGTGTAAGGTAATTGTATCACAGGCAGAGGGGAGAATTTCGTAGGGGATTGTTTAAACCAGGGCTGTGGAGTCGGAGTCGAGGAGTCGGAGTCGGAGGCAATTTTGGGTACCTGGAGTCGGAGTCGGCAAAAAACGGACCGACTCCGACTCCGACTCCTACTAGATTTAAATTGGAATAAAAAAAATTGGAATAAAAAAAAAGCAAGTTTAAATGTCCCAATTCAGATAAAGTTATTAGTAATTAATTACTTCTCTACTGTAAGAATAAAGGCCAATGCATGCAGTGCGTCACGTTACCGCTAAACAAAGACGTTAAGTGACCGTAAAGAAGCATGCTTTTCATATGCTTTACTATGCACTGACAGGCTGATTTACCGGCTAAAGATATATCTGCTGGTATTCATCAGAGGATTAGGAATACAACTAGACGACTGTTATCCCACAGTTGAGGTTTACTTGTGTTTAAAAACTCTACCTTTGTGCCCAAGGGGGCAGGCGCACATGTAGAGTACTGGCAGCACTAGACAGGACTAGGTAGCGAGGAGGAAGAGAGAAAGCTGGCACAGCCTCAGCATAGCCAGACGAGGCTGCTGCCAGCACTCTACACGTGCGCCTGCGCAGGAATTCAGCGTTCGGCTAGCCTGAAAAAAAAGACCAGTGCAGTGAATAATAACGATGGGAACAGTGCTGGGAAGCTGTACTTCGGGGCGCGGCTGGGCACAAAGCCGAAGGAGACGCTGCCCCATTGGGCACAAAGATAGTGAATTTGCATACAGATTAAAATGTTTTTTAAACACAAGTACAGCTTAACTGGGGGTAACATTAGTATAGTTTTATTCCTAATTCTCTGATGAATACCAGTATATATATATATATCTTTAGCTGGAAAATCAGCCTGTCAGTGTCCCTTTAAGGAGCGGCAATACTTACACTTTCCATTGTCTTGTGGTCTGCTGTTACAGGGAACCCATGGTTATCCTCGCCTCTCACTGATAACTGATTAAGGACTGGAGACACTTGTATAAGTGAAGGCAATGGATAGTCAATAGTTCAAGACTGAAGCTGTAAACCATTTGAAAAACTGCTATCATTCAGCTAAGGCTATAAAACATGTAAACTCAGATTGTTAGCTTAAATTTTAAACATGACTATGGGATTCTACTAGGAAAATCATGTTTTAAAATAAATGCCCCTTCCCCTGCCCCTTCCTGGATCCTCCCACTGCTCTATCTTCAGCAGAAGATCAGCACACAAAGGAGAAGGCAGCTTCTGCTCAACTACCTCTCTGTGCTAGAGAAGATTAGAAGTACTTGGTGGAACAGCTTCGTATTTGCATATTAAATACAGAGGAGTCGGAGTCGAGAAGTCGGAGTCAGAAGTTTCAAAATCTGAGGAGTCGGAGTCGGAAAATTTATCTACCGACTCCACAGCCCTGGTTTAAACTGTAAAGCTGTAAAGGATTGTCTGCTTGGTCATGTTCTCAGTTCCCAACTAGGATTTCAGAAGTAGTCTATTATCATGGCCACATGTAGCTTGGCCAAATTCAGCAGCACAGGCAACAGCAGACATTATGTTTAAAGGCCCAAATGTAACTCAACATGTTCAAAACAAATTCATAATTAAAAAATTTAATTAATATATACATGATACAAACTAGACAAAAAATATCGATCGAATAAATCTCGATAAATAACTAAAAAAAGTAATTCATATAAAGTTAAAAACAGAGGGAATAATTAAAAAACAACGGAATTTGGGAGGGAGAGCAAAGGAGAGGGATGGACAAGGGACCCTTCAGCGCCCTGAACCGACAGCGGGGGCCATGAAGTCACTGCCGATCCAGGACTCATTCATCTTAATGAATGTGAGTCTGTCCACAGACTCTGTGGACAGACGGGTCCTCTTGTCCATTACCACCCCACCTGCCGCGCTTAATGCCCGCTCAGACAGTACGCTGGAGGGAGGGCAAGATAGTAACTCCAGCGCATACTGAGCGAGCTCACGGCAGGTGTCCAGCCTGGCAACCCAGTACTCCATGGGTTCGTCGGTGGTCAGCACCCACCGATCCCATGTAGTCTGCCACCATGCGGGCCAGCCGCTGGTGGTGACTGATGCTGCTGCTGGTACTGGGTCGCGCAGACTGGTAGAAGAGCCTCATCTCACCCAGAAGGTTACCTGCTCGGCTGGTGCTGCTGGTGCTGCTGGTGCCAGCCGCCTGCTGGGTGAGATGGGCGGGGAGAACTGGAGCTTGAGGCCGAGGGTTTGCCTCTTCAAGCCGGTGGATAAGACAGGCCCGCAATTTTTCGAGACGGGCCAGCCTCCGGCTGACTGGGATAAACTGCTCCAGTTTCCCCTTGCAGCGAGGGTCTAAAAGGGTGGCCAACCAAATGTCTTCCCTCTACTTAAAATTTTTGATCCGGGGGTCCCTCCGGAGGCATCGCAGCATATGGGCAGCCATGGGGAAGAGCACAGCCCGCTGTGACTCTTCACGACTGCCCGGGACCATGACCTCTTGGTCCTCCTGCTGCTCATGCTGCTGCTCCCAGTCGGAGATGCCCCACCCCCGGACTAACGGTGCCCCCAGCACCGGTTCTCCCTCCTGACCAGGCCCAGACTCCTGGACGTACACTGATTCCTCCTCCTCCTCCTCCTCGTCCTGGGCCTGGTCCTGGTGGAGCAAGGCCGCCTCATCTTGCTCCACCAAGGCACTCTCCCCAGCTTCGAGCAGGCGATCTAGTGTCCTGCCCAGCAGGAACACTAGGGGGAGCAAGTCATTCAGACCGACATGCTCCCCGCTGACCATCTTTGTCGCCTGCTCGAATGGGGCCAGCACGTGGCAGACCTGCTGTATCTGCCCCCACTCCGCATTGGTGATGTAGGGGAGTGGGTGTGATGGCCCTGAAGTGCCTAGGTCCAGCAGGTATTCCCTCACCGCCCGTCGCTGCTCCCAGAACCTCTCCAGCATGTGGAGGGTGGAGTTCCACCGCGTCACACTGTCCACAATCAGCCGGTGGTGGGCAGGCTGTTGTCCCTCTGTAGTTTGGACAGGGATGCGGCTGCAGTTGGGGAGCGTCTGAAGTGGCTGGCAATCCTACGTACCCTCAGCACAATGTCACTCAACCCTGGGTACGTACGAAGGAACTTCTGTACCAGTAGATTGAGGACATGTGCCATGCAGGGCATGTGGGTCAGACTGCCAGCATGAAGGGCGGTGAGTAGGTTGCTGTCATTGTCACAGACAACCATACCTGCTTGGAGCCTTCGGGGTGTCAGCCACTTCTGAACCTGAGCCTGTAGTGCGGACAGAACATCAGGTCCAGTGTGTCTCCGGTCCCCTAAGCTCACAAGCTGGAGCACGGCCTGGCAGCGGACGTGCCCCACACTTGCGTAGCAACGGGGACGCTTGCTGGGGGGCTCAGCAGCTGTGGAGACAGTGGCTTGCGGGAGAGCAGCAGTTCTCCCCTGGACACCCCGGGGCGGCTCCACAAAATCAGATGCCGCCAATCCCTCCCCGGCGCCTCAGAGGGACACCCAATGGGCTGTGAAGCTTATATAGCGTCCCTGCCCATGCCTGCTGGTCCAGGCATCCATTGTGAGAAGCACCCTGTCGCTGACAGCATGATCCAGCGACATGGATACATTCCGCACAATGTGCTGGTCAAGGGCAGGGACGCTGGTCCTGGCAAAGTAATGGCGGCTGGGGACACGCCACCTGGGTTGGGCCTGCTCCAACATCTGCCTAAATGGATTGCTATCCACTAGATTGTAAGGCAGCAGATGTTGGGCGATAACTCTTGCCAGGAGCCCATTGAGTGAACGCACGCGACGGTCCCCGGGGGCGTAGGGCTCGGTGCGTTCAAAAGCATCTGCAATAGATGGCTGGCGCTGGACGGCAGAGGAGGGTGCAGTGGAGGCAGAGGTATGGCTGCCGGTACCAGTACCTCTATTAGAGGGAGCAGGGGAGTGGGAATGAGTTGGTGGAACGGGTTGGGGTGGCTGCAGTACAGTGGCAGGAGCTGCTGTCTCCCGCACACTGCTAGTGGCACTGCTGCTTTGACCACCCCGCATCTGTTCCCACTCCCGCCAGTGGTTGACTCGGATGTGCTGGTTGAGGGCCGTGGTACCCAGCCGAGCCATAGATCTCCCTCTCCTCACCCTGACATTGCACAGCTTACAAATGCCAACTGTGACATCATCTGCTGCCAGGGTGAAGTAAGCCCAAACAGGCGACTTCCGCACAGACCTCCTGTCAGATGGAGTGGTGCTGGCTTGCGCCTGTTCGGGCTCGGTGCGCACAGGTGGAGCTGGCTGCTGCTGCCTACTCCTGCTGCCATTACCAGTGGAGCCCCTGACACTGGGCTCCCTGGTGACCTGGCGCACCATTTGCCTCGGGTGCCTACCTTCATCGGTGCTGCCGTCACCTGACAAAGGAGTCGGCACCCATTCGGGTCACCCTCCTCTTCACCCCCTGATATGTCAGACCGAAGGCCAACCTGTGGTGGACTGACGGGAAAAGCTGACATGGAGCCCCTGACTGGGCTCCGCTGTCCCCTTGCTGGCGCCTGGGTCCGAATAGGTGCAGGGGTTGTGTGGCTAACACAGTTGGAAGGGATTTTATAGGGGGATTTATAGGCCCCTCCTCCTCCTCATCCCCAATCCCTTCCAACAGGTCCTGCCCATCCTCAGGGCTGAACAGTATTTCCGCCTCCTGCATTGCCTCCCCCAAGATGTCCCTCTCAGTCTCAAAGTCTTCAAACATGAGGGGGGACAATTCTTGGGAGCTGGGGGTTGGTTCTACAGGAGGCGGTGTGCTGCAGTTGCTGGCAGCCAGGGCAGAGGACTCCGTGGCACTCGAATAGGCCACGAGAGCCAATACAGCCTCTGCATCCTGGGAAGTAATGGGCCGGCTGCCACTTATGAAAAAGTCACGGATCAGGCGGACACCTCTGCCACCTGCGCTTGCCTGTCCGTGGCTTGATGAGCGGCCTCGTGCTGGGAGTGTTCTAGCGCGGGAACCAACTCCCCTGTTACCCTGACCACGCCCACGACTGCCTGCACTCATACTGGGGATTAGGGGAAAACTTTATTGGGGTGGGGACGATGGGTGAAAAATGAAAGGACGAAAACTGTAACACACGACACTAAACACGTAAAGCTATTAAACCTAAGACTAAACTAACAGACACAGAGACAAATTTTTTTTTTTTTTTTTTTTTTTTTTTTAACAGAGGACTGACACTAAACACCAAAAAACGTAAAACTTTAAAACTTTTTTTTTTTTTTACCTAAGACAGACACTAACTGACACAGAGACAAAAAAAAGTTTTTTTCTTAACGGACGACTAACAAAACTACACTAAATGCCAAACACTTAAAACGTACACTCTTTATTTAACCTAACACAAACAGTAACTGACACACAGAGACTACAAGACGGGTTTTTTTTTTTACGTAAGACAGAAAAAACTACACTAAATACGTAAACCTATAAACTTTTCTTTGTAGTTTTTATTGTTTTTTTTTTAACGGAGGACAGACAGAACTAGACTAAACAAATAACATATAAAACTTCCATTTTTTTTAAAACTTTTTTTTCTTAAACTAAACACAGACACTAACTTAGACTAAAACACTTTTTAAAATTAACAAATAATGGAAAAAAAACAAAAAAATAATACACTAACTGGACGGACACTAACTGACAGACAAAACAGACAGATAGACCCTACACTATACTATATCAGTAACTAACCTAAACTACACGCTGCCCTGAAAAATCTAAACTTTACTATTCCCTAACTGTAGCCCTAATACCTAACCTAAACTATCAAGCACTATCTATCTATCTATCTATCTATCTATCTATCTATCTATCTATCTAACAGCTACCTACCTAACTCAATGCCCTACACTTAACCCTGCACTGAACCCTATCTGCTACACTAGGCCCTAACACTAACTATATTTTTCTCCTAACTCTGCTAAACTATCTCAAATTATTTTGACCCTATCAGCTATAAAACTAAACGACACTATTCCCTAATCACTCCTGAAACTAACTAACTAGAATATTATAAATTAAATCGAGATTATATAAAACGCACAGCAGACAAAATAGCACAGCTCCCAGCTCCAACAAATCCAACACCACAAAATGGCTGCTGGGTGATGTCGTCACTTATATAGTGAAGGGGTAGTCTAGTTTCCTATTGGTTGCTAGGGATGTTGCTAAGTTGTGACATAGCCTTCTCATTGGCTATTCAAGCTAGGAGAAGGGAGGGAAAATGATAATGATGAGTCATTGTACATTGCAGAGAAAAATACATTGTAGAGAAAAAAAAAATATATAATAATTCGCATGGAGAATATATCACTATATTCTACATATTCGAAAATTCTAACAAACAAAACCTGTATGAAAATAGATTGATGCCCCTACGCGGTTACAAAAATGCAAATATTGCATTCTAAATTACTCTAGTTACTGAATACTGATGTATAATTTTCATCTTTACTGTATTTTATGTCATGCGAAAATTCGGCAACTACGTATGCGCGTGAATCAGATCGCATAAGGGCAGTATACTATTAGGTTGGCTTGTTGGGTCGAATATAGAGAAGATAGCGAATATACTGCTATATTCGCAATATTCGTCTATTCGAGTAGACCAACCAAGATAACCCATTGAATGAACACAATATCATACTGCCCTTGTGCGGTGTGATTCACGCGCATATGTAATTGCCGAATTTTCGCATGACACAAACTATCTTACATACAGAGGACAATTATAAATCAGTAATGAAAATTGTTACTGTGATGTATAATTTGCCTCTTTATGTTTATGTTACTGTGTTGTATAATTTGCCTCTTTATGTAGGAAACTGTATTTTACGTCATGCGAAAAATCGGCAATTACATATGCGCATGAATCGGATCGCACAATGCCAGTATACTATTAGGTTGGCTTGCTGGGTCGAATAGACAAAGATAAAGAAAATAGCGAATGTAGTGCAATATTGGCAATATTCGTCTATTCGAGTAGACCAACCAAGACAACCCATGGAATGAACCCAATATAATACTGCCCTTATGCGGTGCGATTCACGCGCATAGGTGATTTGCCGATTTTTCACATGATGTAAAATACAGTTTACTACAAGAAGAGGCAGATTATACATCACAGTAACAATTCTCATTACTGATTTATAATTGTCTTCTGTATGTAAGATAGTTTGTGTAGTGCGAAAAATCGGCAATTACATATGCGCGTGAATCGCACAGCATAGTTCGCATAGTTCGGAATTTTGGGGTGTTCGGGACACGGACCCGGGCCCGAACATTTTCAAAAAAGTTCGGGTTCGGGTCCGTTGTGCAGCCCTTTCTGAAGGGCAGCAATTCAGCTAGAGTTTTACTTCTTGCCCTAAGAAGCCATCACAGCCATGCCTACTAATGGCATGGCTGTGATTGGCCAAGTGCAGCATGTGACCCAGCCTCTATTTAAGCTGGAGTCACGTAGCGCCGCATGTCACACTGCTCTGATTAGTGTAGGGAGAAGACGCAGCTTCTGTCAGGGCGAGATTAGGCAGGGAAAAGTCAGCAACAGCACCAAATGAACTGATCGATCTACAGCTGTGAATGATTCAACTTCTGCTAGTTAATTGCTCACTGGTTTTTAGGCTGCACGGACCGTTTTTCTGTCACTTTTTTCTGGGGTGATCGGCGGCCATTTTGTGACCTGTGGTGCACCAGCACAAGCTGCCACCAAGTCCATGAATTCATCAATACTAGTTTTTTTTTGCTATATCATACATCATGGGCTTGGCTGTGCTTATTGTCACCCCTAAAAACTAAGGATAGCAATTTCTATATTTTATTAAGGGGTTAAATACAATTGCCAAAATACCAATCCCCTAAATCTGGTGTTTCAGCTTTGGCTAGCCAAGTGTAATACTGTCTGCTGTCTGGCAAAGAATAGATTATTTTCTGTGGTGAAATTCAATTGCCAAAATAGCAATACCCTGAATCTGGTGTCCCAGCACTGGCTGGCAAAGTATAATAGGGTCCGCCAAAACATATATTTTGTTCTGGGGTGAAATTAAATTGCAAAAATAGCAATACCCTGAATCTGGTGCCCCAGCACTGGCTGGCAAAGTATAATAGTGTCCGCCAAAACATATATTTTGTTCTGGGGTAAAATTCAACTGCCAAAATAGCAATACCCGGAATCTGGTGCCCCAGCACTGGCTGGCAAAGTATAATAAAGTCCGCCAAAACATATATTTTGCATTGGGATGAAAATCAATTGCAAAATAGCAATACGCTGAATCTGGTGATCCAGCAGTGGCAGGCCTAGTTTAAATCTGTCCGTAACAGGGTATATTTTGTTCTGGTGTAAAATTCAATTGCCAAAATAGCAATACCCTGAATCTGGTGTCCCGGCACTGGCTGGCAAACTATAAGGCCCCTTTCACACGAGCGTGTCCGGATTAGGTCCGGATGCGTTGCGGATGCGTTCAGTGAAAACTGTGCGATTTCACAGGCAAAGCCATTCAGTTTTGCCTGCGATTGCGTTCAGTTGTTCAGTTTTTTCCGCACGGGTGCAATGCGTTTTGATGCGTTTTTCACGCGAGTGATAAAAAACTGAAGGTTTACAAACAACATCTCCTAGCAACCATCAGTGAAAAACGCAACGCACCCGCACTTGCTTGCGGATGCAATGCGTTTTTCACGCAGCCCCATTCACCTCTATGGGGCCAGGGCTGCGTGAAAAACGCAGAATATAGAACATGCTGCGATTTTCACGAAACGCACAAGTGATGCGTGAAAAAAAAAGCTCATGTACACAGACCCATTGAAATAAATAGGTCAGGATTCAGTGCGGATGCTATGCGTTCACATCACGCATTGCACCCGCGCGGAAAACTCGCTCGTGTGAAAGGGGCCTAATAGTGTCCGCCAAAACATATATTTTGTTCTGGGGTGAAATTCAATTGCCAAAATAGCAATACCCTGAATCTGGTCTCCCAGCACTGGCTGGCAAAGTATAATAGTGTCCGCCAAAACATATATTTTTTTCTGGGGTGAAATTCAATTGCCAAAATAGCAATACCCCGAATCTGGTGTCCCTGCAGTTGCATGCCTAGTTTAAATCTGTCCGTAACAGGGTATATTTTGTTCTGGGGTGAAATTCAATTGCCAAAATAGCAATACCCTGAATCTGGTGTTCCAGCACTTGCAGGCCTAGTTTAAATCTGTCCGTAACAGGGTATATTTTGTTCTGGGGTGATATTCCATTGCCAAAATAGCAATACCCTGAATCTGGTGTTCCAGCAGTTGCAGGCCTAGTTTAAATCTGTCCCTAACAGGGTATATTTTGTTCTGGGGTGAAATTCCATTGCCAAAAAAACAATACTCTGAATCTGGTGTTCCAGCAGTTGCAGGCCTAGTTTAAATCTGTCTGTAACAGGGTATATTTTTTTCTGGTTTGAAATTCCATTGCAAAAATAGCAATACCCTGAATCTGGTCTCCCAGCACTGGCTGGCAAAGTATAATAGTGTCCAGTAAAACATATATTTTGTTCTGGGGTGAAATTCAATTGCCAAAATAGCAATACCCTGAATCTGGTGTTCCATCAGTTGCAGGCCTAGTTTAAATCTGTCTGTAACAGGGTATATTTTGTTCTGTGGTGAAATTAAATTGCCAAAATAGCAATACCCTGAATCTGGTGTCCCAGCAGTGGCTGGCAATGTATAATAGTGTCCGCCAAAACATATATTTTGTTCTGGGGTGAAATTCAATTGCCAAAATAGCAATACCTTGAATCTGGTGTTCCAGCAGTTGCAGGCCTAGTTTAAATCTGTCCGTAACAGGGTATATTTTGTTCTGGGGTGAAATTCCACTGCCAAAAAAACTATACTCTGAATCTGGTGTTCCAGCAGTTGCAGGCCTAGTTTAAATCTGTCCGTAACAGGGTATATTTTGTTCTGGGTTGAAATTCCATTGCAAAAATAGCAATACCCTGAATCTGGTCTCCCAGCACTGGCTGGCAAAGTATAATAGTGTCCGCCAAAACATATATTTTGTTCTGGGGTGAAATTCAATTGCCAAAATAGCAATACCTTGAATCTGGTGTCCCAGCAGTTGCAGGCCTAGTTTAAATCTGTCCGTAACAGGGTATATTTTGTTCTGGGGTGAAATTCAATTGCCAAAATAGCAATACCCTGAATCTGGTGTTCCAGCAGTTGCAGGCCTAGTTTAAATCTGTCCGTAACAGGGTATATTTTGTTCTGGGTTGAAATTCCATTGCAAAAATAGCAATACCCTGAATCTGGTCTCCCAGCACTGGCTGGCAAAGTATAATAGTGTCCAGCAAAACATATATTTTGTTCTGGGGTGAAATGTAGTGGCGGCTGGGCCCCAGGCAGAGAGTTCCTTGGCGCACGTCCTTCCGCCGCCAAGGATCGCAAGGTATCATTCTTTGCCTCCTGTAGCCTCCTCCTCCTACTCGGCTTTCTCCTCCTCTGCTTCCACCAGCTCATCCAGTCAGCTACACACCTTCACCACCAACTTCAGCACAGCCCGGGGTAAACGTCAGCAGGCCATTCTGAAACTCGTTTGGGGGACAGGCCCCACACCGCGCAGGAGTTGTGGCGGGGTATTGAACAACAGACCGACCAGTGGTTGCTTCCGGTGGGCCTCAGGCCCGTCCTGGTGGTGTGCGATAATGGGCGAAATCTCGTTGCAGCTCTGGGACTAGCCGGTTTGACGCACATCCCCTTCCTGGCGCATGTGCTGAATTTGGTGGTGCAAAAGTTCATTCACAAGTACCCTGACATGTCAGAGCTGCAACATAAAGTGCAGGCCGTCTGTGCGTGCTTCCAGCGTTCACATCCTGCTGCTGCTCGCCTGTCTGCACTACAGCGGAACTTCGATCTCCCCGCTCTCTGCCTCATATGCGACGTGCCCACCAGGTGGAACTCCACCTTGCACATGCTGGAGAGACTGTGCGAGCAGCAGCAGGCCATAGTGGAGTTTCAGCTGCAGCACGCACGGGTCAGTCGCACTGCGGAAAAGCACCACTTCACCACCAATGATTGGGCCTCCATGCGAGACTTGTGTGCCCTGTTGCGCTGTTTCGAGTACTCCACCAACATGGTCAGTGGCGATGATACCGTTATCAGCATTACAATACCACTTCTATGTCTCCTTAAGAAAACGCTTAGGGCGATGATGGAAGAAGAGGTGGCCCAGGAGGAGGAGGATGAGGGGTCATTTTAGCACTTTCAGGCCAGTCTGTTAGAAGTGGCACAGAGGGAGGTTTTTTGCAACAGCAGAGGCCAGGTACAAATGTGGCCAGCTAGGGCCCTCTACCAGAGGATGAGGAGGAGGTGGAGGAGGATGAGGATGAAGCAGGTTCACAGCAGGGTGGCACCCGACACAGCTCAGGCCCATCACTGGTGAGTGGCTGGGGGGATACGGAGGACAATGACGATACGCCTCCCACAGAGGACAGCTTGTCCTTACCTCTGGGGAGCCTGGCACACATGAGCGACTACATGCCGCAGTGCCTGCGCAACGACAGCAGAGTTGCCCACATTTTAACGTGTGCGGACTACTGGGTTGCCACCCTGCTGGATCCCCGGTACAAAGACAATGTGCCCACCTTATTTCCTGCACTGGAGCGTGATAGGAAGATGCGCGAGTACAAGCGCACGCTGGTAGATGCGCTCCGGAGAGCATTCCCAAATGTCACATGGGAACAGGTGGAAGCCCAAGGCGAAGGCAGAGGAGGAGCAAGAGGTCTCCAACACAGCTGTGTCATGGCCAGCTCCTCTGAGGGCAGGGTTAGCATGGCAGAAATGTGCACCACCACCTGATACGAAACGTGTTAGCAGGAGGCAGCTTTTCACTAACATGTTTGAACAGTACATCAACACAACCCTCCATGTACTGACTGATGGTTCTGCCCCATTCAACTTCTGGGTCTCCAAATTGTCCATGTGGCCAGAGTTAGCATTTTATGCCTTAGAGGTGCTGACCTGCCCGGTGGCCAGTGTTTTGTCTGAACATGTATTCAGCACGGCAGGGGGCGTCATTACTGACAAACGCAGCCGCCTGTCCACAGCCAACGTGGACAAGCTGACGTTCATAAAATGAACCAGGCATGGATCCCACAGGACCTGTCCCTCCCTTGTGCTGAATAGACATTTATAACTGCCTCCCCCTCAACCATGTATTCTTGTCAACGGGGCACTTATTTATTGAATCGTCATATTTTTAACTTTACCATGATCTTGCGGTGGAACCCAAAGTTGAATGAACCTCTCCTCAATCCGGGTGCCGGGGCCTAAATAACTGAAAGTGGACTGTTACAATGGTGGGTGACATGAAGCCTGAACCTCTGCCATGTGACCTCTCTCCTCTGTCTGGGTGCTGGGGCCTAAATATCTGTAAGTGGCCTTCTCCAGTGGTGGGTGATATGACGCCTTATTCCTTGCTGTGGGACCTCTCTCCTCTGTCTGGGGGCTGGGGCCTAAATAACTGAAAGTGGCCTTCTCCAGTGGTGGGTGATATGACGCCTTATTCCTTACTGTGGGACCTCTCTCCTCTGTCTGGGTGCTGGGGCCTAAATAACTGAAAGTGGCCTTCTCCAGTGGTGGGTGATATGACGCCTTATTCCTTGCTGTGGGACCTCTCTCCTCTGTCTGGGTGCTAGGGCCTAAATAACTAAAAGTGGCCTTCTCCAGTGGTGGGTGATATGACGCCTTATTCCTTGCTGTGGGACCTCTCTCCTCTGTCTGGGTGCTGGGGCCTAAATAACTGAAAGTGGCCTTCTCCAGTGGCGGGTGATATGACGCCTTATTCCTTGCTGTGGGACCTCTCTCCTCTGTCTGGGTGCTGGGGCCAAAATAATTGAAAGTGGCCTTCTCCATTGGTGGGTGATATGACGACTTATTCCTTGCTGTGGGACCTCTCTCCTCTCTCTGGGTGCTGGGGCCTAAATAACTGAAAGTGGCCTTCTCCAGTGGTGGGTGATATGTCGCCTTATTCCTTGCTGTGGGACCTCTCTCCTCTGTCTGGGTGCTGGGGCCTAAATAACTCAAAGTGGCCTTCTCCAGTGTTGGGTGATATAACGACTTATTCCTTACTGTGGGACCTCTCTCCTCTGTCTGGGTGCTGGGGCCTAAATAACTGAAAGTGGCCTTCTCCAGTGGTGGGTGATATGACGCCTTATTCCTTGCTGTGGGACCTCTCTCCTCTGTCTGGGTGCTGGGGCCTAAATAACTCAAAGTGGCCTTCTCATGTGGTGGGTGATATGATGTCTTATTCCTTGCTGTGGGACCTCTCTCCTCTGTCTGGGTGCTAGGGCCTAAATAACTAAAAGTGGCCTTCTCCAGTGGTGGGTGATATGACGCCTTATTCCTTGCTGTGGGACCTCTCTCCTCTGTCTGGGTGCTAGGGCCTAAATAACTAAAAGTGGCCTTCTCCAGTGGTGGGTGATATGACGCCTTATTCCTTGCTGTGGGACCTCTCTCCTCTGTCTGGGTGCTGGGGCCTAAATAACTGAAAGTGGCCTTCTCCAGTGGCGGGTGATATGACGCCTTATTCCTTGCTGTGGGACCTCTCTCCTCTGTCTGGGTGCTGGGGCCAAAATAATTGAAAGTGGCCTTCTCCATTGGTGGGTGATATGACGCCTTATTCCTTGCTGTGGGACCTCTCTCCTCTCTCTGGGTGCTGGGGCCTAAATAACTGAAAGTGGCCTTCTCCAGTGGTGGGTGATATGTCGCCTTATTCCTTGCTGTGGGACCTCTCTCCTCTGTCTGGGTGCTGGGGCCTAAATAACTCAAAGTGGCCTTCTCCAGTGTTGGGTGATATAACGACTTATTCTTTGCTGTGGGACCTCTCTTCTGTCTGGGTGCTGTGGCCTAAATAACTGAAAGTGGCCTTCTCCAGTGGTGGGTGATATAAAGCCTGAATTTATGCTATGGGACCTCTCTCCTCTGTCTGGGTGCTGGGGCCGAAATAACAGAAAGTGACCTTCCCCATTGGTGGGTGACTTGAAGCCTGATTCTCTGCTATGGGATTTCTCTCCAATTGATATTGGTTATTTTTTATTTTTATTTATTTAATTCATTTCCCTATCAACATTTGTTTGCAGGGCATTTACCTACATTTTGCTGCCTTTTGCAGCCCTCTATCCCTTTCCTGGACTATTTTACAGCCTTTTTAGTGCCCAAAAGTTCTGGTCCCCATTGACTTCAATGGGATTCGGGTTCGGAATGAAGTCCGGGTAGAGTTCGGATCCCGAACCCGAACATTTTCGTGAAGTTCGGCCGAACTTCTCGAACCCGAACATCCAGGTGTTCGCTCAACTCTACAGAAGTCCTTTAATGACATTATTCTTTAATGGTAATGTATGTGTATTGCTGCTCTATCACATTTAACAATTCTGTTTACTATTGTTAACTCAGAAACAAATACTTTATCTGAGGCTGCATGCCTCTGCTTGTTCTGCAATGGTGTGTTACTTTCAAATGGGATTTATGGTACTTAAATTTTAATGGCCTATCCATCAGATCAATATCAGATCATTATCAACTGTTTTGGGCAGCAGCCATTACCAGAAGCTATACAATGAATGGAAGCAGAAGCGCAAAATTCCAGCCACTGTGGGTACTGCAGTTCATTCAAGTGAATGGGGGTTGAGCTGCAGTACATCATTGCTGGAAACAACATAGTGGACAGAGCCTTCCATCCACTGTACAGTTTCCAATACCATTAGCTGCCTAAAGCAGCTGATTGGTGGAAGTGCCGTTGTACCACTGATCGAATAATGATGGCCTATCATGAGGATATGACATCAATGTCTACGTACCAGAAAGCTCCTTTAAGATGATTTGTCATTTGGAGTCATTCCAGAAGACCCAGAACTCCTGTGAACTTTTACTACTGCTACCAATCATGTCCATTGGAAGATAACGTTAGAAGACAGTGGCTTTCCATCTGGTGCAAAGTAGATGATTTATTTTATAGTTGAAGGGCAAGATAATTATCAGCGGAAGCACATGCCCTATGGCAGTGTTTCTAAGCTAAGTAATCCCTAACTAAAGTAAATTACTTTAAATGACCTCTACTGCTATCATAATACACAATACATAGCATTAGGGATGTGTAAGAACCCCATGGAGACATGATACTGCATACCTAAAGTACATGTGCAATGACCCAGAGTGGCATTACCACCTCTTCTGTACCCCCACTATCTTTATTGGTGAAATTTGTGTCATCTCACACCTATATTACCATTTCCTGCAATGTGTGTATTTATATTTCCTCATAAACCACTGTTTACCTGTAATGTGCTATGTTCACCAGCAGATGGCAATCTGTGCAGAGATAGTTTCCCTGGAGAGGAACCTTCTAGTTCCATTCCAGCCCTATCTAGAGAGAGAGGAGTTTAATTAGTCGAGACAGTCTAGTCTACCTCTTCCAAAGGGAAGGTTGTGTGTCGGCCAGCAGAGCGCTGTCCGCTCTGCTGGGCCCAGAGGTCCTGCCTCTGAAGTTCCTCATGGTTGCTTGTTCCCTCCTGGGCTTGCATTGCCTTAACACAAAGCTTAGTGAGCTTGATGCCAGGAAGAAGTTCCTAGGATTAAAGTAAAAGACAGACTACAGACAGCTAAGTTCCAGCAGAAGAGGAAAAGGTTCCAAATTACCCAGTCAGCATAGCAGGGCTGAGAGAGTTACCGCATAGGAGAGCTGAGATTGTTGCAGAAGTGTTTGCCTGCCAGAATGAAGCCAATACCTGCTGATGACCAAGATAAAGTTTGGAAACTGTTTGAATTACCGTTTATGCCAAGTAAAGCTATGTTCAATGTTACTACAAAGTCTGGACTCCATTTATTCTACTTATTCATCACCCCTTTTTGCACTACACCTTGTAAGGGATCCAAGGATATCCAGGTAGGAGCACCATGACACGTGTCTATAACATCTACAGAGACATTGTAGGCCACTCTACACCACTCTGGCAATCCTACCCCTGGGTACCAACACTACCATCTCTAAAGGGGACTCTGAGTCCCTATCTGTAACTGCATCTGGCATCACGACTACTTATCCTAAATACCTCTTAAGGGGCAAGGGATCTCTAAGACACTGACAATAGGCCGCTGCACATGTACCACAGATTAAGTATATAGGACAGTGATGGCGAACCTTTTAGAGACTAAGTGCCCAAACTGCAACCCAAAATCTACGTATTTATCCCAAAGTGCCAAAACGGCAATTTACCCTGAATACTAAAGTCCAGTATACTGTAGTATATCTTCCATGTACTTTATAATTTAGTTATAATAGCCTACCTACATTCAGTCCGCTGATTGTGCAGTTCATAGTGCGCCCTGCGCTGATATATGACAGGAAAATTCTAAGGCATATTGGTACATCATAGACTTTTTCCAGGGTACGGGTGCCCACAGAGAGGGCTCTGAGTGCTGCCTCTGGCACCTGTGCCATAGGTTTGCCACCACTGATCTTGGCCCTAGAACCTCCATTACATTGAAGATCTAGATCAGATGATACGGTTGTCCAGTAGGAGTAGGCCACAGGCTAATTATAGCCAGTGCGTTATCAGGCACATTTTTGCCTCACATCCAGGTCCCCACAAATCTTGACCAACCTTAATCCAATGCTAAGCAGCACTGTATGTGAGCAGTAGGGAACCACAGTGAATGATCATGATACCAGGTTCAGCATGGTTATGCTTCATGCAGCTACAAAATCTCACCATGAATATTCGATTAAGATACTGCATATATATACTGTAGATTCTATGCAGCATGATCTAACCACCAATGGCAGAATGTAAGTGTGAAGTTGTCCACATTAGTTGTGGTCTACAGTCCACCTTTGCTCTTTTGTCTTTCTGTGCTCTATTCCATTTTGCTATGCTGTTCTTTCATGGTGCTACCTGCATTGTCATGGCCTTGGTTTACAATAGCCATTATCTGTAGACAGAAATAGTATTCAATAGCACGAAGAACTAATATGGATAACCAGAACCACTGAATCAGCACAGAAAATGTTAACGCTATTACTGAAGCAGGAAATGTCAGCTTATTAACAATGATCATAGAATTCACCTACACATAAGCTGAAACTAGAAATGTGCTGTCAATTGTTGGAAAGATTAATATCCTTGTCTGCGAAGAACTGAATAGAAAAAAATGATGAGAGATGAAGACAGAGAAGTATAAAGAGGGAATTTCACTCACAGGGAGGGGAATTAAGTTTGCAAAATTCAGGAAGCACTGAGGAATGGATAATATCAGAACACAAACAGTTAAGTAAGGAATTGTAGAAAGGCAGATACAGGGTGGGGGAGTAGGAGATGGTGAGGAGAAAAAGCTTTGTTTAACTGGCTGGATGTGCCAGCTGCAGCCGCTGACATGTTATGACAGTTTTGAGGGGAACTGTATCTAGATTTAATAGATTTCAGTGAAGCACCTTCTAGACTGGTGTCCAAAGGCTGCATTTCTAGCTTGTCAGATGTGACGGCCTCCTGACGCATCTATTCACTGAATGATCAGCTTGGGAAACAGGCAGCCCAAAATAGAGAGGAAACAGTATGACAGGGAGGTGAGGAGACGAGAGAGGGAAAGGATGTGTAGGAGAAAGAAGATGGAGAGCAAAATGAGAGATGGAGGGAAGAAAAAAACACTAAAAGATGTTTAATTCTGATTAATAAAGTAAGAGTAAATAGATGTGAAATCAGGCTTTGTTAAATGTTGTTTCATTCCATGATAAGGCTGGGTTCAGATGCACCATGCTTACTGCTATTTTTTTACATATTTTTTTGTGAGAATGACAGGAAAAAAGTTTTTTAATACAAATAACTGTGCAGGCAGAATACATGCATACAGTATGTTTTCCTGCAGTTTAAGGCTTTCCTCATACTAATGTCATGGCTTCCCTATATATAACTGAGGCATGACTATGATAGATTCATCCATTTTCAAATGAATCACGACAAATCCTGAATAATTCCATTGCCCTATAATGGAGTCTTTTAGATTGCTGTTGTGTTCTGGTGTTTTGGAGTAGGGCTGCATGATCATAACAACCTCTACAGTAAATGTAACATTTTATTTAAGGCGGGAAGGGAAAGGGAAGGGATGAAAAATGGAAGGAAGCAAGAGAAAGAAGGAAGCGAGGGAAGGAAGAAACGAAAGAAGGAAGCGAAGGAAGGAAGAAAGGAAGTGAGGGAAGGAAGGAAGAAAGCGTGGGAAGGAAGGGAGGAAGGAAGGAAGGACTCTCAGATAACCATTCCTTTTATATTACAATTGTTTTACCGAAAACTGCTAGTATTTAAAGGTAGGGGAAAAAAGGGTCCTTTATGGGGTTGTCCCAAAAATTTGAAGGCAACCTGTCATCAACTTTATGCTAGTAAGTGGTTTCCGAGTAGTGATGAGAGTCAGGGGCAATATTCAAATTTGTGATATTTTGCGAATATTTAGGCAAATATTCGTCATTAATTTTCAAATTCAAGAATTAGGCATTATTCTCTTGTTTGCGAAAATCGGCAATGTAATATGCGCGTCTTGCGCGAGCAGTACAGGTGTGGGTCACTATTGCTACATTTTCCAAACTGCTTGAAACTTCCTGAGAAAATGGTTGGCACTGCAGAACATTACATAAGCTTTATATGTAGATAGAGTGCTCTGATATATTTGCGATTGTGCAAATCGGCAATTATTGATGCGCATATTTTTGCGCAATACGTGCAACTTCACATTTTAGCAGGTCTGACTACATATTAGTGATTGGTGCACTAAGTATTGTTGTGAATTTGTCTGTAGCATGTATGTATGGACAGCAGAACCCATCACACTACCTAACACTCTGCACTGAAACCTATCAGCTACACTATATCACAATCTAACCTACACTGACTATCTCCCACTGACTATCTGTATTATATATAAAAGCTAACTAACTATCTATCTAATGTAATGTGACACAGTAAAGCACAGAGCGCAGCAATGACACTGCTGTCTCTCTCAGAACTGAAAAAATAAACTTCAGAAAATGGCTGCTGGGGAGGTTCTAATATAGTAAAGGGGTAGGCAACTTTCCTATTGGTTGCTAGGGATGTTGCTAAACTCAGACAAAGACATTGAAGCCTTCTCATTGGCCCACATGCAAGAACCAGGGAGGGATCAAGGGTTCGGAGGGAAAAAAAATCTAGAATATTTGTGAATATGAACATATAGCACTATATTCTAAATCTTTGCGAATTCTCAAACTGACGATATTCGCGATTAAAATTAGCGATTTCAATATTCGCGCCGAACACTATTGCCAAGAACTAACATCACAATCATTGCAGACTGGGTCTGGAAAAGAGTCACGGCCACCTGAGAAGATTCATGGTTATTCATAAATTCCTGCTCTCCTCGCTCACCTGCTTTTGATTGAAAGTCTTCTACCTAGTTTCCCCCTTTCTCTCTAGGAGAGAACTGACAATTATCAGCAGATGGGCGGGGAGTGCAAGAGTTATGAATAACCATGACTCTTCTCAAGTAGATTTGACTCTTTTCAAAGCCTGTGCTGCAACGATTATGATGCTGGTTCTCAGCAACCACTTACGGTATTTTTAGCTCGTGAGTTATATACCACTGAAATCAGCATTTCTGTCAGTATTTTATGCTGCCCTCTGTGAGGTCAGTAGAGATGAGCGAATTTTTCATAAACTCGATTCGCCAGTTCTCTGAATTTTTCGGGAAAAATGTGATTCGATCAGAATATATTTGCCGTGAATTCCGTTAAAAAATGGCTATTTCCTGGCTGCTGAGAGCCTTTATAGTGGCCTCTATGACATGCAGATGACAGGCGTCGCTCTTAGAATCACTGCATACTTCACTTATTTGGGCGATGATGGGGCCAAAACTGACCAAATAACTCAAGTATCAACTCAGCCTTACAGGTAGATGTTACCGTCAAGTAGAAGTGCACTCCTTTTACACCATCGTCCGCTGACTCCACATAGATGTCTACAGAACCTGTTCTATTAAGCGCTTATACAAGTAGAGCCCCCCTGACAGAGTGGAGGAGGTGTCAGCAGTAAGTTTGTGCTGACGTCACCGATTATTTTGGCCTTTCTCTAAACCGTCAGAACAATAACCCACAAAATAGATCCTGTCTGTGGAGCATACACCTTCACTCGATCAGCATTTGCTCAATAATTCATAAGTATTGCTAAAGGCAAAAAAAAGACGGAGTGAATCTAAAACAGAGATGACACGTGAATGGAATATTTGCATGTCTTCTGTGTTTTGTTCCCACTCCTGCTTTTGGCCACCAAATCATAAGTCATTTCTAAAGGGACCATACAGACCATAAAGCTGCTACACAGACAGGATCCATTGTGCGTCTCGTTTTTCCTTCCTTCTGAGAGATCTTAAGAAGTGTCAAATAAATGATGTCAGCCAGGCAAAAAGCCACAATAGTGGACCAGTTATGAAGTAGGGAGGGTAGGAACAGCATGAAAAGTCCACAGAAAGGACCTATGACATAGTGGTGAGGTGGAAGCAGTATGAGGACACCACGGAGTGGCCCAATGACAGGGTCTGGAGGTAGAAGCAGTATGAGGAGGCCACCGAGTGGCACAATGACAGAGTCTGTAGATGGCTGCAGTATGAGGAGGCCACCGAGTGGCACAATGACCGAGTCTGTAAGTGGCAGCAGCATGAGGAGATGACAGAGTGGCACAATGACAGAGTCTGGAGGTGGCAGTAGCATGAGTAGGCCACAGAGTGGCACAATGACAGATTGTGGAGGTGTCGGCAGCAGCAGGATCAGGAGGAGTCCACTGAGTGGCAAAATGACAGGGTCTCGAAGTGGCAGTAGCATGAGTAGGCCACAGAGTGGCAAAATGACACTGTGGAGGAATGAGTAGGCCAGACAGTGGCACAATGACAGAGTGTGGAGGTGGCGGCAGCAGGAATAGGCCACAGGGTGGCACAATGATAGAGTGTGGAGGAGGTGGCAGCCGGAGTAGGACACAGAGTGGCACAATGACAGAGTGTGGAGGTGGCAACAGCATGAGTAGGCAAGAGAGTGGCACAATGACAGAGTCTGGAGGTGGCAGCAGCATGAGTAGGCCACAGAGTGGCACAATAACAGAGTGTGGAGGTGGATGCATTAGGAGGAGGCCAGAGAGTGGCACAATGACAGTGTGGAGGTGGAATCAGCATGAGTAGGCCAGAGAGTGGCACAATGACAGAGTCTGGAGGTGACAGCAGCATGAGTAGGGCCACAGAGTGGCACAATGACAGAATGTGGAGGTGGAAGCATCAGGAGAAGGCCACAAAGTGGCACAATGGCAGAGTGTGGAGGTGTAGGCAGCAGTAGCTTCAGGAGGAGTCCACATAGGTTGAAGCAGCATGAGGAGACCACAGAGTGGCAAAATGACACTGTGGAGGTGGCAGCAGCATGAGTAGGCCAGAGAGTGGCAAAATGACACTGTGGAGGTGGCAGCAGCATGAGTAGGCCAGAGAGTGGCACAAAGACAGAGTCTGGCGGTAGCAGCAGCATGAGTAGGCCAGACAGTGGCACAATGACAGAGTGTGGAGGTGGCGGCAGCAGGAATAGGCCACAGAGTGGCACAATGATAGAATGTGGAGGAGGTGGCAGCCGGAGTAGGACACAGAGTGGCACAATGAAAGAGTCTGGAGGTGGAAGCAGCATGAGGAAGCCACAGAGTGGCACAATGACAGAGTGTGGAGGTGGCAACAGCATCTGGAGCCGCAGAAGATGGGATTAACAGACAGCTCCCTTCGGCTGAGGAGGTGGAGCCTTGACTGCCTGAAACTGAGTGTGTGCCACTGGGCGATGTAGCATTAGCTGCGGAAGGCTGGACCACCACATCGGAGCCACGGTTCTCCCAGGCCACTTGATGGTGACGCTGCATATGTTGACGCAGGGCCGTGGTGCCAGCATTGGCATTCTGGCCACGTTTCACCTTCTGCCCACATATTCTACATATGGCCATGTGGACCTCCTCCTGCGGCTTCACAAAAAACTGTCAAACCGCCGAGTACCTTATTTTCCCCCCCACACTACTCACTGGCTGACTGCTGACTGCGCTGCTTCGTTGAACCTGTGCACCATTCCTTTTCTTTAGGCTGCTGCAAAGCAGGTGGTCTACCCCCTGCCGTTTTGCTCCCGACCTCCCATTGCTGCCACCCTGCTTACTCCCGGCCATGCTAGTGACTTGCTGCCTCTGCCGCTGCCTGACATTAAAACTGCCACCCTATTTTCCTGATCATGACAAAGCCCCTTCTTCACCCGGCTCCCAAGTGCGATCGGCTTCATTATCATCGAGTAGTGTCTGCACATCACTTATGTCCTCCTCAACAGCCTCTGTGTCAGGAGCCTGACCACTCGCAACACAAGCTCCCTTGCCACTCTTCTCATCACTACTTTCCTGCCTAGCGGAGGAAGTGGCGGATATCTCCTCCACATCTTGGCTGGGCAGTAGCTGCTGACTGTCCTCTAGTAGCTCTTCCTCGCTGAAAAGTGAAACTGAGCCCACGGCATGTAGTACTTCTCACGGAGAGGGAACAGAAAAGGCCAGAGACAGGTTGTGGACAGGTGAGGACACAAGGCCTGCTGCCAGGCCATGCTAACTAAGGGTTGTGTCTGACGAATCCACCCACTGTTGGCTGGGGTTGTCTGATGTAACTTGGGATGACATAGACGACAAAGTTAACCAATCAATAACCGCTGGGTTGCTGGTCAAGACACAACCGGTACATGACACAGGGAGTTCAGGTCTCTCACTGCGACTTTTGCTACCACGTCTCCTTACTCTGCTGCAACCACTTCTTGTGCCAGAAACATTCAGGCCTCTGCCACTTCTCTGTGCATGGCCTGGCACGTCTCTGCCTGACATACTTGTAGCTGAACTAAACAAATTAAACGGAAAATATTTTTCTTTTTGTACTGAAATAGGCCACTAAACGCTTTCACCACAATCAACTGCATAAATGCACTGAGAATATAGTTTTCTTGTTGTACAAAAATATGAGCCTATACGCTTTCACCAGAAATAACTGCAACAGTGCAATGTGTATTGAGGATTTGCTCTGGTAGACAGGCTTGCGGACGCAGTATAGAGGCAAGGTACACAGTTCTCTGGGTAAAGCAGAAGTGTTTTATTCACACTCAGCAACACAGAAACAGTCTTAGTGCTTGTTCACATGGGGCAAAATATAAACAGTCTTAGTGCTTGTTCACACGAGGCAAAACTCAAGGCAAAAATATAAGTCCCACAGCAAGGTCACCTGAGTGGTCGGCATTAGTTCACACCTGACAGTCGGCTCGGTCACGCAAAGTTTCCACCAGAGGATTCTAGGTAGACTGCACGCCTGTTTGCAGACTCTTGCTCTCAGCCCTGAGAGCTCCACAGTAACACCAGCAGCTTCCAGGGTAATCACCTCTCACCTGGTGAGGTGGCTGCTTTTTTAAAGGCCCGGAAAAAGTCCGGCCTGGACCGTGGGGAATAGTCTCCCACCCAGCACTTGACTATTCCCAATAAGAGCCAGCCCGGATCGGCTTTGTAGCCATACTAAATATAAATGTGTCAAGCAGCACTAGCTGCTGCTGACACACAAAAAATCCGGCTCTTATCTCACCGAGGCCAGGAACCTCGGTGCCACGTACCTTCCGTCGACGACGGAACCTTGCGCCCTCTTACAGTATATATTTTTCTTTTTTGACAAAAATACGCCCCGATATGCTTTCAACAAAAATAACTGCACAAGTGACCCAAGAATATATATTTCTTGTTGGACGGAAAAAGCCCACTATATACTTTAACCAGAAAACAACTAGAGTGAAGTGCGTATATATTTTTCTTTTTTAAATGAAATACGCCCCTGTATGTTTTAAACAGAAATCATTGCAACACTGCAGTGCATGTATATATTTTTCATTTTTTTACTGTAATTAGTGTTGAGCGCGAATATTCGAATTGCGAATTTGTATCGCGAATATCGCAACTTCGATAATTCACGAATATTTAGAATATGATGATATATATTCACTTGTTCGAATATTCGCCATTTTTCCAATATCTGAAAGGCAAAAACATGACTTATCCCTGCTTCCTTCTTGTGGGTCAATGAGTCATTGGGCCAAAAGCAACCTAAGCAGGAAGGAATCATGTTTTCATTTTCAATGGGAATCCATCAGCCCAACTCTAACGTTAATTCTCAACGCGAGTATATGTTCGCATCGCGAATTAAACTTAGAGCTGGGTTCCTAACCCTCAGTTCACACTTTAGCGTTTTTACGCGCGTTCGAACGCGCATAAAAACGCACAACTGTACAGTACCCATGCATTCCTATGGGCCTGGTTCACACTTGCGCGTTTTTATGCGCGTTCTAACGCGCGTAAAAACTGCCGACGCAAAAGCAAGTATGTTTGCGTTTTTTGGCCCGTTTAACGCGCGTCCCCATAAACAGAGTTTAATAGGGACGCGTGTTAAACGCGCGATTCCTATTTTGTGCAGCGCGAGCTAAAAACGCGCGAATTAAACGCGCTGCACGAACGCCCAGGTCTGAACCCAGTGTTATGGTTGTTGTTAGAAGATGATTGAGAATATAGAGCTATATCCTCAATTTTCGTCAATTATAGCAATGCAACCGCTAGGAGCTCAGCTCAAAGTATAATTTGCGATGCGAGTATATGTTCGCATCGCGAATTAAACTTTGAACTGAGCTCCTAATGGTTGGTTGAACTTGCTACTTGCTGGAAAATAGAGAAAATTGTGAATATAGTGCTATATTCGTAAATTCTTTATAATCGTAATATTCTAGCAAGCCATTGCCAACCTTTAGGAACCCAGCTCTAAATTGAATTCACTATGCGAGTATTACAGGTTATATTAATCGCAATGCGAATTCAACTTAGAGGTGAGTTCCTAATGGTTGGCTTGCTTCTTATCTATCTTATGACCGAGTTGACCAAGACAACCCATTAAATGAACCTAATAGTATACTTCCCTTATGCGGTGCGATTCACGCGCATATGTAATTGCCAATTTTTCGCATGACATAAACTATCTTACATACAGAGAATTATAAATTAGTAATGAAAATTGTTACTGTGATGTATAATTACCCTCTTTATGTAGGAAACGGTATTTTATGTCATACGAAAAATCGGCAATTACATATGTGCGTGAATCGCACCCCATAAGGGAGTATGATATTGTGTTCATTCAATGGGTCATCTTGGTCTACTCGAATAGACAAATATTGCGAATATAGCAGTATATTCTCTATCTTCTCTATATTCGACCAAGCAAGCCAACCTAATAGTATACTGCCCTTATGCAGTGCGATTAACGCACATATGTAATTGCCGATTTTTCGCATGACACAAACTATCTTACATACAGAGGACAATTATAAATCAGTAATGAGAATTGTTACTGATGTATAATTTTGCCTCTTTATGTAGTAAACTGTATTTTACGTCAGGTGAAAAATCGGCAATTACATATGCGCATGAATCGCACCGCATAAAGGCAGTATGATATTGTGTTCATTCAATGGGTTGTTTTGGTAGGTCTACTCGAATAGACGAATATTGCGAATATAGCACTATATTCGCTATTTTCTTTATCTTCGTCTATTCGACCCAGCAAGCTAACCTAATAGTATACTGCCCTTATGTGATCCGATTCACGCGCATATGTAATTGCCGATTTTTCGCATGACACAAACTATCTTACATACAGAGGACAATTATAAATCAGTAATGAGAATTGTTACTGATGTATAATTTGCCTTTTTATGTAGTAAACTGTATTTTACGTCATGCGAAAAATCGGCAATTACATATGCGCATGAATTGCACCGCATAAGGGCAGTATGATATTGTGTTCATTCAATGGGTTGTCTTGGTTGGTCTACACGAATAGACGAATATTGCGAATATAGCACTATATTCGCTATTTTCTTTATCTTCGTCTATTCGACCCAGCAAGCCAACCTAATTGTATACTGCCTTTATGCGATCCGATTCATGCGCATATGTAATTGCCGATTTTTCGCATGACATAAAATACAGTAAAGAGGAAAATTATACATCAGTATTCAGTAATTAGAATAATTTAGAATACAATATTTGCATTTTTGTAATCGCGTAGGGGCATCAAGCTATTTTCATACAGGTTTTGTTTGGTAGAATTTTCGAATATGTAGAATATAGTGATTAGTGTTGAGCAAACAGTTCGAGCATCGTTCGGGTTTGTACCGAATTTTGGGGTGTCCGGGACCCGGACCCGAACCCGGACATTTTCAAAAAAGTTCGGGTTCGGGTTCGGTGTTCGTCGATTACTTTCCGCTTTCTGAAGGGCTGCACAGCAGCCAATCAGCTAGCGTTTTACTTCTTGCCCTAAGAGCTCATCACAGCCATGCCTACTAATGGCATGGCTGTGATTGGCCAAGTGCAGCATGTGACCCAGCCTCTATTTAAGCTGGAGTCACGTAGCGCCGCACGTCACACTGCTCTGATTAGTGTAGGGAGAGGACTCAGCTTCTGTCAGGGCGAGATTAGGCAGGTTAAAGTCAGCAACAGCACCTAATGAACGGATCGATTTACAGCTGAGAATCATTGAACTTCTGCTAGTTACTTGCTCGCTGGTTTTTAGGCTGCACAGAGCGTTTTTCTGTCACTTATTTTCTGGGTTGATCGGCGGCCATTTTGTGACTTGTGGTGCGCCAGAAGAAGCTGCCACCAAGTCCATCAATCCATCAATACTAGTTTTTTATTTTGCTATATATCCTACATCAGGGGCTTGGCTGTGCTAATTGTCACCCCTAGAAACTCAGGAAAGAAATTTCTATATTTTATTAAGGGGTTAAATACAATTGCCCAAATACCAATCCCCTAAATCTGGTGTTCCAGCTTTGGCTAGACAAGTATAATACTGTCTGCTGTCTGGCAAAGGATAGATTATTTTCTGGGGTTAAATTCAATTGCCAAAATAGCAATACCATAAATCAGTGGTTTCAGCTGTGGCTGGCAAAATAGAATAGTGTCCGAGGTAACGCACACACGTACAGACGCATGCATACCGATTCTTGAATAGTTGTATTATCGCGATAATAAAACTAACAGTGTAAAGTTGACTGTATTGCTCTAAGTTATATTCGCGTACGAATGTAACTTCTATTACAGCACACCAATACTAAAACTGACTAAGAGACAGCTTTAAGTTCTATTCGAACGCGATTGCAACTTTGGAACTTAAAGTGGTGTACGATTTTAAAAGTTGAGTACTAAAAGTTGGAATCGCAATGCGATTCTTATGTATTTAGCCTAATCGCATTAGCGATTAGCAACTTTGAGCTACCGATCACCATGGGAACGCCTCCTCCAGTAGAATGTACTGTCGGATGTGAGAATTAAGTTGAAATCGCAATGCGATTATTATATATCTGCTTAATCGCATTGCCGTTCAACTTAGCATTGCTAAATAATTCCATCCATATTCGTTAACTTACTGACTCAGTAAGTTAACGATATGGATGGAATTATTTAGCAATGCTAAGTTGAAATCGCAATGCGATTAAGCAAATATATAAGAATCGCATTGCGATTTCAACTTAATTCTCAGATCCGACAGTACATTCTACTGGAGGAGGCGTTCCCATGGTGATCGTTAGCTCAAAGTTGTAATCACAATGCGTTTATTGCGGTATATTATCCCTCTGGGTGTCTTTTACAGCCTTTTTAGTGCCTAAAAGTTCGGGTCCCCATTGACTTCTATGGGGTTCGGGTTCGGGATGAAGTTCGGGTTGAGTTCTGATCACGAACCCGGACATTTTCCGGAAGTTCGGCCGAACCTCTCAAACCCGAACATCCAGGTGTTCGCTCATCTCTAATAGTGATATATTATCCATGCAAATTTTTTTTTTTTTAAATTTTTTTCTACAGTGTATGAGGTGACTCATCATTATCATTTTCCCTCCCTTCTCCTAGCTTGAATAGCCAATGAGAAGGCTATGTCACAACTTAGCAACATCCCTAGCAACCAATAGGAAACTTGACTACCCCTTCACTATATAAGTGACGACATCACCCAGCAGCCATTTTGTGGTGTTGGATTTGTTGGAGCTTGGAGCTGTGCTATTTTGTCTGCTGTGCGTTTTATATAATCTCGATTTAATTTATAATATTCTAGTTAGTTAGTTTCAGGTAGTGATTAGGGAATAGTGTCGTTTAGTTTTATAGCTGATTGGGTCGAAATAATTTGAGATAGTTTAGTAGAGTTCGGAGAAAAATATAGTTAGTGTTAGGGCCTAGTGTAGCAGATAGGGTTCAGTGCAGGGTTAAGTGTAGGGCATTGAGTTAGGTAGGTAGCTGTTAGATAGATAGATAGATAGATAGATAGATAGATAGATAGATAGATACAAAAAAAGGGAAAATGAGAAGCAGCACACCGTCTTCCTGGGTGCAACTCCCGCACAGGTCCACAACGCGGTCCACTAGATACAAATTCGGAAAACGCAGGCAGCACTCCAATAACAAGGTGGTTTATTAACCCAGTGTGGTACAAGCAACGTTTCAACTGTTCAATACAGTCTTTGTCAAGCTCAAGACAAAGACTGTATTGAACAGTTGAAACGTTGCTTGTACCACACTGGGTTAATAAACCACCTTGTTATTGGAGTGCTGCCTGCGTTTTCCGAATTTGTAGATAGATAGATAGATAGATAGATAGATAGATAGATAGATAGATAGTACTTGATAGTTTAGGTTAGGTATTAGGGCTACATTTAGGGAATAGTAAAGTTTAGATTTTTCAGGGCAGGGTGTAGTTTAGGTTAGTTAGTGATATAGTTTCGTGTAGGGTCTATCTGTCTGTTTTGTCTGTCAGTTAGTGTCCGTCCAGTTAGTGTATTAGTTTTTTTTTTTTTTTCCATTATTTGTTCATTTTAAAAAGTCTTTTAGTCTAAGTTAGTGTCTGTGTCAGGTTAAAAAAACAAAAACATTTAAGTTTTTCAAGTTTTTTGTTTAGTCTAGTTCTGTCTGTCCTCCGTTAAAAAAAACTTTTTTTTGTCTGTGTGTCAGATAGTGTCTGTATTAGGTTTAAAAACAATAAAAACTACAAAAAAAGTTTATAGGTTTACGTGTTTAGTGTAAATTTTTCTGTCTTATGTTAAAAAAAAACAGTCTTGTAGTCTCTGTGTGTCAGTTACTGTTTGTGTCAGGTTAAAAAAAGAGTTTATGTTTTAAGTGTTTGGCATTTAGTGTAGTTTTGTTAGTCGTCCGTTAAAAAAAAAAAACGTTTTTTAGTCTCTGTGTGTCAGTTAGTGCCTGTCTTAGGTTAAAAAAATAAAAAAAGTTTTAAAGTTTTACGTGTTTTGTGTTTAATGTAGTTTTGTCAGTCCTCTGTTAAAAAAAAAAAAAAAAAAAAGTTTTTTAGTCTCTGTGTCAGTTAGTTTAGTCTTAGGTTAAAAAAAAATTATTTGATAGCTTTACGTGTTTAGTGTCGTGTGTTACAGTTTTCGTCCTTTCATTTTTCACCCATCATCACCACCCCAATAAAGTTTTCCCCTAATCCCCAGTATGAGTGTACCGGGCCGTGCAGGCAGCCGTGGACGTGGTCGGAGTAACAGGGGAGTTGGTTCCCGCGCTGGACCACTCCCAGCACGGGGCCGCTCCTCAAGCCACGGACAGGCAGACGCAGGTGGCAGGGATGTCCGTCTGATCCGTGACTTTTTCACAAGTGGCAGCCGGCCCATTACTTCACAGGATGCAGAGGCTCTCTTGGCCGATTCTAGTGCCACTGAGTCCTCTGCCCCGGCAGCCAGCAACTGCAGCACACCACCTCCTGTAGAACCAACCCCCAGCTCTCAAGAGTTGTCCCCTCTCATATTCGAAGACTTTGAGACTGAGAGAGACATCTTGGGGGAGGCAATGCAGGAGGAGGAAATACTGTTCAGCCCTGCGGATGGGCAGGACCTGTTGGAAGGGATTAGGGATGAGGAGGAGGGGCCTATAAATCCCCCTGTGAAATCCCTTCCAACTGGTGCGGGTGGTGTTAGCCACACAACCCCTGCACCTATTCAGACCCAGGCGCCAGCGAGCAGACAGCGGAGCCCGCTCAGGGGCTCCATGTCAGCTGTTCCCGTCAGTCCACCACAGGTTGGCCCTGGGTCTGACATATCAGGGGGTGAAGAGGAGGGTGACCCGAAATGGGTGCCACCTCCTTTGTCAGGTGACGGCAGCACCGATGAAGGTAGGCATCCGAGGCAAATGGTGCGCCAGGTCACCAGGGAGCCCAGTGTCAGGGTCTCCACTGGTAATGGCAGCAGGAGTAGGCAGCAGCAGTCAGCTCCACCTGTGCGCACCGAACCCGAACAGGCGCAAGCCAGCACCACCCCATCTGACAGGAGGTCGGTGCGGAAGTCACCTGTTTGGGCTTACTTCACCCTGGCAGCAGATGATGTCACAGTTGGCATTTGTAAGCTGTGCAATGCCAGGGTGAGGAGAGGGAGATCTATGGCTCGGCTCGGTACCACGGCCCTCAACCAGCACATCCGAGTCAACCACTGGCGGGAGTGGGAACAGATGCGGGGTGGTCAAAGCAGCAGCGCCACCAGCAGTGTGCGGGAGACAGCAGCTCCTGCCACTGTACAGCAGCCACCCCAACCCGTTCCACCAACTCATTCCCACTCCCCTGCTCCCTCTAATAGAGGTATTGGTACCGGCAGCCATACCTCTGCCTCCACTGCACCCTCCTCTACCGTCCGGCGCCAGCCATCTATTGCAGATGCTTTTGAACGCACCGAGCCTTACGCCCCCGGGGACCGTCACGTGCGTTCACTCAATGGGCTCCTGGCAAGGGTTATCGCCCAACATCTGCTGTCTTACAATCTAGTGGATAACAATCCATTTAGGCAGATGTTGGAGCAGGCCGCTGACTTCCGTTAAGAGGTAGGTGGTGTGGATGGCATCCACACCACCTACCTCTCAACGGAAGTCAGCGCCCGTGAACAAGGTCCAGGACTGGACCAAAACGTTGGCCAGACAATAAGACTACTACTAATGTCTTCTACTATTGTTTTGTGGATGGATGAAAAATAAATCTACTCGAAATTTTGCATCATAATCTGAGTGCCGTGGTACTTCTTAAATTCTATAAATCTACCTTTACCACTGAGCACTACCCACAAGGAGATAATTAGTGCCATTCAATACGCTCATATATGGGACAATAGGACAGACATCACTATTCAAATATACAATGTCTCAACCATTACAGTAAATATAGACATTTAACATAGCCCCAGATGGCTTGGATCTGAGCGCTCAATATATCCAAACAGCGCTCAGATGCCAAAAACACAGTCAAATCACCATGGGGTTTAAGTTTAGCATGGGCTGATGAGAGGGGCCATAATTCTGGGGCAAGAAGCTGGCAACAAGGCTCCAGCACCCATTGGCCAGGTTGGTTTCGCCACACTGCCGTTGATGCTGCTGCATGTCATGAAAATTTTGACTTACATTTGAGCCTTTTAACATAACGTCTGCTGCTGCCTGTGACGTCGAATCGGGCCCAGCTACATGTTGCCCTGATAATACACCACTCCTTAAATCCTGCCGTTGATGCTGCTGCATGTCATGAAAATTTTGACTTACATTTGAGCCTTTTAACATAACGTCTGCTGCTGCCTGTGATGCCGAATCGGGCCAAGCTACATGTTGCCCTGATATTACACCACTCCTTAAATCCTGATGTTGATGCTGCTGCATGTCATGAAAATTTTGACTTACATTTGATCGCACAGGAAACAATCATAGAGTCCAGACCTTCACACCTTTTTTAAAGTAAAATTTCGATTGGCTTATTTTTTTTTTTATTATAAACTGGAAGTGTACTTACCTGCCAGTGCCTGCCGTTATTCTGCCTAGTTACAAATGGAAACTTATGAGTCAGCATTCTAGTACTGTGTTAACTCTAGATGCTGTATGTCCTGATCGTGCGTAGACAACCATCATGGACCTGATTTTATCTTTTGCACTTTAACAAGTATATAATTATGAATTCTCTTAACCTGGTTTGCATGTTTCGTATTCTCCCATTTGCTCAGCTTATTTATGTATCGTCAATATTTAGACATAAAAATATTTATTTAAATAATCTTTTTAAAAATACATTTTATCTAGCGTTGTTTGGCTTCATTCACAAAATGAAATGATTTTACTTTATTTTATTATTTTTTATTTTAAATTAAGTGTGGTTCCAACATTGTTCCTTTTTTTGTTTTTTTTGTTCTGATAACAAGATTTGATTGTAAAGAAATTTTTTGAAGTTGTAAAAGTTTATAATTTTGCTGATTTGATAAATCAAACAAGGTTTTTTGTAGTTATTATTACTCTGTTCAAGTTTTGTATTTTAATAGTTAATTGTTTGATGAAAAAATACATTTATTATTTTACGATAATTTGAAATTTATGTTACTACATAAAATAACTTAGTTACTAGGAAAATTAACCAAAAAATTTATTTTAAATGTAACTCTGGACTATTAGAATGCTTTGCTTTGTACTTAATATTTAATACACAACCCTTACCAATGACTACTACTATCGTGATCCATTTGAGTTATGTGTAGGCCTCATACTACCCTATTTCTATATACCTGCGGATGCTGTATGTCAGGATACGGATGAGTTTGGGAACGGACTCTAGGGGCCTTTACTTAAATAAAATGTTTAACAATTATAGTGAAAACTTCAAAGTTTTTTAATTTAAAAAAATAAAAATAAATAATATAATTACAAAAAAATAAAATAAAACAATTGAACAAATCTTAATAGGGCAATGCACTCATATTTTTAACAAGTTTTTTAAGATCCCCCACGTCCTTGGCATGCCTCTCCTCCATTTCTCGCATGCCGTTTGAGAACTGGAGCTTGAGCTCCCACAGCTTCCGGAGATGCTGCTCCCGGAAGGCCTTCATCCCAGTCTGGTGCTCCCTCTCCATGTTCCTAATTTTTTGGTCCATTTCTTTCAATACTGTAAAAAAAAAATATAAAAATAAATAAATAGGCGGTGTTGTTTCTGAAGAAACCACATGATGTTGGCTTGAAATCTGATTGTCTGTTGGTGGCTCCACCCACTTTTTTGAATTTTAATCCCAGTCCTCCAGTGACCAACTTTGCAAAGTTTGAAGACTGTGCCAATAAAAGTCTAAGAGCAGCGGCAGTTTGAATTTTTCCCATTTAAACAAATGCCTGAAATTTGATTGGGCAGTGTAGACTCTGCCCACTTTTTTATAAATTTTAATCCCAGTCACCTAGTAACCCACAGTGCCAAGTTTGGGGACCCTGGCTTAAATACCATTAGAATGACAGCTTTTTAACGTTTTCACACTGAAGTCAACAGTGAAAATTTGTTTGGTTGTTTGTGGCTCTGCCCACTTTTTAATGTCCCCCAAATTTGACACAAATTTTTAGGGTGACCCCATGACTAAGTGACCCAAGTTTGGTGACTTTAACTTGAAAGCTGAAGGAGTGACAAAACTTAATACTTTTCCTATGAAAGTCGATGCGACACAATGGGGTCTCCGGGGGGCCGCTCCAGGGGCCCGGAGGGTGGGATCGGTTAACAAAGCACAAGCAAAGTTTGTTAATTGTACTCCTAAAACTGTGGGAGGAGTAGTGTATAGACAATTGCTAAATTTTCATTGGCCAATGGTATCTCCGCCCACTTTGGGGTGCCCCCCCCAAATATACCCGTTTATTCGGGTTGACACAAACAATATCTGGTCCGAGTTTGGGGAATAATCATGGCTGCTCGGTATGTCTCAATAGGAATGTGGGAATGTATACCTCGGTGAATCAGTACGCCTGTAACTATAGGTTTTAGGGAGGTTTTCTTTAGAAATTATTTTGGGCCTGGGTTTTAATAGTTAGAGACATTGGGTGGGACAGGTCACACCCGTACGACATCTTGCGGTTTTCATAACATTGTGGTTAAAAAGGCTGTTAAAATACAGTGTGGATAGGCGATTGGAACGCAGAACAATCCTAGAGGGGAACGAGACCTCTGGAAGGCTGTAAAGAGTACTTATTTGATATCCCGCTTGTACCGAACTGTAAGTGTGGGAATATAGGTTCTCCGATATGTGTGGGCTGAAGAAATATTATTATTAAAGCTTTAACAAGCTTATTGTTTGCTCCAAAAAAGTGTGTCTATGGTGAAGACTAAACTGACACGTGTGTGTGTGAACAGTGAGTGAGTGAAAACAGCCACAGCACATACTTACATTCCTTATGGGGGGTGGTGATGAGTTCTTCCTCCTCCTCCTCCTCCTCGTCCCTGTCATCAGCCACTTGAGGGGGTGAGGCGGGTTGGGGTGAAGGTCCACCCTCTGCTCCTGCCTCTGACTCCTCAGTATAAAAAAAAAGCATATAATCAGATTTTATAACGGTAGCTTTAAATCTAATATTTCCCTTTATAACACTAATAATTTTTGGTTTGGTGGTTTAAGGCAGCGCATGGCGAGAGGTTCCCCGGGCTTAAACTACGACATGCAGAGCTTTCAGTTAGACTGTCTCTCGCCGTGCGCTGCCTTGCTGCTGCCGTACCGCCGCCACCATTATAGTCAATAGGGACGAAGCGTCATTCTAGGGGCGTAGGTGAACTATCGGCAGTACAGATCCAACAGGCGGTTCATCCCCCTGGAATAGTCAGACGTACTCCCCTGCCGCTAATGTTAAAGTCGCCTAATCTTATTTTTTTTAAATTTGGGATTGTGTTGAAATTGTATGTGTGTGTAGTATGAGATATTGGCCATCTGAGGAAAGATGTACCCGTCTAGTGAAGTGACGGTACTGTATGGGGTGTAAGGCTGGTTCGTCTCCCCGTGGTGCACCCTGGGTAACGCTAAATGAACCAGCAAATACTGAATATTAAACATTACTTCTCCTGGCCAATGGGACACTTATTAGAATCTGTATACTAGGCATCCTCAAACTGCGGCCCTCCAGCAAACTGTGGCCCTCCAGCAAACTGCGGCCCTCCTGCTTTTTCTAAACTAAAAATCACATCATTCCATGACAGCCTACAGCTATCATCCTATAGAGGGGCATCATGGAAGTTGTAGTTTTACAACAGCTGGAGGGCCGCAGTTTGAGAATGTCTGCTATAGACTGTGTATGTGTGTGTGTGTTGGGGGTGGGGGTGGTCAGAGGTGGTGTTGGTTTGAGGGGGGGTCTGGTGGTATGTAGTGGTGGGTATATAGTGTGGGTATATTGTGTGAGGCGGAAGATTAGATGTGCAATGTGAATCATATATAGATTTATCTGCTATCCGTTTTTTTTTGAACCATTAGAAAACGTGGTGTGGTGTTAAACAGGCAGGATATGCTCGAACCCACATGCGGTTGTGCATATATATAGGGGAGCATATCCTGCACTTGTAGGCAATCAACAGCAAAAAATGCATACAATGGAAGATGCCAGCAACGGACTACACGTACCACAATAACCATCCTACATAAGGTAACAATTATGTGGATGTGGAGAACAATCAAAAACTTAACAATAGCAAAGACTGGCTGGCATCTTCCATTGTATGCATTTTTTTGCTGTTGATTGCCATCAGCAACGGATGTCCGGCATCAGGATCCCCTGGGCACCCGTAGAAGGCAGGTCCCGATGCCGTGCAAGGCATTGGGCAGCCTCTGCACGACATCAGTCTGCCTTCTCACACTTCGGGTCCCCATCACAGCAGCATGGGGACCCGATGCTCTTGTTCACTAACCGCAAAACACTTCTATGTCGCAGTCAGCGCTGACCGCGACATAGAAGGGCTTAATCCGCCAGCATCGCTGTAAACAGCGATGCTGGCGGATACAGCAGGGGCCTGGCTATCAGGGACTGCCGTACCGCTGCAGTGATTGGTCAGGCGCAGCTCCTGCACCCGCCCGATCATCTCGCCGTGCATGCACAGCGTTTTGCGTTAAGGGGTTAATGACAGTGAACTCCACAATGCCCGCCCCTTTAATAGTGGCCCCTGCCCCCCATGCATGTAGCAGTGTAGTTTTGTCATCATACATGATATGAATGAATATTTAAAGACCTGAAAACTATTGAAACCTGTGATCACTTGTTATGGCAACCTGGGGAGATGCGAGCTTCTATTGGCTGATAAGGGACATGTGGCCGTGTGGATGGCAGTTTGGGGCTTGTTTTGGCTAATGCAGGTCATTTGGGGGGGGAATATTTCAGGAATAATATGTCCTATAGAGCTGAGCCCGGTCTAAAACCTTCCCAGACACCTGATGTACCCGTCTGCCAAATTTAGTGAAGACCGGTCAAGTCGTTTGGTCGGCCATAAATAACAGACAGACAGAAACTCATTTTTATATATATAAGAGATTATTTCTATGTAAGCACTGCAGTAAGCAAACTATGTGAAATGAGATTTTATATGTATTGCAAAAATTTAAGAATGTTTTATCTCCATAAACATACATTTGAATGTTACAAGTGTGTCACATGTTCTTATAGCTGTAATGTAATGTTCAATAACTTACTGTGATCAGGATATCTTCCTTCTCTCTGGTGAAATTGTTGCCCACCATCTTTTTTCGCATTGATCGCATGCACCACAACAAAATGTGTTGGAACTGCTCCCAGGAAGAAGCCACGCCTGTATGTGCGTGTGCGCATGCGCATAAGCACGCGCACAAACACTCGCACAAACACGGGCACGAGCACATACGAATAAGTTAAGTTACTGCCGCCTAACTTGAACAATAACATCTGTACGCACACGAATGTTTCTATGGAAATTATTCGCATTAAAGCCGCGTTGTACGGCTACAGAACTACGAATACGATTGGCTTGTTCGAATTAGCGAATATGGTGAATGCAAATATACCGCTATATTCGCTAATTCAAAAAATGCATTTGCAATAGGAAATTTGCCTATTGACAGCTCCAAATTGGATGCACAATGCAAACATTTTTTTCACAATGAACAGAATATGAAGTTGAAGATGACTAAGTAAGTATTCTGATTGTTGAAAAAATAATGGTAATTTTTTTGCGCATCCAACTTAGAGTATTCGTTCATGTTTGCAAGCCAGTAGGAGATATGCCTTTATATTAGAAGTTCAATTCGCGTAATGCGAATAAAATATTCGCATATAATCGCGATTATTTTAATAATGACGAATATTCGATTTCGGCGAATATATTACGAATATTCATTCGAATATTCGCGATATATCGCGAATTCGAATATGGCACCTCCCGCTCATCACTAACTGTAATAGGCCCCTATACCCTTTCACCAGAAATAACTGCACAAGTGACCCGAGAATATATATTTCTTGTTGGACGGAAAAAGGCCACTATACGCTTTAACCAGAAAACAATTAAAGAGTAAAGTGCGTATATATTTATCTTTTTTTAATGAAATACGCCCCTATACGATTTAAACAGAAATCACTGCAACACTGCAGTGCGTATATATTTTTTTCCATTTTTTTACTGTTATAGGCCCCTGTACACTTTCAACAGAAATAAGTGCACAAGTGACCTGGGAATATACATTTCTTGTTGGATGGAAAAAGGCCACTATACGCTTTAACCAGAAAACAATTAAAGAGTGAAGCGCGTATATATTTTTATTTTTGAATGAAATACGCCCCTATACGGTTTCCACAGAAATCACAGCAACACTGCAGTGCGTATATATATTTTTCATTTTTTATTGTAATAGGCCCCATACACTTTCCCCAGAAATAACTGCACAAGTGACCCGAGAATATATATTTCTTGTTGGACAGAAAAAGGCCACTATACGCTTTAACCAGAAAACAATTAAAGAGTGAAGTGCGTATATATTTTTCTTGTAGTACTGAAATACGACCCGATACGCTTTCACCAAAAATGACTGCAAACATGCAGTGCATTTATATTTTTCGTGTATTAATGAAATACTGCCCTACACTCTTTCACCAGAAATGACTGCAAATGATTTTAGCGTACATAACAACATAAGTGACCTGCGTATATATTTATCTTTTTCCACAGATAAAAGCCACTAAATTTTTTTCAACATAGCACTTGCACCCCAATAACTAATTTCTGGAATGATAGAGCTGTATTATGAGACTATATGAATCCACAAGTAATGTTTCCCTTAACTTGTAAATCGCTTTTTCTCACAATGAGGATTTTCCTATGACTCTACCTAGCATCTGCACACGTCTCTCCCTGCCTGTGAAATGATTCCTCTCACTATCCTTTCCCTGCACTAGTAAATCGCTTCAAATTTTCTTTCACTCTCCCTAGAGCCTGCATACACGTCTGTCTCTGAACAAAGTACGATTGTGAATGGCAGAATCTAAGATGGCCGCCGTATTTATAGGGCTGGCTGCTGATTGGCTGCATGCATGACATTATGGGTCATCCCGCCTTCCCAGAGTTCCTTGCCTCATGTCCTCACACGTGAAGCCGCCATTTTAGCCGCCCTTGTAGCCGCCATGTTAGGAAAAATTACGATTCGTTACCACGAAGCGCAAGGAAATTTGCATTCTTTACCTATTCCAGGGCGCAGAAAAACCTATACATTTAAAAACAATATGGCCACAGCCTACTAGACATATTTGACTGGCATCCTCAGGGTAATCAGGGAAATCACCCATTTACCCATATGAATGGAGCAGTGGTCAAACATGCATACTGCTGCTGCGTTAATATCTATGGGCTGCTGAAGAGAAGTTAAAAACAGAACAGATGTAGCCAGCACCAAAATCAAAAAGTGCACCATCCCGGAAGTGTAACCAACACCACCTCTTAAGCTTTTGAAGATTTGCACATATGTAAACTAAGCCAGCACGATAAGTTAGTGTGATAAAGCACCAGGTATGACTTCAATGCTGGCTACATCTGTACTTGACTATCTCTGACAGTTCCATAGAAAAGGACAGAGTTGCAGTGTACATGTCCAACCACAACTCCATTCATACAGAGGGGATATAGAACCCTCTTTCTTATGATTAGTGGGGCTTCCTACATATTTTTAATCTTGGGGCAACCCCTTTAAGGCTGAAATTGTCTTGACAAGTTGCACAGGTTTTATGTCAGTAATTTACATCAGTGATTGTCAACCAAAACCAGGATTGAAGTCTGCACAAACATAGGGTGTAGTTGAAAGATCTGCACCTGTTCTGTATTTAGACCCGCACCTGGTTTTGGCTCAAAATCACTAATGGAAATCACTGACCAAAACACTGACTGTGTGAATAAGGTATATGAATATCATACAAGGAACAGTCCACCACTTGGAAATCGTCTCTATAGTCAAAAATGATAGTTTCTACAGAGAGCATCTCATCCTGAAAGACTTAGCTTGATCATGTATGAAATATTCAGCTGTTCATTTTAAAGGTAGCCATGCCAAAGTCATGCAGTAGGAGAATTCTGCGTATTCTACAGATGCTTGTTCAGGTAAAAGCAGCCATAAACTAGATTAGAGATAAGCGAACTTCTAGAAATTTGTTTCCTGTGACATTGGTCGAATTTTTCAAGACAGATATGATGCAATTGAAAGGCTTTTCTGGGGGCACAAGTAGGGGAAGCAGGAGAAATGTTGTGACTCCTGGCTCCAAGGCACTGTGTCAGGCTTAGAGGTGACCTCTAATTTAACTTAGAGGTGACCTCTTATTTAAAAGATACTGAGGATACTTATTTAAAAGATACTGAGGATACTCAGGATACTGAGTTTGCAGAAGTACAGAAAACTTTCATTCTGGATTGTATTATTTATTGTTTGACCCATAATTATTTTTGGTATCGTGACAACTTTTACCTCCAGACGTCAGGAGTAAGTATGGGTGCGAAATTCGCACCTAGCTTTGCGAACCTTTTCATGGCGTACTGGGAATACCTGTATATAGACCCCCAACCGTCCCTAGCAGCATTAAAAGGTCATCTATGCCTCTGGAAGAGGTACATAGATGATTCCCTGTGCATTTGTCAAGGGGATGAGACTTCTCTAAAAAAGTTCCTTACTTACATTAATGATAATGAGTGGAACATTATTTTTTCCGAGAATATCAGTAAGGAAAAAGTACAATTCCTTGATTTGAAGATTTCAGTTATTAATGCAAAAATTCAGACCACTTCATATTTTAAACCCACCGACAGGAACAGTTATATTGATGTGAATAGCTGTCATTATAGTCCCTGGATTATGAATATACCTAAATGTCAGTTCCAGAGGATCAAAAGGAACTGTACTGCGGTGGAAGACTATGACAGACAGAGTACAGTCATAGCCAACAGGTTTAAGGATAAAGGGTATAACGTCAGTAAATTAGAGAGGGATCGATTAATAGTCAGAGAAATGGAGACAGAAACATCTAGCAATTCGAAAGATAAAACAGCCGACAAGAAGAAGGATGATGACCATTTTAGATTTGCTTATCTAACCACCTTCTCCACGATGTGTCCCGTGATCAAAAAAATTATAAGACAGAATTGGCATGTTCTTAAAAATGATCCAATCCTGGGTGATTTTATCCCTGACAAACCTCCTTTTGTTTTTAAAAAGGCCCCCACTATCCGTAATAAGCTAGTTCTACAGCTATATTGATAATAAATAGGGACCAATTAAGTCCATGAGCAAGTTTACATGGTGCGGTTTTTGTGGCAGTTGCAAAAACCGCAATAGGAAAGACAAATCTACCTTAAACATCAGTGAGGTCACCAGTAGCTCCAACCAAAAAGTTTTTAAAATTAAGGGTAACACATCTTGTGAAACCGCAGGGGTTATTTATCTTCTTGAGTGCCCCTGCGCATGGGCGTAGCTATAGGGGGTGCAGAGGTAGCAGTTGCTACCGGGCCCAGTAGCCCGAGGGGGCCCAAAGACCCTTGTGCCGCATAAGAACACACACAAAGCAATGAGGGAAGGTGGGCCCCAAGCTGAAGTCTTGCACCAGGGCCCATGAGCCGTTAGCTACGCCCCTGCCCCTGCGGCTTGAAATATGTGGGAAGAACATTGCGCAAATTAAAAACAAGGATACACATGAGGAACATCAGAAAGGGTGTTCTAACAGATAGTGTGTCAGCCCACTTTAGTAATGTTCATCAGAAGAATCCATTAGGCTTACGGTTTGCGGCCATTGAGCACGTGACTACACACTGGAGGGACGGCAATCCCGTACAACAAATAAACAAGAGAGAAGCGCAATGGATTTTTGATATTGGAACCCTTCAACCTGCCGGTCTTAACATCGAGTGGGATATTAAAGATGTACTGTGAGATCTTCCTTTAATTATTCGCCTGTGATTTACATCCCCTGCTGACATTGGCTGGTTGTAATTCATGCCTTTGCTATAGAGATATGCATTTTTTGTCTTGTTTAGGATTATTTTAGATTAAGCCTTATTGTATTTTGTATATGTTAAATTTGTGTGGATCGAATTCTCATTTTTTGAATTTTTTTAGTGTTATTTATTGTAAATTTTATGAGCGCAAGCTTTATTAGTAGCCTCAAGCAATTGACACGGAAGTAGTGTCCCAGACATATAAATAGCCTCCGGGTTCACTCTCTTATCAAGCCCCTGACGAAGCCAACTAGGCGAAACCCGGGTCGGGCAGAGCGGTTGTTTGATGTTTTATGCGCAATTGTTTTTTACCGCTGTGAGTATATTAAAAGCATTTAAGAATTTACATAATTTGGCGTTCTGCACTATGTGATTGTTCTTTCGAGGTACGGAAGATTTGGTGATCTGTTTGGTCGGCTTTATGGTGTGTTAAAGTGGCGTGGAACATCAGCCACCTTGTGCAAGCTCCTGCTGCATGTTGATGATACAAGCGCGGTTGTATTACCTTAGAGGTGACCTCAACATCATTCTGCTGTATGAGGAGGAATGAGCCATCCAGTCCACAATCTAACCTAATTATTCAATAATAATGTGGTGCCGATTGGAAGCCAGGGAGACGTGTGGCCTACTATTACTAATGAAATTCCAGCAGAAATAGTAAATCTCTTTAAAAATTAACTTTTAATCTGTTCAGTTAAAATAACGAGGTCGTAAAAAACCCCATAGGTAACAAAAAGTGAAACAAACTATTATCAATGTGATAGCTAAAAAATGGTCGTAACAGGGACTGTCCAGGTGACAATAATAGTCACTACACGGTCGACAAGCAGGGAAGTGTGGGATCTAGCCCTAGTATACCCCTATGCTAGTCCTCAGCCCGGGGACGTCCCCTAGTGGTGGAGACTCCTCGTCCTCGTACCTAGGCTGAGAGACCCTAGACCATCCCTAATGACAAAAGGTCGTCTTACAACACACTGGGCAGGTGGTGGGAGTGACACTGCCCAGAAAGGAGTACCAAAGTACGCCTCTATAAACACACCTCATAAACACACCTTGACGCGTTTCCCCCTAAGAGTGAAAAAGGGTTCATCAGGAGGTACTGTGTATAAACATTCCCATAAAACGGTCAGTCAAATGGTTGTAACTGAGATTAGCAGATAGCGTGAGCCGGTCTGATATTGAAAAAGCTCGAATTAAAGATACTTAGCAGCCCCTGTGGAAACATATTCTCAATTTGATAGGAACCAATAGATCCAAATTTTGAGGGACCGGTGACAGGAGGAGATATGTAGCAGGCCCTGTTTGATTAGGGCAGATTTCAATAGGACCTACAGGAAGGAGAAAAACACATATTTCAAATGGCCGTGTATGACGCACCAGAAGGTAATTAATCAATGTGTAAATAGCCCTTACTGGTGAAGTCGGCAAAAGACACAAGTCAGGGTAGATATCCCTGGCGATGTGAGTGGACCCAGCTTATGCTGTAAATAAATAGGGTCATAGGTACATAATTAAACCAGAGTTGAGGCAATGAATGGTCTCCTTAATGATTAGAATACCTGTACTCACATGACTAGGGTTCCTGCAAGTCGCGCTCCTCCTGTACCCTTTCCCATCTGCGTGTACGGTTTAAATAGCCCACTAGTACTTACAGACCTCCCCGGAAGTGACAGAGACTGGTGTCACTTCCAATCACAGAAACGCCGACATCACTTCCTGCCGATGTCACCGCGGAAAGGGAAGCCGGGTAGGCCAAGCCTCCGTTGTGACGTACGTGCCGCGATCATGTGACCGGTCTTAGGTCACATGATCGGAGATCACGGCACAGAGATGTGTCAGCTCGGGTCAGGGGCGGGGAAGTTGTAATGTTCGTGCCGAGATAATGTGACCGATCTCAGCTAGGAGTAGGGGGCGGAGAAGGCACTAGTATGCCTATGACGCTGTAAGTATAGGAGAAAAACTTAATATCAAGAGACATTCGCAGAAACCAGGGGCTGACAAGTGGATATAGAAAGATAATAAGAGAGTATCACGGTGTCCACTAATACCTATATAAAATGGGACACCTCAAAGCAGAGGGTGGGGGTACCCAGTATCATGGGTGCACCCTCTATGATGACAAAAAATCAATTCGGTGCAATCATGCACCCGGCCCAGGCTTAGCGTGGAAGAGGAGATGAGGTATAGAATAGAGAAAAAGGGTCAATCCTGGTATAAATGAGATCAAAGAAAACAGGTAAAAGAAAGTCTTTCATTAAGTCCTTGTGGGGCCTGCGAGCGGAATCTATGGATCCACTGAAATTCTTTTTGTAAGATACTCCTATCCCAATTCCCACCTCTAGGAGAGGGGGGAATTGTTTCCAGGATACTAAACTTAAGTGATCTAGGATCACCCCCATGTTTATCAACAATGTGGGATGCCACTGGGGTGTCCTTTTTCTTAATCACGTCATTGATATGCTCGAGGAATCTCCTACGTGCTTCTCTTGTGGTTTTACCAATGTAGTCCAACGGGCATGTACATTGACAGACATAAATGGCACCCCTACTCCTACAGTTGTGAAAATCCCTGATGTCGAATATCCGGCCAGTGACTGAACAAGTTATCGTTTTAGTCGCAAGTACGAAATTACACGCCTTGCAGTTACCACATTTAAACATACCCCTTGGCTTACGGTCCAACCACGTATTGCTACATGGAGTAGGCACATAGTGACTATGGACGAGTCTGTCACCGAGACTCCTTCCCCGTCTATACGTGACACTCGGATGATCGGGTAAAATGTCACGTAAGTCGGGGTCCATAAGTAGGATAGGCCACATACGTCTAAGCACCTTCAATACCTCCGGGTTTGCCGAGTCATAGGTAGAGATGATTCTAGCGAGTTGGGTCTCCTTAACCTCCCTTCTTTTTGGTACCAAGAGTTGGTCCCTGTCTTTAGAGAGGGCATGTTTGAAGGCATCTCTCAAGATAGTTTGGGGGTAACCTCTGTCCCTAAATCTATGTTGAAGTACCTTGGCCTCCTTGAAATAAGATTCCCCAGAGGAACAGTTCCTCCGAGTGCGGAGGTACTGTCCCCTGGTACTATTACTAATGGCCAGATGGCTGGTGCTGCTACTGCTGTTTGCACTATAACCACAATCTGAATGTGTTATATTACTGCTAAACACAGTGTAGTTACAGAAAACATATTTTACTGCAAAAACTGCATCATCACTATACAAAATTGTCAATACCAGTGTGCAGTGTGTTTGCAGAAGGGAAGAGATAGATAACTGTGCCTTTATCTTTAAATTACAGAAAAAAATCTGTCTACTTAACCTGTGACTTCATATTTATATTGGCCTCATAATAAAATGGAAGAGTGAAAAATGAGAATGCCATGCCTCGTCATTCAACAGTCAGATTGACTGCTTGCTGCCCCTTGAATGGCTGATCAGGCTGCCTGTCCAAATTTTAGCCAATCAGGGCAAACCTTTCCTGGCATTTATCTCGCCAATATCCATTGTAAAATGCCTCTTGAGGCGTTTTTGCATAATTTATCTGAAATGAATTTCCAAAACTTCGTATTTGTTTGGTAGATGAATTTTGGCTAAGACTCCATAAACCGCCCCCCCCCCCCCCATCACGGGCCTGTTTCTACCATGAGGCCTCTAGCCTGCGACATGTCCATAGGAACAACACTGCTGTTAAGAGCTCCATTTTTCAGCAGCAATAACAAGATGTGCTGCTGCCATAAGAAGCCTCCCCAGTATTTCCCTTCCCCAGCTGTGCTCCTCTTCTCTGTCCTGGCACACTGCATCTTCCTCCTCTGCTGCAATGTAATCCAGTTCCGCAGTTGGACTGACAGAGGAAACGGGGGAAGAGAGTATGCACTGCCAGGCTGACGGTGGAATGTATCTGCATATATGTGTGTAATACATGTATAACTGAGCAAATGTATATATGTATACAGTATATTGTATAAATGTGAGTGTACTATATGTATAGTACTAGAGATAAGCGAAGTTCTTAAAAATTCGGCTGCTTCACTGATCTTTCCCAAAAAATTGCTTTGTGACGAATTACTTCGTCACAGAGCACATTTTTTTTGTAAGTAGTGGGTGCAATGACAGGGATCGGCGGTTCCGCAGCCCACTTCATTAAACCCCTCAGATGCCGCATTCATCGCTGATCACGGCATCAGAGATCAATATTAATATTAAAGCATTTTAGGGGTTGCTCATAAAAAATAATTAAATAACTCTATCTACAATACCTCATCCATTTGAGCGTGAAGAGACCACCGCAACCATCTTGCTTGAAGATCCAGCCAAAAATCTTGCTGGATCCTATTATAGTCTGTGTCTATGAGGTCCAGTGTTGAACAGTAGAATCTAGCAATGCTGGATCCGGTGAACTCTGACAGGCTGTTCTCTATTGGAACAGCGCCTGGAGGATACATTCATCTGAGATGTGAACGAAGCCTTAAGCCGTGTTCAACTCACCATTGAGTTTTCCGTTATTCTGATCCTTCAGAAGAACAGGAAAATAAACAAAATACGGATTTCTTTTAAGCATCCTTTTCAGTCTGAGATCCGTTATTTTAGACTAAAAAAGTCCTGCACAGAGTATTTTTTTTGGGGGGGTCTAAAATAACAAATCTCATACGGAATTGCCTTTTTTTCTTTATTTTTCAGTTCTTCTGACGGATCAGAAGAATGGAAAACTAAACGTTGATGTTAGCCTGGCCTTAGATGGCAGTGCAATATAGTAAATTATACCTACTAATGTCACCCTACATGTGTACATGTTGTTTCATATGCAACCCCCAGGTTATCAAAAACATTAATAATGTATAATGTAGCTCAAATGTATATACTTAACACACAATTCATGGGTGGAGCGACAGAGGGGCTTTGGGTTTAGATGGTGGGAGTGACAAGGGATGGGTAGTAAGAGCGGCTTGGGAAAGAGCACGGGGGTCCAATTCAGATTCCTGCTATGGGACCCAATAAATGCTATGTACGCCCCTGATGGTATAACTACCAAAAATATAGATTTTGCTAGTAAATAACATCTACAATGAAGCTACGGTACTATAGATCTACAACTAAACATTCATCTGGACAAACCACACAAAACTGCAAAAAGAATAAAGCATTGCTGTGTGTTTCATCTACAGATTTATGGACCACGACAAGCATTATGCAAGAATAGAAATCCATTCTGTAGATGCGTCTTGACCATTCTTACCTATGATTGAATTTGGATAAGGACTCTAATTAAATAAATTAAATGCAATGTTGCAACATGCAATTCAACATCTTTAACCACTTAAGGACCAAAGGTATATACCCCCCTAGTGACCAGGCTCTTTTTACAAATCAGCACTTCACAACTTTAAAGTATAACTGTCAATTATTTTATTTTTTTTACTATTGGATTTTGGTGATTAATATCACCTTGTTGCCCCTGTTTTAATTTCTGATTATTTAATAAATAACCCCTAAAAGCCACCTAAAAGTCCCCAGTATTGGCTATTTTTACCTGAGATAAAATCAGGTTGCTATGCTCCTTCCATCTACCAGATAGAGGACGGAGCAGCTGCGTGCACTGGGAACTGATAGTGAGTCAACATTGTAAGGGAATGTATAAAAAGCCAGGTTCTTCCTGACAGGAGATAACAGTGCTGGGCTGTGTGTGTGAACTTCTCCACATGCCTGTGCTTGGCAGACACTCCCTTAGCAGTGCAGGACAATGTGGCTGCTCAGTGTATAAATGACAGCCTTATCTGATAAGAGGAGAGCTTGTAGAAGGACTACAGGCTTCAGCCAGACCTGGGAACTTCACTGCAAGACCCCCCTATACAGAGCTGGTCTTCACTAACTTCACTGCAGGCGTCCTATGGATTAGCCTCAGGGCTGAGGGCAGCCATCTTAACAGAATAGTGAAATTGCAGTTTTATGCAGACTGGTTGCTAAGGGCTGAATCTTATTAAATATGGGGTAAGTAAGTCTAATAGTTATTGATTCAGGAATATTATGTTATTAGTAACTACATATATGAAAACTGAAATTAGGGTCTAAATGTGACAGTTATCCTTTAAAGGTTTATTGCTCCTCAGTCATGTAACTTGGCACCCAAATCAAATTTACCTCATTTTCTTCTCACAAATACAGCTTTCTTTTGATGGTATTTGATTGCTGCTGAGATTTTTCTTTTTTCTGATATTGATCAAAAAAGACTGCAATTTTTTCAAACAAAGTGTATTTTTAACTTTTTCTGGTAAAATTGTTCAAATATAATTACATTTCTATACAAGTTTGTGTCAGAATTTATTGTGCTACATGTCTATGTTAAAAAAAATCCAATAAGTGTATATTTATTGGTTTGAGCAAAAGTTATAGCATTTACAAACTATGGTACAAAAAAGTGAATTTCCGCATTTTGAAGCAGCTCTGACTTTCTGAACACCTGTCATGTTTCTTGAGGTGCTAGAATGCCAGCATAGTATAAATACCACCCAAATGACACCATTTTAGAAAGAAGATACCCCAAAGTATTCGCAGAGGGGCATGGTGAGTTCATGTATGATTTAATTTTTTTCCGCAAGTTAGCGGAAAATGACACTTTCTGAGGAAAAAAATAATAATAATAAAGTTTCCATTTCTGCTAACTTCTGGCAAAAAAAAAATCTCCCACGGACTCACTATGCCCCTCAGTGAATACCTTGGGTGTCTACTTTCCGAAATGGGGTAATTTGTGGGGTGTGTTTACTGTTCTGGCATTTTGGGCAGGGCTAAATTGTGAGCAACCCTGTAAAGCCTAAAGGTACTCGCACCTAGGCTGCAAAAAAGTGTCACACATGTGGTATCTACTTGAGAGACCTTGGCGTGGTGCTCAGGCTTAAGACATGTCCTCTACTGTAGGACATATCGACTAACCTCTCAATTTTAACATCAGTTTGAGGGCTTAGTAAAACCGCAGTGTGCACCTGTTTTGTTATTTGTTATTGTTATATTGTCTCCTTATATTGAGCATACGGGTAATGAGATTTTATTTTTCCGTTCAGCCTCTGGGCTGAAAGAAAAAATGAACGGCACAGATATATTCATTCGCATCGATCCATGTGGATGAAAAAATCTCTCCGCCCAACATCCAAACCCACTCAGCTCGTATGCCCTGGCAAACCCGATTTCTCCATTCACATCAATCGATGTGGATGAATAAATAATTGCCAGAATTTTTATTTTTTTTAATACAAAGTATTTGCCAAAGCATATGAACACCGCCCCTCAGCTCATAAGCCTCGGCAAACGTATCTTTTTTACTGCAGAGGAGAAATCTTTATGTAATCTGACAGCAGCACAATGCTTCTGTCAGAATGCACATCAGTGCTGCAGCTGGTTGATCGCTTGGTCTACCTAGAAGGTAAAAAACAAAACAAAAAAAAAAACAGGCAGCAACGCAATTAACATCAACTTTTATAAACTTTATATAACATTTGAAACAGAACATTAACTTTTATAAACTTTATTGAACATTTGAAACAGAACATTAACTTTTTTGCTTACCTGTGATTTTTTTTTTTTTTTTTTTTACCTTTAGAGGACAAACCTCTCCTTCCCCAAGGGACAATGTGCAAAGCGCAAATCGCCCAGAGATGTGGCGAAGTACATTATGCACTTTGTCCCAGGTGCATAACGAATTAACGAATATGGAATATAGCAGTGCTAAGTTCAAATCGCAATGCGATTACTTCAAGTTATAATAATCGCATTGCGATTTCAACTTAACACTGCTATATTCCATATTTGTTAATTCTAGCCTGATATGTAATATAGCAGTGCTAAGTTGTAATAGCAATGCGATTAATATAACTTGAATTAATCGCATTGTGATTTCAACTTACCTGGTTTATTATGGTTGGCTTGGTAAAATTAGCGAATATGACGAATGTATTCATCATATTCCTCAAAACTAAGATAACAAAGTATTCTCCATCTTTAGCTACCTATTCGTCAACTTCGCTAATTCTAGCAATCAAATAGGAAGGTTGACTATAGAGACAGCTGTGTTTAATTCGCTATGCGATTATATTACTTTGCTTTTTTTTAATAAATAGAATAATTATAATACTTGATAATTATTATAATTATTCTATTCATTAAAAAAAAGATAATAATAATATAATCAAATAGCGAATTAAACACAGCTGTCTCTATAGTCAACCTTCCTATTTGATTGCTAGAATTATCGAAGTTGACGCATAGGTAGCTAAAACGAAGATGGAGAATACTTTGTTATCTTAGTTGTGAGGAATATGACGAATACATTCGTCATATTCACTAATTCTACCAAGCCAACCATAGAAACCAGGTCTAAGTTGAAATCGCAATGCGATTAATATAACTTGAATTAATCTCATTGCGATTTCAACTTAGACCTGGTTTACTATGGTTGGCTTGGTAGAAGAACATGACGATTGACGAATGTATTATGTAGAACTACTTTTTGAAAGTGGGAAAGAAAAAATATAACAATAAAAAAAACAAAAAAAAAACGAATATTCGAAATAGCGAATATATAGGGCTATATTCGCAATATTCGAGATTTAGCAAAGTGCCGATATTCGCTAAAAAATTCGCTATGCAAATATTCGTGCTCAACACTAGTCAGGGCATCCAACCGGCTCCAGTTTTGAGTCTTTTCCCTCATAGACCCTAAAACGATATATATAGCCTGTGGCCCTTTCACAGAGCTTATACAGTTTGACCCCATACCGGGCGCGCTTGCTGGGGATGTAATGTTTGATGCCAAGGCACCCGGTAAAATGTACAAGGGACTCGTCTACGCAGATGTTCTGAATGGGGGTATACGCATCTGCAAATCTGGATCACAAATGGTCTATGAGGGGCTGAGTTTTGTGGAGCCGGTCATAAGCAGGGTGGCCTCTTGGATGACAGGTTTTATTGTCAGCGAAATGCATAAAGAGCATGATGACCTCAAAACGTGCCCTGGACATTGCAGCAGAAAACATGAGCATGTAATGTATTGGGTCTTTAGACCAATAGGACCGCAATGCATTTTTTTTTAGTTAGACCCATGCTGAGGATAAGACCCAAAAATATTTTAAATTCGGAAACTGTGACTGGTTTCCACTGGAAAGGCTGGGCATAGAAGCTTTCCGGATTGGCGGTTATATACTGTGTGGCGTAGCGGTTGGTTTCTGCCACAACTAAGTCATAGAGATCTGCGGTGAAGGACAGCTCAAAAAACTCAAGGGCCGATCCTAAATGAGCTGTCTCCATGCGAACTCCAAACTGGAAGGGGAAAATACTGGTGCGGCGGAAGCAGGGGATTGCCAATTAGGGTTTGCCAGCACCCCTTGGATAATAAGGGCTCTACGGGCCTGTGAACGTGGTGGCTGCGACGGGGAAGTTAATGCACGTGCCACCGTACTAGCTTGAACTGCCCTTCTGGTGCTCGCCACTTCACCAGGGAATGCGGCAGTGCTGGTAGAAGGTCCAGGATGTACTGCGCTGCTGGTGTATTCTGCATCATAAAAAAGATCAGCGCTATCACCACTCTGCTGCAAATGAGGCTTATCACACGGGGTATGCGAAACACTGACATGGGGTCGGTTATGCCTGACCATAGCAGGGACCTAATGCGATGACGCTAATCAGCGACTAATCAGTGACTGCGGTGCAGTGGGCTGGGCGCTAACTACCTAAAAAGTAGCTAACTACCTGGTGGTGATTAGGGACCCTTACAGGGGGGTGATCAATGACAGGAGGGTGATCAGGGAGTCTATATGGGGTGATCAGGGGTTAATAAGGGGTTAATAAGTGACAGGGGGGTGTAGTGTATGTGTCGTGCTTGGTGCTACTTACAGAGCTGCCTGAGTCCTCTGGTGGTCGATCCAAGTAAATGGTACCACCAGAGGACCAGGTAGCAGGTATACCAGACGCTATTTACAAAATAGCATCTGATGCACTACTTTCATTGGCTGTTTTAAAAATCTACAGCCTGCCAGGCAATGATCAGGGCTGGCAGGCTGTAGTTTCTCCTCAGATCTGTGCGCCACTGTGAAATCTCAGGTCTCACGAGATGACGCCAATAGGCGTCGCTGAGACCTGAGAGCACTGCCGTCCGGACGCCTATCAGCGTTAGCGTGACGGCAGCTGGTTAACATGCTACAATTCACACCACAATCATATATATCTAATGACAGAGTAGTACCAAATCATGTTTTTATAGTCATTTCACATCGTATACCTCTGGATATGTTGAGCTAAGAGGAAAGGTAAGTGAGGAAACACATCTCTAGAATTCTAAGAATTAATTTGCATGGTTCTGAACTACCAAAATATGACCATATATTAGTGTCTGTATTAAAGCTGCAATGCCTGGAGCCATGTGGCACTACTGAACCAAACTAAAAGTTGCTGCAATCAGCACTGGATTTACATGTGGGCTCTAATCGTCTGATGTCTTAAAATCCACCAATCTAGTGGGCCATACCTTGTTATGAATGGCTACATGATATGAGGTTTAACTGTTGATCTACTGTTTATCTTCAGTTTTCCTCTTGTCCCTCCTTGCTTGCTTTTGTTCTCCTATGAGTTGCCCCCTTTAATTATCTACAGCTACATATTTATACACACCTGTCAAAAACATTTTTCACTTTAGTATACACCCTTCACTAGGGGACTACCTATAAGGACAGGCCTACTGTGAATATAGATAATTCCAGCACTAGCTACAGTAGGATGTGGGGGCTAAGTTTTAAATCTCTAATATGCATGTAGTATTTTCACAGTCATGTGAAGTGACCTAATTCCATATATAATAGTATAGATGAGCAAATGTCTTCAAACTTGATTCAGGTCTGATTCACACTAATTGATAGTCAGATTCTATTCAGATCTGAATAAATTTCACCCAAACTGAAAGTGCCGCCATTGTCCGCCTGTTTAAAAACACACAGCTTTTTGTTTTTATTAAAAAAAGGGAAAAATTAACCCTTCGTTGGTAGCAACAGGTTTGGTATTATGTTAAATAAAATACATACATACTGTGGGGAGTCGCTCTGGTAGTCAGCGGTGCGGGTGCAGTACTGAGGCAAAACAAGGAGTCCAGAAGGTGCAGCAAACAGTGTTTAATTCACACTTGCATCAAAATAACAGCAGAAAGTCAATTGGTGTTAAGTCACACCCATCAGCAAATGAAGGGGAAAACAAAAAGTCCAAACACAGGTTCCATTCACCTGGCAGGTTTGATGTGCGGGTTCGCACCTGGCTCTCAGCCCAGCCGCAGGACAATCCTCCTTCAGGGTTCCAGGACGGCTGCACGCCTCCTTGCTGGGCACGTCCTTCCAGCCCAGAAAGCTCCACAACACTAGCAGCAGCTTCCAAGACAATCACTCTCCCAGCTGCTAGTGCTGGCTGAGTTTTTAAACCCAGCCCAAAACCAGGACTGGGTCGTGGGGAGCAGCCACCCACCCTACACTTTAGCTGCTCCCGGTAAGAGCCGGCCCGGATCGGCTTTGCAGCCATGCTATTTAGCAAATGTGTCAGTAGCACTACCTGCTACTGACACCAACAAACGGCTTTTACCTCACCGAGGCTATGAACCTCGGTGACACGTACCTGCCATCTAGGACGGCACCCTGCACCTTACCACATACCCCCCTTTGTTCAACCCTGAGGGGTGGACACACGACAAACAGTGTACCCGGGAGAGCGCGTCTGCGTTTTTAACAACCGGCCCGCTCTGTGTTCCACCGTGAATTTAAAATTCTGTAGGGACAGAAACCACCTGGTGACCCGGGCATTCCTCTCTTTGGCTTGGGACATCCACTTGAGTGGGGAGTGGTCGGTCACCAGGCGAAAGCTTCTGCCCAACAGGTAATAACGGAGGGCCTCGAGTGCCCACTTGATGGCCAGGCACTCTCTCTCGACTATGCTGTACCTAGTCTCGGCTGGGGTGAGCTTGCGGCTGAGGAAGACAACGGGATGCTCCTCCCCGTTGACTTCCTGCGATAGTACCGCACCAAGGCCAACCTCAGAGGCGTCGGTCTGGACTATGAATTCTTTCCTGAAATCGGGTGTCACCAAAACCGGGGACCCACACAGGGCCGATTTCAAGGCGGAGAAAGCCTTTTCCGCCTGCTCATTCCAGCGGACCATCCCTGTCTTACGCCCCTTTAACAACTCTGTCAATGGCGAAGCGATAGTAGCAAAGTGGGGCACAAACCTCATGTAATACCCCACAATCCCCAGGAACGACTTTACCTGCCTAGTGGTGACCGGTCGGGGCCAATTCCGTATTGCCTCTACCTTATTTACCTGAGGTTTGATGACTCCCCGCCCAATGACATATCCCAGGTATTTGGTCTCTTCCAACCCAATCGCACACTTCTTTGGATTGGCGGTTAGACCGGCTTTCCTCAGGGCATCCACTACCGCCTGCACTTTGGGTAAGTGGCTTTCCCAGTCGGTGCTGTGGACGATCACATCATCTAAGTAGGCCGAGGCGTACCGGCGATGTGGTCGCAGCACTATGTCCATTAACCTTTGGCAGGTGGCGGGAGCGCCATGCAGGCCAAAGGGTAACACCTTGTAGTGATACAGGCCCTGCGGGGTAACAAAAGCGGTTTTTTCCTTAGCCGACTCCGTTAAGGGTACCTGCCAGTACCCTTTAGTGAGGTCCAGCACAGAAAAATAACGGGCTTGTCCTAAATTCTCCACAAGCTCGTCTACCCGGGGCATGGGATACGCGTCAAACTTGGACACTTCATTTAGCTTGCGAAAATCGTTGCAGAACCGCAACGTCCCATCCGGCTTGGGTATTAGGACTATGGGACTGGCCCACTCACTTTTCGACTCCTCAATGACATCGAGCTTCAACATTAATTTCACTTCCTCCGCGATGGCTCGTCGCCGAGCCTCGGGTACCCGGTATGGTTTTAACCGGATCTTGGCCTGAGGCTCAGTGACGATGTCATGTTGGATGAGAGACGTGCGGCCAGGGAGGTCCAAGAACACATCCGTGTTCCGACTGAGGAACTCCCTGACTTCCTGAACTTGTTTGGAAGACAGGCTGTCTGCAATTCTTACCGTGGTTACGGCTTCACAGGCCTCGAACGGTGGGGCTGGACCCTTTTCACCTAGAAGCCCTGGCCGGGGCTGTGGTCGTCGGCCGTGTCCCTATCTTTCCACGGCTTTAGTAAATTCACGTGGTACACCTGCTCCGGCTTGCGCCGCCTGGCTGGTGTACTTTGTAATTTACTTCCCTACTTTCTCGATCACCTCATAGGGGCCCTGCCACCTAGCTAGGAACTTGCTGTCAAGGGTGGGTACCAGAACCAACACCTGATCTCCCGGCTTGAAGCCCCGTACCCGAGCCTGACGATTGTACACCCTACTCTGGGCTTGTTGCGCTGCCTCCATATGCTCCCGGACCAGCGGCAACACCTTTTCCATCCGTTCCTGCATCTGGGTGACATACTCAATGACACTTTTGTGGGGGACAGGCTGTTGTTCCCACGCTTCCTTGGCGATATCCAACAGGCCCCGAGGGTGTCTGCCATAAAGCAGTTCGAAGGGCGAGAACCCAGTAGAGGCCTGGGGTACCTCTCGCACTGCGAACATGAGATAGGGCAGAAGCAGGTCCCAGTCCTTCCCATCTCTAGACACCACCCTTTTTAACATATTTTTTAAAGTTTGGTTAAACCTCTCGACAAGACCGTCCGTTTGTGGATGGTAAACGGACGTCCGCAATTGCTTTATACGCAATAATTTACACAGTTCCCTCATAACTTTGGACATAAAAGGGGTCCCTTGGTCTGTCAGAACCTCTTTTGGCAGGCCCACACGGGAAAACATTTCCATTAACTCTTTGGCAATGAGTTTAGCTGAGGTATGTCGCAGAGGCACCGCCTCCGGATACCGAGTGGCATAGTCGAGAACTACCAGAATGTGTTGGTGGCCCCTGGCAGACTTTGGTACAGGCCCAATTAGATCCATAGCGATTCGCCCAAACGGGACCTCAATAATTGGAAGCGGTACCAGAGGACTACGGAAATGTGGCTGGGGGCTATTTATCTGACAGGTGGGACAGGACTTACAATAATTCTCTACCTCCTTGAACACACTGGGCCAATAAAACCGCTGCAGTATGCGGTCCTGGGTTTTCTGCCACCCCAGGTGTCCCCCAAGAACATGTTGGTGGGCAAGCTCCATGACAAGCCTGCGATACGCTGTGGGCACCACCAACTGTTCAACAGGTTCACCCCGGATTTGGTTCACCCGATACAACATATCCTGAAGGACAATGAATCGCGGAAACATTAATTCAGCCCCAGGTTTCTGGGGTTTACCATCAATTATTATGACACTTTCCCAGGCTCTGGTTAGGGTTTGGTCCCGGTGTTGTGCGGTCCCAAAATTTTCCCCGGAGACATTGAGGTCTGCCAACTCAGGTCCCGGTGGCAAGTCCTCCGTGTCTCCCACCATTACACTCAGTGGGGTTGTCTCCCCTCTACCGCTGGAGCAGTGGTCACCCCTACCGCCGGCCCTTCAGACTCGGGCTCCCAGGGCTCTGGCCTTCCAGTGGTATCAGGCCACTCTGCTAGGGTTACCCCTGTCTCAGGGCTATTAGCCACTTTCACCTCAGGCCATAGTGACGGAAAACCAGGGAAGTCTCTCCCAATTATTAGTTCATAGGGTAGCGTTGAGGAGATCGCCACTTCACAAGTCCAGGTGCCGGCCGCCGTGGACAGAGACATTACCGCAGTGGGATAGTCCTTTAAGTCTCCGTGTATGCAGACCACACCAACTTTCCGGCCCGTATACTGGGTGGGCTGTACCAGGGCAGCACTTACCAGGGTTACTAGGCTCCCTGAGTCCAACAGCGCCACGGCCAGGTTATCCCCGACTTGCACCTGGCACAGATGATGATTGTCTATCGTCTCGGGGTGCCGGTCGCACACAGTCTCCGGGCATACATGGAAGCCCGGTACCCATAATTAACCTCCATGGGTTCTCCCCAGTGTGGACAGTCGGCCCTTACGTGGCCAGGCTCGTGACACCGCCAGCAGACTATCGGGGCCGGGTCTACAGGGGTACACCCGAGCAGGTTTCTCGGGTACCAGTCGTCGGGACTGGATGGGAGTCCTCCGGGGTTTGACCGGCCCCCTCCCAACAACACCCCCTTCAAGTTTTGGGTGGCCTCATAGCGCTCCACCAGGTCGACCATTTCTAGAGCATTGGTGGGTGATACCTGGCCGATCCAGTGCTGAAGGGGGTAAGGCAAGGCCCTCCAGAACATGTCAGCCAGCAGACGGTCCAGCATAGCAGTCGGACTTAGAATGTCAGGCTGCAGCCATTTTTGCAACCTGTGCAGCAACTCATAGTACTGCGGCCTGGCGGGTTCAGCCGCTTTAAAGTCCCACTGGTGGACCCGCTGAGCCCGGACCAACACGTTTACCCCCAGTCTGGCCAGGATCTCCCCTTCACCGTGGGATAGTCAGCAGCCTGGTCATCTGCTAAATCAAAAAACTTGCTGGGGTCCGGATGCCAGGAACGGAGCAACCACCTCGGCCCACTGGTCACGGGGTAACTTTTCCCTCACGGCGACCTTCTCAAAGACCGCCAGGTATGTCTCAACGCCGTCTGCGGGGGTCATTTTTGGGATCGCCGCACGGACCGCTTCCGGGCATCATGGACGTGGTGGGACGCTCCTGCCGCCTGTAACGCCATCACATGTTGTAGCAGTAGCTGGTTGGTCTCCCGCTGCTGCACGTTAGCCTCTATGAGAGCCTTCACAGCAGCCTCCATGTTGCCAGAAATTCCTGCTTGCAACTTTGCTGGCTTAATATATTCCATGCACTCGTGCTTAGCAAAAAAACTTCGGCGCTCACGCCAGCCTCACTGCGCATGCCCGCATCCGACACCAAATGTGGGGAGTCGCTCTGGTAGACAGCGGTGCGGGTGCAGTACTGAGGCAAAACAAGGAGTCCAGAAGGTGCAGCAAACAGTGTTTAATTCACACTTGCATCAAAATAACAGCAGAAAGTCAATTGGTGTTAAGTCACACCCATCAGCAAATGAAGGGGAAAACAAAAAGTCCAAACACAGGTTCCATTCACCTGGCAGGTTTGATGTGCGGGTTCGCACCTGGCTCTCAGCCCAGCCGCAGGACAATCCTCCTTCAGGGTTCCAGGACGGCTGCACGCCTCCTTGCTGGGCACGTCCTTCCAGCCCAGAAAGCTCCACAACACTAGCAGCAGCTTCCAAGACAATCACTCTCCCAGCTGCTAGTGCTGGCTGAGTTTTTAAACCCAGCCCAAAACCAGGACTGGGTCGTGGGGAGCAGCCACCCACCCTACACTTTAGCTGCTCCCGGTAAGAGCCGGCCCGGATCGGCTTTGCAGCCATGCTATTTAGCAAATGTGTCAGTAGCACTACCTGCTACTGACACCAACAAACGGCTTTTACCTCACCGAGGCTATGAACCTCGGTGACACGTACCTGCCATCTAGGACGGCACCCTCCACCTTACCACAATACATACTTACATGCATGCAGATATACATAAAAGTACATAAGGTACACTAGTCTGTGATCAACTTAAGGTTTCTAAGAAACTCTGCAATATTTTTCCTTTTAAAATTGTCAATTAGACAGAGTAGAGTATAATATATGACAACTGGGGCACAGACCAGTACATCAGGTACACTAGTCTGTAATCAACAGCTTTTTTTTTTTAGAATACTGCAATATTTCACAACAACTGTGATGCAAACAGTATGTATCAGGCAGTATACCAGCACTATCATTAATATTGTAAAAAAATTGTGTATGTGATATAGATTGTCTATGACACATGTCAGTATAATCCATCCTGATCGGCTGAGGTTGACTGCTAGGCATTATTGGCAAGCCTGGCAAACAGGATGTTACCCAGGGCCATATGATACTTCATCTTCTCTGCCATGCTGTGCTGTATTCTGATCTCTAAAATGGCAGGTGTCATTTTGATCGATTCATCTGAAATGAATCATAAAAGTTTTGGATTTGCTAGGATAAAAACCTTTTGGGAAATTTGTAACTCGATTTGTTTAGAAACAATTAACTCATCTCTATACAACAGGCATTTAATATATAAAATTTCATTAGATTCAGAGGTGCCATAGGTGAATGGAGAGCATGCCTTGCATTGGCTGTGTGCTCTCCTTCCCTTTCGTAGCCCTGTCCTGGAGGTAGCCATCAATGTCTGAGATGGGCCAACCCCTTTAGGCTCTTCATCCCAATGCGAACTCTGGTCCCACTGCAAAAATCCGTTATGTACTTGCTGAAGAATGGGCTGCACAAATCCTAGACTGGTCCAGATTTCTGTTTGCAGTTATGTGCTGCAAAACCACTCCTGGACCTACAGTAACCTCATACAAACCTTCAGTTTGTCAGGCTGGAGAGTCGTAAAAGATTTCCTGCTACTATACATATATATACACACACGAACATCACCCCCCGGAAAAAGCTATCAAAGCTCAGATGTGGGAAGACTGCTGTCCTGGCTATGTACAGGTCATATCAGATGGCTCTTCTGGGCGCCTATACATTAAATGACTCTTAGCACACAATAGGTAATACTGCAGAGGGTGACATGGTGATAGGGTATTTCAGAGGGTGAGTGACAGGGTATAACAGACGGTCACATAGGATAACAGGGAATAATAGAGAGTGACAGAGTGCAAGATGGAGCAGAACAATCAGAACTTTTTGCCCTAGGTAGGGTACCGCAGAGCTCCATGTGTCTTTTTTTAATTACTTCATACAGTAATTGATATGTCTCATGGATAAAGGCGATAACAATATATTATAGAATTTAGAGATAACATTTTTAGAGTGATTCTTCTGAAATAATATTTCAAATTGCATCCATTCCTCAGAGCAAATTGCTCTTAGGGATTCCTTTGTCTTGCTCCTAATTGCGAAAGCTCACTGAAATTATTTTTAGTTAAATCATATTCACTCTGAAGGGCTGTGAAGTCCTTAAGGCCAGAGAGTGTCATAATTTGATGTATGCATTCAATACCCTTTTTTCAAATTAAAAACCCCGGCAATTTATATATTTCTGCACAAGTATTATGGAGCACAAAAGAAAAGACTGACTGACCCTGCACCATTAATATCTTTCCCATACTTTTTGTGCCAAAGAGAAAGAAGGTACAAAATCCAAAGGAATCAAACCTGCCACTACAACCTAAAATCGATCATTTCATATACACATTCCAAAGACTACACTTTATTCCTTATTCATATGATAAACTGAAGAGTTGGTGAATCAATAAAATACAATTTCAAATAAAGAACGCAAACCAACTTGATCTACTCTTGTATATGCAGTTGCTTTTTTGTTGCCGTCTGGCCCCATTAACTATAATAAGGACCAGTGGAGATCCGGCCGCAACCTGGTAAATATGTCAAGAATTGGCCAGAAGAAAACGGCAGCACAGAGGCCATAATCCCAGGAAACAAGCAGTTATAATATGATGGAAAAATGAATCAAGTTGGTTAAAAGATGGCTGCACAATACATCATAAACTAACAGAAAAAAAAAAGGTTTATTCCAAAAATTGGAATGAAGGAAGCTCTTAGCGCACATTTTTGATCAAAAGTATGTCGGGCCCAAGTACCACTTCACGGCGGCTTCCGCACAAGGGTCCCTAACACTACAGATACTGCCTCTTATGGACTTACCAGTCTCCTTATTTTCAGGGTACTGCAGGAACCAGCTAAATTGCTTTTGTGCTGAGAAGTCCCAGGTACTTGGGCGTTGCTCAGTCCAAAAGAGGCGCCACCCTCAATATATACTATAAGACAGAGTTCAGACTAAGCAGATATGTTTCTACACTCAGAAGTGCATAACCATAAGGCAAATAAAGTTGGTTAAAAGATGGCTGCACAATACATCATAAACTAACAGAAAAAAAAAAGGGCTCATTCCAAAAATTGGAATGAAGGAAGCTCTTAGCGCACATTTTTGATCAAAAGTATGTCGGGCCCAAGTACCACTTCACTGCGGCTTCCGCACAAGGGTCCCTAATACTACAGATACTGCCTCTTATGGACTTACCAGTCTCCTTATTTTCAGGGCACTGCAGGAACCAGCTAAATTGCTTTTGTGCTGAGAAGTCCCAGGTACTTGGGCGTTGCTCAGTCCAAAAGAGGCGCGACCCTCAATAGATACTATAAGACAGAGTTCAGACTAAGCAGATATGTTTCTACACTAAGAAGTTTATAACCATAAGGCAAATAAAGTTGGTTAAAAGATGACTGCACAATACGTCATAAACTAACAAAAAAAAAAAAAAAAAGGGCTCATTCCAAAAATTTGAATGAAGGAAGCTCTTAGCGCACATTTTTGATCAAAAGTATGTCGGGCCCAAGTACCACTTCATGGCGGCTTCCGCACAAGGGTCCCTAACACTACAGATACTGCCTCTTATGGACTTACCAGTCTCCTTATTTTCAGGGCACTGCAGGAACCAGCTAAATTGCTTTTGTGCTGAGAAGTCCCAGGTACTTGGGCGTTGCTCAGTCCAAAAGAGGCACCACCCTCAAAATATACTATAAGACAGAGTTCAGACAAAGTAGATATGTGTCTACACTCAGAAGTGCATAACCATAAGGCAAATAAAGTTGGTTAAAAGATGGCTGCACAATACATCATAAACTAACAGAAAAAATAAATTAAAAAAAAGGGCTTATTCCAATATGCAAATTAGACACTTGCTCTGATAATTTCTGTAGCCCACCTCTCCCTGACTGCTTTGCCAATGCTTGGCCCTGTTAGGCCTCTTGCACACGAAGGTTTTTTTTTTCAGTGTTTTGCTGTCCGTTTATAACGGATCCGTTTTTCCATTTTTTGCTTCCATTTTGTTTCCGTTTCGGTTCCGTTGTTCCGTTCCGTTTTTCCGTTTGGCATATACAGTATACAGTAATAACATAGAAAAAATTGGGCTGGTCTTAAAATTTTCAATAGATGGTTCCGCAAAAAACGGAATGGATACGGAAGACATACCGATGCACTTCAGTATGCTTTCCGTTTTTTTTGCAGACCCATTGACTTGAATAGAGCCACTAATCGTGATTTGCGGACAAGAATAGGATATGGTCTATATTTAAACGGAACAGAAAAAACTGAGAAACGGAAGGAGTACGGAGACACTTCAGTATTTTTTGCAGACCCATTGAAGTGAAGAGTTCAGTATACTGTCAGTATACTGAACTGAAAAAACTGCCAGTATACGGTCCGCAAAATACTGTCGTGTGCAAGAGGCCTTAATCTGAGCAGCAAGTGGGGGGCTGGCCACATGAGTAATCATGGAGAGGACTGTAAGAAACACAGCCATCTCCATCCTGAAGGTCTCCATGCTACAGTACAGGAGAAGTAAACTCTGAGTAAATCCAGCTGAAAGACCTTTGGTGATGTCATGAGTGGGTGTAACTAAACCATAAAGACTACACAGACGGTGGACATCATTTCTTTAACCCCTTAAGGAACCACATGGTACATGTACGGCACTGGTGGACTTAACTTAAGGACCAGCGCCGTACATGTACAGTGGGCTGGTCGGGTGGGTGCCGGAGCTGAAAGCCGGGCTCCTGCTGCATACACCAGCATCGGTGAAAACATTGATGCTGGTGTGTTAACCCCTTGCATGCCATGGTCAAAGCTGTTGCAGAGGGTACAGGTGCCCTCCGCTTCCCCATCAAGTCCCCGTGCTGCGGTGGCGGGGACCCAATGGCAGAGAGGACAAGCCTGATGCCTTCCATAGGCACCGGAGCTTGCCTTCAACGGAAGCCTGTGAGATCCATCCCTTATGCTGGGTCTCACGGGCAGCCTGTCAGCATAAAAGCTGACAGGTAATGCATTATGATACAGGTTGTAGAATTTGAAGTAAGAGAGTGGGACAAAAATAAAAAGTTTAAAAAAGTTAAAAAAGTGTTTTTCATAAGTAACAAAAATCAAAGTTTTAAGTAAAAAAAAAACAAAATAAAACACATAAAATTGTAAAATAAAAATAGAAAAAAAATAGAAAACCAGACATATTGGGTATTGCCGCGTCCATAACGACTAGCTCTACAAAAATATCACATGATCCACCCCCTCACCTTAATGCCGTAGAAAAAATTAAAAAAAAACTGTGCTAAAACAATCTTTTTTTGTCAACTTACATCACAAAAAGTGCAACACCAAGCGATCAAAAAGGCATATGCCCCCCGAAATAGTACCAATCAAACCATCAACTCATCCCGCAAAACATGAGCCCCTATATAAAACAATTGGACAAAAAATAAAAAAAACTATGGCTCTAACAATATGCTGTTGTTAGCAACGGATCATATGGGCAGGATTTGCTCCCCCGGGTAGTAATGCGCAACAGCATTTGGGGTTTTGATCATCTCTTGCCATTTAGACCATTTTATTCTGTGATTTTGTTTGTATATGTCTACCTGTATGTAGGTCAACGTCAGGTTTGAATGTGCCTTGATTTTATCTATGGGTAAAGCATGAGGGTTTAGCCATATATTGTCAATTGCATTTACCATTGTAGTGCAACATTCAAAAAAATCTGTGATTCTCAGAATATGGAGACACTAAAACATTTTTTTTTTTGTTTAAAAAATGCTGTTATTGTGTAAAACTTAAATGAATAAATAAAAGTATATATATTAGGTATCGCCATCTCCGTAGCAACATGCTGTATAAAAATATCCTCAGGTGAACACTGTAAAAAAATAAAATTAAAACCGCGTAAAAAAAGCTATTTTTTGTCACCTTACATCACAAAAAGTGTAATACCAAGCGATCAAAATGTCATATGCACCCTAAAATAGTACCAATCATACCGTCATCTCATACCCCCAAAAATAAGTCCCTACATAAGACAGTCGCCACAAAAAATAAAAAAATAGCTTTCAGAATATGGAGACACAAAAAAAACATATTTTTCAAAAATGCTTTATTATGTAAAATGTGAAACAAACAACAAAAAAGTAGTCATATTTGGTATTGTTGTGTCCATAACAACCTGCTCTATAAAAATAGCACATGATCTAACCTGTCAGATGAACATTGTAAAAAACAAAAAATAAAAACACTGCCAAAAGAGCTATTTTTTGTTGCCTTGCCTCACAGAAAGTGTAATATAGAGCAACCAAAAATCAGCTGTACCCTATGTGAATGCCGTCAGTGCTGGGCGGTCAGGCCGGGTGCTGCGATACGGGCTCGCTGCAGGAGGAACGCTTGTCTGCAAGGGGCCTTAAGGTGAAAAATGGCAGGGGCCTGAAGGGGTTAAAGATGACGCCCTCTCCTGAGAGGAGCAGGTGCCATAGAATGTGTGAAATAATCACAGTCATTTAACCCCTTAGATGGCATGGTAAATTGTGACCACGGCATCTAAGGCAAGCTTTCCCCGGGAGCGCTGTGCTACCAAGGTCTGAACTTTGGTCCCTCTGAATGATGCTAGTGATCCATAGAAAGGTACTGAGTGTCCCATAGGCTGCAACAATGGTAATTCCTTGATACAAAGAAATGTAAAGGACAGCTCACCCAGCTTTGTAATCATACTCTATACATCTCCAGGTGCATGGAGGAAATGCAGGGCCAGCAACCTGCTAAAGTCCAAAAAACAAAGTGCAGGGTTCCAGCACCAGTTCAGCATAAAACATCTTTTATTAAGTCATGGAAGATGAAAAAAGTAAAATCATGAATAAGACCTGCGTGTTTTGAGTGGACACCATACTCTTAATCATAGCATGGTGCTGGAACCCTGCACTTAATTTTATGGTAATATGTATTATGGTCATTTATTGCATTCAATAGAACAACCATTCTAATGATTCCATATTCAGGTCCCCTAAGGGGACTTAATGTAAATGAAAAAAAAAATATTTAAAAATATATGTATGTATATATATATATATATATATATATATATATATATATATCTATATATATATATAAATCCGGAGATAGGCAGCAGCACGTCCAAAGGGCTTAGTGGGTGCAAAATCCTCAGGAGGAGGGACAATCCTTCACACATATATAGATCCCAGAGAAGAGGCAGCACTCCTGAGTTAAATGGTCATGACCCAATTTATTCCAAGGCAACGTTTCAGCCTACTCCATGAGGCCTTTGTCAAGCTCTGGGATCTCTCTCTCTCTCTCTCTCTCTCTCTCTCTATATATATATATATATATAGAGAGAGAGAGAGAGAAGATCCCAGAGCTTGACAAAAGCCTCATGGAGTCTAGGTCAATGGAAGGTCAATGGAATTTACCCTTTCCACAATTCACACAGTTAAATTGACCAGGATATATCATATAAGATGCAGCAATACAGTATACATGTAAAACAGTTTAACAGTGCAAATAACAGCATAAATCACAATGCAAGTTGACCATTCAAAGTGCTGTAAAATAGTGAGTTGATGGCTTTGCATAGCAGCAATAGGGGCAAAGGTCCACAAACGTCCAGACTCCAAACTACTCTTGCTCCAAGGAGCTACAACACACGCAGCTCACAGGTCAGGAGACGGGCTCATGGTGGAAGATGGACCCCAGAGCTGCATCTATAGAATACAAGTGGTGCAGAGCACCGAGTCACTGTGAAGTAAACTTTCTCTATTATACATCAGTGCATGGCAGCTTTTTTGGGTGAGCAGCTCTGGCTCACCACTTCTTAGGCTCAGTGCTGCAGGCCAGTGCCCACCAGGGGATTCACCTTCTCCCCTGTGGACCAGTCTGAGCCTTGTTAACAGGAGCTGACAAAAACTATTAACCCCTCTGTCCACTAGACCCCAGAGTTAGTGAGTAGAGATGAGTGAATCGAAGCTGACGAATTGGAATTCGATCCGAATTTCAGGAAAAATTTTATTAGCACCAAATGTTAATTTTCCTCGCGCTTCGTGGTAACGAATTGCATTTTTTCCTAAAATGGCTGCTACACGTGTTAGGACATTGGACAAGGAACTCTGGGAAGGCGGGATCACCCATACTGACATGCATGCAGCCAATCAGCAGCCAGCCAGCCCTGTGATGTCACAGCCCTATAAATACGGCGGCCATCTTAGATTCTGCCATTCACCAGTGTGCATATTGCAGAGAGAGAGACGTGTATGCAGGCGCTAGGAACAGTGATAGGAAAGACTTGATTTTGGTGGAAAAAACAAAACGATTTACAAGTGTAGGGAAAGATTACTTGAGGTGTAGGGAAAGCATAGGGAGCAATCATTCAACCAGCATTGATGTTGAACAGGGTTCAGTCGGGGATGCGACAGCCTGGGTAATAAGAACAATCAGATTACACCTTGCTGCACTGACTGGGGATCCAAATTGCCATTATACATGCCATTGCCATTGTAATTCCAGCAAACCTGTCTTATTAGGGTGCAAGTGCTGTTTGATACAGGTATTAACAGGGTTTAGTACAAGGAAATATTTCTACATTTTATTTGCCGTTGTGCGGTGCAGTTATATGTTCTAAAGCATTTTTTGGCTTGTATTAGTGGGAAAAAAGGGCTTATTACAGCCCTTTTTGTCGTGTATTAGTGGCAAAAGTAAAATATATTTGCCGCTCAGCGGTGCAGTTATCTGTTTTAAAGCCCATTTTTGCGTCTAAAAGTTGAAAAAGGAAAAATATCTTTGCCACTCAGCGGTGCAGTTATCTGTTTCAAAGCCCTTTTTTGTGTGTATTAGTGGAAAAAGGAAACATTTATTTTCCGCACAGCGGTGCAGTTATCTGTTTTAGAGCCCTTTTTTCCGTGTATTAGTAGTAAAAGAAAAAAAATATTTGCCGCTCAGCGGTGCAGTGATATATTTGGAAGCCATGTATGCCGTGTATTAGTGGCAAAATAAAAAAAAAATTTTGCCGTTCAGCGTTGCAGTTATTTGTTGAAAAGCCTGTTGTGTAAAAGTAGAAATAAATTAGGGCCTTTAGACATCAGTGACATGCAGACAGTACTTGATGATGATGACAGTGATTTTTTTTAAAATTCGCTCATCTCTCTTAGCGACCTTAAACCGCCACAGAAGACATCACTATTTCAAGAAAGAAAATAGACACAACAATTTCAAATCCATTTCACCCAGAACATTTTTACAGTTCAGAGGGAGAATATTATATTTCTAACAAATGATATCCCAATCAGAGAATGAGCCAAGTATTTTAATAATATTAAATAAATTCCTTGTGTTGCCTGTGAATAGAAGCAAATCAGCAACATACTGCACTATTTTTTGTAATGACCCTTCCTATAAAAACGCACAATCTTAGGGACCTGTTGAATTGAAATAGTTCTATTGCCAATGCAAATAAAAATGGTGGCAAAGGACATCCCTGATTTTCCTCATTCTTGCTTTCTTCAATAATAATACTATTCTTTATTTATAGAGCACCAACATATTCAGCAGCATTTTATAATCAGGAGATTCTGTACAAACAGTCATAAATAACATAGCAACCAACAATTTCAACAAGAGGAATGAGGGCCCAGCTTGAAAGAGCTTACAATCTCTGAGGAGATAGGAGTGACACAGAAGTGCTTGATTGGTACAAATTTCCATCCATCTTAACACAATAGGGATGTAGATATAAATCAGCATGAGCCAGTCAACTGCCAATATTTGCTTTTGAGTGCATGCAGTGTGGATATTTGTCAATGTATCAGGTTCACAACAATGATGCTGAAAGGGGGGGGGGGTGTAAATGAAAGAAAGTTAGATCAGGGGATGTGATTGGCTAACCTAAAAAGATGTGTTTATAAGGAGTGCCTAAAACTATAGATGTTATGAATTAACCTAATTGCTTGGGAAGGGCATTCCAGAGAACTGCATAGGGTAGGCTGGTCAGGACAGTAAGGACAAAAAACGGTGGTGTCACGCCTTAGTCCATTCCTGCTACAGACACGACATCTTTTTCTTGGGGTACCAGGGAAGACACTGGGGAAGTGTCTCTCATGTAGCCGGCTCACTACATCAGGGACTTGGGGCACAGAACCAAGTGGATACAGGAGTTCCGAAATGATCTCTTGGAAAGGAAGAATCCCGTTCTCCCAGCCTTACTGTAGAGAACATAACTGTTATATACGGCCAATTGAATCAAATATACAGACACCTTTTTATACCAGCGTCTGGTGCGTCGGGAAACTAAATATGGAGCCAACATTTGGTCATTGAAGTCCACCCCTCCCATGTGGAGATTATAATCGTGGACTGAGAGGGGCTTTTCAATGACTCCTGTCGCCCGTTCTATTTGGACAGTCGTGTCTGCGTTAATGGTGGACAGAAGGTAAACGTCCCTCTTGTCCCGCCACTTCACCGCGAGCAGTTCTTGGTCACACAAGGCAGCCCTCTCCCCCCCGTGCAAGTCGGGTATTAATGAGCCGTTGGGGGAAGCCCCGGCGACTAGGCAGCGCGGTGCCACAGCATTGGATTCCGACTAGATGTAAGTGCCGAAAGAGGGCCACACTTGTGTAAAAATTGTCCACGTATAAGTGGTACCCTTGCAGACTAAGGGTGACACCAAGTCCCAGACATTCTTGCCACTGCACCCCAGGTAGTCAGGGCATCCGACCGGCTCCAGTTTTGAGTCTTTTCCCTCATAGACCCTAAAACGATATGTATAGCCTGTGGCCCTTTCACAGAGCTTATACAATTTGACCCCGTACCGGGCGCACTTGCTGGGGATGTACTGTTTGATGCCAAGGTGCCCGGTGAATTGTACTAGGGACTCTTCTATGCAGATGTTCTGACTGGGGGTATACGCATCTGCAAATTTGGATGACAAATGGTCTATGAGGGGCCGAATTTTATGTAGCCGGTCATAAGAAGGGTGGCCTCTTGGATGACAGGTTTCATTGTCAGTAAAATGCATAAAGCGCATGATGACCTCAAACCGTGCCCTGGACATTGCAGCAGAGTAAATGGGCATGTAATGTATTGGGTCTTTAGACCAATATAACCGCAATACATTTTTTTTAGTTATGCCCATGCTGAGGGTAAGGCCCAAAAATGTTTTAAATTCGGAAACGGTAACTGGTTTCCACCGGAAAGGCTGGGCATAGAAGCTTTCCGGATTGGCGGTTATATATTGTGTGGCGTATCGGTTGGTTTCTGCCACAACTAAGAGATCCGCGGTGAAGAACAGCTCAAAAAATTCAAGGGCCGATCCGAAATTGGCTGTCTCCATGCGAACTCCTGACTGGGCGGTGAAAGAGGCAATACGGGTGCGGCGGAAGGTGGGGATTGCCAATTAGGGTTTTCCAGCACCTCTGGGAGACTAAGGGGTCTACGGGCCTGAGAACGCGGTGGCTGCGACGGGGAGTTAGTGCAAGTGCCACCGTACCAGCAACTGCCCTTCTGGTGCTCGCCACTTCACCAGGGAATACGGCAGTGCTGGTAGAAGGTCCAGGATGTGCTGCGCTGTCGGTGTATGCCGCACCATAAAAAAGGTCAGCGCTAGCACCACTCTGCTGCATATGAGGCTCATCACGCGGGGTATGCGAAACACTGATATGGGGTCGGGTACGCCTGACCGTAGCAGGGACCTCAACCTCGTCATCTTCGCTAGCAGTTAGAGTGCCACTGCTGTCTACAGGTTCATATTCTGAACCACTGGATTCAGCGGGTGAGGCATCCCCATCACTTTCATCCAACAGGGCCAGAATCCTGTAGGCCTCTTCAGCGGAATACCCCTTTTTTGCCATTTTGGAGTAACTAAATTTAGGGGGTATTCCTCTGAGACTACCTAGGAAAAAGAGCACACCTACCTAGTAAAAGGGAGTGCTTGCGAAGTAACGCTGTGATCGCTAATAAAGATCAAATAACTCATTAGGAACCCTTATAGGGGGGGTGATCTATGACAGTGGGGTGACAGGGGGGTGACGGAGGGTGATCAGGGGGTTTATATGGGTAATCAGTGGCTACTAAGGGGTTAATAACTGACAGGGGGCGGTGTGTGTAATGTATGTGTGGTGATTTGGTGTACTTACTGAGCTGCATGTGTCCTCTAGTGGTGGATCCAGCAAAAGGGATCACCAGAGGACCAAGCAGGACTTATATCAGACGCTCTTTTGTAAATAGAGTCTGATATGTGATTTTCATAGGACGATTTAAAAAATTACAGCCTGCCAGCCAATGATCGTGGCCGGCAGGCTGTAGTTTCACTTCTCCTTTGAGCGTCATAGTGAATGCGCGCGCATGCGAAATCTCGGGTCACACGAGATGACGCCGATAGGCTTGAGTGAGACCTGAGAGAGCCGCCGTGCTGACGCCCATCGGCGTTAGCGTGGCGGCAAGTGGTTAAATGTAATTAGGTGGCTGGACCTTTTATCCATTGTGAGCCTCCTTCTCCCAGGGAACCCACACTGGCTGTGTGATCTTCCTCCATTAGAGGTACACTACTGTCAGACTTAATAGTGGCTTGTTTTATTTGGGAGCAGCTGTAGTGCATTGTGGATGTAGAAAGGGTAAGGTGTGTAGGGGTAATAGTGGCAGCAATATTATTGCCAGTAGTAGAAGCATAGCATGGAACAGACAAGTTAGTAGGTAAATGTGTGCTCAGTTGGATAGGGGTAGAGTTAGTGGCCATAGGGGTAATGGAACTGACAGTAGGGGGATTAGCCTCAGGGAGTAGCAAACTGAGGCGGTGCAGCCATACAGTACAGAACATGAATGATGGATATGCACGCAGACTGGCACTGGTGTGATGGGGCCAGCAATCAATAACCAGGAATAGCAGGTCTTTTCATCAGCCTCATCTGGAGGTGTGTCATAATCCTCTCAGATTCGGCACTCACTCATTTTGACAAAAGTGATGTTTCGTACACTGAAGGAGGACAAGTTGGTCCGTTTGGGTGTGCTGACGCAACTTGCCACGCTTAAAATCCTCTCTGAGATGACACTGGAGTCTGGACACGGTATTACAAACTTGGCCAATTCCAGCCACTATTCCAATCTGCCTGCCCAGAAGTCCATGGGGTCAGGGAACAGGGTACAGTATATGCCTGGAAAGACCACAGTAATTTAGAAAAGGAGAACATTTTTAAAAAAATGATGGAAAAAAGAAAATAGACAACTAAGCAGAAGACTGAATATCATACAGCTGAATTAAAGTGGTTGCCTCACATCAGAACATCAGATGTTGGGGGAATATTGCTAGGACATGCTCTCTGTGTCTGATAAGTGTGGGTCCCACCTTTGGGACCTGCACCTATCTTTAGAATAGAGCCTGCAAATTGAAGGAGGGTGCATGGCACATGCGAGGCCTCCCTCCATTCATTCCTATGGGAGAGCTGAAAATAGTTTGGCTATTTCCATAAGCCCCATAGAAGTGAATGTAGCGGTGGCCATGCTTGCATGGTGGGAATTTCTATTCATTTCAATTACACTGCCGAAAATAGCCAAGTTTGCTGGTTGTCTATTTTCAGCAATCCCATAGGAATGAAAGGAAGACAGCCCCACATGTGCGGTGCACCCTCCTTCACTTTGCTGGCTACCTTCTAAAGAGAGGTGCGGGTCCCAGAGGTGGGATCTGTGCCTATCAGACATTGAGGCATATCCTGGCAATATGCCCCCAATGTCTGAGGTGAGACAACCTCTTTAAACTTGAGTGAAGGCGTACAGCTGCAGCACATTTCCATAATGACAAGACTGTGAAATGGGGAAACAGCTCTCCTTGTCTGAATGCTGTTTGTGTAGATCAAATTAAATGATCTGGACTGACATTCTGCTGTTTGGCCACAAGATGCTGCTGTTTCCTAAACACAGCTACAGACTTCATATAGTTCCATATTCATGGGAGGTGGAATTACACAGAGCCTGGAGAGGAAGAGAAAGGGAGCAGCCATCTTAGCGGGAGCTGAGACTGAGGAACTGTGTCACTAGAAGATCCGACGGCATTCAGGTGTGGGGGCATACCTCAGTGACCAGAGCAGCAGCTAAATGAAGCTGATTGTGCCCAAGACCCTGAACCTAAAGTACTCATTAAAAACTACCAGACCACATGAAGTATAAATACATTTTAGTAATATAATTCATGGTTAACAATCCATACATAAAAAAACAAACATACTGATCCTGTATACAGGAGCAAGGATTGCTTTCAGGAACACTGATGAGAGCTGAGGAGCAAAGCGACAGAGAGGCATTTGTTCTGTTCAAAGTCACCAGCGGAGGCAGAGCAGTCATGCACGCACCTCATTACAGTGTTGGCGCTTAGAGACTGAGACCAGGCCTGTAGTTAGTTAGCTAGAATCTCTGTTTGTGTCAGGCCACAAGTGTTGCTATTGTTCATTGCAAGGACTCCATAATTTAAAGGGACATTTCACACTGGAGAGCTGATAAACTTGCCCACAAACTCAAGCCATGCTGCCGTTTTGCTCAGAAAGAATACCCTGGCACGTGCTTCAACACTAGTTATGGAAGGGGGAATTCTGTAGAGTTTTGTAAGATTGTAAGCTGCTGTGTTGCACCGCTGGCTAGCCTGTACCACACACCCATACAGTTATTCTTGTTTTTTTAGGGTAATAACAGATATGGTGTAGCAGTTTTGCTGTGCCCACCAGTAGGTAAATTACCACACTTTCCTCCTGCATTCATCGGAGGGTGCCATGCTGTGCAGCACAAGGGTCTCAGCCTGCGGGCTGGGTGTATGTAAATTTATTGTATGTTCCCAGCATTTGTGGCTGTGTTCATTACCACATTTAAATAAAGTTCTGTTTTGGCAAAAGCTGGTGGTGGAGTTGTTTTCCTCATTCGTGACTTCGAATGTATCCCGCTACACGGCTTACCAGACAATTTTTACAAACGCCTACCTGGCAAAAAGTACAACTCATGCCATACAAAGGAATTAAATTATGTGGATGAAGAGACAATTTATACAAGAGGACATGTCTTAAGCAATTTACATTTTAGGGAAGGGACAGAACTGTGCCACAATTACTACAAGTGGTATAGTAGCAACTGCATCACAGGCAACTTGGCCAGGTGGAAGTTCAGCTTGCTCATAACCGGATTTCTGACCACACTGTTCTGGCCACACATTCCATTATTGATGACTGACGACAGAGCTGAGGAGGAGGAGTCTCAGCAGGAGAACAAGTAACTGATGAGGACGAGGACACTGTACTGGTTGTGGATGCTGTCTGGCTGCCACTAGGAAGGCCAGAAGAAAGAAAACAGTTTTGTTCCGATTGTTGGTCAGTTCCGTTTTCCCACTGGATCTGGTGATGACGCCTCATGTCAGAGGAACTGCATAACATTTTAAAAATGAAAAATTAAATTACGGACAGCTGGCCAGAAGTAGTAATACTATAGAACAGTAATAAATTTGAGTGAAGGTGAGGAACTGTGCTACATTTACTGCAACAAAGCAGAAACTGCATCACAAGCAACTTGATCAAGTGGAAGTTCTGCTTGCACACAAGCTAATTGCTGGTCGCAAATATTTTTCTCATGGCCACACATTCTAATTTGGGTGTCTCACGATGGAGCGGAGGACATGGAGGAGCAGGAGCCTTAGCAGGTGAAGAAGCAGTTCATGATGATAACATTTTAATCTTATTTTAATCCTACAGATCTTTTACATGGCGTCACGTACACAATTCAAGAATGTCTGGCCTAACCAGTTCTTTTGGAGGTTTTAGCCTGACGTTGCCTCTGCTCTTTATTGCCCTACTGGCACCACCCTCCTGCTCTAATATCTCCTCCTCCTCAGCACCTCGATCAGGCTACCTGGCCTCGCGCAATTATCATCATAGTATTCACCTTGTCCGCTACTTTTATGAGACTGTGATATGTTATTGTGGGCTCCTTGGCCCCCTCCCGATCCCCTGCTCTGTATTTGTCCCAAGTTTCACTCTCACTACCACTGCCCTTACCAGACACAGGTATACCAGTGGTGGTACCACAGTAAAATATCTTTGCTGTAATACAATGCGCTCACTTACACGGGTATACTAATGGTTTTATCACAGTAGAATGCCTTTGCAACTTTGTTTTAACTGAACGATACAGCAATACAATGCATTCACTAACATGGGTATACTAATATGGTTATTGCAGTAAAATTACTTTTATGTAATTGAACGGTATCTTGCAGTGTTCACTAGAGATGAGCGAATCAAATCCAACGAAGTGGAATTCGACCCGAATTTCAGGATAACTTTGATTTGTTTGACGAATTTCCTCAAGCTTCATGTTAGCGAATCGATTTAACCTGAAATAGTGTAAAAAACAAAAACAAAAAATCATACTTACCTCCTCCATTTACTTGCAATGGGCCGGCTGCCATCATCTTGATTGAAGATCTCCGCTGAAATCATGTGCATGATGACATATGACGTCACCATGCCGTCACCATGCCGGCCGGTGTGACAACGTCCTTAGGCTGCACGAGATTTCAGGCAAGAACTTCAAGCAAGATGTCGGCACCCGGCCCATCGTGAGCAAATGATTTCATTTTTTTCCTGTTAATTTTAAAATGTATTACTCTCAGATGCAGCGATCATGTACAGTATGAACGCGGCATCTGAGGGGTACAATTAATTTTCCAAAAGTTCGCTCATCTCTAATGCACACTTCAGCGTTATTGAATACCATTATAGGTTCCGTTATAACAGAGTTATAATGGTATATAATGGAATTCTAAGACAGAATGCTAAACGGAAGCCTCTAAAAGTCATTCCGTTTTGCTCTGTCCTAATTTTCTCTCAAGGGGCCGGCCACTGCTATTTTGCTTGAAGATCTGGAGAGAAATCTTACACGGCGCAAGATTACGTCACCTTGCAAGGAATTTTGGACGAGATCTTCAATCAAGATGGCGGCTAGCAACCCATTGCGAGCAAATGGAGGAGGTAAGTATGAATTTCTTTGTTTTTTATACTATTTCAGGTTAAATCGATTTGCGAAACACAAAGCACAAGAAAATTTGGCTTTGAGGCGAATCAAATTTATTCTGAAATTCGGATAAAATTCCACTTTGTGGGATTTGATTCGCTCATCACAAACATTATCACAATATAATGTCTTTGCAACATTGCTATTACTGAATACTATTTTGTAGTCATACAATGCTTTCAATAACACAGCTATACTAATAGCGTATCACAGTAAAATGCCTCTGCAACTTTGCTGTAACTGAATGCTATCTTTCAGTAAATCAATGTGTTCAATAACATGGGTATACTAATGGCATAATTGCAGTAAAATGCCTCTGTATGGTTATACTAATAGTTTAATTGCAGTAAGATGTCTTTGCTATAACTGAACGGTATCCTCCAGTGATACAATGGATTCATTAACATGAGTAATGTTCTTACTGCAATAAAAAGCCTTTGCTGTAACTGATAGAGATGTCACGAACATAAAAATTTTCGTTCGCGAACGGCGAACGCGAACCTCTGCAGATGTTCGCAAACGGGCGAACCGCCATAGACTACAATAGGCAGGCGAATTTTAAAACCCACAGGGACTCTTTCTGGCCACAATAGTGATGGAAAAGTTGTTTCAAGGGGACTAACACCTGGACTGTGGCATGCCGGAGTGGGATCCATGGCAAAACTCCCATGGAAAATTACGTAGTTGACACAGAGTCCGGTTTTAATCCATAAAGGGCATAAATCACCTAACATTCCTAAATTGTTTGGAATAACGTGCTTTAAAACATCCCGTGTGTGTATACGATCAGGTATGATGTTGTATCGATCAGGTAGTGTAAGGGTTACGCCCGCTTCACAGTGACAGACTAAACTCTGACAGACCAAACTCCCCGTTTAACGCACCACAAACAACCGCAAACAGTCCATTTGCACAACCGCAAACTCCCCATTTGCACAAGGTTGGATACTAAGCTAGCAATGTCCCGTTCCTTGTTCTCACTAATGTCATTGAAGGTCTTTTCCTCCACCCAGCCACGTACAACACCAGGGGTCCCCGAAAGGAGACAACAAGCCACCTGGGATGCCTACTGTGGTTGGTCTTCCACCTCCTCAAAGCCACCTTCCTCCTCTGACTCCTCTTCTTCAGACTCCTCTCTCTGCGTTTCCACAGGTCCAGCAATCGACGATGACAAGGCTGCTTCTGGTGGTGATGGTGGCCACAACTCTTCTTCTTCATGCTCATCTCTGGCCTGATCCAGCACTATTCGCAGGGCACGCTCCAGAAAAAATGCATATGGTATGAGGTCGATGATGTTGCCTTGGGTTTGACTGACCAGGTTTGTCACCTCTGCAAAAGGACGCATGAGCCTACAGCCATTGTGCATGAGCGTTCAGTAACGTGGCCAAAAAATACACAGCTGCGCAGAGGCTGTCCTCTTTTTTTTTTTTATTAAAAAAAATCTGTTCTTACCAGTTTAATCTCTGTTTTGTCCCCTTTCAGGGGCCGGTGGATGGAATAGATTTTAGGAACCGGGAGATGGAAAAAGATGGTTGGTCGGTCTTCTTCCTTCCAATTTGGGGCACTGTGCGTGTGCCGTGCAATATACTGTGCCACCCTATATCAGTGGTGTGTTAAGTAGTACTATTCCCATCAGTTTAATCCCTGTTACGTCCCCTATCAGGGGACGTGTATCGAATAGATTTTAGGAACCGGGAGATAGAAAAAGATGATCGTTCCTCTTACCTCCAATTTGGGGCATTGCGCATGCGCCGCCCAATGTACTGTGCCACCAATACAAATAGTGTGAACTACTATTCTTACCATTTTAATATTTGTTAAGTCCCCTATCAGGGGACGTGTATTAAATTAAATCCTTGAATGGGGAGATAGAGAAAAAAGCTTGCTCTGTCCGCTTCCTTCTAATTTTGGGCACTTGCAATGGAATTTGCCACCAATGCAACTAGTGTTAACTAAGTGCTATTCCTATCAGTTCAATCTCTGTTTTGTCCCTCATCATGGCCAGCGCGGGTGTAGTGAATAGATTTTTGGAACCAGGAGATGGAAAAAGACCTATGCTCGGTCCGCTTTGTTTGAATTTTAGGTCAATGCGTGTGGGCCGTGCAATGTACTGTGACACCCTATATGAGTGGTGGGCAGTGCGCACAGTACAGTCTGTGGGCCTGAGGCCTCACACACACTGGCAGGCAACTGCAATTATTTTAAAAGGTAAAAATTAAATGATTTTTTTTATCTGCAAGGTACTATGCCACCCGATATGAGTGGTGGGCACTGGCAGTGGGCACAGTACAGTCTGTGGGCCTGACACTCACTGGCAGGCAACTGCAATTATATTAAAGGGTAAAAATTAAATGACTTTTTTTTATCTGCAAGGTACTGTGCCACCTATATGAGTGGTGGGCTGTGGGCACAGTACAGTCTGTGGGCCTGACACACACTGGCAGGCAACTGCAATTATGTTAAAGGGTAAAAATTAAATGACCTTTTTATCTGCAAGGTACTGTGCCACCCTATATGAGTGGTGGGCAGTGGGCACAGTACAGTCAGTGGGCCTGACACACACTGGCAGGCAACTGCAATTATATTAAAGGGTAAAAATTAAATGCCTTTTTTATCTGCAAGGTACTGTGCCACCCTATATGAATGGTGCGCACACAGTACAGTCTGTGGGCCTGCGGCCTCTCACACACGGGCAGGCAACTGCAATATATATATTGATAATTATATATAGAATATATATATAGAAAAATATAAAAATAAATAAAAGCAGATTGATGTACCAGCCCTAAAAAGGGCTTTTTGGGGTGCTGTCAGGATGCTGTCCTTACAGCAGATGGCCCCTTTCACACGAGCGAGTTTTCCGCGTGGGTGCAATGCGTGACGTGAATGCATAGCATCCGCACTGAATCCTGACCCATTCATTCCAATAGGTCTGTGTACATGAGCGTATTTTTTTCGCAGCATGTTCTATATTCTGCATTTTTCACGCAAGTGCAGGTGCGTTGCGTTTTTTCACTGATGGTTGCTAGGAGATGTTGTTTGTAAACCTTCAGTTTTTTATCACGCGCGTGAAAAACACATCAAAACGCATTGCACCCGCGCGGGAAAAAACTGAACAACTGAACACAATCGCAGGCAAAACTGAATGGCTTTTCCTGTGAAATCGCACAGTTTTCACTGAACGCATCCGCAACGCATCCGGACCTAATCCTGACACGCTCGTGTGAAAGAGGCCGATGAGTCTTTGAGAACTGGAGTGGACACAGAACACTGGCCTAGCTAACGCTTTCCCTATCAATTCAGCAGCAGCAGCACTCTCCCTGCTCTAACTAACACTGCAGCTTCAGAATGAATCTAAGATGGATGCTGTCCTTGCTTTTTGATAGGAGGTGGGAGGGTCTGGGAGGGAGGGTATGCGAGGGAGGGTATGCTGACTGGCTGGAATGTGTCTGCTGACTGTGAGGTACAGGGTCAAAGTTTGCTCAATGATGACATTTAGGGGGCAGACCGAACATCGCATATGTTCGCCCAACGCGGTGAACGCAAACATGCGATGTTCGGCGGGAACTGTTTGTCGGCGAATAGTTCGGGACATCTCTAGTAACTGAACGGAATCTTGTAGTATTACAATGTGTTCACTAACAGGGATATAATAATGCACTTCACTGTGCTGAAAATGCCCAATTACAAAAAATAAATTGAGGTTTTTGGATTAAAAAAAAAAACGATCAATTGCCCAGCATTTGCAGCAGAATGTTTGCTATTGAGGTGCTGCCAATAGTTTTGCAAAAAAATAAAAAATGGCAAGAGTGTTTGTGCAAGACAAAGCTTGTCAGCAAGGTGTATAAACTATGAAACAACACACAACTCAGAGGGACCAGTCCCTATGTTAAGCTTTCTCTGATAAAACCCTATAATCTACCCAATTATATCTCCCTGTTTTTTCCATGTAGAGTGTCCCTAGTATTGCTTGATTACTGGTTTGTGTCTGCTTTGCAATTGCTTTTTGGCAGACATAGCCAAGACAAAAGCTCTCAGGTAATAAGTGAAATATAGAATTGTGTTCTACTGCATTCTCAGCAGCAAGACATGACAGAATTCTGCCCCTGATTTACTGTTCAGGTTGTCTGTCACTCTCTGATCCAATCATGGCAAGACAAAAGGGTTATGCCATCCTTTATCCTCTTCCATCGTAGCGTGCTTGGATTTATTTGGCAGACAAATATATGCATTGATTCGCTGATGAATCTAATGTATATTCTGGATGTAACACAAATGGATTTTGCTGCAGAATTGCTGCTGATTTGCAGTGGGATCCACCATGGAAAAATCCCACACGTGTACAATGCATTCGGAAAGTCTTCAGACCTTTTAACTTTTTTCACACTTTTTTCACACTTTGTTATGTGCCAAACTTGTGCTACATAAAAAGTTCAAGCTTTTCCCCATCATTATTGCACCAATACCCAATACTGACAAAGTAAAAAGAGAATGTTTGAAATCTTTGCTAATTTATTGAAAAGCAAAAACTAATTCCATACATACATACATACATACATACATACATACATAATTCCAATCCTTTAATCAGTACTTAGTTGAAGCACCTTTTGCAGCAGTTATAACCTCAAGTCTTCTTGGGTCTAATGCCATGAGGTTTGCACACCTGGATTTTGGGAATTTTCTGGCATTATTTTGTGCAGATCCTGTTAGCTCTGTCAGATTGGATGAGGAACGCCAGTGAACGGTCTCCAGAGATGTTCGATTGGATTCAATTGCCAGCTGTGAGACCTTATATTGACAGGGGTGTTTCTTACCCAGTCATGTCCAATCAACTGAATTTACCAGAGATGGACTCCATTCAAGGTGTAGAAACTTTTCAAAGATGATCAAGAGAAATATTAGGCTCCAATACCTAAATTACAAGTGTCATAGTAAAGGGTCAGAAATCTGAATACTTATGTTCATGCAAAATTTTAGTTTTTAGTTTTTAATAAATTTGAAAACAGTTCTAAAATGATGTTTTTACTTTCTCATTAAGGGGGTTGAGTTCAGAATGATGAGGTAAAACTTGTTTTTTTCAGCACAGGGCCAGAACATAACAAAATGTGAAAAAGTAAAAGGATGTAAAGACTTTCTGAATGCACTATTTATAGGCCTTAAAACATTAGGAAAAAATCTGGTTGCCAGTTTTAATTCCTGGAAAAGTAGTGGAAGGTCCAATATAGCCTGACTAACATATCATTTCATGCTTGGCTTATAGTTTATACTGTATTGTTAGGTGAAGAAGATTTTCTCCATTGATTTTCCAATAGGCGAATCAGCTAAATTATTAGAAAATATCAACTGATTCTCACATTTTTTTCATCAGAATCTCAAACCTAGCAAATCGATTTTATTATCACAAATGTTAGGTAAGTAAATAATACCACCACTGATCTTACAGAGAGAGCGGAAAGTTTGAGGACATAGGACATATAATGGCAAGGTGACTCAGTATCTCACTACACTATCCAGGAAATAGCAGCAAATAACAAATCTTTAAAAATTATATTTTCTGTTAATTTTCCCAAGGGTGAATTAGGTCAGTTCACAGCCGATCTCTTCTGTAGATGAGCAAATATTTCAATAATGCTTTCTAGTTTTATTGTCCAACTTCACTCAAAATCTCAAGTCTAGTGAACCGTTACCATATTTGCTAGTAAATAGTAATAATAATAATAATAATGTAGTAGCAGTGCTAATACTACAGATGACCTACCTAAAGCAATTGAAAGACAGTGGTGCAGAAAGAACCTTTCCGTTCTAAGTAGTTATTAATTTTATTAAGTTTTATATAGTGCTTAAACATAACAAACCAAGCACTGTACAGTGTCCCTGTCTTTACTGGGGTTCACAATATGACTGCCGAATTAACCTATTGGTATCTTTCTGGGGTTAGTGGATAAACCCATTGTTATGACCAGCGGGGGACCAACTTACTCTGAGGGCGATGTCTAAGCACACCCCTTGTTTTTCACACAATACCTCTGATGGTGAGGAGAGACTTTCCTGAGGGGGGTACAGGTGCTACCTCATAGGGAAATTGTAACATGATGGAATCGGGACTAGAGTGTAAACCCACTGGACTGACCTACAGGGGACACAATACACCCAGTGGATGCTGGAATGCCAGAGGCTGATTAGACAAAAGTCAGGCAGAAGTCAGGACAGGTGGCAGTCAGGCAAAGTCCATAAATGTAGATCAGGGTTAGGGCAGGCAGCAATCAGACAAAGTCTTTAAAACGTAGTCCAAAGTCTGATACACAGAATGAGAAGAACCAACAGAACACCTTCGCTGAAACAGGAAACTAGACAAGTTAGGAACCTAAGTTTCTACAGTGCCTTCCTGTAGAAAGAGGCACCTTTAAATAACTCCGGCAGATCAGCTATAGGCAGGGGAAGATAGAGGGTGTGTGCAGGATGCCTTACAAAGGGAGGAGAGACACGCCCGTACACACCCTAAATATACACAAGGAACTCTGAGCCAGAGTGCAAGCTCTGCTCAGAGCCAGGAGGGAAATGCTTCCTGGAGGCAGGAATACAAACCACAGCTAAGAATCCTGCTGCCCGACCTGTCAGCATGGCGTGCAGCAGCGGGAAGCAGTGGAGAAGCCCGGCGCCCATACCTGTGTGTGGAGACAGAATCACAGGAACAGGGAGCTGGTCTAACACCAATGCAAACACAAGGAGAACTTACAAACTCTGTCCAGATGTTGCTTTTGGTCAGATTCAAGCCCATGACCCCAGCACTGCAAGGCAACATTGCTAACCACTGAAACACCGTGCTTCAATTTTAAACATTAATTGCCAAACAGAAAATTTCCCTCAGCACAAAGATGGTTTTACACACAATGATGGAAACTTAATAAGACCAGTGTTTCAACAAGTATTCTGGCATAAGATGAGTCCAACTTGCACCTGATTCTCATCCTATTGATTGAAAACACCTGACTCTAGTTTCACCTTCATATTACATGCTAATCCTAAAGGTTCACATACTTTTGCCACTTACAGACATCTAATATTGGATCATTTTCCTCAATAAATAAATGATCTAGTCTAAAATTGTAACTCGTTTGATTCCTTTCAGTAACCTTTAACTTTAGGGCTTGTGGGAAAATCGGATGTAATTTCAGGTCAAATATATGCAGAAATATAGAAAATTATGAAGGACTCACAAACTTTCAAGCACTACTGTAGCTGTAGCTCTAAAAACTGCATCAAAAACTGCAGTGGCTTAAAAAAATAAAAAAATAAAGCAGGTTTGTAATTCTATAGATGGTGTAAACTTAGATGGGCTGTCTAGACATGCATTTGATTTATCACACTGTCTACTTCTGTCTGCTTATTTTAAAACATAATTTTAGGGCAGAATTCAGGCACAATTTTGAGGCTAAACATTGCATATTAGGCCATGCCCCCTTTCCTGCTAAGCCACATTTTGGAGAAATTTAAGCCAAAATGAATGTGCATTCACATGTGTGAATCCACCCAATGGTAAAATGGAGTGTTGTGTTCTGGCCAAGAGCTTATTTTTTCATCCATGTAATAAGATTTATGCAGTACATATAGAGGAGAAGATGGATATTACTGCTTGTAAAGAAACAGAATTAATCAGTGCATCCTGCAGAGTGAAACAAATAAGCATGTGCACATAATCATAGTTAAAGGGAAAGTCAGTCATAGCAACATTCTATAACTGTACAGTATATGATATATGCTGTATATAAACTAACATTATATATAATCTAGCATCAGAGGATCTTATCAAATATATACTGTATATTGATCAAAAAATATCTATCCACCAACAGTAATGTGATTACAATATGGATGGGAACATAACTCTATACCTATCTCTAAACTGTTTATGGGCATCTAAATAAAGGAGAGTGGAACCCATAAAAAACACAGATTTCTTCCATTATTACTTCTTCGGGTGAGCAGGCAATGACATGTTGTGCTAGCATACCTTCTTAGGTGAAGAGTATAGGTGACTATGTGCCCCCTGATCATAGAAGGTTTGCTGGCACAGAGTGACACAACAGGTCATTGATTGCTCACCTAGCGAGGTAATAATGGTAGCAGTCAGTATTTTTTATGGGTTTCACTCTCCTTTAATTTAGATGCCCATGAACAGCATGGAAATAGGTTTAGAGTTAGGTTCCCATACGTATTGAGGTTAACTTGCTATAGGTAGATGAGCTCAGATACCTCTGATTGTACATTAGATAGGGTGTTAGTTAATAAGTTAGAGATCATATATTATACATTTATAGAATGCTGTATTATCGCAATTCATGCGCTTCTCATCTTCTTTGTGTGGTGCCAAATGAATAGAAGTTATAAGTATGTGTACACCATACTGCTTTCATAATGAGACTAGACACAAGTTTGTTCCATTCAAAGCACTTCTCCTCCTCCAAGCTAAGAGAGCTTTATTCAAAACTATATTCACTTAAATAGTAGACATGACATCACATAAGGGGTGTTTCTTAAGAAAAGGTAATTGGCTCCTTGCTAAGATGGGAGTAGTTTGCTAATTTCAACTCTGAGTTCATAGGTAGATTTGAAAACTGCAACCTAATTCCCCCTCCCCCTTCACAGTGACCTTACACACACATCTGGATAGCGGCCATTTTGTGGACAAAAATGTGTACTACAGAATTTTCACTATATATATATATATATATATATATATATATATATATATATACTGAGGAAGATGGACAGCACTCTAAAAAAATTCCAGGTGTTCTTTATTCAACCAAGTGGAGAGACGACGTTTCGGCTCGACAATAGAGCCTTTTTCAAGCTGAAACGTCGTCTCTCCACTTGGTTGAATAAAGAACACCTGGAATTTTTTTGGAGTGCTGTCCATCTTCCTCAGTATACAATTGGGTCGCTCACACCCCAGGACTTAGCACCCATACCGTTTTGGAGTTGCCCGGTGCTGCCAGTTTTTTTTTCATTTTCACATTTATATATATATATATATATATAAACAAAACTTATCTCTCACAAATCCCTCCTTTTTGCGGAAATAGACCAAAGGTGAACAGGCAAAGTGAGGTACTCTCCCAACGCCCTAAACAGCGAAGAGCTGGACTTTACTTATTGCTTCACCAGGTCCCCTCAACTCCCTTTCGGGTTTGCCTTCACCTTGTCCTATTTACCCCGCAACCATCAACAAGTTATTATTTACTTCAGGATGGAATAATCTTTGTCTTTGACAGGGGCACAGCACATTTACATAGTATGGGCATGGATGAATTAAACATTTCCAAAACAATTTTCCTAACAGAAAACTATACAGCACCCTGTTAAAGCCAAATGCTAAAAACATTGTATTCACTGAACCAGTTCCCAAAAGATTATTCTGATCATGATGTGATTAATTTCAGAATTTTTCCCATCAGATCATTTAATAAAGTCTATCAGTTTCTTCAGATCCTTAGTGATGCTTCCATCAGGGGCAGTGTTGTCCGGAATGTAGATACAGCAGGAACTTCCAACGTTTTTGTAGATCCCTCTTTTTTCTGCTGTCAAGGACCAGTCAGTTCTGTAGAATCATCACTGGAAAAGAGTTTAGTTGTTCTGCCTTTTACCTTCGCAGCATCACAGATGTAATACACAAATCTCTGTTGATGACAGTAGATATGTTAATCCAATCTACACATTTTTATTACTAAACGTGGGAATTAATTAATCAAATCCTGCAGCTATCTGACTTTTAGCTTGAAACTCTTCTACAGACTCCTGTGGCATCCATGTATACATGTGATTCAAAGGATGTAGGTAGTGACCTCCTTAGTCGTGACCGGACATTGTATTTCTTACTGATTTGATCCCACTCAGGAGGTGAGAATAAAACAAATGGCATCAGTACTTGATCAGGGTACTGATTCATTCTACCTGCATCCTGGGTCGGAGTTTTAAATCTCCACACAATCACCAGATATCTACGTTTTTATAATTTTGGTTGATAAACCACCTGTCAGGAATAGGGATGAGCGAACCCGAACTGTATAGTTCGGATTCGTACCGAATTTTGGGGTGTTCGGGACATGGACCCAACATTTTCAAAAAAGTTCAGGTTCGGGTCCGTTGTTCGGCGATTTCTTCCCGCTTTCTGAAGGGCTGCACAGCAGCCAATCAGCTAGCGTCTTGCTTCTTGCCCTAAGAAGCCATCACAGCCGTGCTTACTAATGGCATGGCTGTGATTGGCCAAGTGCAGCATGTGACCCAGCCTCCATTTAAGCTGGAGTCACGTAGCGCCGCACATCACTCTGCTCTGATTAGTGTAGGGATAGGATGCAGCTGCTGTAAGGGCGATATTAGGCAGGGAAAACTCAGCAAAAACACCTAATGAAGTGATCGATCTACAGCTGTGAATCATTCAACTTCTGCTAGTAAATTGCTCACTGGTTTTTAGGCTGCACAGAGCGTTTTTCTGACACTTTTTTCTGGGGTGATTGGCAGCCATTTTGTGTCTTGTGGTGCACCAGCACAAGCTGCCACCAAGTCCATCAATCCATCAATACTATTTATTTATTTTTTTGCTATATCCTACATCGGGGGCTTGGCTGTGCTTATTGTCACCTGTAGAAACTAAGGATAGAAATTTCTATATTTTATTGAGGGGTTAAATTTAATTGCCAAAATAGCAATCCCTTAAATCTGGTGTTCCAGCTGTGGCTAGCCAAGTGTAATACTGTCTGCTGTCTGGCAAAGGATAGATTTTTTTTCTGTGGTGAAATGCAATTGCCAAAATAGCAATCCCCTAAATCTGGTGTCCCAGCAGTGGCTGGCCAAGTTTAATAGTGTCCGGCAAAGGATATATTTTGTTCTGGGGTGAAATTCAATTGCCAAAATAGCAATACCGTAAATCAATGGTTTCTGCTGTGGCAGGACAAGTTTTATAGTGTCCTTCAAAGGATAGCCTTTGTTCTGGGGTGAAATTCAATTACCAAAATAGCAATACCGTAAATCTGGTGTTCCAGCTGTGACTGGACAAGTTTCATAGTGTCCGTCAAAGGATATATTATTTTCTGGGGTGAAATTCAATTGCCAAAATAGCAATACCGTAAATCAGTGGTTTCAGCTGTGGCTGGCCAAGTTTAATAGTGTTCGGCAAAGGGTAGAATTTGTTCTGGGGTGAAATTATATTGCCAAATTAGCAATCCCCTAAATCTGGTGCCCTAGCAGTGGCTGACCAAGTTTAATAGTGTCCGGCAAAGGATAGATTTTGCTCTGGCGTGAAATTCAATTGCCAAAATAGCAATACCGTTAATCAGTGGTTCCAGCTGTGGCGGGCCAAGTTTAATACTGTCCGGCAAAAGATAGATTTTAAATTGTTGGGTGAAATATTACCATTTTTGCCAGGTACAAACCCCTGCACTGCATAACTGACAGGGAACTTACAATTTGCGGTTACATTCTTGCATGAAATAAAGCCTTATTGAGCTGTGAAGCCAAAGGTAGTGGCCAATAACTGTCTTTTTATTTTTTTTTAAATAAATTAGTGTAGACCCCAAAACATTGGGAAAATATAAAAAAATAAAACAAAGTGTAAGTGCATGGTAGTATAACAGTGGTTGGGTGAGGCCGGTATACATGTCTATTCTGCATAAGGCACAAACAAGTCCTGTGGGAACCATGCCTGGTTCTTTTTGCGGACAGGCGGCTGCGCTTGTCTGAGATAATGCCACCAGCCATGCTAAACACACGTTCAGACAATACAGTGGCTGCATGGTAGGCCAGCACCTCCAAGGCATACAGGGCAACCTCAGGACATGTGCCCAATTTGATGACCCAGAAGTTGAATGGGGCAGACCCAGTGGCGCAGCTAAAAATGATTGGGCACCACAGAAAATTTTTGAATGGGGCCCCCCTCCCCCAGTAATTTTTGCGCAAACCCCTTCCTTTCATGCAGCTATGCCTGTGGCTACTAAAGATCGCTCTCTCAGACCAGGCCCAGCAGCTGTTCCATTCGCTTTCTACATTGTCTATACTGCCACTGTAAATAATTTCATTGTATAATACTGTTAGTCCTCCTCCTCCTCCTGGATGGGCCCTTTCTAAGTCATGGCCCCAAAACAGTTGCTTCCCCTGATTCCCCTGTAGCTATTCCCCTAGGCAGACCAATCAGTCAGTACGTGTACTGTTTCACCATGTTGATGAAATGCTTCCTCCTGCTAAGATGTTCCAGATCTGCTGGTGGTGCAGGTTGTTGTGGCGTGATGACAAAGCTTTTCCACATTTTGCCCATGCTAATCATGCCTTCTAAGGTGTTGCTGGTGACCCAGCTGCATTGGCAAATTATTCCTCCTCCTCCTCTGCCTTCACCTTGTGCTTCCACTGAGTCCCCAGTGTCAGGTGTGAATGCCATTAGCAGCGTGTCTACTAGCGGGTTCATCTTCCTATTACACTCCAGTGAGGGAATTAAGGACGGCACATTGTCCTTGTAACGGGGATGCAGCAGGGTGGCCACCCAGTAATCAGCAACAGTTAGAATGTGGCAGTAACTGGGCAGTCGTTGCGCAGGCACTGCAGCATGTAGTCGCTCATGTCTGCCAGGCTGCCCAGAGGAAAGGACAAGCTATCCTCTTTGAGGGAGGTATATCGTTTGTGTCCTCTGTATCCCTCAGAGTTCCTCCTACTCCTCTTCCTCATCCTCCATAACTGTGCCCTAGCTGGACAATTGTGTTCCAGGCCAGGGCCTATGTTGGTGTGAATACCCACCCTCCGTGCCACTTGTATTTGGCTGGCCTTAAGTTAAGGATAAGGCGTGTATTTAGTTTTGTTTCATTATATGGTTAGTTTAGCTGCCTTATAGTTATTTTGATATGTTTTTAAGTAAATTTGTAAATAGTTTGTTAATCGTTTAAGTGAAGGGGGGGGGGGCAGTTGAGTGTGTAGAGTGTGAGGCTGTTTGGGTTTATTTTCCATCCGCTTTCTACACTGTCTTTACTGCCACTGTATCTAATTCCATTGTATAATACTGTTGAGGGGGCCCTGACAAAGTCTTTTAGTCCTCCTCCTCCTCCTGGATGGGCCCTTTCTAGGTCAGGGACCCAAAACAGTGTGCTTCCCACGCTTCCCTGTAGCTATTCCCCTGGGCAAACCCATCAGTAAGTACGTGTACTCTTCCACCATGTTGCTGAAATTCTGCCTCTTGCTAGGATGTTCCAGATCTGCTGGTGGTGCAGGTTGTTGTGGAGTGATGACAAAGCTTTCCCACATTTCGCCAATGCTAACCCAGCCTTCTGAGGTGCTGATAGTGATCCAGCTGCCTGTGAGCTCTCTTGGGTGCCACCCTGCTGAGAACACGGTTCCTCCTCATCCCCCTCATCTTACTTATCCTCCTCATCCTCCAGAACTGTGCCCTGGCTGGACAATTGTGTTCCAGGCCAGGGACTATGTTGGTGCAGAAACCCACCCTTCGAGCCACTTGGATGTCACTGGCCTTAAGTTAAGGATAAGGTGTGTATATAGTTTTGTTTGTTTATATAGTAAGTTTAGCTGCATTATAGTTATTTTAATATGTTTTTAAGAAAATGTGTAAATAGTTTACGGAATTGATTTTCACTGTCTGGTGTTTAGGAATTTCTGCACCCCAAATTCAGCACATGTGGCAGGCAGGGGATGTGTGTCAAACCGGCTAGGCCCAGACCTGCTAGTATATTTTGCCCATTAGCAAACAACACCAGGCCGGGCTGAAGGCTCAGTGGTACCAACCAATGGTCGGTCTGTTGTTCCATGCCTGTCCACAGCTCCTGCGCGGTGCGGGGTTTGACCCACAAACACACAAGTTTTAAAACAACCTGCTGTCGTTTCCCCCTGGCTGTGCTGCTGTGGGTGGTGAAGGTGTTACGCTGAGTGGATGAGGAGGAGGTAGAGGAGGAGGAAGCTGAGTAGGAGGAGGAGGAGGTAACAGGATACAAAGAGAAATGCCCAGCAATCCTCGGGGGCGGAAGGATCATTCGCAAAAATGCTATCCGCCTTTGGGCCAGCCGCTACATTTACCCACTGTGTTGTTGGTTATGTGGACGTTGCCACAGATAGCGTTGCGCAGTGCACACTTAATTTTGTCCACCACTTGGTTGTGCAGGGAAGGGATGGCTCGCCTGCAAAAGTAGCGGCAGCTGGGATACATGTACTGTGGGATAGCCACCAGATAGAATGACAGCATTTCAAAGGACCAGGAAGTTTGAAATAAGGCATTCAGAGCCATGGGTAAGGGGGTACTTCCTCTTTCTATTTCTTTTTCTCTCCAGTGTTTGGGAGATGGACAGCTGGTAGCTGAACAGTTACACTTACATGGGATTTGGTGGAGATGTTTGGTGACAATGACAGATGTGGTGGCGTTGTTGCCACACCCTCTGTTTGCTGGGTGAGAAGTGCCACTGTCACTCACTTGGGCTCAAGTTTAGAATGTTTATTTATTATTTTTCTGTATTTTATTTTAAGTCATTTCCCTATTCACATATGTTTGCAGGGCATTTACCTACATTTTTCTGTATTTTACAGCCATTTAAGTGCCCAAAAGTTCAGGTCCCCATTGATTTCAATGGGGTTCGGGTTCTGGTTGAAGTTCGGGTCGAGTTTGGATCCCGAACCCGAACATTTTCGGGAAGTTCGGCCGAACTTCTCGAACCCGAACATCCAGGTGTTCGCTCAACTCTAGTCAGGAACTATCAGAGTCACTACTTGTCCCATTCAGCTGAATTATATAAGATCAATATCCTGGAGGGAAAACACCAAAGGGCTTTTTCCTATCTAAAATCCTGTCTCTAAGGCCAGTTTGTCTTCATGTTTTTTTTTGTTTTTTTTAATTGGCCAAATATTTACCTCCAATTATAGGTAAGGATGTAGGAGCCACAGATGTAACTGAACTTTGAGGTTTTCCCTTACCAACATTCTAAATTTGCCTAGGGGATCTTTGTCACACATGCTCCTAAAACATATATCCCCGAATCCTGTTGGATAGGATTTCTAATGGACAGGAACAGAGGATTACACTCATTATGTTATAACTGTTTGGTGGTGTTCTCTTCAGGACAGTCATCCTTTGAGACAAACCTTTACCTTTGCTGATTCTAGAGGTAGTTTCCACTGGTTTATATTCCCAACACTTCAGACTAGTGCTCCAGTCTGTTAATCTCTAATATCCACAGTCGGTATGGTCATCTCTAAACACAATTACCATAGACCAGGACAGTTCCAGTCACAGGAATGTACTTATCATACTAAAACCAAGTGTCCTATCTGTCATGTGTCTTACAGTCCACTATACTGCAAAGTCAACTTATCTTGATAATAAGTTGATAATATAACACCGTTGGAATTTGATTTGACTGTGATTTCTCTCTTGTACAATATGAACCAAACAATACGACATGCAAAAACATTATGGCTCTTATAGTCCTGGCACTTGATTGCAACATGACACATAGATCCTTTCAGTCTCTCCTTCCATTTTGACAGCAGTGGTGGTGGTTATCAGGACTTGATGCAGATCTTCAAATCGTAGCTCTAGGACTTTCCACACATGTCTGGTTTCATAAAAACAACTAAAACTTGGAAATACACATTAGACAATCAATTTGTGCAACAGACAACATAATTTAGAAAACTACTATGCTGCATCTGAAGCTGTTGGGGAAAATAGAGACATCATCTAGGGGCATTCCCAAAAAGTACTTCATAAGGCCTATCTTCCGGTTCGGGGTGTACCGGATGGAGAAAAGCCCCAGGGCTAGATACTCTCACCTCAGTCAGTACCTTTTATCTGCAGCCTTTGCCACAGGCCAAATCTCTAAATATTCTGGAAAGAGATCAATACAGACACAAACATATTCACATTGTTTCACCTTTGTTCTGAATGTAGTCAATCCGCAGTCTCTAAAATGGGTGAGATGACCTAGGCATATGCCTTCCTGGAACTCCCATAGTTCTCCCATCATTATTACAGCATTGACCTTCAACTAACCTAGTGGCAGCATTGTTGAACCCAGGAGCCATCCACCGCAGAACCCAATCATACCTTCTCTCTCTTGATTTGCCCATGTTCTAAATCCATCCTCTTTAGGTAGAGTGCTCTCTAGAGGCAGAGGCAGAGGTTTATCAACTCTCCAGAGTCCATTCTCAATCATCACTTCTACCTTTATCCTTTGATGTTTCCTTTCTGTAGCCTGTATCTAAAAAAGACAACCTTTTGGAAGTCTACTGGCCCTAAGCCACCTTGTATCACACAGACTTCCATGTAGCGTAGACTTCAGATAATAGTTCAGCCTTTACCTTCTCAGGCAGCATCAGGGCATCAAACATCTTTCATACACTCAGCATTCATTATTGATGGGCTTACCCATGGATTAAACAATCTCTGCTTTGCCAGATTAGACCATATTAATGAGTAATACCAAAGGGATATCTGGATCTTACACTCAGTCATCTTACAAACCTCAGCGAGTGTCTTCAGCTCTGCCTCCTGCACTCACATTGCTGGATGGAGTGGTTCTTTCTTGACAACATTAGATTAAGTAAGAACAGCATATCCTGTCTGAGATGATCCATCTTCCAAGAACCTGAAATGATCTACCAGAAACTCAAAAATGTGGTTATTAATTGGAGATAGTCATGTGAATTAGAATTTTTATTTTTAGAGGTACTACAGTACTACTCCCTCCCCCCTTTCAGAGGCAGCAGAGTAGTTTTATCCAAATTTGTGCACCTTTAAGGCTGTAAACAGTTAGTAAGAGGAGTAGGAACTGTATAACTATCTACTCCTACACATGTGATACTACCCTTAGCCATGATGAGAGATCATGGAACATGTTTGCAATGAGGCAATAGAAACAAATCCTAAGGATTTTATAGATAATAGGGATCCAGCATTTGATTCTGGATTGTTGATTCCCTATGAGCGTTGCACTTAAAGGGCTGAACATTTGTAGCTCCCACGGGCAAGGAAGTGGGCAAGTACGTACAAAGTATTCCTTCCACCCCCCTTCTTGTAGTGAGGACTCATATGCAGACACGCCCGCCTTAGGCCTTTGTTGAATTGAACTTCTACAAAATGGAGGGACAAAATATAGAACTATAGTGAACTGTATTCAGGCCTAGCTAATAATAGACCTTTCCGGATAATCCTCAAAACCATCCACAAAGGCAGCACTTATGATTTTCTCATTCATCTCTAAGGCATTTTCAAAGCCCAAATCCATCCAACTTTCCTGGAGTCTAATGAAAACTTTCTCCACACTCTCTGCCCTGCACTGATGCACATTCAGACAATGTGACAGGCTAATAACTTAAATGCTTCCTCCCACCCACTAACAACATGAGAAAACTTCCCATTTTTTTATTTTTTTACTACAAACCAGCATAGGCAAGTCCTCTGAATTGGGAATACTACTCATCGGTAAAATTGATGTTACTACTATTTGGGGATAATGGGTACAGCAGATTTCATACATCATAAAATGATGCTAGAAATCTCACATTTTCCTGTGATTGTAATCCACTTCTAAATAAGGACTAAAAGTCCCTAATTTAATAGGATTGGACACTTCCAATTGTCATCATTAGAGATGGCCCGAACTATCCGCGGCGAACAGTTCCGCGCGAACATAGCTTGTTCGCGTTCGCCTCTGCCGGGCGAACATATGCGATGTTCGGTCCGCTCCTATACATCATCATTGAGCAAACTTTGACCCTGTACCTCACAGTCAGCGGACACATTCCAGCCAATCAGCAGCATACCCTCCCTCCCAGACCCTCCCACCTCCTGAACAGCATCCATTTTAGATTCATTCTGAAGCTGCAATCTTAGTGAGAGGAGGGAGGTGTAGTAGCTGCTGATTTAATTGGAAATCGATAGCTAGGCTAGTGTATTCATTGTCCACTCCAGTCCTGAAAGACTCATCTGATCTCTGCTGTAGGTGACAGCGTCCTGACAGCACCCCAAAAGCCCTTTTAGGGCTGCAACATTAGTCATTTCAAAGGACCAGGAAGTTTGAAATAAGGCATTCAGAGCCATGGAGTAAGGGGTACTTCCTCTTTCTATTTCTTTTTCTCTCCAGTGTTTGGGAGATGGACAGCTGGTAGCTGAACAGTTACACTTACATGGGATTTGGTGGAGATGTTTGGTGACAATGACAGATGTGGTGGCGTTGTTGCCACACCCTCTGTTTGCTGGGTGAGAAGTGCCACTGTCACTCACTTGGGCTCAAGTTTAGAATGTTTATTTATTATTTTTCTGTATTTTATTTTTAAGTCATTTCCCTATTCACATATGTTTGCAGGGCATTTACCTACATTTTTCTGTATTTTACAGCCATTTAAGTGCCCAAAAGTTCAGGTCCCCATTGATTTCAATGGGGTTCGGGTTCTGGTTGAAGTTCGGGTCGAGTTTGGATCCCGAACCCGAACATTTCGGGAAGTTCGGCCGAACTTCTCGAACCAGAACATCCAGGTGTTCGCTCAACTCTAGTCAGGAACTATCAGAGTCACTACTTGTCCCATTCAGCTGAATTATATAAGATCAATATCCTGGAGGAAAACACCAAAGGGCTTTTCCTATCTAAAATCCTGTCTCTAAGGCCAGTTTGTCTTCATGTTTTTTTATTTTTAATTGGCCAAATATTTACCTCCAATTATAGGTAAGGATGTAGGAGCCACAGATGTAACTGAACTTTGAGGTTTTCCCTTACCAACATTCTAAATTTGCCTAGGGGATCTTTGTCACTTACATGCTCCTAAAACATATATCCCGAATCCTGTTGGATAGGATTTCTAATGGACAGGAACAGAGGATTACACTCATTATGTTATAACTGTTTGGTGGTGTTCTCTTCAGGACAGTCATCCTTTGAGACAAACCTTTACCTTTGCTGATTCTAGAGGTAGTTTCCACTGGTTTATATTCCCAACACTTCAGACTAGTGCTCCAGTCTGTTAATCTCTAATATCCACAGTCGGTATGGTCATCTCTAAACACAATTACCATAGACCAGGACAGTTCCAGTCACAGGAATGTACTTATCATACTAAAACCAAGTGTCCTATCTGTCATGTGTCTTACAGTCCACTATACTGCAAAGTCAACTTATCTTGATAATAAGTTGATAATATAACACCGTTGGAATTTGATTTGACTGTGATTTCTCTCTTGTACAATATGAACCAAACAATACGACATGCAAAAACATTATGGCTCTTATAGTCCTGGCACTTGATTGCAACATGACACATAGATCCTTTCAGTCTCTCCTTCCATTTTGACAGCAGTGGTGGTGGTTATCAGGACTTGATGCAGATCTTCAAATCGTAGCTCTAGGACTTTCCACACATGTCTGGTTTCATAAAAACAACTAAAACTTGGAAATACACATTAGACAATCAATTTGTGCAACAGACAACATAATTTAGAAAACTACTATGCTGCATCTGAAGCTGTTGGGGAAAATAGAGACATCATCTAGGGGCATTCCCAAAAAGTACTTCATAAGGCCTATCTTCCGGTTCGAGGTGTACCGGATGGAGAAAAGCCCCAGGGCTAGATACTCTCACCTCAGTCAGTACCTTTATCTGCAGCCTTTGCCACAGGCCAAATCTCTAAATATTCTGGAAAGAGATCAATACAGACACAAACATATTCACATTGTTTCACCTTTGTTCTGAATGTAGTCAATCCGCAGTCTCTAAAATGGGTGAGATGACCTAGGCATATGCCTTCCTGGAACTCCCATAGTTCTCCCATCATTATTACAGCATTGACCTTCAACTAACCTAGTGGCAGCATTGTTGAACCCAGGAGCCATCCACCGCAGAACCCAATCATACCTTCTCTCTCTTGATTTGCCCATGTTCTAAATCCATCCTCTTTAGGTAGAGTGCTCTCTAGAGGCAGAGGCAGAGGCAACTCTCCAGAGTCCATTCTCAATCATCACTTCTACCTTTATCCTTTGATGTTTCCTTTCTGTAGCCTGTATCTAAAAAGACAACCTTTTGGAAGTCTACTGGCCCTAAGCCACCTTGTATCACACAGACTTCCATGTAGCGTGAGACTTCAGATAATAGTTCAGCCTTTACCTTCTCAGGCAGCATCAGGGCATCAAACATCTTTCATACACTCAGCATTCATTATTGATGGGCTTACCCATGGATTAAACAATCTCTGCTTTGCCAGATTAGACCATATTAATGAGTAATACCAAAGGGATATCTGGATCTTACACTCAGTCATCTTACAAACCTCAGCGAGTGTCTTCAGCTCTGCCTCCTGCACTCACATTGCTGGATGGAGTGGTTCTTTCTTGACAACATTAGATTAAGTAAGAACAGCATATCCTGTCTGAGATGATCCATCTTCCAAGAACCTGAAATGATCTACCAGAAACTCAAAAATGTGGTTATTAATTGGAGATAGTCATGTGAATTAGAATTTTTATTTTTAGAGGTACTACAGTACTACTCCCTCCCCCTTTCAGAGGCAGCAGAGTAGTTTTATCCAAATTTGTGCACCTTTAAGGCTGTAAACAGTTAGTAAGAGGAGTAGGAACTGTATAACTATCTACTCCTACACATGTGATACTACCCTTAGCCATGATGAGAGATCATGGAACATGTTTGCAATGAGGCAATAGAAACAAATCCCTAAGGATTTTATAGATAATAGGGATCCAGCATTTGATTCTGGATTGTTGATTCCCTATGAGCGTTGCACTTAAAGGGCTGAACATTTGTAGCTCCCACGGGCAAGGAAGTGGGCAAGTACGTACAAAGTATTCCTTCCACCCCCTTCTTGTAGTGAGGACTCATATGCAGACACGCCCGCCTTAGGCCTTTGTTGAATTGAACTTCTACAAAATGGAGGGACAAAATATAGAACTATAGTGAACTGTATTCAGGCCTAGCTAATAATAGACCTTTCCGGATAATCCTCAAAACCATCCACAAAGGCAGCACTTATGATTTTCTCATTCATCTCTAAGGCATTTTCAAAGCCCAAATCCATCCAACTTTCCTGGAGTCTAATGAAAACTTTCTCCACACTCTCTGCCCTGCACTGATGCACATTCAGACAATGTGACAGGCTAATAACTTAAATGCTTCCTCCCGCACCCACTAACAACATGAGAAAACTTCCCATTTTTTTTTATTTTTTTTACTACAAACCAGCATAGGCAAGTCCTCTGAATTGGGAATACTACTCATCGGTAAAATTGATGTTACTACTATTTGGGGATAATGGGTACAGCAGATTTCATACATCATAAAATGATGCTAGAAATCTCACATTTTCCTGTGATTGTAATCCACTTCTAAATAAGGACTAAAAGTCCCTAATTTAATAGGATTGGACACTTCCAATTGTCATCATTAGAGATGGCCCGAACTATCCGCCGGCGAACAGTTCCCGGCGAACATAGCTTGTTCGCGTTCGCCTCTGCCGGGCGAACATATGCGATGTTCGGTCCGCCCCCTATACATCATCATTGAGCAAACTTTGACCCTGTACCTCACAGTCAGCGGACACATTCCAGCCAATCAGCAGCATACCCTCCCTCCCAGACCCTCCCACCTCCTGAACAGCATCCATTTTAGATTCATTCTGAAGCTGCAATCTTAGTGAGAGGAGGGAGAGTGTAGTAGCTGCTGATTTAATTGGGAAATCGATAGCTAGGCTAGTGTATTCATTGTCCACTCCAGTCCTGAAAGACTCATCTGATCTCTGCTGTAAGGACAGCGTCCTGACAGCACCCCAAAAGCCCTTTTAGGGCTGCAACATTAGTCTGCTTTTTTTTCCTTTATATACATATTGCAGTTGCCTGGCCTGCCTGTGTGTGAGGAGCTGCAGGCCCACAGACTGTAGTGTGCCCACTGCCAGTGCCCACCCCTGTCATTCCGTGTGGTACAGGACTTTGCATCAAAAAAGGCATTTAATTTTTACACTTTAATCTAAGTTTAGTTGCCTGCCAGTGTGTGTCAGGCTGACTTCCACTGACTGTAGTGTGCCCACTGCCAGTGCCCACCACTCATACCGGCTGGCACAGGACTTTGCATAAAAAGGCATTTAATTTTTACACTTTAGTGTAATTTCAGCTGCTTGCCTGCTGCCAGTGTGTGTCAGGCCGACTTCAACTGACTGTAGTGTGCCCACTGCCAGTGCCCACCCCCTGTCATCCCGTGTGGCACAGGACTTTGCTTAAAAAAAGGCACTTAATTTTTACACTTTAATCTAAGGTTAGTTGCCTGCCAGTGTGTGTCAGGCTGACTTCCACTGACTGTAGTGTGCCCACTGCCAGTGTCCACCACTCATACCGGCTGGCACAGGACTTTGCATAAAAAGGCATTTAATTTTTACACTTTAGTGTAATTTCAGCTGCTTGCCTGCTGCTAGTGTGTGTCAGGCCGACTTCAACTGACTGTAGTGTGCCCACTGCCAGTGCCCACCCCTGTCATCCCGTGTGGCACAGTGACTTTGCTTAAAAAAGGCACTTAATTTTTACACTTTAATCTAAGGTTAGTTGCCTCGCCAGTGTGTGTCAGGCTGACTTCCACTGACTGTAGTGTGCCCACTGCCAGTGCCCACCACTCATACCGGCTGGCACAGGACTTTGCATAAAAAGGCATTTAATTTTTACACTTTAGTGTAATTTCAGCTGCTTGCCTGCTGCCAGTGTGTGTCAGGCCGACTTCAACTGACTGTAGTGTGCCCACTGCCAGTGCCCACCACTGCATACCGTGTGGCACAGGACTTTGCATAAAAAAAGGCATTTAATTTTTACACTTTAGTCTAATTTCAGTTGCTTGCCTGCTGCCAGTGTGTGTCAGGCCGACTTCCACTGACTGTAGTGTGCCCACTGCCAGTGCCAACCACTGATACCGGGTGGCACAGTAGCTTTGCCGATAAATAAGGCATTTAATTTTTAGACAGTAGTCTAAATTCAGTTGCTTGCCTGCTGCTAGTGTGTGTCAGGCCCACTTCCACTGACTGTAGTGTGCCCACTGCCAGTGCCAACCACTGATACCGGGTGGCACAGTAGCTTGCCGATAAATAAGGCATTTAATTTTTAGACAGTAGTCTAAATTCAGTTGCTTGCCTGCTGCCAGTGTGTGTCAGGCCCTCTTCCACTGACTGTAGTGTGCCCACTGCCAGTGCCAACCACTGATACCGGGTGGCACAGTAGCTTGCCGATAAATAAGGCATTTAATTTTTAGACAGTAGTCTAAATTCAGTTGCTTGCCTGCTGCCAGTGTGTGTCAGGCCCTCTTCCACTGACTGTAGTGTGCCCACTGCCAGTGCCAACCACTCATACCGGGTGGCACAGTACCTAGCACGCGTAGTACCACTTATCTAAAAAAAATGACAGGCAGAGGCAGGCCACACCGCAGGGGCCGTCGTGGTCGTGGTGCTGTGATTTCCACTGTCCCTGGAATAATGCCCAGTTTTCAGAGGCCACGCACTCCTGAACCCGAAAAATTCAGAGGACGTAGTTGACTGGCTTAGACAGGACACCCATCTTCAACAGCTTCCGCTAAGAACCTTGACGCACCATCCTCCTCCAGCTCAGCTTCGGTCACCTGCTCTCAAGTTACCACACACCCGCCCGTCGCCACCACCACCACTACCACCACAGCCACCACAGCCGCTTCACTTGATCCGTCAGAGGAGTTATTTACACATCAGTTGGATGCAATTAGTGATGCGCAACCATTATTGCCAGATGATGTAGATTACGGGGATATGTCCCAGTCAGGCAGTGATTACACACATGGACGTACAGTGTGATGATGATGATGATGATGTTGTACTCCGCTGCTGCTTCCTTTGCTGAGGTGTCAGATACAAGTGAAGCGGTTGATGATGACGATGTGTCCACGGATGCCACGTGGCGTGCCTGCTCGAAGAGAAGAAGAGGGGGAAAGTTCTGAAGGGGAGACGAGAATGAGGAGACGAGTTGGAAGCAGGGGAGGTCGCGCAAAGAGTTAGGTGGCACAGTCAGACAGCATGTATCGGCACCTGGGGTCAGCCAGACAGCACGCCAGTCAACGCATGCTGTTGCCACCACTAGAATGCCGTCATTGCAAAGCTCAGCAGTGTGGCATTTTTTTTGTGTGTCTGCCTCTGATAAAAGCAATGCCATTTGCAACCTGTGCCAAAGAAACTGAGTCGTGGAAGTCCAACACCCACCTTGGTACAACTGCTTTGCGAAGGCACATGATCTCACATCACAAACGCCTATGGGATCAACACATGAGTACAAGCAGTCACACAAACTCAAAGCCACCATGCTCCTCCCTGGTCCAGCATCTTCAGCCACGCCAACCACTGCTGTCCTCCCTGCCCCCTCTCAACCACCCGCCACTCCATCTCTCACCTTCAGCAGTTCCTGCTCATCTGCCCACAGTCAGGTGTCTGTCAAGGACATGTTTGAGCATAAGAAGCCAATGTCACAAAGTCACCCTTGCCCGGCGACTGACAGCTGGCTTGACGGAACTCTTAGCCCGCCAGCTTTTACCATACCAGCTGGTAGAGTCTGAGGCCTTCAAAAATTTGTCGCTATTGGGACACCACAGTGGAAGGTACTCGGACATAATTTTTTTCAAAAAGGCAATCCCAAACCTCTACCATGTCATTGAAAAGAAGTCATGGCATCTCTGGCATACAGTGTTGGGGCAAGGGTCCATCTGACCACTGATACCTGGTCTGCAAAGCACGGTCAGGGCAGGTATATCACGTATACTGCGCATTGGGTCAACCTGCTGACGGCTGACAAGCATGGAATGCGTGGCTCCGCAGCGGAGTTGGTGACACCACCACGACTTGCAGGCAGACCTACTGCCACCTCCTCTACTCCTACTCCATCCTCTTCAATATCCTCCTCGGCTGAGTCTTCTTCTGCTGTGGCGTCTGGCTGCACATCAACTGATTCTCCCAGCTCCCCAGGGGCTATTCCACATCCCGGATACGACAGTGTCACGCTATCTTGGGGTTGACTTGCCTGAAAGCAGAGAGCCACACAGGACCAGCACTCCTGTCCGCCCTGAACGCACAGGTGGATCAGTGGCTGACCCCGCACCAACTGGAGATCGGCAAAGTGGTGTGTGACAATGGAAGCAATCTGTTGGCGGCATTAAATTTAGGTAAGTTGTCACATGTGCCGTGCATGGCACATGTGTTGAATCTCATCGTACAACGTTTTGTGTCTAAGTACCCAGGCTTACAGGACGTCCTCAAGCAGGCCAGGAAGGTGTGTGGCCATTTCAGGCGTTCCTACACGGCCATGGCACACTTTTCCGATATTCAGCGGCGAAACAACATGCCAGTGAGGCGCTTGATATGCGACAGCCCGACACGTTGGAATTCAACACTCCTAATGTTCGACCGCCTGCTCCAACAAGAAAAAGCCGTCAACGAGTATTTGTATGACCGGGGTGCTAGGACAGCCTCTGCGGAGCTGGGAATCTTTTTGCCACGTTACTGGACACTCATGCGCAATGCCTGTAGGCTTATGCGTCCTTTTGAGGAGGTGACAAACCTAGTCAGTTGCACCGAAGGCACCATCAGCGACCTCATCCCATTTGTTTTCTTCCTGGAGCGTGCCCTGCGAAGAGTTCTGGATCAGGCTGTAGATGAGCGTGAAGAGGAAGAGGAAGAGTTGTGGTCACCATCACCACCAGAAACAGCCTTGTCATCATCGCTTGCCGGACCTGCAGCAACGCTGGAAGAGGAGTATGAGGAAGAGGAGTCAGAGGAGGAACGTGGCGGCTTTGAGGAGGAGGAAGACCAACCACAGCAGGCACCCCAGGGTGCTCGTTGTTGTCACCTATCTGGGACCCATGGTGTTGTACGTGGCTGGGGGGAAGAACAGACCGTCAATGACATCAGTGAGGACGAGGAACAGGAAATGAGTAGCTCTGCATCCAACCTTGTTTAAATGGTGTCTTTCATGCTGTCATGTCTGTTGAGGGACCCTCGTATAAAAAGGATGAAAGAGAACGACCTGAACTGGGTAGCCACGCTACTAGACCCCTGGTATAAGCAGAAAGTGGCAGAAATGTTACCAAATTACCGAAAGTCGGAAAGGATGCATAGGTTCAAAACCAAACTAAAAAATATGCTTTACAAAGCTTATAAGGGGGATGTCACAGCACAATAGGAATCTAACAGGGGAAGAGGTGAGTGTAATTCTCCTCCTACCACGGCGGCAAGGACTGGACGATTTACAGATGTGTTGTTGATGGAGGACATGCAGAGCTTTTTCAGTCCTACTCATCGCCACAGCCCTTCGGGATCCAGCCTTAGAGAACGACTCGACCGACAGGTAGCAGACTACCTCGCCTTAACAGCAGATATCGACACTCTGAGGAGCAATGAACCCCTTCACTACTGGGTGTGCAGGCTTTACCTGTGGCCTGAGCTATCCCAGTTTGCGATAGAACTTCTGGCCTGCCCTGCTTCAAGTGTCCTGTCAGAAAGGACCTTCAGTGCAGCAGGAGGCATTGTCACTGACAAGAGAAGTCGCCTCGGTCAAAAAGTGTTGATTACCTCACATTCATAAAGATGAATGAGGCATGGATCCCGAAGGGACTGACAGTGGGGATACGTTTGACTAACAAAGGCCTGATTACATGCCTTGGCCTCAAAATGGTCCCCACGCTGCTGTATTTAATGTCTGCATACCGGATGACTTTCGTGAATTCTCCACCACCAACTAGGGTTCAAGCCGCAATGTTTTAGTCACTTTTCTGCCTGGAAAACATAAATTTTCCGGCCGCTGCTACAATAGCGGCTGCAACATTGCCATTATTTTTCAGGCATGTGTACATGCCTAATTTTTCTGTCCTATGGTGCAGCACTGTGGCTGCAAAAACAAACCAAAAAAAAAAGGCACATACAAGTGTCAATTCCCCTTCGTGATCGTTACCTTGTTGTGGTGAAGGGGCTTGCGTATCACAATGAAGCAATCATCATCACCTCTATAAGTGTGTTGGCAATGTTGCCACACCCCAGATGATAAGGCCGTTGCTTCATTACGGTCAGACCAAAAGCGATCGGGTGGCCACACTACTAGACCCCCGGTATAAGCAGAAAGTGGCAGAAATGTTACCAAATTACCGAAAGTCGGAAAGGATGCAGCAGTTCAAAACCAAACTAAAAATATGCTTTACACAGCTTATAGGGGGATGTCAATCGGGGATTCGACAATGGTTAATCAATTCGACCGGATAGGGTCCGTAACAGGGATTAAACTGATAGCAATAGTACTAGTTAAGACACCACTCATATAGGGTGTCACAGCACATTGCTCTGTGCACGCGCAGTGCCCCAATTTGGGAGTAAGAGGACCGACTAAGCTGCTTTTTCCATCTCCGGTTCCTGAAATCAATTCAGTTTAGTGTATGAGAGTTTGGTCTGTCACTGTGAAGGCAGTCGAAGGTACCCGGCCTAAATTTTTTTTCACAAAAGGCAATCCCTGATATGGGACGTAACAGGGATTAAACTGATGAGAATAATACTACAGAAAATACCACTCATATCAGTGGAGGGAGCCAGCGTTTTTTTAACCATCTCCCCGTTCAAAAAATCTATTTAATAAATGGCCCCCAGATTGGGGAGTCGGGGACGTTAGAGGGATTAAACTGATGAGAATAGTACTACAGAAAATACCACTCATATCGGGTGTGACAGTAAATTGCACCAAAAAAACTTTGCTCAATTGAGCTCAATTCACCACTTTTACCCTTAATATTTAAATCAGTAAAACTTCACTTTTATTAGTAGTTCTCTAAAAATGTTTGTGAGTTTTGACACACTTGTTAAAACTACTGCTCGAATTTGCACACTGCTATCGCACAGGTTGCTAGTGGTACTACTTGAGTCTGTCCTTTCCCCTGAAGACGCCAGTTTATCTGGTGAAACATGTTGGGGGACAGAATCTGTTGGTTTTAGCTCTGCTCGAGTTGCTAAACACTGAGTAGGAAACAGTAGGAAACAGTTATTTACTTTAGGGTGTATGTTCACAGCACCGAGTACCCTGCAGGATTAGTCAGGCAGGTAGTTATACACTGATTGCAAACTTGTGTGAAGGTTAGGAGGGTAGTGCACACCCTCCGTTACCACTAGCAACCTGTGCGATAGCAGTGTGCAAATTCGAGCAGTAGTTTTAACAAGTGTGTCAAAACTCACAAACATTTTTAGAGAACTACTAATAAAAGTGAAGTTTTACTGATTTAAATATTAAGGGTAAAAGTGGTGAATTGAGCTCAATTGAGCAAAGTTTTTTTGTTGCTATGGAACCCTCCCTTAATAGGGTCTCTAGTTTTTTTATAACAGTAAATTGCACGGCGCAGACGCAGTGACCGTGGTTTAAAACAGAGTGGAGGGAGCCAGCATTTTTTTAACCATCTCCCCGTTCGAAAAATCTATTCAATAAATGGCCCCCAGATTGGGGACGTTAGAGGGATTAAACTGATGAGAATAGTACTACAGAAAATACCACTCATATCGGGTGTGACAGTAAATTGCACGGCGCAGACGCAGTGACCGTGGATTAAAACAGAGTGGAGGGAGCCAGCGTTTTTTTAACCATCTCCCCGTTCGAAAAATCTATTCAATAAATGGCCCCCAGATTGGGGACGTTAGAGGATTAAACTGATGAGAATAGTACTACCGAAAATACAACTCATATCGGGTGTGACAGTAAATTGCACGGCGCAGACGCAGTGACCGTGGGTTTAAAACAGAGTGGAGGGAGCCAGCGTTTTTAACCATCTCCCGTTCGAAAAATCTATTCAATAAATGGCCCCCAGATTGGGGACGTTAGAGGATTAAACTGATGAGAATAGTACTACAGAAAATACCACTCATATCGGGTGTGACAGTAAATTGCACGGCGCAGGCGCAGTCACCGTGGTTTTTAACCATCTCACCGTTCGAAAAATCAATTCAATTCATCTTTTGGGGACCCTTGGTGTTGTACGTGGCTGGGTGGAGGAAGAAACCTTCAATGACATCACCGGGACGTGGCTAGCTTGGTATCCAACCTTGTGCAAATGGGGAGTTTGCGGTTGTGCAAATGAACTGTTTGCGGTGCATTAAAGGGAGTTTGGTCTGTCAATGTCAGTGAAGCAGGCGTAACCCTTACACTACCTGATCGATACAACATCATACCTGATCGTATACACACACTGGATGTTTTAAAGCACGTTATTCCAAACAATTTAGGAATGTTAGTTGATTTATGCCCTTTATGGATTTAAACCCGACTCTGCGTCCACTACGTAATTTTCCATGGGAGTTTTGCCATAGATCCCCCTCCGGCATGCCACAGTCCAGGTGTTAGACCCCTTGAAACAACTTTCTCATCACTATTGTGGCCAGAAAGAGTCCCTGTGGGTTTTAAAATTCGCCTGCCAATTGAAGTCTATGGCGGTTCGCCCGGTTCGCCCGTTCGCGAACATTTGCGGAAGTTCGCGTTCGCTGTTCGCGAACTGAAAATTTTATGTTCGCGACATCACTAGTCATCATAGGGATATTCACTGCAGGCACATTTTAAACTAGTGGAACATACAATTGGGACATACTGGAACCTATAATATGAACACACATGTTACGATCTTCACAGTCTAAAGATGCATTCCCAATTACCAGCCCCCACCATAAGGGGGATCGAATTCCTGAGGAGGACAGGCAGGAGGGAGTTTTTGTAGAACTACAAGCACAAAATAACCATTATTGGTTACAGCAGATGTGGTGGGGGAAGGGATGCCACATGGCAGACTCTTTGTTCTCTATAGGAATTAAAAATCCTCCATCTTGCATGGACATACTGATAATTTCATTTCTTCACTTTCTTCAATTTCTATCAATCACTTTTATAGACAATTGTCACCATTACTGTACCAGCCTATTACTATCCTTCGACCAACTTCTCTTTTCATTCAATACAATTTCCACAATCCTTAATTTAGTCTACCTTCTACTGCACTTTCCTTCTTATGTTGTTTTAATGTACAGTCTCTAAGGAGAACTCTTACACAATACTACGTATTTCCAGGTAATACCGGAAATCTCTGCTACATAGTATCACAATGCTTTCAACTTTTTCTTTATTTTAACTGAAACTTTTCCTCTTTCTCTCATCAGCTGAGCCACTGTTAGCATCTCCTCATTATACCCTGCAACATTAGAATTTCCCATTATTGTGGGGCTCCACAGCTTAACAATATGCGGCTATTATTGATCCCACAGTCTGACACTAAAATAAGAAAATGGTAATACACAATTAAAACAATATACAACCACTACTGATCCCACACTACCTTTGGTGAAGACCCCAGGTCTAATTCACCTCTTAGGGATACACAATTTTAATAACTTTCAATCGCCTATATAATATGCGATTGGTGTTAATCCTAATCTCTGTAAGGATACACAATCTTAATAACTGCCAATTGAATTGGTGTTAATCCTACTCTCTGTAGGGATACACAATCTTAATAACTGCCAACCGAATTGGTGTTAATCCTACTAGTCACTCTCCAAGACTCTCGTCAGAGCTTGGCTGGGATCCAATTCTACGTCACAGGATATGCATCAGCTGTCTAATAACTTCCGTTCTGCTCAGTTTCAGCACGTTCTACCACACAAAGAAGGAATATTCAAACAGGTTCTTTCGCTCCAAAGGACAGATCAGCTATAATTTGAACCCTTCTATCGCGATAACACCAATTCAACTCTTGAGAATTAACTTGGGCAAAAGATTCAGAGGAGGTGTAAGAATTAAAGCTTCTTACCTTATTTTAACCGGCATGACCTCGTCTGATAATTTTGACCAAGTCCTCTCATGGTGTTTGAATCGGAAATTACGCAAGCTGATCTGCCACAGGTTGGGTGTCATTTTGTTATCGCAATTCATGCGCTTCTTATTTTCTTTGTGTGGTGCCAAATAAATTGAAGTTATAAGTATGTGTAAACTATACTGATTTCATAATGAGACCAGACACAAGGTGGTTCCATTCAAAGCACTTCTCCTCCCCCAAGCTAAGAGAGCTTTATTCAAAACTATATTCACTTAAATAGTAGACATGACATCACATAAGGGGTGTTTCTTAAGAAAAGGTAATTGGCTTCTTGCCAAGATGGGAGTAGTTTGCTAACTTCAACTCTGAGTTCATAGGTAGATTTGAAAACTGCAACCTAATTCCCCCTCCCCCTTCACAGTGACCTTACACACACATCTGGATAGCGGCCATATTGTGGACATAAATGTGTACTACATAATTTTCACTATATGTGTATATATATATATATATATATATATATATATATATATATATATTTATATATATATATATATATATATATATATACACAAAACTTATCTCTCACAGCTGCTATGCCCGACTTTTCTTTTAAAGGCTTCATCTCAGCACTTTCACTTGTTACACACAGAACAAGGAGCAGCCGCACAATGAAGTGAAAGCAGGTGTTTAAGAATGTGAGCAATATGGTTCACCTTTATTGCATGTTTGCTGCTTGATCTGTTGTTTGTTTGCCTTCTTTCCTGAAAATCTGGGGGTAAGATTTGATGTCAGTTTTCATTAAGTTTGCTTTTGTGTTCCTTTGTGCCAAACTAATCAAGTGTTGATTGAGTAGAAATGCTACAGTTTTTTTTACACCACTCCCTAATGTGAGTTTGTGACTTTTTTCCAACTTTTAAAAAAGTAATGGTGGTAAATCTGGAGTAAAACTAATTAACATAGTTAACAGCAACAACTTTTTCACCCACTTTTCAAAACTGGAGTGAGGCTACTTTCACACTAGGGTTAATATTTTTCGGTATTGAGATCCGTCATAGGGTCTCAATACCGAAAAAAAACGCTTGCGTTTTGTCCCCATTCATTTTCAATGGGGACAAAACGTAACTGAACAGAACGGAAGGCTCCAAAATGCATTCTGTTCCATTCTCATACCAGAGAGCAAACCGCAGCATGCTGTGGTTTGCTTTCCATCCTGGGATGCTGAGCAAGACGGATCCGTCATGACCCACATTGTAAGTCAATGGGGACTGATCCGTTATCTCAGACACAATAGAAAATGGATGCGTCCCCCATTGACTTTTAATGGAGTTCATGATGGATCCGTCTTGGCTATGTTAAAGATAATACAACCGGATCCGTTCATAACGGATGCAGGCAGTTGTATTATCAGTAAAGGCAGCTTTTTTGCTTAACCCTGCCGGATCCAGTAAAAACACTAGTGTGAAAGTAGCCTGAATGGTGTAAAATGCAAAAAGTAATGACATTTTTGTGCAAGTGAGCCCAAAAGAAACAAAGCTATATTTTGCAATTTTTGAAGCCAGAATTCAGAAATGCAGTGTATGATAAAACTCCACCACTGAGTTCAGTTACTCTGATCTAATATGTTGCCGTTACTTTGCACCATTTTTGTGACTCATCTTAGACCCTGATCTGTAGTTGCAGATGGTACATTATATGCTTCCCTCCTTCTACTGGAAATGCCTCTAACAGCACACCAAAGAGTTCTCCTAATTTTTCCTAGTCTAAAATGCTATGCATTCATCTTAATGTTGTCTGATACAGTTACTCTCTTGTCTTTCTGTGACTAAAATTATATCCCAAGACAATATTTAAATGTATTATTCCTTTATCCCTAGATTTATTATTTTGCACTTGAAAACATGAAACTGTGGCTTTTACTGTCTTTTTCCATCTTAGCTAAATTATTCTTTGTATTACAGAAGATACTTGCAGGAAAATCCACCCTTTAGCAAAAAGACAAGCACAAACGGTACAGCACATGGAACAAGCCAAAACAAGAATATTTATCTTATAACCAGCTGAATATGCTCAGAACTATGCAATTATTAGTTTCTCATCATAGGTTATACAGTATAACGTATTGTTTGTGTGGAATTATGATAAATACCTAATAACCAAGAATAATATTTATGTGACTTAATCTGTCCTCAATAAGACTGTGCTTATTCACATGTTTCTAAATGAGCAATATTTAAAGGCTATATGGACACTTGTTTTTTTAAAAATATTTAATTTTTTCACATAGTTACAAAGCTCATCATTGAATAAGGAAAAACCAATTAAAAAATAAATCATACCATGGCTACCATGGCCATCTTGCTTGGAGATCCAGTGCAAAATCTCATGAGGCGCGTCATGGCGTAATCACGTCGGCTGGCGTGGTGACGTCATATGTCACTGCGCACAAGATATCGCAAGATAGCTAAAGTTGGCACTTCGTGCTCAAATGGATGAGGTAAATGTTATTTTTTTTTTACCACCATTTCAGGGAAAATCGATTAGTTACCACGAAGAACGAGGAAATTCGGCTTTGAGACAATTAGAATTTCCTCTGAAATTCGTATCAAAGTTTTGAACATCAATTTGCTCAACACTAATAACCATAAATAGTGCCACAAACTGGACTTTGATGATCACACTTTGGGCACCTGTAATAAACATTATGGGGCACATTTATCACTTAAGATCATGTCACTTTTAAGTCTGATTTTGCATTGTGTGGTTGAACCAAATTTATGGAATGTTGCACAATGTTGTATGACTTAGTATTTAAAAATACACCAGGGGGGCTACCTGGCGTAGAATGCGATTATTTTGAAACATTTCCAACTTTCACAGATAATAAATGTGCCATAATCCATGTCTAATCTCACTTTTCAGCCTTCAACATTCATAGAGAACTTTGGAAAGTGGTGTAACTCCTAAATGCCGCAGAACTGTTGCAGAAAAATTTCTACAACAAAAAAACAGACATATCTGGTTTGATATGTGTCACCCTCTTTGTCCATTCTAAGTAACACAGGCATTGTAGATTCTTTTCTTTTCAATTTTCTTTTTATTAAATGTAAGTAAGTATGAGTAACAAATATAAACAGATATTGTGTTTTTAGTACATTAATCGACATTATAAACAAGTACAGCATGAGTTCAGTAAATCAGAGGAAATCTATTGCTTGACAATAAATACATATTGAAGCGTCAAGTGCAGTGGCTAGAACATATGTTAGCAAGACTGTCGAAGGGTGACACGGCCTCCATGGACATCGCACCTGCTTAAGATAGAACTTGTATAGAAAACATAACATAAGAGCAAGAGAAAAAGGACAGAGAGGAGGCAACCAGAGAAGGGAGAGATTTGAAAACACTAAGATGCTTTAACGTTATGTTATCGTTTGGCAGATGCTCATTAAATTGTCTAAGTGTATATAAAAGCATCTAGGCAGGTATCAAGTCGAGGTGTGTTTAAGGAAGGTATTGGAAGTGCAAAATGAGATCCAAGGTGACCATGTTTTCTTAAACTTAGCATGTGTATTATATGAATAGGTCATTTCGATATGATAAAGTTGGTCTACTTTAATTAACCATTGGGAAGCTGAGGGACAATGTGTAGATCTCCATAGAGGAGGAATTAGAATCTTACCAGTGGTCAGTAATAGTATAAAAGAGAGAAGGATACAGCTTGGTACACCCCACAAATCTTCGATCCAATTGACAAAGATCATTGAAGGTTCTAGCAATGTTGACAAGGAAGATATAGCTTTGGATATGTCCAAAACTGTGATCCAGTAGGATGCAAGTTTGGAGCAAGACCACCAGATGTGCAGATATGTTTCTCTCTCTGTACTGCACCTCCAACACATAGCTGGGAAAAATGGGTACCACTTATTAGACTTAACGGGTGTAACATACCAGCGTGAGATTATTTTGTCAAGGTTGATCTTAAAATTGGATAGTGAGCTAAATGTATCTAAAATGTTTAGTACTACTGGGATTTCTTTTAATGGGTCTTTTAGGATAAGGAGTAGGTTGTCAGCGAAGGCTGACGCTTTATGTTCCACTGAGGCTATAGAAAAGCCTTTAATGGTAGGATGTTTTGATATCCTCTGGATTAGGGTTTCCAAAACTAATATGACTACTGAAGGTGAAAGCAGACAGCCCTGCCGATTTTCATTCAGGATATCGAAAGGGTTGGATAGAGTTCTATTTAAAGCACAAAAGTGACGCTAAAACATAACCTTTATTAGTATATATATAAGATTAGAAGATAGCACCCGTGGGTAGGATTACATGAATTGTGGGGTGAAAAACATGCTCGTAGTCCAGGGTGACGGACTTGAGCAATAGGAAATTTTCACGCCACAACACTAGGTTAGAGAAAAAATATATGTTTTTTAAAAACCGGCCAGTCTGAACAGACATGTAAGCTGCCGGACAGCAGGATTGCTGATTAACAAGACCGCATGTAAACAAGGACCCAGCTGTAGTCCAAGAGAGACAGCGTACCACTGTCAGTGCGGTAGCAGGTATATGGGAAAATACCCCCTCATATATGCTGGCTCGACGCGTTTCTTGTGTCAATAAAGACACATCATCAGGAGCAAGAGGGATAAGGGATGGTAGCAAGAGAACCTGCCTAAGGTACTGCCACGCTAAGTATTCGTGGCGGCACCTGCCGGCGCTATGAGGGTGGACCTCACATATTACATTGTGGCTCAGATTTATTGATGACATTCTCATTTTCTGGTCAGGCACGGCTGATGAATTTGGATCTTTTGTGCGAGCCCTCAATATCAACAAGTATGGACTTTTTTTTACATCTGAGATCCATTTTGAGAGCATCAATTTCTTGGATCTGACCATTTTTAGGGATGGTACTGGACAGGTGCACACTAGTCTTCATCGTAAAACCACGGCCACTAATTCCCTTCTTCATTGGGACAGTTGTCATCCGGTCCCTTTGAAGAAGGGGATCCCTCGCGGTCAATATTTACGGGTCCGTCGCATTTACGGGCTCGCTAATAACTTCAAGTCAGTATTCAATAGATAAATAGGTCTATAGTTGCTACAAACTTCAGGGTCTTTCCCTTCCTTATGGATAAGGGAGATATGAGCTTCAATGGTTTGTCTTGCTATTGCTGAGCCTTGTAGGACAGCATTACAGAAATTTTAAAGGTAAGGCAGGAGTTTGTCTCAGAAGGTTTTATAATAGGAGATTAGAAGGCCATCTGGGCTAGTGCTCTTGCCTGTAGGGCTCTTTGACAGAATTGACTGGACCTCCTGTATACTAAAGTGTTTACACAATGCAGTTTATTGTTCTATAGAGGTGATGCTGGATAGAAAGTGTATTTTATGTTTCTGCGTATTTTTGTTAATTGGTCACCTGAGTCTTGGGAGGAGTGCAGTTGGTAGAGGGTCTATAATTTAAGAACTGGCCGAATGTTTTAATGAGTAGATCTACATTAGACATGAGCGAATTTTTCAAAACTTTGTTTCGCCGGTTCGCCAAATTTTTCGGGAAAAATTAAATTAGATCCGGATTTATTTGCGGCGAAATACACTAAAAAACAGCAATTTCCAGGCTGCTGAGAGCCTTTATAGTGGTGTAGAACACTGTGCCTTGCAGTAACACGCATAGGGAGTCTGCATTGGTAGTGAAATAATACTGTGAGTCTGTATGACATGCAGATGACAGGCGTAGCTCTTAGAATCACTGCACACTTCACTTATTTCAGTGGTCGCGGTGCCAAAACTGACTAAATATACATAGATGTCTACAGAACCTGTTCTATTAAACACTTATACAAGTATAGCCCCCCTGACAGAGTGGAGAGGGTGTCAGCAATAAGTTTGTCTTGACATCACTGATTATTTTGCCCTTCCTCTAAACCGTCAGAAAAATAACCCACAAAAAACTGATCCTGTCTGTGGAGCATATGCCTTCACTCAGTCAGCATTTGCTCAATAATCCATCAGTATTGCTAACGCCAAAAAAATATAGGAGTGGATCTAAAACAGAGATGACATGTGAATGGAATATTTGCATGTCTTCTGTGTTTTGTACCCTCTCATGCTTTTGGCTACCAAATCATAAGCAAATTCTGATGGGACCATACAGGCCTTTCAGCTGCTACACAGACAGGATCTGTTGTGCGTCTCATTTTTCCTTCCTTCTGACACATCAGAAGTGTCAAATAAATGATGATGTCAGCCAGGCTGAAAGCCAAAACAGTGGACCAGTCATAAAGTGGGGAGGGTGGGAACAGTATGAGAAGTCCACAGAGTAAACCTATGACATAGTGGTGAGGTGGCATGAGGAGACCACACAGCAGCATCAGGAGGAAGCCACAGAATGGCACAATGACCGAGTGTGGAGGCGGTCACAGCATGAGTAGGCCACAAAGTGGCACAATGACAGAGTCTGGAGGTTGCAGCAGCATGAGTAGGACACAGAGTGGCACAATGACAGAGTCTGAAGGTGTCAGCAGCAGTATCAGGAGGAGGCTACAGAATGACACAATGACAGAGTGTGGAGGCGGTCACAGCATGAATAGGCCACAAAGTGGCACAATGACAGAGTCTGGAGGTGGCAGCAGCATGAGTAGGACACAAAGTGGCACAATAACAGAGTCTGGAGGTGGCAGCAGCATCAGGGGAAGGCCATAGAGTGGCACAATGACAGAGTCTGGAGGTGGCAGAAGCATAAATAGGCCACAGAGTGGCACAATAACAGAGTCTGGAGGTGTCCCCAGCATGGGTAGGCCACAGAGTGGCACAATTACAGAGTCTGGAGGTGGCAGAAGCATGAGTAGGCCACAGAGCGGCACAATGACAGAGTCAGGAGGTGGCAGCAGCATGAGGAGGCCACAGATTGGCGCAATGACAGAGTCTAGAGGTGTCTGCAGCAACAGGAGGAGGCCACAGAGTGGCACAATGAGAGAGTCTGGAGGTGGCAGCAGCATGAGTAGGCCGCAGAGTGGCACAATGACAGAGACTGGAGGTGTCGGCAGCAGCAGCATCAGGAGGAGGCCACCTGGTGGCACAATGACAGAGTCTGGAGGTTGCAGCAGCATGAGGAAGCCACAGAATTGCACAATGACATCGAGTGACGATCGACCAAGATAATTCTGGGGGAGCATGTCTGGCATGAACAGGCCTCTAGTGGCTACAGACAATGAGAAGACAAAGCGTCAAGAAATCTTTGAGCCTGGAAGAGTCGCGAAGTTCATCAAGATACGTCAATAAAGATTTTACCGCATATAACCGCAGGCTGACCACTGAATTCATTTTTTTTTCAGACCAAAATACTTCAATAAAGATTTTACCACCTATTACTGCAGCGCTGAACGCTGAATAAAATTAGTTTTTCCTCCCAAAGACATCAATAAAGATTTTACCACATATAACTGCAGCGCTAATGCTGAATACAATTTCTTTTTCCACAGAAATACTTCACAAAAGATTTCAGCGCTGAACGCTGATTAAAATTAGTTTTTCCACCGAATTATGTCACAAAAGATTTTACGACATATAACTGCAGTGCTGAACGCTGAATAAAATTAGTTTTTCCGCTGAAATACGTCAATTAAGATTTTACCACATATAACGGAGCACGGAGATGGAGAGGGTCTCCGGAGTCCCCCGCAATATACGTATGTCTGATAAATGAACCGCTGACTCCGACAGAAGCTCCTGGGAAGGTTATGGAGTGGGACGGTCATCTAGCATGTATTCTCCCCGCTAAAGGATTATTTTGAAAGTGTGTAGAAGCCACATGGGGCTCCCACGCTGCAGATTTATTATGGAGACATCATGGAGATTTTACCGCATATACAGGTGCAAGAAAAAGTGTGTGAACCCTTTGGAATGATATGGATTTCTGCACAAATTGGTCATAAAATGTGATCTGATCTTCATCTAAGTCACAACAATAGACAATCACAGTCTGCTTAAACTAATAACACACAAAGAATTAAATGTTACCATGTTTTTATTGAACACACCATGTAAACATTCATGGGGCAGGTGGAAAAAGTATGTGAACCCCTAGACTAATGATATCTCCAAGAGCTAATTGGAGTGAGGTGTCAGCCAACCGGAATCTAATCAATGAGATGAGATTGGAGGTGTTGGTTACAGCTGCCCTGCCCTATAAAAAATACACACCAGTTCTGGGTTTGCTTTTCCCAAGAAGCATTGCCTGAATGATGCCTCGCACAAAAGAGCTCTTAGAAGACCTACGATTAAGAATTGTTGACTTGCATAAAGCTGGAAAGGGTTATAAAAGTATCTCCAAAAGCCTTGCTGTTAATCAGTAGTGTTGAGTGCGAATATTCGAATAGCGAATTTTTATTACGAATATTGCAAATATAGCGCTATATATATTCGCTATTTCGATTATTCGTAAGCTGTTCTTACCTGTGCGGAGGATTTCTGGCTCCCTGCCTGCTCCAGTCAATGCCCGTTGCCGCTTCTGCCGACTTCCTGTGTGCATGGGAACGCCTCCATGCTAAAATGTACTGTCGGATGTGAGAATCACGATCTCACAAATTTGACTAAGTTGTAATCGCAATGCGATTAATATAACCAGAATTATTCGCATTGCGATATTCGTTATATTCTAGCAATACAACCATTAGGAACCCAGCTTTAAGTTGAATTCGCAATGCGAATAATACAGGTTATATTAATCGCATTGCGAATTCAACTTAGAGCTGAGTTCCTAATGGTTGTTGCTAGAATATAACGAAGATTAAGAATATAGTGCTATATTCGTGAATTTGTGATATTCGTCGTCTTTGTTATATTCTAGCAATACAACCATTAGGAACTTAGCTCTAAGATCAATTCGCAATGCGAGTATAAGTTCACTTTGCGAATTAACCTTTGAGCTGAGTTCCTAATGGTCGTCGCTAGAATATAACGAAGATTGAGAATATAGCGCTATATTCGTGATATTTGTTATATTCTAGCAATATAGCCATTAGGAACCCAGCTCTAAGTTGAATTCGCAATGTCAAGAATACAAGTTATATTAATCGCATGGCGAATTCAACTTAGAGCTGAGTTCCTAATGGTTGACAACCATTAGAAACTCAGCTCTAAATTGAATTCGCCATGCAATTAATATAACCTGTATTACTCGCATTGCGAATTCAACTTAGAGGTGGGTTCCTAATGGTTGTATTGCCAGAATATAACGAAGATTGAGAATATATTGCTATATTCGTGGTATTCATTATCTTCGTCAATTATAGCAATACAAGTTACAACCATTTTGAACTCAGCTCTAAGTTTAATTCGAGATTCGAATATAAATTCACGTAACAATGGGGAGAAACAAGACTGGATCGTACATCCACAATGCTTAACCCTTGATATGTGCTCTTCAGCTACATTACTATAGTACTAGTCCCCCATATCGCATGCAAATATTGGAGACATTAGTGTACATTTTGATCAAAAGGTAATAAGCCCACTCACCCCATCACGGTTGTCTCCTAGAGTGGGTCCCTACTCTGTCCATAATCTGATAAGGGTGCCGTGCTGCATGGCGACACGTGGCGCCATCCCAGCAGGCTGCAGTTACGCCAGCCAGCCAGAAAAGCACCACAACAACAAAGGCCACCATGCAGCACAGCACTGTCTGAACAGGAGCCTAATGCAACCTGCTCAGTATTAATAGAAACCAGGACTAACAGCTAGTGGGTCCATTACACTCTTATGCAGTCTCCTGCTAATTAATTAAAACCACCTGTGGCAAGTGAGAGGAGTGCTGATACCAGGAATAAAAAAGAAGGAAGATCAAATATGTGTCAATGGGGAGAAACAAGACTGGATCGCACATCCACAACGCTTAACCCTTGATATGTGCTCTTCAGCTACATTACTATAGTACTAGTCCCCCATATTGCATGCAAATATTGCAGACATTAGTGTACATTTTGATCAAAAGGTAATAAGCCCACTCACCCCGTCACGGTTGTCTCCTAGAGTGGGTCCCTACTCTGTCCATAATCTGATAAAGGTGCCGTGCTGCATGGCGACACGTGCACCGTCCCAGCAGGCTGCAGTTATGCCAGCCAGCCAGAAAAGCACCACAACAATAAAGGCCACCATGCAGCACAGCACTGTCTGAACAGGAGCCTAATGCAACCTGCTCAGTATTATGATCCAGTCTGTCTCTCCGTGGATATAAATTCGCTTAACATTCGCAATATATAGAATAATGACGAATATTCGATTTCGACGAATATATGACGAATATTCAATCGAATATTCGCAAAATATCGCGAAATCGAATATGGCAACTCCCGCTCATCACTATTAATCAGTCCACGGTAAGACAAATTGTTTATAAATGGAGAAAGTTCAGCACTGCTGCTACTTTCACTAGGAGTGGCCGTCCTGTAAAGATGACTGCAAGAGCACAGCGCAGACTGCTCAATGAGGTGAAGAAGTTTCTAGAGTGTCAGCTAAAGAGTTAAAGACTTACAAAAGTATCTGGCATATGCTAACATCCCTGTTAGCGATTCTATGATACGTAAAACACTAAACAAGAATGGATTTCATGGGAGGATACCACAGAGCAAGCCACTGCTGTCCATAAAAAACATTTCTGCACGTTTTCAGTTTGCATAAGAGCACCTGGATGTTCCACAGCAGTACTGGCAAAATATTTTGTAGACAGATGAAACCAAAATTGAGTTGTTTGGAAGAAACACACAACACTATGTGTGGAGAAAAGAAGCAAAGCACACCAACATCAAAACCTCATCCCAACTGTGAAGTATGGTGGTGGGGACATCATAGTTTGGGGCTGCTTTGCTGCATCAGGACCTGGACGGATTGCTATATTCTAAGGAAAAATAAAATAAATTCCCAAGTTTATCAAGACATTTTGCAGAAGAACTTAAGGCCATCTGTCCAGCAGCTGAAGCTCAACAGAAGATGGGTGTTGCAACAGGATAACGACCCAAAGTATAGAAGTAAATCAACAACAGAATGGCTTAAACAGAAGAAAATACGCCTTCTGGAGTGGCCAGTCAGAGTCCTGACCTCAACCCGATTAAGATGCTGTGGCATGACCTCAAGAAAGCGATTCACACCAGACATCCCAAGAATATTGCTGAACTGAAACAGTTCTGTAAAGAGGAATGGTCAAGAATTACTCCTGACCGTTGTGCACGTCTGATCTGCAACTACAGGAAACGTTTGGTTGAAGTTATTGCTGCCAAAGGAGGTTCAACCAGTTATTAAATCCAAAGCTTCACATACTTTTTCCACCAGCCTCAAAGGCTGTGCTGTGCCTGCATGCTGCTGATTTATAAATGTGAATAAAGCTGCAAAGAGTTTTTGAGGAGTGCCACATCTTTTTTGTTTTTTCATCGTACTGAAATAATAATAACTGTGGAAGTAAAATGCATGTATATTTTTCATTTTGTACTGAAATAGGCCACTAAACTCTTTCACCACAAATAAATGCAATAGTTAAGTGCGTATATATTTTTACTTTTCGTACTGAAATAGGACACTGAATGCTTTTACCACATATAACTGCAGAAGTGAACTGAGAATATATTTTTCATTTTGTACTGAAATAAGCCAGTCAACGCTTTTACCAGAAATAAATGCACCAGTGAAGTGCATATATATTTTTCTTTCTGTACTGACATAGGCCACTAAACGCTTTCAACACATTTAACTGCACCAGTGAAGTGCGTATATTTTTTCTTTCTATACTGATATAGGCCACTAAAGGTTTTTAACACATATAACTGCAGATGTGAACTGCGTATATATTTTTCTTTTTGTAATGAAATACGCCAATGAACGCTTTCACCACATATAGCTGAAGAAGTGAACTGAGTATATAATTTTCTTTTTCTACTGAAATACGCCACTAAACGCTTTCATAACATATAGCTGCAGAAGTGAACTGAGAATATAATTTTCTTTTTGTATTGAAATGCGCCACTAAACGCATTCACCACATATAACTGCAGAAGTGAACTGCCTATATTTTTATTTTGCCACAGATAAAAGCCACTAAAGGCTTTTCAACATAGCACATGCACCCCAAGAACAAATTGCTGGAATGACAGAGCTCTATAATGGCTATTTGGAACCCCAAATTATCTTTCACTGCACTTGTAACTCTCTTCACTACAACTGTCCCTAGCGCCTTCTGACGTCTCTCACTGCACTAAGATGCTGTGAAATGACTCTTCTCTATCCTTTCTCTGCACTTATAAATAATTTTTAAATAATTGTTTTTTTGCTGTCCCTAGCGCCTTCTCACATCTGTCTCTGCACTCAGAACGCTGGAAAATGTCTGATTCTAAGATGGTCGCGATATTTATATTACTAAAAAAGAAGGAACCAGTCAGCACTTCCACCTCGATCCACGTTGCGCGGGAAGGAGCAATCTCCAAATACACAGCAAAATGAAATCTCCCAGCAAAACGTGTATATTTAAACTTGCTTCTTTATTATCTTCACAATAGGAAGTATTCCCCAGACGTGTTGCGGCACTCAGCCTTCATCAGCAGGTCATGGGGTATCGACACATACAAAATTTAAATAGACAAACTAATTAACATGACGTCAGATGCTGTCCCCCGTCAGCAAATACAAGCAGCCAATAAACAAACATATAGACATTACACGTTACCACGGCGATCTCTCAGTGTATAGCAGATGTCTAAAAATGAAAATAAAACAAATTAAGTAATTAGGACAAAATATCACAAATGAGCATATTATAAACGTGCTATTTCATATTCGCGGTTTAAACCACGACATCCATTGATTCGCCGCTGTCAAGTCTAGAACATACCTCCTCATAGAAACTGATTAAATTAGTTTGACATGACTGATCCCTTATGAAGCCATGCTGATATGGCGTTATAAGCAAATAACGCCATATCAGCATGGCTTCATAAGGGATCGGTCATGTCAAACTAATTTAATCAGTTTCTATGAGGAGGTAAGTTCTAGACTTGACAGCGGCGAATCAATGGATGTCGTATATCTGGACTTCTCCAAAGCATTTGACACTGTACCACCTAAAATGTAGTATATAAAATGAGAATGCTTGAACTGGAAGAAATTGTCTGCATGTGGGTAAGTAACTAGCTCAGTAATAAAAAACAGAGGGTGGTTATTAATGGTACACACTCAGATTGGGTCACTGTCACTAGTGGAGTACCTCAGGGGTCAGTACTGGGCCCTATCTTCAATATATTTATTAATGATCTTTTAGAAGGCTTGCACAGTAAAATATCAATTTTTGCAGATGACACTAAACTGTGTAAAGTAATTGACATGGAAGAGGACAGTATACTGCTACAGATGGATCTAGATCGAGTGGAAGCTTGGGCAGAGAAGTGGCAGATGAGGTTTAACACTGACAAATGTAAGATTATGCACATGAGAAGGAATAATGCAAGTCACCCGTACATACTAAATGGTAAAACACTGGGTAACACTGACATGGAAAAGGACCCAGGAATTTTAGTGAACAGCAAACTAAGCTTCAAAAACCAATGAAAGATTATCAAAATTAAGGTTATTCATTTTATAAAAAAGACGACTGAGGGGAGATCTATTAACTATGTATAAATATATCAGGGGTCAGTACAGAGATCTCTCGCATCATCTATTTATCCCCAGGACTGTGACTTTGACAGGAGGACATCCTCTTTGCATCTGGAGGAAAGAAGGTTTGCACACAAACATAGAAGAAGATTCTTTACGGTAAGAGCAGGGAATCTATGGAACTTTCTGCCTGAGGAGGTAGTGATGGTGAGTTCACTAAAAGAGTTCAAGAGGGGCCAGGATATATTTCTGGAAAGTAATAATATTACAGGTTATAGCTACTAGAGATGGGTCGTTGATCCAGGCAGTTATTCTGATTGCCTGATTGGAGTTGGGAAGAAATTTATTTCCCCTTAATTGGGGAAAATTGGCTTCTACCTCACATGTTTTTTTTTTTGCCTTCCTTTGGATCAACTTGCAGGATAAAAGGCCAAACTCGATGGACAAAATGTCTTTTTTCAGCCTTATATACTATGTTACTATGTTGCAAATCAAATTTTTCCTGAAATTCGGATCAAATTCCACTTTGTCAGCTTTGATTCTCTCATCTCTAATTATATGGTGTTTTTTTTATGACTAATCATGTATGTAAAATAATTGTTCTTTTTTCCTCGAACAAAAAAAGGCTTAGGCTTAAAAAAGGAAAAAGAGGGGAAAAAATGAATTTGCATAATAAAGAATCAGGCAATAGCAATAGTAGATGCAGAAAAAGCCTTAAATAATGGTGCTTGTCAACGGCTCTTCAAGGTTTTAGACAAAATGTGATTCAAGGGAAATGTGATAAAAATCTTTAATGTAGTGTACTTCAATAGAAAAATACAAGTTTGTTCTTCCAATTATATATTTGAACAGTTTGAGCTCATCAAGGGGACAATCCAGGGACCCTGTGATCCCTCTTTTCCAACCTGGCAATAGAGGTACTGGCCAGATTATGAAGACAAAGGTAATTTGGCCATGAAAATCAATTTGTAGATTTTATTGTCTTGCATTTATATAATATGTAAAAGTCAAAAAGTGTAGCCATGGATTTCTTAAAGGGGTTTTGTCACTTCAGCAAGTGGTCAAAACACCATATATAATAGCCAGGTACCTTGGGAACTACAGACAAAAAACTCGTACCTAAAAGTTACTTTATTTATAATCTATTAAAAATACGCCCAAAATATAAACAGAATATATAGGTATGCAGGAAGGAAAGACAAAAGGAAACCCTGGACAGAGCCGGGTCACTGACCACTACACTTCCTAGTCAAATCCACAATTAGTCCCTGCATGCCCTAAAAATCACCCTAACCATCACCAAGTGAGGACTGCCCGACCATTCGTCCTGATGGAAAGAGGAAAAAGTGACGGTGTTGCACCACCACCTCAGCAAAACGCTAAACAGCCAATCATAAATACAACATATGGTATAAAGGTAGGGAATGGTCACCCCACATAACCATTTGCAATCAAATACAGTATGCTGTCAAATCCCGACGCGTTTCTCTGGCCACCAAAGCCAGTTCATCAGGGGATAAAAGCAAGCATAGAGAACAAATACATTGATGTAAACAAAGATATAAGCCGATATACTTAGCTTGTGGTGGCTGCTGGTAGTGTTTCCAGTGGAAGCCAATATCACTGTCCTATACCCCTTACAAACCCTTCCACAGTGAGTGCACCGGAGGGTAAGGGTTACTCAACAGCACTGCTGGAGCGTTATGGACAGGGTCACTGATGGCCGTGTGTTCAGACGCCATACAGAGTGGCACGCTATATGAGTTTAAATAGTGCGCCGCCTAAAGAAACAACACCCATCCGATCACATGATCAGTCATGTGACTCCGATCAACCAATAAGAGGCATCACGTGATCACAGGTCCTGTAAGGAAAACACCTAGTGAATCAATACACAGTATCCTGTGATACGAGGTCCTGTAACAAATTGAAAAATCGGTTGGGGTGTCATAATTGTGTAGAAACAAAAAGCACTGATCAGAATGAGGGCAATTCTGAGCAGCGCAGTCCGTTCTCCTCAAAATTCTCAAAAGTCAAAGAAAAACCAGGATGTCAATAAACGTTCTCTTATCGCATCACTCAAAATTGAAGATTATGACAAGTATTAAAATTATTACACTCAAAAAAACTGATGAAGTTAGTATCGCAGTGGGTATTGCCCCCATAGAAAGGGAAAGATAATCGCAAATTTAGATACAAAAGGACGATTTCAACTCCTATCATAATAGGTGCCGCCCATATAGGGAGGGGATAACAGGGATCTACGACCTAATTAGATGACAAAATAGACCTCGGAGTGAACACAACGAGGGAGACACAATTGGAGATAATATTTACAGAGAGTATAGCTCAGAGGGTGTCATTCGAAATGGTGCATCTTAAATAAAACATCCAAATGAAAGTTGTTCATTGAGGCCCCTCGGATTTGAAGTACGTAGCTCAAAAATCCACCATGTCTCTCTCTGTAACACTTTCCTCTCCCAATTGCCTCCTCTCTTTAATGGTGTAACTCGCTCGATGCCGATAAAGTAAATCCCTGAAAAATTTCCTGCATGTGCATTTTCGACATGGGATGCAAATGGGGTATCTCTCTGGTTTCTGAGATCTCCCATGTGCTCCCCTATCCTCCTGCGGAGCTCACGTGTGGTCTTACCCACATACTGAAGTCCGCAGTGGCAAGTGGCTAGATAAATAATGCCTTTGCTGCGACAGTTAATGAACCCTTTTATCTTGTATTTTTGCCTGTCACAGTGCTAGTGAACTCTTTTGTCTGTCTGAGGACCTTACAGGCAACACAGCCACTACAGCGGAAACAACCAGTTGTGGATGACAACCAATTGGTGTTTACACCAACTATTTCCAGAAGTGACTGTGAACTAGGTGGTCTCGCAAATTGCGACCCCTCCTATACGTAATCTGTGCTTGATCCGTAATCACCTGTTTGATGTCGGGATCCATTTTTAAAGTGTCCCAATGTTTGTTAAAAATGCACCTAACTTCCTTCTCCGCTACATCAAAGGTGCCTATCATACGGATGACACTGTCCCCATTTGTCGATGGTCTAGGGCGTAATAAATCCCTACGTTCACTATTCTTTGCCCGTTTAAACGCCTCTCTTAACACTGTATCTGGATAACCTTTGTTTTGTAACCGCCTACGGAGATCATCAGCCTGAATTTTAAAGTCCCTGTCATCACTACAGTTTCTTCTTATACGAAGGTATTGTCCAATTGGAATACCTTTCTTCAGTGACAGGGGGTGATGACTCCTCCAATCTAATAATGAATTAGATGCTGTAGGTTTACGGTAGATTTTAGTCGATAAACATCCATTATCATTGTGAGAAATGTTGATGTCAAGGAAGGGGAGATGAGTAGTTTGAAACTCTGCTGTAAAACGCATCCCTATAGAATTGCAGTTTAGATCTTCCAGGAACGCAAAGAAACTTTTTTTCTCCCTTTCCACAGTAGAAACACATCGTCGATGTATCTGTACCAACAAACAACATTATCCACAGAGTTACTGGGGTTATCACAAAAGACTAGGGTCCTTTCCCACCAGCCCAGGAACAAATTAGCATACGATGGGGCACAAGAACTCCCCATCGCAGTGCCCCTGAGCTGGTGGTAATAGGACCCCCAAAAACAAAAAAGTTACAAGTGAGGGTGAAATCCAAAAGTTGTAAAACAAATCTATTATGCGCCTCGAACTGACATCCTCTAGTGCTTAGAAAGAACCTCACTGCTTCCAAGCCAAATTGGTGAGGGATCGAGGAATACAATGCCTCCACATCAATGGAAGCCAACGACATATCATCATCAATACACATACCTTCTAGGTGGACTAATAAATCACTGGTATCGCGTACGTAAGAGGGAGAGCTTTGACAAAAGGTGCAAGTACATGATCTATGTAGATACCAACATTCTGGGAGATACTACTGATGCCTGCCACAATGGGACGTCCTTTAAGTGGGCTTGTCCCCTTGTGCACCTTTGGAAGGCTATAAAAGGTGGCTACTGTAGGATGTTTATTGTACAAAAATTCGAATTCATCCTTAGAGATAAGATCTTCCTTAAATGCCTTTTCCAAGATGTGAAATAGTCTTTTCTGATAGATCTTCGTTGGATCAGATCTTAATACCTCATATGTGTCTTTATCTTTCAGGATATTAAGACACATATCCTTGTATTTGTTGGTATCAAGTAACACAATGTTACCACCTTTATCAGATGGTTTAATGGTCAGATTGCAATCTTTCTCAAGGTTGTGTATCGCCTCCATTTCAAGTTTTGAACAATTAAACAAAGGTGTTTTTATAGAAATCTCTTCCAGATCACGTGATACCTGGGCTACAAAAATGTCAATACAATTAGGATCTCCCTGTGAGGGCATCTTAGTACTCTTTGGTTTTAAATTAGAAAACGGGCCTGTCCCCTCTGGGGTCCGCTATCCTGAAGTGAATACAGAAGGTGGACATCCTCCAGAATGTCCATAGGTATCCCCAGTTCCCTGCTTTCGCTTATTTTTAGCGCAAAATACTTGCGCCAATGTAATTTTCGCGCGAAAAGATGCAAATCCCTTATCCAATTAAACAGATTGAAACCAGTACACGGAACAAATGAGAGGCCTTTTAGTAGTATACTCCTCTCTATTTTGGTTAGGGATTTATCAGTCAGGTTAATTATCTGGCTGGAGTCTCCAGAGAGGTTTGTATCCTCGGCTGGCTCCGGTTCCGCAATGGATAATTCACCTCCTCTCCTAAAAAACGTTGTGTGCCACCATCACGTCTGCCTCTCTGTCCTCTCCCTCTTTGGCGCCCTCTCCCTCTTCCTCTATTTCTATGGGTCCCTTCTCTATCACTTTCTGATGCCTCAGTATCACTGGATGTACAGTCCGATTCTTGGACGGTATTCTGACCAAGATACGTATAAACTCGATTTTCCTTAAAGTCCTTCAAATCCCTGTTAAATTGTCGGTGTTTGCGTTCTTTAATATTGAACTGAAATTTCTCTAGGGTATTTTTAAGTTCTAGTTCTTTTTTACTAAAATCCCCTTCATCTTTGAACAGTTGTGTAATTTCAATCTGCTCTTTCAATTTAATTTCCAGATTATTCAAATTAGTTTTCTCATGTTCAAGTAAAAGAGTCATGAAAGACAATGAGAATTCAGTTGCCTTTGTTTCCCATTTATTTAACAGTTCAGGATTCCTGCATCGTTTAGCTGGAAGGAGGGCTATACGTAAACCCCTAGGGAATTTGTGATTCTTAATATAACATTCTAAAGAGCGAATCTCCCAACAGGACGTGATATGCTCTTTATATGTTTTTGTTAAATCATTAAAGGACGATTTGAAAGAAGGAGTATATTTTTTCTGGGTCAAAGTTTTTTCTGAGAATACCTCATCCGCATCAACTAACCAATGTTTCTTATCAATAGTGCTAGAAAGAAAATCTGCCATATCTCCAAGGAAAAAACAATAATCAAAACACCATATATAATAGCCAGGTACCTTGGGAACTACAGACAAAAAACTCGTACCTAAAAGTTACTTTATTTATAATCTATTAAAAATACGCCCAAAATATAAACAGAATATATAGGTATGCAGGAAGGAAAGACAAAAGGAAACCCTGGACAGAGCCGGGTCACTGACCACTACACTTCCTAGTCAAATCCACAATTAGTCCCTGCATGCCCTAAAAATCACCCTAACCATCACCAAGTGAGGACTGCCCGACCATTCGTCCTGATGGAAAGAGGAAAAAGTGACGGTGTTGCACCACCACCTCAGCAAAACGCTAAACAGCCAATCATAAATACAACATATGGTATGAAGGTAGGGAATGGTCACCCCACATAACCATTTGCAATCAAATACAGTATGCTGTCAAATCCCGACAGCGTTTCTCTGGCCACCAAAGCCAGTTCATCAGGGGATAAAAGCAAGCATAGAGAACAAATACATTGATGTAAACAAAGATATAAGCCGATATACTTAGCTTGTGGTGGCTGCTGGTAGTGTTTCCAGTGGAAGCCAATATCACTGTCCTATACCCCTTACAAACCCTTCCACAGTGAGTGCACCGGAGGGTAAGGGTTACTCAACAGCACTGCTGGAGCGTTATGGACAGGGTCACTGATGGCCGTGTGTTCAGACGCCATACAGAGTGGCACGCTATATGAGTTTAAATAGTGCGCCGCCTAAAGAAACAACACCCATCCGATCACATGATCAGTCATGTGACTCCGATCAACCAATAAGAGGCATCACGTGATCACAGGTCCTGTAAGGAAAACACCTAGTGAATCAATACACAGTATCCTGTGATACGAGGTCCTGTAACAAATTGAAAAATCGGTTGGGGTGTCATAATTGTGTAGAAACAAAAAGCACTGATCAGAATGAGGGCAATTCTGAGCAGCGCAGTCCGTTCTCCTCAAAATTCTCAAAAGTCAAAGAAAAACCAGGATGTCAATAAACGTTCTCTTATCGCATCACTCAAAATTGAAGATTATGACAAGTATTAAAATTATTACACTCAAAAAAACTGATGAAGTTAGTATCGCAGTGGGTATTGCCCCCATAGAAAGGGAAAGATAATCGCAAATTTAGATACAAAAGGACGATTTCAACTCCTATCATAATAGGTGCCGCCCATATAGGGAGGGGATAACAGGGATCTACGACCTAATTAGATGACAAAATAGACCTCGGAGTGAACACAACGAGGGGAGACACAATTGGAGATAATATTTACAGAGAGTATAGCTCAGAGGGTGTCATTCGAAATGGTCCATCTTAAATAAAACATCCAAATGAAAGTTGTTCATTGAGGCCCCTCGGATTTGAAGTACGTAGCTCAAAAATCCACCATGTCTCTCTCTGTAACACTTTCCTCTCCCAATTGCCTCCTCTCTTTAATGGTGTAACTCGCTCGATGCCGATAAAGTAAATCCCTGAAAAATTTCCTGCATGTGCATTTTCGACATGGGATGCAAATGGGGTATCTCTCTGGTTTCTGAGATCTCCCATGTGCTCCCCTATCCTCCTGCGGAGCTCACGTGTGGTCTTACCCACATACTGAAGTCCGCAGTGGCAAGTGGCTAGATAAATAATGCCTTTGCTGCGACAGTTAATGAACCCTTTTATCTTGTATTTTTGCCTGTCACAGTGCTAGTGAACTCTTTTGTCTGTCTGAGGACCTTACAGGCAACACAGCCACTACAGCGGAAACAACCAGTTGTGGATGACAACCAATTGGTGTTTACACCAACTGGTTCCAAGAAGTGACTGTGAACTAGGTGGTCTCGCAAATTGCGACCCCTCCTATACGTAATCTGTGCTTGATCCGTAATCACCTGTTTGATGTCGGGATCCATTTTTAAAGTGTCCCAATGTTTGTTAAAAATGCACCTAACTTCCTTCTCCGCTACATCAAAGGTGCCTATCATACGGATGACACTGTCCCCATTTGTCGATGGTCTAGGACGTAATAAATCCCTACGTTCACTATTCTTTGCCCGTTTAAACGCCTCTCTTAACACTGTATCTGGATAACCTTTGTTTTGTAACCGCCTACGGAGATCATCAGCCTGAATTTTAAAGTCCCTGTCATCACTACAGTTTCTTCTTATACGAAGGTATTGTCCAATTGGAATACCTTTCTTCAGTGACAGGGGTGATGACTCCTCCAATCTAATAATGAATTAGATGCTGTAGGTTTACGGTAGATTTTAGTCGATAAACATCCATTATCATTGTGAGAAATGTTGATGTCAAGGAAGGGGAGATGAGTAGTTTGAAACTCTGCTGTAAAACGCATCCCTATAGAATTGCAGTTTAGATCTTCCAGGAACGCAAAGAAACTTTTTTTCTCCCCTTTCCACAGTAGAAACACATCGTCGATGTATCTGTACCAACAAACAACATTATCCACAGAGTTACTGGGGTTATCACAAAAGACTAGGGTCCTTTCCCACCAGCCCAGGAACAAATTAGCATACGATGGGGCACAAGAACTCCCCATCGCAGTGCCCCTGAGCTGGTGGTAATAGGACCCCCCAAAAACAAAAAAGTTACAAGTGAGGGTGAAATCCAAAAGTATTCTTGGTCAGAATACCGTCCAAGAATCGGACTGTACATCCAGTGATACTGAGGCATCAGAAAGTGATAGAGAAGGGACCCATAGAAATAGAGGAAGAGGGAGAGGGCGCCAAAGAGGGAGAGGACAGAGAGGCAGACGTGATGGTGGCACACAACGTTTTTTAGGAGAGGAGGTGAATTATCCATTGCGGAACCGGAGCCAGCCGAGGATACAAACCTCTCTGGAGACTCCAGCCAGATAATTAACCTGACTGATAAATCCCTAACCAAAATAGAGAGGAGTATACTACTAAAAGGCCTCTCATTTGTTCCGTGTACTGGTTTCAATCTGTTTAATTGGATAAGGGATTTGCATCTTTTCGCGCGAAAATTACATTGGCGCAAGTATTTTGCGCTAAAAAATAAGCGCGAAAGCAGGGAACTGGGGATACCTATGGACATTCTGGAGGATGTCCACCTTCTGTATTCACTTCAGGATAGCGGACCCCCAGAGGGGACAGGCCCGTTTTCTAATTTAAAACCAAAGAGTACTAAGATGCCCCCACAGGGAGATCCTAATTGTATTGACATTTTTGTAGCCCAGGTATCACGTGATCTGGAAGAGATTTCTATAAAAACACCTTTGTTTAATTGTTCAAAACTTGAAATGGAGGCGATACACAACCTTGAGAAAGATTGCAATCTGACCATTAAACCATCTGATAAAGGTGGTAACATTGTGTTACTTGATACCAACAAATACAAGGATATGTGTCTTAATATCCTGAAAGATAAAGACACATATGAGGTATTAAGATCTGATCCAACGAAGATCTATCAGAAAAGACTATTTCACATCTTGGAAAAGGCATTTAAGGAAGATCTTATCTCTAAGGATGAATTCGAATTTTTGTACAATAAACATCCTACAGTAGCCACCTTTTATAGCCTTCCAAAGGTGCACAAGGGGACAAGCCCACTTAAAGGACGTCCCATTGTGGCAGGCATCAGTAGTATCTCCCAGAATGTTGGTATCTACATAGATCATGTACTTGCACCTTTTGTCAAAGCTCTCCCTCTTACGTACGCGATACCAGTGATTTATTAGTCCACCTAGAAGGTATGTGTATTGATGATGATATGTCGTTGGCTTCCATTGATGTGGAGGCATTGTATTCCTCGATCCCTCACCAATTTGGCTTGGAAGCAGTGAGGTTCTTTCTAAGCACTAGAGGATGTCAGTTCGAGGCGCATAATAGATTTGTTTTACAACTTTTGGATTTCACCCTCACTTGTAACTTTTTTGTTTTTGGGGGTCCTATTACCACCAGCTCAGGGGCACTGCGATGGGGAGTTCTTGTGCCCCATCGTATGCTAATTTGTTCCTGGGCTGGTGGGAAAGGACCCTAGTCTTTTGTGATAACCCCAGTAACTCTGTGGATAATGTTGTTTGTTGGTACAGATACATCGACGATGTGTTTCTACTGTGGAAAGGGGAGAAAAAAGTTTCTTTGCGTTCCTGGAAGATCTAAACTGCAATTCTATAGGGATGCGTTTTACAGCAGAGTTTCAAACTACTCATCTCCCCTTCCTTGACATCAACATTTCTCACAATGATAATGGATGTTTATCGACTAAAATCTACCGTAAACCTACAGCATCTAATTCATTATTAGATTGGAGGAGTCATCACCCCTGTCACTGAAGAAAGGTATTCCAATTGGACAATACCTTCGTATAAGAAGAAACTGTAGTGATGACAGGGACTTTAAAATTCAGGCTGATGATCTCCGTAGGCGGTTACAAAACAAAGGTTATCCAGATACAGTGTTAAGAGAGGCGTTTAAACGGGCAAAGAATAGTGAACGTAGGGATTTATTACGTCCTAGACCATCGACAAATGGGGACAGTGTCATCCGTATGATAGGCACCTTTGATGTAGCGGAGAAGGAAGTTAGGTGCATTTTTAACAAACATTGGGACACTTTAAAAATGGATCCCGACATCAAACAGGTGATTACGGATCAAGCACAGATTACGTATAGGAGGGGTCGCAATTTGCGAGACCACCTAGTTCACAGTCACTTCTTGGAACCAGTTGGTGTAAACACCAATTGGTTGTCATCCACAACTGGTTGTTTCCGCTGTAGTGGCTGTGTTGCCTGTAAGGTCCTCAGACAGACAAAAGAGTTCACTAGCACTGTGACAGGCAAAAATACAAGATAAAAGGGTTCATTAACTGTCGCAGCAAAGGCATTATTTATCTAGCCACTTGCCACTGCGGACTTCAGTATGTGGGTAAGACCACACGTGAGCTCCGCAGGAGGATAGGGGAGCACATGGGAGATCTCAGAAACCAGAGAGATACCCCATTTGCATCCCATGTCGAAAATGCACATGCAGGAAATTTTTCAGGGATTTACTTTATCGGCATCGAGCGAGTTACACCATTAAAGAGAGGAGGCAATTGGGAGAGGAAAGTGTTACAGAGAGAGACATGGTGGATTTTTGAGCTACGTACTTCAAATCCGAGGGGCCTCAATGAACAACTTTCATTTGGATGTTTTATTTAAGATGCACCATTTCGAATGACACCCTCTGAGCTATACTCTCTGTAAATATTATCTCCAATTGTGTCTCCCTCGTTGTGTTCACTCCGAGGTCTATTTTGTCATCTAATTAGGTCGTAGATCCCTGTTATCCCCTCCCTATATGGGCGGCACCTATTATGATAGGAGTTGAAATCGTCCTTTTGTATCTAAATTTGCGATTATCTTTCCCTTTCTATGGGGGCAATACCCACTGCGATACTAACTTCATCAGTTTTTTTGAGTGTAATAATTTTAATACTTGTCATAATCTTCAATTTTGAGTGATGCGATAAGAGAACGTTTATTGACATCCTGGTTTTTCTTTGACTTTTGAGAATTTTGAGGAGAACGGACTGCGCTGCTCAGAATTGCCCTCATTCTGATCAGTGCTTTTTGTTTCTACACAATTATGACACCCCAACCGATTTTTCAATTTGTTACAGGACCTCGTATCACAGGATACTGTGTATTGATTCACTAGGTGTTTTCCTTACAGGACCTGTGATCACGTGATGCCTCTTATTGGTTGATCGGAGTCACATGACTGATCATGTGATCGGATGGGTGTTGTTTCTTTAGGCGGCGCACTATTTAAACTCATATAGCGTGCCACTCTGTATGGCGTCTGAACACACGGCCATCAGTGACCCTGTCCATAACGCTCCAGCAGTGCTGTTGAGTAACCCTTACCCTCCGGTGCACTCACTGTGGAAGGGTTTGTAAGGGGTATAGGACAGTGATATTGGCTTCCACTGGAAACACTACCAGCAGCCACCACAAGCTAAGTATATCGGCTTATATCTTTGTTTACATCAATGTATTTGTTCTCTATGCTTGCTTTTATCCCCTGATGAACTGGCTTTGGTGGCCAGAGAAACGCGTCGGGATTTGACAGCATACTGTATTTGATTGCAAATGGTTATGTGGGGTGACCATTCCCTACCTTTATACCATATGTTGTATTTATGATTGGCTGTTTAGCGTTTTGCTGAGGTGGTGGTGCAACACCGTCACTTTTTCCTCTTTCCATCAGGACGAATGGTCGGGCAGTCCTCACTTGGTGATGGTTAGGGTGATTTTTAGGGCATGCAGGGACTAATTGTGGATTTGACTAGGAAGTGTAGTGGTCAGTGACCCGGCTCTGTCCAGGGTTTCCTTTTGTCTTTCCTTCCTGCATACCTATATATTCTGTTTATATTTTGGGCGTATTTTTAATAGATTATAAATAAAGTAACTTTTAGGTACGAGTTTTTTGTCACTTCAGCAAGTGGCATTTATCATGTGGAGTAGTGTTAAGTGATTCGAACCGTCTGAATTTCAGGGAAAATTTTATTGGCTGCAAAGCCAAATTTCCTCGTGCTTCATGGCAACAAAACTATTTCCCCTGAAATGGGGTAAAAGAATAAATAAATAAATCATACTCGCCTCATCCGTTTGAGAGTGAAGTGCCCACCACTGCAGTCTTGATTGAAGATCCTGAGGAAAATCTTGTGCATGGTGATGTATGATGTCACCACGCAGGCCAATGTAATGACGTCACATTGTCAGGACTGCTAAGCATGCCCACAGGATTCCTTTCCATTATGTTTGAACAGCAGAGCAGTCTGGACTGTGTGTTTCAGTTTAACTTTGAGTGCTGATAGCAGGGCAACAGGGGTCAGTAGGGAAATAAAAATAGTGCTATGGACTCCTTCTCTAGAGTTCTACTCATGTATTACTGTAGATAATAGTCCACAATCAGGTTCAGAGACAGATTCCCTTAGAGGGTGTTGGGATCTCTCTCAGGCTTTAGAAAGAACATCAAAAAAGCACACTTTGTTTCCTTAATCCATTATCCAATGAAGGGAAACCAAAGAACAAGGATTTAGATTTGACTCTGGCCATTGAGAAATGTAGTAGGATTTTAGTTTGTGATAGATTGGACAGATTATATATATATATATATATATATATATATATATATTTATTTAATTTATTTAGCAATTTCAATTTTGAGGTGTGTGTGGAAAACGGGTCAAAGATTAAAGTTCCTCAGTATACGTATTAAGGGCCGTGGTTGTGGAAATATTGTGCCAATGACTGTAGTTGGCTTCGGACTAAACTGAAAGGCATTACCCTGGTGGCTACCTGGTTTTCACCCTTTAACCCCTATACATGGATCTAATCTTCACTGCAGGCAGGGCAAAAGCTGCTACCTATTCAAAGTTGTTTTCATGTGGTTGGCTATAGAGATAAGCCAATTTTTTTAAAGTTCGATTCGACTGATTTGATGAATTAAAAAAAAAAATTTGCTTTGAGATGATTTACTTAATCATGAAGCTCCTTTTTTTGTAAACGCCAAAGAAAACTCTACCAGATCCGATAAAGAATTATTATTTTATTGAAAATCCACAAACATGATTCACTTTATTTTAAAAAAAACTTATTATATATAAAATTACTACAACATGATTGGTGGTGCAGATAGCACGCAGGAGAAAACTCCACACAGGGGTATATATTAAGATTCAATAAATAGATTACAATAACATGCATCTAAACAGTTAACCATACAAAAATGCCATACCAAGGAAATCTTATAATAAAGTGCTAAGTAAATGACTTCAGTTAAAATAGACGTATAAAGACATGTGTCTAATCTGAAGCAGATTAAAGTCAAATAAACTGTTCACTAATCTATTATAGGAACATATAAGTATACCTGGTAGGCAGAATGTAATGGCGCAACCCCCGTGTCCCGACGCGCGTTTCGTCTGGGCGGCTTCCTCAAGGGGAACGTGTGTCCCTGCTAGCTCCAACAACCCCTCTTAAATAGGTCTTTCAATTATGAAAACATCGCTCCACCTGTGCCCTCCTAGCTCTTCCGATCACCGCCTATTACCGGATATTGCGTATGCGTTCCACCTTGGAACGCATACTTCCACATAAAATTCTAATTATCTACACCCCCTGTTCGATTAAAATTACATTTCATCAACTCATCTAAAACATATATTAAATGTTGGGATACTCTATATTAATGATCGCATTTATTATGAAGCGTTCTTATTATAATCCATACCGGAAGTTTCTTGACATAATGTTATTGAACGTCTCCTAGTGCGGTGAAGCACGCACTGTATCTACGGTGCGTCTCACCGTGGAGCACACCCCTCCGTCCACATACCGGAAGTGATCTGTGCGCTCCACGGTGGAACGCAACCCACAACACCATGCGTCTAAAATATTATAATCATGATTATACATAAAAAACAAAAATTATTAGTGGTGAAAATGACAGTGAAGTGCTCAGTGAAAAAACAACAATTTATAATACATGCATAATAATAGTTAATGAAAGTGAACATTCCGTGCTCTGTGAAATGATAAGTGTGACACTGGTGAAAAAATCAATGATAGCCATATTAAACCAAATAAATGTGAATATATACGTAATAAATATATAAAAACCATGTATATGCCTTTCATCAACATGTGCAATTCCAATGAAAATTCAAATGAATGATGTCATTCTAAATATAATATAGTGACATATATTATCCATGATTACATATCTAATAATTTTTTTTCCCCTTTAAGACTATGTGTTATCATAATGTCTTTGTATCCCATGCATAGCGATCTTTTATTATGAAGAATTCGACTTGCTTCTCCTTTCTTAACAGCCAGGATTCTTCCTGTCTTATAAAAAAAAAAAAAAAAACTTTAATGTAGTGTACTTCAATAGAAAAATACAAGTTTGTACTTCCAATTATATATTTGAACAGTTTGAGCTCATCAAGGGGACAATCCAGGGACCCTGTGATCCCTCTTTTCCAACCTGGCAATAGAGGTACTGGCCAGATTATGAAGACAAAGGTAATTTGGCCATGAAAATCAATTTGTAGATTTTATTGTCTTGCATTTATATAATATGTAAAAGTCAAAAAGTGTAGCCATGGATTTCTTAAAGGGGTTTTGTCACTTCAGCAAGTGGCATTTATCATGTGGAGTAGTGTTAAGTGATTCGAACCGTCCGAATTTCAGGGAAAATTTTATTGGCTGCAAAGCCAAATTTCCTCATGCTTCATGGCAACAAAACTATTTCCCCTGAAATGGGGTAAAAGAATAAATAAATAAATCATACTCGCCTCATCCGTTTGAGAGTGAAGTGCCCACCACTGCCGTCTTGATTGAAGATCCTGAGGAAAATCTTGTGCATGGTGATGTATGATGTCACCACGCAGGCCAATGTAATGACGTCACATTGTCAGGACTGCTAAGCATGCCCACAGGATTCCTTTCCATTATGTTTGAACAGCAGAGCAGTCTGGACTGTGTGTTTCAGTTTAGCTTTGAGTGCTGATAGCAGGGCAACAGGGGTCAGTAGGGAAATAAAAATAGTGCTCTGGACTCCTTCTCTAGAGTTCTACTCATGTATTACTGTAGATAATAGTCCACAATCAGGTTCAGAGACAGATTCTCTTAGAGGGAGTTGGGATCTCTCTCAGGCTTTAGAAAGAACATCAAAAAAGCACACTTTGTTTCCTTAATCCATTATCCAATGAAGGGAAACCAAAGAACAAGGATTTAGATTTGACTCTGGCCATTGAGAAATGTAGTAGGATTTTAGTTTGTGATAGATTGGACAGATTATATATATATATATATATATATATATATATTTAATTTATTTAGCAATTTCAATTTTGAGGTGTGTGTGGAAAACGGGTCAAAGATTAAAGTTCCTCAGTATACGTATTAAGGGCTGTGGTTGTGGAAATATTGTGCCAATGACTGTAGTTGGCTTCGGACTAAACTGAAAGGCATTACCCTGGTGGCTACCTGGTTTTCACCCTTTAACCCCTATACATGGATCTAATCTTCACTGCAGGGAGGGCAAAAGCTGCTACCTATTCAAAGTTGTTTTCATGTGGTTGGCTATAGAGATGAGCCAATTTTTTAAAAGTTCGATTCGACTGATTTGATGAATTAAAAAAAAAATTTGCTTTGAGATGATTTACTTAATCATGAAGCTCCTTTTTTTGTAAGTAGCGGGCAAAATGACAGGGAGCTACCTGGTTTTCACCCTTTAACCCCTATACATGGATCTAATCTTCACTGCAGGGAGGGCAAAAGCTGCTACCTATTCAAAGTTGTTTTCATGTGGTTGGCTATAGAGATGAGCCAATTTTTTAAAAGTTCGATTCGACTGATTTGATGAATTAAAAAAAAAAATTGCTTTGAGATGATTTACTTAATCATGAAGCTCCTTTTTTTGTAAGTAGCGGGCAAAATGACAGGGAGCTGCGATAGCGCCACCCCCGTCATGGTATCCCTCAGATGCCGCATTCATACATGATCGCGGCATCTGAGTGTAAAATCAGCAATTAAAAAAATTAAATCAAACTTACTGCCTCTATTTGCTCGTGAAGGGCCAGCCGCGGCCAGCTTCTTGAAGATCTCGGCAGAAATCTTGTGCGGCGCGAGATTATGTCATCACGCCGGCTGGTGGCCTGTCGCAAGCAAATGGAGGAGGTAAGTTTGAATTTTATTGTTTTTTTAGGCAGCAAAGAGTCAATACAGTAATTAGACGCAGGTGGATTCAGAGTCCAGGAATTGGGCAAAGTTTGTACACAGGCAGACAACCGGATACAGTACACCTTAGCAGGAAATAGCAGACTAGTGAACCTATTGCTCAGGCAGAGAATTAGACAACTAGAATGGCATATATAGCAGAAGCTGATTAGCACATTAAAAACAGCCTAGCAGCTGCACAATTAAACAAATGAGGGTTTAACCATTGCAATACTGCAGAATGTGGTGATTTTCAGTGAAGAAAATCAGAATAAGTTTTCACCAATAGACATACAGGCCACCGGCGCCCAAGCTCACTTTGGGAAAACAGATCCAGAGTACCAGATCTTTGACATACACATGGTGAGTGGATCAGTGCCCCTAAATGGATATATTGTTTTACATTCTGCCTTAAAATTGCCATTATTTTCCGATATAACCATGTTATAACAGAAAATAATAAAGTGAAGTTCGGGTCCCCATTGCCTTCAATGAGGTTCAGGGTCAAGTTCGGGTCCCGAACTGGAACTTTGGCCTGAAGTTCGGCCGAATCTGAACTTCCACAGGTTTGCTCATCCCTACTCCTAAGCTCTTTAAACTATTTAACGACAAGATACTGTAATGTTTAAGTGAAAGCAACATATATGGCTGTGGGCAAATGGATGGAATCCTGCGGTAACACACAGCCTGTAAGCACACTGAACTGTTGGGTTTGTTAAACCTTTTAAAATTATAAAAAGTCAAAAAATTATCCCTTTTTTATTTGGGGGGGGGGGGGCAGACGCCCTTTAGTGTTTATGAACACACAGTTGTATTTGTAGAAGCAATGGCAGTCATTTTTGTGTGCAGATGTCTGCCGGTGTTTGTATACTTGGTATCAGAAGAAGAATTGCTTGTTTTTAAAATTATCCCTTTTGGGGGAGTAGCAAATTGTTTGGCATTATTTCAAAGAAAAAAATTTATGTTAAGGAAATTGAAGAAGCAATGGTTTGCACTAAAAACATCTGGCACAAAATTATCCCAAAATTACTAACCAAAATTAATAACAGCGCCCAGCAGCTATGACACCCACTACACATGCAAGCGGCTGCCATTTTTCAAATGCCCAGGCACCAACGTAAATTTACATTGGGAAGTCGGAAAAGGGTTAATGTTTTTATGTTTGTATAAAATATTAATAAGTTAAATAATTATTAAGAGAGGTAGCAGATGAAGGTAAAAATAATTTAGTTTAGAATACAGAACAATATAGAGATGCCATAATATTGGTTAGAAGTGACCAACATCAAAACGATTCCATCGATTGTTTATCAGGTTTTATTGGGTGTAAAAGCAACGCGTTTCTGAACTATACCAATGAACAAAATGTCACTGCCTGAGGAAAGGACAGGTACACAATGTTATTGCCTTAGGAAGGGACACAGTAAAACCTAATGAACTGTCAATATAATCATTTTGATGCTAGTCACTTCTAATGAGCAGTAGTCCAATGAAGGAATCTCATTATTTTCTGCATGCCTCAGTATTTGATGTCTTATTTTGTTGCTGAACTATGTGATTTCATAGGTGATGTAATAGAATCTAGATGATTTTCATAATTTACAGTTGTTGGACATGATCATTGCGTGGTGTAGAACACAATTTGACATTGCCTTTGAAAGAGTTAATTAGCCCTAGTCTCAAAAACTGTATGTTTCAGGTTTTAAAAGATTTGTAGCCCTGTACCTAACTGAAGGTTATATTAAAACCTTTAATGACTTCTTAGTGTATAGTTGCAACCATAAAACAGTTCTAAAAAGCATATAAACTCCCTATGTGAAGATATTCTCTAGACGTGCATGAGTTAAGTTATCTATTCAAGTCACAAGTATCAAAAAGTGAATGCTAATGGGTTCAGGCTATAAAAATTCCACTTTTACAGCTTCGCCTTCTGAGTGAATTATTAGCCTTGCATATATCATGAAAGAAGAAAAGTGCAGCCCTTGCAGACTTGTGAAGACCTCGTATTTCATGCATGCTGTGAGGGCGCAGTTCAATGCTTCAGAAAACATCTGACATTGGCACCATTTCCCATCTCCTAGTGAGATGCCAGCTTCATTGGACACAGGCGGACAGCTCGATGAGCTTCTGGTCAAATTAATTGTTCTTTCCTTGTCAATCAAGATGTATTTAGTTATCTAGCATTGGAATTTCTGTATTAGGAGGCTACCCCTATTCTCTCTTGAAGTATAGTTCTCTGACCGAATAGAATAACATTTTGCAAGACAACGATGTAAAACATGGAAGATTTTTTGCACTTTAAAATACACTTTTTCCCCCAAAAAATGGAACCGGGGAACCGTGAGTATTGTGCTGGTATAACTCACTGCTCCCGGGTCTTCTTGGGGTACCGCGCTGTTTTGTCTCCCAACAGCGTACAGCATCAGGATGTAGTGCTCGTATTACACATAAGCATTGTAACAACACTGGGTCACAGCTGTCTGAGATCACCTGCTTCTCAGCTTAGATGGTTGTTATTGTTACGGTTGAAAATTTGTTTTTCAGTACCTACATCTGGACCAATTGGTATTGTCTCATTGGACTTTTTTGACACATCCATTTCCTCAGATGTCTCCATGACATCAACTAGCGGGACATCATGCTTAGAAAAGACCACTGCACTGTGTGTCACTACAACAGGCTTCTTATTCTCCTCCTTGTGCAAGAAGTAGTGTTGAGCGCAAATATTCGAATTGCGAATTTTTATTGTGAATATCGGCACTTCGAGAATTCACGAATATTCAGAATATAGTGATACTTATTTGTAAAAACGAATATATATATATTTTTTCATCTGGACCCATTACCTAGTATACCTACCTGCTTCTTGCTTGTGGGGCAATGTGAGAAGGCTGCAATATTGTAGTCTGTAGTGAATTAGAATATTCTTCATTATTTTATTTATTTTCTCTTATGTGAAAAATCGGCAATGCAATATTCGCGTAATGCGAACATTGTAAAACACGAATATATAGCACTATAGAATATAGTGCTATATATTAGTTTTTTAGAATATTTGTAATTTTTTTCAATTTTATGTGAACAATCATTGGCCCAAATGCAACTTAAGTCATTGACGAATATTCTAAAAAACTAATATATAGCACTATAGAATATAGCTCTATATATTCGTTTTTTAGAATATTCGTCATTTTTATGCATCTAAAGTCATGATTCCTCCCTGCTTAAGTTGCTTTCGGGCCAGAGACTGTTTACATTAAATTGGAAAAAATGATGAATATTCTAAAAAATGAATATATAGCACTATATTCTATATAGAATATTCGCATTACATTGTCGAGTTTTCGCAATGAATAGAATAATCTCGAATACGAATATTCGTAAATAAATTACGAATATTCTAACGAATATTCACGAAATATTGCGAATTTGAATATTGCCCCTGACTCTAATCACTAGCGAGAAGATCACACTCTGTACTGAAACCTCTGTACCCTGTAAACAAGGCTCACGTAGTGCATCCTCCCAATATTGTTGCTGCACTACCTGCTCTGTATGTGTCTGATCTTTCTATTTTACATCTTACTGGGACATTACCCTCAATTCATCCCCATCGTGGGTGCATGCTATAACCTGCAGGCTACTGTGCAAATCAGAACAATGAGGCTCTTCCCCAGTATCAGGAATGTTACCCTCTATGAGCATCCCCTCTACATAAGGTTGATGACCACACTCTCTGGAGAGTATATCATCTGTTTTCTCTCCATCACTATTATATAGCTCATCACCACACTTGGCTTGTGGGAGTGCTACTTCAGCAATTGCCAATGGACTCACTCTGACCTCTGATACCTAAGGGTCATTATATAGAAGCTCATATGTTCAGACACGCATCACCACACCATTCTCCCTCCATAACCACATCTTCGTTGTTACCACAGGCAAAGTGGTTTACTGTGGCCTTTCTTTCAACCTGGACATGAGTGAGCACTGCAGCGGTCTCAGTTTCTACATTATAACCACGGCCTGCAGAGGTCACTGTTTTTACTACACACACATTTTTACCATGAACATCCTGCATGGCAGTGTTATACTCCTGGTTACTGCTGACACCTATAAGGAATTTTTCCCAAATATCTCTGGCTCATTAATAGGTAGTTCACCAATGAGCAAGACCACATCCATCAGTGCCCAGACCTCACTGATTTCATTCTCCATGCACCTTGTGTCACCTTGGGTTTCACACCAGTATGATCCTCTATATTCCCTAACTCAACTGGCCTTATCTGAACCCAAGATGCCGTTAACAAAGATAGAGCATATAGTGCTATGTTCTCTATCTTCGTTAATTCAAGCAAGCCAACCAATAGGAAAGTTAAACCCCGTTCAAAGTTCCACTCGCAGTACGCGAATATTACATTACGTAATATTCGCGTACTGCGACTGAAACTTTAAACATGGTATTCCTCCCACCAACAGCTCACAGGTCTTTCTTTTCGATTCCTCTGGCCTCCTGACCAGAGAACAATCAGGTGTACACTTTTCCACTTCAGGACACCTCTAACAGCCTTCTGCCTGCAGAGTAACAGCCACCCGCTGTTGTAGCTTGTTTTGCCTATCGAGTGACAGCCACCCGCTGTTGTAATTTATTGCCTTAGCAACTGCACTCCAGCTCCTCTGCACATCCCTCTTACTGGAACTCTTGCATTGAACCTGTGACTTCCTGGAAAGTGAACATTTTTCCCTCCTGCAGGGCTCTAGTTGGTTGCCCTTAGCAATGGCACACACCACCTTCTCCTCTGGAACTCCCAATACATCACTAGCACCTTGGGCCTTCACAAAGTGCCCACTCAGTGTTGATGACCTTCTTTCCAAAGCCAATTAAAGTTGCACTTCCAAAGCCTTGTTAATGCTAATGCCATCTAAGGCTTTATACCCTTCTTGACCCCGGTACTACATAAAACTTCACTTTTAATAATACTACTAAAATGTGCAAAATGCCAAAATAACAAAATAGAGCCACAAACTGTAATAAAACTACAGTCTATGCCGTGCTGTAGCGGTTCAAAGTATGGCTAACAGAGTGAGTAGAAGTGCACTTTCTCTCACTCAGATGCCTGAAATCGGAGATACAGTTAACACCTACAGCTGTGTTTGGTTGGTTAACAGTAAAGCAGTAGCTAATAGTCAGTGTATATCAGCTACTGTTAATAGCTGCGGCTAACACTTAGCCACCTTATGACAACAAACTGAACACCCAGCAACCAACTGCCTGCTGTTTGACCAAACTACTAGGGGTGACTGCATCTCCGTATCGTATGCAATGTAGGCATTCACAATGTACGCGTGTCCAGTCGGACCGATCACTTATATACTAGCCAGCTCTGCATAGACTGCTTTAAAAGGGGGGGCAGCTATAGCTTTTAAAGCAGTCTATGCAGAGCTGGCTAGTGAAAAAGTGAAGTTTTATGTAGTACCGGGGTCAAGAAGGGTATAAAGCCTTAGATGGCATTAGCATTAACAAGTATTAATTAACCCTACTGGTCTGGTCCAGATAGGTTTACTTCCAAAGCCTCCCACTCTGAATCAAGCAGTAAAATCTCACTTTGGGTACAACTCATCTGTTTGGCCAAGTTTTCCTGCTGCTTTATCTGCTATAACTGTTTGACATACTCCTCTTGGAGTCCCATTGTAACAGGTTTGTACAGCAGTCTGTACAACAGGAAACAAGTCCACTTTCATCACAGACCATAGCCACCAGGTGTCTCTTTATTTTCAGTGATAGACTCCAATCAGAATGTAGGTTTCTTTTTCATAGCAGACACAGTCTTGTCAGCCGAGATCAGTCTCTTTACTTGGGCTTCTGGCCATTTAAAATCAGCAAGTGTCTTGCAAACATAGCTTTTCAAAATAGGCTTCTAGCCCTTTAAATTCTGCAGCACCCAACTTCATGTGCCATTTTCATGCCTGCATCCTCAACCATATTTAACAACATGGGGTAACTTAGCTCTCTGAGATTGCCGTCTTCTCAGCTTAGATAGTTGGCACACCTCAAGAAGCCACGCCAACAGCATAAATATGAGTGCAAACTGGCCACAACCAGCTTTATAATGTCTTTTATAGCAGTCAGTATACTTTTAAACAAAGGTTAACAAACAAAATTCTCAGCTGCCTGGCCACTAGCTTCACATTATTTTCCCTCAATAGCAGGAGCACGGTTTACCACCCAGTTCCCCAAAACACAATTTACAGTGCATACCACACATGTGGTAATTGCCACTCATCAACAGTCTAGCTAATGAACAGAGAGGGAAAACCCTATTCTCCGACTTTCTTGCTCTTATCCAGCTTTATCTGGGTGAGATACACCATTTTACTGACCCAATATGCCACTCTGACTGCTCCACTGCCATAGCCTGCACTATGAACTGTTGCTGTGAGACATCAGGTCACAATGTAGTGCAGCAGTAAGAGAGCACTGGATCTCCTGACTTACAGAGTCCGAAGCAGGAGAGGTACTGTAAATTGTTTCATTTAATTTTTGTCTTATTTGAGGTCTGATGAAGATTGGAGGTCTAATCTGAGATTTGATGAAGATTGGAGGTTTGATTTTGGGGTCTGCTCTTAGGTCTGATAAATATTGGGGGTCTCATTTGAGGTCTGATAAAGTCATCTACTCAGTGGCCCAGTCACAGAGTGGTGAGGGTGGGAATCGCATAAGGAATCACATGTGTCGTCAACACAGTGGCCCAGTCACAGACTGGTAAGAATGGGAATGGCATGAGGAATCGCATGAGGAATCACATGAGTAGTCAACACAGTGGCCCAGTTACAGAGTGGTGAGGTGGCAGCAGCATGAGGAGACCGCAGAGTAGTGAGGTACCAGCAGCATGAGGAGAACACAGAGTGGCCCAGTAACAAAGTGGTGATGTGGCAGAAGCATGAGGAGACCACAGAGTGGCCCAGTGACAGAGTGGTGAGGTGGCAGCAGCATGATGAGACCACAGAGTGGCCCAGTGACAGGGTTGTAAGGTGGCAGCAGCATGATGAGACCACAAAGTGGCCCAGTGACAGGGTGGTGAGGTGGCATCAGCATGAGGAGACCACAGAGTGGCACAGTGACAGATTGGTGAGGTGGCAGCAGCATGAGGAGACCACAGAGCGATGAGGTGGCAGCAACATGAGGAGAACACAGAATGGCCCAGGGACAGAGTAGTGAGGTGGCAGCAGCATGAGGAGTCCACAGAGTGATCCAGTGACAGAGTGGTCAGGTGGAAGCAGCATGAGAAGACCGCAGAGTGGTCCAGTGACAGAGTGGTGAGGTGGCAGCAGCATGAGAAGAACACAGAGTGGTGAGGTGGCAGCAGCATAAGGAGACCACAAAGTGGCCCACTAACATAGTGGTAAGGTGGCAGCAGCATGAGGAGACCACAGAGTGGCCCAGTGACATAGTGGGGAGGTGAGGGGCAATTCCAGTACGAGCTGAAGATGGTGGGGGGCAGTAGGAGCACCTGGAAGCAGGTGGGTGGCAGGAACAGAAGATTAGCTAAAGCAGGTAGCCAGAAGAAACCGGTCTCTTTTGTCAAATTATTGGTGTGGCACCCTGGATGATCTAGTCTGATGTATCAGGCACTGGTGTGTGGAAATTCTGGCTGATCCATGCCTGATTAATCTTCACAAACTTCAGTTTCTACACATTTTGGATGGACAGGCGAGTTCTCCTTGGGTTAACTATGGCCCCGGTGCACTAAATACCCGCTCTGATGCCACACTACTGGCCGGGAAGGAAAGCTTGTCCAGGGCAAACTCGGCCAGTTGCGGCCACAAATCGAATTTGGCTGCCCATTAGTCCAGGGGATCTTCGATGTGGGGTGGCAGGGTGCACTCTAAGTATGCCACAACCTGCTTATTCAGGTTCTGTCTAGCTGCTGCTGCTGGTGAGTAGTTTCTTCACTAAGCGGGTGAAGAAAACTGCTCAGAGACTCTAGACTTAAATTGCTGCTGATGGAGCTGGTACTGCTCCTGGACCCCACCCCATCAGACCTGTGTGAGGATGGGCGATGGCGTACACATCCCTCTCAGCGAGTGGAAAAAAGGCCCCCATTTTGGACCGGTAGCGAGGGTCTAACATGGTGGAAAGACAGTAGTCACTACTCAGTCGAATACTACTCTATCGAATAGTGAAAATTCGGCTGTCACTACGCAAGCAAGCGAGCATGCATCGGTCCATTTGCACAAGGGACTCAGAGGGACTCCCTGCCTCCATCTCCACTGCATACTGCCACGGTGTGTCTGCATCATCTGTCTCATCTTCCTCATTGCCCTGTAGCTCCTCTGGCTGCTCCTGCGCCTCCTCTCCTGTCACCTGTGTAGAAAAACCACCCATTTCTCTATGCATTACTTGTGCTCGAATGTCCTCCTCCTCTAATTCAGCCCCCACAGGACTCATGTGGCCATGAGATGTAGTCGCCATTTCTCCTGTCCCCTGGCCAACCAGATTTAGCAGCATCTGTTCAAGGACATGAAGCAGTGGAATGATGTTTTTCATCCCATATTCCTGGCGACTAACAAATAACGTGGCCCCCTTAAAGGGCTCGAGCAAACCGCAGGTGTCACGCATGAGCTTCCACTGGCTAACATTGAAGTTACACAGGGGAGTACCTCTGTCCGCCTGTATCATGAAGAAATCGTTTATGGTCTTTCTCTGTTCATATAGTTGGTCCAACATATGGAGGATGGAGTTCCAACGGGTGGAAATGTTGCATATTAGCCGATGTTGGGGAATGTCATTCTGCCTTTCCAGCTCAAGGAGGGTGTGCTTTCAGTGTAAGAGTGGCTAAAGTGCATGCACGGTTTCCTGGCCATTTTCAGGATGTCTTGCAGATGGGTGAAAGACTTGAGGGACCTCTTTACAATCAGATTGAACACGTGTGCCATGCAGGCTGTATGGCTCAGGCTTTGTTCTTCCCGTTGTCAGTGACCATGGTTCCGATTCTGAGTTTTCGAGGAGAAAGCCAGGATTCGATTTCTTGATGAATAACGCAAAGCAACTCCTCCCCTGTGTGACTTTGCAAACTTGGTGCAGAACAGTGTGGCATCGGCATGCCCTTCACATGTGATATTCTGGAGGAGCACTGTCAATTGTCCCTGCAGTGGAGGCCGAGGACACGTTGAAGGTGAGGAGGCAGAAGTGGACATTGTCGCAGGACCAACGGAGTGAGAACGTGGAATCGGCAGCGGTGTGACTTGACCAAATTGCTGGTGTGGCTGTGCAGGAACCACATTTACACAGTGGGCCATAAAGGACATACATTGTCCTTGACGGTAGATACAGCTCCACAAGCGCTGCCGTGCACTTTGGTGGACACCTACAGGCTCAAAGACTGGCCCACTTTCTGTTCAACATAGGTGTGCAGGGATGGTACTGCCTTTTTGGCAAAGAAATGACAAGCCATAAGTTCCCTGAAAGGTGCAGAGTGCACCACTTGGAAAGAGAGGGACTGCAGCACCAGCAATTTGGACAAGAGCACGTTAAGCTTCTGCACCGTTGGATGAGTGCACAAATACTGTTGTCTCTTGGCAATCGCTTTGGTGATCAATTGCTGATGAAATGACTGAGGAGGAGTAGAAAGACAAAGAGCAGGAGCATCAGGACCAGTAGATGGAGTGAAGGACAGACAGCTCCTTTCGGCTGAGGTGGTGGAGCCTTGACTTGCAGAAAAGTGGTGTGGGCCACTCGGTGCTGCGGCAGGCTGGACCACTACATTTGCACCACTGTTCTCCCAGGCCACTTTATGGTGATGCTGCATGTGTTGATGCACGGCCGTGGTGCCAACATTGGCACCCTGGCCATGCTTCACCTTCTGCCCACAGATTTGGCTAATGGCAATGTTTACCTCCGGCGGCTTGACAAAAAACTGCCAGACCGCTCAGTATGACATTTTCCCTCCAACACTCCACGCTGACTTCCTGCTACCACTGCCTCAGCGAACCCCTGCACCGCTACTTCCCGGGCAGGTAGGCTTCTGGGAAGCGGGTGGTCTACCCCAGGCACATTTGGCTCCTGATCTCACACTGCTGCCACCCTGCTGACTCACAGCCACACTAGCACCTTGCTGGCTCAGCCGCTGCCTTGCGCGCAAGCTGCCACCCACTTCTCCTGATCATGATGAAGCCCCTTCTTCACCCGGCTCCCAAGTTTGATCGGCTACATCATCATCATCCACTGCTGTCTGCACATCATTGATTTCCCCTTCAATGGTCTCAGGAAAGGAGCCTGACTGCTTGCAACACCAGCTCCCGCAGGACTCTCATCATCACTGCTTGTCCACCTACCGGAGGAAACGGCAGATGTCTCCTCCAGATCTTGGCTGGGCAGTAGCTTCTGGCTGTCCTCTAGTAGCTTGTCCTTGCTGGAAAGTGGAGCTGAGCTTACGGCATAGAATACTTATCGCGCTGAGGGAACAGAAAATGGCCTTCTCCCAGGCCATGCCAACTAAGCGTAGTCAAACAAAAGCTGATCTCAGGGAAACCAGCTACAGAAAACACCGTGGAGCCTCATTTAAGAGTCTCAACACAGCAATCCAAAGTGCAAAGCTCACTGGGAAACAGTAATATGCTAAGTAAATGTGGAGCCCCATTATTGGGTCTAGAACACAGTGAAAGCCAGATATCCATCAAAGGAAGGAAAACCGAGCAAAGGGGTCTCCATTACAGAGATCACCAAATCCACCATATTAAGACGCCCCTATGTCAGGATCCCACTCTTTTACAAGCTTTAAGGATGAGATGGAGTATACTTAAGCCAGTTATCCATCCACAGACAGCTGTTTTAGGGTGTTGCCCCTCATCAGTGTGGAGTAGGATTCTGGCTAACCGGGAGCAATGCCTTGGAGACTACTCAAACAAAACAATAGCTGATCTCAGGGAGACCAGCTACAGAAAACACTGTGGGGGCCTCATTTAAGAATCTTAACACTGCAATCCTGGCTAACAGGGAGCAATGCCTTGGAGACTACTCAGACTTTGAATAGTCTCCAAGGCATTTCTCCCGGTTAGCCAGAATACTAGTCCACACTGATGAGGGGCAACACCCCGAAACAACTGTCTGTGGATGGATAACTTGCTTAAGTCTTCCCAGTCTCATCCTTAAAGCTTGTAAAAGAGTGGGATCTTGACATAGCGGCCACTTAATATGGTGGATTTGGTGATCTCTGTAATGGGGACACCCCTTTGCTTGGTTTTCCTTCCTTTGAGGGATATCTGGCTTTCACTGTGTTTTAGACCCAATACTGGGGCTCCACATTTATTTTGTATATTACTGTTTCCCAGGGAGCTTTGCACTTTGGATTGCTGTATTGAGACTCTTAAATGAGGCTCCACTGTGTTTTCTGTAGCTGGTCTTCCTGAGATCAGCTATTGTTTTGTTTAAGTAGTCTCCGAGGCATTGCTCTCGGTTAGCCAGAATCCTACTCCACACTGATGAGGGGCAACACCCTGAAACAGCTGTCTGTGGATGGATAACTGGCTTAGGTCTTCCCTGTATGATCCTTAAAGCTTGTAAAAGAGCAGGATATTGACATAGCGGCCACTTAATATTGTGCATTTGGTGATCTCTGTAATGGGGACACCCCTTTGCTCTGTTTTCCTTCCTTTGAGGGATATCTGGGGCTCCACATTTATTTTGAAACTAAGCGTAGTGTCAGAGGAACCCACTGGTGTATGATGTCACTTGCGACACAGTCGAAGACCTTGTCAACCATTCAAGCACCGCTGGGTTGCTGGTCAAGACATGACCGCTAGATGACACTGGAGGCTCAGGCCTCTCGCTGCAACTCCTGCTGCCACCCCCTCTTCTTCTGCTGATACTTTTACCTGTGCCAGAAACATTTTGGCCACTGCCCTGTCCGTTCCCTTTTAAGGACCTGTAACTTGTCTGTCTGACATACTGTAAAATAAAAGAATTAAATTTTATTAAAAGTAAATTAATACACCCCAAAAATGTATATAAAACAATGTACGTTCACCGCTGAACGGGAAATAACCCCCCCTTTATTTTCTTATTAATACACTACAAAAATGTCTATGAAACAATGTTCATTGACCGCAAAACGGTAAATAACATGTTTTTATTTTTTCCTATTAATACACCATAAAAATGTCTATAAAATAATGTATGTTCACCGCCGAACGGCTAATCACATGCACTTTTTTTTCTTATTAATACACCACAAAAATATCTATGAAACAATGTACATTCACCCCAAAATGGCTAGTGATGAGTGGCAGGGGCAATATCTTGCGATATCTTGCAAATATTTTATAGAATATTCGTCATGTATTAGTCATTTCGCTGATATTTTTTGATTGTTAAAATCGGCAATGTAATATGCGTGTCATGCACGCGCAATACAGGCATGGGTCACTATAGGTAAATTTTTCAAGCTGCTAGAAGTTTCCTAAGACTGGGGAAAATGGTTGACACAGCAGAACATTACAATAGAGTGCGATTGCACATATTTTTGTGCAATACGTGCAACTTCACATTTTAGCAGGTCTATCTATATATTAGTAATCGGTGCACTAAGTATTGTTGTGAACTTGTGACATCACAGCACTATGTATGTATGTAGCTTACATACATTAATACATACCACACTATGTATGTAGCATGCATGTATGGACAGCACATACCTAACACCCTGCACTGGAACACTATATCACAATCTAACCTACACTATCTCCCACTAACTATCTGTATTATATATATATATATACAGTCCTGGCCGTAAATGTTGGCACCTCTGAATTTTTTCAAGAAAATGAAGTATTTCTCACAGAAAAGTATTGCAGTAACACATGTTTTGCTATACATGTTTATTCCCTTTGTGTGTATTGTAACAAATAACTCACAGAAAAAAGATGCACCACATGGATAAGCAACTGACAACACTGGCTAATCCCTCACTCTGGTGTTAAAAGCTGAGAGATTCACCAATATTTCCAATCAGGAACATATCGGGGCCCCTTTAGGCACCACTACACGGTATCTCAGCATGACATGGGGTCCTACCACTAGACTACCTATGGTGTGTGAACAAGGTCTGAACAGGTATTAAGTAGCCTACAGCCCCATCCCACTCACCTGCACTGCAGGACCAACAATGCAATGGGGAACACATGAGGCCGCAAGCTACACCTACAACAGACCATGTGACACCGGCTTCCAGGTGCAACAGAATGTTTACAAGCCATATGCAATGGCACATTCAATACATATAAAACAAGAATCACAAAAATAAACGTGGCCTAAATGGGTGGGACTGCTCCAGACCCCAAACACTGTGGCGTGTTTCTAACTGGGGGCAGTTCCTCCGCATGTGGTTCGCAGCGAACGGCTATCCCCAGCAAAATTGCATACAATGGAGGATGCCGCGCGAACCACAAGCACCACACAAACATCCTACACAAAATAAAACATGTGCGGATGAAAATATATAAACACATAACTCACAGAAAAAAGATGCACCACATGGATAAGCAACTGACAACACTGGCTAATCCCTCACTCTGGTGTTAAAAGCTGAGAGATTCGCCAATATTTCCAATCAGGAACATATCGGAGCCCCTTTAGGCACCACTACACGGTATCTCAGCATGACATGGGGTCCTACCACTAGACTACCTATGGTGTGTGAACAAGGTCTGAACAGGTATTAAGTAGCCTACAGCCCCATCCCACTCACCTGCACTGCAGGACCAACAATGCAATGGGGAACACATGAGGCCGCAAGCTACACCTACAACAGACCATGTGAAACCGGCTTCCAGGTGCAACAGAATGTTTACCAGCCATATGCAATGGCACATTCAATACATATAAAACAAGAATCACAAAAATAAACGTAGCCTAAATGGGTGGGACTGCTCCAGACCCCAAACACTGTGGCGTGTTTCTAACTGGGGGGGCAGTTCCTCCGCATGTGGTTCGCAGCGAACGGCTATCCCCAGCAAAAATTGCATACAATGGAGGATGCCGGCGCGAACCACAAGCACCACACAAACATCCTACACAAAATAAAACATGTGCGGATGAAAATATATAAACACATAACTCACAGAAAAAGATGCACCACATGGATAAGCAACTGACAACACTGGCTAATCCCTCACTCTGGTGTTAAAAGCTGAGAGATTCGCCAATATTTCCAATCAGGAACATATCGGAGCTCCTTTAGGCACCACTACACGGTATCTCAGCATGACATGGGGTCCTACCACTAGACTACCTATGGTGTGTGAACAAGGTCTGAACAGGTATTAAGTAGCCTACAGCCCCATCCCACTCACCTGCACTGCAGGACCAACAATGCAATGGGGAACACATGAGGCCGCAAGCTACACCTACAACAGACCATGTGACACCGGCTTCCAGGTGCAACAGAATGTTTACAAGCCATATGCAATGGCACATTCAATACATATAAAACAAGAATCACAAAAATAAACGTGGCCTAAATGGGTGGGACTGCCATAGGTAGTCTAGTGGTAGGACCCCATGTCATGCTGAGATACCGTGTAGTGGTGCCTAAAGGGGCTCCGATATGTTCCTGATTGGAAATATTGGCGAATCTCTCAGCTTTTAACACCAGAGTGAGGGATTAGCCAGTGTTGTCAGTTGCTTATCCATGTGGTGCATCTTTTTTCTGTGAGTTATGTGTTTATATATTTTCATCCGCACATGTTTTATTTTGTGTAGGATGTTTGTGTGGTGCTTGTGGTTCGCGCCGGCATCCTCCATTGTATGCAATTTTTGCTGGGGATAGCCGTTCGCTGCGAACCACATGCGGAGGAACTGCCCCCCCAGTTAGAAACACGCCACAGTGTTTGGGGTCTGGAGCAGTCCCACCCATTTAGGCCACGTTTATTTTTGTGATTCTTGTTTTATATGTATTGAATGTGCCATTGCATATGGCTTGTAAACATTCTGTTGCACCTGGAAGCCGGTGTCACATGGTCTGTTGTAGGTGTAGCTTGCGGCCTCATGTGTTCCCCATTGCATTGTTGGTCCTGCAGTGCAGGTGAGTGGGATGGGGCTGTAGGCTACTTAATACCTGTTCAGACCTTGTTCACACACCATAGGTAGTCTAGTGGTAGGACCCCATGTCATGCTGAGATACCGTGTAGTGGTGCCTAAAGGCTCCGATATGTTCCTGATTGGAAATATTGGCGAATCTCTCAGCTTTTAACACCAGAGTGAGGGATTAGCCAGTGTTGTCAGTTGCTTATCCATGTGGTGCATCTTTTTTCTGTGAGTTATGTGTTTATATATTTTCATCCGCACATGTTTTATTTTGTGTAGGATGTTTGTGTGGTGCTTGTGGTTCGCGCCGGCATCCTTCATTGTATGCAATTTTTGCTGGGGATAGCCGTTCGCTGCGAACCACATGCGGAGGAACTGCCCCCCCAGTTAGAAACACGCCACAGTGTTTGGGGTCTGGAGCAGTCCCACCCATTTAGGCCACGTTTATTTTTGTGATTCTTGTATTGTAACAAAACCAAAAAAGGGAGGAAAAAAAAGCAAATTGGACATAATGTCACACCCAACTCTAAAAATGGGCTGGATAAAATTATTGGCACCCTTTCAAAATTGTGGATAAATAAGATTGCTTCAAGCACGTGATGCTCCTTGAAACTCACCGGGGGCAAGTAACAGGTGTGGGCAATATAAAAATCACACCTGAAAGCAGATAAAAAGGAGAGAAGTTCACTTACTGTAGTCTTTGCATTGTGTGTCTATGTGTGCAACACTAAGCATGGGCAACAGAAAGAGGAGAAGAGAACTGTCCGAGGACTTGAGAACCAAAATTGTGGAAAAATATCAACAATCTCAAGGTTACAAGTCCACCAGAGATCTAGATTTGCCTTTATCCACAGTGTGCAACATTATCAAGAAGTTTGCAACCCATGGCAATGTAGCTAATCTCCTTGGGCGTGGACGGAAAAGAAAAATTGATGAAAGGTGTCAACGCAGGATAGTCTGGATGGTGGATAAGCAGCCCCAAACAAGTTCCAAAGATATTCAAGCTATCCTGCAGGCTCAGGGAGCATCAGTGTCAGCGAGAACTATCCATCGACATTTAAATGAAATGAAACACTATGGCAGGAGACCCAGGAGGACCCTGCTGCTGACACAGAGACATAAAAAAGCTAGACTACATTTTGCCAAAATGTACTTGAATAAGCCAAAATACTTATGGGAAAACGTCTTGTGGACAGATGAGACCAAGATAGAGATTTTTGGTAAAGCACATCATTCTACTGTTTACCGAAAAGGAATGAGGCCTACAAAGAAAAGACCACAGTACCTACAGTGAAATATGGTGTAGGCTTAATAATGTTTTTGGGTTGCTTTGCTGCCTCTGGCACTGGGTGCCTTGAATGTGTGCAAGACATCATGAAATCTGAGGATTACCGACTGATCTTGGGTCACACTCTAGAGCCCAGTGTCAGAAAGCTGGGTTTGCATCCGAGATTTTGGGTCTTCCAGCAGAACAATAACCCCAAACATACATAAAAAAGCACCCAGAAATGGATTGCAACAAAGCGCTGGAGAGTTCTGGTGCCCAGCAATGAGTCCAAATCTAAATCCCATTGAACACCTGTGGAGAGATCTTAAAATTGCTGTTGGGAAAAGGCGCCGTTCCAATAAGAGAGACCTGGAGCAGTTTGCAAAGGAAGAATGGTCCAAAATTCCGGGTGAGAGGTGTAAGAAGCTTATTAATGGTTATAGGAAGCGATTGATTTCAGTTATTTTTTCCAAAGAGTGTGCAACCAAATATTAAGTTAGGGGTGCCAATAATTTTGTCCAGCCCTTTTTTGGAGTTTGGTGTGACATTATGTCCTATAAGCTTTTTTTCTCCCTTTTTTGGTTTTGTTCAAATACACACAAAGGGAATAAACATGTGTATAGCAAAAAAAAATGTTACTGCAATTCTTTTCTGTGAGAAATACTTCATTTTCTTGAAAAATTTCAGGGGTGGAAATAATTTACGGGCATGACTGTATAAGCTATCTAACTATGTAATGTAATGAGTGTAAAGCAGAGAGCACAACAATGATACTGCTGTCTCTCTCAGAACTGTAATAAACTGTAGAAAATGACTGTGGGGAGGTTCTTATATACTAAAGGGGTTGACAACTTTCCTATTGGTTGCTGGGATGTTGCTACGCTCAGACAAAGACATTGCAGCCTTCTCATTGGCCCACAATCAAAAAGGGAGGTTACTGGTGAAAAAAAGTAGAAAATATGAATATACAGTGCCTTGTGAAAGTATTTGGCCCCCTTGAACTTTTCGACCTTTTGCCACATTTCAGGCTTCAAACATAAAGATATAAAACTGTAATTTTTTGTGTAGAATCAACAACAAGTGGGACACAATTATGAAGTGGAACGAAATTTTTTGGATATTTCAAACTTTGTTAACAAATAAAAAACTGAAAATTTGGGCGTGCAAAATTATTCAGCCCCTTTACTTTCAGTGCAGCAAACTCTCTCTAGAAGTTCAGTGAGGATCTCTGAATGATCCAATGTTGACCTAAATGACTAATGATGATAAATAGAATCCACCTCTGTGTAATCAAGTCTCCGTATAAATGCACCTGCACTGTGATAGTCTCAGAGGTCAGTTTAAAGCGCAGAGAGCATCATGAAGACCAAGGAACACACCAGGCAGGTCCGAGATACTGTTGTGGAGAAGTTTAAAGCCGGATTTGGATACAAAAAGATTTCCCAAGCTTTAAACATCCCAAGGAGCACTGTGCAAGCGATATCTTTATTTATTGTATTCACTTGTATTAATTATGCTCCTGATGAAGGGGGACTAAGAAAAAAAAAACCGAAACGCATTGAGCTGTATATTTTATATAATAAATAGATCTTTTGGATGAAGATACAAGTCTGGTGCCTGATTTGACATCTCCTTCCTACCTGGACACTTATACTGATCTCCAACATTCTACAAATGATCCCGGCTGGGGGGGACCCACACCCCAGGTGTCTTTAGTTTATCCTGGTGGTGACCCCCCAGTGAAGTGAGTGTGAACCTTTATTTAAGTGTTTTTACATGAAAATATGCTGGCCAGTTTTCTCACTATGTAGTACCTGTTAAAGGGAAGCACATTTATTCAAGTTTGGTGCAACCTTACCACTGGAAAATCAGTTTTGTCATATACTTTATCCTCATTTTGTGCTCAGTAGATATTCTTACAATCTATAACGTTTTCTAGTGTCTATATACCTACTTAGTAAATACAATTTTAATAAGATTTCCTCCTATTTATATTGGGATGTGGCGACCACACTTTTTTTTCATTTTTTCTCTCATAACTTTCTTCAGCAGGGACAGGGAGGATGGTAAAAATTGATGGGAAGATGGATGGAGCCAAATACAGGACCATTCTGGAAGAAAACCTGATGGAGTCTGCAAAAGACCTAAGACTGGGACGGAGATTTGTCTTCTAACAAGACAATGATCCAAAACATAAAGCAAAATCTACAATGGAATGGTTCACAAATAAACATATCCAGGTGTTAGAATAGCCAAGTCAAAGTCCAGACCTAAATCCTATTGAGAATCTGTGGAAAGAACTGAAAACTGCTGTTCGCAAACGCTCTCCATCCAACCTCACTGAGCTCGAGCTGTTTTGCAGTCTCTCGATGTGCAAAACTGATAGAGACATACTCCAAGCGACTTACAGCTGTAATCGCAGCAAAAGGTGGCGCTACAAAGTATTAACTTAAGGGGGCTGAATAATTTTGCACTCCCAATTTTTCAGTTTTTTATTTGTTAAAAAAGTTTGAAATATCCAATAAATTTCGTTCCACTTCATAATTGTGTCCCACTTGTTGTTGATTCTTCACAAAAAATTACAGTTTTATATCTTTATGTTTAAAGCCTGAAATGTGGCAAAAGGTCGAAAAGGGGGCCAAATACTTTCACAAGGCACTGTATATTACTATATTCTAAATATTCGCAAATTCTCAAAGTTATGATATTCGCGATTAAAATGGCCAACTCTAAAAATGGCTAATAACACACACTTTTTTCTTATTAATGCCCCACAAAAATGTGTATAAAACAATGTACGTTCACCGCTGAATGGCTAATTAGACGTACTTTTTTTTTAAATACACCAGAAAAATGTCTATAAAACAATGCACTTTCACCGCTGAATGGCTAATTAGACATACTTTTCTTTTTCTTAATACACCAAAAAATGTCTACAATGTATGCTCACCACAAAACACCTAATAACACAAGCTTTTTCTTTTCTTAGTAATACACCACAAAATAGTTTTTAAAACAATGTACGTTCACCGCTGAATGGCTATAAGAAGTACTATTTTTTTCTTATTAATACACCAGAAAAATTTCAATAAAGCAATGTAAGTTCACTGCTGAACGGCTAATAACATTCCTTTTTTTTCTTATTAATACACCATAAAAATGTCTATAAAACAATGTACGTTCACTGCTGAACGGCTAATAACAAACACATTTTTCTTATTAATGCACCACAAACATGTGTATAAAACAATATACGTTGACCTCTGAATGGCTAATTATATGTACTTATTTTTACTTAATGCACCAGAAAAATGTCTATAAAACAATGTACTTTCACCGCTGAACCGCTAATAACATGCCCTTTTTTTCTTAATAGTACACCACAAAAATGTCTATTAAACAATGCAAGTTCACCGCAAAACGGCTAATAACATGCCTTTTTTTTTCTTATAAGTAGTGTTGAGCATAGTTCGAGCATAGTTCTTCAAAAAAGTTCGGGTTCGGGTTCGTTGTTTGGCGATTACTTCACGCTTTCTGAAGGGCTGCACAGCAGCCAATCAGCTAGCGTTTTACTTCTTGCCCTAAGAGCCCATCACAGCCATGCCTACGAATGGCATGGCTGTGATTGGCCAAGTGCAGCATGTGACCCAGCCTTTATTTAAGCTGGAGTCACGTAGCACCGCACGTCACACTGCTCTGATTAGTGTAGGGAGAGGAAGCAGCTTCTGTGAGGGCGAGATTAGGCAGGGAAAAGTCAGCAACAGCACCTAATGAACGGATCGATCTACAGCTGTGAATGATTGAACTTCTGCTAGTTACCTGCTCACTGGTTTTTAGGCTGCACAGAGCGTTTTTCTGTCACTTATTTTCTGGGGTGATCGGCGGCCATTTTGTGACTTGTGGTGCACAAGAACAAGCTGCCACCAAGTCAATTAATCCATCAATACTAGTTTTTTTTTTTTGCTATATCCTACATCAGGGGCTTGGCTGTGCTAATTGTCACCCCTAGAAACTCAGGATAGCAATTTCTATATTTTAATAAGGGGTTAAATACAATTGACCAAATACCAATCCCCTAAATCTGGTGTTCCAGCTTTGGCTAGCCAAGTATAATACTGTCTGCTGTCTGGCAAAGGATAGATTATTTTCTGTGGTGAAATTCAATTGCCAAAATAGCAATACCATAAATCAGTGGTTTCAGCTGCGGCTGGCAAAGTATAATAGTGTCCGCCAAAAAATATATTTTGTTCTGAGGTGAAATTCAATTGCCAAAATAGCAATACCCTGAATCTGGTGTCCCAGCTGTTGCAGGCCAAGATTCATAGTGTCCGCCAAAACATATATTTTGATCTGGGGTGAAATTCAATTGCCAAAATAGCAATACCATAAATCAGTGGTTTCAGCTGTGGCTGGCAAAGTGTAATAGTGTCCGCCAAAACATATATTTTGTTCTGGGGTGAAAGTCAATTGCCAAAAAAGCAATACCCTGAATCTGGTGTCCCAGCTGTTGCAGGCCAAGATTCATAGCGTACGCAAAAACATAAATTTTGTTCTGGGGTGAAATTCAATTGCCAAAATAGCAATACCATAAATCAGTGGTTTCAGCTGTGGCTGGCAAAGTATAATAGTGTCCGCCAAAACATATATTTTGTTCTGGGGTGAAATTCAATTGCCAAAATAGCAATACCCTAAATCTGGTGTCCCAGCTGTTGCAGGCCAAGATTCATAGTGTCCGCCAAAACATATATTTTGTTCTGGGGTGAAATTCAATTGCCAAAATAGCAATACCCTGAATCTGGTGTCCCAGCTGTTGCAGGCCAAGATTCATAGTGTCCGCGAAAACATATATTTTGTTCTGGGGTGAAATTCAATTGCCAAAATAGCAATAACATAAATCAGTGGTTTCAGCTGTGGCTGGCAAAGTGTAATAGTGTACGCGAAAACATATATTTTGTTCTGGGGTGAAAGTCAATTGCCAAAAAAGCAATACCCTGAATCTGGTGTCCCAGCTGTTGCAGGCCAAGATTCATAGCGTACGCAAGAACATAAATTTTGTTCTGGGGTGAAATTCAATTGCCAAAATAGCAATACCATAAATCAGTGGTTTCAGCTGTGGCTGGCAAAGTATAATAGTGTCCGCCAAAACATATATTTTGTTCTGGGGTGAAATTCAATTGCCAAAATAGCAATACCATAAATCAGTGGTTTCAGCTGTGGCTGGCAAAGTATAATAGTGTCCGCCAAAACATATATTTTGTTCTGGGGTGAAATTCAATTGCCAAAATAGCAATACCCTGAATCTGGTGTCCCACCTGTTGCAGGCCAAGATTCATAGCGTACGCAAAAACATAAATTTTGTTCTGGGGTGAAATTCAATTGCCAAAATAGCAATACCATAAATCAGTGGTTTCAGCTGTGGCTGGCAAAGTATAATAGTGTCCGCCAAAACATATATTTTGTTCTGTGGTGAAATTCAATTGCCAAAATAGCAATACCATAAATCAGCGGTTTCAGCTGTGGCTGGCAAAGTATAATAGTGTCCGCCAAAACATATATTTTGTTCTGGGGTAAAATTCAATTGACAAAATAGCAATACCCTGAATCTGGTGTTCCAGCTGTTGAGGGCAAAGATTCATAGTGTCCGCAAAAACATATATTTTGTTCTGGGGTAAAATTCAATTGCCAAAATAGCAATACCCTGAATCTGGTGTCCCAGCTGTTGCAGGCCAAGATTCATAGTGTCCGCCAAACATATATTTTGTTCTGGGGTGAAATTCAATTGCCAAAATAGCAATACCATATATCAGTGGTTTCAGCTGTGGCTGGCAAAGTATAATAGTGTCCGCCAAAACATATATTTTGTTCTGGGGTGAAATTCAATTGCCAAAATAGCAATACCATAAATCAGTGGTTTCAGCTGTGGCTGGCAAAGTATAATAGTGTCCGCAAAAACATATATTTTGTTCTGGGGTAAAATTCAATTGCCAAAGTAGCAATACCATAAATCAGTGGTTTCAGCTGTGGCTGGCAAAGTATAATAGTGTCCGCTAAAACATATATTTTGTTCTGGGGTGAAATTCAATTGACAAAATAACAATACCCTGAATCTTTTGTCCCAGCTGTTGCAGGCCAAGATTCATAGTGTCCGCCAAAACATATATTTTGTTCTGGGGTGAAATTCAATTGCCAAAATATCAATACCATAAATCAGTGGTTTCAGCTGTAGCTGGCAAAGTATAATAGTGTCCGCCAAGACATATATTTTGTTCTGGGGTGAAATTCAATTGCCTAAATAGCAAAACCATAAATCAGTGGTTTCAGCTGTGGCTGGCAAAGTATAATAGTGTCTGACAAAGCATATATTTCGTTCTGGGGTGAAATTCAATTGCCAAAATAGCAATACCATAAATCAGTGGTTTCAGCTGTGGCTGGCAAAGTATAATAGTGTCCGCCAAAACATATATTTTGTTCTGGGGTGAAATTCAATTGCCAAAATAGCAATACCCTGAATCTGGTGTCCCAGCTGTTGCAGGCCAAGATTCATAGTGTCCGCCAAAACATATATTTTGTTCTGGGGTGAAATTCAATTGCCAAAATAGCAATACCATTAATCAATGGTTTCAGCTGTGGCTGGCAAAGTATAATAGTGTCCGCCAAAACATATATTTTGTTCTGGGGTGAAATTCAATTGCCAAAATAGCAATACCCTGAATCTGGTGACCCAGCTGTTGCAGGCCAAGATTCATAGTGTCCGCAAAAACATATATTTTGTTCTGGGTGAAATTCAACTGCCAAAATAGCAATACCATAAATCAGTGGTTTCAGCTGTGGCTGGCAAAGTATAATAGTGTCCGCCAAAACATATATTTTGTTCTGGGGTGAAATTCAATTTCCAAAATAGCAATACACTGAATCTGGTGTCTTAGCTGTTGCAGGGCTGCAGGCCAAGATTCATAGTGTTCGCCAAAACACATATTTTGTTCTGGGGTGAAATTCAATTGCCAAAATAGCAATACCATAAATCAGTGGTTTCAGCTGTGGCTGGCAAAGTATAATAGTGTCCGCCAAAACATACATTTTGTTCTGGGGTGAAATTCAATTGCCAAAATAGCAATACCCTAAATCTGGTGTCCCAGCTGTTGCAGCGCTGCAGGCCAAGATTCATAGTGTCCGCCAAAACATATATTTTGTTCTGGGGTGAAATTCAATTGCCAAAATAGCAATACCATAAATCAGTGGTTTCAGCTGTGGCTGGCAAAGTATAATAGTGTCCGCCATAACATATATTTTGTTCTGGGGTAAAATTCAATTGACAAAATAGCAATACCCTGAATCTGGTGTCCCAGCTGTTGCAGGCAAAGATTCATATTGTAAACAAAAACATATATTTTGTTCTGGGGTAAAATTCAATTGCCAAAATAGCAATACCCTGAATCTGGTGTCCCAGCTGTTGCAGGCCAAGATTCATAGTGTCCGCCAAAACATATATTTTGTTCTAGGGTGAAATTCAATTGCCAAAATAGCAATACCATAAATCAGTGGTTTCAGCTGCGGCTGGCAAAGTATAATAGTGTCCGCCAAAACATATCTTTTGTTCTGGGGTGAAATTCAATTGCCAAAATAGCAATACCCTGAATCTGTAGTCCCAGCTGTTGCAGGCCAAGATTCATAGTGTCCGCCAAAACATATATTTTGTTCTGGGATGAAATTCATTTGCCAACATAGCAATACCCTGAATCTGGTGTCCCAGCTGTTGCAGGCCAAGATTCATAGTGTCCGCCAAAACATATATTTTGTTCTGGGGTGAAATTCAATTGCCAAAATAGCAATACCATAAATCAGTGGTTTCAGCTGTGGCTGGCAAAGTATAATAGTGTCCGCCAAAATATATATTTTGTTCTGTGGTGAAATTCAATTGCCAAAATAGCAATACCATAAATCAGTGGTTTCAGCTGTGGCTGGCAAAGTATAATAGTGTCCGCCAAAACATATATTTTGTTCTGGGGTGAAATTCAATTGCCAAAATAGCAATACCCTGAATCTGGTGTTCGAGCTGTTGCAGGCCAATTGTAAACCTCTCCATAAAAGGATACCTTTCATCCAGGGCCTAAATACTAGCCATAAAAGAGATATTCCCCTAAATCAGTGTTTACTGCTGTGCCTGGATTAGTGTAATACGCTACATAAATAAATAGGCAGATAGTGTTAGGTGCCTGTGAAAAAAAGGCCTGAATTTGAAATCAATGCATTGTGTCAAATATTTTTTTTCTTATTGTGGTGCTTGGTGAACGGTAACAATGAGCAAAACATCTAGTAAGGGACGCGGATGCGGACGTGGTGGTGTTAGTGTACTCTCTTGTGCTGGGAGAGGACGTGGCCATTCTGCCACAGCCACACGTCACACGTCCTAGTGAACCAACTACCTCAGGCTCCAGTACCCGCCAGAATTTACAGCGATATTTGGTGGGGCCCAATGCCGTTCTAAGTATGGTAAGGCCTGAGCAGGTACAGGCGCTAGTCAATTGGGTGGCCGACAGTGGATCCAACATGTTCACAACATTATCTCCCACCCAGTCTTCTGCAGACAGCGCACAAGTGGCACCTGAAAACCAGAGCCCATCAGTCTGTCACATCACCCCCATGCATATCAGGGAAACTGTCTGAGCCTCAAGTTATGCAGCAGTCTCTTATGCTGTTTGAAGACTCTGCTGGCAGGGTTTCCCAAGGGAATCCACCTAGCCCTTCCCAAGTGGTGGAAGACATAGAATGCACTGATGCACAACCACTGATGTTTCCTGATGATGAGGACATGGGAATACCACCTCATCGGAGTCCGCACGTGTCTGATGATGACTAAACACAGGTGCCAACTGCTGCGTCTTTCTGCAGTGTGCAGACCGAACAGGAGGTCAGGGAGGAAGACTGTGTGGAAGACGATGCAGGGGACGATGAGGTCCTAGACCCCACATGGAATGAAGGTCGTGCCACTGACTTTCATAGTTCAGAGGAAGAGGCAGTGTTGAGACCGAGCCAACAGCGTAGCAAAAGAGAGAGCAGGGGGCAAAAGCAGAACAGCCACCTCCAAGAGAGTTCGCCAGCTACTGGCCACTGCCACCAGGGACCGAGCACCCCAAAGGCAGCTTCAAGGAGTTCCCTGGCATGGAACTTCTTTAAACAATGTGCTGACGACAAGACCAGAGTGGTTTGCACGCTGTGCCATCAGAGCCTGAAGCGAGGCATTAACATTCTGAACCTTAGCAAAACCTGCATGACCAGGCATCTACATGCAAAGCATGAACTACAGTGGAGTAAACACCTTTAAAGCAAGGAACTCACTCTGGCTCCCCCTGCTCCCTCTTCTGCTGCTGCCTCGGCCTCTTCCTCCGCCTCAGGAGGAATGTTGGCACCTGCCGCCCACCAAACAGAGGATGTGCCACCGACAACACCACCTGCGTCACCAAGCATCTCCACCATGTTACACGGCAGCGTTCAGCTCTCCATCTCACAAACCTTGGAGAGAAAGTGCAAATTCCCACCTAGCCACCCTCGAGCCCTGGGCCTGAATGCCAGCATTTCTAAACTACTGGCCTTTGAAATGCTGTCATTCAGGCTGGTGGACACAGACAGCTTCAAATAACTGATGTCCATGGCTGTCGCACAGTATGTTGTTCCCAGCCGCCACTACTTCTCCAAGACAGCCGTGCCTTCCCTGCACAACCAAGTATCCGATAAAATCAAGTGTGCACTGCGCAACGCCATCTGTGGCAAGGTCCACCTAACCACAGATACGTGGACCAGTAAGCACGGCCAGGGACGCTATATCTCCCTAACTGCACAATGGGTAAATGTAGTGGCGGCTGGGCCGCAGGCGGAGAGTTCCTTGGCGCACGTCCTTCCGCCGCCAAGGATCGCAGGGCATCATTCTTTGCCTCCTGTAGCCTCCTCCTCCTCCTCGGCTTCCTCCTCCTTGGCTTCCACCAGCTCATTCAGTCAGCCACACACCTTCACCACCAACTTCAGCACAGCCCGGGGTAAACGTCAGCAGGCCATTCTGAAACTCATATGTTTGGGGGACAGGCCCCACACCGCGCAGGAGTTGTGTCGGGGTATTGAACAACAGACCGACGAGTGGTTTCTGCCGGTGGGCCTCAAGCCCGGCCCGGTGGTGTACGATAATGGGCGAAATCTCGTTGCAGCTCTGGGACTAGCCGGTTTGACGCACATCCCTTGCCTGGCGCATGTGCTGAATTTGGTTGTGCAGAAGTTTATTCACATCTAGCCCAACATGTCAGAGCTGCTGCATAAAATGAGGGCCGTCTGTGCGCGCTTCCGGCGTTCACATCCTGCCGCTCATCGCCTGTCTGCGCTACAGCGGAACTTCGGCCTTCCCGCTCACCGCCTCATATGCGACGTGCCCACCAGGTGGAACTCCACCTTGCACATGCTGGAGAGACTGTGCGAGCAGCAGCAGGCCATAGTGGAGTCTCAGCTGCAGCACGCACGCGTCAGTCGCACTGCGGAACAGCACAACTTCACCACCAATGATTGGGCCTGCATGTGAGACCTGTGTGCCCTGTTGCGCTGTTTTGAGTTCTCCACCAACATGGCCAGTGGCGATGACACCGTTATAAGGGTTACAATACCACTTCTATGTCTCCTTGAGAAAACGCTTAGGGCGATGATGGAAGAGGAGGTGGCCCAGGAGGAGGAGGAGGATGAGGGGTCATTTTTAGCACTTTCAGGCCAGTCTGTTAGAAGTGGATCAGAGGGAGGTTTTTTGCAACAGCAGAGGCCAGGAACAAATGTGGCCAGCCAGGGCCCACTACTGGAGGACGAGGAGGATGAGGAGGAGGTGGAGGAGGATGAGGAAGAAGCAGGTTCACAGCGGGGTGGCACCCGACACAGCTCAGACCCATCACTGGTGCGAGCCTGGCACACATGAGCGACTACATGCTGCAGTGCCTGCGCAACGACAGCAGAGTTGCCCACATTTTAACGTGTGCAGACTACTGGGTTGCCACCCAGCTGGATCCCCGGTACAAAGACAATGTGCCCACCTTACTTTCTGCACTGGAGCGTGATAGGAAGATGCGCGAGTACAAGCGCACGCTGGTAGAGGCGCTCCTGAGAGCATTCCCAAATGTCACAGGGGAACAGGTAGAAGCCCAAGGCGAAGGCAGAGGAGGAGCAAGAGGTCGCCAACGCAGCTATGTCACGGCCAGCTCCTCTGAGGGCAGGGTTAGCATGGCAGAAATGTGGAAAAGTTTTGTCTCCACGCCACAGCTAACTGCACCACCACCTGATACGGAACGTGTTAGCAGGAGGCAGCATTTCACTAACATGGTTGAACAGTACGTCTGCACACCCCTCCACGTACTGACTGATGGTTCAGCCCCATTCAACTTCTCGGTCTCCAAATTTTCCACGTGGCCAGAGTTAGCATTTTATGCCTTGGAGGTGCTGGCCTTCCCGGCGGCCAGCGTTTTGTCTGAACGTGTATTCAGCACGGCAGGGGGCGTCATTACTGACAAACGCAGCTTCCTGTCCACAGCCAATGTGGACAAGCTGAAATTCATAAAAATGAACCAGTCATGGATCCCACAGGACCTGTGCCTCCCTTGTGCAGAATAGACATTTATAACTGCCTCCCCCTCAACCATTTATTCTTGTACTCCGGGGCACTTCTTTATTGAATCCTCATTTTTTTAACTTTACCATGATCTTGCGGTGCAACCCAAAGTTGAATGAACCTCTCCTCTGTCTGGGTGGTGGGGCCGAAATAACTGAGAGTGGCCTTCTCCGGTGGTGGTTGATATGACGCATGATTCCTTGCTGTGGGACCTCAATCTTCTGTCTGGGTGCTGGGCTGAAATAACTGAGAGTGGCCTTCTCCGGTGGTGGTTGATATGACGCATGATTCCTTGCTGTGGGACCTCTCTCCTCGGTCTGGGTGCTGGTTCGAAATAACTGAAAGTGGCCTTCTCCGGTGCTGGGTGATATGACGCATAATTCCTCTCTGTGGGACCTCTCTCCTCTTTCTGGGTGCTGAGTCGAAATAACTGAGAGTGGCCTTGTCCGGTGGTGGTTGATATGATGCATGACTAATGCTGTGGGACCTCTCTCCTCTGTCTGCGTGCTGGGCCGAAATAACTGAAAGTGGCCTTCTCCGGTGGTGGGTGATATGACGCATGATTCCTTGCTGTGGGACCTCTCTCCTCTGTCTGGGTGCTGAGCCGAAATAACTGAGAGTGGCCTTCTCCGGTGGTGGTTGATATGACGCATGACTAATGCTGTTGGAGCTCTCTCCTCTGGCTGCGTGCTGGGCCGAAATAACTGAAAGTGGCCTTCTCCGGTGGTGGGTGATATGACGCATGATTCCTTGCTGTGGGACCTCTCTCCTCTGTCTGGGTGCTGAGCCGAAATAACTGAGAGTGGCCTTCTCCGGTGGTGGTTGATATGACGCATGACTAATGCTGTGGGACCTCTCTCCTCTGTCTGCGTGCTGGGCCGAAATAACTGAAAGTGGCCTTCTCCGGTGGTGGGTGATATGACGCATGATTCCTTGCTGTGGGACCTCTCTCCTCTGTCTGGGTGCTGAGCCAAAATAACTGAGAGTGGCCTTCTCCGGTGGTGGTTGATATGACGCATGATTCCTTGCTGTGGGACCTCTCTCCTCTGTCTGGGTGCTGGGCCGAAATAACTGAAAGTGGCCTTCTCCGGTGGTGAGTGATATAACGCATGATTCCTTGCTGTGGGACCTCTCTCCTCTGTCTGGGTGCTGGGCCAAAATAACTGAAAGTGGCCTTCTCCAGTGTTGGGTGATATGACGCATGATTCCTTGCAGTGGGACCTCTCTCCAATTGATATTGGTTAAATTTTATTTATTTTATTTTATTTTAATTTATTTCCCTATCCACATTTGTTTGCAGGGGATTTACCTACATTTTGCTGCTTTTGGCAGCCCTCTCGCCCGTTCCTGGACTATTTTACAGCCTTTTTAGTGCCTAAAAGTTCGGGTCCCCATTGACTTCAATGGGGTTCGGGTTCCGGATAAAGTTCGGGTCGAGTTCGGATCCCGAACCCGAACATTTTCGGGAAGTTCGGCCGAACTTCCCGAACCCGAACTTCCAGGTGTTTGCTCATCTCTACTTATAAGTACACCATAAAAATTTCTATAAAACAATGTATATTCACTGCTGAACGGCTAATAACACACACTTTTTTTCTTATAAATTCACCACAAAAATGTGTATAAAACAATATGCGTTCACCTCTGAATGGCTAAATAGACGTTATTTTTATTTCTTAATACACCACAAAAATGTCTATTAATGTACATTCACTGCTGAACGGCTATAAGACGTACTATTTTTTCTTATTAATACACCACTAAAATGTCTATAAAACAATGTAGTGTACGTTCACTGCTGAACAGCTAATAACACACCTTTTTTTCTTAATACACCACGAAAATGTGTATGAAACAATGTACGTTCACTGCAAATGGGTGATAACACACACTTTTTTTCTTGTTAATGCATCAAAAAAATGTGTATAAAACAATGTACTTTCACCACTGATTGGCTAATTTTTCGTACATTTTTTTTCTTACTACCCCAGAAAAATGTCTACAAAGTACATTCAACGCAAAACGACTAATAACACTCGCTTTTTTTTCATATTAATACACCACCAAAATGTATATAAAACAATGTATGTTCACCGCTGAACGTCTATAATACGTATTATTTTTTTCTTATTAATACACCAGAAAAATTTCTATAAAGCAATGTACGTTCACTGCTGAACGGCTAATAACATTCCGTTTTATTATTATTAATAGAGATGAGCGAACACCTGGAAGTTCGGGTTCGGGATCTCGACCCGAACTTTATCCCGAACCCGAACCCCGTTGAAGTCAATGGGGACCCGAACTTTTAGGCACTAAAAAGGCTGTAAAATAGTCCAGGAACGGGCTAGAGGGCTGCCAAAGGCAGCAAAATGTAGGTAAATCCCCTGCAAACAAAAGTGTATAGGGAAATGAATTAAAATAAAATAAAATAAATAAAATTTAACCAATATCAATTGGAGAGAGGTCCCACAGCAAGGAATCATGCGTCATATCACCCAACACTGGAGAAGGCCACTTTCAGTTATTTTGGCCCAGCACCCAGACAGAGGAGAGAGGTCCCACAGCATTAGTCATGCATCATATTAACCACCACCGGACAAGGCCACTCTCAGTTATTTCGACTCAGCACCCAGAAAGAGGAGAGAGGTCCCACAGAGAGGAATTATGCGTCATATCACCCAGCACCGGAGAAGGCCACTTTCAGTTATTTCGAACCAGCACCCAGACCGAGGAGAGAGGTCCCACAGCAAGGAATCATGCGTCATATCAACCACCACCGGAGAAGGCCACTCTCAGTTATTTCAGCCCAGCACCCAGACAGAAGATTGAGGTCCCACAGCAAGGAATCATGCGTCATATCAACCACCACCGGAGAAGGCCACTCTCAGTTATTTCGGCCCCACCACCCAGACAGAGGAGAGGTTCATTCAACTTTGGGTTGCACCGCAAGATCATGGTAAAGTTAAAAAATGAGGATTCAATAAAGAAGTGCCCCGGAGTACAAGAATAAATGGTTGAGGGGGAGGCAGTTATAAATGTCTATTCTGCACAAGGGAGGCACAGGTCCTGTGGGATCCATGACTGGTTCATTTTTATGAATTTCAGCTTGTCCACATTGGCTGTGGACAGGAAGCTGCGTTTGTCAGTAATGACGCCCCCTGCCGTGCTGAATACACGTTCAGACAAAACGCTGGCCGCCGTGCAGGCCAGCACCTCCAAGGCATAAAATGCTAACTCTGGCCACGTGGAAAATTTGGAGACCCAGAAGTTGAATGGGGCCAAACCATCACTCAGTACGTGGAGGGGTGTGCAGACGTACTGTTCAACCATGTTAGTGAAATGCTGCTTCCTGCTAACACGTTCCGTATCAGGTGGTGGTGCAGTTAGCTGTGGCGTGGAGACAAAACTTTTCCACATTTCTGCCATGCTAACCCTGCCCTCTGAGGAGCTGGCCATGACACAGCTGCGTTGGCGACCTCTTGCTCCTCTTCTGCCTTCGCCTTGGGCTTCCACCTGTTCCCCTGTGACATTTGGGAATGCTCTCAGGAGCGCCTCTACCAGCGTGCGCTTGTACTCGCGCATCTTCCTATCACGCTCCAGTGCAGGAAGTAAGGTGGGCACATTGTCTTTGTACCGGGGATCCAGCAGGGTGGCAACCCAGTAGTCCGCACACGTTAAAATGTGGGCAACTCTGCTGTCGTTGCGCAGCCACTGCAGCATGTAGTCGCTCATGTGTGCCATTCTCCCCAGAGGTAAGAACAAGCTGTCCTCTGTGGGAGGCGTATCGTCATTGTCCTCCATATCCCCCCAGCCACGCACCAGTGATGGGCCTGAGCTGTGTCGGGTGCCACCCCGCCATGAACCTGCTTCATCTTCATCCTCCTCCACCTCCTCCTCATCCTCCTCGTCCTCCTCGTCCTCCAGTAGTGGGCCCTGGCTGGCCACATTTGTACCTGGCCTCTGCTGTTGCAAAAAACCTCCCTCTGAGCCACTTCTAACAGACCTCCTCTTCCATCATCGCCCTAAGCGTTTTCTCAAGGAGACATAGAAGTGGTATTGAAACACTGATAACGGTGTCATCGCCACTGGCCATGTTGGTGGAGTACTCGAAACAGCGCAACAGGGCACACAGGTCTCGCATGGAGGCCCAATTATTGGTGTTGAAGTGGTGGTGTTCCGCAGTGCGACTGACCCGTGCGTGCTGCAGCTGAAACTCGACTTTGGCCTGCTGCTGCTCGCACAGTCTCTCCAGCATGTGCAAGGTGGAGTTCCATCTGGTGGGCACGTCGCATATGAGACGGTGAGCGGGAAGGCCGAAGTTCCGCTGCAGCGCAGAAAGGCGAGCAGCGGCAGGATGTGAACGCCGGAAGCGCGCACAGACGGCCCTCACTTTATGCAGCAGCTCTGACATGTCGGGGTAGTTGTGAATGAACTTCTGCACCACCAAATTCAGCACATGCGCCAGGCAAGGGATGTGCGTCAAACCGGCTAGACCCAGAGCTGCGACGAGATTTCGCCCATTATCGCACACCACCAGGCTGGGCTTGAGGCCCACCGGCAGAAACCACTCGTCGGTCTGTTGTTCAATACCCCGCCACAAATCCTGCGTGGTGTGGGGCCTGTCCCCCAAACATATGAGTTTCAGAATGGCCTGCTGACGTTTACCACGGGCTGTGCTGAAGTTGGTCGTGAAGGTGAGTGGCTGACTGGATTAGCTGGTGGATGCAGAGGAGTAGGAAGCCGAGGAGGAGGAGGAGGCTACAGGAGGAAAGAAAGATGCCCTGCGATCCTGGCGTTGCGCAGTGCACACTTGATTTTATCGGATACTTGGTTGTGCAGGGAAGGCACGGCTGTCTTGGAGAAGTAGTGGCGGCTGGTAACAACATACTGTGGGACAGCCATGGACATCAGCTGTTTGAAGCTGTTTGTGTCCACCAGCCTGAATGACAGCATTTCAAAGGCCAGTAGTAGAAATGCTGGCATTCAGGACCAGGGCTCGAGGGTGGCTAGGTGGGAATTTCCACTTTCTCTCCAAGGTTTGTGAGATGGAGAGCTGAACGCTGCCGTGTGACATGGTGGAGATGCTTGGTGACGCAGTTGGTGTTGTCGGTGGCACATCCTCTGTTTGGTGGGCGGCAGGTGCCAACATTCCTCCCGAGGCGGAGGAAGAGGCCGAGGCAGCAGCAGAAGAGGGAGCAGGGGGAGCCAGAGTGAGTTCCTTGCTTTTAAGGTGTTTACTCCACGGCAGTTCATGCTTTGCATGTAGATGCCTGGTCATGCAGGTTGTGCTAAGGTTCAGAACGTTAATGCCTTGCTTCAGGCTCTGATGGCACAGCGTGCAAACCACTCGGGTCTTGTCGTCAGCACATTGTTTAAAGAAGTGCCATGCCAGGGAACTCCTTGAAGCTGCCTTTGGGGTGCTCGGTCCCTGGTGGCGGTGGCCAGTAGCAGGCGAACCCTCTTGGAGGTGGCTGTTCAGCTTTTGCCCCCTGCTCTCTCTTTTGCTACGCTGTTGGCTCGGTCTCACCACTGCCTCTTCCTCTGAACTATGAAAGTCAGTGGCACGACCTTCATTCCACGTGGGGTCTAGGATCTCATCGTTCACTGCATCGTCTTCCACACAGTCTTCCTCCCTGACCTTCTGTTTGGTCTGCACACTGCAGAAAGACGCAGCAGTTGGCACCTGTGTTTCGTCATCATCAGAAACGTGAGGACTCCGATGAAGTGGTATTCCCATGTCCTCATCATCAGGAAACATCAGTGGTTGTGCATCAGTGCATTCTATGTCTTCCACCACTTGTGAAGGGCTAGGTGGATTCCCTTGGGAAACCCTGCCAGCAGAGTCTTCAAACAGCATAAGAGACTGCTGCATAACTTGAGGCTCAGACAGTTTCCCTGATATGCATGGGGGTGATGTGACAGACTGATGGGCTTGGTTTTCAGGTGCCACCTGTGCGCTTTCTGCAGAAGACTGGGTGGGAGATAATGTTGTGAACATGCTGGATGCACTGTCGGCCACCCAATTGACTAGCGCCTGTACTTGCTCAGGCCTTACCATCCTTAGAACGGCATTGGGCCCCACCAAATATCGCTGTAAATTCTGGCGGGTACTGGAACCTGAGGTAGTTGGTTCACTAGGACGTGTGGCAGAATGGCCACGTCCTCTCCCAGCACAAGAGGGTACCCTAACACCACCACGACCGCGTCCGCATCCCTTACTAGATGTTTTCCTCATTGTTACCATTCAGTAAGCACCACAAAAAGAAAAAAAATATTTCGCCCAATGTATTGATTTCAAATTCAGGCCTTTTTTTTACAGGCACCTAACACTATCTGCCTATTTATTTATGTAGCGTATTACACTAATCCAGGCACAGCAGTAACCACTGATTTATGGTATTGCTCTTTTGGCAATTGAATTTCAGCCCCAGAACAAAATATATGTTTTAATGGACAGACTTATGAATCTCGGCCTGCAACAGCTGGGACACCAGATTCAGGGTATTGCTATTTTGGCAATTGAATTTCACCCCAGAACAAAATATATGTTTTGGTGGACACTATGAATCTTGGCCAGCAACAGCTGAAACCACTGATTTATGGTATTGCTATTTTGGCAATTGAATTTCACCCCAGAACAAAATATATGTTTTGGCGGACACTATGAATCTTGGCCTGCAACAGCTGGGACACCAGATTCAGGGTATTGCTATTTTGGCAAATGAATATCACCCCAGAACAAAATATATGTTTTAGCGGACACTATGAATCTTGGCCTGCAACAGCTGGGACACCAGATTCAGGGTATTGCTATTTTGCAATTGAATTTCACCCCAGAACAAAATATATGTTTTGGCGGACACTATGAATCTTGGCCTGCAACAGCTGGGACACCTGATTCAGGGTATTGCTATTTTGGCAATTGAATTTCACCCCAGAACAAAATATATGTTTTGGCGGACACTATGAATCTTGGCCTGCAACAGCTGGTACACCAGACTCAGGGTATTGCTATTTTGGCAATTGAATTTCACCCCAGAACAAAATATATGTTTTGGCGGACACTATGATACTTTGCCAGCACCAGCTGAAACCACTGATTTATGGTATTGCTATTTTGGCAAATGAATTTCACCCCAGAACAAAATATATGTTATGGCGGACACTATGAATCTTGGCCTGCAACAGCTGGGACACCAGATTCAGGGTATTGCTATTTTGCAATTGAATTTCACCCAAGAACAAAATATATGTTTTGGCAGACACTATGAATCTTGGCCTGCAACAGCTGGGACACCTGATTCAGGGTATTGCTATTTTGGCAATTGAATTTCACCCCAGAACAAAATATATGTTTTGGCGGACACTATTATACTTTGCCAGCCACAGCTGAAACCACTGATTTATGGTATTGCTATTTTGGCAATTGAATTTCACCCCAGAACAAAATATATGTTTTAACGGACACAAGTATACTTTGCCAGCCACAGCTAAAACCAATGATTTATGGTATTGCTCTTTTGGCAATTGAATTTCACCCCAGAACAAAATATATAATTTGCATGACACTATGAAACTTGGCCAGCCACAGCTGAAACCACTGATTTATGGTATTGCTATTTTGGCAATTGAATTTTACCCCAGAACAAAATATATGTTTTGGCGGACAATATGAATCTTGGCCTGCAACAGCTGGAACACCAGATTCAGGGTATTGCTATTTTAGCAATTGAATTTCACCCCAGAACAAAATATATGTTTTGGCGGACACTATTATACTTTGCCAGCCACAGCTGAAACCACTGATTTATGGTATTGCTATTTTGGCAAATGAATTTCACCCCAGAACAAAATATTTGTTTTGGCGGACACTATGAATCTTGGCCTGCAACAGCTGGGACACCAGATTCAGGGTATTGCTACTTTGCAATTGAATTTCACCCCAGAACAAAATATATGTTTTGGCTGACACTATGAATCTTGGCCTGCAACAGCTGGGATAACTGATTCAGGGTATTGCTATTTTGGCAATTGAATTTCACCCAAGAACAAAATATATGTTTTGGTGGACACTATGAATCTTGGCCTGCAACAGCTGGTACACCAGACTCAGTGTATTGCTATTTTGGCAATTGAATTTCACCCCAGAACAAAATATATGTTTTGGCGAACACTATTATACTTTGCCAGCCACAGCTGAAACCACTGATTTATGGTATTGCTATTTTGGCAATTGAATTTCACCCCAGAACTAAATATATGTTTTAACGGACACAAGTACACTTTGCCAGCCACAGCTAAAACCACTGATTTATGGTATTGCTATTTTGGCAATTGAATTTCACAACAGAACAAAATACATGTTTTGGCGGACACTATTATACTTGGCCAGCCACAGCTGAAACCACTGATTTATGGTATTGCTATTTTGGCAATTGAATTTCACCCCAGAACAAAATATATGTTTTGGCGGACACTATTATACTTTGCCAGCCACAGCTGAAACCACTGATTTATGGTATTGCTATTTTGGCAATTGAATTTCACCCCAGAACAAAATATATGTTTTAACCGACACAAGTATACTTTGCCAGCCACAGCTAAAACCAATGATTTATGGTATTGCTCTTTTGGCAATTGAATTTCACCCCAGAACAAAATATATATTTTGGCATGACACTATGAAACTTGGCCAGCCACAGCTGAAACCACTGATTTATGGTATTGCTATTTTGGCAATTGAATTTCACCCCAGAACAAAATATATGTTTTGGCGGACAATATGAATCTTGGCCTGCAACAGCTGGAACACCAGATTCAGGGTATTGCTATTTTGGCAATTGAATTTCACCCCAGAACAAAATATATGTTTTGGCGGACACTATTATACATTGCCAGCCACAGCTGAAACCACTGATTTATGGTATTGCTATTTTGGCAAATGAATTTCACCCCAGAACAAAATATTTGTTTTGGCGGACACTATGAATCTTGGCCTGCAACAGCTGGGACACCAGATTCAGGGTATTGCTACTTTGCAATTGAATTTCACCCCAGAACAAAATATATGTTTTGGCTGACACTATGAATCTTGGCCTGCAACAGCTGGGATACCAGATTCAGGGTATTGCTATTTTGGCAATTGAATTTCACCCAAGAACAAAATATATGTTTTGGCGGACACTATGAATCTTGGCCTGCAACAGCTGGTACACCAGACTCAGGGTATTGCTATTTTGGCAATTGAATTTCACCCCAGAACAAAATATATGTTTTGGCGGACACTATTATACTTTGCTAGCCACAGCTGAAACCACTGATTTATGGTATTGCTATTTTGGCAATTGAATTTCACCCCAGAACAAAATATATGTTTTAACGGACACAAGTATACTTTGCCAGCCACAGCTAAAACCACTGATTTATCGTATTGCTATTTTGGCAATTGAATTTCACCCCAGAACAAAATATATGTTTTGGCGGACACTATTATACTTTGCCAGCCACAGCTGAAACCACTGATTTATGGTATTGCTATTTTGGCAAATGAATTTCACCCCAGAACAAAATATATGTTTTGGCGGACACTATTATACTTTGCCAGCCACAGCTGACACCACTGATTTATGGTATTGCTATTTTGGCAAATGAATTTCACCCCAGAACAAAATATATGTTTTGGCGGAAACTATTATACTTTGCCAGCCACAACTGAAACAACTGATTTATGGTATTGCTATTTTGGCAATTGAATTTCACACCAGAACAAAATATATAATTTGCATGACACTATGAAACTTGGCCAGCCACAGCTGAAACCACTGATTTATGGTATTGCTATTTTGGCAATTGAATTTTACCCCAGAACAAAATATATGTGTTGGCGGACAGTATGAATCTTGGCCTGCAACAGCTGGGACACCAGATTCAGGGTATTGCTATTTGGCAATTGAATTTCACCCCACAACAAAATATATGTTTTCGCGGACACTATGAATCTTGGCCTGCAACAGCTGGGACACCAGATTCAGGGTATTGGTATTTTGGCAATTGAATGTCACCCCAGAACAAAATATATGTTTAGATGGACACTATTATACTTTGCCAGCCATAGCTGAAACCACTAATTTTTGGTATTGCTGTTTTGGCAATTGAATTTCACCCCAGAACTAAATATTTGTTTTGGCGGACACTATTATACTTTTCCAGCCACAGCTTAAACCTCGGATTTATGGTATTGCTATTTTGGTAATTGAATTTCACCCCAGAACAAAATATATGTTTTTGCGGACACTATGAATCTTGGCCTGCAACAGCTGGGACACCAGATTCAGGGTATTGCTATTTTGGCAATTGAATTTCACCCCAGAACAAAATATATGTTTTGGCGGACACTATTATACTTTGCCAGCCACAGCTGAAACCACTGATTTATGGTATTGCTATTTTGGCAATTGAATTTCACCACATAAAATAATCTATCCTTTGCCAGACAGCAGACAGTATTATACTTGGCTAGCCAAAGCTGGAACACCAGATTTAGGAGATTGGTATTTGTGCAATTGTATTTAACCCCTTAATAAAATATAGAAATTGCTATCCTGAGTTTCTAGGGGTGACAATTAGCACAGCCACGCCCCTGATGTAGGATATAGCAAAAAAAAAAAACTAGTATTGATGGATTGATGGACTTGGTGGCAGCTTGTTCTGGTGCACCACAAGTCACAAAATGGCCGCCGATCACCCCAGAAAATAAGTGACAGAAAAACGCTCTGTGCAGCCTAAAAACCAGTGAGCAAGTAACTAGCAGAAGTTCAATCATTCACAGCTGTAGATCGATCCGTTCATTAGGTGCTGTTGCTGACGTTTCCCTGCCTAATCTCGCCCTCACAGAAGCTGCATCCTCTTCCTACACTAATCAGAGCAGTGTGACGTGCGACGCTACGTGACTCCAGCTTAAATAGAGGCTGGGTCACATGCTGCACTTGGCCAATCACAGCCATGCCATTAGTAGGCATGGCTGTGATGGGCTCTTAGGGCAAGAAGTAAAACGCCATCTGATTGGCTGCTGTGCAGCCCTTCAGAAAGCGTGAAGTAATCGCCAAACAACAAACCCGAACCTGAACTTTTTTGAAAATGTCCGGGTTCGGGTCCGTGTCCCGGAAACCCCAAAATTCGGTACAAACCCGAATTATGCTCGAACTGTTCGCTCAACACTAATTATTAATACACCAGAAAAATGTATATAAAACAATGTACGTTCACTGCTGAAAGGCTAATAAGACACCCTTTTTTTCCTATTAATACACCATAAAAATGTCTATAAAACAAAGTATGTTCACCGCAATATGGCTAATACACACTTTTTTTCTTATTAATGCACCACAAAAAGGTGCATTAATAACATGTACTTTTTTTTCTTGATACACTACAAAAATGTCTATAAAGAAATGCACATTCATTGCAAAACAGCTAATAAGACATACATATAGTTCCTATTAATACACCCCGTAAATGGCTGTATTACGCAGAACTTGCACCCCAATCACAAGCAAGGTTTGCTGGAATTACTTATGTATTATATAGTGTAAACCTAAAAACAGCAGTATAACAGCAATTTTGGATCCCCAATTAGTGCAGCAAGGTGTAATAGAATCGCTCCTATTACCCAGGCTGTACACTCCCCTATTGGACCCTGTTCTCCTTTTATGTTGTAGATGATGCCTCCCTATCCTTTCCTTACATCTTGATTAATCTTTCCCTGAAATTGTAAATTGTTTTTTAAGCACAATTAAGTTTTTCCTAACACCTTCCCTAGTGCCTGCTGACGTCTCTCCCTGCACTAAGCACACTGTAAAATGGCAGCATCCAAGATGGCTGAGGCTATTTATAGGGCTGTGACATCACAGGGGCTGGCTGGCTGCTGATTGGCTGCATGCATGGCATTGTGGGTTATCCCTCGTTCCCACAGTTCTTTGCTCCATGTCCTTTACACATTACCATGAAGCGTGAGGAAATTCAACTTCGGGGGAAGTCAAATTTTTCCTGAAATTCGGATCAAATTCTAACTTTGATTCGCTCATCTCTAGTCATGACATTGCTATTCTAATGTTGGTCCCTATGTTACTAATGCTTCATTCACATCTGTGTTGGTGGCTCTGTTGCAGACTCCATCGAAAATGCTGGCCTCCCTGGCAGAGACCTGATTGTTCCCATCATAGTTAATGGGGTTTGTTGCATGCTGTTTGTGTCCAGCATGCTGCTGATCCAGCTCTTCGGTTATTTTCATGGTTCTGCTCCAATAACAGATCAGGGTAAGTGAAGCTTATCTGATTGTATGGGAAAAAACTAAACATATTACAGTTTATGGATATAAATTGGCATTTACAACAACATCAGATAGACTTCGAGCTGCCAAAGTCTTTTCTATACACATGTACATATCTGATATTACCTCCTCTAGCACTGTCCCATTTTGTGTTGTTCTTGGTTAACTTGAATTGGCTATGAGAAGTGATAAGTGGAATCATTTATATTTTGCTCTCTGATAATAAAATTGGAATTCAGCTTCATGCCTGTTAAATCTCATGGGTTTTTGAAAAGCACCTCTGTCTGCGAGAGCCCTCTTACACTCACTTGGGACCACTGCAGAATTGTTGTCTCTCTATAAATGTAATAAGGAGCCAAGAAGATATAGAAATGTCACTGCTACTTACAAGGAAAAACCAGTAACATCTTCCACTGAAAAGAGATTAAGGATACCAAAGGGCCCAAAAGACTGTGATGCTCTCCTACATGGTGTGAGAATGTAAGGGTACTTTCATACTTGCGTTGGTGCAGATCCGTCTGTTTATTTGCACAGACGGATCCGCACCGTTAATGCAAACGTTTGTATCTGTTCAGAATGGATCCGGTTGCATTAGTTTTAAAGAAAAATGACAGTCCAAAACGGATCCGGATCCGTTTTAAATTACATTAAAGGTCAATGGGGAACGGATCCGTTTTCAAATGCACCATATTGTGTCATTAAAAACGGATCCGTCCCCATTGACTTACATTGTAATTAAAAACTGATCCATTAGGCTCCGCCTCTTCAGACGGACACCAAAACGCTGCAAGCTGCGTTTTGGTGTCCGTCTCCAAAACGGAATAATGGCGGAACGGAGCCTAACTGATGCATTCTGAACGGATCCTTATCCATTCAGAATGCATTGGGCTTAACTGATCCATTTTGGACCATTTGTGAGAGCCCTGAAACAGATCTCACAAACGGAATCCAAAACGCTAGTGTGAAAGTACCCTAAGATGCTATTAAGTAGTGCACACATTGTACATATGTGCAAAAATGTTATTGTGAAGCATATGTTAACATGTTAGCTACACAAATGAGATCCAACTGCTCAGAATAATAAATCAATATAAATGAAAATACTACACAGTTTACACAAAAAAATAAAATAAAAATGATCCAGATAGAAATGTTTGATTGCTGCAAAAGCCAGCATGCAGTGACAGATACAGATGTGGCAAGCAGCAAAATCAGTGAGTGCACCAACTTGATCTTGGTATATAATTTCTTTTGTCAATGAGTGTTTTTATTAATGCTCTTCATTAAAAAAAATGGAATTGGTGGGATACGTGGGTGCCTATCTGTATTCTTTATCTATTCATAATTTATCAAAAAACTAAAATCCTGCAGTTTTTACACTGGCCACAAGACATAAAAGATGTTAAGACTTGCTGTCTTTTGAGAGCAGCTACATAGACTATTGACACAATGGACTTATATGGGAAAAATGTCTAGGCATTCTCTGTAACCTGTGCAGAGGTAAGGAGGGAGCTGACAAGCTGTGCTATCATCTAATGTGAATAGTGGATCCTGTCTTATCTATACAGAGGTGTTATTTGTCCTTGTAATTCTGCCTGTGATAATAACGAGATAGCTAATGAAATGATACCAGTACATAAAAAGAAATACCGGTAATTGCCTATTGGTTAGTATGAAAAATGCAGATATATATATATATATATATATATATATATATATATAGTATTGGGAACATTGAAAAAATCTCCAAAATGTTTCTTAAAAATGTGTTTAACACAAAGGCGTGTTTTACACAATAGGTCATTTTCTGATGACACATTGCCTTTAAAGTTGGTTTCTGCCATGTGATAGTTTTCTTTAGTTTGCTAAAATACAAGTACTATAGAACATCCTGCTGTTGAAAACCAATGTTATAAAGGTTCGCCACTTTATTTCAAGTTTTAACCTGTGACTTCTATACATTATATGGCCCATAATAAAACAGCATTATTTCATCTTTTGGGACATTTTGTAGATTTTGGAAGCAAATATCCTGTCCTGTTTGGACGTTGTTCCTGCCCCTAAAATGGCTGCAGATGGAGAAGCTTGTGAAAATGCATATGTGAAAGTAGCCTTAAAGGGGTTTTCCCACTTAAGCAAATAGCATTTATTATGCAGAGAAAGTTTCCATGGTTTCGATCACCATGCAGTCCAGCAGCATGGCTGTGCTAGTACACTATAGAAAAAAGCACCAGCTTAAGTGAGCTCTAGAGATGTCGTCAACATAGAATTTTCCATTCGCGAATGGCGAACGCGAACTTCCGCAAATGTTTGCGAACGGGAGAACCAGGCGAACCGCCATAGACTACAATAGGCAGGCGAATTTTAAAACCCACAGGGACTCTTTCTGGTCACAATAGTGATGAAAAAGTTGTTTCAAGGGGACTAACACCTGGACTGTTGCATGCCGGAGGGGGATCCATGGAAAAATTCCCATGGAAAATTACGTAGTTGACGCAGAGCCGGGTTTTAATCCATAAAGGGCAGCTTTGACTGATCAGGTTTGTCACCTCCGCAAAAGGACACATGAGCCTACAGCCATTGTGCATGAGCATTCAGTAACGCGGACAAAATATACCCAGCTCCGCAGAGGCTGTCCTCTTTTTTTAAATTAAAAAAATCTGTTCTTACCAGTTTAATCTCTGTTTTGTCCCCTACCAGGGGCCGGTGTATGGAATAGATTTTAGGAACCGGGAGATGGAAAAGGATGGTTGGTCGGTCCTCTTCCTTCCAATTTGGGGGACTGCGCGTGCGCCGTGCAATGTACTGTGCCACCCTATATGACTGGTGTGTTAAGTAGTACTATTCCTATCAGTTTAATTCCTGTTTGTCCCCTATCAGGGGACGTGTATCGAATAGATTTTAGGAACCGGGAGATGGAAAAAGATGATTTAAGTCACTGCGCGTGCGCCGTGCAATGTACTGTGACACCAATACAAATAGTGTAAACTACTATTCTTACAATTTTAATCTTTGTTAAGTCCCCTATCAGGAGACGTGTATTGAATTGAATCCTTGCATGGGGAGATAGAGAAAAAAGCTTGCTCTGTCCGCTTCCTTCTAATTTTGGGCACTTGCAATGGAATTTGCCACCAATGCAACTAGTGTTAACTAAGTACTATTCCTATCAGTTTAATCTCTGTTTTGTCCCTTATCAGGGCCAGGGCCGATGTAGTGAATAGATTTTTGGAACCGGGAGATGGAAAAAGACCCATGCTCGGTCCACTTTGTTTGAATTTTAGGTCACTGCCTGTGCGCCGTGCAATGTACTGTGACACCCTATATGAGTGGTGGGCAGTGGGCACAGTATAGTCTGTGGGCCTGACACACACTGTCAGGCAACTGCAATTATATTAAAAGGTAAAAATTAAATGACTTTTTTATCTACAAGGTACTGTACCACCCTATATGAGTGGTGGGCAGTGGGCACAGTACAGTCTGTGGGCCTGACACACACTGGCAGGCAGCTGCAATTATATTAAAGGGTAAAAATTAAATGACTTTTTTATCTGCAAGGTACTGTGCCACCCTATATGAATGGTGCGCACACAGTACAGTCTGTGGGCCTGCGGCCTCTCACACACGGACAGGCAACTGCAATATATATATATAGAAAAAAATATATAAAAGCAGACTGATGTACTAGCCCTAAAAATGGCTTTTTAGGGTGCTGTCAGGACGCTGTACTTACAGCAGATGGCCCCTTTCACACGAGCGAGTTTTCCGCGCGGGTGCAATGCATGACGTGAACGCATAGCATCCGCACTGAATCCTGACCCATTCATTTCAATCGCAGCATGTTCTATATTCTGCGTTTTTTAAGGAAGTGTGGGTGCGTTGCGTTTTTCACTGATGGTTGCTAGGAGATGTTGTTTGTAAACCCTCAGTTTTTTATCACGTGCGTGAAAAACGCATCAAAAAGCATTGCACCCACGCTGAAAAAACTGAACAACTGAACACAATCGCAGGCAAAACTGAATGGCTTTGCCTGTGAAATCACACAGTTTTCACTGAACGCATCTGCAACGCATACAGGCCTAAGGCCCCATTCACATATCTTCAATTTTTGTCCGCATCCATCCCGCAATTCTGCGGAATGGATGCGGACCCATTCATTGTGAATGGGGCCGGACTTGATGCGGAGAGCACACTATGTGCTCTCCGCTTCCGCATTTGCGGAGCCGCGGCCCCGAACTTCCACAAAAGATAGAGCATTTCCTATTCTTGTCCGCAGTCTGCGGACACACTCGTGTAAAAGAGGCCGATGAGTCTTTGAGGACTGGAGTGGACACAGAACACGTCTAGCTAAAGCTTTCCCTATTAATTCAGCAGCAGCAGCACTCTCCCTGCTCTAACTAACACTGCAGCTTCAGAATGAATCTAAGATGCATGCTGTCCTTACTTTTTGATAGGAGATGGGAGGGTCTGGGAGGGAGGGTATGCTGATTGGCTGGAATGTGTCTGCTGACTCTGAGGTACAGGGTCAAAGTTTGCTCAATGATAAAGTATAGGGGGCATATTGAACATCTCATATGTTCGCCCGTCGCGGTGAAGGCGAACATGCGATGTTCGCCGGCAATTAGTTCGGGACATCTCTAGTAAGCTCCCAAGGTCCCGAATACCAGAGAGGTTGGTCTTTTTTCTTATAGTGTGCAAGCACGAACACCACTGCTGGATTACAGGGTAGTTGTAACCATGGAAACAAGTATAATGTATAGAAAAATGAACCAAGCCAGCAAAGAAGGCAATACATTAATAAGTGGCTTGTATTCCCTTTCTCTACATGATAAATGCCACTTGCTGAAGTGAGACAGCCCTTTAAGACCACCCCCGGTCAACTATCAGTGATTAAGAGCTATGTACATATGTATACACACTTAGGCCTCATGCACACAAACGTATTTTCGGTTTGCATTATTTTTGGATCAAATGCAGACGGACCCATTAATTTCTAGGGGGACGTAAAAAATGTGGACAGCACACGATTGTTATATGTGTGCTGTCCGCATCCATTTATCATGTAGAGAAAGTTAATACAAGGCACTAACTTATGTACCATTATTACCCATATTGCTTCCTTTGCTGGCTGGATTCATTTTTCCATAACATTAGACACTGCTCGTTTACATGGTTACAACAATGCTGCAATCCATCAGTGGTGGTCGTACTTGCACGCTATAGGAAGGTAATGCCAGCCTCTCTGGTGCCCGGGACCATAGGAGCTCACGTAAGCTGGTGCTTTTATCTATAGGGTGCAAGCTCAGCCATGACGCTGCAGGGTGGTCGTAACCATGGAACTTTCTATGCATAAAAAATGCTATTTACTGAAGTGGCAAAACCCCTTTAATCCAAAATTGTTTTATTAACCACCTCAGCCCCCCTAGCTTAAAGAGGACCTTTCATCACTTCTAAAGATATTAATTAACAATGCTCACATGTAGAGCGGCGCCCAGGGATCTCCCTGCACTTACCATTATCCCTGGGCTCCGCTCCGTTCTCCCGGTATAGGCTCCGGTCTCTGTGCTCACATAGTTATAGTAGGCGGGGACTGGGGGGACTTGGTTATAGTAGGCGGAGCCTGCCCTTCATCTCCTCCCAGGCTGTAGCGCTGGCCAATCGCAGCGCAGAGCCCATAGCCTGGGAGAAAAAAAACTCCCAGGCTATGAGCTCTGTGCTGCGATTGGCCAGCGCTACAGCCTGGGAGAAGGAGATGAAGGGCAGGCTCCGCCTACTATAACCAAGTCCCCGCCTACTATAACTTTGTGATCACAGAGACCGGAGCCTATACCGGGAGAACGGAGCGGCGCCCAGGGATAATAGTAAGTGCAGGGAGATCCCTGGGCGCCGCTCTACATGTGAGCATCGTTAGTTAATATCTTTAGAAGTGATGAAAGGTCCTCTTTAAACACCCTTAATGACCAGGCCACTTTTTACAATTCTGCACTGCACTACTTTCACCGTTTATTGCTCCGTCATACAACTTACCACCCAAATGAATTTTACCTCCTTTTCTTCTCACTAATTGAGCTTTCATTTGGTGGTATTTCATTGCTGCTGACATTTTAACTTTTTTTGATATTAATCAAAAATGACCGAAATTTTTGCAAAAAAATGACATTTTTCACTTTCTGTTGTATTTTTTTTTTTTAAAAACTACATTTCTATATAAATTTTTCTCTAAATTTATTGTTCTACATGTCTTTGATAAAAAAAAATCCAATAAGTGTATATTTATTGGTTTGGGTAAAAGTCATAGTGTTTAAAAACTATGGTGGAAAAAAGTGAATTTCCGCATTTTGACTTTCTGAGCACCTGTCATGTTTCCTGAGGCACTACAATGCCCAGACAGTAGAAACACCCCACAAATTACCCCATTTTGGAAAGTAGACACCCAAAGGTATTCGCTGATGAGCATAGTGAGTTCATGGAAGTTTTTATTTTTTGTCACAAGTTAGCGGAAATGGAATTTATTTTTATTTTTTTCAAAAAATTTCATTTTCCGCTAACTTGTGCCAAAAAAGAAAAACTTCCATGAACTCACTATGCCGCTCACAGAATAACTTGGGGTGTCTACTTTCTAAAATGGGGTCACTTTTTTGGTATTTATACTGCCCTGGCATTTTAGGGGCCCCTAAAGCGTGAGAAGTAGTTTTGAATCCAAATGCGTAAAAATGCCCGGTGAAATCCTAAAGGTACTCAATGGAATTAGGTCCCCTTTGCGCATCTTGGCTGCAAAAAAGTGTCACACATGTGGTATCGTCATACTCAGGAGAAGTAAGGCAATGTGTTTTGGGGTGTATTTTTACATATACCCATACTGTGTGTGAACAATATCTCTGTAAATAACAACTTTTTCAATTTTTTTTATACAAAGTTGTCAATTTACAGAGATACTTCTCTCATCCAGCATGGGTATATGTAAAAATACACCCTAAAACACATTGCCCTACTTCTCCTGAGTACGGCGATACCACATGAGTGACCCTTTTTTGCAGCCAAGATGCGCAAAGGGGCCCTAATTCCAATGAGTACCTTTTAGGAGGGCATTTTTACGCATTTTTCTTCTCACGCTTTATGGCCCCTAAAATGCCAGGGCAGTATAAATAACCCACATGTGACCCCATTTTAGAAAGAAGACACCCCAAGGTATTCCGTGAGGGGCATGGCGAGTTCATAGAAGATTTTCTTTTTTGGCACAAGTTAGCGGAATTAGATTTTTTTTGTTTTTTCACACAAAGTCTCCCTTTCCGCTAACTTGTGACAAAAAGTTCAATCTTCCATGGACTCAATATGCCCCTCAGTGAATTCCTTGGGGTGTCTTCTTTCCAAAATGGGGTCACATGTGAGGTTTTTGTACTGCTCTGGCATTTGAGGGTCTCTGTAATCATTACATGCATGGCCAGCATTAGGAGTTTCTGCTATTCTCCTTATATGGAGCATATGGGTAATGATATTTTTTTTTCCTTTCAGCCTCTGTGCTGAAAGAAAAAATGAATGGCACAGATTTCTTCATTCGCATAGATTGATGTGGATGTAAAAATCTCTGCCAAAAAATATGCAAAACAAAAAAAAAAAGGGGCCTGGCGACTGCCAGGACATAGGGGCTCCGCCCAAACATCCATGCCCACTTCAGCCCCTATGTCCTGGCAAACGTGATTTCTCCATTCACATCGATCAATCGATCGTTGTAGAGGAAGACATCTTTGCCAGATTTTTGATACAAAGTGTTTGCCAAAGCATATGAACTCCAACACCTCTCCTCAGCTCATATGCCTGGGCAAACGTACCTGTACTGCTGAGAAGAAATCTCGTCCTGCAGCAGGCTCATAAATTTGAACGTTACGAACTTTATAAACCTGAACATCATAAAAGTTTTAAAACCTAAACTAACTCAAGATTTCTTTCTCTTGCTGCCTGTTTAAATTTTCTTTTTTTTTCCTTTCACTCTTTATTTTCCTTGCAGAAACCTCTCCTTTCCCATGGGACAATGTGTAAAGTGTAAATCGCACAGAGATGGTGCGAAGTACATTATGCACTTTATCCCAAGTGAAAGGAGACGTTTCTACCTTTTCACATAGCTGCAGTAGCACACTAGCACCCCTGTGTGTTAGTGTCTCTTAAAACCTAGTATCCTGAGAGACCCTAGATCCTGAGTGTAAAAACTACCTGTGTCCTGCGGTCCCTACATACCTAAGTGCACCTGAGTGTGGTATTTGCGGAAACACTCCCCTAGGCATAGGGCAGGGTGGTCAGGGCAGTCAGGACAGAAATAGCGGGTGTCACGCCTTATTCCACTCCTGATATAGACACGACATCTTTTTCGGGGTGGCGGTTGGTTTGAGGTACCAGCAACGACATTGGGGAAATGTCACTCGTGTAGACGGCTCACTACACTGGTGGTTGTGGCCATGGAACCTCCTGGATACAGGAGGTTCTTGATGATCTCTTCCTAAAATTTGAGGAAGGATCCTGTTCTCCCAGCCTTACTGTAGAAAAAAAAACTATTATATATAGCCAATTGAATTAGATATACAGACACCTTCTTATACCAGCGTCTGGTCCTGCGGGAAAGCAAATATGGAGCCAACATCTGGTCATTGAAGTCCACCCCTCCCATGAGCAAATTATAGTCGTGGACGGAGAGGGGCTTTTCAATGACACTGGTTGCCCGTTCAATTTGGATTGTCGTGTCTGCGTGAATGGAGGAGAGCATGTAAATGTCACGCTTGTCTCTCCATTTCACCACGTGCAGTTCTTCGTTACACAAGGCAGTCATCTCCCCCCTTGCAAGATGGGTGGTAATGAGCCGTTGGGGGAAGCCGCGACGACTAGGTCGTGCGGTGCCACAGCAGCCAATCTGTTCTAGGAACAAATGCCGGAAGAGGGGCACACTTGTGTAGAAATTGTCCACATAAAGATGGTACCCCTTGCAGAATAAGGGTGACACCAAGTCCCAGACTGTCTCCCCACTGCTCCCCAGGTAGTCAGGGCAACTGACCGGCTCCAGGGTCTGATCTTTACCCTCATGGACACGAAACTTGTGGGTATAGCCTGTGGCCCTTTCACAGAGCTTATACAATTTGACCCCATACCGGGTGCGCTTGCTTGGGATGTATTGTTTGAAGCCAAGGCGCCCGGTAAAATGTATTAGGGACTCGTCTACGCAGATGTTTTACTCAGGGGTATAAAAATCTGCAAATTTGGTGTTAAAGTGGTCTATGAGGGGCCGAATTTTGAGGAGCCGGTCAAAAGCTGAGTGGCCTCTGGGACGAGAGGTGCTGTTATCGCTAAAGTGCAGGAAACGCAGAATGGTCTCAAATCGTGTCCTGGACATGGCAGCAGAGAACATGGGCATGTGATGAATTGGGTTCGTGCACCAATATGACCGCAATTCATGGTTTTTTGTTAGGCCCACGTTGAGCAGAAGGCCCAGAAAAGTTTTACATTCGGAAAATTGGATGGGTTTCCACTGGAAAGACTGGGCATAAGAGCTTCCCGTTGGCGGTTATAAATTAAGTGGCATAACGATTTGTTTCTGCCACGACTAGGTCAAAGAGCTCCGCAGTGAAGAACAGCTCAAAAAACCCCAGTGCCGATCCGATCTGAGCTGTCTCCACCCGAACTACTGACTGGGCGGTGAAAGGGGGAACTAATGGTGCGGCTGAAGATGGGGGCTGCCAATCAGGGTTTGCCAGCACCTCAGGGATTCTAGGGGCTTTACGGGCCTGTCTTAGCGATGGCTGCGACGGGGGAACTATTGCATGTGACACCACACCAGCTTCAACAGCCCTCATCCAAACTTTGGGTCAGACTGCCACTGCTTTCTACAGGTTCATATTCTGACCCGCTAGATTTGTCAGATGAGGGTTTCCTTTCCTCATCCGACTGGGTCAGAAGCCTGTAGGCCTCTTTAGAAGAATACCCCTTACTTTTGGACAACTAAATTTAGGGGGTATTCCCTGAGACTACCCAAGAAAAAGATCAAGCCTGTCTTACAAATGGGCAGCTAGCGAAGTACAGGAAGCAGCTGCGATTGTTAAAAAAAGATCAAAACTGATTTTTTTTATCGCCGTAGCGCTTGTGAAGTGATTGTGCAGTGATAAACAATAAAATAAAATGTTGTAGTTGCGGCGGGGTGGGCGTGCGTGAACGCACGTGTGGGCGACAGATCAGGCCTGATCGGGCAAACACTGCGTTTTGGGTGGGGGGCGAACTAAGGTGACACTAATACTTTTATAGATCTGACTGTGATCAGTTCTGATCACCTACAGATACTATAAAAGTACAAATGCTGATTAGTGACTGCGGTGCGGTGTGCTGGGCGCTAACGGAATCTAACTACCTACCAAAGAGGGCCTAAACTAAGCTAAACCTAAAAGTCAATACTAGTGAAAAAAAAAAAGGGACAGTTTACACTGATCACTTTTTTCCTTTTCACTAGTGATTGACAGGTGATTGAAAGGGGTGATCAAGGGGTTAATTTGGGTGATGCGGGGTGATCTGGGGCTAAGTGTGTAGTGCTTGGTGTACTCACTGTTACATGTGCTCTCTGCAGGGTCCAACCGACAAAAAGGACCCAGCAGAGAGCCCAGAAGCCATTTAACACATTATATTTATAAATATAATGTGTTAGATGGCTTTTGATTCATTTTTTTAAAAAGTCACCAGCCTGCCAGCGCTGATCATTGGCTGGCAGCCTGATGACCAACTCCTTCTAAAACTTTTTACCGCCGTACAATGCATCGACCCAGAGAAAGCAGACCGCTCGCCAAACGCATCAGTGCGTTAGGCGGTCCTGTAGCGGTTGAAGAAAATGTGTCATCAGAAAATGACCTATTGCTTAAATCACATTTTTATGTTTAACATATTTTTAAAGAATTTTTGATGGTTATTTTTAATTTTCCATGTCAAGTTCTATATTTAAACAAAAAACATAAAATAATACAGTTTTTCTACTGGCCATTAAGCCTAATAATAGGCTTGGTCTATACAGATCACTTTACTGCAGCTATCTGTTTATCTGTACACAGAGGTTATATAATTACATGCATATTTAGGATGACAGATAAGACAGGATCCATCATTCACAATTGGCGATTGTCAAAGCTTATCTATTCTTTCCTTGTATGGTGACCTCTGAACAGGTCACAGAGCATGCCCAGAAAACTCTCCCATAGAAGTCAATGAGGTCCCCTTCAGTCAACTGTATCTATGGACCAGGTGACTGTCATAAAGCAATATTCTTAGTGCTTCCTAAATACTGTTAAAAACAGCTCAGGCAAGATGGCTGCCCCCATAATCATGTTCAGGAAAAAAAAAATCTGCAATCAGAAAATAAAAAGAGATTAGAAGAAAAGGATGTGTGTTATTATCTAGTTTTAACCAGCAGAACACAATGTTGGTGTCACAGTTCCTTTAAGGACACAAACACTGTTTATTACCTATCACATCTTTTTGACAAGTTCTTCTGACACAATGTGGATTAGTGTATTTCATGTGGTTTCCAGTATAATTATATTTTCCCCTGTAATATGTAGTTTATGCATTTAGCACATCTAACAGTCAGGGAAAGAATAGTTTCCATTTGTCATGTGAAAAGGATCACTTTATACTAAATTCAGTTCAGTACGCTTGGATAAAAATTGTAAGGTATGGTTAAAAATATTTATAGAGTGGTTTTCCGTTTCCTTCTTGATTGATATCTGTGTATTTATTATACATTTGTATTCCTCCAGTTGTATTAAAAAGGTACAAAATAAGTCTTTTACATGAAATAAGTACAAAAAAGTAGCATTCTTCCTGTATTATTTTCCAAATCCACATACCAATTCCATGCCATCCAAAATTTTTAAAATAGTTAGCTTGTCAGCCTGTAAGAAAGCTCCAGGAAAGGTATTGTCAAAAAATGGCATACTTTGAAATGTATAATCAAAAATGGCATATCATTGTTTGTTAAAGGGGATTTCTATTTAAAAATATCAGAATCTTTTTTGTTAAAGGGAACAGATCATCAAAAAAGGCATATTATTGTTGATTCTGGTGGGGTCTCAGTATCTCTAGAAATCACTCTACTTTCTTTAATTCCAGGCTCCGCTGTGAACCTGCTTAATCGTCATCCTCCTCCACCTCCTCCTCATCCTCCTCGTCCTCCAGTAGTGGGCCTTGGCTGGCCACATTTGTACCTGGCCTCTGCTGTTGCAAAAAACCTCCCTCTAAGGCACTTCTAACAGACTGGCCTGAAAGTGCTAAAAATGACCCCTCCTCCTCCTGGGCCACCTCCTCTTCCATCATCGCCCTAAGCGTTTTCTCAAGGAGACATCGAAGTGGTATTGTAACGCTGAGAACGGTGTCATTGCCACTGGCCATGTTGGTGGAGTACTCGAAACAGCGTAACAGGGGACTTAGGTCTCGCATGGAGGCCCAATCATTGGTGGTGAAGTGGTGCTGTTCCGCAGTGCGACTGACGTGTGCGTGCTGCAGCTGAGACTCCACTATCGCCTGCTGCTGCTCGCACAGTCTGGCCAGCATGTGCAAGGTGGAGTTCCACTTGGTGGGCACGTCGTATATGAGGCAGTGAGCGGGAATGCCAAAGTTCCGCTGTAGCGCAGACAGGCGAGCAGCGGCAGGATGTGAAAACCGGAAGCGCGCATAGACGGCACGCACTTTATGCAGCAGCTCTTACATGGCGGGGTAGTTGTGAATGAACTTCTGCACCACCAAATTCAGCACATGCGCCAGGCAAGGGATGTGCGTCAAACCGGCTAGTCCCAGAGCTGGGACGAGATTTCGCCCATTATCGCACACCACCAGGCCGAGCTTGAGGCCCACCGGCAGAAACCACTCGTCGGTCTGTTGTTCAATACCCCGCCACAACTCCTTTGCGCTGTGGGGCCTGTCCCCCAAACATATGAGTTTCAGAATGGCCTGCTGACGTTTACCCCGGGCTGTGCTGAAGTTGGTGGTGAAGGTGTGTGGCTGACCGGATGAGCTGGTGGAAGCAGTGGAGGAGGAAGCCGAGTAGGAGGAGGAGGCTACAGGAGGCAGAGAATGATGCCCTGCGATCCTAGGGGGCGGAAGGACGTGCGCCAAGGAACTGTCCGCCGGGGGCCCAGCCGCCACTACATTCATCCAGTGTGCAGTTAGTGAGATATAGCGTCCCTGGCCGTGCTTACTGGTCCACGTATCTGTGGTTAGGTGGACCTTGCCACAAATGGCGTTGCGCAGTGCACACTTGATTTTATAGGATACTTGGTTGTGCAGGGAAGGCACGGATGACTTGGAGAAGTAGTGGCGGCAGTGAACAACATACTGTGGGACAGCCATCGCCATCAGCTGTATGAAGCTCTCTGTGTCCACCAGCCTGAATGACAGCATTTCAAAGGCTAGTAGTTTAGAAATGCTGGCATTCAAGCCCAGGGCTCGAGGGTGGCTAGGTGGGAATTTATGCTTTTTCTCCAAGTTTTGTGAAATGGAGAGCTGAACGCTGCCGTGTGACATGGTGGAGATGCTTGGTAACGCAGGTGGTGGTGTTGGTGGCACATCCTCTGTTTGGTGGGCGGCAGGTGCTAACATTCCTCCCGAGGCGGAGGAAGAGGCCAAGGCAGCAGCAGAAGAGGAAGCAGGTGACGCCTGAGTGAGTTCCTTGCTTTTAAAGTGTTTACTCCACTGCAGTTCATGCTTTGCATGTAGATGCCTGGTCATGCAGGTTGTGCTAAGGTTCAGAACGTTAATGCCTTGCTTCAGGCTCTGATGGCACAGCGTGCAAACCACTCGAGTCTTGTCGTCAGCACATTGTTTAAAGAAGTGCCATGCCAGGGAACTCCTTGAAGCTGCCTTTGGGGTGCTCGGTCCCTGGTGGCGGTGGCCAGTAGCAGGCGAACTCTCTTGGCGGTGGCTGTTCTGCTTTTGCCCCCTGCTCACTTATTTGCTACACTGTTGGCTCGGTCTCACCACTGCCTCTTCCTCTGAACTATGAAAGTCAGTGGCATGACCTTCATTCCATGTGGGGTCTAGGACCTCATCGTCCCCTGCATCGTCTTCCACACAGTCTTCCTCCCTGACCTCCTGTTCGGTCTGCACACTGCAGAAAGACGCATCAGTTGGCACCTGTGTTTCGTCATCATCAGAGACGTGCGGACTACAGTGAGGTGATATTCCCATGTTCTCATCATCAGGAAACTTCAGTGATTGTGCATCAGTGCATTCTATGTCTTCCACCACTGGGGAAGGGCTAGGTGGATTCCCTTGGAAATCTATCCTTTGACGATTACTATTAAACTCGTCCAGTCACAGCTGAAACACCAGATTCAGGGTATTGCTATTTTGGCAATTAAATTTCACCCCAGAAAAAAATATACCCTGTTACAGACAGATTTAAACTAGGCTTGCAACAGCTGGAACACCAGATTAACCTTTTTCCGACCGCCTAACGCAGGAATGCGTCCTGCGGGCGGTCGGTTTACTCCTCCTTGACGCGCTCCTGGGTCCGGTGGAACGCAAATGGAACGCACCGCCGGACTCAGGAGAGGTGAGTCACCAGCCTGCCAGCCAATGATCAGCGCTGGCAGGCTGGTGATTTTTAAAATCACCTATGGAAAAGTTTAATGTTGGTTATATTTATAAATATCATGATGTTAAAAGGGATCTGTGCCATGTGCTGGGTCCTTTTCATCGGTTGGACCCAGCATAGAGCACAGATCCCAAGTAAGTGCACAAAACACTACACATCAGGCCCTGATCCCCCCCCCCTCATCACCCTAATTAACCCCTTGATCACCCTGTCAATACATAGTGAAAGGGAAAAAAGTGATCAGTGTCACTTTTGTGAACTGTCACTTTTTTTTTTCACTACAATTGACTGTTAGTCTTAGTTTAGTTTAGGCCCCTTTGTTAGGGAGTTAGCGTTAGCGCCCAGCCCACCGCACCACAGTCACTGATTCGCTGATTAGCGTAGCGCTAATCAGCGTTTGTACTTTTATAGTATCTGTAACAGGGGCGTAACTAGAAGTGACTGGGCCCCACAGCAAATTTTTGTAAGGGCCCCCCCCCCCAAGTGCGCTTCGCACCTCCCTCCTCCTGTGTAAACCCCACTCCTTTGGCAAGTCACGATCTAGACCAGACCAGGCCGCCACGCCATCCTTTTCCTATATATTATATATATATATATACACACACACACACACTGCCTGTCATGTAGTGTCATTGTATGATACTGTTGTGGGGCCCCTGTCAAAGTATTAACCCTCCTCCCATGTAGCCCCCACATTCCTGTGACTAGTCAAGATCACCCCCCATCCTCCCCCCCTCACGCATCCCTTATAGCCCCCATAGTGCCTCACAAAGTAGTTACATCCCATAATCATGCCCCTTAGTGCCCCTTCACAGTATAATGTCCCTTTAGTGCACCCAGACATTAGTTATGCCTCCCTAGTGCAACCAAACAGTAGTTATGACCCCTTAGTATTACAGCCCCTGAATTTGTCAGTTATAATTCTCACCTCATTTCCACACTGACAGGCCAGGGGAATGATTCATTCACTTCTCTACTCAGCCCCGGAGGTGCAGGATATCACTGCATCACTCCTGCCTGCTGGGAAAGGCACAACAAAGGGGGACAATGAATTATGAGGCACAGGAACTGCAGTCCCAGACGGTCCATACCTAATAGCCTGGCTGCCGATCTGTGACTAGTCCTACCTGTGTCGGACTGGAGTGCCTAGGGCCCACCAGTGGAATTTATTTTGGGGGCCCACTCTACCACTAGCATAAACAAAAATATTACTTGTATATTTTAAGACTCCCTGGGAGTCTGACTTTAAGGGATCAGCTGATTTCTGCTCAGGTTCCCGCATTAAATGGGTGACAAGACAACCCCTTTAAATTGGTTGGATATGCCATAACTGTATGACCTGTAGGTTTGAGAATAAGTGTACGGATAATGCCGCAATCTCAAGATAGGTAAGGATGCCAGTGGTCAGGCCCATGTAAAATCTGTCCCCACATACCCCCATGGTAATCCAGGTCAAGTGTCACATGTGCTCTAGTCCCCTGATTCTAACGCTTTTTCCCCTATCCTGATCGGTGCTGGTTTGTGACATGCAAATGAGCTGTTTGGTGCAATAAGGGTGTCAGCATTACACCAAAACACCCACCCTTCGGTAGGCAGGGGAGATGTGTTATGGAATTTGTGCTTGCACAGTACAGCCATGATACTTGCCCTGGCGGGACCCGTCACTGAAAGCTGGGGGGCAGCACTGGACACAATAAGGAGCAGAGGCTTTGGTAACACAGGGAAGCCCTAATTGCACCAAACAGCTTATTTGCATATGATACAAATCACCGATTTCCCAGGAATACAGCTGAAACCCACAGGCATAAGCAGCACATTTCTAGCGTTTGTTAATGTATAGGGTCCCCTTAAGAGAGCGCAACCTAGCAATATACAGAATGGGGAGCTTTCCCTTTAAATGCAGCAAAGCTATAAGGCTATTTTCACACTAGCGTTTTTGCTGGATCCGACTGGGCTCAGCAAAAATGCTTCCGTTACTGATAATACAACCGCCTGCATCTGTTATGAACGGATCCGGCTGTATTATCTTTAACATACCCAAGACAGATCCGTCATGAACTCTATTGCAAGTCAATGGGGGATGGATCCATTTTCTATTGTGTCAGAGTTAAATGGATCCATCCCCATTGACTTACATTGTGGGATCCGTCTTGCTCCGCATCCCATGATAGAAAGACGACCGCAGCATGCTGAAGTTTGCTCTTCAGTATGAGAGCAGAACGAATTTTGGAGCATTCTTTTCTGTTCAGTTACGTTTTGTCCCCATTACCAATAAATGGGGACAAAACGGAAGTGTTTTTCTCCGGTATTGAGACCGTATGACAGATCTCAATACCGGAAAAGAGAAACGGTAGTGCGAAGAGGGAGGAGATACGAGGTGGCAGGGGCGATGTTGGGGGCAGGGAGGAGACACGAGGTGGCAGGAGCGATGTTGGGGGCATGGAGGAGACACGAGGTGGCAGGGGCGATGTTGGGGGCAGGGAGGAGATACGAGGTGGCAGGGGCGATGTTGGGGGCAGGGAGGAGATACGAGGTGGCAGGGGCGATGTTGGGGGCAGGGAGGAGATACGAGGTGGCAGGGGCGATGTTGGGGGCAGGGAGGAGACAGGGGGTGGCAGGGGCGATATTGGGGGCAGGGAGGAGACAGGGGGTGGCAGGGGCAATGTTGGGGGCAGGTAGGAGACGGGGTGGCAGGGGCGATGTTGGGGGCAGGGAGGAGACAGGGGGTGGCAGGGGCGATGTTGGGGGCAGGGAGGAGACAGGGGGTGGCAGGGGCGATGTTGGGGGCAGGGAGGAGACAGGGGGTGGCAGGGGTGATGTTGGGGGCAGGGAGGAGACAGGGGGTGGCAGGGGTGATGGGGGCATGGAGGAGACAGGTCCCCCTCCTCCACAGGACTTCTTGCAGATTGTGTGCCCCCCTTCCCATCTTGTGTGGGTGTGGGCATGGTGGCTGATACAAGTCACACAACTGAAGCTGCCCCTGTACAGAACTATAGCAGCAGCCTCAGAAGCAACCCCAGCATGTAAGAGTTAAGAGTGAAACTTACAGATCGGAGTCACAGTCATAAATCATTGTTGCAGTGTTCACTTCCAAGGTAAATAATTCCAGCGCTGCAGTTAAGGCCTTCACCTCCTCCATACACACACATCAAGGAAGAGGGGTGAATAGAAGCCAGCACTGAGACTGTCATAGGTGCCTGACGAGGTGCCCGCTTAGTGGCACATGGACCTGACAGGTGCTAACTGCCTGCAGAGTTTACACAGGCTGCAGGACTGCCACAAATACATCTTTGTTCACCTCTCCCCACAGATGCAGCTCAGGACGTGCTGACTTCTCAATACCAATAACTCTGAGACTGAGTCTAGTGTCTGTTAGTGATGAGCGGCAGGTGCCATATTCGATTTCGACGAAATTCGCGAATATTCGAATGAATATTCGTTTCATATTCGTCGAAATCGAATATTCGTCATTTTTTCTAGTTATCGCGATTAACATGCGATTTAAATAATCGCATATTGCGATTTGTACTTAAGGCTACTTTCCTATTGGTTTCATATCTAGAATTAGCGAGGATGACGAATATGACGAATGTATTCGTCTATTCCTCAAAACGAAGATAACGAAGTATTCTACATCTTCGTTTTAGCTACCTATTCGTCAACTTCGCTAATTCTAGCAATCAAATAGGAAGGTTGACTATAGAGACAGCTGTGTTAAATTCGCTATGCGATTTTTTTTTTTAAATAAATAGAATACTTATAATAATTTTATCAAGTAATATAATTATTGTATTAAAAAAAAATAACGCATAGCGAATTAACTACAGCTGTCTGGTAAGTCAACCTTCCTATTTGATTGCTAGAATTAGCGAATAGCGAAGTTGACGATGACGAGACGAATAGGTAGCTAAAACGAAGATGTAGAATACTTCGTTATCTTCGTTTTGAGGAATATGACGAATACATTCGTCATATTCGCTATTCGACTAATTCTACCAAGCCAACCATAACTTCTGTGCTCATGGAGCGTCCCCATCACCATGGGAACGTCTCCATATACTAAAATGTACTGTCGGATTTGAGGAATTACGTTGAAATCGCAATGCGATTAATTCAAGTTATATTAATCGCATTGCGATTTCAACTTAGAGCTGGGTTTATAATGGGTCAGCTTGCTAGAATTAACGAAGTTAACGAATATGGAATATAGCAGCAGTGCTAAGTTGAAATCGCAATGCGATTAATTTAACTTAAAGTATTCGCATTGCGATTTCAACTTAGCACTGCTAGTGCATAGCATTAGCTATACTCCATATTCGTTAATTCTAGCCTATGTAAGATAGCAGTGCTAAGTTGTAATCGCAATGCGATTAATTTAACTTAAAGTATTCGCATTGCGATTTCAACTTAGCACTGCTAGTGCATAGCATTAGCTATACTCCATATTCGTTAATTCTAGCCTATGTAAGATAGCAGTGCTAAGTTGTAATCGCAATGCGATTAATTTAACTTAAAGTATTCGCATTGCGATTTCAACTTAGCACTGCTAGTGCATAGCTATACTCCATATTCGTTAATTCTAGCCTATGTAAGATAGCAGTGCTAAGTTGTAATCGCAATGCGATTAATATAACTTGAATTAATCGCATTGCGATTTCAACGTAATTCCTCAAATCCGACAGTACATTTTAGTATATGGAGATTCTCCCATGGATGGGGACGCTCCACATGAGCACGGAAGTCGGCAGAAGCGGCAACGGGCACTGACTAGAGCAGCCAGGAAGCCAGGAATCCTCAGGACAGGTAAGAACTACTTTTGGGAAGTAGGAAAGAAAAAAATATAACTAAAAAAAAAAAAAAAAAAAAAACGAATATTCGAAATAGCGAATTTGTAGCGCTATATTCGAAATATTCGCGAATTAGCGAAGTGCCGATATTGGCTAAAAAAATTCGCTTTTCGAATATTCGCGCTCAACACTAGTGTCTGTGCGCTGGGCTGGGCCCTGGACCGCTGGTGCTGGACGTGCTGTGCTCTCCTGTACTGCTGCCGCCTGCTGCTCCCTGCTCAGACTCAGTATGTGGGCGGGCTTAATACAGCCTGCGCGCTGTACTAAGACCTGACAGACAGTAAGAATAGATCATAGAGATTAGAGAGAGGGGGGGGGGGTCCCACCGCTGCTGGCTGCTTTGAAGGGGCCCTGAACAACTTTATAACATGATAACACAGTGCAGGACAATCATTATTATTAACTTGAAAATAAACTGTTACACAAGCTGCCGGGTGCCGGGCCCCTTGGCAGCCCGGGCCCCGAAGCAGCCGCTTCCCCTGCTTCCCCAGTAGTTACGCCACTGATCTGTAAGTGATCAGAACTGATCACGGTCAGATCTATAATAGTATTACTGTCACTTTAGTTCGCCCTCCACCCCAAACGCAGTGTTTGCCCGATCAGACCTGATCGGTCGCCCACACCTGCGTTCACCCACGCCCGCCCCGCCGCAGTGACAAAAATTGTTTTTTTTGTATCACTGCACAATAACTTCACAAGCGCTGCGGCGATAAAAAAATTTTGATCAGTTTTGATCTTTTTTATCAATCGCAGTGGCTTCTGTACTTCGCTACACTCCCATTTGTAAGACAGGCTTGCTTTTTTTCTTGGGTAGTCTCAGGGAATACCCCCTAAATTTAGTCGCCCAAATGTCAAACAAGAGGTATTCCTCTGAAGAGGCCTACAGGATTCTGACCCAGTCGGATGAGGAATGGGAACCCTCATCTGACGAATCTAGCGGGTCAGAATACGAACCTGTAGAGAGCAGTGGCAGTCTGACTCAAAGTTCGGACGAGGAGGTTGAGGTCCCTGATACCACCAGGCGTACCCGGCCCCATGTCACTAGACCGCAGGTAGCGCAGGATTAGTTTCAAGGGCAGCAGAGTGGGGCTGGCGCTGCCGGATTACGTGGTGAGGCATACACCAGCAGCGCAGCCCGTCCTGGACCTTCTACCAGCACTGCCGTACAACATGGTGAAGTGGCGAGCACCAGAAGGGCAGTTGAACCTGATACGGTGGCACGTGCAGTAATTCCCCCGTCGCAGCCACCGCGCAGACAGGCCCGTAGAGCCCCTAGAGTCCCTGAGGTGCTGGCAAATCCTGATTGGCAGCCCCCAACTTCAGCCGCACCAGTAGTTCCCCCTTTCACCGCCCAGTCAGGAGTTCGGGTGGAGACAGCTGAGATCGGACCAGCGCTAGGGTTTTTTGAGCTGTTCTTCACTGCGGAGCTCTATGACTTAATCGTGGCAGAAACAAATCGGTATGCCACTCAATTTATAAACGCCAACCCGGGAAGCTTCTATGCCCAGCCTTTCCGGTGGAAACCAGTCCAAGTTTCCGAATTTAGAACTTTTCTGGGCCTTCTCCTCAACATGGGCATTACAAAAAAGCCTGAATTGCGGTCATATTGGTCCACGAACCCAATTCATCACATGCCCATGTACTCTGCTGCCATGTCCAGGACACGTTTTGAGACCATCCTGCGTTTCCTGCACTTTAGCGACAACACCACCTCCCGTCCCAGAGGCCACCCAGCTTTTGACCGGCTCCACAAAATTCGGCCCCTCATAGACCATTTCAACCAGAAATTTGCAGATTTGTATACCCCCGCACAAAACATCTGCGTAGACGAGTCCCTAATACATTTTACCGGGCGCCTTGGCTTCAAACAATACATCCCAAGCAAGCGCACCCGGTATGGGGTCAAATTGTTTAAGCTCTGTGAAAGGGCCACAGGCTATACGCACAAGTTTCGTGTCCATGAGGGTAAAGATCAGACCCTGGAGCCGGTCGGTTGCCCTGACTACCTGGGGAGCAGTGGGAAGATAGTCTGGGACTTGGTGTCACCCTTATTCGGCAAGGGGTACCATCTTTATGTGGACAACTTTTACACAAGTGTGGCCCTCTTCAAGCATTTGTTCCTAGAACAGATTGGCTGCTGTGGCACTGCGCGACCTAGTTGCCCGGGCTTCCCCCAACGGCTCCTTACCACCCGACTTGCAAGGGGGCAGAGGGCTGCATTGTGTAACGAAGAACTGTTCGCGGTGAAATGGAGAGACAAGCGTGACATTTACATGCTCTCCTCCATTCACGCAGACACGACAATACAAATTGAACGGGCAACCAGTGTCGTTGAAAAGCCCCTCTCAGTCCACGACTATAACCTCCACATGGGAGGGGTGGACTTCAATGACCAGATGTTGGCCCCGTATTTGATTTCCCGATGCACCAGACGCTGGTATAAAAAGGTGTCTGTATATTTATTTCAATTGGCTGCCTATAATAGTTACGTACTCTACAGTAAGGCTGGGAGAACAGGATCCTTCCTCAAATTTCAGGAAGAGATCATTTCGGAACTCCTGTATCCAGGAGGTTCCGTGGCCCCATCCACCAGTGTAGTGAGCCGTCTACACGAGCGACACTTCCCCAGTGTCGTTACCGGTACCTCAACCCAACCGCCACCCCGAAATAGATGTCTGTAGCAGGAGTGGAATAAGGCGTGACACCCGTTATTTCTGTCCTGAATGTCCTGACCACCCTGCCCTATGCCTAGGGGAGTGTTTCCGCAAGTACCACACTCAGGTACACTTAGGGACCTAGGGACAGCACATCACAGGTAGTTTTTAAAATCAGGCTCAAGGGTCTCTCAGGATACTAGGTTTTGAGAGACCCTAACACATAGGGGACGGTGCTGCTGTGCTACTGCAGAAGTGTGAAACGGTAGAAACCTCTCCTTTCACTTGGGATAACGTGTATAGTGTACTTCTCACCATCTCTGTGTGATTTACACTTTACACATTGTCCCATGGGAAAGGAGAGGTTTCTGCTAGGAAAATAAAGAGTGATATGGTTAAAAAAAGAAAAAAAAATTAAACAGGTAGCAAGAAAAAAAAATCTTGAGTTAGTTCAGGTTTTAAAAGTTCAGTTTTTTTTTCATGTTCAGGTTTTATTCATGTTTTATAAAGTTTGTAACGTTCAAGTTATGTGCCTGCTGCCTGTTTTTTCTTCTTTTTTTTCCCCCCTAACCACCCTTTATTTTCCAGGTAGATCAACGGACCAACCGATGAAAACGCCGCAGCACTGATGTGAATTCTGAGAGAAGCATTGCGCTGCTGTCAGAAGACACGTGAAGTAGGTGTATGAGGCGCAGCAAGACGAGATTTCTCCTCTGCAGGACAGGTACGTTTGCCCAGGCATATGAGCTGAGGAGAGGTGTTGGAGTTCATATGCTTTGGCAAACACTTTGTATCAAAAAATCTGGCAAAGATGTCTTCCTCCACAACGATCGATTGATCGATGTGAATGGAGAAATCACGTTTGCCAGAACATAGGAGCTGAAGTGGGTATGGATGTTTGGGCGCCAGGCCCCTCTTTTTTTTTGCATATTTTTTGGCAGAGATTTTTTCATCCACATCAATCGATGTGAATGAGGAAATCTGTGCCGTTCATTTTTTCTTTCAGCCCAGAGGCTGAACGGAAAAAAAAATCTCATTACCCGTATGCTTAATATAAGAAGAATAGCAGAAACTCCTAATGCTGGCTATACAGGTAATGATTGTGGAGACCCTCAAATGCCAGAGCAGTACAAAAACCTCACATGTGACCCCATTTTGGAAAGAAGACACCCCAAGGTATTAGCTGAGGGGCATATTGAGTCCATGAAAGATTGAACTTTTTGTCACAAGTTAGCGGAAAGGGAGACTTTGTGTGAAAAAACAAAAAAAATCAAATTCCGCTAACTTGTGCCAAAAAAAAAAATCTTGTATGAACTCACCATGCTCCTCACAGAATACCTTGGGGTGTCTTCTTTCTAAAAATGGGTCACATTTGTGGTATTTTTACTGCCCTGGCATTTTAGGGGCCCTAAAGCGTGAGAAGAGAAATGCGCAAAAATGCCATCCTAAAAGGTACTCATTGGAATTGGGGCCCCTTTGTGCATCTTGGCTGCAAAAAAGTGTCACACATGTGGTATCGCCGTACTCAGAAGAAGTAGGGCAATGTGTTTTGGGGTGTATTTTTACATATACCCATGCTGGGTGAGAAAAATATTTCTGTAAATTGACAACTTTGTATAAAAAAATGGAAAAAGTTGTCATTTACAGAGATATTTTTCACACCCAGTATGGGTATATGTAAAAATACACCCCAAAACACATTGCCCTACTTCTGCCGAGTATGGCGATACCACATGTGTCGCACTTTTTTGCAGCCAAGATGCGCAAAGGGGCCCTAAATCCAATGAGTACCTTTAGGATTTCACAGGACATTTCTACTCATTTGGATTCCAAACCGCTTCTCACGCTTTAGGGGCCCCTAAAATGCCAGGGCAGTAAAAATACCACACAAGTGACCCCATTTTAGAAAGTAGACACCCAAAGGTGTTCTGTGAGGGGTATAGTGAGTTCATGTAAAATTTTATTTTTTGTCACAAGTTAGTGGAATATGAGACTTTGTAAGAAAAAAGAAAAAAAATCCATTTCCGCTAACTTGTGACAAAAAATAAAAACTTCCATGAACTCACTATGCCCATCAGCGAATACCTTAGGGTGTCTACTTTCCGGAATGGGGTCACTCGTGGGGTATTTTTACTGTCCCGGGATTTTAGGGGCCCCTAAAGCGTGAGAAGGAGTTTGGAATCCAAATGCGTAAAAATGCCCTGTGAAATCCTAAAGGTACTCATTGGATTTAGGGCCCCTCTCCACATCTTGGCTGCAAAAAAGTGCCACACATGTGGTATCGCCATACTCAGGAGAAGTAGGGCAATGTGTTTTGGGGTGTATTTTTACATATACCCATGCTGGGTGAGAGAAATACCTCTGTAAATTGCCAAATTTGTATAAAAAAAAATGGAAAAAGTTGTCATTTACAGAGATATTTTTCACACCCAGTATGGGTATATGTAAAAATACACCACAACACACATTGCCCTACTTCTGCCGGGTACGGCGATATCACATGTGTGGCACTTTTTTGCATCCAAGATGCGCAAAGGGGCCCTAAATCCAATGAGTACCTTTAGGATTTCACAGGACATTTCTACTCATTTGGATTTCAAACCACTTCTCACGCTTTAGGGGCCCCTAAAATGCCAGGGCAGTAAAAATACCCCACAAGTGACCCCATTTTAGAAAGTAGACACCCCAAGGTGTTCTGTTAGGGGTATAGTGAGTTCATGTAAAAAAAAAATTTTGTCACAAGTTAGTGGAATATGAGACTTTGTAAGAAAAAAGAAAAAAAAATCAATTTCCGCTAACTTGTGACAAAAAATAAAAACTTCCATGAACTCACTATGCCCATCAGCGAATACCTTAGGGTGTCTACTTTCCGGAATGGGGTCACTTGTGGGGTATTTTTATTGTCCCGGCATTTTAGGGGCCCCTAAAGCGTGAGAAGGAGTTTGGAATCCAAATGCGTAATATTGCCCTGTGAAATCCTAAAGGTACTCATTGGTTTTAGGGCCCCTTTGCGCATCTTGGCTGCAAAAAAGTGTCACACATGTGGTATTGCCGTACTCAGGATAAGTAGTGCAATGACTTTTGGGGTGTATTTTCATATATACCCATACTTTGTGTGAGAAATACCGCTGTAAACAACAACTTTTTAAAAAAATTTATACAAAGTTGTCAATTTACAGTGATATTTCTCTCACCCAACATGGGTATATGTAAAAATACACCCCAAAACACATTGCCCTACTTCTCCTGAGTACGGCGATACCACATGTGTGACACTTTTTTGCAGCCAAGATGCGCAAAGGGGCCCTAATTCCTATGAGTACCTTTAGGATTTCACAGGGCATTTTTAAGCATTTGGATTCTCACGCTTTAGGGGCCCCTAAAATGCCAGGGCAGTAAAAATACCCCACAAGTGACCCCATTTCGGAAAGTAGACACCCTAAGGTATTCGCTTATGGGCATAGTGAGTTCATGGAAAATTTTATTTTTTGTCACAAGTTTGCGGAAAATGAAATTTTTTGAAAAAAAAAAAAACATTTCCGCTAACTTGTGAAAAAAAATAAAAAATTCCATGAACTTACTATGCCCCTCAGTGAATACCTTAGGGTGTCTACTTTCCGAAATGGGGTCATTTATGGGGTGTTTCTACTGTCTGGGCATTGTAGTATGTCAGGAAACAGGACAGGTGCTCAGAAAGTCAAAGTGCGGAAATTCACTTTTTTGCACCATAGTTTGTAAAAGCTATAACTTTTACCCAAACCAATAAATATACACTTATTGCATTTTTTTTATCAAAGACATGTAGAACAATAAATTTAGAGAAAAATTTGTAGAGAAATGTAGTTTTATTTGACAAATTTTCAAACAGAAAGTGAAAAATGTAATTTTTTTGCAAAAATTTCGTCAAAAAAAGCAAAATATCAAAAAAAGTTAAAATGTCAGCAATAATGAAACGGCACCAAATGAAAGCTGTATTAGTGAGAAGAAAAGGAGGTAAAATTCATTTGGGTGGTAAGTTGTATGGCCGAGCAATAAACGGTGAAAGTAGTATAGTGCAGAATTGTAAAAAGTGGCCTGGTCATTAAGGGTGTTTAAGCTAGGGGGGCTGAAGTGGTTAAGGGTATTGCAAATTTGGCAATTACTTTTCACCCCATAAAAAAATATACCCTGTTACAAACAGATTTAAACTAGTTTTTATATATTCATATTTTATACATGACTTTTAAAAGATTTACCTTTAATAAACCGGGTACGGGTATAAATATACCATTAAATAATACAATGTGTTGGATCAATTATAGCCTAATTGGGGAGCATTACTCCCATAGACATCCTACAGAAAGACAGGAATAGGTAGGAGGGAAGAAGGTGAGCCATTCACAATGATGCAGATATATATATAGCCCTACAATGGCCCTATTCTGATCAGCCCAGGGTGACCCCCTGAAGGTGGAGGCTCCCTGTCTCCGAACCTAAACCTGTAAAATCCCTGTTAAAACCCTCAAATTGAGATATGTATCAGATACAAGACAGTTTGGAAGTTCAGATATAACAACTTGTGGGTACCAGATAGATACATCCGGTTAGAACACCGGTATAAAATTCTGGCCCCTACCCATACATATAACCATAAAAAAAGACCCCAACGCATTTCACCTATGGCTTTATAGGTTCATCAGGGGGTAGTCAGAATGGAGAATCAAATAGATAAGCAAGATACAGATAAGAGGTACTTAGCTCTCAGAAAGATATCCTTGGGCAGTGGTGACGCTCAAGTTATTCAAGTCCTGTTGATATAAGCCTAAAAATAACACGAAGCCATGATCAGCAATGGCTATAAACAGTTAGGCTCAGATCGGTAATAAGATTGCTTACTTACAGGGATAACCACAATTTCGTCCCATGCCTGAGAAGCTACAAACACCCGGACTAATTGGCCTCTATTTAAGTTATCCCGCCGTGCGCATGCTCACTATATAGAATATTCCTATATAAAAAAGACAAACATATGTCTCCACTTAAATTAACTTGTCGACCCTTTGTCAACCTATAACATACATTGACATCTGTATCCAGCACGGTACGTCAACGGGTGATGTTATAATCACAGGTTTGTGGTCGAGGTATAGAGGACACACCAGTCTATCCCTAGTGCCTCCCCTAATCTAACCTAAGCCCAGAGACCTCCCCTGGTGGTGGGGATCCTCTGTCCTCGTGCCTTCTCTAATTGTCCCTGGTACCCTTATAGGACAGTCGATAGGTACATAATGGGTACAGATGTCAATTAATTCCCCCCAAGGGGCAGACCAAACTCTCACAAAATCAATCACTGAACAGGGAGCTCATGAAGCTCAATTCTACAGAGCCCCTGTACATATTATCACCTCTTTGGGCACTGGTATTACTGGCCTCAGAGGTGTTTCAGCCTCGACGCGTTTCCCCCCACTGATAAGCAGGGTTCATCAGGAGGGCAAAAAAAAGGGATTTCTGCACAGACACCTATATCATGTGTGCCGTACAGATAATTGTAAGATGTATAAATATATAGCAGTTGGTCCAACACTCTTAGTTGGGAGCGTCAGCACTAGATGAAACAGTGAGTGCCAGTAATAAAGCACATCCCACTTAACATATTGTTCGCAGGAGGCACCACGTCCTCTCAATATGGAGCTCTCACAGGGGTGCAGTACCTAGAAATAAAGACAAGAGGGGATGCAAGTACGTCAGACACAGATCCTAATAACACCAAGGGGGTGTATGATAATAGTACCTCCACCACTCACATTTATATAGTGATATGTCCAAGTATTGATGCTGTCACAGACAGCACTTCAACCCCTAGTCACATACTGTTAACCGAAATGTCATAGTCATTGGCACAGCAGATACCTCCAGACATTAAAAGACAAGGCTACTGCCTCCTCATAGTACTCACGCTCCCGGGACGTTCACCGTGCTTCCCTCTCCTGCGTTAAATAATACCAAACATACCTCCTCTTTAAAGCCTCCCACTGCTGCCTAGGTCGCTTCCTGTCCCAGATATATGAGTTGATTGACACCTAGGTATATCCTATCAGACAGCCTCAAATCATACCTGGCACCACCTCTTTGACGTCTATGCAGCTCCGTGATATATCCGCGCCTCAGGAAGCCACCCAGTCCACCCTATGTCATCACTATGAGGCGCCGAAGTCGGACTCCACCCCTATTGTGCGTCACTTCCCCTCCATGGGACGCATACGGGGCGGATGCTCTCGGCGCTTCCTCTAGTTGAACCGCATAGGTGTAAGTTACTTCCGGCGCTTTGGCTTGTATCCAGTTGAACCGCACAGATGTAAGTCACTTCCGGAGCTTTGGCTTATATCCACCCCAGCTCCTTCATACACCATTGACGTAATGATATGTGTAACCATGGCTACGCCCTGACAACAGAATAACCACTGGCGCGTATCTTTGTTCAGTGGTATTAGTAAAGATATCTATACTAATATATGCCCTAAAGTTTGCGCTTAGATCCACATTGGGGCGCTTTATCGCGCTTAGATCTGCATTAAAGCGCTTCATTAGTCAAAGTACTGACAGTATTGGGGATGTTTATAGTCCAAGAGGTCCGTCAGTCATATTCCCCGGAGTCCTGGGATATCTACAGTATTATCAGGAAAAGAGGATGGGGACAGAGGCATAGGGTAATGCAGAGTAACCGTTAATGGGATGGCCCACACGGTTAAAACAAGGGGGCTCAACAGTCAACCTGCAATAAATCAGATGTGACAAAAAGCACAGCCAAGCCCCTGATGTAGGATATAGCAAAAAAAAAAAATAGTATTGATGGATTGATGGACTTGGTGGCAGCTTGTGCTGGTGCAGCACATGTCACAAATAGCCGCTGATCACCCCAGAAAAAAGTGACAAAAATGCTCTATGCAGCCTAAAAACTAGTGAGCAATTAACTAGCAGAAGTTGAATGATTCACAGCTGTAAATCGATCACTTCATTAGGTGTTTTTGCTGACTTTTCCCTGCCTAATCTCGCCCTCACAAAAGCTGCGTCCTCTCCCTACACTAATCAGAGCAGTGTGACGTGCGGCGCTACGTGACTCCAGCTTAAATAGAGGCTGGGTCACATGCTGCACTTGGCCAATCACAGCCATGCCATTAGTAGGCGGGAAGAAATCGCCGAACAACAGACCCGAACCCAAACTTTTTTGAAAATGTTCGGGTCCGGGTCCCGAACACCCCAAAATTTGGTACGAACCCGAACTATGCTCGAACTGTTCGCTCAACACTAGTAGTATGTAAAAAATTTAGAGGCTTCTTGAAAGGTAGCCATCTTAGTTCACTCTCTGGTTTCTTGAAGAGAGGGCTATAGTCCATCACTTCCTAAAAACTGTATTAATCTGTGACATTTTTCTCTCTCACTTGGCCCCCATTCATTTCAGATAATATAAAGAACACCTTGCTGTTCTGTGTATACAAACAATAAAGGGAAGAAACATCTAAGAAACTCCAATATGGCCTTCCCCAGGGAAGTTTTACTAAAATATGGCTACAACATTGTAAAAAAAAGAACAAACACATTAGCTTACATTTACTAATGTTAGTGTACTTAGATTTAAGCATACATGTGCATAATTTCGCATATCAATGTTTAATTGAAAGGGTAAGACACTGTTATAAATCTGGTGTGGGTATAAACAACCCTGTCAAAAGTTATGCAATCTACGGGATTAGTAAATCTATCCCTCTATTCCTCCTATGCAATCTCAAAGCTAATAAAACTGAAATTTAAAACATATTGAGGGAGATTTATCAAACTGGTGTAAAGTAGAACTGGCTTAATTGCGCATAGCAACCAATCAGATTCCACCTTTCATTTTTCGCTGCTCCTTTGGACAATGAAAGGTGAAATATGATTGGTTGCTATGGGCAACTAAGCAATTTCTACTTTGCACCAGTTTGATACATTTCCCCCATAGTTTAACTGTTAACCTTTTGATATCAAAGTGTATGTTTTTTTTTGTTCTCCAGCTCCTCACTGCATACATTTTTTACTCCCTGTACTCATCTTTATAGTTTTAGAAAATGTCTGCTTTCTTTATGACACAGAAGTAGTCACTTACTAACAGAATTTCACTCTTTTCTTGGCATATTTCGGGTGCTGGTTGCGACGCAAAGGTTATTTGCGCCTCAATCTGCGACTTTTCCCACTCTCACGGGAGGTCTAAAAAAGAGGGCGTGGTGTGAACAGGGAAGGAGACAGGCCGGCAGATCCCTCTCATTTATCATTTTCTACTCCTATTTTAAGCACAGAAAATTTTCTAACTTTAAGCCAGCAAGGAAGCTGGTGTAGATTTAGACCAGCCGTGGGTGTGCTGAAGTTATTTAGAGCCCGGCGCCTCTACAAAACTGATCCTGATCCACTGCCAGCGCAGGGGTTATTAAGACCGGCGTCTAAAACACCGGTCTTAATAAATGACCCCCAAAGTTTCTCACACCACCAGTAAATATGGGCCAGGCATCCCTTGTGGCATTTCAGCTTCTCCAGTCATACATCAAGTTGCAGATTTCAAGTAAGCTCAGTCCAAGTAAAGAATACTTTGGAAAGTAGTAGTTTAGACATTTCTAACATATGAATTTAAGCCAAACATTGGAAAAACTGTAAGGCTACGTATTAAATGGAATCTAACTCTTTATCTGCAATACGTATTTTTATTGTACATTCCTTGTCCAATTTGCTGAGAGCAACATGCAGCACAATGATGCTATTTAAACATTATACTGAAATATCTCTTTTAGGCATGCAATATATTATAAAATTCTCTTAATGATAACTCACCGAACAAATGCAATCTGTCTGCAGCATAGAAATAATGTTAACATTAGACGTGTTTTATGATTTCAGCAAATAAAGATTACCATTTGTAGTAAAATTAAAGTTTTCTTTCCTATCATATTCTGTATCTGCATATCAATTCCTCATGGTTTTCAAGATCTTTGCTTGTAATCATTAAATCATATGCTTCATTATTTATTACCAGATGCTGATAGCTTGCTACTGCTTCAGTCTTGTAAAGTGAACGGAACAGATTTTTCAGTCACCAAAGGAATTTAGAAAATCATCTCACTTAATAACTACATGCAGAGGTCATGAAAATCATGAAGAGTTGATTCATAATTAGAGATGAGTGAATCAATTCTAAACTCATCAAATTTAACCAGAATTTTCCCAAAAATGTTGGTCAAATCTGAATGTGAAATTCTGATGACTCGACTGGAATTGCTCAAAATGAGCCATTTCTGTGATCAGAGGACAAGAAAGATGAAGTAGGAGGATCACATGACCCCAAGTGGTGAGTGTGTATACACACCGCCAAACATTTTTTGAACCACTTATTTTTTCAACACAAAAAAATCAGTATAGTACGTTTTTAAAGAAGATTCGTTTTTTACCATCAGCAGCGATACATTTACCCATAGCTATATATGTTGTTGTCACTTTAAAGATGCTAGTAATGCTATATTGGTGTTAAAAAGCTCTAAATGAGTTGCATACAGTTTCAGGAGACACCAGTGTCACCCACATCTTTTTTTGAATTTTATTCAGACCCGAATCAAATTGCACAGCCAATTCAGCCATATCGAATCTGAATCGAATTTCAAGAAATTTGCTCATCTCTATTCATACTGCATATTAGAAAACTATACCTCAAACAAGCTTTATTTTCTGAAATCAGAATGCGCTTTTAAGAGCAATGGTTTTCTCTTGTATTATCTTAAATGATGATTTAGATAGCAATTTTGTAATGAATGACTATGCATCAAGCAACTCGCATAATTTGCAGTGTGAATTTTGAAATGTTTTAAAGGGCTGTGCCAATAATATAAATGTGACCCACTCAACAGATATCACTCTTATATCACTTTCTCCAAATACCACCCTTTATCAAAATTGCCGTATTCTGAAATTATTAGCTTACAATTGCACCCTGTGGAAAATCAGTTTTGATATTCAGATGCTGAAGGTTATATCCTACATTAGAGCCTTGTAATGTAGGACATAGGATGTGCCATTGGTAAAAACAATGGGTTTGGTTACTGTCACATGTTCTGTTGATGGCATAGCAGACCAAGAAGTAGCATGGGGGATAAGAGAAAACTGCAAATTATGTCAATTTGGGGAGAAAAAAAAAAAAAAAAAACTATCCAAGTACGAATGGTAGCTAGAGTAATTAATGCAAATTCTCTTTACAGTAAAAAGTAGTTTAAGGCACAACCTTTAATTTCAAACAACATATACTAAAATAAATATATAATAAATATAGAATATATGGTGCAGATAATGTTTCTTTAAATTAATGCATTATGAATATTAAAATATAGAACAGAACATGAGATGAAGCACATCAAGATATAGCTATTTAGCTAATGATATAATGTGTCAGAAACATGATTATCCTATATATATGCAAAGTGGCAACACATTCCAATTCATTGCACAATGACACAATACATGCATGCAGTTTGTGCCCTGCTTAAAACCACCATTATTAAAATAAATGACATCTTTTCCTCATCATTGCCATTACTAGGTGTAACAGCTCTCACATCCAGAGAATTCTCTGTCTTCTGTTTTGCAGTTAGGTATGACCTTTCCCTTCTCTCTGAAGGATGCTTAAGCTATTTGCCTTAGTGTCTGCATCTCCCATTACACTTAATAATGTCATTGTGATGGCTTGGGGAGAGCTGTGTCCCCATCATGGCAAAGACAAGAGAGGGGCTAATGTAGAAAAGCGAGTGTAAGACAAATGGATCAACCCAGCAAAAGTGACGTTGATAGACCAGTGAGCCTCGACTGTCAGGAGGTGTGAGGGATTGATGTTGTCCAGGAACAGCCAGAGCTATAGTTGTGAACTCGCCATACAAATGATCTTGGCGTCCCGTCCATCATGAAATCAAATGAGTGTACACCTACTTTCTGCAGTATTCAAGGGCAGCAAAGAGAGTTCAAGGGGAGAGTTAAAGAGAAGAATTGCCTTTATAGCTACTTAAGCATCCAGCACATTTACCATATGTTGTATAGTTTTTTTTCCTTCAAGAGGCAGTGAAACCTCAGGCCACTGGAGCTGTTCAACAGTAGCAGCCAATTCTTCAGCTAGCATGTCAAGCTTACAAAGGAATGGAAATATTAAAAAAAAGCATGATCAAATTAATTGCTGCTGCTTTTTCCATATTTTTAATTAGCAGTTGTCCAGAAAACAGTTTTTAAGATTTCACATACCGTATATTTTAAAAACTTTATAGAAATTTAGTGCCACCTCTCCTACTAGTGTATTGCCTAGAAATTGCATAGATAATCACAGGTAATACTTGGTGTAAGTTTATAGCTGCATACAGATCCGTCCACTTTTCTTTTCTTTGCCAATTTTCTTTTTATTCAAAGATGAAGACAAGAACATGAACATGGTACAATCAAGGCTGGTAGTATCATATATATCAGATACATGCGATGGTACATATATACAAACCAAGTAAACATGAAAATATAATAAGTGCAAGAGATAAAGATGTAAGTTCATATTTTGCTTCGTAGTGAAGATACTGTTATCCATCGTCTCGATGGTGTAGAGGCCGGAGTACTCAATTGCACATGTGCATAGTTGATTAGCGCTACCATTCATTTGAACAGTTAAGATTTAGATTTAATACGTATATGAAAACATTGACATAGACAGGGGCTGACAAGAGCACAAATGGGAAAGTAAGGGGGTGACACAAAGGTGTTGAGAACAAGAGGTGGGAGGTGGGAGGGGGGGTGTTGCGGCCTCCTGCGGATCACGCAAATCCACAGTATTGCTTCCAGGGTTGCCAGACCTTCAAGAATTTGTGGCAATTGTTCGAGTCCCAAGCAATGAGTTCTTCTAATCTAAAAAGTTGGTCCGTTTTATCTATCCACTCCTTGATTGAGGGCGGAGTGTCGAGCTTCCATTTCAGTGGGACCAGTAGTTTAGCTGTTGTAAGAAGCAACGTGGGTAAACTATTTCCAGCAGGGGTGTAGGATTTATTGGGGCACCATAAAAGAATTAGTTTAGGGTCTAAGACTATTGGGGTTTTAGGAGGACATATTTGGTTGATGAATGCTTCTACCTGCGTCCAAAATGCAGTGATCTTCTGACAGCTCCACCAGATATATGAGAGTGTCCCCACCTCTCCACCGCACCTCCAGCACACATCCGGAACACTCGGGTTCAATTTATGTAATAAGATCGGTGACTTATACCACCTGTTCGTGAGCTTGAAGGTGTTCTCTTGCACTAATATACAGCGAGAGCCATGAGAGTTATCACTTTTCTTTTCTTAAATTTAGCTCAATAATACATAAATATCAATATGGCTGGAGAGCACTGCAGACAATAGAAGAAAAACGTAGAAAAAAGGGGTGCCAGTGGCTGGGGCGGTGATCCTCCCATCAAACCATAAATGAAAAAGGAAATTCCATGGCACTTCCCAAAAATAGATACGTGTTTATTTCACCAGATGCAACGTTTCGGTTCTCCCTTTGAAACCTTTTTTTAAGCAGTGATAAATTCATGGTGCAAATTACATATATTTATACCACACATGTGATTATTGGATAATTAAAACAATCAAGTACAAAAATATAAAAAGTGCATGATTATAATATTAACTTCTAACACTCAGTTCACACTTTCGCGTAAAACGCCGCGTTCGAACGCGCAAAAAAACACACAACAGTACAGGAACCATGCATTCCAATGGGGGTGGTTCACACTTGCGCGTTTTTATGCGCGTTCGAACGCGCCTAAAAACGTCCGACACATAAGCAAGTATGTTCGCGTTAATTCGGGCGTTTTTCGAGCGTTTGGTGCCAATATACTTCAATGGGAAACGCGATACGCGTGTTGTTTGGGCGTTTGTGCAGCGTAAAACGCGCCTATGGACGCGCGTTTTTCAAAGTTTGCAACATGCTGGATCAGCCACCATGGAATTTCACACCTCTAAAGCACTCAGATTGGCCAAACTATATATAGCGAGGGCTGTTTGGTCATTGGCAAACTATGCAGTCAATCACATAAACGCGCGTCAAACTCGCCTACACTATTTACCAAAATGCTTGAAAAAAACGCGCGTTAACGCCCGTCTTGAACGCGCAAAAAACGCTAGGCTTCAAAACGCTCAAGTCTGAACCCAGTGTAATGGACTGGTCTCATTTTCACCATAAGGACCAGGCCATGTTTTGCAAATCTGACCAGTGTGACTTTATGTGTGAATAACTTTAAAACGCTTTTACTTATCCAGGCCATTCTGAAATAGTTTTTTTTGTCACATATTGTACTTCATGACACTGGTAAAATGGAGTCAAAGAAATAAAAAATATCAAATTTAACAAAGATTTGGAAAAATTTGCAGATTTCAAAGTTTCAATTTCTCTACTTCTTTAATACATAGCAATACCTCCAAAAAATAGTTATTATTTTACATTCTCCATATGTCTACTTCATGTTTGGATCATTTTGGGAATGCCATTTTATTTTTGGGGGGATGTTACAAGGCTTAGAAGTTTAGAAGCAAATCTTGAAAGTTTTCTGAAATGTTCAAAAACCCACTTTTTAGGGACCAGTTCAGGTCTGAAGTCACTTTTTGAGGCTTACATAATAGAAACCACCAAAAAATTTCCCCATTCTAGAAACTACACCCCTCGAGATCTTCAAAACTGATTTCACTAACTTTATTAACCCTTTAGGTGTTCCTCAAGAGTTTATGGCAAATGGAGATGACATTTCAGAATTTCTATTTTTGGTAACCTTGCCTCACAAAAATGTAATATAGAGCAACCAAAAATCATATGTACCCTAAAATAGTCCCAACAAAACTGCCACCAAAACTACTTGTCCTGTAGTTTCCAAAATGGGGTCCCTTTTTTGGAGTTTCTACTGTAGGGGGGCATCAGGGGGGCTTCAAATGGGACATGGTGTCAAAAAACCAGTCCAGCAAGATCTGCCTTCCAAAAATCACAAGGCGCTCCTTTCCCTCTACGCCCTGTTGCATGCCCGTACAGTAGTTTCTGACCACATATGGGGTGTTTCTGCAAACTACAGGATCAGGGCAATAAATATAGAGTTTTGTTTGGCTGTTAACCCTTACTTTGTTACTGGAAAAAATGGATTAAAATGGAAAATTTGCCAAAATGAAAAAAAATAAAATCTTGTGGAACACCCTTTAGGTGTTCCACAAGAGTTAGTGGCAAATGGAGATAACATTTCAGAATTTTGATATTTTTTTTTGGCAAATTTTCCATTTTAATAAATTTTTTCCAGTAATAAAGCAAGGGTTAACAGCCAAACTAAACTCTATATGTATTGCCCTGATTCTGTAGTTTGCAGAAACACCCTATATGTGGTCGTAAACTACTGTACAGGAACATGGCAGGGCGTAGAGGGAAAGGAGAGCCATGTGGTTTTTGGAAGGCAAATTTTGCTAGACTGGTTTATTTACAACATGGCGGTCCCCTTGCTCCCCCTGGCGGCATCTCCGCTGCCTTGGGGGCTCATCATTATTGCTAGATGATGGGACTCGGATGACAAGAGGAAAGTGGGGTCATCCTCGTCCTCACTGGGGCTCTCGGATTCGGAGGCAAGCTGGGTGTATGCCTCATAGTCCGAGAACGTCTAGTGGGTCATAGGGGAGTGTGTGCGTGCGTGTAAAACTTTATTTAGTGTGCGTGTGTGTGGGGGCACGGGTGTTCACGAACTTACCCTAAAACCTAACAGAAAAAAAAACTAACTAAAAAAATGACAGCCCAAAAAATTTGAAAAAAAAAAATTCACACTCGCTGATCAGCTGTCCGAAGCTGATTAGCGGTGGGGTGGGTGATGCGCTAACAGTGGCCGAACTCTAAAGAGTGCCAGCCACAGTCAGTGTACACAAAAAATAAAAATGCTTGCGCCCCAAACAAATGTGAGTGGGAAGTCAGGGGGGCAAGGGTCACACATCTGTGCTGTGGACCCCAGACACCTGATCAGGGTGATGCAAAAGTCAAAAACTTTTTTTTTTTTAAACTTAACTGTCCCTAAGTATCCCTGCCTAACCCAACCTGTCCCTAACCTGTCCCTAAATATCTGTAAGTGCCAGATGGCGCTGTGGAGGAACAGGAAAGTGGGGTGCTGGCCACAGATGGTGCTGGGGTGCTCTGGAGATCGGACGCAGGCTGCTTCTCTCTCCTCACTCCGGACGCCAAATGGAGGAGAGGAGAGCAGGGGGGGAGTTAACCCTCGCCCGCCCGTGCAGCCAATTGCATTCGATGATCCTGTGAGGTGATGTCACCATCACCTCACAGGATCTAAGGATGGTGATTGGTGGTGTATTATCACACCACCAATCACCATCCTATTCCAGGTTATCAGGTCACCAGAGACCCGAATAACCTGGAAACACAGCAAACCACTGAATTGACCTTTGCCGATACGGCTGGCGGTGATTAGAAATACACAGGACGTACCTGTACACCCTGTGTCCTTAAGGACTCGGACATCAGGGCGTACCTGTACACCCTGTGTCCGCAAGAGGTTAAAAATACATATAAAACAGTATATAATATAATACATATAATATGTATACATTCATATATGAAATATCCAAAATGTGCATATAATCAAATGTACAAAATCGCAATATTCATAAGTGATGTGAATAACCCCTGGTTGTGATTAAAAACATAATTGATGTGTGGGGGGAGGAGGAGAAACCATACCTGTCAGCATAGAAACACCATGAGACACAGCGTCTCAATAGTACAAACGCGGATGTTAGAAGCACCTGTGATGATCATGTAGGAGGTGCAGTCACGTGACTAAACATCACCTGATCACACGGCCACTTCTATCCAGACGGTCATGTGAAAGGTGCAATCACGTCACATGATGCAGCCTGATCACATGGCCGCTTCCATCCACAGCATTGCACTATGCTGCCTAGCCTAAAGCACATGATAATAGTAATGTATTATGCAAATGTATTATGTCTAATTCAGCTATAATAGCCGTAGTAAGAATAAGTATTCATTGAAAATTAACCCTTCTTTTTCGTTTACAACTCAGTTACAAATAATATATATAAAAAAATGTGTAAAAAATGTAAAGAAATAAGTATACTAATAAACAACTGAGTACATGTGGGTGAACTATCCAATGGGCCACGTGTTGATTAAATAAACTATGGCAAAAACAGTACTGCTGCCACAGCACCGGACTACCATATAATGGGGAAATTTCATGGTTGGTAACCCTGCTAAGGGTGCCATCCAAGAGTATCTTCATGTAATGGAAGGTAAGACATAGAAAAAGCTCAGCGAAGACCCTCCTGCAACCGTGGTCGCCACCAAGAGTAATGTTCAGGTAAGGCACCTCATCGTGTCTATGGCAAAAGGCGCCTTCTCAGGTAAATATCCATCAAATGCATTACTCTCATGACATAGCGGCCCAACAGAAGTCCCTCCTTAAGTATAGAATAAAAAATGTGTATATTAGCTACCATTAATAAAGGCATCCCAACATATGATGGCCTATAACAAAGAAAAATTAGTAATAAACAAATAAAAAAGTAACTGAATAAAGTGAACAAAAAAAGTGAGCCAAAAAAGAGGGAGGATTCTATTGTTGAGATGATACAACATTCAATTGTATACTGTTTCATGCTGTTAAGTTAGCTTCTTCCTCCACACACTATCAATTTACACTAAAAACAAATCAAAAGAAAAATATTAGTACTGTAGTTTCAGTATGCACCACATTCAAGAAGAGACAAAGATCAGATACAATTCTGTCTATGGGGGAATTTATATACGAATACCCGGTCTAAAATCCACATTAAGTCCATATGTTTATGTCTATACCTATATGTTTCTGCAGTGCTGCCCAGCCGCTTTGACTTTTATATAGTATCCATTGGAGCAAGCAAGCCTTTTTGTCATCATGGTACAAGGTAAACTTAGCGTCAATCAGGATTTAACAGCACCAGTTATGTTTTCCTATTCACAAGATGAGGCAGATCGGATATTAAATATCTTCAAGGGAGATGCCGGGTCTTTATCTACTCCAATGGTCTTGGACACCAAGAAAAATCTGGAGAGACTATCCGAATTATATCTGTGGAACTCAATTTGACCACTCTCAGTGAGTATTTTAAAGCTCAACATATTCCGAGGGGCTTGCAGACACATTCCCAGCCCACAATGTACATGAATGACAATGACTTTCTCGTTATGAATCAATTGCTAACAAGTTCTCTGTCACGCCCTGCCCTGTGAATGTGCGGGGTCTATCAGACTGGCTGCACATGTCTGCCTTCTCTGTTTGGGTTTCAGCTGGATCCACCTTCCCTCAGGTGTACTGGGTTTGATTGTTAGTGAGGTTATTTATCCCTCCTTCTCCCAGTGGCCTGTGCGGGTTATAGTTCTTTCCTGTGAGCTCTGGATGTGTGGTGGATTGTCTGCTCCAGCTCTTCTCTAGATAAGTTCTCTCTGTTACTTCTTCTTGTGTCTTTTATCTAGGCCTCTAGGGAGATGCTTGCTTCTTCCGGGTTTGAAGAAGCAGGTTGCCTCTTCCCTTTTCACTACTGCTTAGGGTTTGCCCAGGGTGTACAGATTTAGGCACGAGGGCATGCGCATATTCACCATTACGGTATGCACATGGGCACAGCAGTTTAGGGAAAGCTTTTAGGGATTGCTAGGAGGTGACCTTTTTCTCCCTAGCTTTTGGGCCTAGTTATTTGTTCTGTTTGTTTTCCTGTGTTAGGTTATTTCCTCGCTTAACTAACTATTGTGACATTCTCTTTTGATTTGATATTACTCAATATTCAGTTTGTAAAGAAAGATTTATGTGACATGCTAAGTAAAAAAATGGAACTGAAAGAATGTGCTAGCATCTTTATTGTCGGGTGATGAAGTACAAGATTAATTAACTAAATCTAAGTGCAATTAAGAATGACATTGTAATTGCTTTGACAATGATACTAGAACTGTATATAATTGGAAATCCAACTATCAACAACCACATCTATTTTCCTCTAAAATCGACAGAAAGAAAAAAATATCTTCTGATAATAATCATCCAGAGGCAGATTCTCCTTTTTGAGGGGACACAATGAATGCACAGACAGAAAGAACCCCACCAGAAGAGGAGGCCATAGGAGACACAGGCAGCAGCAAAACCAGAGGAAAAAGGAGCCAGAAACTGAAGAATTGACAAGAATGGACACTGTGGTAAATATCTCTTCACATATTCTAACTTCTGTACAACAACAAGTATTGGCGAAAGGTTTAAATTTTTGTTCGAACATACATACAGATTGGTTACAAACACAGGCCGATCTGCATGAATTGTTCAGACGTCTAAAATTGAAGGTTTGGTTTTCAGAGACATAAGGATGGGAAAGATGATTCTAAAGCATCTGAATTATGTTTTTCGGACTAAGGTTTGTTTGTGAAGAGTAAAACGCAGAGATGAGGGACCACGCTATGTTCGGCAATAAAGACACAGTTCACACTCCACAGGTGATCCAGTATGCAGTAGCTCACACCGTGCTCCACTTGATCCCTGCAACACATCTGGCCACCGACCGAGCCTCTCCACACATGACACTAGTACATTCAGAAGAAGAAGAAGCACATGGCGCAATACCCAGGGTACAAAATAATTATCCAAGTTTATTCTACTTACAAGATCCGCATGGTAAAAGACATATAACCATATAGCAAGCCCGACCCGGGTTTTGCCTTAAGCTTCTTCAGGGGCAGAAATGAATAGCTGCCTCAATTCGGATGATAGTTAAGTAACCTTCCGTAACTGCTCCGGAACAGCTACCCGACTTCCGTTGGTCCAAATATGGTGTACAAAGGTCAAGCCGTAAATACATATTAAATGCAAGTAAAACTTAATACTTATAGAATATAAATAGATAAAAACATAAATACATAAAACCGCAGAACTATTATACCAACATATCATGCCATGCAAACCGCCTTAATATCCTATTCAATATTGAGACCCTGCGGTTGCAATGTGCAATGTTTGTCTGACAGGGTCTCCCCCTCTCCAGTGTTTGCGCACCAATTCAACAGCACAAAATTTCAGACTGGTAGGATCTTTTTGGTGGAATTTATTATTGTGAGCTGAGACACTGTGAGTGTCCAAGCCTTTGCAAATATTCCTAACATGCTCTGCTATACGTGTTTTCAGTTTCCTCAATGTCCTGCCGATGTACTGCCATTTACAGGGGCACACTAACAAGTAAATTACCCCCATTGTCTTACAGGATGAATTCCCTCTAATGTTATACTCCTTCTGTTTTGATGTTGAAAAAACAGTAGTTATGCTCATTTTCCATTTTTCTTCTTTAGCCCTGTTTTTGCATCCCATGCAGAACCTACACCATCTAAAAGAATCGCGGGTAGTACAAATTCTGGTTTCCTTATTAACACACCCATGCACAATTTTGTTTCTAACAATGGGGGCTCTTTTGAATATAAAGGAGGGTTTATCTGGAATAAGATCACCTATTACCTCATCATTCTTTAATACACCACAGTTTTTGTTTATTATCTTCCTAATGCGGGGACAGTGGATAGAATAGGTGGTGGAAAAGGCAAATTTGAATCTTTGTTTGTTCCCTTCTGTTCCAAATCTATAACCTTCTTTCCTTGCTCTAATTCACCTTTACACTTAACCTCATCTCTTTGTTTGTATAGCAAATCTTTCTCATAACCTTTTTCAATGAAGCGTTCCATAATGATGTTACTTTGTGTATCAAAATCCTCAACGTCCGTACAGTTGCGCCTAATGCAATGTAGCTGCCCTTTGGGAATATTCTGAATCCAAGGATCGTAATGGCAACTGCTTCTGTCTATATAGCAATTACGATCCACTGGCTTAAAATAAGTCTTAGTTTTAATTTTCCCTAGTTCAATCATAACCTCCAGATCCAGGAAATAAATAGTGTTTTTTCTAATATCTTCAGTAAACACAATATTCCAGGAATTTTCATTGATGAACATTAAAAATTCTATAAGAGAGGTTTCTGTACCCCGCCAGACACCGATGCAATTGTCGATATATATCTCTTCCACAATTGCAAGCAGCCTCCAGCTTTTTCTATATGCAACAAGGGATCTTTATAGAAATGTTCCCAATATGACATAAATAAGTTCGCAAAGCTGGGTGCGAATCTAGCACCCATCGCAACGCTCGAAATTTGAAGGGAAAAATTATTGTCATACCAAAAATAATTATGTTTAAGACAATATTCTATACAATCTAAGATGAACTGTTTGTGTTCCTCACTCATCTGTTCATCTTGATCCATATAAAACCTCACCCCCTTTAACCCTTTATTGTTCGATATTATAGTATATAAAGAGGTGACATTCAATGTCATCAAATACGTGTCCTCTGTAATCTCACCCAGATTATTTTGGATGTCCAATACATGCCCCGTGTCTCTGAGATAGGAAGGGGTAGTGGGAACATATTTTTGTAAAAATATGTCAACATATTCCGAAAGTCTACTGGTAATTGGGTCCAGCCCAGATACTATGGGTCTCCCTGGAGGTCGCTCTGCATATTTATGCACTTTAGGTAAATAGTAGATGATGGGAGTTCTAGGGTATGTGTTGTTCAAATATTGATATTCCTTTTTGTTTAGGACCCTTTGCACTAGACCTCTATCCAAAAGAACCATCAAATTGATTTTATACTGCGATATCGGGTCAGCCTTAAGTTTTTTGTAAGTCTTCTTTTACAAAGGATCCTCTGCATTTCAGTGTTATAATCTTTCTTATCCAGCACCACTTGCTATATGGGCTTGCTATATGGGTATATGTCTTTTACCATGTGAATCCTGTAAGTAGAATAAACTTGGATAATTATTTTATACTCTGGGTATTGCGCCATGTGCTTCTTCTTCTTGTGAAGATACTGGTGTCATGTTTGGAGAGGTTCGGTTGGTGGCCAGAAGTATTGCAGGGATCAAGTGGAACGCGGTGTGAGCTACTGCATACCGGATCACCTGTGGAGTGTGAACTGTGTCTTTATTGCTGAACACAGCGCGGTCCCTCATCTCTGCATTTTATTTGCTTTATTTAGGAGGTTGAACCCACTCTGTTACAAGGGTACCACTGCTACTCTGTGACTGCGTACCTGAGTCTTTTCTTTGTTTTTGTTCTTGTTTGTGAAGAGTGACTTTAATCCCATAGTCTCGTCCTCTGCTATTGAATTATTTACTAATGCTGTTTGACGTGATGTAGACTCTTTAACCCCTTAAGGACACGGCCCTATTTCACCTTAAGGACCAGGCCATTTTTTGCAAATCTGACAGTATCACTTTAAGTGTGAATAACTTTAAAACACTTTTACTTACCCAGGCCGTTGTGAGATAGTTTTTTCATCACATATTGTACTTCATGACACTGCTAAAAAAAATTATATAAAAAAATACCAAATTTACCAAGAATTTTGAAAAATTTGCACATTTCAAAGTTTAAAATTCTCTACTTCTAAAATACATAGTAATACCCTGAAAAATAGTTATTACTTTACATTCCCCATATGTCTACTTCATGTTTGGACCATTTTGGGAATGCCATTTTATTTTTTGGGGATGTTACAAGCCTTAGAAATTTTGAAGCAAATTTTGAAATTTTTCAGACATTTTTCCAAAACCCACTTTTTAAGGATCTGTTCAGGTCTGAAGTCACTTTGGGAAGCTTACATAATAGAAACCACCGAAAAATGACCCCATTTTAGAAACTACACCCCTCCAAAGTATTCAAAACTGATTTTACAGACTTTGTTAACCCTTTTGGTGTTCCACAAGAATTAATGGAAAATGGAGATAAAATTTCATAATTTAGATTTTTTTGGAAAATTTTCCATTTGAATCCATTTTTTCCAGGAATAAAGCAAGGGTTAACTGCCAAACAAAACTCAATATGGGTTGCCTTGATTCTGTAGTTTGCAGAAACACCCCATATGTGGTCGTAAACTACTGTTTGGCTAAATGGCAGGACATAGAAGGAGAGGAACACCATATGGTTTTTGGAAGGCAGATTTTGCAGGACTGTTTTTTTTACACCATGTCCTATTTCAAGCCCCCTTGATGCACCCCTAGAATAGAAATTCCCAAAAAATGACTCCATCTAAGAAAGTACACCCCTCAAGGTATTCAAAACGGGTTTTACAAACTTTGTTAACCCTTTAGGTGTTCCACAAAGGTTAACAAAGTTTGTAAAATCAGTTTGGAATACCTTGATGGGTGTAGTTTCTTAGATGGGGGTCATTATTTTGGAGTTTCTACTCTAGGGTTACATCAGGGGGAGCTTCAAAAGGGACATGGTGTAAATAAACCAGTCCATCAAAATCTGCCTTCCAAAAACAATATGGCGTTCATTTCCTTTTGCATCCTGCCGTGTCCCCGTACAGCAGTTTACAACCACATATACCCCATATGTTTCTGCAAACTACAGAATCAGGGCAATAAATATTGAGTTTTGTTTGGCTGTTAACCCTTGATTTATTAACCGAAAAAAAATGTTCAAGTGGAAAATTTGCCAACAAATTAGTGTTTTGGCACCGTTTTTTATTTTTTTTCCCACAATTATTTAGGGCAGATTCTTATGGACGCGGCAATACCTAATATGTCCTAATAATACCTTTTTTCAATTTACTTAGATTTTACACTATATTATTATTTTAGAAGCAAAAAAAAAAAAAACTATTTTAGTATCTCCATGGCCTGAGAGCTACAGTTTATTTAATGTTTTGGGTGATTGTCTTAGGTAGGGGCTCATTTTTTGCGGGCTGAGATGGCGGTTTTATTGGCACTATTTGGGGGCATATGACTTTTTGATTGCTCGCTATTACACTTTTTATGATCTAAGTTGACAAAAAATAGCTTTCTTTACATGTTTTTTTTTTGACTGCGTTTATCCGAGGGGTTAGTTCAAATGTTAATTTTTATAGAGCACATTGTTATGGACGTGGCAGTACCTAATCTGACTACTTTTAGTATTTTGTTGGTTTCAGTTTGACATCATCAACCAACTTAGAAAAAGAAAAAAAAAATTGTGTCTCCACATTCTAAAAGTCTTTTTTTTTTTTTTGGGTTGGGCGACTGTCTTATGTAGGGGCTCATTTTTTGCGTGATGAGATGGCGGTTTTAATAGCACTATTTTGTGGGGAATTTGACTTTTTGATGACATGCTATTACAATTTTTGGGATCTAAGGTGACCAAAAATTTTTTTTACATAATTTTACATTTTTTTAAGGGTGTTTATACGAGGGGTTAGATAATATTTTATTTTTATAGATCAGATTATTACGGACCCGACGATGCCCAATATGCATGGCTCTCAGTCTTTGGAGACACTAAAACAACATTTTTTCAAAACTTAAATACAATAAAATCATTTTTGAAAAAAAGTTGTTTCTGTGTCTCCAAAGTCTGAGAGACATAATTTTATGTATTTTCTATGGGATTGTCTGGGATTATAATATTTTAGAACTCCATGGAGGTGTGATACTCCCTAAAGCAACCAATAGCACAGAGGCCCGGATGATCGGAGGACGTGTCACATTGAGTGGTGGTAGAACCACCAAACCTATAAACCACCTCACAAAAAACCTCGGATGTCGCATAATACAGCCACCAAAAAAATGACAACCCGGTATCAATTAAATAACAATATCTTTATTAGAATCGCAATAAATATTCATATTAAAAAGTCAATAGTAATTCTCAGCAAATTACAGCGGTAAGAAATAGGATCCAATATGACAGCAAAGAAGCAACTCCGCCTCCACATAAAAGGTATACACAAAACATGTACTCAATACTGACACGATGCTATAAATGGGTGGTAACCCAGCCTCAATACCCAAATCAATGTGCCCCAAGAGAATCTCCTACATTAACAATTGGGAAATGAGGGACAATTAGAAAAGCAGGAACATGTGCTCTAAGCCCCTACATGGACGCAGTCTAAACACGGATCGCTAGAGCTAACAGCTCCATTATAAAGCCACAATAGCCGGGCAGTAGAGCACATGGGCCAAGTACTAACAGCCAGAAACATACAATGAAAAACTGAGCAAACAATGTAATAAAAGTTACCAACATGTGGAAGGCGGTGTCGCAAGCCCCAATGCGCGTTTCGCCCTAGGCTTCTTCCTGGGGGCGTAACTTGTTAGGGACACATGAGCCCTTTAAATACCCGGTCATCTCCAGTACAACACGTATCCATCCAATCACAGTGCGTCTCTCATCCTATCTTGGTCCTATCCTAAAACCTCTTACTTTCACACACACACCCACACTCCGCCTTCTCCGGCAGCTTGTAATCATAGGAAAGCGCAACCACTTCCGGGTATGCGCATAACAGTTAGATACTGAGCGGCCGCCATCTTGGAAAAGGGCAAATGCCCTTTATATCCGTAACCTCCAACAAACCAGCACTGGGGTAAGATTAAGTGCTAAATATAAAGTGACAATGGTGCCAAACAGTGAAAAAGTGTTACGAGAAACTCACCTTTAATCCCCTGGTGAGATTCACGAGGGAATTGGAGGAAGTGTTGATGAGGGGAGTAGATAGAGGGTGTATTACAGTAAAACAAATGTCATTTTTGCTTAATAAAGAATCCACTATTCCTACCTTCTATCTCCTCCCCAAGATTCACAAACATGCTACGTGCCCACCAGGACGACCTATAGTGGCGGGGATAAATGGTATCTGTGATCCAGTATGCAAGTACATTGATGCTTTCCTCCAGCCGTTGGTAGAAATTTTACCCTCTTACTTGAAGGACACGACTGATGTGTTGAGGAACCTGGAGGATTTACAATTGGAGCCTGGTACGATTGTGGCAACATGTGACGTTGAGTCACTTTACACATCGATCCGCCATGAAGATGGATTGGCAGCCATTGAATTCTACTTGAGTATGTCGGACATATCTGTGGAACAACGTGTGTTTCTGTTGGAGCTCTTACAATTTGTTTTAACACACAATTTTTTGCTGTTCAGGGGTGCGTTTTTCCTACAGCGCCAGGGAACGGCGATGGGGGTGTCTTGTGTGCCCGCGTACGCCAATTTGTTCCTTGGCCTGTGGGAGAGACACATCTTCCTCTCGGAGCCCCCCTCAATGATTGAACAGGTCCTTTATTGGGGCCGTTATATAGATGACATCTTGATCATCTGGGGAGGTTCCGAGGGGGACCTGAGACAATTTATTGAGGGCCTCAACATTAACGAATTAAATATTAAACTCACCTCTAGGATCCATAGGAGTGAGATTGTCTTCCTGGATATAAATTTGAAAGTGGAACCAGATGGACGGATTTCAACAGACTTGTACCGAAAAAATACGGCGGTAAATGCACTCCTACACGCGTCCTCTTCACATCCCAGGAACCTCATTAAGAATATCCCAGTGGGACAATTTTTGAGATTAAGAAGGTTGTGTTCAACGGAGAGAAACTTTGAATGGAGATCGGAGGAGTTGAGTGATGGCTTTAGACAGCGTGGATACAAGGAGGGTGATATTCAGAGAGCGTATTATAGGGCGAAGACATCTAATCGGACCCAACTTCTACAGGCTGGAAGCAGGAAGAGTGTGCCAAAGGAGAATGAGGAGAAGGTGAGATTTATTACGGAATACAACAGTGGTTATCAGAGAGTTAGACAAGCCCTTACTAAATATTGGGACATACTTACAGTCGATTCTAAATTACGGACAGTGATTGGTGACGCTCCTTCAATTACGTCACGAAGGTGTAAGAACATTAAAGATATTTTGGTGAGGAGCCACTATCCAGGACCGGTCATCGGCCGGATTTTTGGGTCAAGGGGCCCTGCTTGGGGCTGCAAGCCGTGTGGGGATTGTGTAGCGTGTTGTAATGGGGATCGTGTAACAACATTTTGGAACAGCTCACAATCCCGTAATTTTACGATTACACATACAATTTCCTGTTCGACGATTGGGGTCATTTATTGGGCGATGTGCCCTTGTCAAAAGATCTATGTGGGTATGACCTCGAGACCCTTCAGACGTAGAATACGTGAACACGTTTTGGCCATTGAAGCCGCAAAAAGTGCAGAAAACGCTGATACTCTGTTGTCTATCCCCAGACACTTTTTGGAGGCACACAATGCTGACTCCAGGCAGCTTAGGTTTAGAGGTATAGATTGAGTCTTTATATCGGCCCGAATGGGGGATTGGAAAAGGTTATTAGCCCAAAAAGAGACAAGATGGATTCATACCTTGGGTACCTTGGTCCCTCACGGTCTGAATGAGACAAATTCTTTTGTTCCGTTTTTGTGAGGCAATAATGGTCTGATAATTTATTTTGGATGTCCCTCTCCTTGTTTTAGAATTTTCCCAACTTTTCTTTTAATTGTTTTTATCAGATTGTTTGTGTACATATGGGCTGGGGTCCCAGTTGGGACCAATTGTGTTAATTGACACTATATTAATTTATATTTTTTATTATTTTTTTGTTTCTGCGTCTCCTATATCTTCATATTATTCTATCTATTGGTCCCCTCCCTCCCTTTCCCCCTCTCCCCTTCCCCTCTCTCCCTTCCCCTCCCCCTCCCCTCCTCCCTCCCCCTTTTCCCCTGTTTTCTTCCCTTCCCTTTTCTCCTTACCCTACCCTCTTCTTCTTCTCTTTCCTGTCTTTTCCTATTCTAGGTGTGAACATCCTCCAAAATCCAGCAGGGGTGGTCCGATGAATAATTGCAAGCACTTCGAGCAAGAAAAATTTTGGTTAAATGGTGACTTTGGGGAATATTTACATTGTATTATGGTAAACACTTTGTATATGATGGTCATTGAGAATATTTTTCAGGTGGTATTTTAGCACTCTTGTTTATAATTTATATATTCTTTTAAATAGCGGCGATCTGGAGATTTATTGCACTGAAATGGGGGTTTACTTAATGTTTTTACCATGTATTTGTCTTTGCAATTTAGGTGAAAAATAAATTCTTGATATATTAATTTTACTTACTGTCTTTCACATTCACGTCACACTGCATGATCACCTTTCCTTTCTTTCTTTTATTCATTATTTCCTTTATTCACTTTTTCACTGTTTGGCACCTTTGTCACTTTATATTTAGCACTTAATCTTACCCCAGTGCTGGTTTGTTGGAGGTTACGGATATAAAGGGCATTTGCCCTTTTCCAAGATGGCGGCCGCTCAGTATCTAACTGTTATGCGCATACCCGGAAGTGGTTGCGCTTTCCTATGATTACAAGCTGCCGGAGAAGGCGGAGTGTGGGTGTGTGTGTGAAAGTAAGAGGTTTTAGGATAGGACCAAGATAGGATGAGAGACGCACTGTGATTGGATGGATACGTGTTGTACTGGAGACGACCGGGTATTTAAAGGGCTCATGTGTCCCTAACAAGTTACGCCCCCAGGAAGAAGCCTAGGGCGAAACGCGCGTTGGGGCTTGCGACACCGCCTTCCACATGTTGGTAACTTTTATTACATTGTTTGCTCAGTTTTTCATTGTATGTTTCTGGCTGTTAGTACTTGGCCCATGTGCTCTACTGCCCGGCTATTGTAGCTTTATAATGGAGCTAAGTTAGCTCTGGCGGTCCGTGTTTGGACTGCGTCCATGTAGGGGCTTAGAGCACATGTTCCTGCTTTTCTAATTGTCCCTCATTTCCCAATTGTTAATGTAGGAGATTCTCTTGGGGCACATTGATTTGGGTATTGAGGCTGGGTTACCACCCATTTATAGCATTGTGTCAGTATTGAGTACATGTTTTGTGTATACCTTTTATGTGGAGGCGGAGTTGCTTCTTTGCTGTCATATTGGATCCTATTTCTTACCGCTGTAATTTGCTGAGAATTACTATTGACTTTTTAATATGAATATTTATTGCGATTCTAATAAAGATATTGTTATTTAATTGATACCGGGTTGTCATTTTTTTGGTGGCTACATTGAGTGGTGGTGTCTAGGGATGAGCGAACCCGAATTGTATATATTTACGTAAAAGTTCCGGTTCGTTGTTTGGCGATTTCTATGGCGCATTTAGAAAGCTTGCAAAGCAGCCAATCGACAAGCGTAGTACTACTGGCCACAAGAGGCCATCACAGCCATGCCTACTATTGGCATGCCTGTGATTGGCTAAGTGCAGCATGTGACCCAGCCTCTATTTAAGCTGGAGTCACGTCGCTCCGCACGTCACTCTTCTCTGATTAGTGTAGGGATAGGATGCAGCTGCTGTTAGGGCGAGATTAGGCAGGCATTAACTCAGCAAAAACACTTAATGAAGTAATCGATCTACAGCTCTGAATCATTCAACTTCTGCTAGTTAATTGCTCACTGTTTTCAGGCTGCCCAGAGCGTTTTTCTGTCACTTTTTTCTGGGGTAATCAGCGGCCATTCTGTGTCTTGTGGTGCACCAGCACAAGCTGCCACAAAGTCCATTAATCCATCAATAGTAGTTGTTTTTTTTTTTTTTGCTATGTCCTACATCAGGGGCTTGGCTGTGCTTATTGTCACCCCTAGAAACTCAGGATAGAATTTTCTAAATTTTATTGAGAGGTGAAATTGACTTAAAAAAATAGCAATCCCCTAAATCTGGTGTTCCAGCTGTGGCTAGCCAAATGTAATACTGTCTGGCAAAGAATATATTTTTTTTTCTGGGGGGAAATTCAATTTCCAAAATAGCAATACACTAAATCAGTGGTTTCTGCTGTGGCAGGACAAGTTTTATAGTGTCCGTCAAAGGATAGCTTTTGTTCTGGGGTGAAATTCAATTACCAAAATAGCAATACCGTAAATCTGGTGTTCCAGCTGTGACTGGACAAGTTTCATAGCGTCCGTCAAAGGATATATTAATTACTGGGGTGAAATTCAGTTGCAAAAATGGTAATACCGTAAATCTGGTGTTCCAGCTGTGACTGCACAAGTTTCATAGTGTCCGTCAAAGGATATATTATTTTCTGGGGTGAAATTCAGTTGCAAAAATAGAAATAACGTAAATCTGGTGTTCCAGCTGTGACTGAAATAGTTTCATAGTGTCCGTCAAAGGATATATTATTTTCTGGGGTGAAATTCAGTTGCAAAAATAGAAATACCGTAAATCTGGTGTTCCAGCTGTGACTGGACACGTTTCATAGTGTCCGTCAAAGGATATATTATTTTCTGGGTTGAAATTTAGTTGCAACAATAGAAATACCCTAAATCTGGTGTTTCAGTTGTGACTGAACAAGTTTCATAGTGTCCGTCAAATGATAGATTATTTTCAGGGGTTAAATTCAGTTGCAAAAATGGCAATACCGTAACTCTGGTGTTCCAGCTGTGACTGGACAAGTTTTATAGTGTCTGTCAAAGGATAAATTATTTTATAGGGTGAAATTCATTTGCAAAAATAGAAATACCGTAAATCTGGTGTTCTAGCTGTGGCTGGACAAGTAGTTTAATACTATCCTTAGAAAGAAATGTGTTAAAGCCACTTGTGCTATATACTATGCAAAGCTGCAGTGTCACCGCACTCCTGTAACGTGCTAAAATACTATGTGAACATACTAGAAAAAAAACTGTAGACACTGCGCTCAGCTAACCTAACAACGATCTCCTTGCTGCTGTACACAGATGCAAGACACAGTGATGTGTGATCATTCAAGTCTACCTTGATCTGAGCACTATCATCAGTGTACTTGTAGTCCTAGAGGTTTGGCATGTATCACACCCGATTGTAGACGCTGATCTCTGAAGTTCTTTTCACGCAGGGGATCTTGTCTATGGGAAGCTGTTTTTTCTTGGAGTTCGCACCGGCCGATGGCTAAACTTCCAATATTCCTTCGCTCGCGCTCTCAGATGAGTGGGTGACGTCACCACTGAGAGCTACGGATTGTCGCAAGTTCCACAATACCACCCAACGCGTCTCAAGCTAATTACGTCGCTCTTCGTCAGGGAATCAATGGGGTACTGCTATAGCTCTTCTCTATATAGACATCACTCCCCTGTATTAACTCTTACAGTGCTGCTGTTTTCTTAGTTCAAAGCCAAACCAAAGTCACTGAGTTTCTATTCTTGATAGGTTTTTGATATAATCCCCTCCTATTACTTCTTTTTTTTACTATTTCAAGCGCCACAAAGATGAACCCTCTATTGTACCATTGTGCTTTTCCCTAAAATGTCTTGACAGGGGGTGTCCCTCTGATTTTTTCTTTATGTTATATACGTGCTCGCTTATACGCTTTTTTAGGCATCTTTTTGTTCTGCCAATATAGATTTTCTCACAGGGGCATTTTCTAGCATTAATTACTCCCTGAGTGTTACAATTTATGTAGTCTCTAATGTTGTATTCATACGTGCCTTCTGTGTTCTTCATGGAGGTTTGTTTGGTGGTGCCCCCCATAGTTTTTCTACTACCCATACATTTTTTACATGAAAAGAGACCTTTTAATAGATGTTTATTAGTTGATACATATTTATTTAAGGCCGCACATTTTTTTGTTGGTGCTACTATGTTTCCTATAGTGGCTGCTTTTTTATATACGAATGCTGGGATTGTTGGTATCATACCCACTATTATTTTGTCTTCTTTTAAAATATCCTAATATTTCCTCACAATTTTTCTAAGCATATAAGTCTGGGCATTATATGGGACAATTATAGGCGGGATTTTTTATTATCTTCCTGTACACTCTTTGTTCTTTTTTCGCCTATTTCCCCTTTCCCCGATACTTCTTCTAGAAGTATTATCCTGTCAATCTGTTTAATCTCATTCTTTTGTTCTCTGAGCTTATTTGTATCATAACCCTTGGATTTAAACTTATTGTACAGTATCTCTGCCTCTTTTTCGTATTCCGCCACCTCCGTACAATTTCTTCTGATACGGAGGAATTGGCTTCTGGGTATATTATGTAGCCACTGTGGTAGATGACAGCTGCTCCTTGCAATATAGCTGTTCGAGTCTGTTGGTTTCTCGTATGTTTTTGTATAAATATTATCCCCCATTATATAAATAGTGAGAACTAAAAAGTGTATCTCATTCCTACTATAAGTTAAAGTAAAATCTAGATAAAACTCATTTTTATTCATTTCCATTAAAAAATCCAACAGTGCTGTCTCACCCCCCTCCCAAATAAAAATCACGTCATCAATAAAATGCCGCCAGAGGACGAGGCCCGGTCGGAGCTCGCCGTGGGGGTGTATAAAATCATGTTCCCACCGCCAAATATGAAAAAGAGGCAGAGATATTGTATAATAAATTTGAATCCAAGGGATACAAATAAGCTCAGAGAACAAAAGAATGAGATTAAACATGACAGGAAAATACTCCTAGAAGAAGTATCAGGAAAAGGGGAAATAGGCGAAAAAAGAACAAAGAGTGTGCAGGAAGATAATGAAAAAATCCCGCCTATAATTTTCACATATAATGCCCAGAAAAATTGTGAGGAAATATAAGGATATTTTAAAAGAAGACAAAATAATAGGGGGTATGATACCAACAATCCCAGCATTCGTATATAAAAAAAGCAGCCAATATAGGAAACATAGTAGCACCAACAAAAAAATGTGCGGCCTTAAATAAATATGTATTAACTAATAAACATCTATTAAAAGGTTTCTTTCCATGTAAACAATGTATAGGTTGTAGAAAAACCATGGGGGGCACCACCAAACAAACCTCGATGAAGAACACAGAAGGCACGTATGAATACAACATTAGAGACTACATAACTTAACACTCAGGGAATAATTTATGCTATAAAATGCCCCTGTGAGAAAATCTATATTGGCAGAACAAAAAGATGCCTAAAAAAGCGTATAAGCGAGCACTTATATAACATAAAGAAAAAATCAGAGGGACACTCCCTGTCAAGACATTTTAAGGAAAGGCACAATGGTAAAATAGAGGGTTCATCTTTTGTAGCGGCTTGAAAAAGTAGAAAAAGAAGTAAGAGGAGGGGATTATATCAAAAACCTATCAAGAAAAGAAACTCAGTGGATTTTCAATATGGATACATTAATGCCCAGATGTCTAAATGCCGAAGTTGAGCTGTTTGTCTTTGAATGAGAAACTAAGAAAACAGCAGCGCTGGAAGAGTTAATACAGGGGAGCGATGTCTAAATAAAAAAGAGCTATAGCAGTACACCATTGATTCCCTGACGAAGAGCGACGTAATTCGCTTGAAATGCATTGAGTGGTATTGTGGAACTAGCGACAATCCGTTGCTCTGTGGTGACATCACCCACTCATCTGAAAGCGCGAGCGAAGGAATATTGGAAGTTCAGCCACCGGCCAGGGCGAATTACAAGATAAAACAGCTTCCCATAGACAAAGATCCCCTGCGTGAAAAGAACTTCAGAGACCAGCGTCTACAAACGGGTGTGATACACGCCAAACCTCTAGGACTACAAGTTCACCGATGATAGTGCTCAGATCAAGGTAGGCTTGAATGATATCTGACACATCACTGTGTCTTGCATCTGTGTACAGCATCAAGGAGATCGTTGTTAGGTTAGCTGAGCGCAGTGTCTACAGTTTTTTTTTAGTATGTTTAATAGTATCCGTCAAAGTATATATTTTGTTCTGGGGTGAAATTCAATTGCGAAAATGGCAATACCCACAATCTGGTGTTCCAGCTGTTGCAGGGCAAGTGTAAATCTGTCCGTAAAAGGGTATATTACACTCAGCGTGCATCTCCAAGTGCATTTCTTTCCGTTAAAGGGTATATTACAGTAAGTATTAAAATACAGCATAATCCTCTACATTTGCAGACACTGTTTTGCATTTCTAAGTGTATTTCTTTCCGTTAAAGGTTATATTACACAAAGTGTTAAAATATAAGTGCTGAAAGCGTAATCCTATATATTTTTTCACACACTACTGTGCATCTCCAAGTGTAAATCTGTCCGTAAAAGGATACTTTTCATCCAGGGTCTAAATACTAGGCCTACAATTGATATTCCTCTAAATCTGTGGTTACTGCTGTGACTGGATTAGTGTAATACGGTACATAAATAGATAGCCAGATAGTGTTAGGTGCCTGTAAAAAAAGGCCTGAATTTGAATTCAATACATTGGGCCAAATTATATTTTTCTTATTGTGGTGAACGGTAATAATGAGGAAAGCATCTAGTAAGGGACGCTGACGCGGACATGGTTGTGGTGTTGTTAGTGGACCCTCTGGTGCTGGGAGAGAACGTGGCCATTCTGCCACAGCCACACGTCCTAGTGAACCAAATACCTCAGGTTCCAGTACCCGCCAGAATTTACAGCGATATTTGGTGGGGCCCAATGCCGTTCTAAGGATGGTATGGTCTGAGCAAGTACAGGCGCTAGTCAATTGGATGGCCGACAGTGGATCCAGCACGTTCACAACATTATCTCCCACCCAGTCTTCTGCAGAAAGCGCACAGGTGGTGCCTGAAAACTAAGCCCATCAGTCTGTCACATCGTCTCCAAAACCACTTATGTTTCCACATGATGAGGACATGGGAATACCACTTCATTGGAGTCCTCACATCTCTGATGATGACGAAACACAGGTGCCAACTGCTGCGTCTTTTTGCAGTGTGCAGACCGAACAGGAGGTCAGGGAGTAAGACTGTGTGGAAGACGATGCAGGGGACGATGAGGTCCTAGACCCCACATGGAATGAAGGTCATGCCACTGACTTTCATAGTTCAGAGGAAGATGCAGTGGTGAGACCGAGCCAACAGCGTAGCAAAAGAGGGAGCAGGGGGCAAAAGCAGAACAGCCGCCGCCTGCTACTGGCCACTGCCACCAGGGACCGAGCACCCCAAAGGCAGCTTCAAGGAGTTCCCTGGCATGGCACTTCTTCAAACCATGTGCTGACAACAAGACCCGAGTGGTTTTCACGCTGTGCCATCAGAGCCTGATGCGAGGCATTAACGTTCTGAATCTTAGCAAACCCTCCATGACCAGGCATCTACATACAAAGCATGAACTGCAGTGGAGTAAACACCTTAAAAGCAAGGAACTCACTCAGGCTCCCCCTGCTCCCTCTGCTGCTGCCTCAACCTCTACCTTCGCCTCGGGACGAATGTTGGCACCTGCCGCCCAGTAAACAGAGGATGTGCCACCAACACCACCACCTCCGTCACCAAGCATCTCCACCATGTCACACGGCAGCGTTCAGCTCTCCATCTCACAAACCTTGGTGAGAAAGCGTAAATTCCCACCTACCCACCCTCGAGCCCTGAGCCTAAATGCCAGCATGACTAAACTACTGGCCTTTGAAATGCTGTCATTCAGGATGGTGGACATATACAGCTTCAAACAGCTGATGACGATGGCTGTCCCATAGTATATTGTTCACCGCCGCCACTACTTCTCCAAGAGAGCCGTGCCTTCACTGCACAACCAAGTATAAAATCAAGTGTGCACTGCGCAACGCCATCTGTGGCAAGGTCCACCTAACCACAGATACGCGGACCAGTAAGCACGGCCAGGGACGCTATATCTTCCTAACTGCACACTGGGTAAATGTAGTGGCGGCTGGGCCCCAGGCGGAGAGTTCTTTAACGCACGTCCTTCCGCTGCCAAGGATCGCAGGGCATCATTCTTTGCCTCCTGTAGCCTCCTCCTCCTACTCGGCTTCCTCCTTCTCTTCTTCCACCTGCTCATCCAGTCAGCCACATACCTTCACCACCAACTTCAACACAGCCCGGGGTAAATGTCATCCGGCCGTTCTGAAACTCATATGTTTGGGGGACAGGCCCCAGGAGTTTTGGCGGGATATTGAACAACAGACCGACGAGTGGTTGCTGCCGGTGGGCCTCAAGCCCGAGCTGGTGGTGTGCGATAATGGGCCAAATCTCGTTGCAGCTCTGGGACTAGCCGGTTTGAGGCACATCCCTTGCCTGGCGCATGTGCTGAATTTGGTGGTGTAGAAGTTCATTTACAACTACCCGACATGTCAGAGCTGCTGCATAGTGCGGGCCGTCTGTGCACGCTTCCGGCGTTCACATCATGCAGCTGCTCGCGTGTCTGCGCTACAGCGTAACTTCGGCCTTCCCGTTCACTGCCTCATATGCGACGTGCCCACCAGGTGGAACTCCACCTTACACATGCTGGAGAGAATGTGCGAGCAGCAGCAGGCCATAGTGGAGTTTCAGCTGCAGCGTGCATGGGTCAGTCGCACTGCTGAACAGCACCACTTCACCAGCAATGACTGGGCCTCCATGCAAGACCTGTGTGCCCTTTTGCGCTGTTTCGAGTACTCCACCAACATGGCCAGTGGTGATGATGCCCTTATCAGCGTTACAATACCACTTCTATGTCTCCTTGAGAAAACACTTAGGGCGATGATGGAAGAGGAGGTGGCCCAGGAGGAGGAGGAAGAGGGGTCATTTTTAGCACTTTCAGGCTAGTCTCTTAGAAGTGGCTAAGAGGGAGGTTTTTTGCAAAAGCAGAGGCAAGGTACAAATGTGGCCAGCCAGGTACAAATGTGGCCAGCCAGGGCCCACTACTGGAGGACGAGGAGGACGAGGATGAAGCATGTTCACAGCAGGATGGCATCCAACGCAGCTCGGGCCCATCACTGGTGCGTGGCTGGGGGGAAACGGAGGACGATGACGATAAGCCTACCACAGAGGACAGCTTGTTCTTACCTCTGGGCAGCCTGGCACACATGAGCGACTACAAGCTGCAGTGCCTGTTCAACGACAGCAGAGTTGCCCACATTTTAACGTGTACGGACTACAGGGTTGCCACCCTGCTGGATCCCCGGTACAAAAACAATATGTCCACCTTACTTCCTGCACTGGAGCGTGATAGGATGATGCGCGAGTACAAGCGCACGTTGGTAGACGCACTACTGAGAGCATTCCCAAATGTCACAGGGGAACAAGTGGAAGCCCAAGGCAGAGGAGGAGCGAGAGGTCGCCAAGGCAGCTGTGTCACGGCCAGCTCCTCTGAGGGCAGGGTTAGCATGGCAGAGATGTGGAAAAGTTTTGTCACCACGCCACAGCTAACTGCACCACCACCTGATACGGAACTTGTTAGCAGGAGGCAGCATTTCACTAACATGTTGGAACAGTACATCCCTCCACGTACTGACTGATGGTTCGGCCCCATTCAACTCCTGGGTCTCCAAATTGTCCACGTGGCCAGAGCTTGTATGCCTTGGAGGTGCTGGCCTGCCCGGCGGGAAGCGTTTTGTCTGAATGTGTATTCAGCACGGCAGGGGGCGTCATTACTGACAAACGCAGCCGTCTGTCCACAGCTGACGTTCATAAAATGAACCAGGCATGGATCCCACAGGACCTTTCCATCCCTTGTGCTGAATAGACATTTATAACTACCTCCCCTTTAACCATATATTCTTGTACTCCAGTGCACTTCTTTATTGAATCCTCTTTTTTTTTATTTTACCATTATTTTGCGGGGCAAAATATTGGTGCCAGGGGCCTATATGTCGTTTAATCATTTGTTGTCTTGGTGGGAGATATTAAACTCTTTTTACTGTCTAATGACCACCCCATTGTCTGGGTGTCAGGGGCCTATATGTCGTTTAATCATTTGTTGTCTTGGTGGGAGATATTAAACTCTTTTTACTATCTAATGACCGCCCCATTGTCTGGGTGTCAGGGGCCTAAATTTCACGTACTTGCTTGCTGTCTTGGTGGCAGATATTTAACACTTTTTTCTGTCTAATGACCGCTCCATTGTCTGGGTGTCAGGGGCCTATATGTCGTTTAATCATTTGTTGTCTTGGTGGGAGATATTAAACTCTTTTTACTATCTAATGACCGCCCCATTGTCTGGGTGTCAGGGGCCTAAATTTCACGTACTTGCTTGCTGTCTTGGTGGCAGACATTTAACACTTTTTACTGTCTAATGACCGCCCCATTGTCTGGATGTTAGGGGCCTGCATATATGATAATGGCTTGTTCCATTGCAGGTTGACCTGAGGCCTGTGTTGCTGTTATGGGACCGCTCTCCTCTTTGCGGGTGCCATGGCCCTGAGTCTGTGAATGAGGCCTGTGGCACTGCAGGCAGACATGAATCCTTTTTGGCTGTGATGAGAACTTCAACTCCCATAGCATTCCCACCTGAAGCCACCCCAACCTACTATTCCACCTCCTCCTCCTCCAAGTTGCCAATTGATATTGGTCAATCTTTATTTATTTTATTTTATTTTGAGTTATTTCCCTATCCACATTTGTTTGCAGGGGATTTACCTACAGTTTGCTGCCTTTTGCCTTTTGCTATATTACAGCCTTTTTAGTGCCCAAAAGTTCGGGTCCCCATTGACTTCAATGGGGTTCAGGGTGAAGTTCGGGTCGAGTTCGGATCCCGAACCCGAACATTTTCGGGAAATTTGGCCGAACTTCTCGAACCCGAACATCCAGGTGTTCTCTCTACTCTAGTTACCACGAATCGCAAGGAAATTCGGATTAAGTGCGAATTGAATAATTCCTGAAATTTGGATCGAATTCTACTTCGTCAGGTTCGATTAGCTCATCTCTAATCATGTTATTCTGCATTCTGTAAAATGATTCACTAAAACTTGTAATTTACACAGGTAAATATTTGTCCTTTCTGAGTTAAATTGTACATGGGGGGGGGACATGTTATCATCATTAGTCTAAAACTAATCAAAATGGTCGACTGCAACCAAAATGAATGTTCATCAATTGAAATTTAACTATGAAACATTGTTTTAACTGACTGATAACAGACCATATTTGAATGAAAAGAAGTCGGCCTTTATTTAATACTAGTTGAAGGACCTGGCTTCGCCCGAGTATATTTAATCTATTTCATTTAACGTTTGTGTGTGTCGTTAAAAGATATCAACGCTATCTACTATAAAAGTGACAACTACAGCACCCCGCCCCTTAGCAGTTACCTCCACAGCCCTCCACCCCTTAACACTGATACCCCACAATGCCCCGTCCCTTAAATTGGAACTTCCACTGCAACTCACCCCCTTAACTTTGACCTTTACAGCAGCCTTCCCCTTTAACAATGAGTTTCACAGCACACCAGCCGCTTGACAGTGACCTCCACAGGTGCCCTCCCTCTTAACAGTGGCCTTTACAGCAATCTGCCCCTTAACACTGACCTCCATAGCGGACCATTCCCTTAACTGTGACCTCCACAGCAGCCTGCCAATAAGGGGGCCAGAGGTCCAGTTTTAGGCCGGACAGTCCGGCGTTCAGACTCCATGCCCTCTGTCTAGCGCATGGCCTGGGCGAACACAGGGATGTCCTTTTGAACAGCTCACTCTCAGACAGCAGCACTGTGCTGTCTGAGTGTGAACTGCAAGAAGAAAGTCACCCTCACTCCCACCCCTACAGCTGACAGAAGTTGATTTTTAACTTCCGTCGGCTGTGTAGGGGGAGGGGGGTGGCCTAACCAGTTCAGGGTTGTGGCTTAGCGGGACTTAGAAGTTGATATTTAACTTAATTTTTTCAATCCCTGTTGGCTGAAAAGTAGGAGTGGGTGTGGCCTAACTGGGTAGGGGAGAGAGAGAAAGTCACCGTCCCTCCCACCTCTGCAGCTGACAATAGTAGATTTTTAACTTCGTTTTGGCAACCCCTGTCGGCTGTGGAGGGGAGGTGTGGCATAACCGGGTCAGGGGCGTGGATTAGTGGGCCTTATTAACAGCTCACCCTAAGACAGCAGCACTGTTCTGTCTGAGTGTGAGCTGCAGGGAGAAAATCATTATCCCCCCCACCACTTCAGCTGACGGAAGTTGATTTTTAACTTAATTTTTTTAATCCCTGTCGGCTGAGGAGTGGGAGGGGTTGTGGCCTAACTGGATCAGAGGCATGGCTTAGCGGGACCTGGGGGTGGGGTTTTGAGGGTAACTTAAATGGCCACCCTACCTGCCTCCTGAACTGTGACCTCCCTTAACAGTGTCATCCACAGAGTTGTTATGGAAACCTCAGGAAATAAGGTACTAAGTGCTATTAGGCCATGGCTTTACTTCAATAGCGATTATTCTGGTGACAGATTTCCTTTAACCCCTCCAGAATGCTCGTCCTAACTTGCGGATACTTAATGCACTAGGACGAGCATTCTCGTCCTAGGGTTAATGCGCTGCCCCACACCTCCTGCCACGATCAGCAGCAGGGGCCCAGCTGATACTCCCAGCTGGACCCCTGCTGTATCCGCCAGCATCGGTGAAAACAACGATGCCGGCGGATTAACTCCCTGTATGCCGCGGTCGCACTGACTGCGGCATACAGGAAGTTTTCGGCAGTTTCTACATCCCCATCGGGTCCCCGTTCTGCGGTGACAGGGACCTGATTGTTGCTGTGGCAGCCCTGATGCCTTGAACAGGCATCAGGACTGCCAGCTACAGAAGCCCAGGAGATCCAGCCCCAGGGCTGGGTCTCCTAGGCGACTGTTAGCGTCTTCCAGTGTAAGACACTGACAGTTCAATACAGCACAATACAGATGTATTGTGCTGTATTGAAACAGGGATCAGACCCTGAAATCTTGAAGTCCCATAGTGGGACAAAACATAAAGTGAAAAAAGAAGTTAAAAAATAAAGTAAAAAAAAATTATTAAAAGATTCAAGTAAAAAAAAAAAGCGCCTATTTCCCAAAATAAAGTAAAAAAAAATGTAAAAAATAGGAAAATAAAGAAAAGGGGACATATTAGGTAGGGCCGCATCCATATCGACCTGCTCTATAAAAATGTCACATGACCTAACCCCTCAGGTAAACACCGTAAAAAATGAAAAATTAAAAACAATGCAAAAAAAGCCTTTTTTTTGTCACCTTACATCACTAAAAGTGCAACACCAAACGATCAAAAATGTGTATGCCCCCCAAAATAGTACCAATCTAACTGTGACTACTTCCCGCAAAAAGCCCCTACACTAGACAATCACCCAAAAAATAAAAAAAACTTTGGCTCTCAGACTATGGAGACAATAAAATATAATTTTTTTTTTCAAAAGTGATGTTATTGTGTAAAACGTACAGTAAATAAATAAAATGAAAGTAGACATAAATATTAGGTGTCACCATGTTCGTAAGAACCTGCTGTATAAAAATATCACATGAACTAACCTCTCAGGTGAACACCGTAAAAAAAAAGTGTAAAAAAAGCCTTTTTTTGTCACCTTACATCACAAAAAGTGTAAAACCAAGCAATCAAAAAGTCATACACACCCCAAAATCTCATTCCGCAAAAAATGAGACCCTAACTAAGACAATCGACCAAAAAATAAAAAAAAACATGGCACTCAGAATATGGAGACTCTAAAATATGATTTTTTTTTGTTTCAAGAGTGTTGTTATTGTGTAAAACTTAAGTAAATAAAAAGAAAGTATACATATTAGGTATCAACTCGTCCATAAGAACCTGCTGTATAAAAATATCACATGACCTAACTCCTCAGTTAAACACTGTAACAATTAAAAAATAAAAACAATGTCAAAAAAGACATTTTTTTGTCACCTTACATCACAAAAAGTGTAATAGCAAGTGATCAAAAAATCATAGGCACCCCAAAATAGTGACAATCTAACCATCATCTCATCCCGCAAAATTGATACCCAACCTGAAGCAATCACCTAAAAACTGAAAAAACTATAGCCCTCAGACTATGGAGACACTAAAACATGATTTTTTTTTTGTTTCAAAAATGTTATTATTGTGTAAAACTAAAAAAATAAAAAAGTAGACATATTATACATCGCCGCATCCGTAACGACCTGCTCTATAAAAATATCACATGACCTAACCTCTCAGATGAACACCGTAAAAAAAAAATTGAAAACGGTGTCAAAAAAGCTATTTTTTTTGTCAGCTTGCATCAGAAAAAGTGTAATACCAAGTGATCAAAAAGTCATACGCACCCCAAAATTATAACAATCAACCTGGCATCTCATTCTGCAAAAATTGAGACCCTAACTAAGACAATCGCCCAAAAAAATTTAAAAACTATGGCTCTCAGAGTATGGAGACACTAAAACATGATTTTTTTTTTTGTTTCAAAAATGATATTATTGTGTAAAACCTAAATAAATAAAAAAAATATACATATTGGGTATTTCCACGTCCGTAACGACCTGCTCTATAAAAATACCACATGACTTAACCCCTTTAGGTGAACATCACAAAAAAAATTAAACGGTGTCAAAAAAGCAATTTTTTGCCACCTTACATCAGAAAAAGTGTAATACCAAGCAATCAAAAAGTCATACACACCCTAAAATCATACCAATCAAACCGTCAACTCATTCTGCAAAAAATGAGACCCTAACTAAGACAATCGCCCAAAGAATATAAAATCTATGGCTCTCAGACTATGGAGACACTAAAACATGATTTTTTTTACAGAAATGCTTTATTATGTAAAACTAAAACAAACAACCCAAAAAAGTACACAAATTTTTATTGTCGCATCCGCAACAACCTTCTCTATAAAAATACTACATTATCTAACCTGTCAGATGAACACTGTAAATAACAAAAAATAAAAACGGTGCCAAAAGCTATTTTTTGTTGCTTTGCCTCACAAAAAGTGTAATACAGAGCAACCAAAAGTCATATGTACAGTATTTGCCGGCGTATAAGATGACTTTTTTGCCCTGAAAAACATGCCTCCAAGTGGGGGGGTCGTCTTATATGCCAGGTGCACTTCAGTTGGGTTAGACATAGCTGCCCATAGTGGCCTTCCAATGCTCGCCTGATGCCCATAGTTGCTTCCCGATGCAGCCCACCTCATTCTACATACCGTCCAGTATCGCGCGGTATCCAGCGTGGCTGTGGTGGGTCATCAGCCTGGCTGCAGCGAGCATCAGCAGCGAGACAGGGGTGCCAGCCTTTTCAGCGTGACTGGCGGGAAGCTCGGTGGGAAGCTGCGGCGATCCGGCCCAGCACTTGTCTGCGCAGAGCTTGCACATGCGCACTTGCGCACTAGTACCGGTCACAGGGAGATGTAAGGGCGGAACAGACTGCTGCTAGTGACAGGGAGACATGGAGGGCAGACAGGGAGCAGGGACCAATCGAATCAGGCTTTGTATACAGCCAACAGCCAACCACAGTACTTTGTCCAGCAGTCAAACTCCTATCAACCCTATCATGGCACCAGCCACAAGAAAGAAATATAATGCAAATTTTAAACGTTGTGACAGTTTTCCTGCATGTCATAAGCATTTGAAGTTAAATTAACATATTGAAATCAAATATGATGTTCTTTTACCTTTTATTTGGTGTGTGGAAGGTGTGCGGAAGAGGGGGTAGTCTTATACGGCCAGTATATAACAAACTCAGTGTGAGTTTGAGTGGAACTAAGTGGAAATGTGGTGTTAAAAAAACAATCCAGCAAAATTTTCCTTCAAAAACTGTATGGCATTCCTTCCCTTCTGCGCCCTGCCGTCTTCCTGTACAGCAGTTTACGACCACATATAGGGTGTTTCTGTAAACTACAAAATCAGGGCAATAAATATTGAGTTATGTTTGGCTGTTAACCTTTGCTTTGTTACTGAAAAAAATTATTAAAATGGAAAATCTGACAAAAAAGTGAAATTCTGAAATTTCATCTCCATTTTCCATTAATTCTTGTGGAACACCTAAAGGGTTACCAAAGCTTGTAAAATCAGTTTTGAATACCTTAAGGGGTGTATATCCTAAAATGGGTCACTTTTGGGTGGTTTCTATTATGTAAGCTCCACAAAGTGACTTCAGACCTGAATTGATACTTAAAACGTGGGTTTTGGAAATTTTCTGAAAAATTTCAAGATTTGCTTCTAAACTTCTAAGCCTTCTAATGTAGACATATGGGGAATATAAAGTACTATTTTTGGAGTTTTTACTATCTATTATAAGAGTAGAGATATTGAAATTAGCTAATTTGCAAATTTTTCACAATTTTTTGTAAATTTGGTATTTTTTTATAAATAAAAAATTTTTTGACTCAGTTTTACCACTGTCATGAAGTACAATATGTGACGAGAAAACAATCTCACAGAATGGCCTTGATAAGTAAAAGCGTTTTAAAGTTATTATTACATATAGTGACTCATGTCAAATTTGCTAAAAATGGCCTGGTCCTTAAAGTGAAAAATGGCTGGGTCCTTAAGGGGTTAAAACTCATCTACAGCAGTGATGGCTGGGTTGTTATGGTTACCTGGAGTAAAACTGTGTGTGTGGAGATGAACTGCCAGTGAGCTGCTATGGGCTGATAAGGGTCATGTGACCAGGCTTCTATTGGCTAATGCATTTTTTGGGAATATCTAAGGAACAGTACGTTCCAGAGAGCTAAGACCTGGTTTAAAACCTTCCCGGACACCTGATGTACCTGTGTGCCAAATTTTGTGATTGTAAATGCGACGGTGCGGATTCCTTTAGCGGACATACACACATACATACATACATACACTCAGCTTTATATATTCGGTTTTCATCCAATAGAAAGAACATCCCCAGAAAAATTTCTCATCCATTGCCTGACTTCATTATACATGTACTTTATATCTAGTCTGATCAACTGTAAAGGCCAATATGGACTAAAATATGTATGGCCATCAGTCAACAGATCATTCAGCAGATGATTGTTTGACTGATGTTCAACCATCAATCAACTCTATCTAATGTGTATACAGAGATTACTTTCAATCACTGATGAGACAGTACTACAAGTGGCCATCATCTATTATACACTATTAATGACCCATGATACTTATCTGTACCGGTAGTATCTCTACATCTGTTTTACCTCTGACCTCTTTTCACACAGATGTGGTCACTTACACTTTAGTGATATATTATCACCATCTATTTTCCTATACAGTGCTCTTTCATCTATGTTATATAGTACTATTTTATCTGGCATATACCTACTCCTATAATCAGGTTCTCTAACATAACAATAAAGAGTTAAATGGGCTTATACAGTCTGATTAAATTGTGAACTAACAATATTATGTTGATTTTTTGATCAATTTTTAATCAATTGCTTAGCGCTAGCAGCAATAAAACATTGGAAAGCTAAATATTAGAATTAGGGATTAGAATATTGTGTTTGTGGTGTGGACTACCCTGTATTACATTTCAGATACAGTGATGATATCTCTTGCATATTATGAGCACTTGTACTAAATAGTTATCATTTATTCATTGACACTAATGCTGATCAAATTTGATCATAATTTTAAAAAAAAATTGCATTCGCCACGAATGTGTTACAAATTGAACATAAGAAGCCCGGGAATTTGATATGATCCATAATGCCATGCTGCCAACCAGTCAGTAGATGTCACTGCCCTATAAAAGCCTCATCCCAACCAGTCTCTGCTATTTTACTGTGAGCTGAGTATAGGGACAGACATGCCAAGCACTAGGGACAGTGGTTAACAAAGCTTTTAATTGTAGAATATTGGATAGGGGCAGTGCAGGGGCAGTGCAGGGACAATGTAAAGAGATCATAAGGAGACTTTTAACACACTGTAGGGAGAGCAGAGGGAAACTGCAGGGACAGTGCAGGGGCAACACAGGCTCATTAATACTTAAAGAGGACCTTTCACCTGAAAATGCATGTGAAAATAAAGATATAACCTTACTTGTCTGTCCCCCGTGGTGCTTATTCAGCTCTTCTTTTTTCAATATGTGCCTCTGTTCGTCCACGGGGCCCCCCGCAATATTTCCCGCCGTGTATGCTAATGAGCCATTCGGCTCAACTGGGCGAGCCTGCAAAAGTTCTCCTGGGCGTGTCTGTTCCTGGCATGGAACGCATCCAATCAGCGCGCTCCGCTCTTAGCCAGGGAGAAGAAGCTCCAGTTCTCCATCGTGCTGCCGGTGCCATCTTGGATTCCCGCGGCGAGCAGCGTCGGAGGCAGAACCAGGATGGATGAAATTTCTCCAGTTCTCACGAGTACACCCTAAGTACAACCTTAAAATGTATCGCCCCATTTCTCCTGTCTTCAGAAATATCCACATTGTGGCCCTAAGCACCTGAACACCTGGGGCCTTTCATAAAATAAACTAAAAATGGTCCAGGCCCCATTGCACACAAGCAATGGTATTGAGCTGCAAAATGATAGAATGATAGATTCCTTAAATCATGCATCTAGTGGTGCAGTGAGCATGCTGAGTGCAAAATTATTATAGGATGAAATAATGAATATATATGGTTTTATTCAAATTGTAATAAAATCACAGGAAATTGGAGAAAAAATATTTTTAGATGGGTAAACCTTTTACTGTCTTAGAAATATGCCAGATTCTAATCTTTGTAGTGTATACAGATGAGAAGTGAAGCTGTGCACTTATAAGGGAGGCAAATTTCTAAAAAGGCATTTGCCTGTACATATGACATATTGTCTCGCCAATAGAGTAGTTCCGAACATAAAATTTTCCGTTCGCGAACGGCGAACTTCCGCATATGTTCGCGAACCGCCTTAGACTTCTATTGGCAGGCGATTTTAAAACCCACAGGGACTCCTTCTGGCCACAATAGGGATGGAAAAGTTGTTTCAAGGGGACCAACACCTGGACTGTGGAATGCCGGAGGAGGATCCATGGCAAAACTCCCATGGAAAATTACGTAGTTGACGCAGAGTCGGGTTTTAATCCATAGAGGGCATAAATCACCTAACATTCATAAATTGTTTGGAATAACGTGCTTTAAAACATCCAGTCTGTGTATACGAACCCAAGTCAGCTACCGAACCCCGGTCAGGCTACCTTGATTGGTTGCTTAGACCATTGCTGCTGGGGACTCCCTAGTATCTCAAGGACGCTGACGATTTTCTTCGCGCCCTCGATTATTTTGAGTGGCGCGGGGACTTTCGCCTAGTGTCCTTGGACGTGGAGAGTCTCTATACTCGAATCCCCCACGATTTGGGCATCCAAGCAGTCAATATAATATTATGCCGTACCCCAAAAGGACCAGCCTTTTGTCAATTCGTCGGGGAGGCCCTCGACCTCGTCCTTACTAATAATGTCTTTTTATTCAACAGCCAGTGGTACCGCCAGGTGCAGGGTACCGCAATGGGCACTCTGGTGTCTTGTACGTTTGCGAACCTGTACCTGGCGGTATTCGAGGAGTCTTATGTGTTCATGATAACCCCTTTCTTCAATACATCCATCTATTTCTACGATATGTGGATGATGTGTTCCTGGTCTGGTCGGGCAGCGAGGATCAATGCCATGGATTTGTAAACTACCTCAATCAGACTAACCGTATGAACATGAGGTTCACAGTTAATTTTGGAGGCGACAGCCTTGAGTTTTTAGACGTTAAAGTGGAGGTGAGAGAGGGTTCCCTCGTCACCTCTGGTTATCGCAAGCCCACGGCGACGAACTCGCTGCTCCCCCAGACCAGTTTCCATCCCCAAGTGGTGAAAAAAGCCGTACCTTATGGACAATTTGTCCGCCTTTGTAGAATCAACAGTTCTGATGATGGGTATTTAAAACAAGCGTTGCAGCTTAAAGAGTGCTTGATTGAGAGGGGCTACCCGCCGAAAGACATAGACGCCGCTTTACAAAAGGCGCTATCCTGCCCACGTGCCACACTGATGAAGGAAAAAACCAAAGGTGATTACGGACCTGATCGCTTTGTCTTCACCTTTGGGTATAGTCCCATGGCGGATACCATCCGCAAAGTAATTCAAGATAACTGGGATTTGTTGAAGGGGGACACTGCCTTAGCCTCACTTACACAGCAAAAACCAATGGTGGCCTTCAAAAGAAGCACCACAATTAGAGATCGGCTAGTACATAGCGAATTTATAGAGGTACAACAAAAGGACTGGCTAACACGGAGAAAACCTGTAGGCAATTACAAATGCGGCTTTTGTTCAATATGTCCCCAGAATTCTCAAGCTAAGATATTACAATTAGGGGCAGTTAGCCATAAGGTTTGGGACTTTACTACATGCAGAACCACATTTGTAGTATATTCTATTGTATGTCAGTGTCAGACCTTCTACATAGGGAAAACTAAGAGGTCCCTAGTCGAAAGAGTTAAGGACTATCTGACATCTGTAAGAACAGGGAGGGGTTGTCCGAGATTGATTGCTCATTTTAAGGAACGACATAGTGGAGACGTGCGATGCCTAACCTTCGCAGGCATTGAATGGATTAAGAGATTGCACCCTGTTAAGAAGAGAAGCATGGTGGATCCTCCACACAGAGGCAATGGGACCAATAGGTTTAAATGAGAAACACGATCTAGCAGTTTTTCTGTATTGAGTAACCGTTAGATAAGTATATATACCCCTCTGTGGTTGGATCCTACCATTCTCTCTTTTAATCTCTAGACGCTAACGTGCATTCAACATATTTGTATGTGTGTAAACATACTACCTGTCAGCACAAATGATCTGCATTGCAGAATCTATATGCTGTATATGTTATGATCGTTACAATATGCGCACTTGCACCGTTTCTCAATATTTAGTTGCGATTCAAATGTACATCCCACACATTTTATATGGGTGAAGATAGTACCTCTCAACTGCTCTTACTGTGAAACAGTAATATAGCAGTACAATTGCAGCATACGTGGAAAAATTGCTATCATAAATGTAATGGTGCGATTCTTGAACATCCATGCAATTTTCTGACTAAAGCAAAGTCAAGCGTTATATGTGAATTGTTTTTATAAGCATGATCTTGCAATGTTTTTATCATTATTCGGGATTGGCTGAACGGCGTGTCACGCAGCTGAGTGCGGCAGCGGGATGACGTCATAAAAGCACGTCATGCGCGCACCGATCCTATTGGCCTGACGATGCGCTAGTTCAAGCGCGAAACGGACGTCGCCACTCTGCAGCCGCCCAGCTCGTTGTCCGCCCCTGCTACCTGAAGTTCTCCTAACGTCTGGTCTATGACGAAATAAACTGTATTTTCAGAAGTCGGGTGAGTGCCGCACCGCTTTTTTCCTTACCTATACACGATCAGGTATGATGTTGTATCGATCAGATAGTGTAAGGGTTACGCCCGCTTCACAGTGACAGACCAAACTCTGACAGACCAAACTCCCCGTTTAAAGCACCGCAAACAACTGCAAACAGTCCATTTACACAACCGAAAACTCCCCATTTGCACAAGGTTGGATACCAAGCTAGCCATGTCCTGTTCCTTGTCCTCACTGACGTCATTGAAGGTCTTTTCCTCCACCCAGCCACGTACAATACCAAGGGTCCCCGAAAGGTGACAACAAGCCCCCTGGGACGCCTGCTGTGGTTGGTCTTCCACCTCCTCAAAGCCACCTTTCTCCTCTGACTCCTCTTCTTCAGACTCCTCTCCTCAGCAATCGACGACGACAAGGCTGCTTCTGGTGGTGATGGTGACCACAACTCTTCCTCTTCATGCTCATCTATGGCCTGATCCAGCACTCTTCGCAGGGCACGCTCCAGAAAAAACGCATATGGGATGAGGTCGATGATGTTGCCTTGAGTTTGACTGACCAGGTTTGTCACCTCCGCAAAAGGACGCATGAGCCTACAGCCATTGTGCATGAGCATTCAGTAACGCGGCCAAAAAATACCCAGCTCCGCAGAGGCTGTCCTCTTTTTTTTAAATTAGAAAAATCTGTTCTTACCAGTTTAATCTCTGTTTTGTCCCCTATCAGGGGCCAGTGGATGGAATAGATTTTAGGAACCGGGAGATGGAAAAAGATGGTTGGTCGGTCCTCTTCCTTCCAACTTGGGGCACTGCGCGTGCGCCGTGCAATGTACTGTGCCACCCTATATCAGTGGTGTGTTAAGTAGTACTATTCCTATCAGTTCAATCCCTGTTACGTCCCCTACAGGGGACGTGTATCGAATAGATTTTAGGAACCGGGAGGTGGAAAAAGATGATTGGTCGGTCCTCTTACTTCCAATTTGGGGCACTGCGCATGCGCCGTGCAATGTAATGTGCAACCCTATATGAGTGGTGTGTTAACTAGTATTATTCTTATGAGTTTAATCCCTGTTACGTCCCCTATCAGGGGACGTGTATTGAATGGATTTTAGACAATCACAAAGAGTTGTCAAAACTTGACAAACTGATTGCATAAATTGTATTAATCTGTGTGTGCTTCAATCTTGTTGTAGTGATGACTGAGCTTGTGCGCACGTTCGGGAGATTGAATTGAATTAAATCCTTGCATGGGGAAATACAGTAAAAAGCTTGCTCTGTCCGCTTCCTTCTAATTTGGGGCACTACAGAGAGAACCATTATGACATCATGAAATAATAATTTTGTTCCTTTGAAGTACTTTGAGTATCCAGCTACACTGTTCTGAGCTCTGTACTTGCTCTGCCAAGGGGATGAGTTCTGTAGTTCATCCATTGTCACTGAAAAAGTGCTTGATCTACAGAAACCAAATCTGAAACTCTTTATAGATAAAATTAGTTAATTTGATCTAAGGGAATTGTAGTTCATTTTAACACTAACATCAAGATACACCCCTATTATTATTTACATATGTTCCTAGTAAAACCCAGTAGACTGTAAGTCACGGATTTCCTTCAGTAGTTGTGCTTCTTTATACAATGATTTGGGGTTTCTGGATACAAAGTGAGGTTCTTACACTGTCCTATTTGTAACCATGAGTCCTGTACAATTGGTCTGACCCTTTGCATTTCCACCTTGGAAGAGTATAGACAGCTGTACATTGTTTCTCTCATCAGTCTGTACATTTAGACCAAATTGTATTTGCACTGTCACAGACTCACAGTATATATTAAAAAGGAAAGCGTAACAATGTAAAAACACTATACTGTTTTGTTTGTTTTATTTCTTTAATCGGGTGAAAAGCCTAAGTTGTATTGTAATTGATGGGGATTTTTTTAATTGTCTGCATTATTTCTAATAAACTATTAAGAGACCTAATTATGATTTCTTTATTTTATGTATTAGAAACCCATACCACTTGAAAAAATAAAAATCACAAAGAAAATGAATGTTTTTTCTATGAAAAATTATCCAGCCGATCGCTTTTGGTCTGATCACAATGAAGCAGTTATCATCTGGGGAGTGCCAACATTGCCGACACACTCATAGAGGTGATCGCTTCATTGTAATACGCAAGGCCCTTCACCACAACAAGGTAACGATCAAGAAAGGGAATTGACACATGTATGTGCCTTTATTTTTGTTTTGTTTTTTCAGCCACAGTGCAGCACCGGAGGCCAGAAAAATTAGGCATGTACACATGCCTGAAAAACTAGGTTTATTGTTGCAGCTGCTGCTGTAGCAGCAGCCGGAAAAATTAATGTTTTCCAGGCAGAAAGTGTACTAAAACATTTGGGCCTTGAACTCTAGTTCGTGGCGGAGAAGTCATGCAAGTCATCCGGCATGCAGAGATTAAATACAGCAGCGTGGGGACCATGTTTAGCCCAAGGCATCTAATCAGGCCTTTTTTTTGTCAAATGCATCCTCCACTGTTAGTCACTTCGGTATCCACACCTCATTCATCTTAATAAAGGTGAGGTAATGTACACTTTTTTGACCTAGGCGACTTCTCTTGCTGCGCTGAAGGTCCTTTCTGACAGGACACTTGAAGCGGGGCATGCCAGAAGTTCTATCGCAAATTGGGATAGCTCAGGCCACAGGTCAAGCCTGCACACCCAGTAGTCAAGGGGTTCATCGCTCCTTAGAGTGTTGATATCTGCAGTTATGGCGACGTAGTCTGCTACCTGTCGGTCGAGTCGTTCTCTGAGGGTGGACCCCAAAGAGCTGTGGCGATGCGTAGGACTTAAAAAGCTCCTCCATAAACAACGCGTCTGTAAAGCGTTTTGTCCTTGCCGGTAGCAGCAGGAGGATTACTTTCACCTCTTCCCCTGTTAGATTCCCGTTGTGCTGTGACATCACCCTTATACGCTCTTTAAAGCATACTTTTTAACTTGTTTTGGAAGTGCTGCATCCTTTCCGACTTCTGGGAGTTTGGTAACATTTCAGCCACCAGTACAGGTCATTCTCCTTCAGCCTTTTAATACGAGGGTCCCTCAACAGGCATGACAGCATTAAAGAACCCATTTGCACAAGGTTGGATGCCGAGCTACTCATGTCCCGTTCCTCGCCCTCACTGATGTCATTGAAGGTCTGTTCTTCCCCCCAGCCACGTACAACACCACGGGTCCAAGATGACAATAATGAGCACCCTTGGATGCCTGCTGTGGTTGGTCTTCCTCCTCCTCAAAGCCACATTCCTCCTCTGACTCCTCTTCCTCAGACTCCTCTTCCAGCGTTGACGCAGGTCCAGCAAGCGATGATGATAAGGCTGTTTCTGGTGGTGATGGTGACCACAACTCTTCCTCTTCACGCTCATCTACGGCCTGATCCAGCACTCTTCGCAGGGCACGCTCCAGAAAAAACACAAATTGGATGAGGTCGCTGATGGTGCCTTTGGTGTGACTGACTAGGTTTGTCACCTCCTCAAAAGAACGCATAAGCCTACAGGCATTGCACATGAGCGTCCAGTAACGTGGCAAAAAAATACCCAACTCCGCAGAGGCTGTCCTAGCACCCCGGTCATACAAATACTCGTTGACGGCTTTTTCTTGTTGAAGCAGGCGGTCGAACATTAGGAGTGTTGAATTCCAACGTGTCAGGTGCCTCACTGGCATGTTGTTTTGCTGCTGAATATCGGAAAAGTGCGCCATGGCTGTGTAGGAATGTCGGAAATGGCCACACACCTTCCTGGCCTGTTTGAGGATGTCCTTTAAGCCTGGGTACTTACACACAAAGTGTTGTACAATCAGATTCAACACATGTGCCATGCACGGCACATGTGTCAACTTGCCCAAATTCAACGCCACCAACAGATTGCTTCCGTTGTCACACACCACTTCTGCCGATCTCCAGTTGGTGCGGGGTCAGCCACTGATCCACCTGTGTGTTCATGGCGGACAGGAGTGCTGGTCCGGTGTGACTCTCTGCTTTAAGGCAAGTCAACCCCAAGACGACGTGACACTGTCGTATCCGGGATGTGAAATAGCCCCTGGGGAGCTGGGGGGGTGCAGTTGATGATGTGGAGCAAGACGCAGCAGCAGAAGAGGACTCAGCCGAGGAGGTTAGCGAAGAGGATGGAGTAGGAGGCGTAGAGGAGGTGGCAGCAGGCCTGCCTGCAAGTTGTGGCGGTGTCACCAACTCCGCTGCAGAGCCACGCATTCCAGCAGGTTTATCCAATACGTACGTGATATACCTGCCCTGACCGTGCTTTGCAGACCAGGTATCAGTGGTCAGATGGACCCTTGCCCCAACACTGTGTGCCAGACATGTCATGACTTTCTTTTCCACAATAGAGTGCAGGTTCGGGATAGCCTTTTGTGAAAAATAATTTCGGTTAGGTACCTTCCACTGCGGTGTCCCAATAGCTACAAATTTTTTGAAGGCCTCAGACTCCACCAGCTTGTATGGTAAAAGCTGGCGGGCTAAGAGTTCCGTCAATCCAGCTGTCAGACGCCGGGCAAGGGGGTGACTCTGTGACATTGGCTTCTTACGCTTAAAAATTTCCTTGACAGACACCTGACTGTGGGCAGATGAGCAGGAACTGCTGAAGGTGAGAAGCGGAGTGGCGGGTGGTTGAGGGGCAAGAAGGACAGCAGTGGTTGACGTGGCTGAAGATGCTGGACCAGGAGGAGGATGGTGGCTTTGAGTTTGTGTGCTGCTTGTACTCATGTGTTGATCCCATAGACGTTTGTGATGTGAGATCATGTGCCTTCGCAAAGCAGTTGTACCTACTGTAGGTGGGTGTTGGACTTCCCACAACTCAGTTTCTTTTGGCACAGGTTGCAAATGGCATCGCTTTTATCAGAGGCAGACACACACAAAAAATGCCACACTGCTGAGCTTTGCAATGACGGCATTCTGGTGGTGGCAACGGCATGCGTTGATTGGCATGCTTTCTGACTGTGCCACTAGCTCCTTGCGACGACCTCCCCTTGCTTCCAACTCATCTCCTCCTCCTCTCTGTCTCCCCATCTGAACTTTCCCCCTGTTCTTCTTCTCTTCAAGCAGGCACCCACGTGACATCCATGGACACATCGTCATCATCAATTGCTTCACTTGTATCTGACAACTCAGCAAAGGAAGCAGCAGCGGGTACAACATCATCATCATCACACCGTACGTCCATGTGTGTAATGCAGCCTGACTGAGACATATGCCTCTTATCTACATCCTCTGACAATAATGGTTGCGCATCACTAATTTCTTCTAACTGATGTGTAAATAAAAATAAATCTTCTGACAGATTAAATGAAGCGGCTGTGGTGCTAGTGTTGGTGGTGGCGGCGGGCGGACGAGTTTTAACTTGAGAGGTGACCGAAGCTGAGCTGGAGGAGGATGGTGCATCAAAGTCCCGAGCGGAAGCTGTAGAAGATTGGGTGTCCTGTGTAAGCCAGTCAACTATGTCCTCAGAATTTTTTGAGTTCAGGGTCTGTGGCATCTGAACAATGGCCATTATTCATATGGCCAAAGGAAATCACAGCACCACGCCTGCACTGCGGGGTGGCCTGCCTCTGCCTGTCATTTTTTTTTACTAGTGGTACTATGCGTGCAAGCTACTGTGCCACCCTGTATGAGTGGTGGGCACTGGCAGTGGGCACACTACACTAAGTGGAAGTGGGCATGACATACACTGGCAGGCAACTAACCTTAGATTAAAGGGTAAAAATTAAATGTCTTATTTATCGGCAAGTTCAATATAAAAGTATGGGGCAGCACTACCTTGACTTCATGTCTTGTAATATCTAATTTGGCCGTGCCCGCGATGTTGGATCCTGGTCTGATCCCTGTTCATGCAGTAATATGTATATAAGAAACCGCGGCACTCATGTAGCTGTGAATTCTTCTTTATTTCTCCCTAGATGCAGATGCGACGTTTCGACTTAACACAAGTCTTTTTCAAGCATATTGTTTCAAGCATATTTTTCAATGCTTGAAAAAGACTTGTGTTGAGTCGAAACTTGGGAGAAATAAAGAAGAATTCACAGCTACGTGAGTGCCGCGGTTTCTTATATACATATTAATTATCAGCAAGCTACTGTGCCACACAGTATGAGTGGTGGTTACTGGCAGTGGGCACACTACAGTCAGTGGAAGTGGGCCTGACACACACTGGCAGGCAACTAACCTTAGATTAAAGGGTAAAAATTAAATACCTTATTTATCAGCAAGCTACTGTGCCACCCGGTATGAGTGGTGGGCACTGGCAGTGGGCACACTACAGTCAGTGGAAGTGGGCCTGACACACACTGGCAGGCAACTAACCTTAGATTAAAGGGTAAAAATGAAATGCCTTATTTATCGGCAAGCTACTATGCCACCCGGTATGAGTGGTGGGCACTGTCAGTGGGCACAATACAGTCAGTGGAAGTGGGCCTGACACACACTGGCAGGCAACTAACCTTAGATTAAAGGGTAAAAATCAAATGCCTTATTTATCGGCAAGCTACTGTGCCACACAGTATGAGTGGTGGGCACTGGCAGTGGGCACACTACAGTCAGTGGAAGTGGGCCTGACACACACTGGCAGGCAACTAACCTTAGATTAAAGGGTAAAAATTAAATGCCTTATTTATTGGCAAGCTACTGTGCCACCCGGTATGAGTGGTGGGCACTGTCAGTGGGCACAATACAGTCAGTGGAAGTGGGCCTGACACACACTGGCAGGCAACTAACCTTAGATTAAAGGGTAAAAATCAAATGCCTTATTTATCGGCAAGCTACTGTGCCACACAGTATGAATGGTGGGCACTGGCAGTGGGCACACTACAGTCAGTGGAAGTGGGCCTGACACACACTGGTAGGCAACTAACCTTAGATTAAAGGGTAAAAATTAAATGCCTTATTTATCGGCAAGCTAATGTGCCAGCCGATATGAGTGGTGGGCACTGGCAGTGGGCACACTACAGTCAGTGGAAGTGAGCCTGACACACACCGTCAGGCAACTAACCTTAGATTAAAGGGTAAAAATTAAATGCCTTATTTATCAGCAAGCTACTTTGCCACCCGGTATGAGTGGTGGGCACTGGCAGTGTGCACACTACAGTCAGTGGAAGTGGGCCTGACACACACTGGTAGGCAACTAACCTTAGATTAAAGGGTAAAAATTAAATGCCTTATTTATCGGCAAGCTACTGTGCCAGCCGGTATGAGTGGTGGGCACTGGCAGTGGGCACACTACAGTCAGTGGAAGTGGGCCTGACACACACCGTCAGGCAACTAACCTTAGATTAAAGGGTAAAAATTAAATGCAAAATTTATGCAAAATCCTGTGCCACACAGTATGAGTGGTGGGCACTGGCAGTGGGCACACTACAGTCTGTGGGTCTGACACACACTGGCAGCAGGCAGGCAACTGAAATTAGATTGAAGTGTAAAAATTAAATGCCTTTTTGTTATGCTAAGTCCTGTGCCACACGGTATGAGTTGTGGGCACTGGCAGTGGGCTCACTACAGTCTGTGGGCCTGCAGCCTCTCACACACGGGCAGGCCAGGCAACTGCAATATTTATATGGAGAAAAAATAAATAAAAGCAGACTAATGTAGCAGCTCTAAAAAGGGCTTTTTGGGGTGCTCTGACGCTTTCCTTACAGCAGATGAGTCTGTGGACACAGAAAACTGGCCTAGCTAACGCTTGCCCTATGAATTAATCATCACAGCAGCAGCTGCACTCCCCCTGCTCTCACTAACACACAGGCAGCTTCAGACTGAATCTAAAATGGCTGCCGTTTTTATAGGAGGTGGGAGGGTGTGGGAGGGAGGGTGCTGAATGCCTGGAATGTGTCTGCTGACTGTGAGGTACAGGGTCAAAGTTTGCTCAATGATGATGTATAGGGGGCGGACCGAACATTGCATGTGTTCGCCGGCAGCGGCGAACGCGAACAAGCTATGTTCGCCAGGAACTGTTCGCCGACCAATAGTTCGGGACATCACTAATGCTGTTGTGAGCACCGTTCTGGTCTGACATATAATTACTTATTACAGACAAAAAAAAAAAGAACTGTAGTGAAATGAAACAACATGTCCAAGAAAACGGAGCTAAATGTCTCCAACTATGTTGCAAATTCGAGTTTGTTCACAAGATACAAGAACACTGATAGGGCTGTAATGACAAGCATTCAAGGACAGTGACTGGCCGTACAACGTCTCTTTAGCATCATCAATCTCTATATGAGAGACGGAAACGCTAAGTGACGCAGTGCACCAAAACAGGCCCCTGCCCGGCAAGGTAGAAACCGCTATGCACATAATCAACCAGTCACCTACAGAATATATAAAAGGCCAGTGTTCAGAACCATCTGTAGAAACAATAATGGATCACTAATTCCCAAAATGATGTCAGGATTTCTAGATGTGTTGTGGGATGTAAGAGATCCACAAAAAAAAAATCTTAATAAAGCCCTTAGTGTAATGGTGAGGAACAACTCAATCATTAAATCATTAAAGATCCTTCAAATAAAAAAATATCTTGCCAATATCATGATATAGCAATGGGAATGGAATTAACAGCTTTGTGTGGCAGGACATAGTCCTGGTGAAATAATGATAATTAAGAAAAAAAATCTGAAATTTGTTCCAATGTCTGAAAAAAAAAAAAAAAAAAGCTCCACAACCCATCCCAAAAGGATACCTCCCTCCCTGGAAAGCACACAAACTAAACAGAAAAGGAGAATAAATTGGCTTCCTGAAAAGACCCTCCACATACCATTTTTGGCATTAAATAAAATTAATAATTAGCAACTGTATGGTATGTCTCAAAACAGGGGTAATTTCAGAGGCCTGGTTGTGGGCAACTGGAGCAGTGAAATCGGGTGTCCCTCCTCCTTCCATGTTTCCTACACACCCGGTATTGTTTCTGAGGATATGTATTGCTGGCAGTGGCAGGGACGTGGTGAGGGAAGTGGCTTTCTGAAAGCCTTCGAAAATCCTCAGATTCAAAGGCTTGCCAGGTGCGGGGGACTGAAATAGGAGACTCTCAACCACCTTCTCCTGGAACTCGAGGAAGTTGACAGTTCCTTGGGCCTTTTTAAATAAAACAAAACTATTATAGGTAGCAATCTGAATGAGGTAGATGGCTACCTTTTCATACCAGGACCTGTTTTTTCGTTTCACCAGGTAGGGTTGAAGCGCCTGGTCCGAGAGGTCTACACCTCCCATAAATTTATTATAATCTGTCTCACAGACTGGTTTGTGTTTCTCAGCAGTAGCCCCCCTCTCCCTAACTGCTACTGTGGTGTCTATGTGCACAGTGGTGAGCATGTAGACATTCTTCCTGTCCTTCTCCATCACTGCAAGCAGCTGGTCACTTGCAAGGGCAAAGGATGTTCCTCTCTCCAAAAGCTTGGACACCAGCGGTTGTGAGAATCACACTATTTTTACGGACTGTCCCACAAGCCCCTGTGTTTTCATCATGGGGGATTTAAAAAGGGGTATGCTGGTATAAGAATTATCTGTGTACTCGTGGTACTCTTTGTGCAGGATAGGATCCAATAGATCCCACACAATTCTTTGTGATGTCCTAATATTTTTGGAGCAGCCTGGGGGGTTAAGTTGGGAGTCTATGCCTTCATATACAGACAGACAGCAGGTGTAGCCAGTTGTGCTCTCGCACACCTTATATACAGTAATTTTACCCCATCCATATCTGGCACGCTTGGAGGGAAAAAACTGACTGAAGGAAAGGCGGCCTTTTAAACTAAAAATGGATCCACCGATGGATATATTTTTATCAGGAGTATATCATTTTAAAAATAAATCCCTAAGGAGGGAAATATGGGTCTAAATTTATTTAGGCGGTCATAGGCTGGGTCAGTTCTGGGGGGACTTGGGAATTATCTGAAAAATGCATAAAATGCATTAGGGCTTCATAGTTGTTTCGGGACATAACTGCTGCAAACACAGGCGTTGAGTGGATAGTACTCGCAGCCCAATAGGATCGGACAGATAGCTTTTTTTTACAATGCCCATGACCAGGGTAAGCCCCAACATTTTTTTAATTTCAGGGACACTTGTGGGGATCCACCATCTTATATAAATAGACGTGGGCTTTTGTACGAATTGTGTTGTGTACAATTTAGTCTGCTGCACAATTAAATCCAGCACTTTATCCTTCACAAATAAATGAAAAAAATCATAAGGGGTAAAATTGGTGACGCCCACATTAATTTGAGGAGTAGATAAAAATGTGGGTACCTGGGGGGAAAATGGGAACCCAAGTATTAGAAGGGACGGGACCGCTGGGTGTTGAATGCGATGAGGTGGCGACTGAGGGGGCAACCATCCCCAGACACCATAGGGCTATGGGGTCTGGTGATAGAAGCAGAGCTAGAGTCCCCACTATCGGAAAATATTTCTGCCTCTGAAGCGATGTCGAAATCAGAGTTTTCAGAGAATAGAAATTCATATGCCTGCCCTGCACTATATAATCTTCGAGCCATTTAATTTAGTAAAAAGCTCAGAAAGAATAAACAAAATATTATATATATCCCACCCTAAAAGTAAGTGTCCGCTAGCGTCAGTAGCGGTGCGTCCACTGACCAACAATTATGGACGGACCTTAACAGATGCCCACTGACCGACTAACAGATGGACAGTGACAGCTGGCCTCTGACCGCCAGTGACAGACGGACAGTAACAGATGGCCTCGGACCGCCAGTAACAGATGGACACACGGTCCCTAATGAAAGTAACTGACCGTCCCTAATAGACGCCTAATGATGGAAACCTAATGACAGGCACCCACTGACCGACTGTAACAGGTGCTTAGTGAAGTTTAGAAATTGATTTTTATTTTTTTTAACAGTAAATCGCACACCCAGGACAGAAGTCTTATCTCTCTCTCCTCACAGAACAACTGCACTGAGGGATGAGAAAAGCACAGCCTATGTTCTGGCTGTGTTTACTAAATACAATGCATAGTAATGGTCCCTGATGATTAATGCGCTAAAGGCAGATCTTCAGCACAGTAACTATTGCACATGCCTGCACCATTTTTTTACTTTATTACAGGGGGGGGGGGGGGGCAGCTCCTGCCTTTAATAAAACATTTGGGGGCCATATTGCCCCAATTAGGGTGCAAGGCGGCGGACGGCTTATAGTGTGCGCATGCGCTAGGCCGCCGTCACTATCTTTCTTGAGGGGGTGGTGAGGATTGGGACCCAGCTTTCCCTTATGGGGAAGCTGGGGAACCCGATCCTAGCACTGGAGACTTACATGAGAGGAGGGAGGGAGAAAGTTTACTGCTGGCAGCTTCACTGGCATTTTCAGTGATCGCCATGATGCACTTTATCATGGCAATCACATGATCAGAGAACACTTGTCACTGCCTTGAGCCCTCAGCTACCTCCGGGCAGGGAGCTTCTGTGCTTTTTTGTAGCGCTAACTTGGGCTGAAGTGCCACAGTAAAAAGGCAGCTCTCCAGCCCAAGGCGCCTTAATGACCGCCGTAAAAACATGTATGGGTGGTCACTAAGGGGTTAACATCGTCTGAGGTGACAACAGAAACACACAGCCAGGAATCAGTGGGTTTCTCTGGCACCACGCTTAGCTGGTATGGACCAGGAACTGACTCTGTGCCCTTACCTGTCCTACAAATGCCTCTTTCTTTTGCTGCTCCTTCTGCATGGGACGTAATGCATGTTTTTGGCTCTGCTCCGCTTTTCAGCAAAGACAAGCTTAGTGAGAACATTAGCAGTGGAGTCTATGAAAATTGCCACAGGCAAGCTCTTCATAGGAACTTACAGTACAGATGAAATTCGAAAAATTAGAATATAGTGCAAAAGTTCATTTATTTCAGTAATGCAACTTAAAAGGTGAAACTAATATATGAGATAGACTCATTATATGCATAGTGAGATATTTCAAGCCTTTATTTGTTATAATTTGGATGATTATGGCTTGCAGCTTACAAAAACCCCAAAGTCACAATCTCAGAAAATTAGAATATTGTGAAAAGGTTCAATATTCTAGGCCAGGCATCCTCACACTGCGGCCCTCCAGCTGTTGTAAAAATACAACTCCCACAATGCCCTGCTGTAGGCTGATACCTGTAGGCTGTTCAGGCATGCTGGGAGTTGTAGTTTTGCAACAGCTGGAGGGCCGCAGTTTGAGGATGCCTGTTCTAGGCTCAAAGTGTCATACTCTAGCCAGCTAATTAATCCATAACACCTGCAAAGGGTTCCAGAGCCTTTAAATTATCTCTCAGTCTGGTTCAGTAGGAATCACAATCATGGGAAAGACTGCTGACCTGACAGTTGTGCAGAAAACCATCATTGACACCCTCCATAAGCATGGAAAGCCTCAAGAGGTTATTGGAAAAGAAGTCGGATATTCCTAAAATGCTATATCAAAGCACATTAATAGAAAGAAAGGGACAAGTGTGGAAGAAAAAGGTGCACAAGAAGCAAGGATAACCGCAGCCAGGAGAGGATTGTCAGGAAAAGGCCATCCAAAAGTATTGGGGACTTTCACAAGGAGTGGACTGCGGCTGGAGTTAGTGCATCAAGAGCCACCACACACAGACGGATCCTGGACATGGGCTTCAAATGTCGTATTCCTCTTGTCAAGCCTCTCCTGAAAAACAAACCATGTCACAAGCGTCTTACCTGGGCTAAAGAAAAAAAGAACTGGTCTGTTGCTAAGTGGTCCAAAGTCCTCTTTTCTAAGAGCAACTTTTGCATCTAATTTGGAAACCAAGGACCTAGAGTCTGGAGGAAGAATGGAGAGGCACACAATGCAAGATGCTTGAAGTCCAGTGTGAAGTTTCCACAGTCTGTGTTGATTTGGGGAGCCATGTCATCTGCTGGTGTTGGTCCACTGTGCTTCATTAAAGAGGACCTTTCACTAAGATTTAGGTAGTGAAATACTTACACTACCTTCCTGGGCAGCCCCCGCTGACGTCCAGGCAACATTTTTTTAATCAAAATAACCCCCTGTTCATGAGCTCCGGTCCCTGTTAGTTTTCACATGCAGGGACTCCTTGTACTAGGCGGGGACTTGTCTTTTGCCTGGGTGCAGCCAATCATAGTGCTCGGCTCGCAGCCAGGAAGAGAAAAACCACTCCCCAGGCAAAAGACAAGTTTCCACCTCATACAAGAAATCCCCGCATATGAAAACTAACGGGGACCGCACAAACGGGGGGTTATTTTGAAAAAAAAATGTTGCCTGGATGTCAGCGGGGGCCGCCCAGGAAGATAGTGCAAGTATTTCACTACCTAAATCTTAGTGAAAGGTTCTCTTTAAGTACAGAGTCAACGCAGCCATCTACCAGGAGATTTTGGAGCACTTCATGCTTCCTTCCACAGACGAGCTTTATGGAGATGGTGACTTCATTTTCCAGCAGGACTTGGCACCTGCCCACACTGCCAAAAGTACCAAAATCTGGTTCAATGACCATGGGATTACTGTGCTCGATTGACCAGCAAACTCACCTGACCTGAACTCCATAGAGAATCTATGGGGCATTGCCCAGAGAAAGATGAGAGACATGAAACTGAACAATGCAAAAGGCCTGAAGGCTGCTATTAAAGCATCCTGGTCTTCCAAAACACCTCAGCAGTGCCATAGGCTGATAGCATCCATGCCACGCCACATTGAGGCAGTAATTGATGCAGAAGGGGCCCAAAACCAAGTACTGAGTACATATGCATGATTATACTTTATACAGTTCCTACATTTTTCTATTTAACATTATTTTTTTATTGATTTCATGTAATATTCTAATTTTCGGAGATTGTGAATTTGGGGTTTTCATAAACTATTAGCCATAATCATACAAATTATAACAAATAAAGGCTTGAAATATCTTGCTTTGCATGTAATAAGTCTATCTCATATATTAGTTTCACCCTTTAAGTTGCATTACTGAAATAAATGAACTTTTGCAAGATATTCAAATTTTTCAAGTTTCACCTGTACGTGCAGCAGCTTCGGATCATTCAGGAGGACCGAACATCTGGCTTCCCCGAACCTTGCTAGGGGGAGACAGTGCTAGGTTCGGAGCGCGCTCCCTGATTTTTACCTCCCAAATGCTGCAGTCACATTTGACCATGGCATCTGAGCAGTTAAATGTGTGTGATTGACGTTATCGTCGATTGCATATATTAACCCTGGGTGCCTGCTGTTTAAAACTCGACAACCGACGTAAATTTACATGTAGTGGGAAGTGGTTATTACTACAGAAATAGTGAAATTGATAATATTCAATCTATACAATATATATAATGGTTTGCTGTGTTATGGATTATATCATGGGATGTAATACGTAACTATGGGATTTTTAAACTCCCAGCTTTTGCACAATGTAAAAATTAATAGTTGGACTCCACACAGTTATAGGCAGTTCTGTTCTGAATACTAAAATCAAAGAAGAATAAAGATTTAGAGCCATTGGTCAAACATTATGGAAATGACTTACTAATTTTACTAAGTATTCATGAAAACTGTCAAAATCCAAGACTGTACAACAAATATTTAACATATATTTACATGCATTAAAAAAGTATTTGCACATCCGGTGATAAACTTTTGTGCGGTCTACCATGCAACCACTGAGTGCAACTGTCTGTATGTGTGGAATAAAGAGCAATGGGATGACAGATGTTAATTTTTCTTAGTAATTCTTTCTAAACAGTCATTCTTTATCAGGATTTACAGCTGTGCTATTGCATATATATAAACAGTGTATATTCTCCCATTGAAATGGCTATGCTTACACTGGTATATAGAGAGATAATGATTCAAATGCTTATTACGCGTGCCAAAAATCTCTTTAGCAGATCTGAAAATTAAGTGTAGAAAATTAGGCATCTGCTGTAAATTGGATGAAATGAAATACTATTTCAAAGAATACCAAGAATATAGTTACATAGTTTGTAAGTAGTGTTAAGTGAATTGAAGCATCTGAAGTGGAATTTGATCCAAAGTTTAGGAAAAATTAGATTTGCCACAAATCCAAATTTCTTCGTGATTTATTGTAATGTAAAATGATTTTTGTAAAATGGCTGCTGCATGTGTTACAAAGTGAAAGTAAGAAGCCCAGGAACGTGATATGACCCATAATTCTCTGCAGCCAACTAATCAGCAAATAGCCATCCCCTGTGATGTCAGAGCCCCAAAAAAAACATCATCCCATGGGGTTTTTGTCATTTCACTGTGAGCTGAGCTTAGGGACAGACGTGACAACTTGCTTATGCTCTAGGGACAGTGTTTCAGAAAGCTTTTAATTGTAGACTATTGGATTGGGAGAGTGCAGGAACAGTGTAGTGAGATTGTAGGGAGAGTTTTTAGACACTGTAGGGGGAGCATAGGGAGTCTGCAGGTTTAGTGTAATTGCCATTGCATCTTGTTGAACTGCTGCCAAAAACCCAGTTAATCTATTAATTCATATATAGAACTACTGTGCCTAAGTATTAAAGGGCAATGTAAGATATCTCTAGGTTTATTGTGTTCAACTGCTGCCACAATCCCCATTATTCTGTTAGTTTATATATAGAATTACTGTGCCTTATTATTAAAGGTTCGGTTTAATGTATTGCCATCTGCATCTTGTTGAACTGCTGACATATTCGCAGTTAATGTGTTAGTTTATACATAGAAATACTGTGCCTCAGTGGTAAAGGGAGGTCTAATATTGCAGTCTGCATCTTGCTGAATTTCTGGCACATTCGCATTTAAACTGTTAGTTTATACATAGAATTACTGTGCCTATTAAAGGGCTGTATAATATATTGTCGCTTGCATCTTTATGAAATGCTGGCACATTCAAGTTAATCTGTTAGTTTATACCTAGAATTACTGTGCCTCAGTTTTAAAGGGTGGTCTATTATATCACTCTCCGCATCTTATTTAACTGCTGGCACACTCGCAATTAATGTTAGTTTATACATAGAATTACTGCACCTCAGTATTACAGGGCTAGAGTTGAGCGAACCCGGGTTCGTACCAGACTTTAGGAATTTTCGTACCCGGACCTGAACATTTTCATAAAAGTTCGGGTTCGAGTTCAGTGTTTGGCCGTTTATTAAAGCTCGTTCAAAGTCTGCAGTGCAACCAAACAACAAGCGTTTAACATGTGTGCCCTTAGAAGCCATCACAGCCATGCCAACTAATGGCATAGTTTTTTCCCATAAAGTACCTTTGCGGCCTGCACTGCAAATCTGATCAGTAAATACAACTGGGACATTGTGGGTGAAAAAAACCCTTAATTTTTGGCACAAAGTACATTTGCGCCCTGCACTGCATTTGTGATAGTAAAAGAAAATCTGTTAAATCCATATATTTCATTTGTGGGTGAAAAAAAACATATATTTTTTTTCAAAAATATCAGAAACAAATATGAAATAAAATCAGTAAATCCAGCTCTTAGATTATGGGTGGTCATTTCCACGGTTATCGAGCCAGTCAATCACAAGTGGCTTGGAGGTTGTGTTCCTGCTGTACTGCATACGTGACTGGGAAATATATTCTGCAAATTCGGCGGCGTTTAGATTGTCGGGCGATCTGTACCCCTTATTTCTTTCAAAGTACCCCTGCACTGCATACCTAACAGGGGAATATATTCAGTAAATTTGGCGGTGTTTAGATTGTTGGGTGATCTCAAAGTACCCCTGCACTGCATACCTGACTGGGAAATATATTCAGTAAATTCTGCAGCGTTCACATTGTTGGGTGATCTGTACCCCGTCTTTCTTTCAAAGTACCCCTGCACTGTATACCTGACAGTGACAATAATAATTCAATTAAATTCGTCTGACACATATTTGTGTGAACTAAAGCAATTTTTCCCCTTGTCATATCTGACAGTGAAATTAATTCAGTAAATTTATCTGTTAGATTCAAGGGGAGCCAATTAACTTTTTTGGGCGGTCAAGTACCCCTGCAGCCTGTGCTGTGTGTCTGACAGTGAAAATAATTCTATTAAATTCGTCTGTCACATTGTTGTGTGACCAAAACTAGTCTTTTCTCTTTATGACACTAGCAAGGCATACCTGACAGGGAACTAATTTCTTAAATTTGCCTGCTACTTCGTCGGGTGACCGAAAAGAATGAGGAGAGTGTCAAATAAGGGACGTGGCCCTGGTCGTGGTGCTGCTGGTGTTGGTGGAGCTCCTGTAGCAGGGAGAGGACGTGGTGGATCTGTGCCAGCTACACGCACAAATGAAACACCTTCCTCAGATGAGGGTAGACGACAGAGCCTTCAGCGTTATTTAGTAGGCCCAAATGCCGCTCTATGAATGGTGAGGCCAGAACAAGTACAGTCACTAGTAGATTGGGTGGCTGGCGGTGCCTCCAGTTCCTTCACATTGTCTCCCACCCGGTCCCCTGCTGAAAGCACAGAGTTGGCACCTGCAGCCCAGGGGCATCTGTCTTTCACATCACCCCCTTGCAAATCAGCCAAGCAGTCTGAGCCGCAAGTGTATGCAGCAATCTCTTATGCTTTTTGATGACTCTGCTGGCAGGGTTTCCATGGGTCATCCACAAAGCCCTGCACAAGAAGTGGAAGAGATTGAGTGCACTGATGCCCAACCACTTATGTTTGAGGATGAGGACATGGGAAGACCACCACAGCACGTCTCTGATGATGATGAAACACACAACTGCTGCAGCTTTCTGCAGTGTGCAAACTGACAAGGAGGGCAGGGGTGAAGAGTGGGTGGAAGATGATGTGGAGGATGAGGAGGTCCTAGACCCCACATGAAATCAAGGTCATGCGAGGGACGTGTGCAGTTCGGAGGAAGAGTTGGTGATCAAACAACGGCAGTCACACAGCAAGAGAATGAGCAGGGTGCAAAAGCAGAGTGGCCGTCCCCTAGCCAGTACGCCTGCTACTGCCCACCGCACCCAGGGACTGAGCACACCAAAGCCAGCTCCAAGGAGTTTCCTGGCATGGCATATGAGAGCCTGAAGCGAGACATAAATGTTTTAAACCTGAGCACCTTTTGCATGACCAGATATTGAAATGCAAAGCATGAGCTGCAGTGGATAAACACCACAAAAACCACAAAAGATGTCAGGCTCATCCTGCTCCCTCTTCTGCTACAGTTTTAGCCTCTTCCTCCCCCTTTGGAGTGACAGTGGTACCTGCCACCCTTTAAACAGAGGATGTGGCAGCACCACCATCTCCGTCACCAAGCATCTTCACAATGTCCCATGGAAGCGTTCAGCTGTCCATCTCCCAAACACTGGAAAGAAAAAGGAAGTACCCCCCTACTCACCCGCGATCCCTGGCCGTGAATGCCAGAATTACAAAATTCCTGGCATTTGAAATGCTGTCATTCTGTCTGGTGGAGACGGAGACTTTTAGAAACCTTATGGTGCCGGCTGTCCCACAGTATGTGGTTCCCAGCCACCACTACTTTTCCAGGCGAGCCATCCCTGCCCTGCACAACCAAGTGGCAGACAAAATTAGGCGTGCACTGCGCAACGCCATCTGTGGCAATTTCCACATAACCACGGATACGTGGACCAGTAAGTATAGGCAGGGACGTTATATCTCCCTAACTGCATACTGGGTAAATGCAGTGGAGGCTGGGCCTGAGGCGGATAGCAGGTTGGCAAAGTCCTTTAGCCACCAAGGATTGCAGGACGTTTCTCTTTGCCTCCTGTTACCTCTTACTCCTACTCCCCTTCCTCCTCTACCGCCTCCGTATCTGGTCAGCGTAACACCTTCACCACAAACTTCAGCACAGCTTGGGGGGAACGAAAGCAGACTGTTTTGAAACTCATCTGTTTAGGGGAAAAACCCCACACCGTACAGGAGCTGTGGACAGGCATGGAACAACAGACTGATAAGTGGTGGGTGCCACTGAGCCTCAAACCCGGCCTGGTGGTGTGCGATAATAGGCAAAATCTCGTAGCAGCTCTGGGCCTAGCTCATTTGACGCACATCCCTTGACTTGCGCATGTGCTTAATTTGGTGGTGCAGAGGTTCCTGAAAAATTACCCCGATGGGTCAGAGCTGCTGCAGAAAGTGCGGGCCATCTCTGCGTGCTTTTGGCGTTCTCACCCTGCTGTTGCTTGCCTGTCTGTGCTGCAGTGTAACTTCAGCCTTCCTGCTCACCGCCTCATATGCGATGTGCCCACAAGGTGGAACTCCATGGGCAGTGCTGATGACACCGTCCTCAGCTTTATTTTCTCACTTCTATGTCTCCTTGAAAAAATGGTTCGGAAGATGATGGAAGAGGATGTAGCACAGGAGGAAGAGGAGGAGAAAGAGGGATAATTTCCACGGTCATTCACAAGTGGCTCAGAGGGCGGGTTCCTGCACCAACAGAGGCCAGATACACAATTGTTTCAGCCATGTCACAGTCCTGGAGGATGAGGAGGATGATGATGAGGAGGAACCGTTTTCACAGCAGGGTAGCACCCAAAGCAGCTCATGGGCATCACTGAAGTGTGGCGGGGGGTATACAGAGGACACAGACGATACACCTCCCACAGAAGACAGCTTATTGTTTCCTCTGGGCAGCCTGGCACACATGAGCGACTACATGCTGCAGTGCCTGTGCAATGACCGCCGAGTTGCCCACATTCTAACCAGTGCTGATTACTGGGTGGCCACCCTGCTGGATCCCTGCTACAAGGGCAACGTGCTATCCTTAATTCCATCACTGGAGCGTGATCAGAAGATGCGCAAGTACAACCACACGCTGCTGATGGCATTCCCACCTGATAGCGGGGGCTCCGTCGAAGCACAAGGCGAAAGGCAGAGGAGGAGGAAGAAGTCGGCAACGCAGCTGCGGCACCGCCAGCACCTCAGAAGGGAGGGTCAGCATGGCAGAAATGTGGAAAAGCTTTGTCAGAACGCCACAACAACCAGTACCACCAGCTGATATGGAACGTCTTAGCAGGAGGCAGCATTTCAGCAACATGGTGGAACAGTACATGTGCACACGCCTACGCGTACTGACTGATGGGTCTGCCCCATTCAAGTTCTGGGTCTCCAAATTGGGCACATGGCCTGAGCTTGCCCTTTACGCCTTGAAGGTGCTGGCCTGCCCTGCGGCCAGGGTATTGTCCGAACGTGTGTTTAGCATGGCAGGGGTGGGGGGAATTGATCACAGACTAGCGCAGCCGCCTGTCCACAGCCAATGTGGACAAGCTCTTGTTCATTAAAATGAACCAGGCATGGATCCCACAGGACTTATCCGTACCTTGTGCAGAATAGACAAGAAAATAATGGCCGCACCCAGCCATTGTTATACTCCAGCCCACTTTCTCTTTGCATTCTCTTTTCTATTTCCTAATGTTTCGGGGTCTTCCCAAATTTATCAAAAAAAATAAATAAATAAAGGGAAAAAAATAAAAAACGACCAGCAGTCGTGTTTTGACCAACAGTCCTGGCCTGTAGCTGTGCTGGAATGGTTGACTTGATCTTCAGCATTATCTCAAGTAACAACTGATACACACAGCCTATGCTTAGTTGGCATGACCCAGGAACTGCCTCTGTGCCTTCACCTATCCTGAACCTACCTCTTGCTTTTGCTGCTCCTTCTCCTAACCAATTAAGGTATGCCACTGGCACTGCTCCGCTTTTCTGTGAGGATGAGTTTTGTGAAGACAGTCAGCAGTTACAGGCCAGCATAGACTTGGAGGAGAGGTCCACTGCGGACTAATCTAGGCATGCAACCACGGATGATGACAGTCGAGTGGGAGCACATGTTGCAAGATGTCAGGGACAATGCCACGGCAATCACAGCGCTGATGTATGCACGCGACAGTGCGGCAGCTTCATTCACATTTAACGAAAAACAAACAATGTATTGCTCCTGATGACACATGACACATTATTGTCATGTAGAAACGCGTTGAGCGATCTGATTTGTTATTCATCGCTCAGTAGGCAGGGCAGTCTCAATAAGTGAATCTGTACACTGACTGTCCAGACTTGAGCGATTTGAAGGGCCATATATCGCTCACTTAGCATGGCAGCGCTAACAGGGTGCACCAGGACCCACTTTAGCTGCTTAAACTCTGCAGACAATCCACTCTATGGCACATTACAAGGAGCTTAGGGACAGATGTAAAATGGATTAGATCTGCATATGTGAGTCCCTGATTTTAAGTGTAGTGACATTTCAACCTGGTAGCTATAGGCTACACCCATATCAGTGTGGTCCAACACTGAGTGTTAGCCAGCAACAGGCTATTAGTCAGGCCTTCAGAGTGTTGAATGGTTTATTACCGAATCCCTCTCCACATCTCTGATTTCCTGTACGCCTGATTTTTTCTACTACCCCTCTTTTCATTGATTCTAATAAAATCTTTATTTTTTCATTTTAACGTTCCTTCAGGCTGAGTACTACAGTCCCTTCCTTTCCATGAAGTTGACTCTGCACATTTCAGAGAACTGATGGTTTGTGCCCACCCAAGTTGGAGTGTCAGAAGCCGACATTACTTTAAAAAAAAAACTATACCACCCCTGCACATGTACATTGAGCAGAAGGTGAATCAGTCCTTGGGCCTCTCTGTGTCTGAGTTTACACCAGTGCTGACATATGGTGTGGTAACTCTGGTCAAGGACAATATATGTTGTTCACAGCCCTGGCCCGGGCAAACCAGCATATTGGCTAGCTGATGGCAATGCCACTTTCGCATTGAAATGCTGGGATTTCTGTGTCAATGTCCTCTTCTTCCTTCCTCATCCTCCACCTTGTCCTTACCCTCCTTTCTAGGCACAGTTCACAGTGGTACTCCAGCATATCACCTATGCAAACCTAGGGATTTTCACGCGGTTCCGCACCTGGTCTACCTTGGTGAATGGAGCCACATAGAGCTGCTCCGCGTAATAAAGAAATCGAACACTGGCTGTCTCCTTGCCAACTGGAGATAGGAATCATGGTTTTGATGGGAAGAACATTTTGTCTGCGGTGCGTCAGAGAGAGCTGACCCATGTTCCATGCATGGTACATGTTTTCAATCTCTCTGTCAACTGGTTCCTCAAGTCTTCCACTGAACTGTAAGAGCTGGTAAAAATGTTCAGGAAACTATGCATGCACTTCAGCCACTCTTTCTGTGCAAAACATGCCCTCTTTGAGCTTCAAAGGTGAAATCCATCGCCTGATTGTTTTCACCCGTTGGAACTCCGCGCTCCATATGTTAGACTACCTGTAGGCACAGAGGAAGGCAGTCAACAATGTATTAATTCTGCAGATGAACAGGTCTACTCACCTGTGTCACTTCCACTTCAGCTAGTGGCAGCTCGTGTGACACGTGCTGTTTGTTCAGGCCCTTTGAGGAGGCCACTTTACTTGTCAGTCAGTAGAACTATAGGATGAATGTTTTCATTCCACTCGTTCCTGTAGACGATGCTGACAAATCAGATTGGGGAGGGGGCAGAAGACGTGGCAGCTCTAATTCATGTCCACCTGACCCCCAAGGAGGATGAACTAGCAGTGGAGGAAGAGGACATAAACACCCAGTAATTTCATATACAACTAGGTGGTTTATCTGTCCAAGAAACAGGAGATGAGTAGGAGAACCATGATGAGCTGGAGGGCGAAGACAATGCTGATGCAGGTGACCATGACAAACCTTGGTAGTATGCAGTGGAGAAGGAGGTAGGCCCTCTGAGTCCCTTGCACAAATGGCCATATGCATGCTGTTGTGTTTGTGTAGTGGCAGCTGCACTGTCTGCACTCACGCTCCACTGCCATGACTCGTGGTGGGTGAGGGGTCAGGATCAGCACCAGCTCTATATGCAGCAACTTCAGTACGGAGTCAGCTGCCTACTGAAGTAACCACCCAGCAGCAGCAGGACATGCAGCAGAACCTCAGCCAACAGGTGGTGGTATATCTGGACTGCACCCTGTCACCCATGATCCAAGATCCCCTGGACTACTGGGCATGCAAACTTGAAGTGTAGCTGCAACTGGCTGAGTTTGCCATGGGCAGGCTTTCTTGCCCAGCCAGTAGTGTGGCATCAGAGCGGGTGTTCAGTATAGCGGGGGGCATACTTACCCCAAAAAGAACTTGCCTTTCCTCCCAAAATGTTGAGAGACTAACTTTTGTAAAGATGAATTAGGCATTTGTCACCCAGGATTTCAAACTGGTGCCTGATGCAACATAATAAATCATTCTGCCACTAATGATCATACTGTAGTATGCTGCCACACCGGAATATTCTGAAAATGGGCCATTACTTCTGACCACATGCTGCTGCTGCCTCTACTGCCATTCCTACAATGGGGCTTCTTGACCTACTGATATGTGCATGTTACATTTTTAAAAGGATATGGATGTCAATTGGCCTTGCTATCATTCTGCTGTTTTTGGGTTCTGCTACTACTGTGATTTCCTACCATCTTGTGCTGTATGCTACTGCTGCTGCCCCCACCCCTCCCCACTCTGTCATGGGGCAACTATTGTCACTATCACTGCTGCTGCCCCCCTCCCCACTCTTTCATGGGGCCACTATTGTCCCTGTTACTGCCACTGCTGTTGGACCCCATCCCCACTCTCTTATGGGTTCACTATTGTCCATGTTACTGCCATTGCTGTTGGCCCCCATCCCCACTCTTTTATGGGGCCACTATCGTCCCTGCCTGTGTTGACATTACCCTTTTTTTCTGTTCTTCTTATCTGTCAGTAGAACAAAAAATAAAAGGAAATGATCCTGTATTTTGAGAATTTGTAAAGCCTCTTTCACATGGTCAGTATTTGGTCAGTATTTGTAAGCCAAAAGCAGGAGTGAGTTCAAGATACAGATGAGATGCAAATATTTCCATTACATTCTATCTCTGTTTTGGACCCACTCCTGCTTTTGGTTTACAAGTACTGATCAAATACTGATGGAAAATACTAACCTAATGCAGGACTTTATTTGCTTGGTAAAAACTGATTTCAGACATAAATGGCCAAAACGGATTTAACTTGAGTATAAGACCTCTTTCACATGGACAGTATTTTGAATCAGTATTTGTAAGCCAAAATCAGGAGTGGGTCCAAAACATAGAAGAGATGCTAACATTTTGATTACATTTTATCTCTGTTTAGGACCCACTCTTGGTTTTGGCTTAAAATTGCTGATCAAATACTGACCATTTGAGGCTTTATGGGTGCTCAAAATACAGACTTCATTTTTTAGTTTTCTGTTCATCTGATTACTCAGAAGAACATAAAAACTGTGATGTGAAGTGAACACAGCCTTACTGCCACTGCTGCTGCCCCCCTTCCCCACTCTGTCATGGGGCACTACTGTCACTGGAATGGCCACTGCTACCACTCTCCCCACTCATGGGTTTTCTGCTTTACTGAAGGGTGCTGTATGCTTTTCTTTTTGTTTAACAGATGGGATTAGCTATGAATCTTGGTGCACTGCACAGTGATATAGATTAAACATGTAATACTGATGACACAGTACCTACAGAACGGATTAACTATAAATGTGGGTCCATTAGAACGTAATGCACATTGTGATACACTCTCCCAGCAATCTCCCTGCAGTTTAACTTCCACTTCTTCACACTGAGATTGGGCCACAAAGTGGGATCAATATGATTAGGCAGAGTTGCCTGAGTATACCTCATTTATCGAGAATCATGACAAATGAATTAGTAACAAATCAAATTTCTCGTTAAATTATTCAGAACTTCGCTCATCTCTAATATCCAGGGCATGCTGAGTCCTGATATTCCTGATGAGCTTCAGGAGCTTATGAATAGTCAGGACTCATCGGCATTCACTGTAGCTGTTCAATACAAGATTTTAGCTAAATGTCAGGTTCAATTAAAGAAATTGAAGAAATTGACCCATTATTATGTTAAGGGGATCTGTTACTAGTTTATGTTACCATTAGTAAGGACACCATAAAAATGGTTACAGATTCCCGATAATAAACTTTTCCCCTTGTGCCTCCTTAAAATATACTAATGCCCTATTTTGCCCACTAACTATATATAATAATGACAATTGTGTCCCCACTACATAAAAAATTCACTTGTGGACCTAAAATATTAAAACATACGAACCTTACCCCGATCCCTTGATGTTTGCTACGAGTCATGTGCCTACCTGTACAGTTAACGTACAGATGAAGGATGCAGTGGCCCTCTTGCATTGCCTGTGCTAGGACGCTAATGTTCTGTACCAAGTCCAGTGTCCTTTATGCCACAGGCCTAAAGTGTCCTGCAGCTTAGAAGAGGGGGGAGGGCGGTTAGTAAGCAAGCTCCCTGCTCCACCATAGTTCTCTTCTTAACTGTCCCTCAAGAGCCAATACAGTTGATACAGAGCTCTTACATAATGGTTCCATAACTACATTTATGCATTCATTAAAAAAAAAAAAGGATACTACTAAAAACAAGGTTCAATAAAGACTTTTTTGTTTATATTTTTAATATTGGGTCACTGGATACATATATTATTAAATTGGAGCAACATACAGTGCAATGCATCCATTTTACATGTTGATCAATGAGGCAAGTACATGCCGCAAACAATATACCAGAAACAGATTAAAAAAAATAAATAATGAAAGACAGTTACACTTGAAACAAGGTACAGTATAATAGAGACTGAAGAAAGCAGAAATTCTGCAAAAAAGTAATATTATCATAAAGATTATATGGGAGGGCTCAGGTATTTTTCCACAGGTATTTTTTATTGCTGAAAGGTAGAGGTAGTTTCTCATGCCTCGCTGTATTTGGAATCTTTGTATGACGTAAAACCTAGCTAACAATAAAGCAGAAATCTTAACATAGCTCTTAGCTCTCTAATTATCGGGGAACTTTCCATGCCTGGTGGAATTTGTACTGTATATACAGAAATAGCTTTTAGGTGGTATATATGTAAGTATGAGTGTATCTAAATATATTCATAATTAGTTTTCTTTCTGCTGAGTGTAACATCCATGGGAGTCTCACAGGACCTGGATGCCAAGTCTAAATTCAGCTCCCAGAGTTCTCTTGCACATCTTACCTGTCAGCCAAATCGCAGTATCTTCGAGGTATGATTCTGTCAAGAAGCAGGCTTCCCGGGAAAACTTGACAATGATTCCTATTCTGTACAGGTCCTAAGAATAAATCTCTTTAGCAGCATTAGCTTGTGCAAAAGCCAAAACTTGGATTACTGCAAGGTATGACCAGATATACAGTAGCTGCTAACGCATAATTAAAAAAGAGGATTGTGGCAGAAAATAACATGTCTACACGATAATCACTTTTAAACTCTTGCTCTTTTAAGAAGCTTATTTTTTCTTTCTGTCTGCACAAAAATGTTGAAATCTCCAAGATGATTTTTAGATGTTTTTTTTTTCAGTTGTTCGGTTACCTCTTCATGACTTGTAATTAATTTGTTCTCCTTGTCGCACATTTCAATCTGTTTCTTCATTTGTGAAATTATTATCTTTCTGAAGAAAAAAGGTCACCAAAATGCACATTAGATTTTATATATAAAGCATTGATCTGGTTTTAGGGAAATGTGTAAAATAAACGACTGCTTCTCCCAATCAATCTTTAAACCTGTTAGGTTTGCTTAATGCGAATCTCCTCTTTTTTATCATCAGGTCATTTTAAGTCAAAAAGTCTCTTCTGATTAAAGTGTTTGGATGCTTTCTGATGAGATTTAAAAAAATGGCAGAAACTGATGTTCAGTGGCATATGAAACTCTAAAATGGAGCATGCAGATTGCAGCTCCGTACTGCTGATGGCTTCCCAGTGTAAAAACACAACATATGGAGGCTGCCATGTCCATAGCTCCCCAGATGGCAGTAGTGACATGATTTAGCCACATTACTGCCTCCCCATTGTGTCCTCTTTTGCACCTGTGTTGAAGGTGTTCAGTTCATGTGTTCCTAAAGAAGATTATGCCACTTGTATATTTGCATGCACTAAACGCTTTTTGCAGTGATGCAGAAGAAAATACAGATGAGTAGGTGGTCACCTAGGTAAATCACCCTAATTGTTTCCATCCTAGGAGCTATGGACATGGCAGTTGCCACCTTCAGTATCTACACAGGGATCCCATAGATAGCCTTTCCACATTGATTTCACGAGAAGGCATCCAATCGCTTTAGTTTTTTTTATATATATATTTTTTCAAGCAGTCTGAACTTTGTTTTTCTCATAACGAGCTCCAAATCCCCTGTATAGACATAGATTTAAAGGGGTTCTTTGGGATTTTCATAATGATAGCCTAGCCTCACCATAGGTCATCAGTATGATACAGGCAGGGGTCTGACTTCTTTCACCCCTGATGATCAGCTGTTTGAGGAAGCCGCATCGCTCCCAGGAGCTCTGGTGAGCACAGCTGCCTTCTCACAACTTACCAAGCACAGCACCATTCATTGGTATTGCAAATCAGCCCTATTCACTTGAATGGCACTGAACTGCTCCTAGGCCATGCGACCAATCAATGTGATGTAACATGGCCTAGGAAGAGACCTAAGCACACACAGATAGCTACAGCCTCTTCATACAGCCGATCCCCAACAATGTGATATTGATGACTTATTCTGAGCAGGGGCATAGCTATAGCACAAGCAGGGGAAGCAGCTTTTATGGGGCCAAAAAACACAGAAGGGGCCCACCTGGGAAGTGGACTGAAATATTTTGTTTTCAGGGCCCCCTCAACAGAATTATACAATAACATTATATACAGTGACAGTATTATACAATGACATTATATACTGTATATACATGTAGAAAAACAGATGGAGCTGCTGCCAGGCCTGATGACAGAGAGCGATCTTGACTAGCCACAGGAGTGGGGGTTGTACTGGAGAAGGGGGTTGTAAAAAAGTTGCTGGGAGGGTGGGAGTGGGTCACCATTCAAAAATTTGCTGTGCGGCTCAGTCATTTCTAGTTATGCCACTTTTCCTGAGCGTAGATGGCAATTATCAAAATCCTGGTGAACCCCTTTAAAAATAATCAGGAGGGCTACCTCAAGTCACTGCTAGTGGGTGTGTCTTGTTATTGAGATTAATATATAGAAGTTAGCTCCAAAAGTGACAGCAGGTAAAGTAGCTTTATCATAGGCGTGCGCAGCCTATTGCATTAGGGTGTGCACCCTAAAGCACAAACACACACCTGCGCGTGTGTATGTATATATATATATATATATATATATATATATTATATACTCACATATATATATACACAAATACACTCTGCATACATACAGTACATACAGACCCGCACTCATAATTATCATTATAAACAAAAAAAAAGTTATATTACCCCCTGTATAATTTACCCTGATACCCCTCAGTTATAATATATAACTGAGGGGTATCAGGGTACATTATATAGGGGACCACTGAGGAGGGTTTGCACTGTAGCAGGGACAGGGTACATACTTTTTTATAATGCGTTATATAACTTATACAGCGGGTCTCAGCCAGGGCACTAGGCAGAATTCTTGTGACAGACTTTTTCTTGTAGACAGTCCGGATCAGAGCAGCTGGGAAAGTTTCAACACTATCACGCAGCCGCTGTCCTCACCTCACTAGCAGGCGGGGCACGCAGCATGACATCAAACTCTGTCGCCCAGACGGGACCACTGCCAGCCTGTGCCTACACACACCGCTCTGCCTCCACCGGGTCCGCCCCCACTATGTGAATTACTAGCCACCGCCTGCCGGCAAACCGCAGGTATTGTATTACAGTGCAGCGGCGGCATGCGTAACAGCCAGTGGCGGATCCAGAGCCTGGTCTTGGGAGGGGCACTTTCCAGATTGTTTTGTGGCGGCGGACAGAAAATAATGTGGTGCTTACTTTTCTCCAACCACCCAGCACCCTTACTCACATAAAACAATGACTGTAAATACTTACAGTTCTGAAGACTCCAGCAGGCTCAGGATCAGTGCTCTGGGCAGCTGGACTCAGGGCTGGAAGTGGGCACCACTCTTCAGTTCAGGAAGGAAACCTATAAGACGCACTGGCTCATAAGACTAGGTTTTAGAGGGGGACAATAAGAAAAAAAATATTTTTCATTACACCTCAGGTCAGACCACCAATCAGACCCCCAATGTTAATCAGACCTCAGGTCAGACCACCGATCAGACCTCAGCTGACAGCCCTAATCAGATCCCCAATCTTAATAAGACCCCAATCAGACCTCAGATCAGACCCCAATGTAAATGACCCCCAATCATACCTCAGATAAGAGCCCCATGCCTCTCATCACCCCCATATCAGCCACCATGCCTCTCATTAGCCCCCTAAATCAGCCCTTATGTCTCTCAGCCCCCATTATCATTCCTTATGCCTCTCAGCCACCATTAGCCCTTATGCCTCTCAGCCCCCATTATGCCTCTCAGGATTCTCAGCTTCCATTATGCCATTGCCTCGCCGAGTCAGCCCAATTTAGGCCTCAGCCCCCCGCCCCATTATGCCTCTCAGCCCAATTTATGCCTCAGCAGCCCCCATTATGCCTCTCAGCCCAATATATGCCTCAGCCCCCCATTATTCCTTTAGCCACCCCGCCCATTATGCCTCTCAGCCCAATTTATGCCTCAGCCCCCCATATTATGCCTCTCAGCCAATATTAGGCCTCTCAGCCCCCCCCCCAATTATGCCTCTCAGCCCAATTTATGCATCAGCCCCCCCATTATGCCTCTCAGCCTAATGTATGCCTCAGCCCCCCCATATTATGCCTCTCAGCCCATATTATGCCTCTCAGTCCTCGTCCCCCCCATATTATGCCTCTCAGCCCCCAGCAGCCTGGTCATTATGCACTGATTGCCCCCAGCAGCCTCAGATAAAATAAATAAAATACTTACCTCTCCAGCTCCTGGACGCTGCTCCTCACGGCACCTCCCGAGATCGTCTTCCTCCTGCTGTCCGCTGGCACGCACAGAGTGACGTCACAGAGCGACTCACGCTGTGCGCAGCCCTGCACAGCAAACAGCCGAGAACGAGGAAGCGGTAAGTACAGATCCTTCACCACTTCCTGGTCCTCCGATACTAATCAATGCTTCAAAAATGGAAGCACTGATTAGTATTCACAGCCTTAAAGGGAAATAAGCGGGCGCAGGGGGGGGGGTGTGGGCCGGGAGCACGGCTTGATTAGGGTGCACCCAGGCCGGCACACCCCATGCGCATGCCTATGAGCTTTATGTTAGAACTTCTAAGCATGGTCATGGTCATGGTCATTTCTAAGCATGGGCTTTTGAGCTCTGTATCAGAAGAACACTCCTAGTGAAATATAAGAAATACAAGAAATTAATAAGCACAGGATGCACAAAATTGCATTCAATGGAGGTCATTCACTTTAAAATGAAATTGTCAAGAGAACAGATCAACAACCTGTTGAGATTTGATACGTGAGAATTTTTTTTACTGTCTATGAAGTTCCATATAACTGAATAGTAGATTAGCAAATTAAAAGTATACAGTAATCCTGTATCTTGATATTTGGTAACTTTTGTGGGTGCAAAATACTTCTATGTATGTGACTTAATCGAAACCAATGTATAAAAAAACTGTATTCTCCAGCTACAGTGGAAATATTGCAACTGGAAAAAGTACCTACACTTAAATACTATTGAGCATACACAGTAGCTATGACAGGGAGTGACCGCTGCATAGAACTACAATGTCTAGTTGTATAATAGAAGGAAGGGAAAGGGATACTTGCAGTAATAAAGTCCTTCATCTTTTGATCACCTCGCACAACCCTGGCCAGTGGCTGAAGGGCTCAGGTAAAAGCCTACAAGTAACTCAATGGGAACTTCTGTCTGACATCACGTGTGTACGGATGACTGCAGAGACCAAACCGCCTCTATCGCATTTTGGAATTCACGGATACCTTCATCATAGATGGAGGTCGATTCTCTCGCCAATTATTTTTTACACCTATGCATAGCCTATTTCGCTCTCTTGATGTAATAATGTGAATGAGCAAATGCAAACTATACCATACAACTGTCCCATCTCCATTAAACATCAAACCAACCATATAATTTGAACATGCTACTTCTCTGGGTATTGGCCACATAATTTTCATTGTACTGAAAAGTAAACACTCGTCCATCCTAATATAAATGTACGTGATAACGTTCAAAAAGCAGTGTTCTACCATATCCCTAAAATCCACAAGTCGAAAAGTAGTCCAAAGGGTAGGACCATTACAGCCTTACATCAAATCTGTCTAAATACTCATTTGTGGATGTTTTATTGCAGGGATGTGCTTAAGCTCTCCCTATTAGCTAAAAGACCCTAAACATATTTTACTAACTTTATATATGGCCAGATTGCGAGAAAAATACATCTTGAGGACTCCTCGCTATATACCATAATTGAAAATACGAAGGGTAAGCAGGATTAAAGCTCCTGCTCTTGCAATCTTGCAATCTAGAGGAGAAGACAGAAGTGGTTTGTTCATGCAGTGAAGTGAAAAGAGGAAGTGGCTACGTCACTTCCTCTAGTGGGTATCTTTGGCCTAGCAGACCCTGATCAGCTCTGCTTGTGTACAATGCCCCCACAGACGGCTGTTTTCCTCAGTACCAGGGTTCTTTTGGATGTCCCAGTTACAGTGGAAAAGGGCAAAATACAAGCATTCCTTACAGGTCTTTAAATTAACTTTTGGGAAACATATTGTGTGTGAAAAATATATTTAAAAAAGTAATAAAAATACCATAAAATTGAAATAAAATAATGGAAATGCCTAGGCCAATCAAAACTGTTGCCATAGTCACAAAACAATACATATTATATATCAAAATGACGGACAAAAAAAGGGATCCATTTTTAATAATTTATTTTGGTGTCTGTTTGCATATTTAAAGAATAAGGAGCTGTAGTTTGGAAAACATATGATTTTTTTTTATTTTGTAAAGAAAAAAAATCTCTCTAAAAAAAGCATATTAATGAAAAGTCTTAGGTGTCATTTAAAACAACTTAGAAAAAAAATATTTTGGTAGCTAAATAAAAATGTTAGGACCTTTAAACCACCACATGTGCTAAATCACAAAAAGGTCTCTGGTCATTAAGGCCTTTTCATTAAAGGGTTAAGGAGTGTAGCTCCAGAAAGGTCAAGCTTTAAAGTGGTTATTGTTCCACAGGATAGGGGGATAACTATCTGATTAGTGGGATACAACCACTTAGACCTATCTAATCCTTAGAATGGGGGCTCTATTTTCCTATCTGAATAGAGTGGCAGGTCTAGCATGCCTGTTGCCATTCCATTCAATCTCTATGGGACTGCGGGAGATAGCCCTTGTCATTCTCCAACAGTCTCAACGTAAATGGAGCAGCAGTGCATATGCTCAACCCCTACCAATTAGATAGGCATCCTCTATCCTGTCGATAGGGGATCATTTGTAAACTTGGCACAACCCCTTTAATGTAAAGTATGTAATATAATAAATTAATTGTTGAAATAAATGCCTACGTATTTTTTACTATATAGGTTTAATTATATTGTTAAGGAGAGTCCTTTTAAGTGAGACACACCTAAGAAGTATGTCTTGTCAGCTTATTAGTTACTTATTTTGCTACTGAGTTCTCAAGTTTATTGGTAATAGCAGACAGACATCTAGACTGGAAGGTACATTATGTATGGTTGCTTTGTGTTTACTTTTTATTCAGGTGACTGGCACAACTACAAAGAAGAATGGACTTTACGCAGCCATCATTAATTTATGTGTTAATCAGTCGTAGCCCTTGTCTTAGTATAAAGAATGAGAATCTTAAAACACCAAATACCTGCCTTAAAATTCCACAGACAACAAGCCTAATAAAGTGTATTTTGCTGCTGAGCTTCCCTTTAACTGCGGGACTTTGCTTTTGCTGAGGCAGCAGTCCTGAGAATGAGACATTCTTCATGAGAGAACTATTGATTTGTTGGATTGTAGCTGATATTTTACAAAACACAAGAGATCCATCAAAAGGTTGAAAACATGATCCTGTAATGTCTAAGGTTTTATTGCATATATACGATGTGTGCAGGCCTAGTGATTTATAAGTTATTGCTGTCAGAGATTTTTACTCTCATTATTTTATCTTATAAAATAGTAGTGCTGTTATTTTCCCTCATGTCCTGAATATAATTTTGTGAACACACAAGATGCGGGATGCTCTCACCATATTTTTTCCTTATTAACTATATTTTATTTTCTTATTTTATATTTTTCTATTTCTTTTTACTTCTTTACTTTACATGATTACGCGGATATGTGTTTTACCTGAGCTGCTAACACAACAGTTTCTAAAATAGACTTGCCTTCCAGTAAGGACCTGCACATAAGAAAACCAAAATAGAAAATGATGGACATTTGAAAGGGTGTTATGAGCATGCTCTGTGCAGGTCACTGTGTGGGAGGTGGGTGGTGAAGACAAGTTGTCTCCATCTACTGTTAATGTTGTCATATTGTCCTCTCTCTCGATCTTTAATATCAACATGTTACCTTTCATTGTAATCCTGCCCTCTAGAAATAATGAGATGACTGATGACCCTTGTTACTGGGTACAAAGCACAATCTGATAAGTGGCAGGAAGTGTAAGTGTATTATGAACATTCACTGGCGTGAGCTATTTTTGTTTTCTCCCTCAGTCAGCTGTAAATAACTTGCCTATATACATCTTTTTAATGCAGCTAACCCTTTTTCCAGCGACCAGAGCAATAGGATTAGTCTTAGCCGGCTCTTTTCTTCAATGTTAAAATGGTTTCCAGAACTACAGTTTTGGTACCTATCTTTAAGATATGCCGTTAATATCAGATAAGTGGGGTCTAAACCCCCGTCACATCAGAAAATTGAAGGGGCTGTGGCACTCCACCAATGACTTGCCCCTTTTCTAGGGGTAAGACATTAATATGCTAGTGTCGGAGAATCCACTAGGAGAAGGTCCAAAAGTCCAAGTCTCTAGCCAAACACAAGTGACCTAGAGACTGAGGTAAATTGAAAAGTTGGGCTTATATACTTCATAGACCTCTGGTCACACAGTAGTTCCTCTTCAATGTTTCCTCAATAAAACCACTCTGAAACCATTGCAAAGTTTTATATTAAATACTCACCAGACTTTTGAAAATGAAATAGAATATTTTCTCAAGAAGTACTTGAGTGTTTCAGTTCAATTTTGTCTCTCAGCTGAAGTATAACCCAATTTATCATTTAGATGTGTTTTCTTTCAGACTTATATGGCATAAAATCTGACAGATGATGTATTGTAGCATCTGTAGCAATTATAATTACATTGACACAATGTGGGCTTTTTTCTGCACAAAATATAATACAGAATGTAGTCAAAGACATAGCCTAAAGTGCAGTTGTGTTACTGAGCATGCCTAGTGTGGTGGGTTGTGGTTAAAACACAAAAGCAATGGTGGATTATAATAGGTGCGTTTGGTTTGGCAGCTCCGGGTACGGCATCGCTGGGTGGCCCAACGCCGGTCCAAATGCTCACATACTGAGAACATGGGAGTGTATAGTTCCCTGCCACGCCGATCACTGCTATAGGCTTCAGGACTAGTAGGCCTGAAGCCAAAGCGGTAGTAAAATCCCGGCACAGGCGGGTGTGATGACATCATTGCTCACCTGTGCCAGGACGCAGCACAGTGACGTGTGAGTGCCTGTCTACCATTTACGTTATGAGCGAGCGCCAGGAGTCTGGGACATAGGTAAGTATAAGCTTTAATTTTTTTATGTGTGCCAACTTTGGGGGACATTACTGGGGGCACAAGAGGATATTACTGAAAGGACGGGGGGATAAATTACCACATGGGGAGCAAACTACTATATTGGGCCAGTGTGGGGGAAAATTACGATTCTGGGGGCAGTCAGGGGGAAAATTAATACTGTGAGGGCAGTGTCGGGGAAAATTACTACTGTGAGGGCAGTGTCGGGGAAAATTACTACTGTGAGGGCAGTGTCTGGGAAAATTACTACTGTGGGGGCAGTGTGGAGGACAATTACTACTGTGGGGGCAGTGTGGAGAAAATTACCACTATGGGGGAAGTGTGGGGGACAATTACTACTGTGGAGGCAGTGTGGGGGACAATTACTACCGTGGAGGCAGTGTGAGGGACAATTACTACTGTGTGGGAGCAGTGTGGGGAAAATTACTGTGTGAGGGCACTGTGGTGATAATTATTACTGTGAGGGCAGTGTGGGGGAAAGTACTACTGTGGGAGTAGTGTGGGGGAAAATTACTACTGTGGGGGCAGTGTGGGGAAAATTACTACTGTGGAGGCAGTGAGGGTAAACTTACTGTGTGGGGGCAGTGTGGGGAAAATTACTACGATATGGGGGTAGTGTAAAGGATGTTGCTATTGGGGAAGAACTGTAGGGGCATTTCTATTACATGGACATGTTAGGGGACATTATTTTGGGGAGACACTATGCAGGGATTATTACCTGGAGCACAATATATGGTGTTACCTGTATTATTACTGGGGGCACACTAGAGGACAATATAATTGCTGTAGACACCATAGTGACATTTGGGGGTCATTTATCAAACTGGTGTGAAGTAGAACCAGCTTAGTTGCTCATAGCAACCAGATTCCACCTTTAATTTCTGACAGCTCCTTTGGAAAATGAAAGGTATAATCTGGTTGTTTGCTGTGGGCAACTAAGCCAGTTCTACTTTACACCAAACTCTGTAGAAATGAGATGCGGCAGAAAGAATTAGTCATGGCGGTCTGAATCAACGGAGGAGAAGAGGAAAGAGAAGATCTACATTACAGGATATGTCACTGGATGTAAGAGGTATGTTGTGCTGTATTCTCTTATATGTAGTGCTGGCTCACTTCTGTGACCTGCATCCCATCTTCTAATTTATCTTCTATTTTAAATTTGGCAACAAATTGTTTTATTTGACTCCTACATTTTTCAGTTTAGGAGCCAATGGATCCTGGGTGTTTTTGCAGTCCTATTTAACACTACAGATAACATACTGTAAAAGGGTTCTCTGGGATTTATATATTGATAGCCTATGCTCTGGATAGGTCATCAATATGAGATTAGTGGGGGTCTGAATCCTGGCACCCCAGCCAATCAGCTATTTAAGAAGACCTCAATGTTCCAGTGAGCGCCACACCTCCATACCTTACTCCTCTTTGCTCCTTACCAAGCACAGCTCTGTCCATTTGATACTACTGTGCTTGGTATTTCAGATCAGCCTCAATCACTTGGATGGGACTGAGCTGCACCTAGGCCACTTGAATGATGAATGTGATGTCATATAGCCTAGGAAGAGACTGTGCCGCCCATGAAGCACCACAGCCTCTTCATTTAGAAAAAAAAAAACTAAACTAAAATTGAGGGAGGGGCCCGAGTTGGATAGACAGCCCCGGGGCTATCATACACTTAATCTACCCCTGCACAAGAGGCATTAGTATTCGGTGTAATGCATACATGCTAAATGGAATATTGTTGACAAAGTAAAGCTAGTAATTGTCAATTTTGGAGTGTTTTGTGTTTATAACCCAGGAAAATGCTGTACTTAAAGTATTAAACTGATTAGATTTCATCGAAAATAAAGAATTTGCATTATGCAAAGCTAGGTGACAAATTTTCACCTACTAATTGGTTCTCCAACAGCCTATCAAGGAAATAAAATACCTATTTCTCACTTCTTGATGCCTCAGAAAATCATTTTTTACTTTGGGTGAGAAGGAGAACGAGAAAAATGTATCCGGTGATCCTCTTATATGTAGGGAGTCGGGACATAGGCACCAGCATTTTTTTTTATACAACATCTGTAATTTGACTGTGCCTATCTAATAGAGATCTGTACCAGAAGAAGGTAAATGTAAATACATTAGTACAAAACCAGAATTTCCGATTGATTTCTAAAAATACATTTTCCAAAAAACATGTAAAATCTGCATTATTTTCGTAAATAAGAAGTTGACACAGTTGCCAAAGTTTAATATGTTTGTTTTAATTACAAAGATATTGACATTTTAATGTTTTTTTGGTAGCTTGTTTTATTGTAAAAGTGACAAGTGGTGCCTAATTAGTTTTTCATTAGCTTTACAGTAAACTGTCATTCTAGCTTGAATAAGCTGGCATAATGACAGCAGGTCATCAGTTTCTGAGACATTACTTTAAAACTTAAATGGGTTGTCCAGCCAGTACATATTGATGACTAGGGGTGCAATAAACCTCCTTAGTAGGGATCAGCAAATCAACTTCCGATGAACAATCCGAAGTCAATTTGCATAAAAGTTTGTTCCAATAATGTACGAAGCAGGAGCTCCGTACAGCATTAGAATGTATTGGCTCCGATGAGATAAAGTTATTGCTTTGCGAATTCTCGCGAGACTTTGGGTAATAACTTCATAAATTAATTTGTACTGTAAAAAAACATTTCCCGAACTCGGGTTTGGTTCCAATGTACAACTGGCTTGGACTAGCCCATAGGGTTACAGGTCATTGTCCCGGTGGGCCCCTGAGCAAGGCGGGCCCCTACTCACCCACCCCTGCACAAGTGGCACATAGCACAGTAGACTTACTGCACTACATACATATATTTCATTTACAGCACCTCAAACTATAAAAAACATGATAGAATATTAAAGAAACCACCCAGTTTCTTATTTTAGACACGATCAGATAGCTGAGATGACTTCTAGGTATAGAGGAACGGTGCCAGTATCCTCTTTTTCCCAGGACCTACCTTCTCTAAGTTGTTGCAGGGACCCCCATATTCAATCATATGTTAGCATCTTGCTGCTATGTGAGTTGGTAATATTTGAATGTATCCGTATGTTGGGCCCCCCGAAATAAATTTTACTGGTGGGCCCTATGCACCCCAGTCTGACACTGGAGAAAAAAGTGGGTATAACTAGGGGGCACAATGTGGGCATAACTACTTTGAAGGGATGTGATGAGTGTATAACTACTGTAAGGCAGCACAGTGTGGGCATAACTATTGTAATGGGGCACAATGTGGGCATAACTATTGTGAGGGGGCACAATGTGGGTAGAAATACTCTAAAGAGATGCAATGAAGGCATTACTACTGTGAGAGAGCATAATGGGGGCATAACTACTGTGAAGGAGTAATGTATGGGGGTTTGGGTTCCAGATAAAAGGACCACCCCGGGTGTGGGTTCCAGATAAAAGGACCACCACCTTAGGAATGCCACTGTTTGTGGCCATTATATCACTTATATCTGGCATTTTTTTGCAGATATAAGTGATATAAGTGACTTGCTGAATGTCTAGTTTGCAGTCCTCTCAAACATGGTGGGTGGAGACTAGCTGCTATCAACTGCTTACATAGAAAGTCAGGGAAAATCTCCTTCCTAATTGTCTCACAGTTACTCAGAAGCAGTCCCAGAATAATGGAGGACATTACAAATAAGTAATGACATGTATTTTTGTAAATGAAGCACTTATGATGGGCATTAACCTTTCTATGTAGCTGTCCGCCTATCCTATGCCTGTCTCAATCATTTCTGTTCACTCCTCCCGCCTCTCTTCTCCATAGACTTGTATTTACATATGTAGTATGATCCTCCTGCTGAGATGATCTGTCCTGGATAGGAAAAAGGCATTTTTCAAAGTGAAAAGCAAATAGTAGGAGAAGAGGTGATAATCAGCTGAAACCAGGAGAACTAGACATTTCTCGCTGATAAAATATATTGCAAAGCGTCTTGTGATCGCTTGTACTATTGATTGACTCAAACTTTTGTGAAAAGTTAGGGACCATTTAACATACAAAAATTAACAGAAAAATTAACAGATTTAAACCCTAACTTAAATGACATGTCATACGCATCCCCTTAATGCAGTGCTTCTCAATTATTTTCTGTCATGCCCCCCCTAGGAAGAAGAAAACATTTACGCCCCAGCGACTGTAAATAGTATCATTTGTCTATAAAATTGTTATAAGTACACCAATCTCCCCACAGGTGAGGGCCATTAACCCCCCCCCCCATATCATGTGCAGGCTCCATTAACCCCCCTCCCCAATCATGTGCAGGGTCCATTAACCCCCCTCCCCAAATCATGTGCAGGCTTCATTAACCCCCTCCTCCCAATCATGTGCAGGCTCCATTAACCCCCCTCCCCCCAATCATGTGCAGGCTCCATTAACCCCCCTCCCCAAATCATGTGCAGGCTTCATTAACCCCTCCCCCAATCATGTGCAGGCTCCATTAACCCCCTCCCCCAATCATGTGCAGGCTACATTAACCCCCTCCCCAACCATGTGCAGGCTCCATTAACCCCCTCCCCAATCATGTGCAGGCTATATTAACCCCCTCCCCAATCATGTGCAGGCTCCATTAACCCCCTCCCCAATCATGTGCAGGCTCCATTAACCCCTCTCCCCAATCATGTGCAGGTTACATTAACCCCCCTCCCCAATCATGTGCAGGCTACATTAAATTAAACCCCCCCCCAATACTTACCTCCCTGGAAGCGCTGGATGCAGGCCTCTTCCGGCCTGTGTCCCGCTCTGCACTCTGCTCAGGCGGCGCGATGACGTCATCGCGCCGCCTGAACCGCTCTGATAGTCTGCCGGCACAAGGCCCGCAGCCTATCAGAGGAGCAGGGGAGAATTTTTATCGCGAATATCGTAACTTCGATAATTCATGAATATTGTGAATATAGCGCTATATATTCGCAATTTCGAATATTCGTTTTTTTTTCTTTTTTTATTTGTTAATCCTTGTTGCTCTCTGGTTGTCTTCCCACTTCCCAAACTGTTCTTACCTGTCCGAAGGATTCCTGGCTCCCTGCCCGCTCCAGTTAATGCCTGTTGCTGCTTCTGCCGACTTCCTGTGTGCATGGAGCGTCCCCATCCCAATGGGAACGCCTCCATGCTAAAATGTACTGTTGGATGTGAGAATCACGATCTCACAAATCTGACTAAGTTGTAATCGCAATGCGATTAATATAACCTGAATCATTTGCATTGCGATATTCGTTATATTCTAGCAATACAACCATTAGGAACCCAGCTTTAAGTTGAATTCGCAATACGAACATATACTTGCATTGCGAAATCAACTTAGAGCTGAGTTCCTAATGGCTGTATTGCTACAATATAACGAAGATAGAGAATATAGTGCTATATTCGTGAATTCGTGATATTCGTCATCTTCGTTATATTCTAGCAATACAACCATTAGGAACTTAGCTCTAAGATCAATTCGCAATGCAAGTATATGTTCGCTTCGCGAATGAAACTTACAGCTGGGTTCCTAATGGTTGTTGCTAGAATATAACGAAGATTGAGAATATAGTGCAATATTCGTGAATTCGGGATATTCGTCATCTTCGTTTTATTCTAGCAATACAACCATTAGGAACTTAGCTCTAAGATCAATTCGCAATGCAAGTATATGTTCGCTTCGCGAATGAAACTTACAGTTGGGTTCCTAATGGTTGGTGCTAGAATATAACGAAGTTCGAGAATATAGTGCTATATTCGTGAATTCGTGATCTTCGTTATATTCTAGCAATACAACCTTTAGGAACTCAGATCTAAGTTGTAATCGCAATGCGATTAATATAACCTGTTGTGACACAGTGAGAGGTTTGGTGGTAAAAAACAGGTATTTTCCTCTCAGCCTGTGCTGCTGGGTTGATTGCAGCCAGGTGAGGGCAAATACTGGACCGGATTTTAGGTGCGGTCCAGGTTTTTTTGGGTTAATACCTAGCTGACTTTAAAAGACAGCTGGGTTTATGCAAAGCTCTCTTTGTGTGTGGGATCTGAGCCCTGTGCTGGGCTGAAAAGCTGAGACCTGTGTGTCAGGAGAACAGGCCATGTAAAGACGGTCAGTGGACTTTTTGTGTTGCCGAGCATTCAGCCAGGTGTGAACTGACACCTAGGATTTGAGGTGATTTAACCTGGAAACTGCTGGTGTTCCGTGGAGCTCTCAGGGCTGGAAGCAAGAGCTTGCAAAGAGGCGTGCAGTCTGCCTGGAAGCCTGAGGTTGGACTTTCCTGCGGCTGGGCTGACAGCCAGGTGCGAACACGCACCTAAACCACACAGGTGAATTTGATTCCGTCTTGGACTTTTGTTTTGCCTCAAGTTTTTGCTATGTGTGTGAAGTAACACTAAGTGACTGTTTTGAGTTCTGTTTGTGCAAGTGTGAAATAAAACACTGTTTGCTGCACTACCTGGACTCCCTTTGCCTCTATACTGCACCCGCACCACTGTCTACCAGAGCAACTCCCCACACTGTATATAACCCGCATTGCGATTGCAACTTAGATCTGAGTTCCCATTGGTTGTATTGCTAGAATATAACAAAGATTAGGAACTCAGCTCTAAGTTTAATTCACGATGTGAATATAAATTCGCGTAACATTCGCAATATATATAATAATATTCGATTTCGATGAATATATGACGAATATTCAATTGAATATGGCACCTCCCGCTCATCACTAATATTAAAGTGTAACTGTTGTGTCAGGTAATTTTTCAGAATAAGCTGTGATATTTGTGTACATGAGGAATGACACTATTTCTGGCCATTATATGACTTGTATCTGACATTTTTAGCACTTTCCCTTTGCAATCTGTCTATACATCTAGAATTACAAATTCTAGATTTTTATGAGTTGTTTGATGTAGACTAGCTGCTTAAAAATGGGATACTGCTTTGTAACGCTCTGTAGCACAACCTTAAAAGCAGCAGCATTAATTGAAAACATTACACAGCAGTATTGTGTACATTAGATGTGTGTCCAGCAGTAAAGTCAGTAAATCACTTACAAACAAGCTACAATCTCTTAGTTAGACTCTCTTTCACTATAATGTCTCCAGCAGTCCCTTCCTCCCCCTCAACATATATAGATCTTTTAGTCCACCTTCACTGAAGACAGATAGGAGCAAAGTATTGAGTGCTGCTGAAGAGAAAGAGGAGCATGAGAGGAGTCTGATAAGAGGAGGAAGAATCTTTCTCTGACAAGATACACTGCATTCCAAAGTTTCTTATATTTACTTGTACTATTCTATTATTTATGGAAAAAAATGAAATAATAGTTACTCTTTAACCTAAAGACTAGAAGACAGAATGGAAAGTTTACTTACTAAGATATGTATTGTAAGATGAGAAACTTTGTAAGAAAAAAGATTATGTGATACAGTGTCATGAGCCGTCTATACTAAAGAAGTATACTGTGTGTGTGGCAGATATATATATACATATATATCTATATATATATATATATATATATATATATATATATATATAGTGGGGATTTGCTCAGGTAGACAGGTTAGCGGACGCAGTATAGAGGCAAGGACCCAGGTAGTAACTCAAACTTCAGTGTTTTATTTACACTCAGAAAAAAACAGAGTAGTCACCCACCCAGCACTTTGACTACTCCCAGTAAAAGCTGTCCCGGATCAGCTATAGTAGCCATGCTACCTATCAAAAGTGTCAAACAGCTACTGCTGCTGACATGAAAAACGGCTCTTACTCCACCGAGGCCAGGAACCTCGGTGACACGTATCTATCGTCCACAATTATTCCCCGTGCCTTCTTACATACCTCCCCCTTTGTTCAACCCTGCGGGGTTGAACACACGTCAAACAGTGCACTCGGGACAAGGCATCCGCGTTTCCCTGCAAGCGGCCTGCCCTGTGTTCTATGGAGAATTTAAAATTCTGTAAGGCCAGGAACCACCGGGTGACTCGGGAATTCCTCTCTTTGGCTTGGCTCATCCACTTGAGAGGGGAGTGGTCAGTCACCAGACGGAACTTCCTCCCCAACAGATAATAGCGGAGAGACTCGAGTGCCCACTTGATAGCCAGGCACTCTCTCCCACTATACTGTACCTAGTCTCAGCTGGGGTGAGTTTACGGCTGAGGAAGACAACGGGATGCTCCTCCCCGTTGACTTCCTGAGACAGTACAGCACCCAGGCCAACCTCAGAGGCGTCGGTCTGAACTATAAACTCCCTCTTGAAATCGGGTGTCACCAAAACCGGGGACCCACACAGGGCCGATTTCAAGGCGGAGAAAGCCCTTTCTGCCTGCTCATTCCAATGGACCGTCACTGACTTCCGCCCCTTCAAGAGGTCTGTCAATGGTGCCGCTAAAGTGGCAAAATGGGGAACGAACCTCATGTAATAGCCCACCATGCCCAGGAATGACTTTACCTGCCTCATGGTGACAGGTCGGGGCCAACTCCGTATTGCCTCTATTTTGTTTACTTGGGGCTTGATGACCCCGCGCCCAATGACATACCCAAGATACTTTGTCTCCTCTAACCCTATTGAGCACTTCTTTGGGTTAGCGGTCAGTCCGGCCTTCCTAAGGGCGTCCACTACAGCCTGCACTTTGGGTAGATGACTTTCCCAGTCGCCACTGTGGATGATGATGTCATCCAAGTAAGCCGATGCGTACCGACGATGTGGACGAAGTACAATGTCCATGAGTCGTTGGAACGTTGCGGGGGCACCATGCAGACCAAAGGGTAAGACTTTATACTGATACAGCCCCTCAGGGGTGATGAAAGCAGTTTTATCTTGGCAGCCTCAGTCAAGGGTACCTGCCAGTACCCTTTGGTGAGGTCCAAAACAGAAAAATACCTGGCTTGGCCAAACCTTTCAATCAGCTCATCCACCCGCGGCATGGGATACGCATCAAACTTGGAAACTTCGTTTAGTTTGCGGAAATCGTTACAGAACCATAACTTCCCATCGGGCTTGGGAATTAAGACTATTGGATTAGCCCATTCACTTTTAGACTCCTCAATGATATTAAAGCGAACCTGTCACCTGCTTTTTACCTCTTAAGCTGTTAACTGTACCTTATAGATCTTTGTAACCTTGTTTCCAAACAGGTGTTGTTCGTTTTTCTGGGCTTTATATTACTGAAAAAATCACTTTATAATCTGCTCTGCTGCGTCTGAAGTCACCAGACAAGTCAAGGAGGCAGACCCTCCTTGACTGCTGGATGCGACTCCCCCGCCCTAACCCCGCCTCTCATCCCTATGATTGACACTAGCTCTTCTGCCCGGGACCGCGCTGGTCTCGGCGGCGCATGCGCCGTCTGCCTTCATAGCAGCGCGATCCCGAGCCTCGCACTCAGTGAAGCGCGATCCCCTTGCTAGATCGCGCTTCTCTCCTCTCTAGCCGGGCCGCTGGTGAAATGCAGATCACTCAGCGTGAGGCTCGGTATCGCGCTGCTATGAAGGCAGACGGCGCATGCGCCGCCGAGACCAGCGCGGTCCCGGGCAGAAGAGCTAGTGTCAATCATAGGGATGAAGGCGGGTTAGGCAGGAGTCGCATCCAGCAGTCAGGAGGGTCTGCCTCCTGACTTGTCTGTGACTTAGACGCAGCAGACAGACTATAAAGTGATTTTTCAGTAATATAAGCCAGAAGCAACAACACCTGTTTGAAACAGGTTCAAGATCTATAAGGTACAGTTAACAGCTTAAGAGGTAAAAAGCAGGTGACAGGTTCGCTTTAAGTTTCAGCATTAGCTGCACTTCCTCCGAGATGGCTTGTCGCCGAGCCTCGGGTACCCGGTATGGTTTTAACCGGACTCTTGCCTGAGGCTCAGTGACAATGTCATGCCGGATTAGGGAAGTGCATCCAGGGAGGTCCGAGAACACATCAGTGTTCCGACTAATGAATTCCCTAGCTTCCTGAGCCTGTTTAGGGGAGAGGGTGTCAGCAATTTTTACTGTGACCACCGCTTCTTTTTTATCATATATAGGGGCTGGAACTTCTTCTCCTAGAAAACTCGGCCGTGAGCTATCACCTGAACTGGTCTCCCTAGCTTTCCAAGGTTTAAGTAAATTCACATGGTACACCTGCTCCGGCTTTCGCCGCCCTGGCTGGTGTACCTTGTAGTTTACTTCCCCAACTTTTCGAGTACTTCGTAGGGTCCCTGCCACCTAGCCAGGAACTTATTGTCCACTGTCGGAACCAGAACCAAAACCCGATCTCCCGGGTTAAAGTACCGGACCCGAGCCTGCCTATTATAGACCCGACTCTGAGCTTGCTGCGCTGCCTCCATATGTTCTTTTACCAGCGGTAACACCGCTTCCATGCGTTCCTGCATCTGGGTGACATATTCCACAACACTTTTATAGGGTGTGGGTTGCTGCTCCCATGCCTCTTTGGCTATGTCCAACAGCCCGCGAGGATGCCTGCCATATAGCAGTTCGAAGGGCGAGAAGCCAGTAGAGGCCTGGGGCACTTCTCGCACTGCAAACATCAGATAGGGGAGAAGGAGGTCCCAGTCCTTCCCATCCTTAGCCACCACTCGTTTTAACATATTTTTAATGTTTTATTAAACCTTTCAACCAGGCCGTCAGTTTGCGGATGATAAGCGGACGTCCGTAGCAATTTAATGTGCAGCAACTTACAGAGTTCCCTCATGACCTTGGACATAAAAGGAGTCCCCTGGTCAGTCAGAACCTCTTTAGGTAGGCCCACGCGGAAAACATCTCCATCAACTCCTTCGCTATCAGTTTGGCCGATGTATGTCGCAAGGGCACCGCCTCAGGGTACCAGTGGCATAGTCTAGGGCGACCAAGATATGTTGGTGCCCTCTAGTGGACTTCGATGCGGGGCCTATAAGATCCATAGCTATTCTCTCGAACGGAACCTCGATAATCGGCAGAGGCACAAGGGGACTACGGAAATGTGGCTGGGGGCTAGTTATCTGGCAGGTTGGGCAAGACTTACAAAATAGTTCTACTTCTTTGAACACACTGGGCCAGTAAAACCTCTGTAATATCCGGTCCTGCGTCTTCTGCCATCCCAGGTGTCCCCCAAGAACATGCTGGTGGGCTAGCTCCAACACGAGTTTGCGGTGCGCTTTGGGCACCACCAGCTGTTCAATATGCTCACCCCGCAGCTGGTTTACCCGATACAGCATTCCCTGGTGAACAACAAACCGGGAAACACCGACTCAGCCCCAGGTTTTTGGGGTTCACCATCAATTATTATCACATTCTCCCAAGCCCGGGATAGGGTGGGATCCCGGTGTTGTGCGGTGCCGAAATTTTTCGCCAGAGGCGTTGAGGTCTGCCAACTCAGGTCCCGGTGGCAAATCCTCCACGTCTCCCACCATTACATTCAGTGGGGTTATCTCCCCCTCTTCCACCGAAGTGGTGGTCACCGCTACCGCTGGCCCTTCGGTCTCGGGTTCCCAGGGTTCTGGTCTCCCCCTGAGCCAGGCCACTCTGCTAGGGTTCCATCTGCCTCCCGGGCAGTGGTGACTTTCGTATCCAGCCAGAGCGCTGGGAAACCAGGAAGTCTCTCCCAATTATAAGTTCATACTGTAATTTTGTAGCGACGGCCACCTCATGAACCCACCTGCCAGCCACAGTTGATAGAGACCAGGGCGGTGGGATAGTCCTTTAAGTCTCCATGAATACACACCACCCCGACCTTTCGGCCAGTATACTCCGTGGGTCGCACGAGGGCAGCTCTTACCAGAGACACCAGACTCCCTGAATCCAGCAGTGCCACCGCCAGAGTGTCCCCCACTTCCACCTGACACAGGTGGCTATTGTCTATAGTCTCAGAGACACCTGTGGCACACAGCTTCCGGGCATACAATGAATGGCGGTAACCATAGTTCGTATCCATGGGTTCAGCCCGATGGGGACAGTTGGCCCTTATGTGTCCAGGCTCCCGACACTGCCAGCAGACCACTGGGGCTGGGTCTGCAAGGGTACATCCTGGGCGGGTTTGGCCGGCCGCCGGGTCTGGGGTGGAGATTTCCGGGGTTTGACTGGCCCCCTCCCAAAGAACCCCACTGCAGGTTTCTGGTGGCCTCATATCGCTCCACCAGGTCGACCATCTCTAAGGCATTCCCAGGTGACACCTGGCCGATCCAGTGCTGGAGAGGGTATGGCAAAGCCCTCCAGAATACATCTGCTAACAGACGGTCTAACATAGCAGTAGGAGTCAGTATGTCTGGCTGCAGCCATTTTGCAACCGATGTAGCAATTCATAGTATTGTGGTCTGGCGGGTTCAGCCGGGTTAAACTCCCACTGATGCACCCGCTGGGCCCGGACCAAAACATTCACCCCAAGTCTTGCCAGGATCTCACCTTTCACGGTCGGGTAGTCAGCTGCTTGATCATCTGGGAGGTCAAAAAACACTTGCTGGGGTCCAGACGCCAGGAACGGAGCGGCGACCTCAGCCCACTGTTCTCGGGGTAATTTCTCCCTCACGGCCACCTTCTCGAACACTGCCAGATAGGTCTCAACATCATCCGAGGGGTCATCTTAGGGATCGCTGCACGGACAGCTTTCCGGGCATCGTGGACGTACTGGGATGCTCCTGTCGCTTGTAAGGCCATCACCTGCTGAAGTAGTAGCTGGTTGGTCTCCTGCTGCTGCTTGTTGGCCTCCCGCTGCTGCAAGTTAGCCTCCACAAGGGCTTTTACAACCGCCTCCATTTTGTCAGGGAACACAGGCTGCAACTTTGCCGGCTTAATAAAGGACATATGTTTAGAAAAACAAAAATATTTCGGCCTTCACGCCAGCCTCACTGCTTTCTGCCCGCATCCGACACCAAATGTGGGGATTTGCTCAGGTAGACAGGTTAGCGGACGCAGTATAGAGGCAAGGACCCAGGTAGTAACTCAAACTTCAGTGTTTTATTTACACTCAGAAAAAAAACATAACAGTCCTTGTGCTTGTTCACACAGCCAAACAAAACAGAGTTCACCTGAAGTCCTAGGTGTTGCTTCACACCTGCCTGAGAGCTCAGCAACCCCAAAGTTCAATGGCAGGCTTCCAGGCGGCCTGCACGCCTGTTTGCAGTCTTTAGTGTTCAGCCCAGAGGACTCCACAGCTTCACTGTCAGGATGGAAGATAATCCACACACCTGACAGTGCTGCCTGAGCTTTATAGCCCAGCCAAAACCCGGCCTGGAACATGGGGAGTAGTCACCCACCCAGCACTTTGACTACTCCCAGTAAAAGCCGTCCCGGATCAGCTATAGTAGCCATGCTACCTATCAAAAGTGTCAAACAGCTACTGCTGCTGACATGAAAAAAACGGCTCTTACTCCACCGAGGCCAGGAACCTCGGTGACACGTATCTATCGTCCACAATTATTCCCCGTGCCTTCTTACAATATATATATATATAGAAAATGGAAATTCCACGGCACTTCCCAAAAATAGATACGTGTTTATTTCACCAGATGCAAGTTTTGCTTCCCACATGGGAACCTTTTTTAAGCAGTGACAAATTCATGGTGCAAATTGCATATATTTATACCACACATGTGATTATTGGATAACTAAAACAATCAAGTACAAAAATATAAAAAGTACATGATTATAATATTAAAAATACATATAAAACAGTGTATAATATGTATACATTCATATATGAAATATCCAAAATGTGCATATAATCAAATGTACAAAATCACAAAATTCACAAGTGATCCATAATTCATTAATTAAAAACAAATGTGAATAACCCCTGGTTGTGTTTAAAAACATAATTGATGTGTGGGGGGAGGAGGAGAAACCATACCTGTCAGCATAGAAACACCATGAGACACAGCATCTCAATAGTACAATTGCGGATGTCAGAAGCACCTGTGATGATCATGTAGGAGGTGAAGTCACGTGACTAAACATCACATGATGCATCCTGATCACATAGCCGCTTCCATCCAGAGCATCACACTATGCTGCCTAGACTAAAGCACATGATAATAGTCACGGGATCAAACAAGATTATAGCCGTAGTAAGAATAAATATTCATTGAAAATTAACCCCTCTTTTTCATTCACAACTCAGTTACAAATAATATGTGTAAAAAATGTAAAGAAATAAGTATACTAATAAACAACTGAGTACCTGCCCCTCTCCGGGATAGTCCTCTCAATGCATGAACAATCCACAAACATCAGCAGAATTCATGGATGGCTGGATATTACAGCATCAGTAAGAGTAACAAATCGCCAGAGGAAGTCTGGCCCCAATATAAAACATTAAATAATATAATAAATAATACTAAGGCCATATGTTTAAGTGTCTTTAATGTGAACACGCACCTAAACCACACAGGTGAATTTGATTCCGTCTTGGACTTTTGTTTTGCCTCAAGTTTTTGCTATGTGTGTGAAGTAACACTAAGTGACTGTTTTGAGTTCTGTTTGTGCAAGTGTGAAATAAAACACTGTTTGCTGCACTACCTGGACTCCCTTTGCCTCTATACTGCACCCGCACCACTGTCTACCAGAGCAACTCCCCACACTGTATATAACCCGCATTGCGATTGCAACTTAGATCTGAGTTCCCATTGGTTGTATTGCTAGAATATAACAAAGATTAGGAACTCAGCTCTAAGTTTAATTCACGATGTGAATATAAATTGCGTAACATTCGCAATATATATAATAATATTCGATTTCGATGAATATATGACGAATATTCAATTGAATATGGCACCTCCCGCTCATCACTAATATTAAAGTGTAACTGTTGTGTCAGGTAATTTTTCAGAATAAGCTGTGATATTTGTGTACATGAGGAATGACACTATTTCTGGCCATTATATGACTTGTATCTGACATTTTTAGCACTTTCCCTTTGCAATCTGTCTATACATCTAGAATTACAAATTCTAGATTTTTATGAGTTGTTTGATGTAGACTAGCTGCTTAAAAATGGGATACTGCTTTGTAACGCTCTGTAGCACAACCTTAAAAGCAGCAGCATTAGTGAAAACATTACACAGCAGTATTGTGTACATTAGATGTGTGTCCAGCAGTAAAGTCAGTAAATCACTTACAAACAAGCTACAATCTCTTAGTTAGACTCTCTTTCACTATAATGTCTCCAGCAGTCCCTTCCTCCCCCTCAACATATATAGATCTTTTAGTCCACCTTCACTGAAGACAGATAGGAGCAAAGTATTGAGTGCTGCTGAAGAGAAAGAGGAGCATGAGAGGAGTCTGATAAGAGGAGGAAGAATCTTTCTCTGACAAGATACACTGCATTCCAAAGTTTCTTATATTTACTTGTACTATTCTATTATTTATGGAAAAAAATGAAATAATAGTTACTCTTTAACCTAAAGACTAGAAGACAGAATGGAAAGTTTACTTACTAAGATATGTATTGTAAGATGAGAAACTTTGTAAGAAAAAAGATTATGTGATACAGTGTCATGAGCCGTCTATACTAAAGAAGTATACTGTGTGTGTGGCAGATATATATATACATATATATCTATATATATATATATATATATATATATATATATATATATATAGTGAGGATTTGCTCAGGTAGACAGGTTAGCGGACGCAGTATAGAGGCAAGGACCCAGGTAGTAACTCAAACTTCAGTGTTTTATTTACACTCAGAAAAAAAAACAGAGTAGTCACCCACCCAGCACTTTGACTACTCCCAGTAAAAGCAGTCCCGGATCAGCTATAGTAGCCATGCTACCTATCAAAAGTGTCAAACAGCTACTGCTGCTGACATGAAAAAAACGGCTCTTACTCCACCGAGGCCAGGAACCTCGGTGACACGTATCTATCGTCCACAATTATTCCCCGTGCCTTCTTACATACCTCCCCCCTTTGTTCAACCCTGCGGGGTTGAACACACGTCAAACAGTGCACTCGGGACAAGGCATCCGCGTTTCCCTGCAAGCGGCCTGCCCTGTGTTCTATGGAGAATTTAAAATTCTGTAAGGCCAGGAACCACCGGGTGACTCGGGAATTCCTCTCTTTGGCTTGGCTCATCCACTTGAGAGGGAGTGGTCAGTCACCAGACGGAACTTCCTCCCCAACAGATAATAGCGGAGAGACTCGAGTGCCCACTTGATAGCCAGGCACTCTCTCTCCACTATACTGTACCTAGTCTCAGCTGGGGTGAGTTTACGGCTGAGGAAGACAACGGGATGCTCCTCCCGTTGACTTCCTGAGACAGTACAGCACCCAGGCCAACCTCAGAGGCGTCGGTCTGAACTATAAACTCCCTCTTGAAATCGGGTGTCACCAAAACCGGGGACCCACACAGGGCCGATTTCAAGGCGGAGAAAGCCCTTTCTGCCTGCTCATTCCAATGGACCGTCACTGACTTCCGCCCCTTCAAGAGGTCTGTCAATGGTGCCGCTAAAGTGGCAAAATGGGGAACGAACCTCATGTAATAGCCCACCATGCCCAGGAATGACTTTACCTGCCTCATGGTGACAGGTCGGGGCCAACTCCGTGTGCCTCTATTTTGTTTACTTGGGGCTTGATGACCCCGCGCCCAATGACATACCCAAGATACTTTGTCTCCTCTAACCCTATTGAGCACTTCTTTGGGTTAGCGGTCAGTCCGGCCTTCCTAAGGGCGTCCACTACAGCCTGCACTTTGGGTAGATGACTTTCCCAGTCGCCACTGTGGATGATGATGTCATCCAAGTAAGCCCGATGCGTACCGGCGATGTGGACGAAGTACAATGTCCATGAGTCGTTGGAGCGTTGCGGGGGCACCATGCAGACCAAAGGGTAAGACTTTATACTGATACAGCCCCTCAGGGGTGATGAAAGCAGTTTTATCTTGGCAGCCTCAGTCAAGGGTACCTGCCAGTACCCTTTGGTGAGGTCCAAAACAGAAAAATACCTGGCTTGGCCAAACCTTTCAATCAGCTCATCCACCCGCGGCATGGGATACGCATCAAACTTGGAAACTTCGTTTAGTTTGCGGAAATCGTTACAGAACCATAACTTCCCATCGGGCTTGGGAATTAAGACTATTGGATTAGCCCATTCACTTTTAGACTCCTCAATGATATTAAAGCGAACCTGTCACCTGCTTTTACCTCTTAAGCTGTTAACTGTACCTTATAGATCTTTGTAACCTTGTTTCCAAACAGGTGTTGTTCGTTTTTCTGGGCTTTATATTACTGAAAAAATCACTTTATAATCTGCTCTGCTGCGTCTGAAGTCACCAGACAAGTCAAGGAGGCAGACCCTCCTTGACTGCTGGATGCGACTCCCCGCCCTAACCCCGCCTCTCATCCCTATGATTGACACTAGCTCTTCTGCCCGGGACCGCTGGTCTCGGCGGCGCATGCGCCGTCTGCCTTCATAGCAGCGCGATCCCGAGCCTCGCACTCAGTGAGCGCGATCCCCTTGCTAGATCGCGCTTCTCTCCTCTCTAGCCGGGCCGCTGGTGAAATGCAGATCACTCAGCGTGAGGCTCGGTATCGCGCTGCTATGAAGGCAGGCGGCGCATGCGCCGCCCGAGACCAGCGCGGTCCGGGCAGAAGAGCTAGTGTCAATCATAGGGATGAGGCAGGTGAGGCAGAGTGCATCCAGCAGTCAGGAGGGTCTGCCTCCTGACCTGTCTGTGACTTCAGGCGCAACAAGCAGACTATAAAGTGATTTTCAGTAATATAAGCCCAGAAAAGCAGCAACACCTGTTTGAAACTAGGTCTATAGACTATAGGTCATTAACAGAAAGAGCTAAAGTATTGAAGATTCGCTAAATTTCAGCATTAGCTGCACTTCCTCCGAGATGGCTTGTCGCCGAGCCTCGGGTACCCGGTATGGTTTTAACCGGACTCTTGCCTGAGGCTCAGTGACAATGTCATGCCGGATTAGGGAAGTGCATCCAGGAAGGTCCGAGAACACATCAGTGTTCCGACTAATGAATTCCCTAGCTTCCTGAGCCTGTTTAGGGAGAGGGTGTCAGCAATTTTACTGTGACCACCGCTTCTTTTTATCATATATAGGGGCTGGAACTTCTTCTCCTAGAAAACTCGGCCGTGAGCTATCACCTGAACTGGTCTCCCTAGCTTTCCAAGGTTTAAGTAAATTCACATGGTACACCTGCTCCGGCTTTCGCCGCCCTGGCTGGTGTACCTTGTAGATTACTTCCCCAACTTTTCGAGTGCTCGTAGGGTCCCTGCCACCTAGCCAGGAACTTATTGTCCACTGTCGGAACCAGAACCAAAACCCGATCTCCCGGGTTAAAGTACCGGACCCGAGCCTGCCTATTATAGACCCGACTCTGAGCTTGCTGCGCTGCCTCCATATGTTCTTTTACCAGCGGTAACACCGCTTCCATGCGTTCCTGCATCTGGGTGACATATTCCACAACACTTTTATAGGGTGTGGGTTGCTGCTCCCATGCCTCTTTGGCTATGTCCAACAGCCCGCGAGGATGCCTGCCATATAGCAGTTCGAAGGGCGAGAACCCAGTAGAGGCCTGGGGCACTTCTCGCACTGCAAACATCAGATAGGGGAGAAGGAGGTCCCAGTCCTTCCCATCCTTAGCCACCACTCGTTTTAACATATTTTTTAATGTTTTATTAAACCTTTCAACCAGGCCGTCAGTTTGCGGATGATAAACGGACGTCCGTAGCAATTTAATGTGCAGCAACTTACAGAGTTCCCTCATGACCTTGGACATAAAAGGAGTCCCCTGGTCAGTCAGAACCTCTTTAGGTAGGCCCACGCGGAAAACATCTCCATCAACTCCTTCGCTATCAGTTTGGCCGATGTATGTCGCAAGGGCACCGCCTCAGGGTACCGAGTGGCATAGTCTAGGACGACCAAGATATGTTGGTGCCCTCTAGTGGACTTCGATGCGGGGCCTATAAGATCCATAGCTATTCTCTCGAACGGAACCTCGATAATCGGCAGAGGCACAAGGGGACTACGGAAATGTGGCTGGGGGCTAGTTATCTGGCAGGTTGGGCAAGACTTACAAAATAGTTCTACTTCTTTGAACACACTGGGCCAGTAAAACCTCTGTAATATCCGGTCCTGCGTCTTCTGCCATCCCAGGTGTCCCCAAGAACATGCTGGTGGGCTAGCTCCAACACGAGTTTGCGGTGCGCTTTGGGCACCACCAGCTGTTCAATATGCTCACCCCGCAGCTGGTTTACCCGATACAGCATTCCCTGGTGAACAACAAACCGGGAAACACCGACTCAGCCCCAGGTTTTTGGGGTTCACCATCAATTATTATCACATTCTCCCAAGCCCGGGATAGGGTGGGATCCCGGTGTTGTGCGGTGCCGAAATTTTCGCCAGAGACGTTGAGGTCTGCCAACTCAGGTCCCGGTGGCAAATCCTCCACGTCTCCCACCATTACATTCAGTGGGGTTATCTCCCCCTCTTCCACCGAAGTGGTGGTCACCGCTACCGCTGGCCCTTCGGTCTCGGGTTCCCAGGGTTCTGGTCTCCCCTGAGCCAGGCCACTCTGCTAGGGTTCCATCTGCCTCCCGGGCAGTGGTGACTTTCAGTATCCAGCCAGAGCGCTGGGAAACCAGGGAAGTCTCTCCCAATTATAAGTTCATACTGTAATTTTGTAGCGACGGCCACCTCATGAACCCACCTGCCAGCCACAGTTGATAGAGAGACCAGGGCGGTGGGATAGTCCTTTAAGTCTCCATGAATACACACCACCCCGACCTTTCGGCCAGTATACTCCGTGGGTCGCACGAGGGCAGCTCTTACCAGAGACACCAGACTCCCTGAATCCAGCAGTGCCACCGCCAGAGTGTCCCCACTTCCACCTGACACAGGTGGCTATTGTCTATAGTCTCAGAGACACCTGTGGCACACAGCTTCCGGGCATACAATGAATGGCGGTAACCATAGTTCGTATCCATGGGTTCAGCCCGATGGGGACAGTTGGCCCTTGTGTGTCCAGGCTCCCGACACTGCCAGCAGACCACTGGGGCTGGGTCTGCAAGGGGTACATCCTGGGCGGGTTTGGCCGGCCGCCGGGTCTGGGGTGGAGATTTCCGGGGTTTGACTGGCCCCCTCCCAAAAGAACCCCACTGCAGGTTTCTGGTGGCCTCATATCGCTCCACCAGGTCGACCATCTCTAAGGCATTCCCAGGTGACACCTGGCCGATCCAGTGCTGGAGAGGGTATGGCAAAGCCCTCCAGAATACATCTGCTAACAGACGGTCTAACATAGCAGTAGGAGTCAGTATGTCTGGCTGCAGCCATTTTTGCAACCGATGTAGCAATTCATAGTATTGTGGTCTGGCGGGTTCAGCCGGGTTAAACTCCCACTGATGCACCCGCTGGGCCCGGAGCAAAACATTCACCCCAAGTCTTGCCAGGATCTCACCTTTCACGGTCGGGTAGTCAGCTGCTTGATCATCTGGGAGGTCAAAAAACACTTGCTGGGGTCCAGACGCCAGGAACGGAGCGACGACCTCCGCCCACTGTTCTCGGGGTAATTTCTCCCTCACGGCCACCTTCTCGAACACTGCCAGATAGGTCTCAACATCATCCGAGGGGTCATCTTAGGGATCGCTGCACGGACAGCTTTCCGGGCATCGTGGACGTACTGGGATGCTCCTGTCGCTTGTAAGGCCATCACCTGCTGAAGTAGTAGCTGGTTGGTCTCCTGCTGCTGCTTGTTGGCCTCCCGCTGCTGCAAGTTAGCCTCCACAAGGGCTTTTACAACCGCCTCCATTTTGTCAGGGAACACAGGCTGCAACTTTGCCGGCTTAATAAAGGACATATGTTTAGAAAAACAAAAATATTTCGGCCTTCACGCCAGCCTCACTGCTTTCTGCCCGCATCCGACACCAAATGTGGGGATTTGCTCAGGTAGACAGGTTAGCGGACGCAGTATAGAGGCAAGGACCCAGGTAGTAACTCAAACTTCAGTGTTTTATTTACACTCAGAAAAAAAACATAACAGTCCTTGTGCTTGTTCACACAGCCAAACAAAACAGAGTTCACCTGAAGTCCTAGGTGTTGCTTCACACCTGCCTGAGAGCTCAGCAACCCCAAAGTTCAATGGCAGGCTTCCAGGCGGCCTGCACGCCTGTTTGCAGTCTTTAGTGTTCAGCCCAGAGGACTCCACAGCTTCACTGTCAGGATGGAAGATAATCCACACACCTGACAGTGCTGCCTGAGCTTTATAGCCCAGCCAAAACCCGGCCTGGAACATGGGGAGTAGTCACCCACCCAGCACTTTGACTACTCCCAGTAAAAGCCGTCCCGGATCAGCTATAGTAGCCATGCTACCTATCAAAAGTGTCAAACAGCTACTGCTGCTGACATGAAAAAAACGGCTCTTACTCCACCGAGGCCAGGAACCTCGGTGACACGTATCTATCGTCCACAATTATTCCCCGTGCCTTCTTACAATATATATATATATATGAAAATGGAAATTCCACGGCACTTCCCAAAAATAGATACGTGTTTATTTCACCAGATGCAAGTTTTGCTTCCCACATGGGAACCTTTTTTAAGCAGTGACAAATTCATGGTGCAAATTGCATATATTTATACCACACATGTGATTATTGGATAACTAAAACAATCAAGTACAAAAATATAAAAAGTACATGATTATAATATTAAAAATACATATAAAACAGTGTATAATATGTATACATTCATATATGAAATATCCAAAATGTGCATATAATCAAATGTACAAAATCACAAAATTCACAAGTGATCCATAATTCATTAATTAAAAACAAATGTGAATAACCCCTGGTTGTGTTTAAAAACATAATTGATGTGTGGGGGGAGGAGGAGAAACCATACCTGTCAGCATAGAAACACCATGAGACACAGCATCTCAATAGTACAATTGCGGATGTCAGAAGCACCTGTGATGATCATGTAGGAGGTGAAGTCACGTGACTAAACATCACATGATGCATCCTGATCACATGGCCGCTTCCATCCAGAGCATCACACTATGCTGCCTAGACTAAAGCACATGATAATAGTCACGGGATCAAACAAGATTATAGCCGTAGTAAGAATAAATATTCATTGAAAATTAACCCCTCTTTTTCATTCACAACTCAGTTACAAATAATATGTGTAAAAAATGTAAAGAAATAAGTATACTAATAAACAACTGAGTACCTGCCCCTCTCCGGGATAGTCCTCTCAATGCATGAACAATCCACAAACATCAGCAGAATTCATGGATGGCTGGATATTACAGCATCAGTAAGAGTAACAAATCGCCAGAGGAAGTCTGGCCCCAATATAAAACATTAAATAATATAATAAATAATACTAAGGCCATATGTTTAAGTGTCTTTAATGTGACTTTCCAAACAAGGAACATAATAATATATTACATGTGGGTGAACTATCCAATGGGCCACATGTTGATTAAATAAACTATGGCAGAAAAAGTACTGCTCCCACAGCATCGGACTACCATATAATGAGGAAATTTAATGGTTGGTAACCCTGCTAAGGGTGCCATCCAAGAGTATCCTCATGTAGAGGAAGGTAAGACATAGAAAAAACTCAGCGAAGACTGTCCTGCAACTGTGGTGCATAAAAGTCGCCACCAAGAGTAAAAAAAATTAGTTAAAAAATTTAAAAAAATTAGCAAAAAAAGGGGGAGGATTCAATTGTTGAGATGATACAACATTCAATTGTATACTGTTTCATGCTGGTAAGTTAGCTTCTTCCTCCACACACCATCAATTTACACTAAAAACAAAAGAAAAGAAATATATTAGTATTGTAGTTTCAGTATGCGCCACATTCAAGAAGAGACAAAGATCAGATACAACTCTGTCTATGGGGGAATTTATATAAGAATACCTGGTCAAAAATCCACATTAAGTCCATCAGGTCTCAATGAATTCAGAGTGGTAATCCAATACATCTCACGTTTTTTCAAGGACAAAATTCTGTTCCCTCCCCTGCGTGAAATGGGCACATGATCAATCAGAATGCATTTTAACTGGCTTTCTTTATGGTTTTGATACAGTAAGATCCATTCACTTTTTGCGAGTGGTGTACCGATGTTGATTCAGTCAGGTTTTGAAGTCAAGTGAAGTTTCACCTACGTCCAGAGTATATAGATAACAAATGAAGATTCATACGTTAAGTAATGTTTGATCTGAAATTGTTTATGCATAGTAGGATGAATAAATGTACTGCCTTTTTGTATATGATGGCAATTAATACAACGCAAACATGGGTAGCAACCTAATTTTTGGGGACATATATGGCTTTGAGCTATATGTTTCTGAGGGCCTATATCAGTACATTCTAATTTATCTCTTAAATTGCTAGGTCTTCGATAGGAAAACAAAACAGGCCATTTAAAAATCTATATAATGTTGTGCCCGCTTTTTAGAATTGGCCAATATTTTTTTATAATGTCCCTAATCCAGTTGCTATCCTCAGAGTACGTGGTCACGAACGGAATTCTTTGTAAAGATTTTTCTGTGATTTTTTTGTCAATAAATCTGATCTGTCAGTCCTTTGAACCCTCATTAGGTGGGACTGCAAAATTGTTTGTGGAAAACCTCTATCCAAGAAGGAATCGGTCATGTTTTGTAATGTGGAATAAAGTTGTATTATTGTGGCTGTAGGATGGGCACTGTCGTACCTTAAATAAGTGTTCTTGTCGGTAAGTTTGACATAAACGTTAGTCGTTAAACATCCGTTTTGTAAAGTAATCAAGGTGTCAAGAAAATGAATCTGTTTTGTCAAGTGTAAATTTAATATCACTATCAATGCCAATCAGAAAAGAAAAAAAGGACAATAATTGTTGTTCCATGCCTGTCCAAATAAATAAAATGTCATCTACTGTCATCTACTGTATGTACAACCACCACCTTAACACATGATCAAAGTGGGGCGATACATAGATGAAGGAATCTTCCAGGAAGGAGCCCGCTCTGTTAGCATTAGTCAGCGCCACACTCGATCCCATGGCGGTCCAACTGCGAATAAAAATGGTCTCCAAATAGGAACTAGTTATATCTAAGTACAAGATGTAATAAGCTCAAAACGGAATCTTGACATCCTGGTGTAAATTCAGACCTAGACAGAGCTTCTCTCACAGCATTAAGCTCAAATTTGTGTCTAATTGAGGTATACAAGCTGACTATGTTAAAAGAGGCCATAATTGCCCCCGGGGGAATAATTACATCCAATAATTTGTTCAAAAGATCTGTTGTATTTTGAATATATGATCTAGCTGAGGTAGCAAAATTGCGCAATATTTTGTCTAAATAGACAGAAACACTGCTCAACAAAGAGCCCTTCCCAGATATGATGGGCCTACCTGGGGATCGTTTAGGTATTTGTGAATTTTGGTAATAGATATAACATAGGGGTAACAGGATTTGAAACTAAAAGATATTCTTTCAATTTAACATCAATAAATCCAGGTTGTATACCTGAAAATCCCACTTTGGATGAGCATTCAGTTTCTTATATACCGTTTCATCAGATAATTGCCGTTGAGCCTCTGCTATATACTTATGAGTGTCCATGATCACAACCCCACCACTCTTATCTGCAGGTTTGATGGTGAGTCTGTGGTCATGGACCAACTCATTAAGGTCCTGCCATTCTTGAGAAGACATGTTAGGATGTCTAAATTGATTACTTTTAGTCACACATAACCTCTTAAGGACACAGGATGTACCGGTACGTCCTGTGTATTAATTGCTATTGCGCCTGATCCATGTGTGATAGTAACATGGTTCTTGCTGATATAGTTCAAGAGGAACCATGTTCTAATGCCGAGGGGGGTCCTGTGACCCCCCCCCCCATATCGGCGATTACAGACTGTGCTGTGTTTACGGTCCGTTCAGGTCCCTGGTGACCCGATGAACCAGAAAAGAACAGTGACCGGTGGTGTGAAAACACACCACCAATCACCGTCCTTTGATTGGGGGGCAGTGGTGGCGTTGTTGACGTTGCTGTCCCCTGATTGGCCGGCGGCGGCGAGCGGCGCGAAGTTCAAATTTCCGCTGCTTACCTCTCTCCTCCCACTGTTTCCAGCGTCGCAGAGGAGAGAGGAGTCGACCCCTGGACCTGCATCCCCAGCAGCAGCATCCCCTAAAGGTAGGGTAGGGTCAGTAAGGGAGAGGGTATTTAGGCAGGGATAGTAAGGGAAAGTTAGTTAGGAGAAACTTAGGTCCTGGTTTGGGTGTCTAGGGTACACAGCACTTAGCTACCCTAGACCCCCCCAGGGGTCCCACCCCCCAACTCCACCTATCCCCCCACCCCACATTTTTTAGTGGAGCTTTTCTTAAAAAAAAAATTTTTGCGTGCGTGCGCTGACTGTGGCCGGCCCAGATGCTCTCCGACACCGAGACCGCAAGTGATCCTCCTGTCATCCGCATCCTCCTCATCATCATCTGATGATGATGAGCCCCCAAGGCGGCGGAGACGCCGCCAGGTGGAGCCAGAGGAGCCCCATACTAGGGACCCCGTTGCCAGCACAAGTACGATAAGCTCTGGGGCTCGTACTAGTTTTCCGGCCCACCTGCCAAGTGCACCTGAGCCCCCTACAGGTGAACGAGTCTGGTGCACCCCAGAGGACTTTGAGCCCGAGATTCCTAAGTTTGTTGGTAATCCAGGAATCCAGATTCCCACAGTGGGATTTACTGAAATTGACTTTTTTAGTTTTTTTTTCAGTAACCCACTTGTGAATCTGATGGTGGAGCAAACAAACCTGTACGCCCAACAGTTCGTTGCTCAACACCTGGGTTCCTTTTTGGCTAGTCCCGGTGGCTGGACCCCGGTCAGTGCAGCCGAGATAAGGACGTTTTGGGGCCTCGTGCTGCACATGGGCCTGGTCAAAAAACCAAGTGTCAGGCATTACTGGAGTGGGGACGTCCTCGACCAGATCCCACTGTACAGTACTGCCATGACACGTTCGAGGTTTGAGGCCATCTGGAAATGCCTGCATTATGCAGATAATGCAGAATGTCCCCCCCAAGGTGATCCTGCCTATGACCGGCTGTATAAAATACGGCCGGTCCTTGATCACTTTGGGGCCAAATTTGTGGAGGCCTACATACCTGGAAGGGGGGTCGCGGTTGATGAGTCTCTCATTGCTTTCAAGGGGAGACTCAGTTTCCGCCAATACATTCCCTCTAAGCGAGCGATGTATGGCGTCAAAATGTACAAAATTTGTGAGAGTACCTCAGGGTACACTTACAAATTTCTTGTGTACGAGGCGCGAGATTCCAGTATTAAAACCCCAGAATGTCCCCCCACTCTGGGTGTTAGCGGAAAACTCGTGTGGGACCTTTTGCACCCACTGCTGGATAAGGGTTACCACTTGTACGTGGATAACTTTTGTACCAGTATTCCCTTGTTTCAGGCCCTCTCCGCCAGAGAGGTCGCTTGTGGGACCGTGCGGAAAAATCAGCCCCCCTACCTTCCCCTTCCAGGTACCTATCCCCAGGGGTCAGACACGTGCCCTTACCAGTGACAACCTGTTGCTGGTCAGATATAAGGACAAATCCCCTGCAAAGAAATGTGGATAGGGAAATGACTCAAAATAAAATAAAATAAATAATAATTAATCAATATCAATTGGCAACTTGGAGGAGGAGGCGGTGGAATAGGAGGTTGGGGTGGCATCAGGTGGGAATGCTATGGGAGTTGAAGTTCTCATCACAGCCAAAAAGGATTCATGTCTGCCTGCAGTGCCACAGGCCTCATTCGCAGACTCAGGGCCATGACACCCACAAAGAGGAGAGCGGTCCGGTAACAGCAATACAGGCCTCAGGTCAACCTGCAATGGAACAGGCCATTATCATTTATATAGGCCCCTGACACCCAGACAGAGGAGAGGTCATTTGACAGTAAAAAGAGTTTAATGTCTCTCGCCAAGACAGCAAGCAATTAAACGAAATACAGGCCACTGACACACAAACAATGGGGCGTCATTAGACAGTAAAAAGAGTTTAATATCTCCCACCAAGACAACAAATGATTAAACGACATATAGGCCCCTGACACCCAGACAATGGGGAGGTAATTAGACTGTAAAAAGTGTTAAATGTCTGCCACCAAGACAGCAAGCAAGTACGTGAGAGTTAGGCCCCTGACACCCAGACAGAGGAGAGAGGTCCCATAGAAGCAAAAGAGGCATCATGTCACCCACCAATGGAGAAGGCCGCTTTTAGTTATTTAGGCCCCAGCACCCAGACAGAGGAGAGAGGTCCCAAAGCAGAGAATCAGGCTTCATTTCACCCACCAATGGAGAAGGCCACTTTCAGATATTTAGGCCCCTGGCACCCAGACGGAGGAGAGGTTCATTCAACTTTGGGTTGTCCCGCAAAATAATGGTAAAATAAAAAAAAGAGGATTCAATAAAGAAGTGCCCTGGAGTACAAGAATATATGGTTAAGGGGAGGTAGTTATAAATGTCTATTCTGCACAAGGGATGGACAGGTCCTGTGGGATTCCTGGTTCATTTTTATGAACGTCAGCTTGTCCACGTTGGCTGTGGACAGGCGGCTGCATTTGTCAGTAATGACACCACCTGCCGAGCTGAATACACGTTCAGACAAAACGCAGGCCAGCACCTCCAAGGCATAAAAGGCTAGCTCTGGCCACGTGGACAATTTGGAGACCCAGAAGTTGAATGGGGCCGAACCATCAGTCAGTACGTGGAGGGGTGTGCACATATACTGTTAAACCATGTTAGTGAAATGCTGCCTCAGGCTAACAAATTCCGTATCAGGTGGTGGTGCAGTTAGCTGTGGCGTGGTGACAAAACTTTTCCACATCTCTGCCATGCTAACCCTGCCCTCAGTGGAGCTGGCTGTGACACAGCTGCGTTGGCGACCTCTCGCTCCTCCCATGCTTTGGGCTTCCACTTGTTCCCCTGTGACATTTGGGAATGCTCTCAGTAACGCGTCTACCAATGTGCGCTTGTACTCGCGCATCTTCCTATCACGCTCCAGTGCAGGAAGTAAGGTGGGCACATTGTCTTTGTACCGCGGATCCAGCAGGGTGGCAATCCAGGAGTCCGCACACGCTAAAATGTGGGCAACTCTGCTGTCATTGCGCAGGCAGTGCAGCATATAGTCGTTCATGTGTGCCAGACTGCCCAGAGGTAAGGAAAAGCTGTCCTCTGTGAGAGGCATATCGTCCTCATCCTCCGTTTCCCCCCAGCCACGCACCAGTGATGGGCCCGAGCTGCGTTGGGTGCCACCCTGCTGTGAAACATGCTTCATCCTCATCCTCCTCCACCTCCTCATCCTCGTCCTCCTCGTCCTCCAGTAGTGGGCCCTGGCTGGTCACATTTGTACCTGCCCTCTGCTTTTGCAAAAAACCTCCCTCTGAGCAACTTCTAAGAGACTGGCCTGAAAGTGCTATTTTATTGGAATAAAAGACAATTGAACAGAAGCCAACCTGAGTTGGCTGCCTCCAATTTGTTAACATCATTGAAGCGATCCTGGCTGGGGGGGTAATTGGTTTACAGGTGTTTTATGCTTATCCTAGTAAACCACCCCCCTCGTGAAGTAAGTTGAAATATAAGATAATTTTGACTTTTTGATTTTAATTTTAGTCATTGTAGTATATGTACCAACTACTTTTTAGTAAGACTATTATTATGGAATATACCCTGTTATTTATAGATACCCTTATCTACTAAAACATTGGCGCTCATTTTGGGTTCTTGAAATAGGCGTGATTGAAGTGAGGGTTCACACCCACTCGCCCTCCTATCTCCTCCCACCCCACACATTGCACAACCTGCAGACAACCCAGTCTGCTTGATGAACCCTAGAGCAGCCTCTGTATTTTAACCATCTACCTATCACAACGTTTATTCACCATCCCCTGGCGCCTCTAGTTTCTCGAGTCTGTTGGACATTGTCCACTAGATCCGATTAACCCTCAAAAACTCTCTTTTTCTTTCATACTATTAAACTTGGCCAGCCACTGCTGGGACACCAGATTTACTGTATTTCTATTTTAGCAACTGAATTTTACTCCAGAAAATAATAAATCCTTTGACAGACACTATTAAACTTGGCCAGCCACTGCTGTGACACCAGATTTAGGGGATTTCTTTTTTGGCTATTGAATTTCACCCCAGAACCAAATATATCCTTTGCCAGGCACTATTAAACTTAGCCAGCCACTGCTGGGACACCAGATTTACTGTATTTCTATTTTAGCAACTGCATTTTACCCCAGAAAATAATAAATCCTTTGACAGACACTATTAAACTTGGCCAGCCACTGCTGGGACACCAGATTTAGGGGATTGATAGTTTGGCTATTGAATTTGACCGCAGAACAACATATTTCTTTTGCTGGACGCTATTAAACTTGGCCAGCCACTGTTGAGACACCAGATTTAGGAGAATGCTATTTTGGCTATTGAATTTAACCCCAGAACAAAATATATCCTATGCCAGGAACTATTAAACTTGTCCAGCCACTGCTGGGACACCAGATTTACTATATTTCTATTTTTGCAACTGAATTTCACCCCAGAAAATAATAAATCCTTTTACGGATGCAATTTAACTTGGCCAGCCTCTGTTGCGACACCAGATGTATGGTATTGCTATTTTGACAATTGAGTGTCACACCAGAACAAAATATATGCTTTGCCAGACACTATTAAACTTGGCCAGCCACTGCTGCGACACCAGATTTAGGGTATTGCTATTTTGGCTATTGAATTTCATCCCAGAACAAAATATATCCTTTGCTGGACACTATTAAACTTGGCCAGCCACTGCTGGGACACCAGATTTACTGTATTTCTATTTTGACAACTGAATTTCACCCCAGAAAATAATAAATCCTTTGACGGACACTATTAAACTTGGCCAGACACTGCTGGGACACCAGATTTAGGGGATTGCTATTTTGGCTATAGAATTTTCCCCTAGAACAAAATATATCCGTTGCCGGACACTATTAAACTTGGCCAGCCACTGCTGGGACACCAGATTTATGGTATTGCTATTTTGGCAATTGAATTTCACGCCAGAACAAAATATATGCTTTGCCGGACAATATTAAACTTGGCCAGCCACTGCTGGGACACTAGATTTATGGTATTGCTATTTTGGCTATTGAATTTCACCCCAGAACAAAATATGTCCTTTGTCGGACTATATTAAACTTTGCCAGCCACTGCTGGGACACTAGATTTATGATATTGCTATTTCTGCAGCTGAATTTCACCCCAGAAAATAATTTATCCTTTGAGGGACACTATAAAACTTGTCCAGTCACAGCTGGCACACCAGATTTACGGTATTGCTATTTTTGCAACTGGATTTCACCACAGAAAATAATATATCCCTTGACGGACAATATGAAACTTGTCCAGTCACAGCTGGAACACCAGAGTTACGGCATTGCTATTTTGGCAATTGAATCTCACCCCAGAGCAAAATATATCCTTTGTCGGACACTATTAAAGTTGGCCAGCCACAGCTGAAACCACTGAATTACGGTATTGCTATTTTGGCAATTGAATTTCACCCGAGAACAAAATATATCCTTTGCCGGACACTATTAAACTTGGCCAGCCACAGCTGGGACACCAGATTTAGGGGATTGCTATTTTGGCTTTTGAATTTAACCCCAGAACACAATATATCCTTTGCCGGACACTAATAAACTTGGCCAGCCACTGCTGGGACACCAGATTTAGGGGATTGCTATTTTGACAATTGAATTTCACCCCAGAACAAAATATATCCTTTGTCGAACACTATTAAACTTGGCCAGCCACAGTTGAAACCACTGATTTAGGGTATTGCTATTTTGGCAATTGAATTTCACCCCAGAAACAAATTTATCCTTTGCCGGACACTATGAAACTCGGCCAGTCAAAGCTGGAACACCAGATTTATGGTATTGCTATTTTTGCAACTGAATTTCACCCCAGAATATAATATATACTTTGAGGGACACAATAAAACTTGTCCAGTCACAGCTGGAACACCAGATTTACAGTATTGCTATTTTTGCAACTGAATTTCACCCCAGAAAATAATATATCCTTTGACGGACAATAGGAAACTTGTCCAGTCACAGATGGAACACCAGATTTACGGTATGGCTATTTTTGCAACTGGATTTCACCCCAGAATATAATATATCCTTTGACGGACACTATTAAAGTTGGCCAGCCACAGCTGAAACCACTGATTTACGGTAGTGCTATTTTGGCAATTGAATTTCACCCCAGAAAAAAATATATCCTTTGCCAGACACTATTAAACTTGGCCAGCCACTGCTGGGACACCAGATTTAGGGGATTGCTATTTTGGCAATTGAATTTCACCCCAGAACAAAATATATCCTTTGCCGGACACTATTAAACTTGGCCAGCCACTGCTGGGACACCAGATTTAGGGTATTGCTATTTTGGCTATTGAATTTGACCCCAGAACAAAATATCCTTTGCCAGACACTATTAAACTTGGCCAGCCACTGCTGCGACACCAGATATAAGGTATTGCTATTTTGGCTATTGAATTTTACCCCACAACAAAATATATGTTTTGGCAGACACTATTATACTTTGCTAGACACTGCTGCGACACTAGATATAGGGTATTGCTAATTTGGCTATTGAATTTCACCCCAGAACAATATATCCTTTGCTGGACACTATTAAACTTGGCCGGCCACTGCTGGGACACTAGATTTAGTGGATTGCTATTTTGGCTATTGAATTCAACCCCAGAACAAAATATATCCTTTGCCGGACACTATTAAACTTGGCCAGCCACTGCTGGGACACCAGATTTAGGGGATTGCTATTTTGGCAATTGAATCTCACCCCAGAACAAAATATATACTTTGCCGGACACTATGAAACTCGGCCAGTCACAGCTGGAACACCATATTAACTGTATTGCTATTTCTGCAACTGAATTTCACCACAGAAAATAATATATCCTTTGAGGGACACTATAAAACTTGTCCAGTCACAGCTGGAACACCAGATTTACGGTATTGCTATTTTTGCAACTGAATTTCACCCAGGAAAATAATATATCCTTTGACGGACAATATGAAACTTGTCCAGTCACAACTGGAACACCAGATTTACGGTATTGCTATTTTGGCAATTGAATCTCACCCCAGAACAAAATATATCCTTTGCCGGACACTAATTAACTTGGCCAGCCACTGCTGGGACACCAGATTTAGGGGATTGCTATTTTGGCAATTGAATTTCACCCCAGAACAAAAAATATACTTTGCCGGACACTATTAAACTTGGCCAGCCACAGTTGAAACCACTGATTTAGGGTATTGCTATTTTGGCAATTGAATTTCACCCCAGAAACAAATATATCCTTTGCCGAACCCTATGAAACTCGGCCAGTCACAGCTGGAACACCAGATTAACTGTATTGCTATGTCTGCAACTGAATTTCACCCCAGAAAATAATATATCCTTTGACGGACAATATGAAACTTGTCCAGTCACAGCTGGAACACCAGATTTATGGTATTGCTATTTTTGCAACTGAATTTCACCCCAGAATATAATATATACTTTGACGGACAATATGAAACTTGTCCAGTCACAGCTGGAACACCAGATTTACGGTATTGCTATTTTGGCAATTGAATCTCACCCCAGAACAAAATATATCCTTTGCCGGACACTATTAAACTTGGCCAGCCACTGCTGGACACCAGATTATTGATATTGCTATTTTGGCAATTGAATTTCACGCCAGAACAAAATATATGCTTTTTTGCTATTGCTATTTTGGCAATTGAATTTCACCCCAGAACAAAATTTATCTTTTGATGGACGCTATTAAACTTGGCCAGCCACTGCTGGGACACCATATTTAGGGGATTGCTATTTTGGCAATTGAATTTCACCACAGAAAAAAAATCTATCCTTTGCACGACAGCAGACAGTATTACTCTTGGCTAGCCACAGCTGGAACACCAGATTTAGGGATTGCTATTTTGGCAATTGAATTTAACCCCTCAATAAAATATAGAAATTTCTATCCTGAGTTTCTATGGGTGACAATAAGCACAGCCAAGCCCCTGATGTAGGATATAGCAAAAAAAAAAAAAACTAGTATTGATGGATTGATGGACTTGTGCTGATGCACCACAAGACACAAAATGTCCGCTAATTACCCCAGAAAAAAGTTACAGAAAAACGCTCTGTGCAGCATAAAAACCAGTGAGTAGAGATGAGCGAACACCTGGATGTTCGGGTTCGAGAGGTTCGGCCGAACTTCCGGAAAATGTCCGGGTTCGTGATCCGAACTCAACCCGAACTTCATCCCGAACCCGAACCCCATAGAAGTCAATGGGGACCCAAACTTTTGGGCACTAAAAAGGCTGTAAAAGACTTCCAGAAAGGGCTAGAGGGCTGCAAAATGCAGCAAAATGTAGGTAAATCCCCTGCAAACAAATGTAGATAGGTAAATGATGACTTAACATAAAATTAAAAAAAATTAACCAATATTAATTGGAGTTTGGTCCCATAGCACAGAATCAGGCTTCAAATCACCCACCAATGGAGAAGGTCGCTTACTATTATTTCGACCCCAGCATCCAGACAAAGGAGAGAGGTCCCATAGCAGAGAATCTGGCATCATATCAACCACCACAGGAGAAGGCCACTTTCAGTGACTTAGGCCTTAGCACCCAGACAGAGGAGACATGTCAGATAGCACAAGCATTACATTTATACCATCCAGCACAGGAGAAGGCCACTTTTAGTTACTTTGACCCCTGCACCCAGAAAGAGGAGAGAGGCCCCACAGCAAATATTCAGGCATCATATCACCCACCACAGGAGTAGGCCACCATTTAGTTAATTTGACCCCTGCACCCATGTCAGATGGTACAAGCATCAGTTTCACATCACCCAGCACAAGAGAAGGCCACTTTGAGAGACTTTGACCCCTGCACCCAGACGGAGGAGAGAGGTTTTCACAGCAGAGAATCAGGCATTTAGATCACCCACCACAGGAGTAGGCCACCATTTAATGGGACCCTGGCAACCATGTCAGATGGCACAAACATCAGTTTCACATCACCCAGCACAAGAGAAGGCGACTTTGAGAGACTTTGACCCCTGCACCCAGACGGAGGAGAGAGGTCCCACAGCAGAGAATCAGGCATCATGTCAACCACCACAGGAGTAGGCCACCTTTTGTTTCTTTGACCCCTGCACCCAGAAAGAGGAGAGAGGTCCCACAGCAGAGATTCAGGCATTTATATCAGCCAGCACAGGAGAAGGCCGCTTTCAGTGACTTTGGCCCCCTGCACCCACACAAAGGAGACATGTCAGACAGCACAAGTATAACATTCATATCACCCAGCACAGGAGAAGGACACTTTCATGTACTTTGGCCCTGGCACCCAGACAGAGAGAAGGTTCATTCAACTCTGGGTTGCACCCCAAGATCCTACTTAATTTCAAAAATTGATTTTTCAATAAAGAAGTGGCCAGGAGTACAAGACAACATGGTTTAAGGCAGTCATTAAGGACTACTCTGCACAAGGGAGGGTCAGGTCTTGTGGGATCCATGCCTGGTTCATTTTTATAAACGTCAGCTTGTCCACGTTGGCTGCGGACAGGCGGCTGCGTTTGTCAGTAATGACGCCCCCTGCCGTGCTGAATACACGTTCAAATAAAACGCTGGCCGCCGGGCAGGCCAGCACCTCCAAGGCATAACATGCTAATTCTGGCCACGTGGACAATTTGGAAACCCAGAAGTTGAATGGGGCCGAACCATCCGTCAGTACGTGGAGTTGTGTGCAGACATACTGTTCAACCATGTTAGTGAAATGTTGCCTCCTGCTAACACGTTCCGTATCAGGTGGTGGGGCAGTTAGCTGTGGCGTGGAGACAAAACTTTTCCACATTTCTGCCATGCTAACCCTGCCCTCAGAGGAGCTGGCCGTGACACTGCTGCGTGGGCGACCTCTAGCTCCTCCTCTGCCTTGACCTTGGCCTTCCCCTGTGACAGTTGGGAATGCTCTCAGGAGTGCGTCTACCAGTGTGCGCTTGTACTCGCGCATCTTCCTATCAGGCTCCAGTGCAGGAAGTAAAGTGGGCACATTGTCTTTGTACCGTGGATCCAGCAGGGTGGCCACCCAGTAGTCAGCACACGTTAAAATGTGGGCAACTCTGCTGTCGTTGCGCAGGCACTGCAGCATGTAATCGCTCATGTGTGCAAGGCTCCCCAGAGGTAAGGACAAGCTGTCCTCTGTGGGAGGCGTATCGTCATCATCCTCTGTATCCCCCCAGCCACGCACCAGGGATGTGCCTGCGCTGTGCTGGGTGCCACCCCGCTGTGAACCTGCTTCATCCTCATCCTCCTCCACCTCCTCCTCATCCTCCTCGTCCTCCAGTAGTGGTCCCTGGCTGGCCACATTTGTACCTGCCCTCTGCTGTTGCAAAAAACCTCCCTCTAAGCCACTTCTAACAGACTGGCCTGAAAGTGCTAAAAACGACCCGTCATCCTCCTCCTCCTCCTCCTGGCACTGGCCCACCTCCTCTTCCATCATCGCCCTAAGCGTTTTCTCTAGGAGACATAGAATTGGTATCGTCACGCTGATAACAGTGGCATCGCCACTGGCCATGTTGGTGGCGTACTCGAAACAGCGCAACAGGGCACACAGGTCTCGCATGGAGGCCCAATCATTGGTGGTGAAGTGGTGCTGTTCCGCAGTGCGACTGACCCGTGCGTGCTGCAGCTGAAACTTCACTATGGCCTGCTGCTGCTCGCACAGTCTCTCCAGCATGTGCAAGGTGGAGTTCAACCGGGTGGGCACGTCGCATATTAGGCTTTGAGCGGGAAGGCCGAAGTTCCGCTGTAGCGCTGACAGGCGAGCAGCGGCAGGATGTGAACGCCGGAAGCGCGCACAGACGGCCCGAACTTTATGCAGCAGCTCTGACATGTCTGGGTAGTTGTGAATGAACTTTTGCACCACCAAATTCAGCACATGCGCCAGGCAAGGGATTTGCATCAAACCGGCTAGTCCCAGAGCTGCCACGAGATTTCGCCCATTATCGCACACCACCAGGCCGGGCTTGAGGCCCACTGGCAGCAACCACTGGTCGGTCTGTTGTTCAATACCCCGCCACAACTCCTGCGCGGTGTGGGGCCTGTCCCCCAAACATATGAGTTTCAGAATGGCCTGCTGACGTTTACCCCGGGCTGTGCTGAAGTTGGTGGTGAAGGTGTGTGGCTGACTGGATGAGCTGGTGGAAGCAGAGGAGGAGGAGGAGGAAGCCGAGTAGGAGGAGGAGGCTACAGGAGGCAAAGAATGATGCCCTGCGATCCTTGGCGGCGGAAGGACGTGCGCCAAGGAACTCTCCGCCTGGGGCCCAGCCGCCACTACATTTACCCAGTGTGCAGTTAGGGAGATATAGCGTCCCTGGCCTTACTGGTCCACGTATCTGTGGTTAGGTGGACCTTGCCACAAATGGCGTTGCGCAGTGCACACTTGATTTTATCGGACACTTCCATGTGCAGGGAAGGCACGGCTGTCTTGGAGAAGTAGTGGCGGCTGGGAACCACATACTGGGGGACAGCCATGGCCATCAGCTGTTTGAAGCTGTCTGTGTCCACCAGCCGGAATGACAGCATTTCAAAGGCCAGTAGTTTAGAAATGCTGGCATTCAGGCCAAGGGCTCGAGGGTGACTAGGTGGGAATTTGCGCTTCCTCTCAAAGGTTTGAGAGATGGAGAGCTGAACGCTGCTGTGTGAAATAGTGACGGGGGCGGTGGTGGTGGTGGTGTCGGTGGCACATCCTCTGTTTGCTGCTCGGCAGGTGGCAACATTCCTCTTGAGGCGGAAGCCGAGGCAGCAGCGGTAGAGGGAGCAGGGGGGAGCCTGAGCGGGTTCCTTGTTTTTAAGGTGTGTACTCCACTGCAGTTCATGCTTTGCATGTAGATGCCTGATCATGCAGGTGGTGCTCAGGTTAAGAACGTTAATGCCTCGCCTCAGGGTCTGATGGCACAGCGTGCAAACCACTCTGGTCTTGTCCTCAGCACATTGTTTGAAGAAGTGCCATGCCAGGGAACTCCTTGAAAATGCCTTTGGGGTGCTGGGTCCCTGTTGGCGCTGGCCAATAGCAGGCGAACTCTCTGGACGGCGGCTGTTCTGCTTTTGCCCCCTGCTCCCTCTTTGGCTTCGCTGTTGTCTCGGTCTCACCACTGCCTCTTCCTCTGAACTATTTAAGTCAGCGGCACCACCTTCAGTCCATGTGGGGTCTAAGACCTCATCGTTCTCTGCATCGTTTTCCACCCAGTCTTCCTCCCTGACCTCCTCCTGTTCAGTCTGCACACTGCAATAAGACGCGGCAGTGGGCACCAGTGTTTCGTCATCATCAGAGACTCGGTCACTCTGCTGTGGTGGTATTCCCATGTCCTCATCATCTGGATACATAAGTGGTTGTGCGTCAGTGCATGGAATGTCTTCCACCGCTGGGGAAGGGCTAGGTGGACGCCCCTGGAAAACCGTGGGAGCAGAGTCTTCAAACAGAATAAGAGACTGCTGCATAACTTGAGGCTCAGCCAGTTTCCCTGATATGCATGGGGGTGATGTGACAGACTGATGGGCTTGGTTTTCAGGTGCCACCTGTGCGCTTTCCGCAGAAGACTGGGCGGAAGACAATGTGGTGAACGTGCTGGAAGCACTGTCGGCCACCCAATCGACTAATGCCTGTACCTGCTCAGGCCTTACCATCCTCATAACGGCATTGGGCCCCACCAAATATCGCTGTAAATTCTGCCGGCTACTTGAGGGAGTTGGTTCACTACTTTGTGCGCCTGAGGCCGAACGGCCACATCCTCTGCCAGCAACAGAGGCTCCACGGACACCACCACGACCGCGTCCTCGTCCCTTAATAGAATGTTTCCTCATTGTTGCGATTCAACTCGCACCACAATAAAATGTATTATTTTTTAACCCGAAAATTCCCACACTGGAAGATATAATTCCTTTTTCCGGTATTAATTACAAGAAGACTGCTGCAAATTGGACACTAGAATTTTTAATATGCTAGTTTTGGTACATAGATTCCCACACGGGGAGATATAATTCCTTTTTACAGGAGTAAAAACGTGCGGCCTACTGTTTCTGGTCTAACAAACACCAGATTGATTAAATTGGCCTTTTTTTCACCAAAATTACAACACTGGACAATAATGCCTTTTTGCGGTATTAATTACAAGAAGACTGCTGCTAATTGGACACCAGAATTTTTAAAATGCTAGTTTTGGTACATAGATCCCACACGGGGAGATATAATTCCTTTTTACAGGAGTGAAAACGTGAGGCCTACTGTTTCTGGTCTAACAAACACCAGATTGATTAAATTGGCCTTTTTTTCACCAAAATGACAACACTGGACAATAATGCCTTTTTGCGGTATTAATTACAAGAAGACTGCTGCTAATTGGACACCAGAATTTTTAAAATGCTAGTTTGTGTACATAAATTCCCACACTAGAATATATAAATTCTTTTTCCGGTATTAATTACTAGAAAACTGCTGCAAATTGGACACCAGAATTTTTAAAATGCTAGTTTTGGTACATAGATTCCCACACGGGGAGATATAATTCCTTTTTACAGGAGTGAAAACGTGAGGCCTACTGTTTCTGGTCTAACAAACACCAGATTGATTAAATTGGCCTTTTTTTCACCAAAATTACAACACTGGACAATAATACCTTTTTGCGGTATTAATTACAAGAAGACTGCTGCTAATTGGACACCAGAATTTTTAAAATGCTAGTTTGTGTACATAAATTCCCACACTGGAATATACAATTCCTTTTTCCGGTATTAATTACTAGAAAACTGCTGCAAATTGGACACCAGAATTTTTAAAATGCTAGTTTTGGTACATAGATCCCACACGGGGAGATATAATTCCTTTTTACAGGAGTGGAAACGTGAGGCCTACTGTTTCTGGTCTAACAAACACCAGATTGATTAAATTGGCCTTTTTTTCACCAAAATTACAACACTGGACAATAATGCCTTTTTGCGGTATTAATTACAAGAAGACTGCTGCTAATTGGACATCTGAATTTTTAAAATGCTAGTTTTGGTACATAGTTTCCCACACGGGGAGATATAATTCCTTTTTACAGGAGTGGAAACGTGAGGCCTACTGTTTCTGGTCTAACAAATACCAGATTGATTAAATTGGCCTTTTTTTCACCAAAATTACAACACTGGACAATAATGCCTTTTTGCGGTATTAATTACAAGAAGACTGCTGCTAATTGGACATCTGAATTTTTAAAATGCTAGTTTTGGTACATAGTTTCCCACACGGGGAGATATAATTCCTTTTTACAGGCGTGAAAACGTGAGGCCTACTGTTTCTGGTCTAACAAACACCAGATTGATTAAATTGGCCTTTTTTTCACCAAAATTACAACACTGGACGATATAATGCCTTTTTGCGGTATTAATTACAAGAGGACTGCTGGTATTTCAGAACACCGGAATTTTTAAAATGCTAGTTTTGCTAGATAAATTTCCCACACTGGGAGAAATATTGCCTAAGCCTTTTTACAGTATTAATTACAACAGGAGTGCTTCTTCTGGTCTAACACCAGAATAACATTATTATTACGGTGAAAGCTTTTTTTAATTTATATTTCTGGCACATAAAAAAATTAAAAAATTCTGGCTGACAGTATTGGACTCGGCTGTAGTGGCACTGGCTAGCCTAGCTGGAACAGCACATTCATTGGATTTGCTATCCAAGTTAGTTACTTTCAGTTTCACCACTGATATATTAAATATCTTTGCAGTTAGTATGGGTGACACAAGCACAGCCAAACCCCTGATGTAGTATATCTATGAAAAAATCGACTATTACATGAGATTAATGGACGTTGTGGCAGCTTTTTCTGTAGCACCACAAGTCCCAAAATGGCCGCCTATCAGCCCAGTAACATGTGCCAGAAAACGGTCTGCCCAGCCAGAAAAAAAATAGACTTTGACTGAGCAGCTGAATCGCTGTTGTTCTGATTCACAGGTGTAGATTTTACACTTCTTTGGAGCTTTGGTTTAGACTCTGTGGCAGCTTGTGCTGGCGCACCACAAGTCCCAAAATGGCCACCGCCGGTCAGCCCAGTTACATGTGCCAGTAAAAATCGCTCAGGCCAGTCTCAACAAAATAGTGACTTTCAGTGAACAGCTCAGCTGAGTTGTTCTGATGCACAGGTGTAGAAAGGTAGATCATTCAATCACTTCTTTATCCCTGCCTATCTCGCCCTCACAGAAGCTGCGTCCTCTCCCTACACTAGTCAGAGCAGTGTGACGTGCGGCGCTACGTGACTCCAGCTTAAATAGAGGCTGGGTCACATGCTGCACTTGGCCAATCACAGCCATGCCATTAGTAGGCATGGCTGTGATGCGCTCTTAGGGCAAGAAGTAAAACGCTAGCTGATTGGCTGCTATGCAGCCCTTCAGAAAGCGGGAAGAAATCAACGAACACCGGACCCGAACCCGAACTTTTTTGAAAATGTCCGTGTTCGGGTCCATGCCACGGACACCCCAAAATTCGGTACGGACCCGAACGATTTTCGAACTGTTCGCTCAACACTACCAGTGAGCAATTAACTAGCAGAAGTTGAATGATTCAGAGCTGTAGATCGATCACTTCATTTGGTGTTTTTGCTAAGTTTTCCCTGCCAAATCTCTCCCTCACAGCAGCTGCAACCTATCCCTACACTAATCAGAGCAGAGTGACGTGAGGCGCTTAAATAGAGGCTGGGTCACATGCTGCACTTGGCCAATCACAGCCATGCCATTAGTAGGCATGGCTGTGATGGATTCTTAGGGCAAGAAGTAAAACGCTAGCTGATTGGCTGCTGCGCAGCCCTTCAGAAAGCGGGAAGAAATTGCCGAACAACGGACCCGAACCCGAACTTTTTTGAAAATTTTCTGGTCCGGGTCTGTGTCCCGAACATCCAAAAATTACAAACCCGCTCAACTCTAGTGGTAACGAATACATTTTTTTTTTTCCATGTCCACAATTCCCATAGAAAATGGGAATGAGTGAAAATCCACGCCAAAACTGCATCAAAAAGTGTTTTATAAAATTAGGGTCCTTTCACTCTGCGTTTTTCTTTTCCGGCATAGAGTTCAGTCCTCGGCGCTCTATGCTGGAAAAAATCCTGATCAGGATCACCCCAATGCATTCTGAATGGAGAGAAATCCGTTCAGGACGCATTAGGATGTCTTCAGTTCAGGACCGGAACGTTTTTGGACGCAGCAAATACCGCAGCATGCTGCGCTTTTTGCTCCGTTTAAAAAGCCGGAGCACTTGCCGCAAGGCCGGATCCGGAATTAATGCACATTGAAAGGGGTTTAGCTTTTTCTCAATGGTTACCATGGCAGCCAGGAAGCTAAAGTCCTGGTTGCCATGGTAAAGTGTAGTGGGGAGCGGGGGAGCAGTATACTTACCATCCGTGCGGCTCCCGGGGCGCTCCATAGTGATGTCAGTGCGCCCTACACGCATGGATCACGTGATCGCATCGATCACGTGATCCATGCGCATGGGGTGCTCTGATGTCATTCTGGAGCACCCCGGGAGCCGCACGGACTGTACGTATACCGCTCCCCCGCTCCCCACTACTACTATGGCAACCAGGACTTTAATAGCGTCCTGGCTGCCATAGTAACCTGAAAGCATTTCGAAGACTGATCAGGATCCTGATCAGTCTTCTAATACTTTCAGGCGACTTGCGTTCTGACGATTCCGGCGGGACGGAAGTGCCTGCCGGATTCTCAGAACGCAAGTGTGAAAGAGGCCTTAGTCAGAAAAAAACCTGATGCTATTCTGCATTAGGTTTTTTTAAGCACAGAAAATACTCCTAAAGAGATATATTGTGGCATTCTACACTCAGCTGCTGTGGTTGCAACCGCTGTCATGGGCTACAAAGTACTGTCAAACTGCTAGTATATAAATATTTCAGGATTTGGGGCCCCACTTTCAATTTTGTCCAGGGTCACACCTTTCACAGCATTTATGTAGAACAGGGTTCGGTAGGGGAGGTCATATCCTAGGTAATTGGAACAATCCTATGACACCTTGCTGCACTGACTGGTGATCCAAATAGCCATTATACAGCTCTGTAATTCCAGCAAACCGGTCTTGTTATTGGGCTGCAAGTGCTGTTTGATACAGGCATTAACAGGGTTTATTACAAGAAAATATTTCAACAGTATGTCTTATTTGCCCTTGTGCGGTGCAGTTATATGTTGTAAAGCCCTTTTTGCGGTGTATTAGTGGCAAAAGAAAAATATTTTTGCCATTCAGCAGTGTAGTTATATGTTGAAAAGCCTTTTGTGGAGTGTATAAGTGGAAAAAAATAAGGGCCTATTTGCCATTCAGCGGTGCAGTTATATGTTGTAAAGTCCTTTTTGCTTATTAGCTTATTAGCCATTGTGTGGTGAAGTGAGAAAATTACAGACTTTTCTGGGGTGTTTTCATTTCCTTTATTTATTTATTTGATCTTACACTCTGTGGGTCACTCTGTGGTCTCCTCATGTTGCTGCTACCTCCACACTATGTCACCTTGCCACTCTGTGGTCTCCTGATGCTATTGCTGCCACCTCCACTTTGTCATTGTGCCACTCTGTGGCCTCCTGATGCTGCTGCCATCTCCACACTCTGTCATTGTGCTGCTCTGTGGCCTTCTAATGTAGCCACCACCTCCACACTCTGTCATTGCGCCACTCCGTGGTCCCCTCATGCTGCTTTCACCTCACCAGTATGTCATTGTGCCACTCTGTGGACTTCTCATGCTCTTCCCACCCGCCCCACTTCATGACTGGGCCACTATTATGCCTTTCGGCCTGGCTGACATCATCATTTATTTGATTGAAGGAAAAATCAGACTCACAACAGATCGTGTCTGTGTAGCAGCTGCAAGGCCTGTATGGTCCCATCAGAATTGGCTTCTGATTTAAAAGCAGTAGTGGGTACAAAAAGCAGTAGTGGGTACAAAATAAAGAAGACATGCAAATATTCCATTCATGTGTCATCTCTGTTTTAGATCCACTCCTGTTTTTTTTGGCATTAGCAATACTGATGGATTATTGACTAAATGCTGACCGAGGGAAGGCGTATGCTCCACAGACAGTATCTATTTTTTGGAGTTATTGTTCTGGCGGATCAGAGGAAGGGCAAATTAATCAGTGACATCAACACAAACTTACTGCTGACACCCTCTCCACTGTTGTGGGGGCTTTACTTGAATAAGCGTTTAATAGAACAGGTTCTGTAGCCATCTAGAATCACCTGCTGACGGTGTAAAAGGAGTGCGCTTCTTCTTGATACTAACATTGAGCTGTAAGGCTGAGTTCATACTTGAGTTATTTGGTCAGTTTTGGCCCCGTGACTGCCCAAATAAGTGAAGTGAGCAGTGATTCTAATAGTGACGCCTGTCATCTGCATGTCATACCAACTCATAGTATTATTTCACTACCAAAGAACACTCGCTATGCGTGTTACTGCAAGGCACAGTGTTCTACACCAATATAAAGGCTCTCAGCAGCCAGGAAATAGCCATTTTTAACGCGATTCGCCGCGAATAAATTCGGATCGAAGCAAATCTTTTCAGACAGAAATAAAAATTTTACATTGATCCATACTTTACATGTATAGTGAAAGGACATATGTGCCAAACTTATTTATTCATGAGGATGCATCCTTGGACTTCTTCTCTACTTAGCTTTCAAGCCCCTTTGAAGACATTAGCATGTTTTCCAAGGCATTTATGCAACACACTTATTTCCAGAAACATTTATTCAAAATTAATATACAAGTTATGTGACATTACTTGCTAAAAGCCATGATTAAAAAAGAAAAGGTCTTCTAGATATTCTCTTTAAACTACATTTATTGTCATATACTGTACAAAATGATTGCATCAATTACTACTGCCTGCTCCGTTGTCTTTAAACCAAGACATGTAAGATGTCCTTATATGACAACAGACTAATTAAAGTGCATTTCTGAGATCTGAGTAAAGGCTGCTCCAGTGGGAGGATTTATCATGAGGGTAATATTTTATGTCAGGTTTACTTCAGTCTGTGTTGACATACCTTGCACCAAATTTATCAAAATGTTGCATGCTATTTTGTTATTTGTTAAACCCTTCCCGACTGCCATACGGCTATATACGTGCTATTTGCACATACCCCATGCAGTTAGCACGTATATAAACGTTCTGGCAGCTCTTTAATCCAAACGCTGCGAAGCGCTTGAATTAAAGATGCTGCCATTCCCCTGATTACCCCTGCTCCTCTTGCCGGCATTGATGGCATCGGCTCATGAATAGAACCGCTGTCATCAGCAGAGAGTGTTAGCTGTAACTTACAGCTAACACATTGCTGCGACGGGCAAAATGGGTGCTGGCACCAATCATCAGTTTAACCCCATAGATGCCGCGGTCAGCAGCATCCATGTGGTTGAGAGGGAGGGAGCTCCCTGTCTCTTGCATCACTGCCATTGCAATGGATGCCATGCTGGACGCCTTACAAAGGTGTCCGGGCTGCCATGTATCTATGGCTGATCAGACCCTGAGGGTCTCATCAGCCTTAGTGTAAATGTAGCACTGACTATACAGTGCATTGCAATAGATGACTATTGCAGTGCACTGTATAGTGATCAGGCCCACTGGATCTTCAAGATCCAGATGAGTCTTGATTAAGTAAAAAAACATGTTAAAAAAATGAAAAAATTAATAAAATAAATATAACATTTTTTATAAATATAAAATAAAAATTGTCTTTTCTCATATCAGTTCATTTATGTCATAAAAAAAGAAAAAAATACACATATTAGGTTATCACCGTGTCCGTAACGACTTGCTCTATAAATATATCACATGATCCACCCTGTACGATAAACACCATAAAAATAAAATAAAAACTGTGTTTTAAAAAAGCCTTTTTTGTCACCTTACATCACAAAAATTGCAACACCCAGCAATTAAAAAGGCGTATGCCCCCCAATATAGTACCAATAATACCGTCACCTCAGCCCGCAAAAAATGAGAGCCTACCTAAGACAATCGGTCAAAAAATATAAAAACTATGACTCTCAGACCATGGAGACACTAAAATATGACTTATTTTGCTTCAAACTGCTATTATTGTGTTAAAGTGAAATAAATAAATAAAAGCAGACATATTAGGTATTGCTGCGTCCGTAACAACCGGCTCTATAAAAATGCCATATGACCTAACCCTTCAGATGAACGCTGTAAAAATAAATAAATAAAAACTGTGCTAAAACCCCCAATTTTTTGGTCAGCTTGCCCAAAAAAGTTTATTATTGAATGATTAAAAAAATCATATGTACCCAAAAATGGTACCAATAAAAACGTCAACTCTTCCTGCAAAAAACAAGCCCCTGCACAAGACAATCAGCAGAAAAATAAATAAATTTTGGATTTTTTAATAAATAAAGGAGAAATATATTGACTCAAATTCATGACTATCATGAAGTTCAATGTGTCACGGGAAAACAATCTCAGAATGGTTTGGATAAGTAAAAGAATTCCAAAGTTTTTACCACATAACTTGTCAAATTTGCAAAATTAAATGTGGAAATGGGGACATCAATGACTAGAGTTCAGCGAATTTTTCAGAAATTCAATCCGCCGATTTGTCGATAAAAAAAATAAAAATTTGTTCAATCCGAATATTTATGCGCCGAATTACATTAAAAAACTGCTATTTAATGGCTTCAGAGAGCCTTTATAGTGGTGTAGAACATTGTGCCTTGCAGTAACACGTATAGGGAGTGTGCTTTGGTAGTGAAATAATACTGTGAGTCAGTATGACATGCAGATGACAGGCGTCGTTCTTAGAATCCCTGCACATTTCACTTATTTGGGCAGTAACGGGGAAAAAACTGACCAAATAACTCAAGTATGAACTCAGCCTTACAGGTCGATGTTGGCGCCAAGAAGAAGCGCACTCCTTTTACACCGTCGTCAGCTCATTCCACATAGATGTCTACGGAACCTGTTCTATTAAACGCTCATAAAAGTAGAGCCCCCTGACAGAGTGGAGAGGGTGTCAGCAGTAAGTTTGTGTAGACATCATTGATTAATTTGCCCTTCCTCTGATCTATCAGAACAATAACCCACAAAAAATGGATCCTGTCTGTGGAGCATCCGCCTTCACTTAGTCAGCATTTGCTCAATAATTCATCAGTATTGCTAATGCCAAAAAAACAGGAGTGGATCTAAAACAGAGATGACATGCTTTTGGCTACCAAATCATGGTAGCTACCAAATCATAAGCCAATCATGCTTTTGGCTACAAAATCATAAGCCAATTCTGATGGGACCATACAGGCCTTACAGATGGTACACAGACAGGATCCGTTGTGAGACTCATTTTTCCTTTCTTCTGACAGATCAGAAGAAGGGTCAAATAAATGATGATGTCAGCCAGGCTGAAAGACAAAATAGTGACCCAGTCATGAAGTGGGGAGGGTGTGAACAGCATGAGAACTCCACAGAGTGGCCCTATGACATAGTGGTGAGGTGGAAGCAGCATGAGGAGACCACAGAGTGGCCCAATAACAGAGTCTGGAGGTGGCGGCAGAATCAGGAGGAGGCTACAGAGTGGCACAATGACAAAGTCTGGAGTTGGCAGCAGTATGAGGAGCCCACTGAGTGGCACAATGACAGACTCTGGAGGTGGCGGCAGCAGCATCAGGAGAAGGCCACTGAGTGGCACAAAGACAGAGTCTGGAGGTGGCGGCAGCATGAGGAGAGTACAGAGCGGCCCAATGACATAGTGTGGAGGTGGCGGCAGCATCAGCATCAGAAGGAGGCCAGAGAGTGGCACAATGACTGAGTCTGGAGGTTGCGGCAGCAGCAGCATCAGGAGGATACCACAGAGTGTTGAGGTGACATAATGTGGAGATGGCAGCAACAGCATCAGGATACCACAGAGTGTGAAGGTGACATAGTGTGGAGATGGCAGCAGCAGCATCAGGATACCACAGAGTGTGAAGGTGACACAGTGTGGAGATGGCAGCAGCAGCATCAGGATACCACAGAGTGTGAAGGTGACATAACATAGTAACATAGTATTTAAGGCCGAAAAAATACATTTGTCCATCCAGTTCGGCCTGTTATCCTGCAAGTTGATCAAGAGGAAAAAAAAAAAAAAAAAACTGTGAGATAGAAGCCAATTTTCCCCACTTAAGGGGAAAATAATAATTCCTTCCTGACTCCAATCAGACAATCAGAATAACTCCCTGGATCGACCACCCATCTCTAGTAGTTATTACTTGTAATATTATTACACTCCAGAAATACATTGAGGCCCCTCTTGAACTCTTTTAATGAACTCACCATCACCACCTCCTCAGGCAGAGAGTTCCATAGTCTCACTGTAAAGAATCCTCTTCTATGTTTGTGTACAAACCTTCTTTCCTCCAGATGCACATGATGTCTCCTTGTCACAGTCACAGTTCTGGGGATAAATAGATGATGGGAGAGATCTCTGTACTGACCCCTGATATATTTATACATAGTTATTAGATCTCCCCTCAGTCGTCTTTTTTCTGAAGTGAATAACTCTAATTTTGATAATCTTTCAGGGTACTGTATTGTATTGTATTGTATTGATCCCTAATTCAGGTATTACTTTAGTTGCCTTCCTCTGAACCCTCTCCAGCTCTGCCATTTCTGCCTTGTTCACAGGAGACCAGAACTGTACACAGTACTCCATGTGTGGTCTGACCAGGGATTTGTAAAGTGGTAGGACTATGTTCTCATCACGGGCATCTATGCCCCTTTTGATGCAACCCATTATCTTATTGGCCTTGGCAGCAGCTGCCTGACACTGGTTTTTACAGCTTAGTTTGCTGTTCGCTAGAATTCCTAGGTCCTTTTCCACGTCAGTGTTACCCAGTGTTTTTCAATTTAGTATGTACGGGTGACTTGTATTATTCCTTCCCATGTGCATTACCTTACATTTGTCAGTGTTAAACCTCATCTGCCGCTTCTCTGCCCAAGCCTCCAATCTATCCATATCTATCTGTAGCAGTATACTGTCCTCTTCCGTGTCAATTACTTTACACAGTTTAGTGTCATCTGCAAAAATTTATATTTTACCGTGTAAGCCTTCTACAAGATCATTAATAAATATATTGAAGAGGATAGGGCCCAGTACTGACCCCTGAGGTACTCCACTAGTGACAGTGACCCAATCTGAGTGTGTACCATTAATAACCACCCTCTGTTTTCTATTACTGAGCCAGTTACTGTAATGCTTCAATGGCTGTGGACCCGCTGTGCCACTTACCGGTTTGGCTTTGGGCCAAACTTGGGAGCGTACTCTAAGGCCCCTTTCACACGGGCGAGTTTTCCGCGCGGGTGCAATGCGTGAGGAGGACGCATTGCACCCGCACTGAATCCGGACCCATTCATTTCTATGGGGCTGTGCATAGCTCTATGCTCTATATTGCGCGTTTTTCACGCAAAGCAGGCCCCATATAAGTGAATGGGGATGCGGAAAAATCGCAAGCATCCGCAAGCAAGTGCGGATGCAGTGCGATTTTCCCGCATGGTTGCTTAGCAACGGGACCAGATCTTTATTATTTTCCCTTATAACATGGTTATAAGGGAAAATAATAGCATTCTTAATAAAGAATGCTTAGTAAAATGAAGATGAAGGGGTTAAAAATAATAAAACTTAACTTACCTTAGCCACTTGATCGCGTAGTTGCGATCTGTCTTCTCTCTTCAAGCTTGGTCCATCTTACCACGGTGCAAGCATCGGGGAAACAGACAGGTGGAGAAAGCTGCTGCTGGATGAAGCAGAGCTAAGTTAGTGGTAAAGCAGAACTAGAGCTGTTAGAACAGCAGAGCTGAGTAGCCCAGGTGCAGCAGGTGTGACGATCTGTACAGCAGACAGAGGCGTGGTCAACAATCCGGGTCGTATACTTGAGAGCAGTGAGGTACACTAGGATCAGACAGAGACGAGGTCAGGATACAGGCCAAGGTCGCTAGCAGGATACTGATACGGAAACAAGCAGGAACCTTCGCTGTAGTAAACTACAATATTGCTCAGGCATTGCAGGAAGGGGGAAGCACCCCTATAAAGGTGGTGCCTGGCCGGGATTGGAGAGAGGGCGAATCAGGGACGTGCACGAACCCTTAAAGAACCAGGACCCGTGCGGCTTCTACAAGGTGCAACAGAAGCTGTCACCACCTGTGACAGTGCAGGAAAGCGGTTTCAAAGCCTGCAGCGGATAGGAGGAGTCTTGAGTGCAGTTCGACTGAGGTACATAGCAGGGTGCGCTGCACTCTGGCGGCTGCCAACTGCCATTGTTACTGTTACTTACCCACATGCAGACATTTTCTCCTAGTCTGAGCATTCTCATTTTAGATACTAACCTTTTATGCGATACAGTGTCAAATGCTTTGGAGAAGTCCAGATATACGACATCCATTGATTCGCCACTGTCGAATCTAGAACTTACCTCCTCATAGAAACTGATTCAATTTGTTTGACATGACCGATCCCTTATGAAGCCATGCTGATATGGCGGTATTTGCTTATTTTCATTGAGGTGCTCCAAGATAGCATCTCTTAGAAAACGTTCAAACAGTTTACCCATGACGGATGTTAAAATTACAGGCCTATAGTCTCCGGGCTCTGTTTTTGTGCCCTTTTTGAATATTGGCACCTCATTTGCTATGCGCCAATCCTGTGGAACACTCCTTTAAATAGAGTCCTTAAATATCAGAAATAAGGGTCTGGCTATGACATTACTTGATTCTCTTAGGATACGGAGGTGTATATCATCTGGTCCTGGCGATTTGTCTATTTTAATCTTTTTAAGACACCGCTGTACTTCTTCCTAGGTCAGACAGGGCCGTGAGACATAGTGTGGAGATGGCAGCAGCAGCATCAGGAGAACACAAAGTGATCCGGTGACAAGTGGGGCAGTGGGTGGCAATACCAGTACCCGCTGACGAAGATGGGTGAAAGAAGGAGCACTTTGCATAAGATGTGTGGCATCAGGCGGGTGTCAGCATCAGAGTAGTAGCTGAGACAGGTAGCCAGAAGAAACCAGTCTCTTTTTTCAAGGTTTGGCTGAGGCGGCATGGATGATCTAATCAGATGCATCAGTAATTGGTGGGTGGAAATCCTGGCTGATCCACGCCTGATTCATCTTGACAAAGGTCAGTCTCTCCACATTTTGGGTGGACAGGCAAGATCTCCTTGGGGTAACTATGGCCGCCGCTTCACTAAACACCCGCTCTGATGCCACACTACTGGCCGGGTAGGACAGCTTTTCCAGGGCAAACTCTGCCAGTTGCAGCCACAAATCCAGTTTGGCTGCCCAGTAGTGCAGCAGATCTGGCAGGGTTGCTGTCCAAGTATGCCACCACCTGCATGTTCAGGTCCTGCTCCAGGTCTAGCTGCTGCTGCTGGTGAGTAGTTTCTTCACTATGCTGGTGAAGAAAGCTGCTCATCAGCGACTGTAGACTCAGGCTGCTGCTGATGGAGCTGGTATGGCTCCTGCCACCCCACCCCTCCCCAGCAGCCATGGCAGTGGAACGTGAGCGCAGAGGGCCCCCCCCCCCGTCAGACCTGCAAGAGGATGGACGATGGCGCAGATAGGCAGCGGCCAACTGACTAAATAGGATGTCTCTGTAGTAATTAAGTTTGTCCTCACTCTCAGTGGGTGTAAAAAGGCTCCCATTTTAGACCGGTAGCAAGGGTCCAACAAGGTGGATAGCCAGAAGTCATCCCTTTGCTGAATGGTGACAATTTGGCTGTCACTAAGCAAGGAAGTGAGCTTGCATCGGGCCATTTGTGCAAGTGACTCGGAGGGACTCCCTGCCTCCATCTCCACTGCATACTGCCACGGTGTGTCTGGGTCCTCTGTCTCGTCTTCCTCATCGGCCTGTAGCTCCTCTGGCTACTCCTGCTCCTCTTCTGTCAGCTGAGTAGAAAAACCACCCATTTCACTACACATTGCCTGTGCTCCAATGTCCTCCTACCCCTCCTCCTCCTCTTCCAGTTCAGCCCCCAGAGGGCTCATGTGGCAGTGAGATCTAGGCGCCACGTTTCCTGTCCCCTGACCAGCCATTGTTACCACCATCTGTTCCAGGACATGAAGCAGTGGAATGACGTCGTTCATCCCATACTCCTGGCGACTGACAAATATTGTGGCGTCCTTATAGGGCCTGAGCAAACGGCAGGTGTCACGCGTGAGCTGCCACTGGCTGACATTGAAGTTACACAGGGAAGTTCTCCTTTCTGCTTGCATCATCAAAAAATCGTTGATGGCCTTTCTCTGTTCGTATAGTCGGTCCAACATATGGAGGGTGGAATTCCAACGGGTGGAAACGTCGCATATCAGCCTATGTTGGGGGATGCTGTTCTGCCGCTGCAGCTTAAGGAGGGTGTACTTTGCAATGTACAAGTTGCTGAAGTGCATGCAAAGTTTCCTGCCCAGTTTTAGGATGTCTTGCTGATGGGTGGAAGACGTCAGGAAACGCTTGACAACCAGGTTGAACATGTGTGCCATGCAGGGCGTATGGCTCAGCCTTCCTTGATACCAGCCCGCCACCATGTTCTTCCCGTTGTCGGCCACCATGGTTCCGATTTTCAGTTGTCGCAGAGAAAGCCAGGATGAAATTTCTTGATGAATCACATGTAGCAGTTCCTCCCATGTGTGACTCAGTTCGTCAAGGCAATCTAGGTGCAGAACAGTATGACACCGCTGTGCCGTGCACAGATGGTATGCTGGAGGGGCACTGTGACTTGTACCTGCAGTGGAGGCTGAGGATATAGTGGAGGATGAGGAGGCAGAGGCAGGCACTGTCACAGGACCAACAGCGTGACAACGTGGAGGTAGAAGCGGGTGAACTCGTCAAGTTGCTGGGGTGCCTGTGCATGAACCACATTCCCCCAATGGGCCATAAAGGACATGTATTCTCCCTGGCCGTAGTTACAGCTCCACATGACTGCACTGCCGTGCACTTTGGCAGACACCGACAGGATCAAGGACTGGCTCACCTTCTCTTCTACATACGTGTGCAGGGCTGGTGCTGCCTTTTTTGCAAAGAAATGACGGCTTGGGACTCTCCACCTCGGCTCGGCACAATCCATCAGTTCTCTGAAAGGTGCAGAGTCCACCACTTGGAAAGGGAGGGACTGCAGCACCAGCAACTTGGCCAGGAGCACATTCAGCTTCTGCGCCGTTGGATGAGTGCACGCATACTGCTGTCTCTTGGCAATCGCTTTGTGATCGATTGCTGATGTAATGACTGATGAGGAGTAGGAGGACGAGGAGCAGGAGCATCGGGACCAGCAGATGATGGGAATGAAAGACAGCTCCCTTCGGCTGACATGGTGGAGCCTTGACTAGCTGAAACCGGATGTGTTTTACTGGGTGATGCAGCGGTTGCTGTGGCAGGCTGGACAACCACATCAGAGCCACGGTTCTCCAGGCCACTGTACAGAGACGCTGTATATGTTCACTCAGGGCCGTAGTGCACCCTGGCCACGCTTCACCTTCTGCCCACTGATTCTACATATGGCCCCGTTCACCTCCGGCGGCATAACAAAAAACTGCCACACTGCCGAGTAGGTGATTTTTCCCCCAACAGTCCACATTGACTGACTGCTACCACCGCTTCCTCCGTGAACCCCTGCACCACCGCTTCCCTGGCAGGTAGGCTGCTGCGAAGCCACCACTTGCTGGCTCAGCCTCTGCCTCACAAGCAAGCTGCCACCCTCTTCTCCTGATGATGATGAATACCCTTCTGCACCTGGCTCCCAAGTGCGATCGGCTTCATCATCATTAAGTAGTATCTGCCCGTCACTGATGTCCTCCTCAACGATCTCTGGGTCAGGAGCCTGACCGCAACACCACCTCCCATGCCACTCACCTCATCACTACTTGCCTGCCTAGCGGAGGAAGAGGCGGAGGCCTCTTCCACATCTTGGCTGGGCAGTAGCTGCTGACTGTCCTCTAGTATCTCGTCCTCACTGTATTGTGGAGCTGAGCCCACAGCATACAATACTTCTGGGGCTGAGGGAACATCAAAGGACAGAGGCTGGTTGAGGACACATGAGGGCTCAGGGCCTGCTCCCGGGCCATGCCAACTAAGAGTTGTGTGTGACGAACCCACCAACTGTTGGCTGGGGGTGTCTGATGTCACTTGGGATGAAGTGGATGACCCAGTTAACCAATCAAGAACTGCTGGGTTGCTGGTTAAGACATGACCGTTAGATGACATCGGGAGCTAAGGTCTCTTGCTGCGATTCTTGCTGCCACGCCCCCTTACTCTGATGCGACCTCTGCCTGTGCCAAAAACATTTAGGCCTCTGCCACACTCTGTGCATGGCCTGGAACTTCTGTCTACATACTTTTAGCTGAACTAAATACATTAAAAGCAAATTGAAACTGAAATAGGCCAATAGACACTTTCACCACAAATAACTGCAACAGTGAAGTGCGAATATATTTTATCTTTCTGTACTGAAATAGGCCACTAAACACTTTCATAACAAATAACTGCAACAGTGAAGTGCGTATATAATTTTCTATTCATACTGAAAAACGCCACTAAACACTTTCACCAAATATAATGCGGAAGTGATCTGAGAATATATTTTTCTTTTTGTACTGAAATAGGCCACTAAATGCTTTCACCACAGTATAACTGCAGAAGTGAACTGAAATATATTTTTCTTTTTGTACTAACATAGGCTACTAAATGCTTTTACCACATATAACTGCAAAAGTGAACTGACATATAACTGCAGAAGTGAACTGAGAATATATTTTTCTTCTTGTACTGAAATAGACCACTAAACGTTTTTACCACATATAATTGCTGAAGTGAATTGAGAATATATTTTTCTTCTTGGACTGAAATAGTTCACTAAATGCTTTTACCACATATAACTGCATTAGTGAACCGAGAATATATTTTTCTTTTTGTACTGAAATAGGCCACTTAATGCTTTTACCACATATAACTGCCAAAGTGAACTGAGAATATATTTTTCTTCTTGTACTGAAAAAGGCCACTAAATGCTTTTACCACATATAATTGCAGAAGTGAACTGAGAATATATTTTTCTTTTTGTACTGAAATAGGCCACTAAATTCTTTTAACGCAAGTAACCGCAACAGTGAAGCGTGCATATATTTTTCTTTTTGTACTGAAATAGGCCACTAAACGATTTTACCGCAAATAACTGCAACAATGAAGTGCGTATATATTTTTCTTTTTGTACTGAAATACGTCACTAAACACTTTCACCACATATAACTGCAGAAGTGAACTGTGTGTATATTTTTCTTTTTGTACTGAAATAGGCCACTAAACGCTTTCACCACATATAACTGCAGAAGTGAACTGAGAATACATTTTTCTTTTTGTACTGAAATAGGCCACTAAATTCTTTTAACGCAAGTAACCGCAACAGTGAAGTGTGCATATATTTTTCTTTTTGTACTGAAATACGTCACTAAATGCTTTTACCACAAATAACTGCAACAGTGAACTGCGCATAAATTTTTCTTTTTGTACTGAAATACGCCACTAAATGCTTTCACCACATATAACGGCAGAAGTGAACTGCGTAAATATTATTCTTTTGGTACTGAAAAAGGCCACTAAACACTTTCACCACATATAAGTGCAGAAGTGAACTGTATATATATTTGTATTTTTCCACAGATATAAGCCACTAAAGGTTTTTCAACATAGCACTTGCACCCTAAGAACAAATTGCTGGAATGACAGAGCTGTGTAATGGCAATTTGGATCCCTAAATAATCTTTCCCTGCACTTGTAAATAGCTTTTTTTCACTATGAGGTTTTTCTTATCACTGCCCCTAGCGCTTTCTGACATCTATCTCTGCATTAAGATGCTGAGAAATGATTCTTCCCTATCCTTTCCCTGCACTTATAAATTGTTTTTTCAGTTTTTTTTTTCACAATGAGGTTTTTCCTATTGCTGTTCCTTGCGCCTTCTCACGTCTGTCCCTGCACTCTGAACGCTGGAAAATGTTTGAATCCAAGATGGCCGCTTTATTTATAGGGCAGTGACATCACAGGGCTGGCTGGCTGCTGATTGGCTGAATGCATGGCATTATGGGTCATCCCGCCATTTTAGCTGCCATTTTAGGAAAAATTGCAATTCGCTACCATGAAGCGTGAGGAAATTCGCATTTGTTGCGAATCAAATTTTTCCTGAAATTTGTAACCAATTCCACTTTGTCAGCTTCGATTCACTCATCTCTAAACCTTACACTTTTGTCTAGAAATGTTACTCCCGTTTTTTTAAGCCACCCCCCTCCTGGACTGAGTTTCAGCCTCTTTGGCAACTTGGTGTAAAATAATTAACATAGCTAATGATGCCAACTTTTCCCCCTACTTTTCAAAAGTGAATTCTATAATAATGTAAAGAGTTGCAAAATTTTGGTGCAAGGAAGTGTGCCTAGGTCACAGCCCAATTTTGTGACTTTTTCAAGCCAGAATTCTGGTGTACAGCAAATAATGAATTTGCCCTTTCATTGGTCTATCCAGTCTTTCTCCTTATGATCTTACGTCCCTTATGGGCCCAAGTACAACCTTTCTCTCTCTGCACCTTCTGCAGAATGGCCATCATCAGCCCATACGACAGTAATGTGGGTTGGGTGGCTGGCTTCATGTTTATGATTATGACACAAGTGTTGTTGCTTTAGTTCAGAAATGCCCACAAGGCAGAAGTTCTGGTTGTAAACAGCAGGGCACAGTAGGAGAGCAGGGCTTGAATAGAGGACTACTGAACAGAGAGGTGCATCTGTATGGTTTAGAGGCAACTGGACTATAATTAAAGAACATAATAGAATTTGAAGTAGTTCTTAGTTTAATTTGGGGGCTACATGTTCCACTTTTTACTGTTAGCATTCTTAAAATCATCACAAGCTACGGTAAATGTGTAATAAGCCATTAAATAAGTATAGCATTTCACATAAAAAAACCTTGAAGAAATTCCTAACTTTTTATTTTTGAGAAGTGTCATTTCCACATCCTGCTACATCATAAAAGGAAAATTGAAATAACTGCAGATGAGCAATATAAAGTAGAGGAATAGGATATCACTACTGCATATTAAATTCAAAACCTTTTGGATGCAGATGACAAATAAACGAGCATTGCAGTATTTACAGGTACATTTTTTTTACATGACTTCTAGTGTAATATTAGAAATTACTTTTCTAGAGTTATGGTTCCATTCCTTCAAGATTCAGATAGTCCTCATATCCAGCATTTAGTTTAGAGAAGTCCAATTTTATAGTTAATCTCTGAAATTTTAAAGGGAATCTGTCACTAGCGACCTCCCTATCTAACGGTTTGCATAGACACATAGTTGTGGTTCAATTGATTAACCCCTTAAGGACCCGCGCCGTACATGTACGGCACGGCTGGACATGACTTAAGGACCAGCGCCATATATTTAAGGCGCAAGGTCCACCGGGTGCTGTGAGGGAATTGCGGGCGAATTGGGGCACCATGGCTACTATTACCGGCAGGCATTCAGGCCATTTAAGGGCAGCATGAGGTATTTCCACATCCTGAAGCTCCAAACGCTGCAATTGGCCGGTCAATGAAGTGTAATTTCTGTTGCTTGCCTGCTGCCAGTGTGTGTCAGGCCGACTTCCACAGACTGTAGTGTGCCCACTGCCAGTGCCCACCACTCATACCGGGTGGCACAGTAGCTTGCCGATAAATAAGGCATTTAATGTTTACACTTTAGTCTAATTTCAGTTGATTGCCTGCTGCCAGTGTGTGTCAGGCTGACTTCCACTGACTGCAGTGTGCCCACTGCCAGTGCCCGCCACTCATACCGGGTGGCACAGTAGCTTGCCGATAAATAAGGCATTTAATGTTTACACTTTAGTCTAATTTCAGTTGATTGCCTGCTGCCAGTGTGTGTCAGGCTGACTTCCACTGACTGCAGTGTGCTCACTGCCAGTGCCAACCACTTATAACGGGTGGCACAGTAGCTTGCCGATAAAAAAGGCATTTAATTCTTACACTTTAGTCTAATTTCAGTTGCTTGCCTGCTGCCAGTGTGTGTCAGGCCGAGTTCCACTGACTGTAGTGTGCCCACTGCCAGTGCCCACCACTCATACCGGGTGGCACAGTAGCTTGCCGATAAATAAGGCATTTCATTTTTACACTTTAGTCTAAATTCAGTTGCTTGCCTGCTGCCAGTGTGTGTCAGGCTGACTTCGACAGACTGTAGTGTGCCCACTGCCAGTGCCCGCTACTCATACCGGGTGGCACAGTAGCTTGCCGATAAATAAGGCATTTAATTCTTACACTTTAGTCTAATTTCAGTTGGTTGCCTGCTGCCAGTGTGTGTCAGGCCGACTTCCACAGACTGTAGTGTGCCAACTGCCAGTGCCAACCACTCATACCGGGTGGCACAGTAGCTTGCCGATAAATAAGGCATTTAATTTTTACACTTTAGTGTAATTTCAGTTGCTTGCCTGCTGCCAGTGTGTGTCAGGCACTGCAAGTGCCCACCACTCATACCGGGTGGCACAGTAGCTTGCCGATAAATAAGGCATTTAATGTTTACACTTTAGTCTAATTTCAGTTGATTGCCTGCTGCCAGTGTGAGTCAGGCTGACTTCCCCTGACTGTAGTGTGCCCACTGCCAGTGCCAACCACTCATACCGGGTGGCACAGTAGCTTGCCAATAAATAAGGCATTTAATTTTTACACTTTAGTCTAATTTCAGTTACTTGCCTGCTGCCAGTGTGTGTCAGGCCGACTTCCACTGACTGCAGTGTGCTCACTGCCAGTGCCAACCACTTATAACGGGTGGCACAGTAGCTTGCCGATAAATAAGGCATTTCATTCTTACACTTTAGTCTAATTTCAGTTGCTTGCCTGCTGCCAGTGTGTGTCAGGTCGACTTCCACAGACTGTAGTGTGCCAACTGCCAGTGCCAACCACTCATACCGGGTGGCACAGTAGCTTGCCGATAAATAAGGCATTTAATTTTTACACTTTAGTCTAATTTCATTTGCTTACTTGCTACCAGTGTGTGTCAGGCCGACTTCCACAGACTGTAATGTGCCCACTGCCATTGGCCACCACTCATACCGGGTGGCACAGTAGCTTGCCGATAAATAAGGCATTTAATTTTTACACATTAGTCTAATTTCAGTTGCTTGCCTGCTGCCAGTGTGTGTCAGGCCGACTTCCACAGACTGTAGTGTTCCCACTGCCAGTGCCAACCACTCACACCGGGTGGCACAGTAGCTTGCTGATAAATAAGGCATTACATTTTTACACATTAGTCTAATTTCAGTTGCTCGCCTGCTGCCAGTGTGTGTCAGGCCGACTTTCACAGACTGTAGTGTCCCACTGCCAGTGCCGACCACTCATATCGGTTGGCGGCCACCACCACTACCACCACAGCCACTACAGCTGCTTCACTTGATCCGTCAGAGGAGTTATTTGCACATTAGTTGGATGCAATTAGTGATGTGCAACCATTATTGCCAGATGATGTAGATTACAGGGATATGTCTCAGTCTGGCAGGATTACACACATGGACGTACAGTGTGATGATGATGATGATGTTGTACCCGCTGCTGCTTCTTTTGCTGAGGTATCAGATACAAGTGAAGCCGTTGATGATGACGATGTGTCCACGGATGCCACGTGGGTGCCTGCTCGAAGAGAAGAAGAGGGGGAAAGTTCAGAAGGGGAGACAGAGAGAAGGAGGAGACGAGTTGGAAGCAGGGGGAGGTTGTCGCAAGGAGTTAGTGGCACAGTCAGACAGCATGTACCGGCACCCGGGGTCAGCCAGACAGCAAACCAGTCAACGCATGCTGTTGCCACCACCAGAAGGCCGTCATTGCAAAGCTCAGCAGTGTGGCATTTTTTTTGTGTGTCTGCCTCTGAAAACAGCAATGCCATTTGCAACCTGTGAAAAAGAAACTGAGTCGTGGGAAGTCCAACACCCACCTCGGTACAACTGCTTTGCGTAGGCACATGATCTCACATCACAAATGCCAATGGGATCAACACACGCGTACAAGCAGCACACAAACTCAAAGCCACCATCCTCCTCCTGGTCCAGTATCTTTAACCACGTCAACCACTGCTGTCCTCCTTGCCCCCTCTCAACCACCTGCCACTCCGTCTCTCACCTTCAGCAGTTCCATTTCATCTGCCCACAGTCAGGTGTTTGTTAAGGATATGTTTGAGCGTAAGAAGCCAATTTCACAGAGTCACCCCCTTGCCCGGCGACTGACAGCTGGCTTGACGGAACTCTTAGCCCACCAGCTTTTACCATACCAGCTGGTGGAGTCTGAGGCCTTCAAAAAATTTGACGCTATTGGGACACCACAGTGGGAGGTACCCGGCCAAATTTTTTTTTCAAAAATGGCAATCCCAAATTTTTACTATGTTATTGAAAAGGAAGTGATGGCATCTCTGGCATACAGTGTTGGAGCAAGGGTCCATCTGACCACTGATACCTGGTCTGCAAAGCACGGTCAGGGCAGGAATATCACGTACACTGCGCATTGGGTCAACCTGCTGACGGCTGACAAGCATAGAATGCGTGGCTCCGCAGCGGAGTTGGTGACACCACTACGACTTTCAGGCAGGCCTACTGCTACCTCCTCTACTCCTACTTCATCCTCTTCGATATCCTCCTCGGCTGAGTCCTCTTCTGGAGCGGCGTCAGGCTGCACATCAACTGAATCCCCCCAGCTCCCCAGGGGCTATTCCACATTCCAGATACAACAGTGTCACACTGTCTTGGGGTTGACTTGCCTGAAAGCAGAGATCCACACAGGACCAGCACTCCTGTCCGCCCTGAACGCACAGGTGGATCAGTGGCTGACCCCGCACCAACTGGAGATCAGCATAGTGGTGTGTGACAATAGAACAAATTTGTTGTCAGCATTGAATTTGGGCAAATTGTCACATGTGCCGTGCATGGCACATGTGTTGAATCTCATCGTACAACGCTTTGTTTCTAAGCACCCAGGCTTACAGGACGTCCTCAAGCAGGCCAGGAAGGTGTGTGGCCATTTCAGGTGTTCCTACACGGCCATGGCGCACTTTTCCGATATTCAGTGGCGAAACAACATGCCAGTGAGGCGCTTGATTTGCGACAGCCCGACACGTTGGAATTCAACACTCCTAATGTTCGACTGCCTGCTCCAACAAGAAAAAGCTGATTATTTGTATGACCGGGGTGCTAGGACAGCCTCTGCAGAGCTGGGAATTTTTTTGCCACGTTACTGGATGCTCATGCGCAATGCCTGTAGGCTCATGCATCCTTTTGAGGAGGTGAAAAACCTAGTCAGTCGCACCGAAGGCACCATCAGCGAACTCATCCCATTTGTTTTCTTTCTGGAGCGTGCCCTACGAAGAGTGCTGGATCAGGCTGTCGATGAACGTGAAGAGGAAGGGGAAGAGTTGTGGTCACCATCACCACAAGAAACAGCTATGTCATCATCGCTTGCCGGACCTGGGGCAACGCTGGAAGAGGAGTATGAGGAAGAGGAGTCAGAGGAGGAAAGTGGCGGCTTTGAGGAAGAGGAAGACCAACCACAGCAGGCACCCCAGGGTGCTCATTGTAGTCACCTCTCTGGGACCCATGGTGTTGTACGTGGCTGGGGGGAAGAACAGACCGTCAATGACATCAGTCAGGACGAGGAACGGGAAATGAGTAGCTCTGCATCCAACCTTGTTCAAATGAGGTCTTTCATGCTGTCATGTCTGTTTAGAGACCCTCGTATAAAAAGGATGAAGGAGAACGACTTGTACTGGGTGGCCACGCTACTAAACCCCCGGTATAAGCAGAAAGTGGCATAAATTATACCAAATTACCGAAAGTCGGAAAGGATGCAGCAGTTCAAAACCAAACTAAAAAAAAGTCAAAAAAGTGTTGATTACCTCACCTTTATAAAGATGAATGAGGCATGGATCCCGAAGGGACTGACAGTGGGGGATACGTTTGACTAACAAAAGGCCTGATGACATGCCTTGGCCTCAAAATGGTTCCCACGCAGCTGTATTTAATATCTGCATACCGGATGACTTTTGTGAATTCTCCGCCACCAACTAGGGTTCAAGCCGCAATGTTTAAGTCACTTTTCTGCCTGGAAAACATAAATTTTTCCGGCCGCTGCTACAACAGCGGCTGCAACAATGCCATTATTTTTCAGGCATGTGTACATGCCTAATTTTTCTGTCCTATGGTGCAGCACTGTGGCTGCAAAAACAAAACAAAAAAAAAGGCACATATAAGTGTCAATTCCCCTTCGTGATCGTTACCTTGTTGTGGTGAAGGGGCTTGCATATCACAATGAAGCAATCATCACCTCTATGAGTGTGTTGGCAATGTTGCCACACCCCAGATAATAAGGATGATGCTTCATTATGGTCAGACCAAAAGCGATCGGACTGCTGGATAATATTTCATAGAAAAACATTACCTTTTTTTTTTTTAAGTTGTATGGGTTTTTAATACATAAAATAAAAAATCATAATAAAGTCTCTCAACAGTTTATTAGAAATAATGCAGACAATTAAAAAAATCCCCATCAATTCGAATACAAAGCAAGTACAGAGCTCACAACTAAATTATTTCATGATGTCGTAATGGTTCGCTAATTCGACAATGTTTAATCAATTCGATACACGTCCCCGGATAGGGTACGTAACAGGGATTAAACTGATAGGAATAGTACTAGTTAAGATACCACTCATTTAGGGTGTCACAGCATATTGCTCTGTGCACACGCAGTGCCCCAATTTGGGAGTAAGAGGACTGACCAAGCTGCTTTTTCCATCTCCCGGTTCCTAAAATCAATTCAGTTTGGTGTATGAGAGTTTGTTCTGTCACTGTGAAGGCAGTCGAAGGTACCCGGCCTAAATTTTTTTTCACAAAAGGCAATCCCTGATATGAGACGTAACAGGGATTAAATTTATAGGAATAGTACTAGTTAAGACACCACTCTTATCGGGTGTGACAGTAAATTGCACGGCGCAGATGCAGTGACCGTGGATTAAAACAAAGGGGTGGGAGACAGCTTTTTTTTAACCATCTCCCCGTTCGAAAAATCTATTCAATAAATGGACCCCAGATTGGGGACGTTAGAGGGATTAATCTAATGAGAATAGTACTACAGAAAATACCACTCATATCGGGTGTGACAGTAAATTGCACGGCACAGACGCAGTGACCGTGGATTACAACAAAGGGGAGGGAGCCAGCGTTTTTTTAACCATCTCCCCATTCGAAAAATCAATTCAATAAATGGACCCCAGATTGGGGACGTAACAGGGATTAAACTGATGAGAAGAGAACTACAGAAAATAACACTCATATCAGGTGTGAGAGTAAATTGCACGGCGCAGACGCAGTGACCGTGGATTAAAACAAAGGGGAGGGAGCCAGCGTTTTTTTTAACCGTCTCCCCATTTGAAAAATCAATTCAATTCACCTTTCAGGGACCCTTGGTGTTGTACGCAGCTGGGTGGAGGAAGAAACCTTTAATGACATCACTGGGACATGGCTAGCTTGGTATCCAACCTTGTGCAAAAAGGGAGTTTGCGGTTGTGCAAATGGACTGTTTGCAGTTGTTTGCGGTGCATTAAAAGGGGAGTTTGGTCTGTCAATGTCTGTGAAGCGGGCGTAACCCTTACACTACCTCATCGATACAACATCATACCGGATCGTATACACACACTGGATGTTTTAAAGCACGTTATTCCAAACAATTTAGGAATGTTAGGTGATTTATGCCCTATATGGATTAAAACCCGACTCTGCGTCAACTATGTAATTTTCCATGGGAGTTTTGCCATGGATCCCCCTCCGGCATGCCACAGTCCAGGTGTTAGTCCCCTTGAAACAACTTTTCCATCACTATTGAGGCCAGAAAGAGTTCCTGTGGGTTTTAAAATTCGCCTGCCTATTGAAGTCTATGGCGGTTCACCCGTTCGCGAACATTTGCGGATGTTCGCGTTTGCCGTTCGCGAACGGAAAATTTTATGTTCGCGACATCACTACTGAGGAGTAGAACCCTGATAAAAATCTCTGTGTAGATGAGTCCCTATTACTTTTCAAAGGAAAGATTAGATTCCGCCACTACCTGCCTAGCAAATGGGCAAGGTATGGCATAAAGATTATAAAGATTTACAAACTTTGTGAGAGTAGCTCTGGGTACACCCACAAGTTCTGATTTACGAAGGAAAAGATTCCCTAATAGAACCCCCAGAATGCCCAGCCCCCCCGTCCTAGGAGTTAGTAGAAAGATAGTGTGGGACTTACTGCATCCACTGCTGGATAAGGGTTACCACCTCTATGTGCATAACTATTACACCAGCATACCCCTATTCATGTCCCTAACTGCCAGAGGTACTGTGGCTTGCAGCACAGTGCTTAAAAATCAGAGAGGCCTCCCTATATCCCTGGTAGGGCAACCACTGAGCATAAGTGAAATTAGGGCTCTCCTCCGTGAGAGCATGCTGGTGGTTAACTACAAGGACAAGTCCTTGTACTGACCACCATTCACACTAACACCAGCTCTCCTGCTCCTGTACGAGGTATCACAACCACTACCCCCAAACTAGTTTGTATCCTGGACTACAACAGGCACATGGGAGGGGAGGATCTTTAAGATCAACTTGTGAAGCCCTACAGTGCCGCATGAAAAATAAAACTGTGGTACAAAAAGCTGTCCGTAGACATTATACAGATGGCAATGTGCAATGCGTACATACTATTTCAATCTGCAGGCCACAAAGAAACTTTCCTTCCATTCCAAGAGTCGATTATCAAGGCCCTAATTTTTCCGCTGGGGAGGATCCCAGTACTTCAGGAAGTCATTGAGCCGCACAGAGCCACCAGCACAGCAAAAGAGGTAGCAGGGTAAAAAAGCAGACCGTCCGTCCCCTAGACAGTACGCCTGCTACTGCCCACTGCACCCAGGGACCAAGCACAACAAAGCCAGCTCCATGGAGTTCCCTGGCATGGCAGTTTTTCAGACATTGTGCAGACGACAAGACACGAGTGGTTTGCACGCTGTACAATCAGAGCCTGAAGCGAGGCATAAACATTCTAAACCTGAGCACAACCTGCATGACCAGGCATCTAAGTGCAAAGCACGAGCTGCAGTGGAGTATACACCTCCAAAACCAGGAAAGGTCTCAGGCGCCTTCTGCTGCCTCTTCTGCTGCAGTCTCAGCCTCTTCCTCCACCTCTCGAGAAAATGTGTCAGCAACACCATCACATCCATTACCTTCAACTAGCAGCACCACATTGTCCATTGGGAGCGTTCAGCTGTCCATCTTCCAAACAATGGAGCGAAAGAGGAAGTACCCCTCTTATCACTGCTCTATATTGTATTTTTCTTTCTCTTTTCCTGCATAATCCCCATTTAGTATGACTTCCATTATTGACAGCGCCATCCAGTGCACATCTTGTCTGATGTATGCAGTCCTGGAACAGCCGTTCGAAGGTGTATATGTTTGTTCAAAATGTGAGCAAATTACCCGTTTGGAATCGCACATAGAGTCTCTAAACAGGCGAGTTGCAACACTGAAAGCCACTGACAGTTTGGAAAAGAGTTTGCTGCTCACTGAGCAAGCACTGTATGGTGCAGATAAGGAGGAAAGTGACAGTGAGGGGGCTGATGAGAGTGAGGTAGTTAGCTGGGTAACAGTAAGAAAGAAGGGTAGAGGGAAGAGTGCCAGGGAAGCTAGCCCTGATCTGACACACCCCAAAAAGTTTGCACGGTTGGCAGATGAGGGGGATATCAGTTCAGGGACGGCACTGCTGCAGCCGGACACTTCCTCTGCCAGTCAGGTCAAACAAAACAATAGCTGATCTCAGGAAGACCAGCTACAGAAAACACAACGGAGCCTCATTTAAGAGTCTCAACACAGCAATCCAAAGTCCAAAGCTCCCTGGGAAACAGTAATATGCAAAATAAATGTGGAGCCCCAGTATTGGGTCTCCAACACAATGAAAGCCAGATATCCCTCAAAGTAAGGAAAATCGAGCAAAGGGGTGTCTCCATTACAGAGATCACCAAATCCACCATATTAAGTGGCCCCTATGTCAAGATCCCACTTTTTTACAAGCTTTAAGGATGTGACGGGGAAAACCTAAGCCAGTTATCCATCCACAGACAGCTGCTTCGGGGTGTTGCCCCTCATCAGTGTGGAGTAGGATTCTGGCTAACCGGGAGCAATGCCTTGGCGACTACTCAAACAAAACAATAGCTGATCTCAGGGAGACCAGCTACAGAAAACACAGCGGAGCCTCATTTAAGAGTCTTAACACAGCAATCCAAAGTGCAAAGCTCCCTGGAGGAGTCAGGGGAATATCAGCTCCAGTAAGCAGGGGACCAGGAGAGCAGGGCAGGCCAGACAGGTGCTGGTAGTGGGCGACTCCATTATTAGGGGAACAGATAGGGCGATCTGTCACAAAGATTGTGATCGCTAGAGTTTGACACATCGCGGATCGGGTTGACAGATTACTGGGAGGGGCTGGAAAAGATCCAGCAGTCATGGTCCATATCAGAACCAATGACAAAGTTACAGGTAGGTGGAGAATCCTTAAAAATTATTTCAGGGATTTAGGTCAAAAGCTTAGGGCAAGGACCTCAAAAGTAGTATTTTCTGAAATACTGCCTGTACCACGAGCCACACAAGAAAGGCAGCGGGAGATTAGGGAGGTTAACAAGTGGCTCAAGAACTGGTGTAGGAAGGAGGGGTTTGGGATCCTGGATGGCTAGAAGGTTGGAGGAGTGTTTAAGCTAGGGACTGAGGGGGAGGGTAATTACATTATAGGAGAGAAAGATAGTGCAGATAGAGACCAGGGGCGAGTTAGTGTGACTGGGGAGGAATGGATGGGGTAACTAGAACAGTTCAGAATGAAAGGGGTAGGGTAAAAAATATACATAAACCTCTCAAATGTATGTATACTAATGCCAGAAGTCTGACTAACAAGACTGGTGAACTGGAATTATTGATGTGTGAGGAGGACTATGACATAGTGGGAATAACTGAGACATGGCTGGATGATAGCTATGACTGGGCAGTTAATATAAAGGGTTACAATCTGTTTAGAAAGGATCGTCAAAACCGGAGAGGGAGAGGGGTCTGCCTTTATGTGAAGTCCTGTCTAAAGCCCACAATTTGAGAAAATATAAGTGAGGGACATGAACATGTAGAGTCACTGTGGGTAGAAATACATAGAGGCAAAAACAATAATAAATTACTCATAGGAGTTTATTATAAACCACCTAATATACCAGAGTCCACAGAAAATGTATTACTAAACGAGATCGACGAGGCGGCAAATCATAATGAAGTCGTTATTATGGGGGACTTTAACTACCCAGATAAAGACTGGGAAACTGAAAGCTGTACAGCCCATAAAGGAAACAGGTTCTTGGCAATAGCCAAAGACAATTACCTTTCCCAACTGGTTCAGGACCCAACTAGAGGGATGGCCATACTGGACTTAGTATTAACCAATAGACCTGATAGAACAACAGTTGTGCAGGTTGAGGGACACCTAGTAAATAGTGACCATAAAGTAATAACCTTCCAATTATCCTTCAAACGAGAGTTTCTATAAGGAGGAACAAAAATACCAAACTTCAAAAAAGCTAAATTTAACCAACTAAGCGAGGCCATAGGCCTAACTAACTGGGACACAGTCCTTAAAAATAAAAATACCACCACACAATGGGAGATTTTTAAAAGCATTGTAACATCTAATTGTGAGAGGTGCATACCTTATAGGAATAAAAGGCTAAGAAACAATAAAAAACCAATGTGGATAAATAGAACCGTAAAGAAAGCAATAAATGACAAAAAGAAAGCATATAAATCACTAAAACAGGAGGGGAGCCAGGAAGCACTGATAAACTATAAGGAAAAAAATAGAATATGTAAAAAAAACTAATAAAATTTGCCAAACTAGAGACCGAGAGATTAATTGCCAAAGAGAGTAAAACTAACCCTAAAATGTTCTTCAATTATATAAATGGTAAAAAATATAAATCTGAAGGAGTCGGCCCTCTACATAGCAATGAGGGGGGTGTTGCAGAGAGCGACGAGTATAAAGCAAAACTATTAAATATTTTTTTCTCCACTATATTCACTGAGGAAAATAAACTGTCAGATGAAATGCAGAATGTAAAAGTAAATTCCCCATTAAAAGTGCCCTGTCTGACCCAGGAAGAAGTACAACAGCGACTTAAAAAGATTAAAATAGACAAATCGCCAGGACCGGATGGCATACACTCCCGTATCCTAAGGGAATTAAGTGATGTCATAGCCAGACCTTTATTTGTGATATTTTTTGACTCTATACGGACTCTATACTGACAGGGACTGTTCCACAGGATTGCGCCAATGTGGCAAATGTGGTGCCAATATTCAAAAAGTGTCCAAAAACAGAGCCTGGAAATTATAGGCCGGTAAGTTTAACATCTGTTGTTGGTAAACTGTTTGAAGGGTTTCTAAGAGATGCTATCTTGGAGTATCTCAATCAGGGGCGGACTGGGCCGGGGGGTAATTGCTCCTCGGGCCTCTCTGTTGCCTCTATAAATGTAACCAGTCAGCCCTCCGCTGTCACGACCGCTATCCCAGCAGCAGTCGTGTCGCACCAGACGGAGGGGGAGGGGGACCCTAATCTACGGATGGGAAATAGAACGGCCACCCCTGACTAACCCTAAGCTGGCACCTGTCTGCCCTGATACCCTAGACGGGGTGTGAACCCGTACAGCGAGCAGTATGCCTAAACCCTCAGTCACCCTAAGAAGACTAGACTGGGGAAAGGCAGATGGGAGCACTAATCACCATCACTCATGTCTAGGAGAACAGGGGAAGACAGCAACAAACAAACAATCTCCAGCAGAGATAGACTTATCCAGTCACGAGCAGAGAAGATGATCCCAATAACGACAGTCCACACCAGACAAGAGCTCAACAGCAATACCGTCAAACGATCTCCTTCAAAGGTCAGAATAGCACTGGAAGTAAGGACTATATCTGGCAATGACTGCAAGTAAAACTGAAACTAATATAGTAGCTGGGAGTGGCAGACAGGACTCACCTCAGAAGGATGCCTACAAACTCCCAGTCAGGACAAAAAGGTTCACAAGGCAAAACCCGGATGACATACCCTGAACCACGGAGCAAACTCACAAGCTATCGCGAGTAGCAAGTCGCTGCGACCTTCTCCTCCCGACCTTCTCCCTGCGACCTTCTCCTCCCTGCGACCTTCTCCTCCTTGCTGCGACCTTCAATCGCTGTCTGGATCAGTCACAGTCGTGACATCCGCCCAGTAAAGAAAATTCTTTCACGCTGCCTGGAGGATATGCAGGAGAAAATCTGAAGGACCTGTTGTGAGTCACAGGTCATGTGACTACTCCAGGCCAGCCAACCACTCATAGGAACTCCAGACTGGCTCCGCCTACTGTCTTGTCACATGGGCATGACATCATCAAAGGTCCTTTAGCTGGCTAGCATCTACCACGTTTTTACATGAGGAAAGGTAAATGATTTTTTAATTATTTAACTGGGATGGTATTTTAGGGCTGAAGGGAGGGATATTATTTACATGGGACTGTATGTTGGTAGAGATGGCCGCGGCGGGCGAACATATTCGATGTTCGCGTTCGCCCCTATACTTTATCATTGAGCAAACTTTGACCCTGTACCTCACAGTCAGCAGACACATTCCAGCCAATCAGCATACCCTCCCTCCCAGACCCTCCCACCTCCTATCTAAACGCAAAGATAGGATCCATCTTACATTAATTCTGAAGCTGCAGTGTTAGTAATTGTAAATCGCAATGCGATTAATATAACCTGTATTATTCGCATTGCGATTACAACTTAGATCTGAGTTCCAAATGGTTGTATTGCTAGAATATATTAACGAAGATAACAAATATAGCACTATATTCTCAATCTTCATTATATTCTAGCAATAAAACCATTAGGAACTCAGATCTAAGTTGAATTTGCAATGCGATTAATATAACCTGCATTAATCGCATTGCGAATTCAACTTAGAGCTGAGTTCCTCATGGTTGATGTATTGCTAGAATATACGTTATATTCTAGCAATACAACCATTAGGAACTCAGCTCTAAGTTGTAATCGCAATGGGAATAATACTTACAATTATTAATCGCTTTGCGAATCCATTTGATGCCTCTGTTTGATTGTATATGACGGTTGACTATGACTACCACCAACGTTCTGCTGCCTCCAAAGCAAGATATCTGAACCCCCCAGGGGCCATTTGGGCATTTTTAATAGAAAACGCATAAAAAACGCATAAAAAAATATGCATCTGCGTTTTTATAATTTTTTCATTTTTTAGTTTATTTTTTTGTGTATTTTGCCACATTTGGTTGCATATTTACATTTGGTATAGGCAAATATGGTAGTCTAGATCATGTGTCTATACCAAAACCTAGGATCATTGTTTGACAGCATATTTTCTAAGCCATGTAGCTGAATATAGATTTGGGCAGAGTAATGATCTAGACTACCATATTTGCCTATACCAAATGTAAATATGCAACCAAATGTGGCAAAATACACAAAAAATTTAACTAAAAAATGAAAAAATTATAAAAACGCAAATGCGTTTTTGATGCGTTTTCTATCAAAAATGCCCAAATGGCCCCTGGGGGGTTCAGATATCTTGCCTCGGAGGCAGCAGAACATTGGTGGTAGTCATAGTCAACCGTCATATTCAATCAAATAGAGGCATTAAATGGATTTGCAAAGCGATTAATAATTGTAAGTATTATTCGCATTGCGATTACAACTTAGAGCTGAGTTCCTAATGGTTGTATTGCTAGAATATAACGTATATTCTAGCAATACAACAACCATTAGGAACTCAGCTCTAAGTTGAATTCGCAATGCGATTAATGCAGGTTATATTAATCGCATTGCAAATTCAACTTAGATCTGGGTTTCCTAATGGTTGTATTGCTAGAATTATATAACGAAGATTGAGAATATAGAGCTAAATTCCCAATCTTAGTTATATTCTAGCAATACAACCATTAGGAACCCATCTCTAAGTTAAATTCGCAAATATGATGTCCCAACTCCCAAACTATTCACCGGCGAGTAGTTCCCGGCGAACATAGCTTGTGCGCGTTCATCGCGGAGGGCGAACATATGCGATGTTAGGTCCACCCCCTATCATTGAGTAAACTTTGACCCTGTACCTCACAGTCAGCAGACACATTCCAGCCAATTAGCATACCCTCCCTCCCAGACCCTCCCATCTCCTGGACACAGCATCCATTTTAGATTCATTCGTAAGCTGCAGTCTTAGTGAGAGGAGGGACAGTGTAACTGCTGATGAGATTTAATAGGGAAATTGATAGCTTCTAGGCTAGTGTATTCAGTGTCCACTCCAGTCCTGAAAGACTCATCAGATCTCTGCTGTAAGGACTGCGTCCTGACAGCACCTCAAAAAGCACTTTTTAGGGCTAGTACATCAGTCTCCCTCCCAGAGCCTCCCACCTCCCATCAAAAAGCAAGGATGGCATCCATCTTAGTAGTTGTAATCGCAATGCGATTAATACAGGTTATATTAATCGCATTGCGAATTCAACTTAGAGCTGGGTTTCTATTCTCAATCTTCGTTATAGTCTAGCAATACAACCATTAGGAACTCAGATCTAAGTTGTAATCGCAATGCGATTAATACAGGTTATATTAATCGCATTGCGAATTCAACTTAGAGCTGGGTTCCTATTCTCAATCTTCGTTATATTCTAGCAATACAACCATTAGGAACTCAGCTTTAAGTTGAATTCGCAATGCGATTAATATAACCTGTATTAATCGCATTGCGATTACAAGTTACCACACTCAACGTCAACTAGATATTTTTCCATGGGAGTTTTGCCATGGATCCCCCTCCGGCATGCCACAGTCCAGGTGTTAGTCCCCTTGAAACAGCTTTTCCATCACTATTGTGGCCAGAAGGAGTCCCTTTGTTTTTTAAAATTCGCCTGTCTATTGAAGTCTATGGCGGTTCGCACTGTTCGCATGTTCGCGAACATTTGCGGAAGTTCGCGTTCACCGTTCGCGAACGGAAAATTTTATGTTTGCGACATCAGTATATGTTGGAAGTGGCTGGGGAGGAGGTTGTGTTATTTACATGGGACTGTATGTTGAGTGTGGCTGTAGGAGGGACTGATGTTACTTACATGGGACTGTATGTTGGAGGGGACTTGGGCACAGTGATGTTATTTACATGGGACTGTATGTTAATGGTGGCTGTAGGAGGGAATGATGTGATTTACATGGGACTGTATGTTGGAGGGGGCTGAAGCAGGGCGATGTTATTTACATGGGACTGCATATTGTTGATGACAGCTGTGGGAGGGAGTGATGTTATTTACATGGGACTGTATGGTGGAGGGAGGAATATATGTACAGCGGGCACTGCAGGGGTTAGTTTAACCCCTTTAAGGACATGGCCATATTTCACCATAAGGACCAGGCCATTTTTTGCAAATCTGACCAGTGTCACTTTATGTGGTGATAACTTTAAAACGTTTTTACTTATCCAGGCCATTCTGAGATTTTTTTTTAGTCACATATTGTACTTTATAACACTGGTAAAATGGAGTTAAAAAAAATCATTTTTATTTATTAAAAAAAACAAATTTCCAAAATTTTGGAAAAATTTGCAAATTTACAAGTTTTAATTTCTCTACCTTCATAATACATAGTAATACCTCCAAAAAAAGTTATTAATTTACATTCCCCATATGTCTACTTCATGTTTGGATCATTTTGGGAATGCCATTTCATTTTTTGGGGACGTTACAAGGCTTAGAAGTTTAGAAGGAAATCTTGAAAATTTTCTGAAATTTACAAAAACCCACTTTTTAGGGACGAGTTCAGGTCTGAAATCACTTTGTGAGGCCTACATAATAGAGACCATCCAAAATTACCCCATTCTAGAAACTACACCCCTCAAGGTATTCAAAACTGATTTTAAAAACATCATTAACCCTTTAGGTGTTCCACAAGAGTTTCTGGCAAATGGAGATTAAATTTCAGAATTTCAATTTTTTTGCCAAATTTTCCATTTTAATCCATTTTTCCACTAACAAATCAAGGGTTAACAGCCAAACAAAACTCTATATTTATTGCCCTGACTCTGCGGTTTACAGAAACACCTGATATGTGGTCGTACACCACTGTACGGCCACACGGCGGGGCATAGAGGGAAAGGAGCGCCGTGTGGTTTTTGAAAGGCAGATTTTGTTGGCCTGTTTTTTTGACACCATGTCCCATTTGAAGCCCCCCTGATGCAACCCTACAGTAGAAACGCCCAAAAAGTGACCCCCATCTAAGAAACTACACCCCTCAGGGTATTCAAAACTGATTTTACAAGCTTTATTAATCCTTTAGGCGTTCCATACGATTTAATGGAAAATGGAGATAAAATTTCAGAATTTCACTTTTTTAGAAGATTTTTCATTTTTATAATTTTTTTCCAGTAGCAAAGCAAGGGTTAACAGCCAAACAAAACTCAATTTTTATTGCCCGATTCTGTAGTTTACAGAAACATCCCATGTGTTGTCGTAAACTACTGTATGGCCAAATGGGCGCAGAAGGAAGGGAACGCCATATGGGTTTTGGAAGGCGGATTTTGCTGGACAGTTTTTTTGACACCATGTCCCATTTGAAGCCCCCTGATGCACCCCTAGAGTAGAAACTCCAAAAAAGTGACCACATTTTGGGATAAGGTGGCAGTTTTTTTGGTACTATTTTAGGGTACATATGATTTTTGGTTGCTCTATATTACACTTTTTGTGAAGCAAAGTAACAAAAAATAGAAGTTCTGAAATTTTATCGCCATTTCTCATTAACTCTTGTGGAACACTTAAAGGGTTAACAAAATTTGTAAAATCAGTTTTGAATACCTTGAGGGGTGTAGTTTCCTAAATGGGGTCACTTTTTGGAGTTTCTACTCTAGGGGTATATCAGGGGGCTTCAAATGGGACATGGTGTCAAAAAACCAGTCCAGCAAAAATCGCCTTCCAAAAACCATATGGCGTTCCATTCTTTCTGTGCCCTGCCGTGTAACCATACAGTAGTTTACGACCACAAATGGGGTGTTTCTGTAAACTAAAGAATCAGGGCAATAAATATTGAGGTTTTTTTTGGCTGATTACCCTTGTTTTGTTACGGGAAAAAATTGATTAAATTGGAAAATTTCCCCAAAAATACCTGTTTTAAGTTTTTATTATTTACAACGTTCATCTGACAGAATAGATCATGTGCTATTTTTTTTATAGAGCAGGTTGTTACAGATGCAGGGATACCTAATATGTATACCTTTTTTATTTATTTAGGTTTTACACAATAATGTCATTTTTAAAACAAAAAAAATTATGTTTTAGTGTGTCTATAATCTGAGAGCCACAGTTTTTTCAGCTTTTGGGCAATTGTCTCAGGTTCGGTATAATTTTTGCAGGATGAGATGGTCAGATTGGCACTATTTTGGAGGGCATATGCCTTTTTGATCGCTTGCTATTACACTTTTTGTGATGTAAGGTGACAAAAATAGTTTTTTTTAAACCGCTTTTATTTTATTTTTTTGACAGTGTTCACCTAGAGCCGGTCGTTACGGATATGGTGATACCTAATATGTATACTTTCTTTTATTTTTTTAAGTTTTGCACAATAATATTATTTTTGAAACAAAAAAAAAACATGTTTTAGTGTCTCCATAGTCTCCCTAGTCTCAGGTTGGGTATCATTTTTGTGGGATGAGATGACGGTTAGATTGGCACTATTTTAGAGGGCATATGCCTTTTTGATCGCTTGCTATTACACTTTTTGTGATGTAAGGTGACAAAAAATTGCTTTTTTTAAACCGTTTTTATTTTATTTTTTTGACAGTGTTCATCTGAGGGGTTAGGTCATATGATATTTTTATAGAGCCGGTCATTACAGACGTGATGATACCTAATATGTATACTTTCTTTTATTTTTCAAATATTATTTTTGAAACAAAAAAAAAAAAACATGTTTTAGTGTCTCCATAGTCTGAGAGCCATAGTTTTTTTATTTTTTGGGCCATTGTCTCATGTAGGAGCTCATTTTTTGAGGGATGAGGCGCTGGTTTGAATGGTACTATTTTGGCGTACATACGACTTTTTTGATCACCTTTATTACCATTTTGGGAAGTAAGGTGGGCAAAATTTCAATTTCATGATAGTTTTTATTTTTTATCTTTTATGGCGTTCATCGTGCGGGAAATATAACATAACCGTTTTATAGATCAGGTCGTTATGGACGCGGTGATATATAACATGTGTAGGGAATTATTATTATTTTTTTTAATCAGTGATACATGTGTTTTTTTATTTTTACTTTTTTTCACTTTTTTTTTTACCCAGACCCACTTGGTTCTTGAAGATCCAGTGGGTCTGATGTCTGTATAATAAAGTACAGTACACTTTATAGTGTACTGTACTGTATTTCACTAACACTTCTGTCTGAACAGATCTCTGCTTTTAGCACAGATCTGTTCAGCACCATGGACAGCAGGATGCCTGAGAAGGCGTCCTGTTGCCATGGGAACCTTCCCTGTCTGCCACAACTGAGCAGAGGGGGAAGGGGAAGGAGGGGGCTCCCTCCCTTCCTGCTCCCTTTCAAGAATCGGGGCTGCAAAGGCACAGCAGCCTCCCGATGGGAGAGGGAGGGAGCTCCCTCCCTGTTAACCCCTACCATACAGCGGTCCCTACGGACCGCGGTATGGAAGGGGTTAAAACAGCTGACATCTGCACAGATGTCAGCCGTTTGAATCAGAGTGTCAGCAATGAGCTGACACTCTGATTCAACCGCTCGGCCATCCTGAGAATGAACGGGGGACGGGCGGATGATCGCCTCCCGCACCGCCCCCCACACCGCCCGCAATCCATCCCCCCCGCTGCGCCCACAGGCACAATGGACACAGGGCTGCAGGGGGGGGGTTACTATATTATAAAAACCCATTTGAAGTTTCTGATCACGGACCGCAGGGATCAGAAACGTGCATTAGCGCTTCAAACCGCAGTTTGCAGCAATCGGCAATGCGGGGGGGTCACAGGACCCCCCCACGCATTGTCACAGGGTGCCTGCTGAATGATTTTAGCAGGCACCCAGTTCCGATCCCTGCCAGCCGTACGGCAGTGATCGGAACTACACATGACGTACCGGTACGTCATGTGTCCATAAGGAGTCGGGAAACATGCCATACCGGTACGTCATGTGTCCTGAAGGGGTTAAATGGGTTCTACAGGTTTTTAAAACTGATGATCTATCCTCTGGATAGATCATCAGCATGTAATCGGCTGGGGTCCGACACCCGGGACCCCCGCCTATCAGCTGTTTGCGAAGGAAGTGGAGCGCGCTTCCTTCTCACTGTTTACAGCAGGCCCAGTAACGTCACGACTAGTATTACTGGCCTGGGCAGGGCTAAACTCCATTCATGCAGAAGGAGCTTAACCATGCCCAGTATACTGGCGGCATATCAGGGTGAGCTTTATAACAGTAGGGTGCAGTATAAATACTGGGGGAACTGTAGGGGACACTATAGGCATTCTTATTACTACCGGGGGCTCTATAGGAGGAACTTATGGATCCACCTTATTTCTACTAAAAGCACTATGGGAGTCTTATTACTACTGAGGGGTATGTAGGGAGCTTTATTAACACCGGCGGAACAATAGGGGGCTTTGTGAAGGCATTATTAAAAGTGGGGGCATTCTTGGGGATCACTTTCGGGGGTAGTATTACCAATGGAGGCATTCTAGAAGGGAATTATTATTGGTGGGACATTAAAGAGCACTTTTACTATGGGCCCCATGGTATGGGAGGCACTATTATTTCTGTAGGATAGTATTTGGGTCTATTGGGGAGCACAGCGAGCAGCAGGATAACACTGGGGTGGGCTCCAGGTCGGGGGATGATGATAGAAATGTGAGGAGGCTAAGATGTCCGTTTGTCACGCTCTGCAGAGATGAGGCGGCTGAGAGAAGTTTTCCAGGCCAAATGGAGAAGATGATGACAAAGAAGATCTACATCGGAGGAGACGTCACCTGGAGGCCCTAGATGTAAGAGGTACGTGCTACCATAGGGCAGAACAAGCGGCTGCCTTAGGCCTCTTTCACATCAGCGTTTTTGTTTTCCGGCATAGAGTTCTGTCCTCGGGGCTCTTTGACGGAAAAACACTGATCAGGATTATCCCAATACATTCTGAATGGAGAGAAATCCATTCAGAATGCATCAGGATGTCTTCAGTTCAGTATTGGCCAGGACCTGAAGACAAGCCGTAAGGATGGATCCGGAATTAACGCCCATTGAAAAGCATTAATCCGGATCCGACTTTAAGCTAAAAGTCATTTCGGCACATCGCCGGATTGAATGTTTAGCTCTCAGAATGGTTACCATGGCAGCCAGGACGCTACTGAAGTCTCGGCTTCCATGGAAAAGCAGTCGGCAGCAGCTTACTTACCATCAATGTGGCGGCCGGGTGTTCCTCAATGATCACAGGGTCATTGCTATGTGGTCCATGCGACGTAGGGACCCTGTGAGGTCATTGAGGAGTGGCCGGCCGCGTCATCGATGGTAAGTACGCTGTAGCCTCCTGGCTGCCATGGTAACCTGAAAGCATATTGAAGACTGATCCGTCTTCAAATGCTTTCAGGTGTCTTGCGTTGTGAGGGATCCGGCGGGCATTTCCGGCAAGGGAAGTGCCTGCCGGATCCTAACAACACATATGTGAAAGAGGCCATAGGGCGCACCCGGCGCTGAGAAGGGGTGGGCAGCGGCTGAAAGAAGAACCTTTTATGTTCAGTTACTGAACTTGTGCTGCGCCCGACCAGCCTGCGTGTGCCGGGCCCATGCAGCGGCCCTCATCACTCAGCAATTCAGCACTGTACAGCAACATAGGTCAGTCATGTGGGGTAACTGGCCAGTGGCTGGCGAGTGGCGCCACAAAGCAGGGACTGGTGAATGGTGAGTGAGTGAGTCACGTGACTGTGACTCACACAGCCAGACTGGCCACTGCAGTGCCTGAGGTGGTACATGGGTGGGGCCTGGAAGGGGGCCCTTAATTTATTTTGCCCAGGGGCCCTGAGGGTTCTCAGTCCGCCCCTGCATCACTTCCTGTTCATTCCTGATTGTGGTTATAGTAAATATGCTCTGTTCTCATGTTATCAATGAAAAGGAACACTCAGTATAGTGGATTTCTGTTCATCTGTAATAGGGGCTGTAGAAAAAGACATTGAGAACTCTGTGTGTCTCTGAGAACTCTGTCCTCAATCTCTTGTTCCATTTTAAAAGGGAAATATCAGGGGTCGGTTTAGATCCCTAATATTTCCCCGAAGCCCCTAAATGTAAAGTAAAAAATTAGGGCTGCGGAAATTAACGGTGATGTATATCACTTTCTTTTTATTCATAATTGGGGACACAGTAAACATGCTAGGTGCTCAATTATTTATAAACACTCAGTGATCACTGATCACTGCGTGTTTATGCCTCACTCTGCTTCCTGACATGCTGTCACAGGAGGCTGAGCAGGCAGTGCGGAGAGGAGAGCTCAACCTCCTGGGACAGCACTGCAAGCTGTCTCTGCCCACACACCGCTCTGCCAATCTGTGACAGGAGGCTGAGCATTGTGGAGAGGAGAGACGTCGGCCACTCACTGCTCTCGCCTCCCACAGCGCCCAGCGGGGAGGAGAGAATACACGGATGCAACACTGTATCAGCCAGAAAATGACACTTTCGGCATTATACCAAAAATGCAATTTGGCTGATATGTTTCGGCGGTCGATATATCGGAGCATTCCTAGTTTATTTTGTTTTCCTGTGTTGTAATTTACATGGCTGACGAAAGTGGCAAGGGGGGGGGTCAGGAGGAGGCAGGGGAAAAGGGAAAGCAGGAGGGGAGCTCAGTGGGCCTCTGGGTGTTACTTTCCCCCTGGGCCAAAAGTTGCCAGTCAGCCCCTGATCTCAATGAAAATAAGCAAATAACGCCATATCAGCATGGCTTCATGAGGGATCGGTCATGCCAAATGAATTTAATCAGCTTCTATGAGGAGGTAAGTTCTAGACTTGACAGCGGCGAATCAATGTATGTCGTATATCTGGACTTCTCCAAAGCATTTGACACTGTACCTCATAAAAGGTTAGTGTATAAAATGAGAATGCTCGGACTGGGAGAAAATGTCTGTATGTGGGTAAGTAACTGGCTGAGTGACAGAAAAGAGAGGGTGGTTATTAACGGTACACACTCAGATTGGGTCACTGTCACTAGTGGGGTACCTCAGGGGACAGTATTGGGCCCTATTCTCTTCAATATATTTATTAATGATCTTGTAGAAGGCTTGCACAGTATAATATCAATTTTTGCAGACACTAAACTGTGTAAAGTAATTAAAACTAAAGAGGACAGTTTTCTGCTACAGAAGGATCTTTATAGATTGGAGGCTTGGGCAGAGAAATGGCAGATGAGGTTTAACACTGACAAATGTAAAGTTATGCACATGGGAAGGAATAATGCAAGTCACCTGTACATACTAAATGGTAAAACACTCGGTAACACTGACATGGAAAAGGATCTAGGAATTTTAATAAACAGCAAACTAAGCTGTAAAAACCAGTGTCAGGCAGCTACTGCCAAGGACAATAAGATAATGGGTTGCATCAAAAGGGGCATAGATGCCCGTGATGAGAACATAGTCCCACCACTTTACAAATCACTAGTCAGACCACACATGGAGTAATGAGTACAGTTCTGGGCTCCTGTGAAAAAGGCAGACATAGCAGAGTTGGAGAGGGTTCAGAGGAGTGCATCTAAACTAATAAATGGAATGGGGCAACTACAGTACCCTGAAAGGTTATCAAAAATAGGGTTATTCACTTTAGAAAAAAGATGACTGACGGGAGATCTACTAACTATGTATAAATATACCAGGGGTCAGTACAGGAGTGTAATAATATTACAGGCTATAGCTACTAGAGATGGGACGTTGATCCAGGGAGTAGAGATGGCCCGAACTATCCGCCGGCGAACAGTTCCCGGCGAACATAGTTCCCACTATACATAATCATTGAGCAAACTTTGACCCTGTACCTCACAGTCAGCAGACACATTCCAGCCAATCAGCAGCATACCCTCCCTCCCAGACCCTCCCATCTCCTGAAAAGCATCCATTTTAGATTCATTCGGAATTTGCAGTCTTAGTGAGAGGAGGGAAAGTGTAGTTGCTGCTGATTTAATAGGGAAATCGATAGCTAGGCTAGTGAATTCAGTGTCCACTCCAGTCCTGAAAGACTCATCTGATCTCTGCTGTAAGGACAGCGTCCTGACAGCACCCCAAAAAGCCCTTTTTAGGGCTGCAACATTAGTCTGCTTTTTTTTTCCTCCATATACATATTGCAGTTGCCTGGCCTGCCTGTGTGTGAGTAGCTGCAGGCCCACAGACTGTACTGTGCCCACTGCCAGTGCCCACCCCTGTCATCCCATGTGGCACAGGACTTTGCATCAAAAAAATGCATTTCATTTTTACACTTTAATCTAAGGTTAGTTGCCTGCCAGTGTGTTAGGCTGACTTCCACTGACTGTAGTGTGCCCACTGCCAGTGCCCACCACTCATACCAGCTGGCACAGGACTTTGCATAAAAAAAGGCATTTAATTTTTACAGTTTAGTGTAATTTCAGTTGCTTGCCTGCTGCTAGTGTGTGTCAGGCCGACTTCCACTGACTGTAGTGTGCCCCCTGCCAGTGCCCACCCCTGTCATCCCGTGTGGCACAGGACTTTGCATCAAAAAAAGGCATTTAATTTTCACACTTTAGTGTAATTTCAGCTGCTTGACTGCTGCTAGTGTGTGTCAGGCTGACTTCCACTGACTGTAGTGTGCCCACTGCCAGTGCCCACCCCTGTCATCCCGTGTGGCACAGGACTTTGCATCAAAAAAGGCATTTAATTTTTACACTTTAGTGTAATTTCAGTTGCTTGCCTGCTGCTAGTGTGTGTCAGGCCGACTTCCACTGACTGTAGTGTGCCCACTGCCAGTGCCAACCACTGATACCGGGTGGCACAGTAGCTTGCCGATAAATAAGGCATTTAATTTTTAGACAGTAGTCTAAATTCAGTTGCTTGCCTGCTGCCAGTGTGTGTCAGGCCCACTTTCACTGACTGTAGTGTGCCCACTGCCAGTGCCAACCACTGATACCGGGTGGCACAGTAGCTTGCCGATAAATAAGGCATTTAATTTTTAGACAGTAGTCTAAATTCAGTTGCTTGCCTGCTGCCAGTGTGTGTCAGGCCCACTTCCACTGACTGTAGTGTGCCTACTGCCAGTGCCAACCACTGATACCGGGTGGCACAGTAGCTTCGCCGATAAATAAGGCATTTAATTTTTAGACAGTAGTCTAAATTCAGTTGCTTGCCTGCTGCCAGTGTGTGTCAGGCCCACTTTCACTGACTGTAGTGTGCCCACTGCCAGTGCCAACCACTGATACCGGGTGGCACAGTAGCTTGCCGATAAATAAGGCATTTAATTTTTAGACAGTAGTCTAAATTCAGTTGCTTGCCTGCTGCCAGTGTGTGTCAGGCCCACTTCCACTGACTGTAGTGTGCCTACTGCCAGTGCCAACCACTGATACCGGGTGGCACAGTAGCTTGCCGATAAATAAGGCATTTAATTTTTAGACAGTAGTCTAAATTCAGTTGCTTGCCTGCTGCCAGTGTGTGTCAGGCCCACTTCCACTGACTGTAGTGTGCCCACTGCCAGTGCCAACCACAGATACCGGGTGGCACAGTAGCTTGCCGATAAATAAGGCATTTAATTTTTACACATTTGTCTAATTTCAGTTGCTTGCCTGCTGCCAGTGTGTGTCAGGCCCACTTCCACAGACTGTAGTGTGCCCACTGCCAGTGCCCACCACTGATACCGGGTGGCACAGTACCTAGCACGTGTAGTACCACTTATCTAAAAAAAAATGACAGGCAGAGGCAGGCCACCCCGCAGGGGCTGTCATGGTCGTGGTGCTGTGATTTCCACTGTCCCTGGAATAATGCCTAGTGTTCAAAGGGCACGTACCCTGAACCCGAAAAATTCTGAGGACATAGTTGACTGGCTTAGACAAGACACCCAATCTTCAACAGCTTCCGCTAAGAACCTTGACGCACCATCCTCCTCCAGCTCAGCTTCGGTCACCTGCTCTCAAGTTACCACGCACCCGCCCGCCGCTGATAGGAATAGTACTAGTTAAGACACCACTCATATAGGGTGTCACAGCACATTGCTCTGTGAACGCGCAGTGCCCCAATTTGGGAGTATGAGGACCGACCAAGCTGCTTTTTCCATCTCCCGGTTCCTGAAATCAATTCAGTTTGGTGTATGAGAGTTTGGTCTGTCACTGTGAAGGCAGTCGAAGGTACCCGGCCTAAATTTTTTTTTCACAAAAGGCAATCCCTGATATGGGATGTAACAGGGATTAAACTAATGAGAATAGTACTACAGAAAATACCACTCATATCGGGTGTGACAGTAAATTGCACGGCGCAGACGCAGTCACCGTGGATGAAAACAGAGTGGAGGGAGCCAGCGTATTTTTTAACCATCTCCCCATTCGAAAAATCTATTCAATAAATGGCCAGCAGATTGGGGATGTTAGAGGGATTAAACTGATGAGAATAGTACTACAGAAAATACCACTCATATCGGGTGTGACAGTAAATTGCACGGCGCAGACGCAGTGACCGTGGATAAAAACAAAGGGGAGGGAGCCAGCGTTTTTAACCATCTCCCCGTTCGAAAAATCTATTCAATAAATGGCCCCCAGATTGGGGAAGTTAGAGGGATTAAACTGATGAGAATAGTACTACAGAAAATACCACTCATATCGAGTGTGACAGTAAATTGCACGGCTCAGACGCAGTGACCGTGGATAAAAACAAAGGGGAGGGAGCCAGCGTTTTTTTAACTATCTACCCGTTCGAAAAATCAATTCACCTTTTGGGGACCATTGGTGTTGTACGTGGCTGGGTGGAGGAAGAAACCTTCAATGACATCACCGGGACGTGGCTAGCTTGGTATCCAACCTTGTGCAAATGGGGAGTTTGCGGTTGTGCAAATAAACTGTTTGCGGTTGTTTGCGGTGCATTAAAAGGGGAGTTTGGTCTGTCAATGTCTGTAAAGTGGGCTTAACCCTTACACTACCTGATCGATACAACATCATACCTGATCGTATACACTCTGCGTCCACTACGTAATTTTCAATGGGAGTTTTGCCATAGATCCCCCTCCGGCATGCCACAGTCCAGGTGTTAGACCCCTTGAAACAACTTTCCCATCACTATTGTGGCCAGAAAGAGTCCCTGTGGGTTTTAAATTTCGCCTGCCAATTGAAGTCTATGGCGGTCCGCCCGGTTCGCCCGTTCGCTAACATTTGCGGAAGTTCGCATTCGCTATTCGCGAACGGAAAATTTTATGTTCACGACATCACTACCAGGGAGTTATTCTGATTGCCTGATTGGAGTCGGGAAATAATTTTTTTCCCTTAAGTGGGGAAAGTTGGCTTCTGCCTCACAGTTTTTTTTTGCCTTCCTCTGGATCAACTTGTAGCAAACAGGCCGAACTGGATGGACAAATGTCTTTTTTCGGTCTTATATTATATTATATATACTATGTTAAAAGCAGGAGTAAGTACAAAACACAGAAGACATGCAAATATTCCCATCACGTGTGGTTCTGGTCCATTGTTCTGCGATTCTTCACGCTTTCTGAAGGGCTGCACAGCAGCCAATCAGCAAGCGTTTTGCTTTTTTGCCCTAAGAAGCCATCACAGCCATGCCTACTATTGGCATGGCTGTGATTGTCTGAGTGCAGCATGTGACCCAGCCTCTATTTAAGCTGGAGTCATGTAGCGCCACACATCACTCTGCTCTTCTCAGTGTAGGGATAGAATGCTGCCGCTTCTGTGAGGGACAGATTAGGGAAGAAATCTGCAGAACCTGTTGTACATTAATCCACAAGATACAGCAAATAGAGAGGGAGGGAGCTTCAGCAATCCTACATTTCTGTACCCAGCCACTGCATGTCTGCCAGCCTAGCAGTGACATCGGCTTAATCCTTTTTGGTAGCTCAGTGAAGGAGAAAATGCTTTTTTTCTGGCAGCTCAAGTCCCCTACATTACCTTTGGTATAATTAAGGGGTGAGATAGTCAATTTGTCTAGTCTGGGACCTGGCGTGCCACAGAGCACTTGTGTATACAATGCACTAAACCGTATATTCAATTTCTGCAGTATTTTTGTGATAAAAAGCTGTGATCCTGGTCCCAAAAGCAGTTTGAAATATACCGCCCAAATACACATTTGACATTTCTGCAGTGAAATTTTTGAGGGAAAAAAGCAATATTCTTGCTTCACAAAGCAGTTGTGCATACAGCGCACAAATACATATTTAATATTTCTGCAGGGAAATAGTGTTTCAGTGTGTTTCAGGAAAAAAAAAAACATTATTCTTTTTGGGAAAATTAGAAGTATTCCTGGTCCACCAAGATATGTTAAAAACACTGCACAAATACATATCTTCGGTGAAATAGAGAATCAGTGTATTTTTGGCAAAAAAAAAACATATTCCTGGTGTTCAAAACAGTTGTGCAGACAGCGTACAAATATATATTTAATATTACTGCAGAGAAATAGTGCATCAGTGTGTTTCCTGGGGAAAAAAAGTTATTCCTGGTCCACAAAACAGTTTGAAATACCCCACCCAAATACACATTTGGCATTTCTGCCGTGAAATAGAGCCTCAGTGTATTTTTGGGAAAAATAGAAGTATTCCTGGTCCACAAAGCAGTTCCAAATACACCACCCAAATACACATTTGACATTTCTGCAGTGAAATAGTGAATTATTATTATTTTTTTTATGGGAAAAAAGCAATATTCTTGCTTCACAAAGCAGTTGTTTTTCTGTGTTTTATTAAAAAAATCTTTGTTGTGGGTCCACAAACCACTTGTGCATACAGCATAGAAATACCAACATATTATTAATAGCAGTGAAATACTGTTTTTCTGTGTTTAATTAAAAAAATCCTTGTTCTAGGTCCACAAACCACTTTTGCATAAACCGTAGAAATAGCTACATTTTATTAATAGCAGTGAAATACTTCTTTTTTTCTAACATTAAAAAATCCTTGTTCTGGGTCCACAAATCACTTTGGCATAAACCGTAGTAATAGCTACGTTTTATTAATAGCAGTGAAATACTGATTTTCTGTATTTTATTGAAAAAATCCGTGTTCTGGGTCCACAAACCACTTTTGCATAAATCGTAGAATTAGCTATGTTTTATTAATAGCAGTGAAATATTGATTTTCTGTGATTTATTAAAAAAAAGTGTTCTGGGATCACAAACCAATTTTGCATAAACCGTAGAAATAGCTGCGTTTTATTAATAGCAGTGAAATACTGATTTTCTGTGTTTTATTACAAAAATCCTTGTTCTTGGTCCACAAACCACTTGTGCATACAGCGTACAAATACCAATTTTAAATTGCAGCACGAAAATACTCCATTACTGTGTTTTACTGAAAAAAAAAAAAAACATGTTCTGGGTTCACCAAACAGTTGTGCATACAGCGTACAAATACATATTTTACATTTCTGCAGTGAAATTGAGAATCAGTGTGTTTTAGGCAAAAAAAAAGTTATTCTTGGTCCACTGAGCATTTTTATGACACAGGCATTGCCTTAGTGAACTTAATTGTTGACAATTGGCAGTTAAATTGACACCGGAGAGAAACCATCTTTCAGATTGGTGGGTGAACGCAAATAATGAGGAGAACATCAAATAAGGGACGTGGGCATGGTCGTGGTGGTGTTGGTGGAGCTCCTGTTGCTGGGAGAAGACGTGGCCGTTCAGCGCCAACTATCGGTCCAAGTGAAACACCTTCCTCTGGTGTGAGTTTTGCTAAATTACTGAAAGTGGCCTGTTGCTTTGGTGGGTGACATGAAGCTTGTTTTGCCATGCATTAACCTCTCTCCTCTGTCTGGGTCGCTGCGGCCTACATTAATGATAATCGCCTGTTCCATTGCTGGGTGACATGAAGCCTCTTTTGCCGTGCATTGCCCTCTGTCTGGGTGCCAGGGGCCTACATTTCAGATAATTGCCTGTTGCTTTGGTGGGTGACATTAACGTCTTTTTTGCCGTGCATTGACCTCTCCTCTGTCCGGGTGCCTGCGTCCTACATTAATGATAATCGCCTGTTCCATTGCTAGGTGACATGAAGCCTGTTTTGCTGTTACGGGACCTCTCTCTGTCTGGGTGCCTGCGGCCTAAATTACAGAAAATGGCCTGTTGCTTTGGTTGCTGATGTGAAGCTTGTTTTGCCGTGCATTGACCTCTCTCCTCTGTCTGGGTGGCTGCAGCCTACATTAATGATAATCACTTGTTCCATTACTGGGTGACATGAAGCCTGTTTTGCTGTTACGGGACCTCTCTCCTCTGTCTGGGTGCTAGGGCCTAAATTACTGAAAGGGGCCTGTTCCATTGTTGGCTGACATGAAGCCTGTTTTGCTGTTACGGGACCTCTCTCCTCTGTCCGGGCAGCTGCAGCCTACATTAATGATAATCGCCTGTTCCATTGCTGGGTGACATGAAGCATGTTTTGCTGTTACGGGACCTATCTCCTCTGTCAGGGTGCTAGGGCCTAAATTACTGGAACTGGCCTGTTTCATTGCTGGGTGACATGAAGCTTGTTTTGCTGTGCATTGACCTCTCTCCTCTGTCTGGGTGGCTGCGGCCTACATTTATGATAATTGCCTGTTGCTTTGGTGGGTGACATTAACCTCTTTTTGCCGTGCATTGACCTCTCCTCTGTCTGGGTGCCAGGGTCCTACATTTATGATAATCGACTGCTGCATTGCTGGGAGAAATGATGCCTGTTTTGCTGTTACATGACCTCTCTCCTCTGTCTGGGTGCCAGGGGCCTAAATTACTGAAAATGGCCTATTCCATTGCTGGGTGACATGAAGCCTCTTTTGCCGTGCATTGCCCTCTCCTCTATCTTGGTGCAAGGGGCTTACATTTCAAATAATCGCCTGTTGCTTTGGTGGGTGACATTAACCTCTTTTTGCCATCCAATGACCTCTCCTCTGTCTGGGTGCCAGGGGCCTCCATTTCTGATAATCGCCTGCCACATTGGTGGGTGACATGAAGCCTGTTTTGCTAAGCATTAACTTCTCCTCTGTATGGGTGCCAGGGGCTTAACATTTCTGAATATCACCTGTTCCATTGGTGGGTGACATTAACCCATTTTTGCCAGTGAAAAGAGCCACAGCTGTGCAATGCTGGCAGGAAACCAAATTTTGTAAAAACGTATGTTACTGATCAAAAGATGCGTGACTACTGACTACAAAACGCACACTGATGGCATTCCCACCTGACGCCTCCCCAACCTCCTATTCCACCTCCTCTTCCGAGTTGCCAATTAATATTGTTTAAGTTTTATTTATTTAATTTTATTTTAAGTTATTTCCCTATCCACATTTGTTTGCAGGACACTTAACTTACCCATATTTTGCAGCCTTTTGCAGCCCTCTAGCCCTTTCCAGGGCTATTTTACACCCATTTTAGTGCCCAAAAGTTCGGGTCCCTATTGACTTCAATGGGGTTCAGGGTCAAGTTTGGGTCAAGTTCGGATCATATACCCAAACATTTCCGTCAAGTTCGGCCGAACTTCTCAAACCCGAACATTTTTGTGTCCGCTCAACTCTAGTCATGAATTAATTAAGATCAAATTTTTGAAAACTTTGTTCATCTCTATTGGTGATTTTTATGCACTTCAACACTTAGCAACTCAGCTCTAAATCAATGCGGTCTGCCCCTTTGTTACTGAGTTGTTGTGGTTCCTAAAGGCTTCCACTTTGGAATAATCCCACTAACAGTTGATCATGGAATATCTAGGAGGGAAGAAATTTCACAAAATGGGTTGCTGAAATGGAGGCATCCTATTAGAGAACTACATGGGAATTCAGTGAGGTCTTTAGAACAACCCATTCTTTCACAAATGTTTGTACAGGCAGACTGCATGGCCAGGTGCTGGATTTTATACTGAATATAATTATAAAAATTACTAGTTTGAGGATGCTCACCAACTTTAGTGGAGCCAGGTCCACTGGTAGTTATAAATGACAATAATATTGGAAAAAAATATATATCTGACTGGCACTCAACTGTTTACTTACGTTTTATTCAACATGGAACAATTGATATACATATAAAATTACTAAATGTAATTCTATTTGGTAAAAAAACTAATTTCCTTTCTAATTCTTATACAAAAAGCACTTCACTTTATATTAATAATCATTACATGCATAGTATGACCCAGATCCCTCATGCGCAGCACTTGCATGAAAAATAAAATTCAATGGTAAAGTTAAGAAAGTTAAAAACGTTAAAAACAATAGGCTGAAAAATATTCAGACATATAATTGGACGGCGTTTCAGTTGTAGACAATAGTAGATTTTGTTTCGTATTGATGTAATAGACACATTAGTCGCAACTAGCCCCTCAGGACCAATGCATCATTTGCAGCTGTGTCTGTATTAGGCGCTTATTGTAGTGACAGGGTTCGTATTAGTCCAAATATACAGTGTCCGTATTGTTTGTAGCTGACACTCCGTATGATGTTAAATTCATATAAACTGTGTTGGCAGCTACTACAGGGAGTGCAGAATTATTAGGCAAATGAGTATTTTGACCACATCCTCCTCTTTATGCATGTTGTCTTACTCCAAGCTGTATAGGCTCGAAAGCCTACTACCAATTAAGCATATTAGGTGATGTGCATCTCTGTAAGGAGAAGGGGTGTGGTCTAATGACATCAACACCCTATATCAGGTGTGCATAATTATTAGGCAACTTCCTTTCCTTTGGCAAAATGGGTCAAAAGAAGGACTTGACAGGCTCAGAAAAGTCAAAAATAGTGAGATATCTTGCAGAGGGATGCAGCACTCTTAAAATTGCAAAGCTTCTGAAGCGTGATCATCGAACAATCAAGCGTTTCATTCAAAATAGTCAACAGGGTCGCAAGAAGCGTGTGGAAAAACCAAGGCGCAAAATAACTGCCCGTGAACTGAGAAAAGTCAAGCGTGCAGCTGCCAAGATGCCACTTGCCACCAGTTTGGCCATATTTCAGAGCTGCAACATCACTGGAGTGCCCAAAAGCACAAGGTGTGCAATACTCAGAGACATGGCCAAGGTAAGAAAGGCTGAAAGACGACCACCACTGAACAAGACACACAAGCTGAAACGTCAAGACTGGGCCAAGAAATATCTCAAGACTGATTTTTCTAAGGTTTTATGGACTGATGAAATGAGAGTGAGTCTTGATGGGCCAGATGGATGGGCCTGTGGCTGGATTGGTAAAGGGCAGAGAGCTCCAGTCCGACTCAGACGCCAGCAAGGTGGAGGTGGAGTACTGGTTTGGGCTGGTATCATCAAAGATGAGCTTGTGGGGCCTTTTCGGGTTGAGGATGGAGCCAAGCTCAACTCCCAGTCCTACTGCCAGTTTCTGGAAGACACCTTCTTCAAGCAGTGGTACAGGAAGAAGTCTGCATCCTTCAAGAAAAACATGTTTTTCATGCAGGACAATACTCCATCACACGCGTCCAAGTACTCCACAGCGTGGCTGGCAAGAAAGGGTATAAAAGAAGAAAATCTAATGACATGGCCTCCTTGTTCACCTGATCTGAACCCCATTGAGAACCTGTGGTCCATCATCAAATGTGAGATTTACAAGGAGGGAAAACAGTACACCTCTCTGAACAGTGTCTGGGAGGCTGTGGTTGCTGCTGCACGCAATGTTGATGGTGAACAGATCAAAACACTGAGAGAGTCCATGGATGGCAGGCTTTTGAGTGTCAAAGAAAGGTGGCTATATTGGTCACTGATTTGTTTTTGTTTTGTTTTTGAATGTCAGAAATGTATATTTGTGAATGTTGAGATGTTATATTGGTTTCACTGGTAAAAATAAATAATTGAAATGGGTATGTATTTGTTTTTTGTTAAGTTGCCTAATAATTATGCACAGTAATAGTCACCTGCACACAAAGATATCCCCCTAAAATAGCTAAAACTAAAAACAAACTAAAAACTACTTCCAAAAATATTCAGCTTTGATATTAAAGAGTTTTTTGGGTTCATTGAGAACATGGTTGTTGTTCAATAATAAAATTAATCCTCAAAAATACAACTTGCTCAACAATTCTGCACCCCCTGTAGAGTGTGCACACATTATGTTATTGTGCTGCAATGTTCACACTTCAACCAGACAAATTTATATCACTCACGGCCGTGAGGTGTTTTATGAAGTTGCGTCTTATGTTATCTGCTGCCGGCTGCGCCTTCCCTTGCTAAACTCACGCTGCTCCCAGCATTATTCTCAATATGTTCGCTGCTGCTCCAGATCTCCTTGCATGAGGACTGAGGAGTTGCCAGAAGGCCAGGTATTGATCAATCGTTATCTTAATAACTTCCTTGTAAGTCGCCGTCCACACTGTCCTTATGTCAGCCTTCACTAGACGCGAAGGAACAGCTGTGTTCCTTCCTTAGTGGTGTAAAGTCAAATGAATATAAAATCCGGGATCTCATAATGGGTTCTTTTAAACCCTTTCGCCTAGGGTAAAATCCAATAACTGGACTGGATCATTACACTTACGATGGTATATATTTAACATATGTTTTCCCCATACCGTATTCATATTCAATCCTTTATCTCTCATATGATCTATGCAATAAATAGGGTTGTATGTTGTTTAAAGATTTGCATACATTTGAATTCGCTGGATTTTATACACCTGTGACAATGTGACTGAATAATACACCAATGTATAAAGAGAAGTGCCCCAATACTTTTCTTCAATTCCCATATAGTTTGTGTATATATTTCACACACAAAAAAAACAGCAAAACTCTAGCAAAAGTCTTGGTAAAAAGAGCACACATGAAAACAGCCTTTTCTTTTGCTGTTTGATGTTTGTCTTGATCTGAATACCTTTTTGAACAGAATATTAAATGTCAATTTGGAGAAATCATATTTACTGTCTTGGGGTACTATATAATGGTATTGTTGGGCATTTTTGTATTATTTGGGCATCAAGGGAAATATATGGTATATAACAAAGGTTACCCTTTCTCAATAACTTTACTCCAGTACCCAGTATAATCTAGTTATGCCCCGGGAAGTGAACACAGTGTGGGACCGTCACCCCAATCCCCTGAGCCCGTAGGCTACATTTTATGAAGCATAATTTAAATAGAGATACCTTTAATATTTGTGAATATTGGGAAGCAAAAGAAAATGAAGTGTTGCTGCTACTCTTTAGTATTCTATGACTACATCTTGCCCAGACACACATTTCCAAGTGGTTTTATGCGGCAGTAAAACATTCATAAAGGGAATGAGCTTCTACTTTCTGCATGGTGTTTCTCCAGCTTCACTCTGCTTTCACAGGTGTCCCACATCACAGTGCTGTATATCAGCCAGAGCATGTGATCTCAGATCTGCAAAGTAAGGACTGCCAGCTGGGATAGTAAAGAGTCTGGGAGAGGCAATTGTGACAAGGTTTCAACAAAAGTTTAGCAAAGAAAAAGTTACCAGACACAAGTATTTCACAGCATAGGAAAAGCTAAAAATAAGCATCCGTGTAAGTCCCTGTGCATACACAATCGTACCTTTGATTGGAGGTATATATTATGAAAATTTACTTACAGAAATGTTTGCTTCCTGTAGTCCAAAGCCAGCACAATGAGTTAACTTTTGACTTCACCTAGTGGACAGAAGAACAGAACAATAATTAGCTTCAATTAAACACAAGTCAGACTCCCTATAAAAGGTCGCAATAGACGACCACGCATGTTTTTTTCAGTGCAAGAATTTATTGGGAGGGTTATAAGTGTGCTGCGTTCGGACTACAGGAAACAAAAATTTCGGTAAGTAAATTTTCATATTCCTGGTCGTCCTCAAGAAGCACAATGGGATGTAACAAGTAATTTAAGGGAGGGAAGCTTGCAATGCAGCCTCAAGCACCTCTCTACCAAAGGCTGTGTCTATTGTGGCATTTAAGACTAAGAGCGGGGTACTTTACTATTGTTTGGCTGGGTAGAATTAACGAATATGATGAATGCGAATATAGCGCTATATTCTCTATATTCGCTAATTCTAGCAAGCCAAATAGGAAAGTTAACTGTACTCAGCTCTAAGTTGGATGCGCAATGCGAGAATATTACTTTGCCGATTTTTTGCAATAAATAGAATAATGACTCAGTATTCTATTTATTGCAAAAAATAGGTAAAGTAATATTCTCGTATTGCGCATTTAACTGTCTATAGGCAACTTTCATATTGGCTTGCTAGAATTAGCGAATATAGAGAATATAGCACTATATTTGTATTCGTCATATTCGTTAATTTTTTCTACCCAGCCAAACAATAAGTAAGTTGCATATACCCCGCTTTAAGTTAGATGCGCAATGCGAGTGCTATTACTTAATATTCTCGCATTGCGCATCCAACTTAGAGCTGTGTATACGACTATAGCGCTATATTCTCTATCTCATTAATTCTAGCAAGCCAACCAATAGGAAAGTTATACCCCGTTCAAAGTTTCATTCGCAGTACGCGAACATTACATTCCGTAATATTCAAGTACTGCGAATGAAACTTTGAATGCGATATAACTTTCCTATTGGTTGGCTTGCTAGAATTAACGAAGATAGAGAACATAGTGCTATATTCTCTATCATCGTTAACGGTATCTTGGGTTAATTTTTTACGAATATTTAGCACTATATTCTAAATATGCGGCAATTACCAAAGTGCCGATATTCGTAAAACAAATCGCTATTCGAATATTTGCGCTCAACACCAATTCCAAGAGGGAATTGCTGCCCTGCTTTCTGGTTTTTGGTCTTTGAACTGAATAAACAAGGCTTCTGAGTTTCTGAAGTTCTTCACTCTTTACAAGTAATATAGAACCGATCGGACTTCTTGGAAGTGTAGGCCATCATCTCCAGACCTCTTTTCACCTGAAGTAAGAACTGGATGAATTACTTCCTGGTTTGGGGCCAACTGGAAAGCAACCTTTGGAAAAAATATAAGCATCAATCTCAAGGCCAGACAGTACTAGAGATCTCTAAAGTAAGGATGTTTACAAGACAACGCTAGGATTTCACTTATTCGATGTGCGGATACAATAGCAACCAAGTTTGTCATGTTTTCCATGACAGGAAACGTAAGATGATATCTTCCACTGGTTCAAATGGAGGAGAAGAGAGGCACGATACTTCTTGTCCTGCTCTGCTTGTTTAAATAGTATCCAAACAAAACAATAGCTGATCTCAGGGAGACCAGCCACAAAAACACAGCAGAGCCTCAGTTAAGAGTCTCAACACAGCAATCCAAAGTGCAAAGCTCCCTGGGAAACAGCAATATGCAAAATAAATGTGGAGCCCCAGTATTGGGTCTACAACACAATGAAAGACAGATATCCTTCAAAGGAAGGAAAACCGGTGCAAAGGGGTGTCTCCATTACAGAGATCACCAAATCCACCATATTAAGTCGCCCCTATGTCAAGATCCCGCTTTTTTACAAGCTTTAAGGATGTGACGGGAAAAACCTAAGCCAGTTATCCATCCATGTTTAAATAGTGTACCACAACCAAGCTGTCTGACTTGACTAAGACATTCTAGCTTTTAAGAAAATTCTGAAGATAAAGAAGAGCATGTTTCTGAAGATGCCATGACCAGCCAGTCACTACCCTCAATCTCAGGTTGGATGGAAGACTCAACTCCTTCTGGGACCATTTCTCTTAGACCCACAGATCTACAGTATGCGCACCCTAACACCAGTTAGAGGCATCTGATGTGAGGTCTGTCGGAGGAGGAAGAATCAGAAAAACCCCCATCATTGGGTTCTTGAGCCACCAACGAAGGTCTTTATTTGTCTCCAGATCCTGAAATATCAGCTTGTCCAGGGAGTGTCTCGAGCAAGACCACTAACTCAAGATGGAACATTGAAGTTTACACATATGAGCTTTCACCCACGATACTGCCTCTATGGTCGAGGTCAACATCCTCAGGACAGACATCGCCTTCTGCACAGGAATTTTGTGATGAATTATCATAAGGTGAACTGCTTTTTCGAGTCTTTTTAATTCTTTGACTGAACAGATTTAGGGACATTTCTTGACTATTTATTACAAATCCAAAAAAGACTTTTTTGTGAGCTGGAATTACATGTATATGCAGATAAGCATCTCTTAGGTCGATGGAAGCAGGAAAAACCCCTTCAGAGAGCAGGGCCATAACTGATTTCATTGTCTCCAACCGAAACTTCTTCTTCACCATAAACTAATTGCGGAAGGATAGATTTCTTACAAGACACCATTTCCCTCCCATAACAGGGAATGCTCTTGAGTATATTTCTCTTCCTTCTTGGGATATTAGAACCATATGCAAGGCTCCTTTCTTGACAAATTATTGAACCAGTTTCGCCACAGTAGGACCTAAAGGCTTGCTCAGATAGAACCTTTCTGCAGGCTTGACCCCTAATTCTAGAGAGTAACCTTTGGTTATTGTTAAAGACTACCCAGGGATCTGAAGATGTTAGGCCTTGTGAAAGAATGCCAGCCTGCCTCCCAGTTTTAGAGGCCTGGCATTAGCCATCTTGTTTGGCAGAGATCCACTTGTGGTTTATTCCTGTCAAATCTCCTGCTTGTCTGGACTACTTTTCTGTCCTCTTTTTAGGCAATCTTCTTGTGAGATGGGAAAGCTCTCATTGCCTGAACACTATTTGTTTAAATCAAGTTAAATGATCTGGACTGACATTCTGCTGTTTAGCCGCTGTTTCCTTAACACAGCTAACAGACTGCATTTTTTCGATATTCATTAGAGGTGGAGTTACAAAGCCTGTAGAAGAAAGGGAGTGTTCATCTTAGAGGTGAGCAGAGGATCCGTCGACATCCAGGTGTGGGATCATCTCTCAGTGACCAGAGCTGCAGCTAAGTGAAGCTGATTGTGTCCAAGACCCTGATCCTGTCCAGAGGAACGAGGATTGCTTCCAGGAACGCTGATGAGAGCTGAGGAGAAAAGCAACATACACTGCGGTACCACATGCTTGTTGGAGAGGCATTTGTTTGTTTCAGAGTCACAGCAGATGCAGAGCAGACCTGGGCGGTACGATTGTGCAAATACCTCATTACAGTGCTGGCGCCTGGGATCCTAGAGACCGAGACTAGGCCTGTAGTCAGTTAAATAGGGTTTCTGTTTGTGTCAGGCCACAAGTGTTGCTGGCTGTTCATTGCAAGGACTCCACAATTCAAAGGGACATTTCACACTAGAGAGCTGATAAACTTCTCCACAAACTCAAGCCAGGCTGGTGTTTTGTTCAGAAGGAATACTCAGGGACGTGGCACAAGACCAGTTATGGGAGAGGGAATATTGTAGAGCATTTTAAGCTGTTGTGCTGCACCGCAGGCTAGCCTGTACCACACACCCAAACAGTTGTTCTTGTTTTTTTAGGTTAATAACAGGTAAGGCGTGGCTGTTTGATTGTGCCCACCAGTAGGTAAATTACCGCACTTTCCTCTGTCATCCATGCTGTGCTGTGCAGCACAAGAGTCTCAGCCTTTAGGCTGGGTGTATGTAAATTTATTGTGTGTTCCCAGGATTTGTGGTTGTGCTCATTGCCACGTTTAAGTAAAATACTGTTTTGGCAAAAGCTGGTGTTGGGGTTGCTTTCCTCGTTCGTGACTTCGCTGTATCCTGGGGATCCCACCATGGTACACGGCTTACTTTCTGAACCTAGACCAAAAGGACATCTGATTCTGCATCTATATTTGGGAAAAAAGGACACCTTATTTTTATTAATGGACTCCAAAATGGTTTCCAACTGTAGTCCAAAAGGCTGTCAGGCTGGAACAGAAGAGAACAGAAATGTGACTTGGGAGAAATGTCTCCAGAATATTGTTTTATCCATAACATTCTACAAACAAAATTTACTTTAGCTAGGTTTTTTGCTGAGAATTTCAAAAAAAATATCTGCCATGAACTCAGAGGCTGACTTCACAAGCGGAATATTTTTCTAAATATCTTCCCTAGTTACGCCATTTTTAAGATCTTAAGAAAAGCTGGTTGAACCTGAGTCCTCAGCAGAAAACAGAGAATTTCTTGAAAGCTTGGCAACTGCTGAATTTACTTTAGGGGCAAATCCCACTTTTCTGTGCAGTAGACAGACTTGAACCTGACACCTGGATCAGTTCTCATTTCAGTTTTTTTTGTTTGTTTTCTCTTCAGTCTGCCTGCAGCAAATTTTCTGTTACCGGATGAACCGGATATGATTTCTCTTTTATAACAGAAAATAATACAAAGCTTACTTTTTTAGACATTCCAAAAAAAAGACTTATTACTCTTTAAGGTCACTTTGACGATTATTTTTATTTTTTTTAGCTTATGGATTATGAAGGATTTCATCAAAAGCCCATGACAACTTGGATCTAAACAAGGTGAAAAATGTGTCTACTTTAGAGGAGTCTTGCAGGGATGCACAATCCCTTCACTCTCATCAGGCAGCAGCTGGACACAAGCTGAACACGTCCTATTCCTGTCTTCCCAACTCCTCTTCCTACTTCCAGGCTTAGGAATCTAAGGTAAAACACATAATATAAACATCAGTAGCTGAAATATGCACCCCCAGGTATGAAAGGGCGTCGTGCACGGCACTTAGGCTACTTTCACACTAGCGTTTCTATTTTCCCGTATTGATATCCGTCATAGGGTCTCAGTACCGGAAAAAAACGCTTCCGTTTTGTCCCCATTCATTGTCAACGTAACTAAACAGAACGGAATGCTCTAAAATCAATTCTGTTTCGTTTGGTTGCGTTATCATGCCGGAGAGCAAACCGCAGCATTCCCGGTTTTATTTCCGTCATGGGATGTAATGCAAGTCAATGAGGATGGATCCATTTTCTCTGACACAATCTGACACAATAGAAAGCTGATCCGTCCCCCATTGACTTACAATAAAGTTCATGACGGATCCATCTTGGCTATGATAAAGATAATACAACCGGATCTGTTCATAACGGATGCAGATAGTTGTATTGTCAGTAATGGAAGTATTTTTGCTGAGCCCTGCCAGATCCAGCAAAAACACTAGTGTGAAAGTAGCCTTACTGTGACCATAACTATCCACAATAATAAAGTACAAAAAGTCCCTTAAAACATCAATAATCTTTATTAATTTTCCTTATAAAATCTAATAAATACCAATAAATACCATAAGTGGGGAAAACAAATACAGAGCACCATAATTCATCTGCACTTCATATTACATACTATCACATTTCTGACCTATCCCTCAAAATCCAATGAGTAAACCACTAGCTGTTGTCAATATAACAATTTCCCAATGCATATGCACAATATGCTTCCTAAAGACTAGTGGTATCCATTTTAAATACTGATCTCAATTACCACAGGGACTAAGAACATATCTTATAAAATACTGTGAAAAATGTGAATGGCGCACCCCTCAACCCAGTGCTCTGTATTTGTTTTCCCCACTTATGGTTTTTATTGGTATTTATTGGATTTTAAAAGGAAAATTAATAAAGATTATTGATGTTTTAAGGGATTTGTTGTACTTTATTATTGTGGATAGTTATATCTTAGGAAAGTACACCTGAATATTAGTGTTTGATGATAGATCATTTGGGTTGAAATAATTACTGTGACCATAGCAGACTCGGCAGACTCGGCTCAAGCGCAGCGTACAAGCTGCAATATCTTTGTCAGAGCTTAGCAACATCCCTAGCAACCAATAGGAAGGTTGCCAACCCCTTTACTATATAAGAAACTCCCCAGCAGCCATTTTCTGCTTTTTTTGCAGTTCTGAAAGAGAGAGAGAGAGCAGTGACATTGCTTTGCTGTGTGCTTTCATCTGGAGCCTGTTCCTTATCCAATTACATTAGATAGTTAGTTAGCTCATATATATAATACAGATAGTTAGTGTAGGTTAGATAGTGATATAGTGTAGCTGATAGGTTCCAGTGCAGGGTGTTTGGTAGTGTGATAGGTCTGCTGTCCATACATACATGCTACAGACATAGTGCTGTGATGTCACAACAATACTTAGTGCACCAATCAGTAATATCTACTCAGACCTGATAAAATGCGAAGTTGCGTGTATTGCGCCAAAAATATGCGCATCATTAGTGCCGATTTGCGCAATCGTGAAAATAATGACTGGAGATAACAAATTCGCTAATTTATTACTAAGATTATATGAAAACTTCACGAAATATTGCGAAAATGAACATTGCCTATGCCACTCATCACTATACATCACCCATTGACTCCAATTCTTAAAAAGAAAAATTTTAAATAATTAACTGCATACAATAATTTCATTCTAAAATGGGTCTGCTCACCTTTGTTATGAGACTGTTATAATTCTGCTATATTTTTCAGATCAGGATATACTGTAGTAATAGACCTGTGTATTGTATCCTGGATTGGTTGATACTGTATGATATCGAGTTTCTTTGGATTCTCCCTGCAGCTGGACAATGGATGAAGAATCAGCAATAGATTGATGGAATCAACTAATGTTTTATATATTATAATTATCTATTATTAATTAGTATGTACAGTATAAACTTAAAACATTTCAGTTTCTGTATCTTGCATAACAATATAGGTTAGGCAGTTTGATCTTTGTTAAGAGTTAGTTGAGCCATGTGCACAGAGCCTTATAAAGCAATACATACTGTAGCTGAATGCACAACTTGCACCACTATTTGGTGATTGTTACATATTGCTCTTTGTTCCCTTACTATTAGGGTTGAGGGAACAGTTCGAGCATAGTTCGGGTTCGTACCGAATTTTGGGGTGTTCGGGACACGGACCCAGACCCGAAGAATTTTCAAAAAAGTTCGGGTTCGGGTCCTTTGTTCAGCGATTTCTTCCCGCTTTCTGAAGGGCTGCACAGCAGCCAATCAGCTAGCGTTTTACTTCTTGCCCTAAGAAGCCATCACAGCCATGCCTACTAATGGCATGGCTGTGATTGACCAAGTGCAGCATGTGACCCAGCCTCTATTTAAGCTGGAGTCACGTAGCGCTGCATGTCACTCTGCTCTGATTAGTGTAGGGAGAGGAGGCAGCTTCTGTCAGGGAGAGATTAGGCAGGGAAAAGTCAGCAAAAACACCTAATGAAGTGATCGATCTACAGCTGTAAATTATTAAACTTCTGCTAGTTACTTGCTCACTGGTTTTTAGGCTGCACAGAGCGTTTTTCTGTCACTTTGATCGGCGGCCATTTTGTGTCTTGTGCTGCAGCAACACAAGCTGCCACCAAGTCCATCAATCCATCAATACTAGGGTATTTTTTTTTTTTTGCTATATCCTACATCAGGGGCTTGGCTGTGCTTATTGTCACCCTTAGAAACTCAGGATAGAAATTTCTATATTTTATTAAGGGGTTAAATTCAATTTCCAAAATAGTAATCCTGTGGCTAGCCAAGTGTAATACTGTCTGCTGTCTGGCAAAGGATAGATTTTTATTTGTGGTGAAATTCAATTGCCAAAATAGCAATCCTCTAAATCTGGTGTCCCAGCAGTGGCTGGCAAAGTTTAATAGTGTCCGGCAAAGGAAATATTTTGTTCTGGGGTGAAATTCAATAGCCAAAATAGCAATACTGTAAATCTGGTGTCCCAGCAGTGGCTGGCTAAGTTTAATAGTGTCCGTCATAGGCTATATTAAATTCTGCGATGAAATTCAGTTGCAAAAATAGAAATATCGTAAATCTGGTGTTCCAGCTGTGACTGGACAAGTTTTATAGTGTCCGTCATAGGATATATTATTTTCTGGGGTGAAATTCAATTGCCCAAATAGCAATACCATAAATCAGTGGTTTCAGCTGTGGCTGGCCAAGTTTAATAGTGTCCGGCAAAGGATATATTTTTTTCTGGGGATGAAATTCAATAGCCAAAAGAGCAATAACGTAAATCCGGTGTCCCAGCAGTGGCTGGAAAAGTTTAATAGTGTCCGGCAAAGGATATATTTTGTTCTGGGGTGAAATTCAATTGCCCAAATAGCAATACCATAAATCAATGGTTTCAGCTGTGGCTGGCCAAGTTTAATAGTGTCCGGCAAAGGATATATTTTTTTCTGGGGTGAAATTTAATTGCCAAAATAGCAATACCCTGAATCTGGTGTTCCAGCTGTGACTGGACAATTTCCCTAGTGTCCGGCAAAGGATATATTATTTTCTGGGGTGAAATACAGTTGCAAAAAAAGAAATACAATAAATCTGGTGTTCCAGCTTTGGTTGGACAAGTTTAATAGTGTCCGGCAAAGGATATATTTTTTTCTGGGGTGAAATTCAATTGCCCAAATAGCAATACCATAAATCAGTGGTTTCAGCTGTGGCTGGCCAAGTTTAATAGTGTCTGGAAAAGGATATATTTTTTTCTGGGGTGAAATTCAATTTCCAAAATAGCATTAACCTTAAATCAGTGATTTCAGCTGTGGCTGGCCAGGTTTAATAGTGTCCCGCAAAGGATATATTATTTTCTGGGGTGAAAGTCAGTAGCAAAAATAGAAATACAGTAAATCTGGTGTTCCAGCTGTTGCAGGCCCAGTTTAAATCTGTCCGTAAAAGGGTATATTTTTTTCTGGGGTGAAATTTAATTGCCAAAATAGCAATTCCCCTAATCTGGTGTTCCAGCTGTGACTGGACAATTTCCCTAGTGTCTGGCAAAGGATAGATTTTGTTCTGTGGTGAAATACAGTTGCAAAAATAGAAATACAGTAAATCTGGTGTTCCAGCTGTGACTGGACAAGTTTTATAGTGTCCGTCAAAGGATATATTTTTTTCTGGGGTGAAAATCAGTTGCAAAAATAGAAATACAGTAAACCTGGGGTTTTACCTGTGGCTGGAAAAGTTTCATGGTGTCCATCAGAGAATAGCTTTTGTTCTGGGATGAAATTCAATTGCCAAAATAGCAATACCATAAATCATTGGTTTCAGCTGTGGCTGGCCAAGTTAAATACTGTCCTGCAAAGGATAGATTTGAAATTGTTGTGTGAAATATTACATTTTTGCCAGGTACAATCCCCTGCACTGCATAACTGACAGGGAACTTACAATTGGTGGTTACATTCTTGCATGAAATTAAGCCTTTTTGGGCTGTGAAGCCAAAGGTAGTCTCCAATAACTGTTTTTTTATTTTTTATTTTATAACAATGGTTGGTTGAGGCCGGTATACATGTCTATTCTGCATAGGGTTCAAACAAGTCCTGTGGAATCCATGTCTGCTTCTTTTTAATAAACGAAAGCTTAGTTGACAACATTGTCTGCGGACAGGTGGCTGCGCTTGTCTGTGATAATGCCCCCAGCCATGCTAAACACACGTTCAGACAATACAGTGGCTGCAGTGTAGGTAAGCACCTCCAAGGCGAAAAGGGCAACCTCAGGACATGTGCCCAATTTGAAGACCCAGAAGTTGAATGGCCAGACCCAGTGGCGTAGCTAGAAATAATTGGGCACCACATCAAATTTTTGAATGGGGCTCCCCTCCCCAAGTAATTTTTGCACAACCCCTTCCTTTCATGCCACCATGCCTGTGGCTACTAAAGATCGCTCTCTCAGACCAGGCTTAGCAGCTGTTCCATTCGCTTTCTACACTGTCTATACTGCCACTGTATATAATTTCATTCTATAATACTGTTGAGGGGGCCCTGACAAAGTCCTTTAGTCCTCCTCCTCCTGGATGGGCCCTTTCTAGGTCATGGCCCAAAAACAGTAGCTTCCCCTGCTTCCCCTGTAGCTATTCCCCTAGGCAGACCCATCAGTCAATACATGTACTGTTCCAACATGTTGCTGAAATGCTGCCTCCTGCTAAGATGTTCCAGGTCTGCTGGTGGTGCAGGTTGTTGTGGCGTGATGACAAAGCTTTTCCACATTTTGCCAATGATAAACCTGCCTTCTTTGGTGTTGGTGGTGACCCAGCTGCATTGGCAAATTCTTCCTCCTCCTCCTCTGCCTTCACCTTGTGCTTCCACTGAGTCCATGGTGTCAGGTGTAAATGCCATCAGTAGCGTGTCTACTAGCGGGCTCATCTTCCTATCACACTCCAGTGAGGGAATTAAGGACGGCAGGTTGTCCTTGTAACGGGGATGCAGCAGGGTGGCTACCCAGTAAGCAGCACAAGTTAGAATGTGGCAGTAACTGGGCGGTCGTTGCGTAGGCACTGCAGCATGTTGTCGCTCATGTCTGCCAGGATGCCCAGAGGCAAGGACAAGCTATCCTCTTTGAGGGAGGTATATCGTCTGTGTCCTCTGTATCCCCCAGCGTTCCTCCTACTCCTCCTCATCCTCCAGAACTGTGCCCTGGCTGGACAATTGTGTTTCAGGCCAGGGCCTATGTTGGTGCAGGAACCCAACCTCCGAGCCACTTGAAATTGGCTGGCCTTAAGTTAAGGATAAGGCGTGTATATAGTTTTGTTTGTTTGTATGGTTAGTTTAGCTGCATTATAGTTATTTTAATATGTTTTTAAGAAAATTAGTAAATAGTTTGTTAATGGTTTGAGTGAAGGGGGGGGGGAGGGTGTTGTGTGTGTTCGATTAACTGAATTGATTTTCACTGTCTGGTGTTTAGAAATTTCTGCACCCCAAATTCAGCACATGTTGCAGGCAGGGGATGTGCGTCAAACCGGCTAGGCCCAGACCTGCTATTACATTTTGCCCCTTTAGCGCACAACACCAGGCCGGCCTGAAGGCTCTATGGCACCAACCAATCATCCGTCTGTTGTTCCATGCCTGTCCACAGCTCCTGCGCATTGTGGGGTTTTTCCTACAAACACACATGTTTTAAAACAGACTGCTGTCATTTCCCCTGGATGTGCTGCTTTGGGTGGTGAAGGTGTTACACTGAGTGGATGAGGAGGAGGTAGAGGAGGAGGAAGACGAGGAGGAGGAGGAGGAGGAGGTAACAGGATACAAAGAGAAATGCCCAGCAATACTCAGGGGCGGAAGGACATTCGCAAAAATGCTATCTGCCTCTGGGCCAGCCACTACATTTACCCACTGTGTTGTTGGTTATGTGGACATTGCCACAGATAGCGTTGCGCAGTGCACACCTGATTTTGTCCACCACTTGGTTGTGCAGGAAAGGGATGGCTCAGTCCCAGGCAAAAGTAGCGGCGGCTGGGATACACGTACTGTGGGACAGCCACCGCCATAAGGTTTGGCCACCAGACAGAATGACAGCATTTCAAAGGACCAGGAAGTTTGAAATAAGGCATTCAGAGCCATGAGTAGGGGTTACTTCCTCTTTCTATTTCTTTTTCTCTCCAGTGTTTGGGAGATGGACAGCTGATAGCTGAACACTTCCATGGGATTTGGTGGAGATGCTTGGTGACGATGACAGATGTGGTGGCCTTGCTGCCACATCCTCTGTTTGCTGGTTGACAGGTGCCACTGTCACTCACTTGGGCTCAAGTTTAGAATGTTTATTATTTTTCTCTATTTTATGTTATTTTAAGTAATTTCCCTATCCACATTTGTTTGCAGAGGATTTACCTACATTTTGCTGCCTTTTGCAGCCCTCTAGCCCTTTCCAGGGCTATTTTACAGCCTTTTTAGTGCCCAAAAGTTTGGGTCCCCATTGACTTCAATGGAGTTCGGGTTAGGGATAAAGTTTGGGTCGAGTTCGGATCCCGAACCCGAACATTTTCGTGAAGTTCGGCCGAACTTCTCGAACCCGAACATCCAGGTGTTCGCTCAACTCTACTTACTATTCACCAGACAGCCTATTTAAAGCAGGAAAGGGTTTCCTCACTATTGCCTGAGAAATAATTACACTCCTGAAATCTGTCTCTAGCCTGCCTATTCTGCCTGGCTATATATTGATCTGGTCCTAATATGTCTTACTTTCCATTTGCTCTATCCCTTGTATTTATCATTATCCTTGTATGCTTCCCTGGCTTCGACCTCTGATTTCAACTCGTCACTTGGCACTTTGTTCTGGATTTGAAGCTAGTGCCATTAGTGCCATCTATAAGACCTAAATATTCCTGCAATACTTTGAATAGTAATTTATTTACATATTTTGGGGGGAAAATGTTGAACAATATAATATTAGTAAATAGTAATGCTTTGTAAAATAGTTGAATGTATTCTCAGGAATGAATGTTTGGTAGGAGGACATTTATACGTGGACATCTAGAATTGCAACTGAAAATGATTAAAATTTTCAACTAAAGAATGTATACAAAATGATGTACTTCCTTGCTTGCCATATACTTCATTGTGTCTGGTATTTATGATTTGTTGAATGCAATGTTATTCTGTTATGAGTAATGTATGAGAAAAGGAACATTCTATTCTGTGCCACTGTTAGTGTTTATTTATTTTAGGAAGTCATCATTGTTACAAAACAGCTACAATCTTATTTGGAAATATTGCAGTATATTAAGGGCAGTTAACACTATTGTTTATGCATGAACTAAAAAGTAATGACATCCAACATATCTGCACCCTATATTTCTTTGTTAGTGCATCCATTGTTTGCTATTACAAAAGGAAAATCTCCTAAAATGAACAACAGTGCTCGGCCTCTCCTGGTACAGATCAGTCAAGACTATTTACAGTATGCAGTGATCATGTTCCAGTTTTGCCAATTGGCTTGGATTCCTTCATAGGCATTCCATTAAACCTTTAAACATTAGTAGAGCCCGCCTGTGATATCTATGTCAATTTTTTTCCTATATAGTCTGAGAAAATGGACCCACAAGGCAGTAAAAGAATGCACATTTCCTACCTTAGCATTCACCTTTATGTAAATAAGCCTCTAGATCAGTAATGGACAACCTTTTCTGGTCCGAGGAGTCAAGGACCAAACTGTCAGATTGGACCAGCCCAAAGGGCCACAATAAGGGGTAAAAGGGTATTAACATCTGAATTATTAATAACATAATGAATTTGCCTTAAATGTCTGATAGCTTCCAGTTCTACTTCAAGGATTCCCACCTATCAGGAAACTGAGGGTTTCCTTTTCCTCTATTCACACTCCAGAAAGGAGACCATGCATGCATGTGATGCTTTAAGTTGTTATTTTTGTCAGTTGCTGAAACAGTCATGTGTTTTACTATTCTCTTCACCCCATCAGTACTGAGCCACTTTTCACCTTAAATCCCAGGCCAATTTTTGCAAATCTTACCTGTGTCACTATATGTGTTAATAACTTTGGAAAGCTTTTACTTATCCAATCCCTTCTGAGAATGGTTTCTCGTGACACATTGTACTTCATGACAGTCATAAATTTGAGTCCATATATTTCACCTTTATTTATGAAAAAATCCCAAATTTACCACAAATTATGAAAAATTCGCAATTTGCTAAATTTAAATTTCTCTGCTTCTAAAAAATAAAGTGACACCACATAAAATATTTATTACTTAACATTCCCCCAATGGCATCATTTTGTATATGTCTTTTTTTTTTTTTTAGGTTTTAGGACAATAGAAGTTTAGAAGCAATTTTTCAAATTTTCAACAAAATTTCCAAAACCATTTTTTTAAGTACAAAATCAGTTATAAAGTGGCTATGAGGGGTTTAGGTAATGAAAACCACCCATAAATGACATCATTTTAGAGACTACACCCCTCAAATGATTCAAAACTGATGTTACAAACTTTGTTAACCCTTAAGGTGTTCCACAAGAATTAAGGGAAAATGGAGGTGATATTTCAAAATTTCACTTTTTTGATCGATTTTTTATGCTAATCAATTTTTTCTTGTAACACAGCAAGGGTTAACACCAAAATAAACCTCAATATAGATTACTCTGAGTCTGCATTTTACAGAAATACCCCATATGTGGCAGTAAACTTCTCTATGGGCATGCGGCAGTGGTCAGAAGGAAAGTAGTGCCATATGGATTATGGAGGCAGATTTTGCTAGAATTATTTTTAGGCACCATTTTGTATTTGAAGAGACCCTGATGTACCCCTACAGTGGAAACCCTCCAAAAATGACCCCATTTTAGAAACTACACCCCTTAAACAATATATTACGGTAGGTTTCGAGCACTTTGACCCCCCTAAGCATTTTACGGAATTTGGAAACATTTGGTTGTAAAAATGAAAAGTTTCCTTTCTTACAATAAAATGTTGCTTTAGCCCCAATTTTCACAAGGGGTAAAAGGAGAAAAAAAGCACCCCTTAATTTGGTACCCATTTTCTTCTGAATACGGCAACACCCCATATATGGTGGTAAACTACTGTGGGGGCACATGGCAGGACTCAGAATGAAAGGAGCGCCATATGGCTTTTGCAGCGCAGATTTTGATGGATAGGTTTATGGGTGCCATTGTTTTTTATTTTTTAAGTGATTGTCTTAAGTAGAGGCTAATTTTTTTCAGGATGAGGTGACGGTTTGATTAGCACGTTTTTGGGGTTCAAAGACTTTTTAATCGCCTGGTATTAAACTTTTCGTGAGGCTATTTGAAAAAATAGCTGTTTTGGCATAGTTTTTTTTTTTTTTTACAGCATTCACCTGAGGGGGTATATAATGTGATATATTTATAGAGCAGGTTGTTACGGATGCGGCGATACATAATATGTCTATCATTTTTATTTTTGTTAAGTTTCACACAGTGAAATCATTTTTGAACAGAATAAAATCTTGTTTTTGTGTTGCCATTTTCTAAAAGCCCTATTTTTTTCTTTTTGGGTGATTGTCTTAGCTAGGGGTTCATATTTTGCAGGATGATTAAGGTGACAAAAAAATGGCCTGTTTGCCTGTGAGATTCAGGGGGCTGGATCTCACAGGCTATCACAGACGGCAGCCACGATGCTTAAGGAAGGCATCGGGCTGCCTTCCCTGCCATCGGGTCCCTGTCACAGCACCGTGGGGACCCGATGGCTGCTGCACCCGGCAGGATCCTGCACTTGCTGCGGTCAGCGCTGACAGCGACCGTGCAAAAGTTAATGCGCTGGCATCAGTGTTTTCACCAATGGCGCATAAAGCAGGGGTCCAGCTATCAGTGACTGCCGGACCCTTGCCGCTGATCGGGTAGGCGCAGCTTCTGCACCCACCCAATCAGTGCTCCATACATGTACGGCGCTGGTATTTGTGTTCCGCATTTCTGAACTGTACTTGTACGGCGCTGGTATCCTACGGGTTAAACTTGTATAGCCGTCTCTCCATGTCAACTGTTCCTATGCGGACACCCACATGAGGTCAGGAGATTCTCATTCTTTACCTAGAGGTGGCAACAAAGTTATGCATTCATTTATACCTGTCCCTGCTGCTACATGCCCCTCAGAAATTCATCTTTAAAGCCACCAGTACAAAGACTAGCATATCTGTGACCAGATGGTTTGGAGCACTACAAAATGTCATTGTGGGTCCCATCGGCCTCTGGGCCACAGATTGCGAACCCATGCTCTAGATGCATCATAATTTATTAACATGCCCTACAAGCTCACCCACAACTAACAAGTAAGGGTCCATTCACACGTCCGCAAAATGGATCCAGATCCATTCTGCAATGTTGTGGAATGGATCCGGACCCATTCATTTTCAATGGGGCCGGAAAAGATGCAGACAGCACACAGTGTGCTGTCCACATCCGCACTTCCGTTTCGCATCCGCACTTCCGTTCCACAAAATATAAAACATGTCCTATTCTTGTCCCCAGACACGGACAAGAAAAGGCATTTCTATTAAAGTGCCGGCCATGTGCGGTCCACAAATTGCGGAACGCACATGGCCGGGTGTCCGTGTTTTGCGGATCCGCAATTTGCGGACTACAAAACACTTGCGGACATGTGAATGGACCCTAAAGCATGTTAGATATCTGGTGAAAGATGTTCTATTGTGTCTGCCCATAAGGGAAGCATTTTTCGGTATTATTGCTGAGAGTTTTTCACCAAACACAAGAAATTCGGGCGTCACTGCTGTAGTCTTTTATGCCCCCGTAGCTGCAGTTCAATCAGCGCTAAAAATTCAGACCATCTGTGATAGTGGTTTCATAGTAAACAGTGTTGCTCAGCTCCGATATAGGATAGAGTATAATGGTAACCAATTGAGGTATGAAGAAAAATGAGCGGCACTCACCAAATACATTCCATAGCTTTACTTTTCTTTAATTGATCCATAACATACCAGTGGACCAACATCACTGATGCATCGGGGGGGGGACACACAAAGGATTGTGATAAGGAAGCAGCGACGGACGTTTCGCGCTAACACATGGGCGTCTTCAGGCTACTACCTGAGTGCATGTGTTAGCGCGAAACGGCCGTCGCTGCTTTCTTACCGCAATCCTTTGAGTCCCCCGATGCCTCAGTGATGTTGGTCCGCTGGTATGTATTAATAAAGAAAAGTAAAGCTATGGAATGTATTTGGTGAGTGCCGCTCATTTTTCTTCATACCTCAATTGTTTACCATTATTGCTGAGAGTACTACTTGATATTTTCAGGCAATCATTGACCAAGGTGAAAACTCGCACATAGATGTAAATGGCATATGTCCAATGTTCTTATGTCTTTCTTGCTTTGAAATGATTACACACACGCACATAACTTATGTTCACATCAAGTCTAACTCCATGGCCATAGAGGCAGAAGCAAGATTAAAAGCAATATTTTTCATTTTTAAAGCATCCAAACTACTAACATAATCTTCTAACACTTTGAACAGCTATCAAATACTACCACATCAGAACAGAATATTTGTAGTAACTAGCAACATTTATTGATAAACTCTTCCTTAAAGGGTCATTGAGATCCCCATGATCTCTAGAACAAGGAGTGCAAAGCGTGCACATACCTTGCTCTCTATCTCTCCTGACTGCAGAAGAAAGACTCATAGGGCCAGATTTATCATAACACTTAGATCTCACTCCACTTTTACATATGCCCAAAGTCACTTTTGGCTAGTTAGATTTAATATTAGTCCTTTAATACTGTGATAAATGTAGTTTGACAGTAGCAGTTTATCCTTCAGTAAGCAGATTTACAAAAGTTGCACGTCTTTACAAAAAAGTCTCATGTTCCATTTAAAAGTCGCATAAGAAAAGCATGGTCCTCACTGGAATGAAATTGCGCATTTTTTTGTGACTTTTTTGCGACTTTTTAAATGGCCGCGATAGTAAATCTGTCAAGAGATTCATTTACATAAGAAAACACACCCACTTTCACAAAACTGGAGAGCTTAGTGTAGAGCTTGAAAAAATTACCAATTACCGATTGCAGGTACCTGGTTACAATGCCCACGGGGGTCCTGTGACGTCCCCCCCCCCCGCATCGGCGATTGCTGCAAACCGCAGGTCAATTCAGTTTGCAATGCTTTGTGCGATCTCTGATCCCCACAGTCTGTGACCACGGGGATCAGAGAGTAAATGCACCCAAAGTGTTAAATTTTAACTCCCCCTGCAGCCCCCAATCATTTTGTGGCTGTGGGGGTGCAGCGGGGGTTGTTTCGGGTGGCGGGAGGCGATGGGGGAGGCAGGTGGTGCGGCAGGCGGGACCGCAATTGCGATCCCCCGCCCACCTCCTCTGTAACATCGTTGGCGGTATAGTGGTTTTAGCAAAGTGTCAGCACATGTGTGAGCACTTTTGCTAAAAAACACAGCAATAAAAAAGGCTGCTTAGACTATGTAAAGTAACAAAAATACAGTACAGTACACTGTATAGTTTACTGTACTGTATTATATAAACACCAGATCCACTGGATCTACAAGAACCAAGTGGGTCTGGGTAAAAAAAAATGTAAAAAAGTGAAAAAAAAGTAAAAATTAAAAAACACATATCACTGAATGAAAATTAAAAAAATAACACACGCTACACATATTAGGTATCGCCGCGTCCATAAAAACCTACTCTATAAAAATATCACATGACCTAAACCCTCATGCAAATACCGTAAAAAAAAAGGGTAAAAAAGCCATTTTTTGTCACATTACATTACATAAAGTGTAATAACAAGCGATCATGAAGGTGTATGCCTCTCAAAATAGTAGCAATCAAACCGCCATCTCATCCCGCAAAAAATGAGCCGCTACATAGGACAATCGCCCAAAAAATTAAAAAATAAAATACATTTAAAAAGAAAGTATACATATTAGGTATCACCGCGTCCGTACAAACCTGCTCTATAATAATATCACATGATCTAACCCCTCAGGTAAATACCGTAAAAACATAAAAATAAAAACAATGTAAAAAAATCATTTTTGTCACCTAACATCTCAAAAACTGTAATAGCGAGCAATAAAAAATGTATATGCACCCAAAAATAGTGCCAATCAAACTGTCATCTCATCCCGCAAAAAATGATACCCTACATAAGACAATCGCCCCAGAAAATAAAAAAATATGGCTCCAAGACTATGGAGACATTAAAACATGATTTTTTTTTGTTTCAAAAATAATATTATTGTGTAAAATTTAAAGAAATATTAAAAAAGTATACATATTAGGTATCTCCGCGTCCGTGACAACCGGCTCTATAAAAATAACACATGACCTAACTATAGATGAGCGAACACCTGGATGTTCGGGTTCGAGAAGTTCGGCCGAACTTCACGAAAATGTTAGGGTTCGGGATCCGAACTCGACCCGAACTTTATCCCGAACCCGAACCCCATTGAAGTCAACGGGGACCCGAACTTTTAGGCACTATAAAGGCTGTAAAATAGTCCAGGAAAGGGCTAGAGGGCTGCAAAAGGCAGCAAAATGTAGGTAAATGCCCTGCCAACAAATGAGGATAGGGAAATGAATTAAAATAAAATAAAATAAATAAAAATTAACCAATATCAATTGGAGAGAGGTCCCATAGCAAGGAATAAGGCGTCATATCACCCACCACTGGAGAAGGCCACTTTCAGTTATTTCGGCCCCAGACAGAGTAGAGAGGTCCCACAGAAAGGAATCATGCGTCATATCACCCACCACTGGAGAAGGCCACTTTCAGTTATTTCGGCCCCAGCACCCAGACAGAGGAGAGAGGTCCCACAGCAAGGAATCATGCGTCATATCACCCACCACTGGAAAAGGCCACTTTCATATATTTCGGCAGAGCACATAGACAGAGGAGAGAGGTCCCAAAGCAAGAAATCATGCGTCATATCACCCACCACTGGAGAAGGCCACTTTCAGTTATTTCGGCCCCAGCACCCAGACAGAGGCAAGAAGTCCCACAGCAAGGACTAAGGCATCATATGACCCACCACTGGAGATGGCCACTTTCAGTTATTTAGGCCCAGCACCCAGACAGAGGAGAGAGGTCCCACAACAAGGAATCATGCGTCATATCACCCACCACTGGAGAAGGCCACTTTCAGTTATTTCGGACCCAGCACCCAGACAGAAGAGAGAGGTCCCTCAGCAAGGAATAAGGCGTTATATCACCCACCACTGGAGAAGGCCACTTTCAGTTATTTAGGCCCCAGCACCCAGACAGAGGAGAGAGGTCCCACAGCAAGGAATAAGGTGTCATATCACCCACCACTGGAGAAGGCCACTTTCAGTTATTTCAGCCCAGCACCCAGAAAGAGGAGAGAGGTCCCACAGCAAGGAATAAGGCGTCATATCACCCACCACTGGAGAAGACCACTTTCAGTTATTTCGGCCCAGCACCCAAACAGAGGAGACAGGTCCACAGCAAGGAATAAGGCGTCATATCACCCACCACTGGAGAAAGCCACTTTCAGTTATTTCGGCCCAGCACCCAGACAGAGGAAAGAGGTCCCACAGCAAGGAATCATGCGTCATTTCACCGACCACTAGAAAAGGCGACTTTCAGTTATTTTAGCCCAGCACCCAGACAGAGGAGATAGGTCCCACAGCAAGGAATAAGGCGTCATATCACCGACCCCTGGAGAAGGCCACTTTCAGGTATTTCGGCCCAGCACCCAGACAGAGGAGAGAGGTCCCACAGCAAGGAATAAGGCGTCATATCACCGACCCCTGGAGAAGGCCACTTTCAGTTATTTCGGCCCCAGCACCCAGACAGAGGAGAGGTTTATTCAACCTTGGGTTGCACCGCAAGATCATGGTAAAGTTAAAAAAATGAGGATTCAATAAAGAAGTGCCCCGGAGTACAAGAATACATGGTTGAGGGGGAGGCAGTTATAAATTTATATTCTGCACAAGGGAGGCACAGGTCCTGTGGGATCCATGCCTGGTTCATTTTTATGAATGTCAGCTTGTCCACGTTGGCTGTGGACAGGCGGCTGCGTTTGTCAGTAATGACGCCCCCTGCCGTGCTGAATACCTACAAGGCATAAAATGTTAACTCTGGCCACGTGGTCAATTTGGAGACCCAGAAGTTGAATGGGGCCAAACTATCAGTCAGTACGTGGAGGGGTGTGCAGTTGTATTGTTCAAACATGTTAGTGAAATGCTGCCTCCTGCTAACACGTTCCGTATCAGGTGGTGGTGCAGTTAGCTGTGGCGTGGAGACAAAACTTTTCCACATTTCTGCCACACTAACCCGGCCCTCAGAGGAGCTTGCCGTGACACAGCTGCATTGGCGACCTCTTGCTCCTCCTCTGCCTTCACCTTGGGCTTCAACCAGTTCCCCTGTGACATTTGGAAATGCTCTCAGGAACGCGTCTACCAGCGTGCCGTTGTACTCGCGCATCTTCCTAGCACGCTCCAGAGGAGGAAGCAGAGTAGGAGGAGGAGGCTACAGGAGGCAAAGAATGATGCCCTGCGATCCTTGGCGGTGGAAGGACGTGCGCCAAGGGACTCTCCGCCTTGGGCCCAGCTGCCACTACATTTACCCAGTGTGCAGTTAGGGAGATATAGCGTCCCTGGCCGTGCTTACTGGTCCACGTATCTGTGGTTAGGTGGACCTTGCCACAGATGGCGTTGCGCAGTGCACACTTGATTTTATCGGATACTTGGTTGTGCAGGGAAGGCACGGCTGTCTTGGAGAAGTAGTGGCGGCTGGGAACAACATACTGTGCTACAGCCATGGACATCAGCTGTTTGAAGCTGTCTGTGTCCACCAGCCTGAATGACAGCATTTCAAAGGACAATAGTTTAGAAATGCTGGCATTCAGGCCCATGGCTCGAGGGTGACTAGGTGGGAATTTACGCTTTCTCTCCAAGGTTTGTGAGATGTAGAGCTGAACGCTGCCGTGTGACATGGTGGAGATGCTTGGTGACGCAGGTGGTGTTGTCGGTGGCACATCCTCTGTTTGTTGTGCGGCAGGTGCCAACATTCCTCCTGAGGCGGAGGAAGAGGCCGAGGCAACAGCAGAAAAGGGAGCAGGGGGAGCCTGAGTGAGTTACTTGTTTTTAAGGTGTTTACTCCACTGCAGTTCATGATTTGCATGTAGATGCCTGGTCATGCAGGTTGTGCTAAGGTTCAGAACGTTAATGCCTCGCTTCAGGCTCTGATGGCACAGCGTGCAAACCACTCGGGTCTGGTCGTCGGCACATTGTTTAAAGAAGTGCCATGCCAGGGAACTCCTTGAAGCTGCCTTTGCGGTGCTCGGTCCCTGGTGGCGGTGGCCAGTAGCAGGCGAACTCTCTTGGCGGCGGCAGTTCTGCTTTTGCCCCTTGCTCCCTCTTTTGCTACGCTGTTGGCTCGGTCTCGCCACTGCCTCTGAACTATGAAAGTCAGTGGCACGACCTTCATTCCATGTGGGGTCTAGGACCTCATCGTCCCCTGCATCGTCTTCCACACAGTCTTCCTCCCTGACCTCCTGTTCGGTCTGCACACTGCAGAAAGACGCAGCAGTTGGCACTTGTGTTTCGTCATCATCAGAGACGTCTGGACTGCGATGAGGTGGTATTCCCATGTCCTCATCATCAGGAAACATCAGTGGTTGTGCATCAGTGCATTCTATGTCTTCCACCACTGGGGAAGGGCTAGGTGGATTCCCTTGGGAAACCCTGCCTGCTGAGTCTTTAAACAGCATAAGAGACTGCTGCATAACTTGAGGCTCAGACAGTTTCCCTGATATGCATGGGGGTGATGTGACAGACTGATGGGCTTGGTTTTCAGGCGCCACCTGTGCGCTTTCTGCAGAAGACTAGGTGGGAGATAATGTTGTGAACGTGCTGGATCCACTGTCGGCCACCCAATTGACTAGCGCCAGTACCTGCTCAGGCCTTACCATCCTTAGAACGGGATTCGGCCCCACCAATTATCGCTGTAAATTCTGGCGGGTACAGGAACCTGAGGTAGTTGGTTCACTGGGACGTGTGGCTGTGGCAGAATGGCCACGTACTCTTCCAGCACCAGAGGGTCCACTAACACCACCACGACCGTCCGCGTCCCTTACTAGATGTTTTCCTCATTGTTACCGTTCACCAAGTACCACAATAAGAAAAAAAATATTTGGCCCAATGTATTGATTTCAAATTCAGGCCTTTTTTTACAGGCACCTAACACTATCTGCCTATTTATTTATGTAGCGTATTATACTAATCCAGTCAGAGCAGTAACCACTGATTTAGGGGAATATCTCTTTTAGGGCTAGTATTTAGGCCCTGGATGAAAGGTATCCTTTTATGAACAGATTTTCACTTGGAGATGCACAGTAGCGTGAGAAAAAATATGTAGGATTATGCCTTCAGCAATTGTATTTTAACACTTTGTGTAATATACCTTTTAACGGACAGAAATCCAATGGGAGATGCACGGTAGCGTGTGAAGTTAATGAGGATGACCCTCACAGCACTTGTATATACACCTTGAGTGTAATATACCCTTTTTCAGACAGATTAACACTTGGCCTGCAACAGCTGGAACACCAGATTTAGGGTATTGCTATATTGGCAAGTGAATTTCACCCCAGAACAAAATATACCCTTTTACGGACAAATTAACACATGGCCTGCAACTGCTGGAACACCAGATTCAGGGTATTGCTATATTGGCAATTGAATTTCCCCCCAGAACAAAATATATGTTTTGTCGGACACTATTATAGTTTGCCAGCCAGTGCTGGGACACCAGATTTAGGGGATTGATATTTTGGCAAGTGAATTTCACCCCAGAACAAAATATATGTTTTGGCGGACACTATTATACTTTGCCAGCCAGTGCTGGGACACCAGATTTAGGGGATTGCTATTTTGTCAAGTGAATTTCACCCCAGAACAAAATATATGTTTTGGCGGACACTATTATACTTTGCCAGCCAGTGCTGGGACACTAGATTTAGGGGATTGCTATTTTGTCAAGTGAATTTCACCCCAGAACAAAATATATGTTTTGACGAACACAATTATAGTTTGCCAGCCACAGCTGTGACACTAGATTTATGGTAATGCTATTTTGGCAATTGAATTTCACCTCAGAACAAAATATATGTTTTGGCGGACACTATTATACTTTGCCAGGCAGTGCTGGGACACCAGATTTATGGTATTGCTATTTTGGCAATTGAATTTCACCCCAGAACAAAATATATGTTTTGGCGGATGCTATTATAGTTTGCCAGCCACAGCTGTGACACTAGATTTATGGTATTGCTATTTTAGCAATTGAATTTAACCCCAGAACAAAATATATGTTTTGGTGGACACTATAATAGTTTGCCAGCCAGTGCTGGGACACCAGATTTAGGGAATTGCTATTTTGGTAAGTGAATTTAACCCCAGAACAAAATAAATGTTTTGGCAAACACTATTATAGTTTGCCAGCCACAGCTGTGACACCAGATTTATGGTATTGCTATTTTGGTAATTGGATTTCACCCCAGAACAAAATATATGTTTTGGTGGACACTATTATAGTTTGCCAGCCAGTGCTGGGACACCAGATGTAGGGGATTGCTATTTTGGCAAGTGAATTTCACCCCAGAACAAAATATATGTTTTGGCGGACACTATTATAGTTTGCCAGCCAGTGCTGGGACACCAGATTTATGGTATTGCTTTTTTGGCAATTGAATTTCACCCAAGAACAAAATATATGTTTTGGTGGACACTACTATAGTTTGCCAGCCAGTGCTGGGACACCAGATTTATGGTATTGCTATTTTGGCAATTGAATTTCACCCCAGAACAAAATATATGTTTTGGCGGACACTATTATACTTTGCCAGCCAGTGCTGGGACACCAGATTTAGGGGATTGCTATTTTGGCAATTGAATTTCACCCCAGAACAAAATATATGTTTTGGCAGACACTATTTTACTTTGCCAGCCACAGCTGTGACACCAGATTTATGGTATTGCTATTTTGGCAATTGAATTTCACCTCAGAACAAAATATATGTTTTGACGGACACTATTATAGTTTGCCAGCCAGTGCTGGGACACCAGATTTATGGTATTGCTATTTTGGCAATTGAATTTCACCTCAGAACAAAGTATATGTTTTTGCGGACTCTATTATGGTTTGCCAGCCTGTGCTGGTACACCTAATTTAGAGGATTGCTATTTTAGCAAGTGAATGTAACCCCAGAAAAAAATATATGTTTTGGCGGACACTATTATACTTTGCCAGCCAGTGCTGGAACACCAGATTTAGGGGATTGCTATTTTGGCAAGTTAATTTCACCCCAGAACAAAATATATGTTTTGGCGAATACTATAATAGTTTGCCAGCCAAAGCTGTGACACCTGATTTATGGCATTGCTATTTTGGCAATTGAATTTCACCCCAGAACAAAATATATGTTTTGGCGGACACTATTATAGTTTGTCAGCCAGTGCTGGGACACCAGATTTATGGTATTGCAATTTTGGCAATTGAATTTTACCCCAGAACAAAGTATATGTTTTGGCGGACACTATTATAGTTTGCCAGCCAGTGCTGAGACACCAGATTTAGGGGATTGCTATTTTGGCAAGTGAATTTCACCCCAGAACAAAATATATGTTTTGGCGGACACTATTATAGTTTGCCAGCCAGTGCTGGGACACCAGATTTATGGTATTGCAATTTTGGCAATTGAATTTTACCCCAGAACAAAGTATATGTTTTGGCGGACACTATTATAGTTTGCCAGCCAGTGCTGGGACACCAGATTTAGGGGATTGCTATTTTGGCAAGTGAATTTCACCCCAGAACAAAATATTTGTTTTGGCGAATACAATTATAGTTTGACAGCCACAGCTGTGACACCTGATTTATGGTATTGCTATTTTGGCATTTGAATTTCACCCCAGAACAAATCATAACCTTTTACGGACAGATTAACACTTGGCCTGCAACAGCTGGGACACCAGATTTATGGTATTGTTATTTTGGCAATTGAATTTCACCCCAGAACAAAATATATGTTTTGGCGGACACTATTATACTTTGCCAGCCAGTGCTGGGACACCAGATTTAGGGATTGGTATTTTGGCAATTGAATTTCACCCCAGAACAAAATATATGTTTTGGCGGACACTATTATACTTTGCCAGCCAGTGCTGGGACACCAGATTTAGGGTATTGCTATTTTGGCATTTGAATTTAACCCCAGAACAAATCATAACCTTTTATGGACAGATTAACACTTGGCCTGCAACAGCTGGGACACCAGATTTATGGTATTGTTATTTTGGCAATTGAATTTCACCCCAGAACAAAATATATGTTTTGGCGGACACTATTATAGTTTGCCAGCCTGTGCTGGGACACCAGATTTAGGGGATTGGTATTTTGGCAATTGAATTTCACCCCAGAACAAAATATATGTTTTGGCGGACACTATTATACTTTGCCAGCCAGTGCTGGGACACCAGATTTAGGGTATTGCTATTTTGGCAAGTGAATTTCACCGCAGAACAAAATATATGTTTTGGCAAATACTATTATAGTTTGCCAGCCACAGCTGTGACACCAGATTTATGGTATTGCTATTTTGGCAATTGAACTTCAACCCAGAAAAAAATATATGATTTGGAGGACACTATTTTACTTTGCCAGCCACATCTGTGACACCAGATTCATGGTATTGCTATTTTGGCAATTCAATTTCACCCCAGAACAAAATATATGTTTTGGCGGACACTATTATACTTTGCCAGCCAGTGCTAGGACACCAGATTTAGGGGATTGCTATTTTGGCAAGTGAATTTCACCCCAGAACAAAATATATGTTTTGGCGGACACTATTATACTTTGCCAGCCAGTGCTGAGACACCAGATTTATGGTATTGCTATTTTGGCAATTGAATTTCACCTCAGAACAAAATATATATTTTGGCGGATACTATTATAATTTGCCAGCCAGTGCTGGGACACCAGATTTAGGGGATTGCTATTTTGGCAAGTGAATTTCACCCCAGAACAAAATATATGTTTTGGCGGACACTATTTTACTTTGCCAGCCACAGCTGTGACATCAGATTTATGGTATTGCTATTTTGGCAATTAAATTTCACCCCAGAACAAAACATACCCTTTTACGGACAGATTAACACTTGGCCTGCAACAGCTGGGACACCAGATTTATGATGTTGCTATTTTGGCAATTGAATTTCACCCCAGAACAAAATATTTGTTTTGGCCGACACTATTATAGTTTGCCAGCCACCGCTGTGACACCAGATTTATGGTATTGCTATTTTGGCAAGTGAATTTCACCCCAGAACAAAATATTTGTTTTGGCGAATACTATTATAGTTTGACAGCCACAGCTGTGACACCTGATTTATGGTATTGCTATTTTGGCATTTGAATTTCACCCCAGAACAAATCATAACCTTTTACGGACAGATTAACACTTGGCCTGCAACAGCTGGGACACCAGATTTATGGTATTGTTATTTTGGCAATTGAATTTCACCCCAGAACAAAATATATGTTTTGGCGGACACTATTATAGTTTGCCAGCCAGTGCTGGGACACCAGATTTAGGGGATTGGTATTTTGGCAATTGAATTTCACCCCAGAACAAAATATATGTTTTGGCGGACACTATTATACTTTGCCAGCCAGTGCTGGGACACCAGATTTAGGGTATTGCTATTTTGGCAAGTGAATTTCACCCCAGAACAAAATATATGTTTGGCAAATACTATTATAGTTTGCCAGCCACAGCTGTGACACCAGATTTATGGTATTGCTATTTTGGCAATTGAACTTCAACCCAGAACAAAATATATGTTTTGGAGGACACTATTTTACTTTGCCAGCCACAGCTGTGACACCAGATTCATGGTATTGCTATTTTGGCAATTCAATTTCACCCCAGAACAAAATATATGTTTTGGCGGACACTATTATACTTTGCCAGCCAGTGCTAGGACACCAGATTTAGGGGATTGCTATTTTGGCAAGTGAATTTCACCCCAGAACAAAATATATGTTTTGGCGGACACTATTATACTTTGCCAGCCAGTGCTGAGACACCAGATTTATGGTATTGCTATTTTGGCAATTGAATTTCACCTCAGAACAAAATATATATTTTGGCGGATACTATTATAATTTGCCAGCCAGTGCTGGGACACCAGATTTAGGGGATTGCTATTTTGGCAAGTGAATTTCACCCCAGAACAAAATATATGTTTTGGCGGACACTATTTTACTTTGCCAGCCACAGCTGTGACACCAGATTTATGGTATTGCTATTTTGGCAATTAAATTTCACCCCAGAACAAAACATACCCTGTTACGGACAGATTAACACTTGGCCTGCAACAGCTGGGACACCAGATTTACGATGTTGCTATTTTGCCAATTGAATTTCACCCCAGAACAAAATATTTGTTTTGGCCGACACTATTATAGTTTGCCAGCCACCGCTGTGACACCAGATTTATGGTATTGCTATTTTGGCAATTGAATTTCACCCCAGAACAAAATATATGTTTTGGCGGATACTATTATAATTTGCCAGCCAGTGCTGGGACACCAGATTTAGGGGATTGCTATTTTTGCAAGTGAATTTCACCCCAGAACAAAATATATGTTTTGGCGGACACTATTTTACTTTGCCAGCCACAAATGTGACACCAGATTTATGGTATTGCTATTTTGGCAATTCAATTTTTACCCCAATACAAAATATATGCTTTGGCGGACACTATTATAGTTTGCCAGCCAGTGCTGGGACACCAGATTTATGGTATTGCTATTTTGGCAATTGAATTTCACCCCAGAACAAAATATATGTTTTGGCGGACACTATTATAGTTTGCCAGCCAGTGCTGGGACACCAGATTTATGGTATTGCTATTTTGGCAATTGAATTTCACCTCAGAACAAAATATATGTTTTGGCGGACACTATTATAGTTTGCCAGCCAGTGCTGGGACACCAGATTTATGGTATTGCTATTTTGGCAATTGAATTTCACCCCAGAACAAAATATATGTTTTGGCAGACACTAGTATACTTTGCCAGCCAGTGCTGGGACACCAGATTTATGGTATTGCTTTTTTGGCAATTGTATTTCACCCCAGAACAAAATGTATGTTTTGGCGGACACTATTATAGTTTGCCAGCCAGTGCTGGGACACCAGATTTATGGGATTGCTATTTTGGAAATTGAATTTCACCCCAGAACAAAATATATGTTTTAGTAGAAACTATAATAGTTTGCCAGCCAGTGCTGTGACACCAGATTTATGGTATTGCTATTTTGGCAATTGAATTTCACCTCAGAACAAAATATATGTTTTGACGGACACTATTATAGTTTGCCATCCACAGCTGTGACACCAGATTTATGGTATTCCTATTTTGGCAATTCAGTTTCACCCCAATACAAAATATATGTTTTGGCGGACACTATTATAATTTGCCAGCCAGTGCTGGGACACCAGATTTAGGGGATTGGTATTTTGGCAATTGAATTTCACCCCAGAACAAAATATATGTTTTGGCAGACACTATTATACTTTGCCCGCCAGTGCTGGGACACCAGATTTTGGGTATTGCTATTTTGGCAAGTGAATTTCACCCCAGAACAAAATATATGTTTTGGCGGACACTATTTTACTTTGCCAGCCACAGCTGTGACACCAGATTCATGGTATTGCTATTTTGGCAATTCAATTTCACCTCAGAACAAAATATATGTTTTGGCGGACACTATTATAGTTTGCCAGCCAGTGCTGGGACACCAGATTTATGGTATTGCTATTTTGGCAATTGAATTTCACCCCAGAACAAAATATATGTTTTGGCGGACACTATTATACTTTGCCAGCCAGTGCTGGGACACCAGATTTAGGGATTGCTATTTTGGCAAGTGAATTTCACCCCAGAACAAAATATATGTTTTGGCGGACACTATTTTACTTTGCCAGCCACAGCTGTGACACCAGATTTATGGTATTGCTATTTTGGCAATTGAATTTCACCCCAGAACAAAATATATGTTTTGGCGGCCTCTATTATAGTTTTCCAGCCACAGCTGTGGCACTAGATTTATGGTATTGCTATTTTGGCAATTGAATTTCACCTCAGAACAAAATATATGTTTTGGCGGACACTATTATAGTTTGCCAGCCAGTGCTGGGACACCAGATTTATGGTATTGCTATTTTGGCAATTGAATTTCACCCCAGAACAAAATATATGTTTTGGCAGACACTAGTATACTTTGCCAGCCAGTGCTGGGACACCAGATGTAGGAGATTGCTATTTTGGCAAGTGAATTTCACCCCAGAACAAAATATATGTTTTGGCGGACACTATTATAGTTTGCCAGCCAGTGCTGGGACACCAGATTTATGGTATTGCTATTTTGGCAATTGAATTTCACCCCAGAACAAAATGTATGTTTTGGCGGACACTATTATAGTTTGCCAGCCAGTGCTGGGACACCAGATTTATGGGATTGCTATTTTGGAAATTGAATTTCACCCCAGAACAAAATATATGTTTTAGTGGACACTATTATAGTTTGCCAGCCAGTGCTGTGACACCAGATTTATGGTATTGCTATTTTGGCAATTGAATTTCACCTCAGAACAAAATATATGTTTTGACGGACACTATTATAGTTTGCCATCCACAGCTGTGACACCAGATTTATGGTATTCCTATTTTGGCAATTCAGTTTCACCCCAATACAAAATATATGTTTTGGCGAACACTATTATAGTTTGCCAGCCAGTGCTGGGACACCAGATTTAGGGGATTGGTATTTTGGCAATTGAATTTCACCCCAGAACAAAATATATGTTTTGGCGGACACTATTATACTTTGCCAGCCAGTGCTGGGACACCAGATTTAGGGTATTGCTATTTTGGCAAGTGAATTTAACCCCAGAACAAAATATATATTTTGGCGGACACTATTTTACTTTGCCAGCCACAGCTGTGACACCAGATTCATGGTATTGCTATTTTGGCAATTCAATTTCACCCCAGAACAAAATATATGTTTTGGCGGACAGTATTATAGTTTGCCAGGCAGTGCTGGGACACCAGATTTATGGTATTGCTATTTTGGCAATTGAATTTCACCCCAGAACAAAATATATGTTTTGGCGGACACTATTATACTTTGCCAGCCAGTGCTAGGACACCAGATTTAGGGGATTGCTATTTTGGCAAGTGAATTTCACCCCAGAACAAAATATATGTTTTGGCGGACACTATTATACTTTGCCAGCCAGTGCTGGGACACCAGATTTATGGTATTGCTATTTTGGCAATTGAATTTCACCCCAGAACAAAATATATATTTTGGCGGATACTATTATAATTTGCCAGCCAGTGCTGGGACACCAGATTTAGGGGATTGCTATTTTGGCAAGTGAATTTAACCCCAGAACAAAATATATATTTTGGCGGACACTATTTTACTTTGCCAGCCACAGCTGTGACACCAGATTTATGGTATTGCTATTTTGGCAATTGAATTTCACCCCAGAACAAAATATATGTTTTGGCGGCCTCTATTATAGTTTTCCAGCCACAGCTGTGGCACTAGATTTATGGTATTGCTATTTTGGCAATTGAATTTCACCTCAGAACAAAATATATGTTTTGGCGGACACTATTATAGTTTGCCAGGCAGTGCTGGGACACCAGATTTATGGTATTGCTATTTTGGCAATTGAAGTTCACCCCAGAACAAAATATATGTTTTGGCAGACACTAGTATACTTTGCCAGCCAGTGCTGGGACACCAGATGTAGGAGATTGCTATTTTGGCAAGTGAATTTCACCCCAGAACAAAATATATGTTTTGGCGGACACTATTATAGTTTGCCAGCCAGTGCTGGGACACCAGATTTATGGTATTGCTATTTTGGCAATTGAATTTCACCCCAGAACAAAATGTATGTTTTGGCGGACACTATTATAGTTTGCCAGCCAGTGCTGGGACACCAGATTTATGGGATTGCTATTTTGGAAATTGAATTTCACCCCAGAACAAAATATATGTTTTAGTGGACACTATTATAGTTTGCCAGCCAGTGCTGTGACACCAGATTTATGGTATTGCTATTTTGGCAATTGAATTTCACCTCAGAACAAAATATATGTTTTGACGGACACTATTATAGTTTGCCATCCACAGCTGTGACACCAGATTTATGGTATTCCTATTTTGGCAATTCAGTTTCACCCCAATACAAAATATATGTTTTGGCGGACACTATTATAGTTTGCCAGCCAGTGCTGGGACACCAGATTTAGGGGATTGGTATTTTGGCAATTGAATTTCACCCCAGAACAAAATATATGTTTTGGCGGACACTATTATACTTTGCCAGCCAGTGCTGGGACACCAGATTTAGGGTATTGCTATTTTGGCAAGTGAATTTAACCCCAGAACAAAATATATATTTTGGCGGACACTATTTTACTTTGCCAGCCACAGCTGTGACACCAGATTCATGGTATTGCTATTTTGGCAATTCAATTTCACCCCAGAACAAAATATATGTTTTGGCGGACAGTATTATAGTTTGCCAGGCAGTGCTGGGACACCAGATTTATGGTATTGCTATTTTGGCAATTGAATTTCACCCCAGAACAAAATATATGTTTTGGCGGACACTATTATACTTTGCCAGCCAGTGCTGGGACACCAGATTTAGGGGATTGCTATTTTGGCAAGTGAATTTCACCCCAGAACAAAATATATGTTTTGGCGGACACTATTATACTTTGCCAGCCAGTGCTGGGACACCAGATTTATGGTATTGCTATTTTGGCAATTGAATTTCACCCCAGAACAAAATATATATTTTGGCGGATACTATTATAATTTGCCAGCCAGTGCTGGGACACCAGATTTATGGGATTGCTATTTTGGCAATTGAATTTCACCCCAGAACAAAATATATGTTTTGGCGGACACTATTATACTTTGCCAGCCAGTGCTGGGACACCAGATTTATGGTATTGCTATTTTGGCAATTGAATTTCACCCCAGAACAAAATATATGTTTTGGCGGCCTCTATTATAGTTTTCCAGCCACAGCTGTGGCACTAGATTTATGGTATTGCTATTTTGGCAATTGAATTTCACCTCAGAACAAAATATATGTTTTGGCGGACACTATTATAGTTTGCCAGCCAGTGCTGGGACACCAGATTTATGGTATTGCTATTTTGGCAATTGAATTTCACCCCAGAACAAAATATATGTTTTGGCAGACACTAGTATACTTTGCCAGCCAGTGCTGGGACACCAGATGTAGGAGATTGCTATTTTGGCAAGTGAATTTCACCCCAGAACAAAATATATGTTTTGGCGGACACTATTATAGTTTGCCAGCCAGTGCTGGGACACCAGATTTATGGTATTGCTATTTTGGCAATTGAATTTCACCCCAGAACAAAATGTATGTTTTGGCGGACACTATTATAGTTTGCCAGCCAGTGCTGGGACACCAGATTTATGGGATTGCTATTTTGGAAATTGAATTTCACCCCAGAACAAAATATATGTTTTAGTGGACACTATTATAGTTTGCCAGCCAGTGCTGTGACACCAGATTTATGGTATTGCTATTTTGGCAATTGAATTTCACCTCAGAACAAAATATATGTTTTGACGGACACTATTATAGTTTGCCATCCACAGCTGTGACACCAGATTTATGGTATTCCTATTTTGGCAATTCAGTTTCACCCCAATACAAAATATATGTTTTGGCGGACACTATTATAGTTTGCCAGCCAGTGCTGGGACACCAGATTTAGGGGATTGGTATTTTGGCAATTGAATTTCACCCCAGAACAAAATATATGTTTTGGCGGACACTATTATACTTTGCCAGCCAGTGCTGGGACACCAGATTTAGGGTATTGCTATTTTGGCAAGTGAATTTAACCCCAGAACAAAATATATGTTTTGGCGGACACTATTTTACTTTGCCAGCCACAGCTGTGACACCAGATTTATGGTATTGCTATTTTGGCAATTCAATTTCACCCCAGAACAAAATATATGTTTTGGCGGACACTATTATAGTTTGCCAGCCAGTGCTGGGACACCAGATTTATGGTATTGCTATTTTGGCAATTGAATTTCACCCCAGAACAAAATATATGTTTTGGCGGACACTATTATACTTTGCCAGCCAGTGCTAGGACACCAGATTTAGGGGATTGCTATTTTGGCAAGTGAATTTCACCCCAGAACAAAATATATGTTTTGGCGGACACTATTATACTTTGCCAGCCAGTGCTGGGACACCAGATTTATGGTATTGCTATTTTGGCAATTGAATTTCACCCCAGAACAAAATATATGTTTTGGCTGATACTATTATAATTTGCCAGCCAGTGCTGGGACACCAGTATTAGGGGATTGCTATTTTTGCAATTGAATTTCACCCCAGATCAAAATATATGTTTTGGCGGACACTATTTTACTTTGCCAGCCACAGCTGTGACACCAGATTTATGGTATTGCTATTTTGGCAATTGAATTTCACCCCAGAACAAAATATATGTTTTGGCGGCCTCTATTATAGTTTTCCAGCCACAGCTGTGGCACTAGATTTATGGTATTGCTATTTTGGCAATTGAATTTCACCTCAGAACAAAATATATGTTTTGGCGGACACTATTATAGTTTGCCAGCCAGTGCTGGGACACCAGATTTATGGTATTGCTATTTTGGCAATTGAATTTCACCCCAGAACAAAATATATGTTTTGGCAGACACTAGTATACTTTGCCAGCCAGTGCTGGGACACCAGATGTAGGAGATTGCTATTTTGGCAAGTGAATTTCACCCCAGAACAAAATATATGTTTTGGCGGACACTATTATAGTTTGCCAGCCAGTGCTGGGACACCAGATTTATGGTATTGCTATTTTGGCAATTGAATTTCACCCCAGAACAAAATGTATGTTTTGGCGGACACTATTATAGTTTGCCAGCCAGTGCTGGGACACCAGATTTATGGGATTGCTATTTTGGAAATTGAATTTCACCCCAGAACAAAATATATGTTTTAGTGGACACTATTATAGTTTGCCAGCCAGTGCTGTGACACCAGATTTATGGTATTGCTATTTTGGCAATTGAATTTCACCTCAGAACAAAATATATGTTTTGACGGACACTATTATAGTTTGCCATCCACAGCTGTGACACCAGATTTATGGTATTCCTATTTTGGCAATTCAGTTTCACCCCAATACAAAATATATGTTTTGGCGGACACTATTATAGTTTGCCAGCCAGTGCTGGGACACCAGATTTAGGGGATTGGTATTTTGGCAATTGAATTTCACCCCAGAACAAAATATATGTTTTGGCGGACACTATTATACTTTGCCAGCCAGTGCTGGGACACCAGATTTAGGGTATTGCTATTTTGGCAAGTGAATTTAACCCCAGAACAAAATATATGTTTTGGCGGACACTATTTTACTTTGCCAGCCACAGCTGTGACACCAGATTTATGGTATTGCTATTTTGGCAATTGAATTTCACCCCAGAACAAAATATATGTTTTGGCGGACACTATTATAGTTTGCCAGCCAGTGCTGGGACACCAGATTTATGGTATTGCTATTTTGGCAATTGAATTTCACCCCAGAACAAAATATATGTTTTGGCGGACACTATTATACTTTGCCAGCCAGTGCTAGGACACCAGATTTAGAGGATTGCTATTTTGGCAAGTGAATTTCACCCCAGAACAAAATATATGTTTTGGCGGACACTATTATAGTTTGCCAGCCACAGCTGTGACACCAGATTTATGGTATTGCTATTTTGGCAATTCAGTTTCACCCCAATACAAAATATATGTTTTGGCGGACTTTATTATAGTTTGCCAGCCAGTGCTGGGACACCAGATTTAGGGGATTGGTATTTTGGCAATTGAATTTCACCCCAGAACAAAATATATGTTTTGGCGGACACTATTATACTTTGCCAGCCAGTGCTGGGACACCAGATTTAGGGTATTGCTATTTTGGCAAGTGAATTTCACCCCAGAACAAAATATATGTTTTGGCGGACACTATTATACTTTGCTAGTCAGTGCTGGGACACCAGATTTAGGGGATTGCTATTTTGGCAATCGAATTTCACCCCAGAACAAAATATGTGTTTTGGCGGACACTATTATAGTTTGCCAGCCACAGCTGTGACACCAGATTTAGGGTATTGCTATTTTGGCAATTGAATTTCACCCCAGAACAAAATATATGTTTTGGCGGACACTATTATAGTTTGCCAGCCAGTGCTGGGACACCAGATTTAGGGGATTGCTATTTTGGCAATTGAATTTCACCCCAGAACAAAATATATGTTTTGGTGGACACTAGTATACTTTGCCAGCCAGTGCTGGGACACCAGATTTAGGGGATTGCTATTTTGGCAATTGAATTTCACCCCAGAACAAAATATATGTTTTGGCGGACACTATTATAATTTGCCAGCCAGTGCTGGGACACCAGATTTATGGTATTGCTATTTTGGCAATTGAATTTCACCACAGAAAATAATCTATCTTTTGCCAACCAGCAGACAGTATTATTCTTGGCTGGAACACCAGATTTAGGGGATTGGTATTTTGGCAATTGTATTTAACCCCTTAATAAAATATAGAAATTGCTATCCTGAGTTTCTAGGGGTGACAATTAGCACAGCCAAGCCCCTGATGTAGGATATAGCAAAATAAAAATAGTATTTTTATTGATGGACTTGGTGACAGCTTGTTCTGGTGCACCACAAGTCACAAAATGGCCGCCGATCACCCCAGAAAATGAGTGACATAAAAACGCTAAAAACCAGTGAGCAAGTAACTAGCAGAAGTTGATTGAATCATTCACAGCTGTAGATTGATCACTTCATCACTTATGTACTATGTTACTATGTTACTATGTATGAATACTTATTATAGTAGAGAAATTGAAACTTGGAAAATTGCAAATTTTTCAAAAGTTTTGGCAAATTTGGTATTTTTTTTATAAATAAAAATGATAGTTTTTGACTATTTTACCACTGTCATGAAGTAAAATATGTGACAAAAAAACAGTCTCAGAATGGCCTGTATAAGTAAAAGCGTTTAAAAGTTATCACCACATAAAGTGACACTGGTCAGATTTGCAAAAAATGGCTGGGTCCTTAGAGTGAAATAGGGCTGAGTCCTTAAGGGGTTAAAGGAATGCTACACATAAAAAATCATGCAAAAATATTCCTCATTTTATTTTATCTTATTTTTGTCTTATCATTAATAGTGACAAAATCTATGAAGAATTCTTCTCCCTGTGCCCCAAGAGAGTAGCCATGTCCCCACTTCACCTCATCACAATATTGTGTCTTGACTGTAGGGCAACTGGCTAAAGAAATAGCATCTTCCCTTCTCCTCTGTCTGCACTAGGACACAAAGATTGCTGAGCTCACCCCTTGGCTAAGCTTCACCATCAGCTTTTTATAAGCTGAAAATGAAACGTGTAAGCAGGAAACAATCCTTGCGTTCTCTGCAGGACTGTTTGTATTAGGGACAAGCAGAAAATCCTGCACTAACAGCCGGGGCAATATAATCTCGTTTTGTGGCCCTTTAATCCCTTAAGGACCGGGCTCATTTTCACCTTAGGACCAGGCCATTTTTTGCAAATCTGACCAGTGTCACTTTATGTGGTGATAACTTTAAAACGCTTTTTCTTATCCAGGCCATTCTGAGATTGTTTTTTCGTCACATATTGTACTTCATGACACTGGTAAAATTAAGTCGAAAAATTTCATTTTTATTTATAAAAAAATATCAAATTTACCAAAAATTTGGAAAAATTAGCAATTTTCCAAGTTTCAATTTCTCTACTTCTATAATACATAGTAATACTGCCAAAAAAAGTTATTGATTTACATTCCCCATATGTCTACTTCATGTATCGATCATTTTGGGAATGCCATTTTATTTTTTAGGGACGTTACAAGGCTTAGAAGTTTAGAAGCAAATCTTGAAATTTTTCAGAAATTTTCAAAAACCCACTTTTTAGGGACCAGTTCATGTCTGAAATCACTTTGTGAGGCTTATATAATAGAAACCATCCAAAAATGACCCCATTCTAGAAACTACACCCCTCAAGGTATTCAAAACTGATTTTACAAACGTCATTAACCCTTTAGGTTTTCCACAAGAGTTAATGGCAAATGGAGATAAAATTTGAGAATTTCGATTTTTTGGAAAATTTTCCGTTTGAATCCATTTTTTCCAGTAACAAAGCAAGGGTTAACAGCCAAACAAAACTCAATTTTTATTGCCCCGATTCTGTAGTTTTCAGAAACACCCCAGGGCAGGGCACAGAAGGAAGGGAAGGATTTGGAAGGCGGATTTTACTGGACTGGATTTTTGACACCATGTCCCATTTGAAGCCCCCAGATGCACCCCTAGAGTAGAATCTCCAAAAAAGTGACTCCATCTAAGAAACTACACCCCTCGAGGTATTCAAAACTGATTTTACAAACTTTGATAACCCTTTAGGTTATCAAAAAAAGTGTAATATAAAGCAACCAAAAATCATATTTACCCTAAAATAATACAAACAAAACTGCCACCTTATCCCGTACTTTCCAAAATGGGGTCACTTTTTTGGAGTTTCTACTGTAGGGGTGCATCAGGGGGGCTTCAAATGGGACATGGTGTCAAATAACCAGTCCAGTAAAATCTGCCTTCCAAAAACCATATGGCGTTCCCTTCCTTCTATGCCCTGCCGTTTGGCCATACAGCAGTTTACGACCACATATGGGGTGTTTCTGCAAACTAGAGAATCGGGGCAATATATATTGAGTTTTGTTTGGCTGTTAACCCTTGCTTTGTTACTGGAAAAATTGATCAAAATGGAAAATTTGCAAAAAAATAGCTATTTTCGGACCGTTTTTATTTTTTGTTATTTACATCGTTGAACTGACAGGTTAGATTGTGTGCTATTTCTATAGAGCAGGTTGCTATGGATGCGGCAATACCAAATATGGCTAATTTTTAGGGGGTTTTGTTTCAGTTTTACATAATACAGCATTTTTGAAAAAAATTATTTTTTAGTGTCTTCACATACTGAAAGCCATATATTTTTTTTATTTTTTGTGCGACTATCTTATGTAGGGCTCATTTTTTGCAGGATGAGATGGCGGTTTGATTGGAACTATCTTGGGGTGCATATGACATTTTGGTCACCTGCTATTACACTTTTTGTGATGTAAGGTGACAAAAATTGCTCTTGACACCGTATTTTTTATTTTTTTTGTTGTGTTCACCTGAGGGTTTTGGTCATGTGTTATTTTTATAGAGCAGGTTGCGTCGGACGCGCCGATACCAAATATGTATACTTTTTTTTTATTTATTTAAGTTTTACACAATATTATCATTTTTTAAAACAAAACAAATCATGTTTTAGTGTCTCCATAGTCTGAGAGCCCTATTTTTTTTTTGGGGGGGTGATTGTCCTATGTGGGGTATAATTTTTTGCGGGATGAGATGACGGTTTGATTGGCACTATTTTTGGGTGCATATAACTTTTTGATCGCTTGCTATTACAGTTTTTGAGATGTGAGGTGACAAAAATGTTTTTTTTTTCATTGTTTTTATTTTAATTTTTTTACAGTATTTACCTGAGGGGTTAGATAATGTGATATTTTTATAGAGCAGTTTTTTACGTTATTTACGTACGCAGCGATACATAATATGTATACTTTTTATTTATTTATTTTACTTTAACTCAATAATAGCATTTTAGAAAAAAATAATTATGTTTTAGTGTCTCCATAGTCTGAGAGCCATATTTTTTTATTTTTTGGGCGATTGTCCTATATAAGGACTCATTTTTTGCGGGATGAGATGGCGGTTTTATTGGTACTATTTTGGGAGGCATACGCCTTTTTGATCACTTGGTATTACACTTTTTGTGATGCAAGGTGACAAAAAATGGCTTTTTTACACCATTTTTTTGTGTTATTTTTTACGGTATTTGTGTGAGGGGTTAGGTCACGTGATATTTTTATAGAGGAGATTTTTATGGATGCGGCGATACCTAATATGTGTAGTGAATTTGTTTTTTTTTATTTTTATTCAGTGATATGTATTTTTCTTATTTTTACTTTTTTTTTCACTTTTTTGACATTTTTTTGACCCAGACCCACTTGGTTCTTGTAGATCCAGTGGATATGGTGTCTATATAATACAGTAAGTACACTATATAGTGTACTTACTGTATTTTTTTACTTTACAAAGTCTGAATAGGCTTTTGCCTTTAGCAAAAGCCCATTCAGAGTTTCAGTACCATGGCAAGCAGGACGCTTCTGAAAGCGTCCTGCTGCCATGTTAACCATCACCCGCTGCCACAAGAGAGCAGCAGGTGATGGGAAGAGAGGTGAACTCCCTCCCTCTACTATCCTATCCCGTCGGGGGGGCTGCAAAGGTACGGCAGCCCCCCGATGGGAGAGGGAGGGAGCTCCCTCCATGTTAACACCTTCTATACCACGGTCCGTACGGACCGCGGTATAGAAGGGGTTAAACTGCTGACATCTGCAGCACAGATGTCAGCAGTTTATAGCAGGGGGTCAGCAATGTGCTGACCCCCTGCTATACCCACTAGACACCAGGGAAATCGATTGAAAGGAGGCGGGCGGGGGATCGCAATTGCCTCCCGCGCCGCCCCCACCCGCAGCACCGCCCGCAATCCCCCCCTGCATCGCCCGGGGGGACACTAATATGGCGGGGTGGGGGTTAAAATTTACACTTTGGGGCATATTTTAGTCTCTGATCCCCGCGGTCACAGACCGCGGGGATCAGAGACTACAGATAGTGCAGCAAACCGCAGGTCTGAATTCACCTGCGGTTTGCTGCGATCGCTGACATGGGGGGGTCACAGGACCCCCCTGGGCATTGTGCCAAGATGCCTGCTGATTGATTTCAGCAGGCATCTTGTTCCGATCACCGCCATGTGCGCAGCGGTGATCGGATATTCACAGGGCTTACATGTACGCCCTGGGTCCTTAAGTACCAGGACGCAAGGGCGTACATGTACGCCCTTCGTCCTTAAGGGGTTAAGTTATATGTTACTTAGGGAGAAAAGCTAAAGTGTTTACTGTAAAATACATTGTATTAAATTGTATTAATAAACAGTTATGTCAATAGTATAGTGTATAGAAATACACATACAATATGAGAAAATATACAGATATACAATTTCATATATTTAATACTTTAAATTAGGTTCATCCATATACTATAATACAGCAACAAACGAAAAAATTGACTAATTCTTTGCACAGAGTGGATGTCTTCCATACTGTTACACTCAACTCAGTCTTTGACCTGAAGTGCTCAGTTCCTATCAGTTTTTGCATTGTGTCACTTAGAATAAATAGCGAGCATTGCCAGGGGGTTAGAAGAACCTATTTAAATCAGCTCAATCTTCAGTTAATCAGATGGTGGACAGGAATGCATTTTTAGGCTCTTAATATAAGAAAAAGAGGCAATGTCTATAAATATTGAATTTCGACCATAAGCTACACATTCTTAAAAATATTTTAATAAAACTGAAGCAAGGTTAGAAATTCTGTAATATAATAAATAGAGATGAGCGAATGGAAGCTGAAGAAGTGGAATTTGATCCGAATTTCGGCCCAAACACATTGCTATGTTTGTGCTTTTGGCCGAGCACCCAAGTATAATGGAAGTCAATGGGAGACAACCAGGCACCCCCTGCTCTGAAGAGGGGAGGGTGCCTGGTCCATAGGATGTCTGGATGCCTCTTGGACTCCCAGGTCGCTACTGGGAACCATGTTATCTGAGTTGTACGCCACTTTTGCAGACTACGCACAAACACCCCACCCCAAAAAAAAATAAAAAATTTCACAGGAAAAATTGTTAGCAAACATTCTTTCCTGTATATTCAATTGTAAATAAAGTGCAAGTGCTGCCAAAAATTACAAGCAAGAGGCACTCCAAAACAGCCTGTATATCACATAAAGGAGGGCCTCATTTACATTGTGGTACAATTGTTCAGGAAGTGGGACTCCTACACCCATAAAGCCTATGCACTAAGCGAAAGGGCTGCCAAATATTACAAGAACCGGCACTGCAATACACCCTTTGTTACACATAAAGGAGGGCATCATACACACCCTTAAACATTATTATTGATGGCCTGCTAGTGAGCATTGCAAAAAAAGATGGGTGAGTGCCTGCTGCTTAGCTGACCATTAAAAAAATGATGGGCGAATGCCTGCTGCTGAGCTGACCCTGTAAAATATTGTATGTGAGGGCCTGCTGCTGAGCTGACCCTGTAAAATATTGTACGTGATGGCCTGCTGCTGAGCTGACCCTGTAAAATATTGTAGTTGAGTGTCTGCAGGTGAGCTGACCCTCCCTGAAGAGGGACATGGGGAGATCTTGTGCACTGATCCCCAAACTCTTCAGCATCCACAGTCAGAAGAAGATGATTGTGGGGAATGGCAATTAGTGTTTCACGAGGTGGATGATGCGGATGAGACACAGTTGTCAATGAGTGAGGTTCTTGTTAGGTCAACACAAGCCAGGAGGATGACCAGAGAGATGAAGTGGAAGAGGAGATGGGGGACAATGACATCACTGACCCAATCTGGAAAGGTGGCAAGCCAAGCGAGGACAGCAGGACAGAGGGGGAGGGATCCATAGCACCGCAACAGGCTGTGGGGTGGCAAAAGGGAGAGAGTGGGCCACACTAAAGAGGCCCGCAACTGTTCCCCCTTCCGGAAATCTCCCTTGCCAAGGGGTAGGTGTTCTGCAGTCTTGAACTTTTTTGAGGAAATTGGGGACGATAAAAGAATTGTAATTTGCTAACTGTAACTGTGCTATACAAAGATAAAAACTCATAAATAACCAAATAACCATAACATATCTTACATCCGATTCCTATTCATTAACTCTAACTTAAACCATAACAATAAAAACTCAAACCCGGGAACATAATGGCGGAAGATAGTACACTGGAGGCAAAATGAGTAAGGGTTGTGAACACTTGCAACCTCACCACCACTGGCATGATCCGCCACATGGCATCAATCAAAGCACCCTAACAGGTTGCCCAAACCCCTGGTTCCACAATCAGTGTCTGTGGGTCACACCACTGCCTTCTCCTCCTCCCCTGAGTTACATGCTGGCTGGCCAATCCTTGGTCCTAGACGCAGGCCTGGATGACTCCCGCCCTGCAGCATGGCCTTCACAAGCACCATCAGCTAGCACACCCATTTCTGTGTCCAAGCACAGCGTACAGATGTCCTTCCTTACCCCAGGCCTTTGAACGTAAGCGCAAATACCCAGCCACCCACCCACAGGCCATAGCATTAAATGCGCACTTTTCACAATTTATGGACATGGAAATGTTGCCACTTAGGCCTGTGGACACTGAGGCTTTCCTCAGCTTCATGGCGGTGTAACATCACCCGTGCCGTGACCAACGCAGTTATTGTGAAGGTCCACTGAACGACAGACACATGGACAAGTGCTTTTAGCCAGGGACGATACATTTCCGTGGCAGCACACTAGGTAAACTTTGTGGAGGCCAGTAGCGAGTCGTACCCTGGGATGGCACAGGTGCTACCGATGCCAAGGCCCTACTTCCATCAGGATCTCTGCCACCACCTACATTAGTGGCTGCACTACCAGCTGCAACTTGGTCTAGTGTGTCTGATCTCGGTGAGGTTTTACGCAACTTTGAAGGATAAACACAGATGGTGAGTGGCGATGACGCTATTATCAGCCTAACCATCCCACTTCTGTGTCTACTGAAACGCTGGCTGCTAACCATTGAACTAGGGGAAAGACATTAAACAAGGTGATAGCCAGACCACACTCAGTTTGTCTTGTCAGTGGGAATTGGATGATGATGATGAGGAAGAAAAGGAAGAGAAAGTTGCCTCCACTACAGAGGGTAGTAACCATAGCAGGTTTATTCCATCTGTTCAGCATAGATGGGCAGAAGAGGAAGAAGAGGATAAGGAGATTCAGAGTCATCCTCCTGATGAGGGCAGCAAAGTCTTGTCTGTTGAGACTCTGACACACATGGCTGACTTTATGTTATGCTGCCTTTCCTGTGACCCTCGCATTCTACGCATTTTACACAACATCGATTACTGGTTGTTCAGTTTACTCTTCTCAACCCCCGCTACAAAGAGAACTTCTCATCTCTAATTTCTGTGGTGGAGAGGACTAGCGAAATGGTGCAATACCAGAAGGTCTTTCTTTAAAAATTACTCAATAAATTTACATCTGACAACGCTGGCGGCAGAGTATGTAGTTCCATAAGCAACCTAGGTGGAAGATGAGGGGAATAGAGATGAGCGAACACCTGGATGTTGGGGTTCGAGAAGTTCGGCCGAACTTCACGAAAATGTTCGGGTTCGGGATCCGAACTCGACCCGAACTTTATCCCGAACCCCATTGAAGTCAATAAGGACCCGAACTTTTGGGCACTAAAAAGACTGTAAAATAGTCCGGGAAAGGGCTAGAGGGCTGCAAAAGGCAGCAAAATGTAGGTAAATGCCCTGAAAACAAATGTGGATAGGGAAATGAATTAAAATAAAATAAATAAAAATTAAACAATATCAATTGGAGAGAGGTCCCATAGCAGAGAATCATGCGTCATATAACCCACCACTGGAGAAGGCCACATTCAGTTATTTAGGCCCCAGCACCCAGACAGAGGAGAGAGGTCCCACAGCAAGGAATAAGGCGTCATATCACCCACCACTGCAGAAGGCTACTTTCAGTTATTTCAACCCCAGCACCCAGACAGAGGAGAGAGGTCCCACAGCAAGGAATCATGCGTCATATCACCCACCACTGGAGAAGGCCACTTTCAGTTATTTCGGCCCAGCACCCAGACAGAGGAGAGAGGTCCCACAGCAAGGAATCATGCGTCATTTCAACCACCACTGGAGAAGGCCACTTTCAGTTATTTCGGCCCAGTACCCAGACAGAGGAGAGAGGACCCACAGCAAGGAATCATGCGTCATTTCATCCCCCACTAGAGAAAGCCACTTTCAGTTATTTCGGCCCCAGCACTCAGACAGAGAAGAGAGGCCCCACAGCAAGGAATCATGCGTCATATCACCCACCACTGGAGAAGGCCACTTTCAGTTATTTAGGCCCCAGCACCCAGACAGAGGAGAGAGGTCCCACAGTAAGGAATAAGGTGTCATATCACCCACCACTGGAGAAGGCCACTTTCAGTTATTTCGGCCCCAGCACACAGACAGAAGAGAGAGGTCCCACAGCAAGGAATAAGGCGTTATATCACCCACCACTGGAGATGGCCACTTTCAGTTATTTAGGCCCCAGCACCTAGACAGAGGAGAGAGGTCCCACAGCAAGGAATAAGGCTTCATATCACCCACCACTGGAGAAGGCCACTTTCAGTTATTTCGGCCCCAGCACCCAGACAGAGGAGAGAGGTCCCACAGCAAGGAATAAGGCGTCATATCACCCACCACTGGAGAAGGCCACTTTCAGTTATTTAGGCCCCAGCACCCAGACTGAGGAGAGAGGTCCCCCTCATCCTCCTCCTTCTCCTCCTCCTGGGCCACCTCCTCTTCCATCATCGCCCTAAGCGTTTTCTCAAGGAGACATAGAAGTGGTATTGTATCGCTGATAACGGTGTCATCGCCACTGGCCATGTTGGTGGAGTACTCGAAACAGCGCAACAGGGCACACAGGTCTCGCATGGAGGCCCAATCATTGGTGGTGAAGTGGTGCTGTTCCGCAGTGCGACTGACGCGTGCGTGCTGCAGCTGAAACTCTACTATGGCCTGCTGCTGTTCGCACAGTCTCTCCAGCATGTGCAAGGTGGAGTTCCACCTGGTGGGCACGTCGCATATGAGCTGGTGAGCGGGAAGGCCGAAGTTACGCTGTAGCGCAGACAGGCGAGCAGCGGCAGGATGTGAACGACGGAAGCACGCACAGATGTCCCGCACTTTATGCAGCAGCTGTGACATGTCGGGGTAGTTGTGAATGAACTTCTGCACCAACAAATTCAGCACATGCGCCAGGCAAGGGATGTGCGTCAAACTGGCTAGTCCCAGAGCTGCGACGAGATTTCGCCCATTATCACACACCACCAGGCCGGGCTTGAGACCCACCGGCAGAAACCACTCGTCGGTCTGTTGTTCAATACCCCGCCACAACTCCTGCGCAGTGTGGGGCCTGTCCCCCAAACATATGAGTTTCAGAATGGCCTGCTGACGTTTACCCCGGGCTGTGCTGAAGTTGGTGGTGAAGGTGTGTGGCTGACTGGATGAGCAGGTGGAAGCAGAGGAGGAGGAAGCCGAGTAGGAGGAGGAGGCTACAGGAGGCAAAGAATGATGCCCTGTGATCCTTGGCGGCGGAAGGACGTGCGCCAAGGAACTCTCCGCCTGCGGCCCAGCCGCCACTACATTTACCCAGTGTGCAGTTAGGGAGATATAGCGTCCCTGGCCGTGCTTACTGGTCCACGTATCTGTGGTTAGGTGGACCTTGCCACAAATGGCGTTGCGCAGTGCACACTTGATTTTATCTGATACTTGGTTGTGCAGGGAAGGCACGGCTGTCTTGGAGAAGTAGTGGTGGCTGGGAACAACATACTGTGGGACAGCCATGGACATCAGCTGTTTGAAGCTATCTGTGTCCACCAGCCTGAATGACAGCATTTCAAAGGCCAGTAGTTTAGAAATGCTGGCATTCAGGCCCAGGGATCGAGGGTGGCTAGGTGGGAATTTACACTTTCTCTCCAAGGTTTGTGAGATGGAGAGCTGAACGCTGCCGTGTGACATGGTGGAGATGTTTGGTGATGCAGGTGGTGTTGTCGGTGGCACAATCTCTGTTTGGTGGGTGGCAGGTGCCAACATTCCTCCCGAGGCGGTGGAAGAGGCCGAGGCAGCAGCAGAAGAGGGAGCAGGGGGAGCCAGAGTGACTTCCTTGCTTTTAAGGTGTTTACTCCACTGCAGTTCATGCTTTGCATGTAGATGCCTGGTCATGCAGGTTGTGCTAAGGTTCAGAACGGTTATGCCTCGCTTCAGGCTCTGATGGCACAGCATGCAAACCACTCGGGTCTTGTCGTCAGCACATTGTTTAAAGAAGAGTCATGCCAGGTGAACTCCTTGAAGCTGCCTTTGGGGTGCTCGGTCCCTGGTGGCGGTGGCCAGTAGCAGACGAACTCTCTTGGAGGCGGCTGTTCTGCTTTTGCCCCCTGCGCCCTCTTTTGCTACGCTGTTGGCTCGTTCTCACCACTGCCTCTTCCTCTGAACTATGAAAGTCAGTGGCACGACCTTCATTCCATGTGGGGTCTAGGACCTTATCGTCCCCTGAATCGTCTTCCACACAGTCTTCCTCCCTGACCTCGTGTTCGGTCTGCACACTGCAGAAAGACGCAGCAGTTGGCACTTGTGTTTCGTCATCATCAGAGACGTGTGGACTGCGATGAGATGGTATTCCCATGTCCTCAACATCAGGAAACATCATTGGTTGTGTATAAGTGCATTCTATGTCTTCCACCACTGGGGAAGGGCTAGGTGGATTCCCTTGGGAAACCCTGCCAGCAGAGTCTTCAAACAGCATAAGAGACTGCTGCATAACTTGAGGCTCAGACAGTTTCCCTGATATGCATGGGGGTGATGTGACAGACTGATGGGCTTGGTTTTCAGGCACCACCTGTGCGCTTTCTGCAGAAGACTGGGTGGGAGATAATGTTGTGAACGTGCAGGATCCACTGTCGGCCACCCAATTGACTAGCGCCTGTACCTGTTCAGGCCTTACCATCCTTAGAACGGCATTGGGCCCCACCAAATATCGCTGTAAATTCTGGCGAGTACTGGAACCTGAGGTAGTTGGTTCACTAGGACGTGTGGCTGTGGCAGAATGGCCACGTCCTCTCCCAGCACCAGAGGGTACACTAACACCACCACGACCGCGTCCGCGTCCCTTACTAGATGTTTTCCTCATTGTTACCGTTCACCAAGCACCACAATAAGAAAAAAAAATTTGGCCCAATGTATTGATTTCAAATTCAGGCCTTTTTTTTACAGGCACCTAACACTATCTGTTAGCATATAACACTAATCCAGTAACAGCAGTAACGACTGATTTAGTGAAATATCTCTTTTAGGGCTAGTATTTAGGCCCTGGATGAAAGGTATCCTTTTATGGACAGATTTAAAATAGGCCTGCAACAGCTGGAACACCAGATTCAGGGTATTGCTATTTTGGCAATTGAATTTCACCCCAGAACAAAATATATAATTTGCAGGACACTATGAAACTTGGCCAGCCACAGCTGAAACCACTGATTTATGGTATTGCTTTTTTGGCAATTGAATTTCACCCCAGAACAAAATATATGTTTTGGCGGACACTATTATAGTTTGCCAGCCACAGCTGTGACACCAGATTTATGGTATTGCTATTTTGGCAATTGAATTTCACCCCAGAACAAAATATATGTTTTTGCGGACATTATTATAGTTTGCCAGCCAGTGCTGGGACACCAGATTTAGGGGATTGCTATTTTGGCAGTTTAATTTCACCCCAGAACAAAATATACCCTGTTACGGACAGATTTAAACTAGGCCTGCAACTGCGGAACACCAGATTCAGGGTATTGATATTTTGGCAATTGAATTTAACCCTAGAACAAAATATATGTTTTGGCAGACATTATTATAGTTTTCCAGCCACAGCTGTGACACCAGATTTATGGTATTGCTATTTTGGCAATTGAATTTCACCCCAGAACAAAATATATGTTTTGGCGGACATTATTATAGTTTGCCAGCCAGTGCTGGGACACCAGATTTAGGGGATTGCTATTTTGGCAGTTGAATTTCACCCCAGAACAAAATATACCCTGTTACGGACAGATTTAAACTAGGCCTGCAACAGCTGGAACACCAGATTCAGGGTATTGCTATTTTTGCAATTGAATTTCACCCCAGAACAAAATATATAATTTGCAGGACACTATGAAACTTGGCCAACCACAGCTGAAACCACTTATTTATGGTATTGCTATTTTGGCAATTGAATTTCACCCCAGAAAAAAATATATGTTTTGGCGGACACTATTATACTTTGCCAGCCACAGCTGTGACACCAGATTTATGGCATTGCTATTTTGGCAATTGAATTTCACCCAAGAACAAAATATATGTTTTTGCAGACACTGTTATAGTTTGCCAGGCACAGCTGTGACACCAGATTTATGGTATTGCTATTTTGGCAATTGAATTTCACCCCAGAACAAAATATATGTTTTGGCGGACACTATTATAGTTTGCTAGCCAGTGCTGGGACACCAGATTTAGGGGATTGCTATTTTGACAATTGAATTTCACCACAGAAAATAATCTATCTTTTGCCAAATAGCAGACAGTATTATACTTGGCTAGCCAAAGCTGGAATACCAGATTTAGGGGATTGGTATTTTGGCAATTGTATTTAACCCCTTAATAAAATATAGAAATTGCTATCCTGAGTTTTTAGGGGTGACAATTAGCACAGCCAAGCCCCTGATGTAGGATATAGCAAAAAAAAAACTAGTATTGATGGATTGATGGACTTGGTGGCAGCTTGTTCTGGTGCACCACGATTCACAAAATGGCCGCCGATCACCCCAGAAAATAAGTGACCGAAAAACGCTCTGTGCAGCCTAAAAGCCAGTGAGCAAGTAACTAGCAGAAGTTGAATCATTCACAGCTGGCACGTGCAATTCACACTCACTTTATTAGGTGCTTTTGCAGACTTTTCCCTGCCTTATCTCGCCCTCACAGCAGCTACGTCCTCTACCTACACTAATCAGAGCAGTGTGACGTGCGGCGCTACGTGACTCCAGCTTAAATAGAGGCTGGGTCACATGCTGCACTTGGCCAATCACAGCCATGCCATTAGTAGGCATGGCTGTGATGGGCTCTTAGGGCAAGAAGTAAAACGCTAGCTGATTGGCTGCTGTGCAGCCATTTAGAAAGCGGGAAGAAATCGCCGAACATTGAACCCGAACCCGAACTTTTTTGAAAATGTTCGGGTCCGGGTCCGGGTCCCGAACACCCCAAAATTCGGTACGAACCCAAACTATTTTCGAAATGTTCGCTCAACACTATTTACATTATCTAACAGTATGTCAGACAGAGAAGTGCCAGTCCCTGCACAGTGGAGTGGAAGATTCCTAAATGTTTTTGGTGCAGGCAGACGTCGCAGAAGAGTAAGGGTCCGTGGCAGCTGTGGTCACTGCGTGGGCCTCATCTCCCAGTTACAGCTAGCGGTCGTGTCTTGACCACAAACCCAGCAGTTCTTGAATGGTTGACTAGATCTACGACTTCATTGCAAGTGATATCAGACATCCTTAGCTAAGAGTCAGTGGGTTCGTCAGACACAACCCTTAGTTGGCATGGTCCAGGAGCAGGCCCTGTACCCTCACCTGTCCTCAACCTGCCTCTGTACTTTTCTGTTCCCTCAGCCAGAGATGTATTGTATGCTGTGGGCTCAGCTCCACTATACAGTGAGGATGAGCTACTAGAACACAGTCAGCAGCTACTGGCAAGCCAAGGTGACATCCTCCACTTCCTCCACTAGGTGTGCAAGTAGCGATGAGGAGAGTGGCATGGGTGCTGGTGTTGCGAGCGGTCATGCTCCTGGCACAGAGACAGTTGAGGAGGACATTAGTGACGAGCAGAGAGTACTCGATGATGATGATGTAGCTGATTGCACTTGGGAGCCAGGTGACGAAGGGGCTTTATCATGATTGGAAGAAGAGGGTGGCAGCTTGGCCTGTGAGGCAGCAGCGGAGCAAGCAAGTCTCTAGCGTGGCCGGGAGCAGGGTGGCAGCAGTGGGAGGTCGGGAGCCAAAAGTGCCAGGGGTAGACCACCCGCCTCATAGGAGCCTACCTGCCACCTCCACACTATGTCACCTTGCCACTTTGTGGCCACCTTATGCTGCTGCCACCTCCACACTATGTCACCTTGCCACTCTGTGGTCTCCTAATGCTGCTGCCACCTCCACACTATGTCACCTCTCCACTCTGTGCCCTCCTGATGCTGTTCCTACCTCCACACTATGTCACCTTGCCACTCTGTAGTCTCCTCATGCTGCTGCCACCTCCACACTATGTCAACTTGCCACTATGTGGCCTCCTCATGCTGCTGCCACCTCCACACTATGTCACCCTGCCACTCTGTGGTCTCCTCATGCTGCTGCCACCTCCACACTATGTCATTTTGCCAATCTGTGGCTTCCTGATGCTGCTGCTGTTAGATGAGGAAACAGCTCTTGGATCCCCACCAATTTGATATTGATGGCCTATCCTGGGGATAGGTCATTAATTGGTAAATCCTGAAAAAAATCCTTTAAAGGGCATCTGTCAGCATATTTATACCTATGAAACTGGCTGACCTGTTGCATTTGTGCTTGGCAGCTGAAGGCATCTGTGTTGGTATGATGTTCATCTGTGTTGGTCTCGAGTTCATACATGCCTGCATTGCTGAGAAAAATGAAGTTGTAATATATGCAAATGAGCCTCTAGGAGCTAGGGGCACATTAGCATATATCAAAACATCATTTTTATCAGCAATGCAGGCATGTATGAACATGAGACCAACACAGATGCCTTTAGCTTCCAAGCACAGATGCAACAGGTCAGCCAGTTTCATAGGTATAAATATGCTGACAGATGCCCTTTAAAGGATTTTTTTCAGGATTTACCAATTAATGACCACATTTATGTTCTACGTTTGCAACTGACAAGCCCCTTATTTGTGTGTTTTCCCTAAAAGCTTGAAGTAATGTTTCCATCACTAGGATAAATAGGGTGGGGGACAAAGGGCACCCCTGACGCGTCCCGTTTGAGATGGTGAAGGGCTGCGACAGGGAGCCGTTAACCCTCACTCTTGCACTCGGCTGGTGATAAAGAGTCATGATTGCCTCTACACTTGGTTCTGATATACCAAATTTGGTGAGAACTTTTTTCATAAAAGACCAATCGACACGGTCGAATGCCTTTTTGGCATCCGTCCCAAGAAGCACCAAGGCTTCGTTATGTTTCCGAGCCCAGGTGATCGCATTGATAAGTCGACGTGATTGATGGTTGCCTTCGTGCCCCACCACAAACCCTGATTGATCTGGGTGTATAACTGTTGGGATTATTGGAGGTGCATGGCTAGGAGTTTAGCCCAAACTTTAACATCCAAATTGAGCAAGGATATCGGCCGGTAGTTGCCGCATTCGCATGGATCCTTACCCTCTTTGTGAATCACCGAAATGGTAGCTTCAAGAGCTTGCTTGGGCAAGGTGGCCCCATCTGCCAATGCCCGGCACCAATCAGTCAAGGGAGGGAGCAGAACCGTAAGAAGTTTCTTGTAGTAGCTGGCCGGGAGCCCATCAGGTCCCGGAGCTTTGCCCAATGGCATGGACCTAATCACTTTAGTTACTTCCTCAGCCGTAATGGGGGCTTGCAGCTTCGCTCTATCCGATATGGAGATACGTGGGAGGGACAGACTACTCAGGAATTTGTCAATACGCCTATCCTTATCCTGCACAGCAGAGGCGGATCTGAGAGTGTGATCATTCCTAAGTTATAAAGTTTGGCATAAAAAGTACAAAATTCATTTGCAATTTCTTTAGTTGAGGAGACTAGAGAACCAGAACTCAATCTGATGGCTGCTATGTGTTGGGACTCTCTCTTTTGTTTAATCAAGTAAGACATGAACCTATTACCCTTATCCCTATGGATGTACTGTTTGAATTTGGTATATTGATTCAATTGTCTCCTCAGGGACAGGAGTTCGTCCTGGGCAGAAGAAGCGACGGACCTTTTCTGTGTGGATTCAATAGTTGAGATCCGACTGAGAAGGTCATTTAGCGTTTGTTGCCTCATTTTTTTGAGCCTAGAGCCAAGAGCAATAAATTCGCCTCTTACGAAGGCTTTGTGCGCTTCCCAGACTATGGTTTGGGATATGTCTGAGGCGATATTGTCTTGGAAATAATAGCCTAATTTAGAAGCGATATCGGAGACATGTTTGTCAGAATCTAACAATGTTTCATTCAGTCTCCACTGCCACTCCCTCCCCTGTAAATCGGGGATGGAAAGGACAGTGGACACCAGGGCATGATCCGAGACTGTTATGGGGCCTATGGTTGACTTGCATAATATATTAATATGTGCTTCTGACACAACTACGAAGTCCAGCCTCTGGTAGGAGCGGTGAACTGCTGAGTAAAAGGAGAAGTCCTTTATTGAGGGGTTTATTACTCTCCAAGAGTCAAGTAAACCACTGGTTTTCAGGATTGCATTCATCTGCCCTAGTGACTTCTGAGATAGAGAGGAGGTGCCTTTTGAGGAGTCTAGGGCCGGGTGAAGCACAACATTAAGGTCCCTGCCAATAATTCGCACTCCTTCGGTGAAGTCATCAAATTTAGCAAGGACAGACTTTGGCCACCTATATTGATGCTTATTGGGGCCATAGAGGCTAGCTAGTGAGACTACTGCCTGTCCTATTTTGCCTTTTACAAAGACAAATTGCCCATCAGGATATTGTTGGGTGAGAATGTGTGTAAAGGGGACGTGTTTATTGATCCCTATACAGACCCCTCTAGAGGCTGAGCGGAACGTGCTGTGGAACCATTTATTGAAATACACCTGTGGCAGCCGTGGAACCCCTCCACTTTTAAAATGCGTTTCCTGCAAGAAACATATATCGCACTTATCTTTCTTGAGAAGTATATGTATCTGCGACCTCTTTTGAGGAGTATTCAGACCTCGAACGTTAAATGAAGTCACATTCAGGGACGCCATAAGTGTGGATGAGAGAATGGCCTCGTGGCGACACCGGAGACGGGCCTCGAGCACTGGAAGCGTGGACCGGGAAGAAAAAAGAGAGCTGTAATACACAGTCAGTAATCAACAGATAAAGCGTAAACCAGGGCGGTTAGGCCCAAACAAATGTCAATTCAAATCAACAAATTGGCAAAGGTTTGCGGGAGGGGGGGTAGACCCCGTAGGGAGGGTTCCTAGGAAGTCGGATGGAAAGGGGGGGAAGGATGTAAAACGTAGACTGTCCTAACCCGATTCCTCACATCCGAACCTCAGTGAATTGTATATAACAAGGCTAAACAACAAATAAGCCCTAAAAACAGCACGTGTTCAATTATATATATAGTTGGACTGAGAATGGACAGGTGAAGAGTGAAGAAGTTAAGGGAGAGAGGCAGGGAGGAAGCACGAAGGAGACATGAGAGAGTCCACAAAAAAGCCGAGGATAGGGCTAGATAAAGGAGCCAGTAATGAAAAGTAGGTATAGGTAAAGCTAGGTAGGGAAAGCGCCTAACTTGCAGATGAGGATCAGACGTGGGGCTAGCCTACAAGGAGGCCGTTCCACACAGATAAGGGTATGGGTGCAAATTCAGTGCGACAGAGACAGCAGTAGAGAGACGTGGTGTGCATATGTAGATATAGAACACTCCTAAGTGCAGCGCTATTTCAGCAGCATGAGTTCCAGTGCGGCACCTGAGTGGGTGCACCGTAGGGGAGCGCCATGAAAAGGCAGTCATTCGGATAGAAGCGGACTGGGGCACCACATCTCCTCCGTTTCGCCAGGAGGGAGTGGGCACAGTACAGCACCAAGCAGGCAATGGCACCTGCGCCACCCAGTTCGCACAGCAGGGTGCAGAAGGAAATAAAATAAAAATAAAATAAAATGAAATGGGGCCATTGCCCGAATGGGTCTATTACAACCTTCAGGTCAGTGATCAGTCAGACCATCAAGTGAATCTTCTCTTCGTCACCGGTGCCTTGCGATGCGTAGCTAGTTCCCACTTGGCCGACATTGGCAGTTCTGGAAGGTCCGAGGCTGTTGGGTCCACTCGGATCCAGGAGCTAACTGTTAGAGGCGGTATTTCCAGCAAGTCCCATGCCGATACTAGATCCTCTGGTGTGCGAATAGTGCACCGCCGGCCATTGGTGGCAAAGGTGATGCCAAACGGGAATAGCCAGCGATATAATATCTTCCGCTGTCTAAGGTGGTCAGTCGGTGGCTTTAAAGCAAGGCGCTTTGCTAGGGTGGAGGGTGCCACATCTTGGAAGAGTAGAATGGAGGAATCTGCATACTTCAGCTCTTTGCGCGTGCAGGAGGCTTGCAAAATGGCCGCTGTGTCACGGTAGCTTAGCAGGCCACAGATAACATCACGCGGCGGTTCACCCGGTTTTGGGACCGGACGGAGCGCCCAATGGATTCTTTCTACCACGACAGTGGCAGCTCTGTCAGGGCCTAGGAGTTCGTCAAATATTTTTGAGGCTGCCTCCTCCAGCTCGTCAGGCGGGACCACTTCAGGTAGGCCTCGGAATCTTACATTGCGGCGACGACTCCTGTTTTCCTGATCTTCTAACAGGGTGAACGCTTTGTTCAGAGATGATATCTGAGCGTCCATCTTGTGGGCTATCGCCGAGTTGAAGGACAGCACTTGCTCCTGATGTTTCTCCAGGTGTTCAATTCGGTGGCCCATGTCTTTCATGTCACGCCTAAGGTCCTTGAATTCCTGCAACAGCGGAGCTAAAGCTTGGGCCAGCGTGGCCTTAAAGAAGGCTTTGGTGAGAGTTCCATTGTTGTTCTGTTCTTCACCGTCCGATGCTGTTGTCTGAGGCGGTATCAGATCTCGGCGGCGGCGCCATCTTGTCCGCACGCGCCGGGGAATCCGCATGAGCTTTCCTCAAGAAACCATCCAGGTCAGTCTGGTTCTTTTTCGGTTTGGGGGTTCTTGGTGGGTCTCTGGATAAGTCCCTGCCGATCATGCCCATTTTCACGTCTTTTGCAGGCTTAGAAGTGCTAGAGGCTCGGTAAATGAGGAGAGAGCTCACTCCTAGCCCTCCGTCTTGCTCAGCGGTCAGGCTCCGCCCCCCGCTCATCCCTAATTTTAAGCAAAAACATTTTTTATTTTCATCTTTTACATTTTCAAAATAACAAAAAAAGGAAGCAAAACTTTGGGCACCTTGCATGGTTAGTATCTAGTAGCACCCCCTTTGGCAAGTATCACGGCTTGTAAATGCTTTTTGTAGCCAGCCAAGAGTCTTTCAATTGTTTTTTGAGGGATTTTCATTCATGCTTCCTTGAAAAATTCTTTCAGTTCTGTGAGATTCCTGGGCTGTCTTGCATGCACTGCTCATTTGAGGTCTATCCACAGATTTTCAATGATGTTCAGGTCAGGAGACTGTGAGGGCCATGGTAAAACCTTCTGCTTGCACCATTTGAAGTAGTCTATTGTGGATTTTATCCATTTGCAGAAGCCATCCTCTTTTCAACTTCCGCTTTTTTTTTATAGTTGGGGTTATGTTTGCTTCCAGAATTTGATGGAATTTCATTTAATCCATTCTTCCCTCTACCTGTGAAATGTTCCCAGTGCCATTGACTTCAACACAACCCCAAAGCATGATTGATCCACCCCATGCTTAACGGCTGGGGAGGTGTTCTTTTCATGAAATTCTTTGCCCTTTTTACTCCAAACATACCTTTGGTCATTGTGGCCAAAGAGTTCGATATTAGCTTTTTGGTCCACAAGACTTTTTTTTGTTGTTTTGTTGTTTTTTTTTGTTGTTTTTTTATAGCGCTCAGTGGATATACTCAGCTATACCCAAAGTACATAAACAAAGAGTACCAATACCAGGTAGACCGATTATTTCTGGCAATGGAAGTTTGACAGAAAATATCAGTCAATATGTTGACGAATTTATTTCACCTTTTGTACCCGCTTTACCATCTTATATTAGAGATACTAAAGATGCGGTCACCAGGCTACAGGAGATTCAAGTTACTGAGGGTACGTTTCTTGCCAGCCTAGATATAGAGGCGCTATACACTAATATACAACATGAACTTGGAATACAGGCAGTTCATTCTTACCTCACTACCAAGGGCACTCAATTTCACTTGCACAATCAATTTATTTTGAAACTATTACGGTTTCTACTTACTCACAATTATTTTTTGTTTAATTCACGTTATTATTTACAGTTAAATGGGACAGCTATGGGAAGTAAATGTGCACCGAATTTTGCAAATCTTTTTTTAGGATGGTGGGAGAACACAATTGTCTTCACTGAGCAATACACTTCACCAAACACATTTTATTTTGGGGACGTTTTATTGATGATATTTTAATTTTATGGGACGGCACAGAGACACTTTTTCAAGAATTCGTTCAGAATCTTAATCACAATCATATAGGTATGAGTTTCACTTCAGAAATCAATTCCGAAACCCTCACTTTTTTGGATCTTAGAATCTCCCTGTCGCCAGGTGGCCGCATCGTTACTGAGGTCTATAGGAAACCCACGTCTACCAATACGTTATTACATTGGCAAAGTTATCATCCACCTCCCCTTAAAAAGGTTATTCCGGTAGGCCAATACATCAGGGCGCGAAGAAACTGCTCGGGTGACTCTGGGTTCCTCAAGGAATGTGAGACCTTGTATTCGAGGTTCCAAAATAGAAGTTACCCCAAAAAAATACTGCATAAAGCCTTTAAAAGGGCTAAAGATACTGATCGAGTCTCATTACTGCAATCTAAACCAGTAAATGAATCTACAACAATCAGATGTATAGAAAACTTTGATAATCGCAATAGACAAGTGTATAATATCCTGCATAAGCATTGGCATGTTTTGCAGGCTGACCCTGATTTTCAAGAGGTATTGGCTAAAAGACCCCAGATTACGTTCAGGAGGGGAAAAAATCTAAAGGACCTTTGGTCCACAGTTTTTACAATACCAATCCCGCCCCACTTACCTGGTTGAGATCTACAGTTGTGGGAAGTCATCCTTGTGGGAGATGTAGCTTCTGTCCATACGTCCAAAAAAAGAAATTCTTCATTAACCCTAAACATGAGAGAAAATATGATATAAGAGAGTTCAATAACTGTCAAACCAAGGGGATAATATACATCGCCCAATGTCCGTGCCCCAAATTATATGTGGGCAAGACTGTACAGGAATTTCGTAGGAGGATTTGTCAACATATAAGCAGCATTAATACAAAAGCTGACACAAGCATCTCAAGACATGTCAGAACCTTTCATTCTGGAAATCCATCATGTCTTCAATTCTGGGGACTATGCAAGAGAAACCTAGGACCACGCTGTGGAAATTTGGATAAAATCCTGTACCAAGAAGAAGCCAAATGGATATATCGTTTGGAGAGTTTGAGTCCACATGGACTCAATGAGGGATTTACATTCTCATCGTTTTTGTAATACGATCTAGGTGTATTTTGAAACAAATATGACCAATACTATTTCAATTGTGAGTAATATAGGCTGAACACTCCAGGATCCTTTGAGCCAGCATTAACTATAGATCATGATACAATACTCATAAACCACTAAGGCCATCTTGGTATCTGTCTAGTAAAATAAGTGCATCACTTAAGTGTGTCGTTTTGGGCAAGTAATGACTGTGCTTACTTATGTGACATCTCCCACCAATAATAATGTTCATGGTATCTGTGAGGTGAGTCACAGGAGCGTGCAAAAAAGTTGTGGAACCATAAGTCGAGAGTATACCACCACAACACTCTATTAATGTGCTAACCATGCTAGTCTCTATTTTTGTATATATTAGTTCTCCATTTAGGACAACAATTTAATTTTCCCTTTTGGGCATATGACAATATGGTGCCAATTTGGCACAAAAGTAATGTAATAAAATAATATGGTGGAGCACTTGTTCTTTGAGACCCTATAGATCTGATACAGATCTTTGTTATCTAACAACATATACAGTATTACATTAGGACAATGCAATGTAACACCTATGCGCATAATCTAGTAAAGATAATCCATCAGTACTATTTGCAGATAGGTCCTATGTAAATTAGGTAAGACCTTAACCATCAAATAATACGATACTAATGGGGTCTAAACGTGAAACAAGTATAATAGCTAAGGTAGCACTGTACTAACACCTGTTAATCGTGCCACCACTAGTGGTTGCATAATACCTGGGGGCCATTTCTGTAGTGCCCCATTGAGTTATAATTTTGCATGTACCAGCAATGTATGGTCTCTTGACTCTCTCTGGCCCTGGGAGCTGGGTACCAATGTGTGCACAGGAATATATAAAGGCGTTGTGGTACCCTTTTTGTACACTACTTGAGGGACCCAGGCGCATCTGGATACATCTAGACACACTTGGTCAGTATGTTGCCCTTTATACTTGATACTTTCTGTAACTAAGTCTGTGCCTATTAAAGATCGTGCACCTAGGCATTGCAATGTTTTGCAACCAAGCCCGTGTGCATCTAGTATTACGCACGGGGATAGCCTCATATCCTTTGCCTTTGATTATATGCTTGCGTATATAAGATCGTCTACATCAGCAGTGTATAAAAATAAGTAATATCGGCACCTATACAGCCGCAGTATAGAAGGTTTAGTACAAGTTAAGAGATAGCTCATGCGCAGTAAGTAGTCTCTATTCGATTATAGAATAAGTGTTAGCGCAGCATGGGTCTGCGCAGCACGTCATTTGGCAGTCATCCAATAACCAGCCATCCAATTTGATTATAGAATAAGTGTTAGCGCAGCATGGGTCTGCGCAGCACGTCATTTGGCAGTCATCCAATGACCTTGCCAGTGGATTCAAATCTGACCAGGTTATTGGCCTTTAAAACTATCAGTTGAATGTTAATGGATCTATTGGCCAATTCATAGGATAACAAATTATAAATAGGAGTGTTCAGCACGGCGTTTCAAGTCTGTCCTTTCCCCTGAAGACGCCAGTTTACCTGGTGAAACATGTTGGGGGACAGAATTCGTTGGTTTTAGCTCTGCTCGAATTGTCAAACACTGATTAGGAAACAGTGATTTACTTTAGGGTGTATGTTCACAGCACCGAGTACTCTGCAGGATTAGTCAAGCAGGCAGCTTATACATTGATTGCAGTCTTGTGGGAAGGTTAGGAAGGTAGTGCACACCCTCCGTTACCACTAGTAACCTGTGTAACAGCAGTGTGTAAATTCGAGCAGTAGTTTTAACAAGTGTGTCAAAACTCACATACATTTTTAGAGAATAATTAATAAAAGTGAAGTTTTTACTGATCTAAATATTAAGGCTAAAAGTGGTGATTTGAGCTCAATTGAGCAAAGTTTTTGTTGGCGCTCAGTGGAGCTCACAATCTAAGTTCCTTATCAGTATGTCTTTTGGAGTGTGGGAGGAAACCGGAGTACCTGGAGAAAACCCGCACAAACATGGTCCATGGTCAGATTGGAAACTAGGTCCCCAGCGCTGCAAGGCATCAGTGCTAACCACTGAGCCACCATGTGGCCCACTGTTTGTTCCCAGTAACATGCTTGTTTAGAGGGTCTTTTGACACTGAATTTTGTGGTGGGGGTACAGAAAAGGTTTTCTTCTGATGACTCCTCCATGAAGGCCATATTTGTGCAGATATCGCTGAACAGCAGGACAATGTACCACGACTCCAGAGTCTGCTAAAACTTCCTAAAGGTCTTTTGCAGTCAAAAGGGGGGTTCTGATTTTCTTTTCTCGCAAACTTATGAGCAGCTGTCTCTGACATTTTTCTTGGTCTTCCATACCTTCTCTTGACCTCCAATGTTTTTGTTAACTGTCATTTCTTAATTACATTTCAAACTGTGTAAATGGCAACCTGAAACTAGCAAACATATATTTGCCCAGGAGTTCTATATTAACCTCATTGGTTCACAGGACTTGTTCCCAAAATACATCAGGCTTGTTTAGATGGTCCTTTGAAAACTTCTGATGCTGAATTTTGTGGTGAGAACACAGGAGAGGTTTTCTTCGGATGACTCCTCCATGAAGGCCATATTTGTGCAGGTGTCGCTGTGTAGTAGAACAATGTACATCAGCTCAAGAGCCTGCTAAAATTTTCTGAAGGTCTTTTGCAGTCCAGAGGGGGTTCTTGACCACTATTGTTCTTTTTAACTGCCATTAACTGCCAAAATACATTTCAAAATGAGGAAATGGCAACCTGAAACTACCACAAAAGGCACAAGCTGAAGGTTTTACCATGCCCCTCACAGTCCCCTGAAATTAAATTTATTGGAAATCTGTGAATAAATTTCAAAGGACAGTTCATACAAGATGGCTGAGGAATCTCATAGAACTGGAAGACTTTTGCAGGAAGAATGGATGGAAATCCCTCAAGCAATATGTGAAAGACTATTGGCTGGCTACAAAAAGGGTTTACAAGCCAAAGGGTATGCTACTAGGTACTAACCATGCAGGGTGCCCAAACTTCTTCTTCAGTCCCCTTTCCTTTTTTGGTATTTTGAAAATGTAAAAGATTAAAATAAAAATAACAATGTTTTTGGTTAAAATACAAAAGGAATGTGTCATTTTAAATGTTATGCCTTTTGGAGGTCACCTTCAACTTGCTTGACTGTACACAATAACAGTAATGGGGTGCCCAAACCTATGCATGCCACTGTATATAACTTATTTAGCTAATAGTGTAACATACATTTAATAATTTGGATATTTCATTAACAAAGCCCAAATATATATTTAAACCAGGAAACCGAATCAATGTAAAGGGTAACACTATCTAACAGGGGCTCTGTTGGAGAAGACAGTACTTACCAAGATACTGTTGTGCACAGGCATAAAGTGAAAGTGAGGTAAGGAGCAGGGGAGCAAACAGTGGCATTTGCAAGGGAGTGACACAAAGGTTGAGGTGGGGGAGAGAGCAGAAGAAACAGAAATGGGTAGTGATGACAATCTGACAGGGGCTCTGTGGGGAGGTAGAGCAGGAGACAGTAAGTGGCAGAGGATCTGTTGAGGAGTAGAAGGATATATTTAAAAATGGTTACAATACAGCTGCTGATTGAACTGAATATAGAAAAACAGCATCTAGAGCTACCTGACCTCCCTGACAAATTATTTACCAAACAGCACTGTGGAACATAGAAACATAGAATGTGTCGGCAGATAAGAACCATTTGGCCCATCTAATCTGCCCAATATACTGAATACTATGAATAGCCCCTGGCCCTATCTTATATGAAGTATGGCTTTATGCCTATCCCATGCATGCTTAAACTCCTTCACTGTATTTGCAGTTACCACTTCTGCAGGAAGGATATTCCATGCGTCCACTACTCTCTCAGTAAAGTAATACTTCCTGATATTACTTTTAAACCTTTGCCCCTCTAATTTAAAACTATGTCCTCTTGTAGCAGTTTTTCTTCTTTTAAATATTCTCTCCTCTTTTACCGTGATGATTCCCTTTATGTATTTAAAAGTTTCTATCATATCCCCTCTGTCTCTTCTTACTTCCAAGCTATACATGTTAAGGTCCTTTAACATTTCCTGGTAAGTTTTGTCCTGCAATCTATGTACTAGTTTAGTAGCTCTTCTCTGAACTCTCTCCAAAGTTTCAATATCCTTCTGCAGATATGGTCTCCAGTACTGCACACAATACTCCAAATGAGGTCTCACTAGTGCTCTGTAGAGCGGCATGAGCACCTCCCTCCTTCTACTGTTAATGCCTCTCCCTATACACCCAAGCATTCTGCTGCCATTTCCTGCTGCTCTATGACATTGTCTGCCCACCTTTAGGTCATCTGATATAATGACACCTAAATCCCTTTCCTCAGATACTGAGGTTAGTACTGTATCACTGATTTTATATTCTGCTCTTGGGTTTTTAGGCCCCAGGTGCATTATCTTGCACTTATCGACATTAAATTTTAGTTGCCAGATTTTTGACCATTCCTCTAGTTTTCCTAAATCCTTTTCCATTTGGTGTATCCCTCCAGGAACATCAACCCTGTTACAAATCTTTGTGTCATCAGCAAAAAGACACACCTTACCATTGAGGCCTTCTGCAATTTCGCTGATAAAGATATTAAACAATATGTGTCCCAGAACAGATCCCTGAGGTACCCCACTGGTAACAATACCATGGTCTGAATATACTCCATTGACTACAACCCTCTGTTTTCTGTCCTTAAGCCACTGCCTAATCCATTCAACAATGTGTGAGCCCAAGCTCAAAGACTGCAGTTTATTAATAAGCCTTCTATGTGGGACAGTATCAAAAGCCTTACTAAAGTCCAGGTAAGCGATGTCTACTGCACCTCCGCCATCTATTATTTTAGTCACCCAATCAAAAAAGTCAATGAGATTAGTTTGACATGATCTCCCTGAAGTAAACCCATGCTGTTTTTTATCAATCAACCCATGGGTTTTTAGATGTTCCACAATCCTCTCCTTGAGTATGGTTTCCATGAATTTCCCCACTATTGATGTCAGGCTTACTGGCCTATAGTTGCCCAATTCCTCTCTACTACCTTTCTTGTGAATTGGCACAACGTTTGCTAATTTCCAATCTTCTGGGACGACTCCTGTTACCAGTGATTGATTGAATAAATCTGTTAATGGTTTTGCTAGTACACCTCTAAGCTCTTTTAATAGCTTTGGGTGTATCCCATTAGGCCCCTGTGATTTATTTGTATTAATTTTAGACAGCTGACCTAGACCCTCTTCCTCTGTAAAGACACATGCATCAAAGGATTCATTAGTCTTCCTCCCTAACTGAGGTCCTTCTCCTTCATTTTCCTTTGTAAAAACTGAACAGAAGTATTCATTAAGGCAGTCAGCTAGTTCTTTCTCCTCTTCCATATACCTTCCTTCTTTTGTTTTTAATTTGGTAATTCCTTTTTTAATTTCCTTTTTCATTTATGTATCTGAAGAATGTCTTATCACCATTTTTCACTGATTGAGCTAATTTCTCTTCTGCCTGAGCTTTAGAAGCTCTTATTTCCCTGTCATCCTCGTTTTGGGTGTTTTTATACTTACTAAATGCCATCTGTTTGTTTTTAATGATTTTGGCCACTTCTGCTGAGTACCACAGTGGTCTCTTCCTTTTTTCTTTTACTGACAAGCCTAATGCACTTTTCTGTTGCCTTCAATAGTGACACTTTTAAGTAGTCCCATTTCTCTTGGACTCCATTGAAATTGTTCCAGTCTGATAGGGACTCGTATACCACAGATCTAATTTTAGAAAAGTCTGTTTTTCGAAAATCTAAAACTTTTGTTTTTGTGTGGAGTGACTCAGTCACTGTACTTATAGTAAACCACACTGACTGGTGATCACTAGATCCTAAGCTTTCCCCTACAGTAATATCAGATACCAAATTGCCATTTGTGAATACTAAATGTAAAATGGCCTACTTCCGAGTTGGCTCCTCAACTACTTGCTGTAGAGATAATCCCAGTAGGGAATTTAGAATATCTGTACTCCTGGCAGAACTAGCTGTTTTGGTTTTCTGGCATTGTTTTTCGGGGGCAGCCGAACTGATGTATTATCTGTCTTGTGCCCCCTTTCGTAGTTTAAATGCTCCTTTGCAAAAACTTTAAACTGTTCACTGAGGATATTTGTTCCTTGAGCGAAAGATGCAAACCATCTTTCTTGTACAGTTCTTTTCCATTCTAGAGCCAGCATGAGACACAAAGCTAGTGTATCATTATTGCAGCCAATCCTCCATGATATAGGGGAGGAAAGAAAGAATGCTGAAGCCTTCCTCTCCCTTCTCCTTCCTCCAGCAGTAGGCAGGATAAGCAATACTGTTAGGTTCAGTTCTCTTGGTGTATCACAACAGCAGGAGGTAGAATCACAGTGATTTTGCACCAAGTGGACACAATAATTACCACTCCTCTAAAAACAGAACAGAGATAATGATTAGAACTTTCTAAAATTGGCCCCTCTTACAGCCTATAGATGTCTGCAAACTAGCCAGGGGCATCAGTCAGAATCTGCAGTTTTGGTTGAGGCCCCTACTTCCTCTTAAGTGGTTGCAGCCTGGAGTTGGACACCCCAGGTGCCCTCCCTTTAATCTGAGCATGAGTTTGGCTACTGCTCTGGTGGACCTGGAGTTGCCAAGCAGTCTATGGACAACCAATGAAATTGAATATTTTCCTTGCATAGGAAATGTGTGGCTGACTGCAGCTTTCATCAGTGATAGATGATCGCCAGAGTGATGAGTCTTTGTTGATTGATTACTGTGCCATCTTCTTTTTAAAAATTCTTATTTGTGGGAATATGCATACCATGTATTAGTAATATAATCAAGTACAGACAATAGTTGTGCCCTGTATTCATTTATCATCTGCATGTAAGTGTAAGCTATATAAATTCACTGCCTATTTTGGTAGTTTTGTGTGCCACTATTTGCAGTTTTACTAAATGAATCTTATTTTATATTTATGTGATATTAATGACCAAGTATTTTCTACAGTGCAGTCTATCTACATAATTTGAAATACAGTATGATTATTATAAAACCATACTTACCCGTGGAAATTAAAAAAATTAAAAAATTAAAGAAAGGATAAGTGGCAACTTTTATGAAGTTTGGCACTTTAATGTATTCATCTGTAAATGTACTAAATTTAGGTTATGGAGCAACAAATTAAGATTATGAATAAACCTATGAAAATAAGACTTAGATTTGTGGGAAGTATTTATTAGAAAGAAAAGCAGAGTAGAGAAAAGTTATGGAAATTATTAAATCTTCAATGTGTGTTTTCTTGGCAGAATGCATTCTGAAACATTTTTCCCAATCTTGACAAAGCAGGTGTAAAGCAAAATTCCCTTTCTGTCCAGTTAATAGAAACAATGGCTGTTTGCATTAAAGGGGTGGCCCAGATCTAGATGACTTGACTGCTTTTTCCAAAAATTGATGCCTAAATCAGTGCCACACCTACACCGTGGTTGTATCTGGTACTGCAGCTCAGCTCAATTGAAGTGAATAGGGCTGAGCTGCATTTCCACACACGCAACCTGTGGACAGGTGTGGCACTGCTCTTAGAAGAAAGAAGCTCTGTTTTCCAATTCTTGACAACCACATTAGCACTTTTTCAGTTTTACCAGAAGTGTTCATTTAAATTTATGAGTATATCAAAAGATCCTTGTGACATTACAGTCCTAGAACCTTACTAGCTGAACATTACAGTCGTTGCTAGTCGGCTTTTCACTTCCACTGCTTTATTTTTGGTTTTTCTCTGCATGGATCTGGGATTTCCAGGTTTTAGACAAAGAAGATTTTTGTCTTTTCTTATCTTGCAGAGATTCCCCTAATTTATTAAGAAAAAGATGCCTCTTAAATAAAGGCACATCTCTGCCCTGGCGTGCACCAGAAATTCAAGTCTACGCCAGCTACAGGCTGGCGTAGACTTCAACTATAACTTCCACCACTTTCTGGCGAAAGTTATAGTAAATGCGGTGGAGGGCATGAAGCCTGCCCTTCCGATAAGCTCCGCTCTTTTTTCTTGCCACTTCAGAAAAGTGGTAAGAAGCCTAAAACGTTGCAAGTGGTGGCGCAAATATGGCGTGTGTCACAATGTGCAACTTTTTTATGCCACAATGGTGGTGTAATTAGCTGAATGAATGTCCCTCAAAATGTACAGTCGTGGCCAAAAGTTTTGAGAATGACATAAATATTGCAATTTGGAAAAGTTGCTGCTTAAGTTTTTATAATAGCAATTTGCATAGACTCCAGAATGTTATGAAGCGTGATCAGATGAATTGCATAGTCCTTCTTTGCCATGAAAATTAACTTAATCCCAAAAAAACTTTCCACTGCAATTCATTGCTGTCATTAAAGGACCTGCTGAGATCATTTCAATAATCGTCTTGTTAACTCAGGTGAGAATGTTGACGAGCACAAGGCTGGAGATCATTATGTCAGGCTGATTGGGTTAAAATGGCAGACTTGACATGTTAAAAGGAGGGTGATGATTGAAATCATTGTTCTTCCATTGTTAACCATGGTGACCTGCAAAGAAACGCGTGCAGCCATCATTGCATTGCATAAAAATATCTTCACAGGCAAGGACATTGTGGCTACTAAGATTGCACCTCAATCAACAATTTATAGGATCATCAAGAACTTCAAGGAAAGAGGTTCAATTCTTGTTAAGAAGGCTTCAGGGCGTTCAAGAATGTCCAGCAAGCGCCAGGATCGTCTCCTAAAGAGGATTCAGCTGCGGGATCGGAGTGCCACCAGTGCAGAGCTTGCTCAGGAATGGCAGCAGGCAGGTGTAAGCGCATCTGCACGCACAGTGAGGCGAAGACTTTTGGAAGATGGCCTGGTGTCAAGAAGGGCAGCAAAGAAGCCACTTCTCTCCAAAAAAAACATCAGGGACAGACTGATCTTCTGCAGAAAGTATGGTGAATGGACTGCTGAGGACTGGGGCAAAGTCATATTCTCCGATGAAGCCTCTTTCCGATTGTTTGGGACATCTGGAAAAGGCTTGTCCGGAGAAGAAAAGGTGAGCGCTACCATCAGTCCTGTGTCATGCCAACAGTAAAGCATCCTGAGACCATTCATGTGTGGGGTTGCTTCTCATCCAAGGGAGTGAGCTCACTCACAATTTTGCCCAAAAACACAGCCATGAATAAAGAATGGTACCAAAACACCCTCCAACAGCAACTTCTTCCAACAATCCAACAACAGTTTGGTGAAGAACAATGCATTTTTTCCAGCACGATGGAGCACCGTGCCATAAGGCAAAAGTGATAACTAAGTGGCTCGGGGACCAAAACGTTGACATTTTGGGTCCATGGCCTGGAAACTCCCCAGATCTAAATCCCATTGAGAACTTGTGGTCAATCCTCAAGAGGCGGGTGGACAAACAAAAACCCACTAATTCTGACAAACTCCAAGAAGTGATTATAAAAAGAATGGGTTGCTATCAGTCAGGAATTGGCCCAGAAGTTGATTGAGAGCATGGGTTTTTTTGGCCCCAGGTGCATTATCTTGCACTTATCGACATTAAATTTTAGTTGCCAGATTTTTGACCATTCCTCTAGTTTTCCTAAATCCTTTTCCATTTGGTGTATCCCTCCAGGAACATCAACCCTGTTACAAATCTTTGTGTCATCAGCAAAAAGACACACCTTACCATTGAGGCCTTCTGCAATTTCGCTGATAAAGATATTAAACAATATGTGTCCCAGAACAGATCCCTGAGGTACCCCACTGGTAACAATACCATGGTCTGAATATACTCCATTGACTACAACCCTCTGTTTTCTGTCCTTAAGCCACTGCCTAATCCATTCAACAATGTGTGAGCCCAAGCTCAAAGACTGCAGTTTATTAATAAGCCTTCTATGTGGGACAGTATCAAAAGCCTTACTAAAGTCCAGGTAAGCGATGTCTACTGCACCTCCGCCATCTATTATTTTAGTCACCCAATCAAAAAAGTCAATGAGATTAGTTTGACATGATCTCCCTGAAGTAAACCCATGCTGTTTTTTATCAATCAACCCATGGGTTTTTAGATGTTCCACAATCCTCTCCTTGAGTATGGTTTCCATGAATTTCCCCACTATTGATGTCAGGCTTACTGGCCTATAGTTGCCCAATTCCTCTCTACTACCTTTCTTGTGAATTGGCACAACGTTTGCTAATTTCCAATCTTCTGGGACGACTCCTGTTACCAGTGATTGATTGAATAAATCTGTTAATGGTTTTGCTAGTACACCTCTAAGCTCTTTTAATAGCTTTGGGTGTATCCCATTAGGCCCCTGTGATTTATTTGTATTAATTTTAGACAGCTGACCTAGACCCTCTTCCTCTGTAAAGACACATGCATCAAAGGATTCATTAGTCTTCCTCCCTAACTGAGGTCCTTCTCCTTCATTTTCCTTTGTAAAAACTGAACAGAAGTATTCATTAAGGCAGTCAGCTAGTTCTTTCTCCTCTTCCATATACCTTCCTTCTTTTGTTTTTAATTTGGTAATTCCTTTTTTAATTTCCTTTTTCATTTATGTATCTGAAGAATGTCTTATCACCATTTTTCACTGATTGAGCTAATTTCTCTTCTGCCTGAGCTTTAGAAGCTCTTATTTCCCTGTCATCCTCGTTTTGGGTGTTTTTATACTTACTAAATGCCATCTGTTTGTTTTTAATGATTTTGGCCACTTCTGCTGAGTACCACAGTGGTCTCTTCCTTTTTTTCTTTTACTGACAAGCCTAATGCACTTTTCTGTTGCCTTCAATAGTGACACTTTTAAGTAGTCCCATTTCTCTTGGACTCCATTGAAATTGTTCCAGTCTGATAGGGACTCGTATACCACAGATCTAATTTTAGAAAAGTCTGTTTTTCGAAAATCTAAAACTTTTGTTTTTGTGTGGAGTGACTCAGTCACTGTACTTATAGTAAACCACACTGACTGGTGATCACTAGATCCTAAGCTTTCCCCTACAGTAATATCAGATACCAAATTGCCATTTGTGAATACTAAATGTAAAATGGCCTACTTCCGAGTTGGCTCCTCAACTACTTGCTGTAGAGATAATCCCAGTAGGGAATTTAGAATATCTGTACTCCTGGCAGAACTAGCTGTTTTGGTTTTCTGGCATTGTTTTTTCGGGGGGCAGCCGAACTGATGTATTATCTGTCTTGTGCCCCCCTTTCGTAGTTTAAATGCTCCTTTGCAAAAACTTTAAACTGTTCACTGAGGATATTTGTTCCCTTGAGCGAAAGATGCAAACCATCTTTCTTGTACAGTTCTTTTCCATTCTAGAGCCAGCATGAGACACAAAGCTAGTGTATCATTATTGCAGCCAATCCTCCATGATATAGGGGGAGGAAAGAAAGAATGCTGAAGCCTTCCTCTCCCCTTCTCCTTCCTCCAGCAGTAGGCAGGATAAGCAATACTGTTAGGTTCAGTTCTCTTGGTGTATCACAACAGCAGGAGGTAGAATCACAGTGATTTTGCACCAAGTGGACACAATAATTACCACTCCTCTAAAAACAGAACAGAGATAATGATTAGAACTTTCTAAAATTGGCCCCTCTTACAGCCTATAGATGTCTGCAAACTAGCCAGGGGCATCAGTCAGAATCTGCAGTTTTGGTTGAGGCCCCTACTTCCTCTTAAGTGGTTGCAGCCTGGAGTTGGACACCCCAGGTGCCCTCCCTTTAATCTGAGCATGAGTTTGGCTACTGCTCTGGTGGACCTGGAGTTGCCAAGCAGTCTATGGACAACCAATGAAATTGAATATTTTCCTTGCATAGGAAATGTGTGGCTGACTGCAGCTTTCATCAGTGATAGATGATCGCCAGAGTGATGAGTCTTTGTTGATTGATTACTGTGCCATCTTCTTTTTAAAAATTCTTATTTGTGGGAATATGCATACCATGTATTAGTAATATAATCAAGTACAGACAATAGTTGTGCCCTGTATTCATTTATCATCTGCATGTAAGTGTAAGCTATATAAATTCACTGCCTATTTTGGTAGTTTTGTGTGCCACTATTTGCAGTTTTACTAAATGAATCTTATTTTATATTTATGTGATATTAATGACCAAGTATTTTCTACAGTGCAGTCTATCTACATAATTTGAAATACAGTATGATTATTATAAAACCATACTTACCCGTGGAAATTAAAAAAATTAAAAAATTAAAGAAAGGATAAGTGGCAACTTTTATGAAGTTTGGCACTTTAATGTATTCATCTGTAAATGTACTAAATTTAGGTTATGGAGCAACAAATTAAGATTATGAATAAACCTATGAAAATAAGACTTAGATTTGTGGGAAGTATTTATTAGAAAGAAAAGCAGAGTAGAGAAAAGTTATGGAAATTATTAAATCTTCAATGTGTGTTTTCTTGGCAGAATGCATTCTGAAACATTTTTCCCAATCTTGACAAAGCAGGTGTAAAGCAAAATTCCCTTTCTGTCCAGTTAATAGAAACAATGGCTGTTTGCATTAAAGGGGTGGCCCAGATCTAGATGACTTGACTGCTTTTTCCAAAAATTGATGCCTAAATCAGTGCCACACCTACACCGTGGTTGTATCTGGTACTGCAGCTCAGCTCAATTGAAGTGAATAGGGCTGAGCTGCATTTCCACACACGCAACCTGTGGACAGGTGTGGCACTGCTCTTAGAAGAAAGAAGCTCTGTTTTCCAATTCTTGACAACCACATTAGCACTTTTTCAGTTTTACCAGAAGTGTTCATTTAAATTTATGAGTATATCAAAAGATCCTTGTGACATTACAGTCCTAGAACCTTACTAGCTGAACATTACAGTCGTTGCTAGTCGGCTTTTCACTTCCACTGCTTTATTTTTGGTTTTTCTCTGCATGGATCTGGGATTTCCAGGTTTTAGACAAAGAAGATTTTTGTCTTTTCTTATCTTGCAGAGATTCCCCTAATTTATTAAGAAAAAGATGCCTCTTAAATAAAGGCACATCTCTGCCCTGGCGTGCACCAGAAATTCAAGTCTACGCCAGCTACAGGCTGGCGTAGACTTCAACTATAACTTCCACCACTTTCTGGCGAAAGTTATAGTAAATGCGGTGGAGGGCATGAAGCCTGCCCTTCCGATAAGCTCCGCTCTTTTTTCTTGCCACTTCAGAAAAGTGGTAAGAAGCCTAAAACGTTGCAAGTGGTGGCGCAAATATGGCGTGTGTCACAATGTGCAACTTTTTTATGCCACAATGGTGGTGTAATTAGCTGAATGAATGTCCCTCAAAATGTACAGTCGTGGCCAAAAGTTTTGAGAATGACATAAATATTGCAATTTGGAAAAGTTGCTGCTTAAGTTTTTATAATAGCAATTTGCATAGACTCCAGAATGTTATGAAGCGTGATCAGATGAATTGCATAGTCCTTCTTTGCCATGAAAATTAACTTAATCCCAAAAAAACTTTCCACTGCAATTCATTGCTGTCATTAAAGGACCTGCTGAGATCATTTCAATAATCGTCTTGTTAACTCAGGTGAGAATGTTGACGAGCACAAGGCTGGAGATCATTATGTCAGGCTGATTGGGTTAAAATGGCAGACTTGACATGTTAAAAGGAGGGTGATGATTGAAATCATTGTTCTTCCATTGTTAACCATGGTGACCTGCAAAGAAACGCGTGCAGCCATCATTGCATTGCATAAAAATATCTTCACAGGCAAGGACATTGTGGCTACTAAGATTGCACCTCAATCAACAATTTATAGGATCATCAAGAACTTCAAGGAAAGAGGTTCAATTCTTGTTAAGAAGGCTTCAGGGCGTTCAAGAATGTCCAGCAAGCGCCAGGATCGTCTCCTAAAGAGGATTCAGCTGCGGGATCGGAGTGCCACCAGTGCAGAGCTTGCTCAGGAATGGCAGCAGGCAGGTGTAAGCGCATCTGCACGCACAGTGAGGCGAAGACTTTTGGAAGATGGCCTGGTGTCAAGAAGGGCAGCAAAGAAGCCACTTCTCTCCAAAAAAAACATCAGGGACAGACTGATCTTCTGCAGAAAGTATGGTGAATGGACTGCTGAGGACTGGGGCAAAGTCATATTCTCCGATGAAGCCTCTTTCCGATTGTTTGGGACATCTGGAAAAAGGCTTGTCCGGAGAAGAAAAGGTGAGCGCTACCATCAGTCCTGTGTCATGCCAACAGTAAAGCATCCTGAGACCATTCATGTGTGGGGTTGCTTCTCATCCAAGGGAGTGAGCTCACTCACAATTTTGCCCAAAAACACAGCCATGAATAAAGAATGGTACCAAAACACCCTCCAACAGCAACTTCTTCCAACAATCCAACAACAGTTTGGTGAAGAACAATGCATTTTTTCCAGCACGATGGAGCACCGTGCCATAAGGCAAAAGTGATAACTAAGTGGCTCGGGGACCAAAACGTTGACATTTTGGGTCCATGGCCTGGAAACTCCCCAGATCTAAATCCCATTGAGAACTTGTGGTCAATCCTCAAGAGGCGGGTGGACAAACAAAAACCCACTAATTCTGACAAACTCCAAGAAGTGATTATAAAAAGAATGGGTTGCTATCAGTCAGGAATTGGCCCAGAAGTTGATTGAGAGCATGTCCAGTCGAATTTCAGAGGTCCAGAAAAAGAAGAGCCAACACTGCAAATACTGACTCTTTGCATAAATGTCATGTAATTGTCGATAAAAGCCTTTAAAACGTATAACGTGTGTGTAATTATATTTCAGTACATCACAGAAACAACTGAAACAAAGATCTAAAAGTAGTTTTGCAGCAAACTTTGTGAAAACTAATATTTGTGTCATTCTCAAAACTTTTGGCCACGACTGTAGAGCTGAGAGACCAAAACCAGGGGAAACAAGACCCGCTGAAAAAAAAAACTGATATAACTTCATCAACCCTATGTTGCATTGACTGAAAGCTGCCAAGAAGATTGTAAGCATTGCTTTTATGAGATGCTTTAAACATTACTAAAGTGCCTACTAGTGTTGAGAATTTGTGCTCCTTCATGTGGTCTTGCCTTAACCACCTCAGCCCCCCTAGCTTAAACACCCTTAATGACCAGGCCACTTTTTACAATTCTGCACTACGCTACTTTCACCGTTTATTGCTCTGTCATACAACTTACCACTAGAGATGAGCGAACATTAAAAAAAAGTCCGTTGTTCGGCGTTCGGGTGGTGGTAAGTCGCACATCCCGTTATGGATTCCACTATAGGGGGCATATGGAATCCATAAGGGGCGGCTGCCACCAACCCGAACTGTTGAACAGCCGAAGGACCTGGGGTGACGTCACTGTCATGTGATCAGTGCAGGGGGCGTGGCTCATCACTGGATTTGATCCCGTGCTGAGCCACGCCCCTGCACTGATCACATGACAGTGACGCCACCCCAGGTCTTTCGGCTGTGCAAAAGTTCGGGTTGGTGGCAGCCGCCCCTTATGGATTCCATATGCCGCTATAGTGGAATCCATAACGGGATGCGTGACTTACCACCACCCGAACGCCGAACAACGGACTTTTTTTTAATGTTCGCTCATCTCTACTTACCACCCAAATGAATTTTACCTCCTTTACTTCTCACTAATAGAGCTTTCATTTGGTGGTATTTAATTGCTGCTCACATTTTAACTTTTTTTGCTATTAATCAAAAATGACCGAAATTTTTCCAAAAAAATGACATTTTTCACTTTCTGTTGTAAAATTTTTAAAAAAAACTACATTTCTATATAAATTTTTTGCAAAATGTATTGTTCTACATGTCTTTGTTAAAAAAAAATCCAATAAGTGTATATTTATTGGTTTGGGTAAAAGTTATAGCGTTTACAAACTATGGTGCAAAAAAGTGAATTTCCGCATTTTGAAACAGCTCTGACTTTCTGAGCACCTGTCATGTTTTTTTAGGTGCTAGAATGCCAGGATAGTATAAATATCCCCAAATGACACCATTTTAGAGAGAAGACACCCAATGTATTCGCGGAGGGGCATGGTGAGTTCCTGTACCATTTCATTTCTTTTTCAGAAGTTAGAGGAAAATGACACTTTCTGAGGAAAAAAAATAATAATAAAGTTTCCATTTCTGCTAACTTCTGGCAAAAATAAATAAAATCTCCCACGGACTCACTATGCCCCTCAGTGAATACCTTGGGGTGTCTACTTTCCAAAATGGGGTCATTTGTGGGGTGTGTTTACTGTTCTGGCATTTTGGGCGGGGCTAAATTGTGAGCATCCCTGTAAAACCTAAAGGTACTCGTTTGAATTTGGGCCCCTTTGCGCACCCGGGCTGCAAAAAAGTGTCACTCATGTGGTATCACCATACTCAGGAGAAGTAGGGCAATGTGTTTTGGGGTGTATTTTTACATATACCCATGTTGGGTGAGAGAAATATCTCTGTAAACTGACAACTTTGTATAAATTTTTACAGAGATATTTCTCACACCCAGCATGGGTATATGTAAAAATACACCCCCAAAACACATTGCCCTACTTCTCCTGAGTATGGCGATACCACATGTGTGACACTTTTTTGCAGCCTGGGCGCGCAAAAGGGTCCAAATTCCAATGAGTGGAATATGAGACTTTGTAAAAAAAAAAAAAAAAGAATATCAACTTCCGCTAACTTGTGCCAAAAAAAAAAGAATTCTGTGAACTCGACATGCCCCTCACAGGTGTCTTCTTTCCAAAATGGGGTCACATGTGAGGTATTTATACTGCCCTGGCATTTTAGGGGCCCTAAAGCGTGAGAATCCAAATGCGCAAAAATGTCCTGTGAAATCCTAAAGGTACTCATTGGACTTAGGGCCCCTTTGCGCATCTTGGCTGCAAAAAAGTGTCACACATGTGGTATCGCCGTACTCCGGAGAAGTAGGGCAATGAGTTTTGGGGTGTATTTCTACATATACCCATACTTTGTGTGAGAAATATCTCTGTAAATGACAACTTTAAAAAAAAAATTTATACAAAGTTGTCAATTTACAGAGATATTTCTCTCACCCAGCATTTTACGCATTTGGAATCCAGACTTCTCATGCTTTAGGGCCCCTAAAAATCCAGGCCAGTATAAATACCCCACATGTGACCCCATTTTGGAAAGAAGACACCCCAAGGTATTCCGTGAGGGGAATCATCTTCTATGAACTCGCCATGCCCCTCGGGAATACCTTGGGTGTCTTTTTTCTAAAATGGAGTCACTTGTGGGGTATTTATACTACCCTGGCATTTTAGGGACCCCTAAGGCGTTAGAAGTAGTTTGGAATCCAAATGCGTAAAAATGCCCTGTGAAATCCTAAAGGTAGTCCTTGGAATTAGGGCCCCTTTGCTCATCTTGGCTGCAAAAAAGTGTCACTTATGTGGTATCGCTGTAGGGGCATGGCGAGTTCATAGAAGATTTTTTTTTGGCACAAGTTAGCGGAAATTGATTTTTTTATTGTTTTTTTTCTCACAAAGTCTCCCTTTCTGCTAACTTGTGACAAAAAAGTTCAATTTTTCATGGACTGAATATGCCCCTCAGCGAATACCTTGGGGTGTCTTCTTTCCAAAATGGGGTCATTTGTGGGGTGTTTGTACTGTTCTGGCATTTTGGGTGGGGCTAAATTGTGAGCAGCCATGTAAAACCTAAAGGTACTCGTTGGAATTTGGGCCCCATTGAGCACCTAGGCTGTAAAAAAGGGTCACACGTGGTATCGCCGTACTCAGGAGAAGTAGGGCAATGTGTTTTGTGGTGTATTTTTACATACACCCATGTTGGGTGAGAGAAATATCTCTGTAAATTGACAACTTTGTATAAAAAATTTAAAAAGTTGTCGTTTACAGCGATATTTCTCACACAAAGTATGGGTATATATAAAAATACACCCCAAAACTCATTTCCCTACTTCTCCTGAGTACGGCAATACCACATGTGTGCCACTTTTTTGCAGTCAAGATGCGCAAAGGGGCCCTAAAACCAATGAGCACCTTTAGGATTTCACAGGGCATTTTTACGCATTTGGATTCTCGCGCTTTAGGACCCCTAAAATGCCAAGGCAGTAAAAATACCCCACATGTGACCCTATTTTGGAAAGAAGACACCCCAAGGTATTCCGTGAGGGGCACGGCGAGTTCACAGAAAAAAAAAAATTTGGCACAAGTTAGCGGAAATTGATATATATATAGATTTTTTTACAAAGTCTCATATTCCACTAACTTATGACAAAAAATAAATTTTACATGAACTCATCATGCCCCTCACGGAATACCTTGGGGTGTCTTCTTTCTAAAATGGGGGTCACATGTGAGGTGTTTGTACTGCCCTGGCATTGGAGGGTCTCCGCAATCATTACACGTATGGCCAGCATTAGGAGTTTCTGCGATTCTCCTTATATTGAGCATACGGGTAATGAGATTTTTTTTTTCCGTTCTGCCTCGGGGCTGAAAAAAAAAAATAAAATGAACGGCACAGATTTCTTCATTCGCATCGATCAATGTGGATGAAAAAATATCTGCCAAAATCAGTGACTGCGGTGCGGTGGGCTGGGCGCTAACTACCTAACAAGTAGCTAACTAACTGGCGGTGATAAGGGACCCTTATGCCCCATTCACATGTCCGCAATTCTGTTTGCGGAACGGAATTGCGGATCCATTCATTTCTATGGGGACAGACTTTGTCCCGCTGTGATCCGGAATTGCGGATCCGCACTTCCGGGTCTGCACTTCCGTTCCGCAAAAATATAGAACATGTCCTATTCTTGTCCGCAATTGCGGACAAGAAAGGCATTTTCTATATAGTTCTGGCAATGTGCGGATCTGCAAAATGCGGAAAGCACATTGCTGGTGTCCGTGTTTTGCGGATCCGTGGATCCGTGGATCCGCAAAACACATATGGACGTCTGAATGGAGCCTTACAGGAGTGTGATCAATGACAGGGGGGTGATCAGGAAATCTAGATGGGGTGATCAAGGGGTTAACAAGGGGTTAATAAGTGACGGGGGGGGGGGGTAGTGTAGTGTGGTGCTTGGTGCAACTTTTCATAGCTACCTGGTATTCTGGTGGTCGATCCCAGCAAATGGGACCACCAGAGGACCAGGTAGCAGGTATATCAGACGCTGTTAACAAAACAGCATCTGATATACATGTTTGATGCAATTTATTCTGCTTCTACAGCCTGCCAGCGATTGATCATCGCTGGCAGGCTGTGGTATAACTGCTGAGACGCGATCCGCACGCGTTCACAGCAAATCTCGCGTCTCGCGAGATGACGCACGGATGCGTCCAGCCAGAGCAACAGGACCGTTGGCCGGACGCATCCGTGCGTTAGTCGGTCCTGAGGTATGGTCCTGAGGGGTAGTACGGGAATATATCACTTCTAACAGTTGCCAGGAGCCTGCCTCCCATACTGGAGGGATCATACTTACATGCTCTCCACAGCTACCGCTTCTCCATTTTTCGGTCTGGGGTTTGTTTTCTTTCTCAGCCAACCATTGGTTTCAGTGGTGATGTGTCTGTTATGGACATATACGAGACATATCTTTCTTTCAGATGTGGAAACCACTAAGGGGAGCTCGGGTCAATTTACGCTGCAGGTTCTATGCTTGACAGATAACAGCCAGGGCCCGGCGCCACCCATAAGCAAAGTAGGCCACCGCGTAGAGCGCACTCTTGCTGGGGGCGCCGGCCGCTTTGGCCGCAATAGAAGTCAGGCGCTGCTCTGACTCTGTCAAGGAACGATAAGCCCGCCCCTCACCCCTCCCCTCTACATTGTGATGGACATCTTGTTGTGATGCCGGGACCGTGCTCTTTTCGGAATCGCACTATAACCGGCAGAGCACGGCGCATGCGCGAGAAGAGCGGGATCTCGGCATCACGGCAAGATGTCTATCACATGAGCCGGTAATTTTCAACTTGCGCGCACCCGCCTGACCGCCGGCCAGTGATTCTTCTCCTCAGCATGAGCACTGGCTTGCCCGGCGCATGCACACTGAGAGGAAAGCGGCAGTGAGTGAAGGAGCCGGAGACGGGACCACGCAGTGAACGATCTTGCGCGATCCCGGCCTCACACAGATGTCAATCAGAGAAAGGAAGACGGGTAAGGGGCGGGCTTAGTTTGAATTGAAGCAATAAGGCTGCTGCCCCCTTGACTTCAAGCTGACTCTGAGGATAGGGAAAACCAGGATTATAACTGCGTTTTTTTCAATTTTAGAACCACAGACGGAGGAAAGAAAACCACCATAAGGAAGATGCTGGAGGCCCCTATAAGGTAATGTTTGCGGTTTAATACGGTACTTGGAGGTGACAGGTTAACAGACAGTGCCGTGTGACCAGGTGCAAGAGGCGCAAGTTGTACAGGAAAAATTGTGGTTGCTTCTCGTACTTTTTTATGAAGCCTTTTCAGCACTTCCAGTTGGTACAAATTCATAGTGAACAATCCCTCTAATATCAGAGAAAGTTACAAACATTGTTTTGACTTTTGATTTGAAGAATCAGATAATTGTGTACTTTGCAGATTCATTTCAGGGTCATATTGGTATACCCATGTTTCATCATCTGTGAGTTAGGGGTACTATCTCTCCTGGGGAGAGCGCCTTAATCGGCATGAGGAGGCTTATAGGGCATATATGCTTCTCTTAAATTCTGGTATTAAAGGAATGCAAATGAGCATTTAACAAGCTTTACCTCTATTGGATGAGAGGCCTACATCAGGATTTAGTGGGAAGTGGTACTGTCTCTCCTTGGGGAGAGCACCTTCCTTAACCTCTCACTCATTTAAGCCAGTACTCTCTGCTCTGCACTGATGAGGGGTAATCACCCTAAAACAGCTGTCTCAAGGCCTAGTTAAAGGGTCGAACATTGACTTATAGGTTAGCTTCCTTACATCTGGTGGTATTAGAGGTAGAGCTTATTAAGGCTTCATTTGCATTCCTTTTTTCCCATCATCTGTGATGACATGGTTGAAAACATCACCTTGCCTCTAAAAAAGGGCTTGGCAAATTTTGACTGTACTTGTGTACATAGGTAGAGTTGAGCGAACCCGAACTGTAAAGTGCGGGTTCGTACCGAACTTTACGAGTGAAGTGAAGTGAAGCATTTGACCCAGCCTCTATATAAGCTAAAGTCACGTAGCGCTGCACGTCACTCTGCTCTAGACAGATTAGGCAAGAATTCAGGCAAGAATTCAGGTGTTCTTGGTGTTACAGTACTGCAATATTCAAACTACAGCAATTATAGAGGGTGCTATGCTACATTTTTGTACCCAGCTATGAGCCCATTGATACTCCAAAAAAACTTTTAATCCATCTGTTAGTTAGGTGGGCGTCGGCGGCCATTTTTGCAAGTGCAATGCCCTGCATGCCATGTGAGCTGCATGTGTGCCAGGGACTTCAATTCTGTTCTGCTAGCTCAGTGGAGGACAAATTCCTTTTTTTGGCCGCTCAAGTACTCCTGTGCCCTGAAGTGCATACCTGGCCGTGAATATTATTCTATTACATTAGTCTGTCACATATTTTTGTGACCTAAAGCAATTTTTTTTTATCTGTGTGCCACAGGCACTGCATATCTGACAGTCCAATAAAACCGTTAAATACTGCAGTTACCTTGCTGCTCTAAAAAAGCACACTTTTTGTGCTAGATAGCATATTAGCGTTCTACGGTGCAATTCAGATATTCCAATTAACCAGTGAAACACTGCATTTTTATAGTTGGTTACAAAAAACACTGGTTTTGTGACACATAACACATTTTCGGCCTAGTCTGCATTTCTGATATTCCAATGAAACAGTAAACTACTGAATTTTCATAGCTGGTTGCAAAAAGCACCGTTTTTGTGATAGATTGCACATTTGAGCCCTACGCTGTGGTTCTGACAGTCTAATTAAACCAATAACTTCTGCTGTTACATTCTTGGTTGGAAAAATCACATTTTTTGTGATAGTGAAGTAATTGTATTGAATTGCTTGCTACATCACACTGTTGTGGGACCTAAAGAAATTTAGTCTATTTATGACACCGGCACTGCCTTACTGTTATTGAATTTAATTGTTGACTATTGTCAGTTAAATTGTCACCTGAGATAATTTATCTGTTAGTTTGGTGGGTGAACGCACACAATGAGGAGAAGGTCAAATAAGGGACGTGGCCCTGGTCATGGTGCTGCTGGTGTTGGTGGAACTCCTGTTGCAGGGAGAGGACATGGTCATCCTGTGCCAGCTACCCACCCAAGTGAAACACCTTCCTCAGGTGCGAGTAGGCAACAGAACCTTCAGCGTTATTTGGTAGACCCGAATGCTGCTCTACGAATGGTGAGGCCAGAACAATTATAGGCGCTAGTAGATTGGGTGGCTGACAGTGCCTCCAGTTCCTTCACATTGTCTCCCACCCTGTCCCCTGCTAAAAGCGCAGAGTTGGCACCTGCAGCCCATGGGAATCTATATTGTACCTCACCCCTTGCAAATCAGCCAAGCAGTCTGAGCCCCAAGTCATGCAGCAGTCTCTTATGCTTTTTGATGACTCTGCTGGCAGGGTTTCCCAGGGTCATCCACATAGCCCTGCCCCAGGAGTGGAAGAGATTGAGTGCACCAAAGCCCAACCACTTATGTTTAAGTATGAGGACATGGGAAGACTACTGCAGCATGTCTCTTATGATGATGAAACACAGGTGCTAGCTGCTGGGGCTTTCTGCGGTGTGCAGACCGACAAAAAGGGCAGGGGTGAAGACTGGGTGAAAGATGATGTGGAGAACAATGAGGTCCTACACCTCAAAATATACTCCTTAAATCCATATTTTTCATTTGTGGTGAAAAAATCCTATTTTGCATATGTACCGGGGACAATAATATAGTTAATCCGTCTGGGAGCTCAGAGGTTGACATATTCCAATTTTTTGCTGTCAAGTAACCCTGCACTGTATAGGTGACAGGGACCTAAATTTCTAAAATTCTTCTTTTCAATTGTTAGGCGACATGTTACCATTTTTGCCGGGTACAAACCCTGCTCTGCATAGGTGACAGGAGCCTAAATTTCTAATAATCGTCTGTTCCATTAGTGGGTGACATGAACCCAGTTTTGCCATGAATAAACCCCTGCTCTGACAGGGTGACAGGGACCGAAATATCCAATAATCGTCTGTTCAATTGGTGGGTGACATGAACCCAGTTTTGCCAAAAATAAACCCCTGCTCTCCCTGTGTGCCAGTGGCCTAAATTTCTAAAAATCATCTGTTTCATTGGTGGTTGACATGAACCCAGTTTTGAGGTGAATAAACCCCTGCTTTGCCTGGGTGCCAGGGGCCTAACTTTCTAAAAATTGTCTGTTCCATTAGTGGGTGACATGAATCCAGTTTTGACATTAATAAACCCCTGCTCTGCCTGGGTGCAAGGGGCCTAAATTTCTAATAATCGTCTGTTCCGTTAGTGGGTGACATGAACCCAGTTTTGACATGACTAAACCCCCGCTCTGCCTGGGTGCCAGGGGTCTAAATTTCTAATAATCGTCTGTTCCATTGGTGGGTGACATGAACCCAGTTTTGCCGTGAATAAACCCCCGCTCTGCCTGGGTGCCAGGGGTCTAAATTTCTAATAATCGTCTGTTCCATTGGTGGGTGACATGAACCAAGTTTTGCCATGGATAAACCCCTGCTCTGCCTTGGTGCCAGGGGCCTAAATTTCTAATAATCGTCTGTTCCATTGGTGGGTGACATGAACCGAGTTTTGCTGGTGAAAAACCCCTGCTCTGCATTGCTGACAGGGAACTAAATTTAGTAAAAATGTCTGTTACTGATCGAAACTACAAACGCATGCTGGTAGACGTGCTGCTGACGGCATTCCCACCTGACAGTGGGGGCTCAGTGGAAGCACAAGGCCAAGGCAGAGGAGGAGGAAGAGGTCGCCAATGCAACTGGGGCACTGTCAGCACTTCAGAAGGCAGGGTTAGTATGGCTGAAATGTGGAAATGCTTTCTCAGCACGCCACTACAACCAGCACCACCAGCTGATATGGAACGTCTTAGAGGAGGCAGCATTTCAACAACATGGTGGAGCAGTATGTGTGCACACGCCTACACTTACTGACTGATGGGTCTGCGCCATTCAACTTCTGGGTCTCCAAATTGGGCTTATGGCCTGAGCTTGCCCTTTATGCCTTGGAAGTGCTGGCCTGCCTTGCAGCTAGTGTATTGTCTGAACGTGTATTTAGTACAGCAGGGGGCGTTATCACACACAAGCGCAGCCGCCTGTCCACAGCCAACGTTGACAAGCTCACGTTTCTTAAAATGAACCAGGCATGTATCCCACAAGACTTGTCTGTACCTTGTGCAGAATAGACATTTATACTGGCCTCAACCGTCCATTCTTGTACTCAAGTGCACTTATTCTTTGTTTTATTTTTTTATATGCCCCAATATTTAGGGGGCTACCCCGATTAAAAGGTGATATCTATTGTAACCAAAAGTTATATTGAGTTATATAGATAAAAATCTGGAGTATACATACTACCAGATGTGGGATATGTAAAGCAAAACCAATGAGATGTAGGACAAAGTAAATGACCAGGAGTGACGACAAAGTAATATCATAATTTTGTTTGTTCCAGCAGAAAGTTTAAACAAAATTATATCAAAAGATATAACAGAATTTCTGTGACTTCAGAAATAGATAAGAAAGGAAAGAGAGCACTGGTTATGGCCAAGTCAAAACGTAAAAGAAGGGAAGTGACCAAGCCCATAATAGCAAGGATCTTGGACTTCCAGGATAATGTAATGGGCAATGGGTGTGGACCCACTGTGCCAACTAACCAGTTTGACTTTGGTCCAAACCTAAAGGTGTTGTCCTGTTGGTTCCCTGGTTTTTACCCTTTAACCCCAGTAGAGGGAACTTCGCAGTAGAAACCAACCAGGCCGCTACTTCGTGGAGTAGTCCTGGTTTAGTTGGCTGACGATCCACAGAGGTCAAAGACCCTGGTGTAAAGCACCAAGGGACCAGGCAAAAGACTTGGTCTGAATACAGTCCGCTGAGTACGTGCATATTCCATATAATAATTACAAGGTCAGGGCAGGAAGAGTACGTGCATAATCCAGATAGCAATTCCATATTGGGACAGGCAGCAAGGAGCAGAATTGATAGTCAGGAATAGTGCAGTACATGGGTAGTCAAACAAGAGATCACACCTTTGCTGGTTACTTGAAACTAGAAAACCTCAAAACTCAGGCCAGGACGTGAAACCACTGCTCAGCTAAATAAAAAGGATGATCACCACCATAATCAGCAGATGGACAGGGAGCAAGAGGAAAGGATTCCTGTTCACTGAGCACTACTCCCAATACACACAGGGAGAGTGGAGCAAGGCACATGCCTGCCTGGGACAGCAGGACACCAGTGAACACGAGTCATCAGCATAACAGATAAAAGTCTTTGTCTGAAGTCTTCTAACCATTGTAATGGGATTTCCCCTAAGAGGTGTATGTGTATGTGATAAAAGCTAAAATTGGTTCATAGATTTTTAAGCGGATGGTAAATTTCATAAAAGGGATAAATTATTAAGACATTTTAGATGACTGAGGGCTAATATTGTCCTTCTGCAAGAGACTTAGGCTCCGATTTATCAAACTTGTCTTTATTTTGAAGTAAATTGCAACTTTTCTGTTGTTTTCATTGTAATACACATTTATCAATAATCTGCAAAAAGTTATTTTTTGTCCTACTAATCCAGTTTACTGGTATCCCACTGCATAAGGGTTAATGTTTTGTTATCATGCACTGTTTACCTCTAAGGTTGTGTTTGGGAAGTAGAAGGTTAGCTACTGGCTTCACACCTCCTCTGGTGAGCAGTTAGTCAGTTGTGGGTAGACTGAGAGAACGTAAGCAGCAAGGAGCTGAACTGTGAGTCTTGCGCATGCAAAGAAACAGTATATGTGCCAGCATTTGAGGGAGGAAACTTCTGGAGATAACAGAACATTTAGCAGCCATAGAAGCAGGAGTGCTGAGCATTTGTGAGAGACGGTAATGTCTGCACTTTGGCTATTGACCTCCTTGCATAGAGGTTGGAAGAAAAAACCTCAGGGCCCTTACCACATTGAAAGTATAGACTGGCTATCTTTTGAAAGAGACTACACCCAGCTGAGGGTACTGTGAATATACAGCTCTAAAGACAGATGAAATGCACCCCTTAGGTTGGACTGAAGAAATTATACATTCTGATTAGAAAAATACACAAAGGGCTCTAGTAAACTGTTTAACTTCCAACACACACACCATAGGCGTGCGCAGCCAATTGCATTAGGGCAGGCATGTCCAAACTCTGGCCCTCCAGGTGTTGCAGAACTACAACTCCCATCATGCTCTTCTGTAGGTTGATAGCTGTAGGTTGTCCAGGAATGATGGGAGTTGTAGTTTTGCAACATCTGAAGGGCCGGAGTTTGGACATGCCTGCATTAGGGTGTGCACCCTAAAGCAAAAAAAACGCACGCACGTATGTATATATATTATATACACATACACATATATATACACAAATACACTAAGGGGTATCAGGGTACATTATTATACAGGGGTAATATAACTAAGGGGTATCAGGGTAAATTATACAGGAGTAATATAACTGAGGAGGGCTATCAGGGACATTATACAGGGGTAAGATAACTTATATTATATTAGTTATATTACCCCTTTATCATGTCCCCTGAGATAGCCCTCCTCAGTTATATTACCCCTGTACATTAATGTACCCAATAGCCCTCCTTAGTTATATTACCCCTGTATAATAATGTACCCAATAGCCCTGCTCAGTTATATTACCCCCTGTAATTTACCCTGATACCCCTCAGTTATATGGTATCATATAACTGAGGGGTATCAGGGTACATTATACAGGGGTACAAATGAGGAGGGATAGCAAGCAGCAGGGAACATACTTTATGCATTAACTTAATGTTATATAACTAACTTATATGGGGGGTGACTCTCAGCCAGAGCAGAGTTCCAGTGGTGTAGCATGGGTCGCCAGCACCCGGGGCAAGCCAGATATTGCAAATAATGCAGTACATGTCACCTGCAGTCCTATGTAACTCCACAGATAACACAGTGATATCTCTCTTAATACAGATAATGTAGGCTATATTACCTGCAGTCCTATGTAACACCACAGATAACAGTAATAACTGAGTACAGATAATGTAGTCGATGTCACCTGCAGTCCTATGTAACACGACAGATAACACAGTGATATCTCTCTGAGTACAGATAATGTAGTCGATGTCACCTGCAGTCCTATGTAACACCACAGATAACACAGTGATAACTCTATGAGTACAGATAATGTAGTAGATGTCACCTGCAGTCCTATGTAACACCACAGATAACACTGTGATAACTCTCAGAGTACAGATAATGTAGTAGAGGGGTGTGAGGCCCCAGAATTCAGAACACTTACAGTGTGACTTGAAGTCTGGGGCCATGCTTCGGCAGTGTGGGCCAAATCCTTCTTTCAGCCACGTCTCTGTAGAGTTTCACAGAATTTTTCTTAGATTCATCACTGTACTATTATCCTCAGATAACAGACCTCCCCTCCCTCCGTAGTGCCCATAAGTATAATGCCCTGGCCCCTCTGTAAAATTATAATATATAATGGCCCCGCTGTGTTATTATTATTCTTAATATTATAATGGCCCCCGCTGTATTAGGCTTCATTCACACGTCCGCAGAATGTGTCTGCATATGTTCCGCAATTGTGCAGAACGGGTGCGGACTAGGGGTGGGCGATATGGCCTAAAATTCATATTGCGATATATTATGAATCATGTGCGATATGCGATATATATTTTCTATATGGGGGGGGGGGGTTAAACTTTTTTTTTTTTTCAACTTTTTATTTACTAACTATTAGCCCCCTTAGGGGCTAGAACCCTTGTGCTATGTACCTTGATAGAGATCTATGAGGGTGAATAGGACCTCACACTGTCCGTGCTGCCCTGTGCTCTGTGCACAAAGCAGCAGGGAGCCGACTATGGCAGCCAGGACATCAGTACCGTCCTGGTTGCTCCGATCACTGCCACCAATGATCAGGGGGCAGTTGTATAGGACCTTTCATTAGTTTGAACTGTATTACTTAAGTAGCGGCACATAGGGCATATATGGGGCACTTACTATTATATCTGTGAGGGGCCCCGTTCGCCCGCTATGGCCCCCGTTACATGGTGGGAACACCAGGGAGGAGATATCAGCCTCTGTCTAGGGGCGTTCCTTCTCCCTGCCTGTGACGTTCTGCGCTGTTATTGGACAGTGCTGCAGACAGGGAGAAGGAACGCCCAGGGAGAGAGGCTGATGTCTCCTCCCTGGTGTTCCCACAATGTAACGGGGGCCAGAGCTGGCGAACGGGGCCCCTCACAGATATAATAGTAAGTGCCCCATATATGCCCTATGTGCTGCTACCTAAGTAATAAAGTTCAAACTAATGAAAGCTCCTATATGCCTGCATGTGTCGGCCATATCCCATGCTGGGCCTCTATGAACCTGAGGGGTTAATTGCGGTGGATCGCAGCGTGCAATCATAGAGGTCGGGTATGGGATATGGCCAGCACATGCAGGCTACGTTGCTATTCAGTCATTCATTGGTGGCAGTGGCCACAGTCCCGCCCCTCCTATGCTCCCATTGGTGGCAGTGGCCGCAGTCCCGCCCTCCTCTCCTTTCATTGGTGGCAGTGGCCACAGTCCCTCCCCTCCTCGCCTCTGATTGGTGGCCAGCGGCAGTCGCAGTCCTTCTCCACTGTGCCGGCTCAGGAGAACATGGTATGTGCCGAGAGTGGCGCATACCATGTTCTACCGCGATATAGACGAAATCGATATCGTGGCACAAATTCATATCGCATATCGTCTATATCGCCCACCCCTAGAGAAGACCCATTCATTCTCTATGGAGACGGAATGGATGTGGAAAGCACACAGTGTGTTCTTCGCATCCGTATTTCTGGAGCGGCCTGCCGAACTTCCAGTCCGCGGCTCCGGAATAAAATGGAAGATGTCCTATTCTTGTCCAAAGCTGGGGACAAGAATAGGCTGTTCTATTGGGGTGCCAGCCGGGTGTACTGCGGATCCGCAAAACACTACAGACGTGTGAATGGACCTTAATAGTAATAATTATGGTGCCCTTCAGCCCCTCCAGCATACAGTCCCATGTAAAATACACCACTCCTCGCCTTCAGCCCCTCCAACATACAGTCCCATGTAAAATACAAAACTCCCCCTGCCTTCAGCCCTTCCAGCATACAGTCCCATGAAAAATAATATCACCCCTCCTGCCTTCAGCCCCCCTAGCATACAGTCCCCATGTAAGTAATATCCCCTACCCCCTCTTCAGACCCCTCTAACACACAGTCTCCAGTACAAGGATTGTTCCTCCTCCCTTCAGCCCCTGCAAAATGCCCCCAAAGTAAACACAACAGTCATAACAGTCCCATGTAAATAATATCACCCCCGCCTGCAGCCCCTCCAGCATACAGTCCCATGTAAATAATATCACCCCCTGCCTGCAGCCCCTCCAGCATACAGTCCCATGTAAATAATATCACCTTTCCCCTGTCTGCAGCCCCTGCAGCATACAGACCCATGTAAATAATATCACCCCCCTGCCTGCAGCCCCACCAGCATACAGTCCCATGTAAAAAATATCACCCCCCACCCTGCAGCCCCTCCAATATATAGTCCCATGTAAATAATATCACTCCCCCACCTTCAGCCCCTCCAGCATACAGTCCCATGTAAATAATATCACCTCCCCCTGCCTGCAGTCCCTCCAGCATACAGTCCCCTGTAAATAATATCACCCCCCCTCTTCAGACCCCTCTAATACACAGTCTCAAGAACAAGGATTATTCCTCCCCCCCAGTAAACATAGCAGTCACTTTTATCCTCCACTCACCGACCTGCAGCTTCTGCTCCTCTCTCCTGCAATGGGCTTTGTAGAATCTCCCGCACATTGTGAGGCCCCGCCCCCTGGATGACGAGACTCCGCCTCTTCCTACGACATCATACCTCCCTGGAGCAACTCCATTCTAGCACTCTATTGTCTCAAAGGCTTCAGACCACTAGCCTGAAGCCTATGAGAACGGTTCGCATCAGGAGTTGTAGATGGCAGTGCAGCATGGAGGTGATGATTAGGGTGTGCCCAGGCACACCCGGCACACCCCGTGCGCACACCTATGACACACACACAGCTTTGCAAGAAATTGTCTAAAACACCTGTAAAGACTTAGCCCATGTTTAAAAATGTCTCTGGGAAACATTAAATTGTTTTAGTAAAGTGCAGTTCCTACAGAGAAGAAAAGGTATGGCATTCCCATCACTGCACGGCCCCCAGGGAGTACTGATGTGAGGACTGCCAGCATGAGTAACTACTACCTCCATCATTGCATCAGTACTATCACAACTTCTGTCCTCTTCACTACCCCCTTCTTAAGCATGCTGCATTACACTAAGTCAACTTAAAGAAAACCAGCTGTTTGTGTGTGTTTCTCTGGAGTACATTGGTTTGTGGCCTTATTTATCATAGGAATTGTCTCAAAAAGTTGTGTCAACTGTTCTACATTCCTGACCTGTTGTAGCTGTGGCAGGTGAAAATGAGGACGAATAAGGGAGGTTCATGCGGCCATTAATGAAAACTGATCCCCAGGAAGTAATAGGCTGAAACCGATGAAAGAGATATTGTATCGCCAGAGAGTCTGTATTAGAGGCAATGTATGTATCACTGTGTAGAAAAGCATAAAGAGCAAAAAAGTTTTCTGCTCTCATGCGGGAACAAGGGCAAGACTGACTATTGTAGATAGTTTTTGGCCAGGCTGGTGTCCCCAACAACCAGTGGTGAATTATAATATGGGTGGCCTAAACTGTCTAATCACTTTATTAAAATTCCAGTGTTTCACCATTTCTGAAGCAATTTGTAGCAAGAAAAAAAAAAAAGAAAAATTTATTTGGCCACTTTCTGCAGACCTTGCTTAAAGATTTTCAGATAATCACATGAAGGTCTTAAAGTTGTAGGAGAAAGCAGCAAAGGGGAACTGATGTCTGTAATTAGGGGGTCAAGGAGTCTAAACTTATTTAGGGGCTCAGCCCTGGGTCAGGATTTAGGAGATCTACGATGTGAATGTATTTAGGTGGTCTGCCCTCAGTAAGTATTTAGAGGTTTAAATTACTTTATTGGGTCTGACCTGAGTCTGTATTTAGGGAGTCTGGTCAGTGGGCTGTTCTTGGGTTTGTATTTCTTAAAGTGGATGAGATTAAGGCAAATCTCATCCACCCAGTGTATAAAAAATCTGGGCAGAAATTAACCTGCAATGGAGATTGGACAAGCACACAATCAATAGTTTCTGGGTACAAAAATAGTAAATTTATTAAAAATGAAGATAAAAGGAAAAAAAGAAAAACATAATAAGACAATAAACCAATAAAATGTTAAAAATAACCACACGGTAAGTACAAGTGGACTTGCGAATGCAGGTTTAAGGTGCAGTAATATATGGATAAAGGTCCACTGGCTGTATTTAAATAATCAATCTAAAGGGGGCAGATGGATAATCCCCTCTATAAAAAAAGAGGTTCCTTTATATATTATTATTGCAGCTATAATAGAAGTAGTTAGAGTTTAGCGGACACCTGGATGTTCGGTTTCTAGGAGTTCGGCCGAACTTCACGGAAATGTTGAGGTTCGTGATCCGAACTTGACCCAAACTTGACCCCGAACCCCATTAAAGTCAATGGGGACCCGAACTTTTGGGCACTAAAATGGCTGTAATATAGCCCTGGAAAGGGCTAGAGGGCTGCAAAAGGCAGCACAATGTGGGTAAGTGCCCTGCAAACAAATGTGGATAGGGGAATAACTAAAAATGAAACAATATTAATTGGCAACTCGGATAAGGAGGTGAAATAGAAGGTTGGGGAGGCGTCAGGTGGGAATACCATCAGCAGCACGTTTACCAGCGTGCGTTTTGTAGTCAGTTGTCACGCATCTTTTGATCAGTAACATAAGTTTTTACAAAATTTTGTTTCCTGCCAGCAATGCACAGCTGTGGCTTATCACTGGCAAAAATGGGTTAATGTCACCCACCAATGGAAAAGGTGATATTCAGAAATGTTAGGCCCCTGGCACCCAGACAGAGGAGAGGTCAATGCTCGGCAAAACAGGCTTCATGTCACACACCAATACAGCTGGCGATTATCAGAAATGTTAGGCCCCTGGCACTCAGACAGAGGAGAGGTCATTGGAAGGCAAAAAGAGGTTAATGTAACCCACCAAAGCAACAGGTGATTATCTTAAATGTAGAACCCTGGCACACAGACAGAGGAGAGGGCAATGCACGGCAAAAGAGGCTTCATGTCACCCAGCAATGGAACAGGCCATTTTCAGTAATTTGGGCCCATGGCATCCAGACAGAGGATAGAGGTCACGTAACAGCAAAACAGGAATCATGTCAACCAGCAATGCAGCAGTCAATTATCATAAATGTAGGACCCTGGCAACCAGACTGAGGAGAGGTCATTGGACGACAAAAAGAGGTTAACGTCACCCACCAAAGCAACAGGCGATTGTCTAAAATGTAGGCCTCTGGCACTCATACATAGAAGAGGGAAATGCACGGCAAAAGAGGCTTCATGTAACCCAGCAATGAAACAGGCCATTTTCTGTAATTTAGGCCCCTGGCACCCAGACAGAGGATAGAGGTCACATAACAGCAAAATAGGCATCATTTCTCCCAGCAATGCAGCAGTCGATTATCATAAATGTAGGCCCCTGGCACCCAGACAGAGGAGAGGTCATTGGACGACAAAAAAAGGTTAATGTCACCCAACAAAGCAAGGGGCTATTATCTAAAATGTAGGCCCCTGGCACCCAGACAGAGGAGAGGGCAATGCACGGCAAAAGAGGCTTCATGTCATCCAGCAATGGAACCAGCCATGTTCAGTAATTTAGGCCCCTGGCACCCAGACAGAGGAGAGGTCATTGGACGGCAAAAAGAGGTTAATGTCACCCACCAAAGCAACAGGCTATTATCTGAAACGTAGGCCCCTAGCACCCAGACAGAGGAGAGGCAATGCACGGCTAAAGAGGCTTCATGTCACACAGCAATGGAACAGGCTATTTTAAGTAATTTATGCCCCTGGCACCCAGACAGAGGATAGAGGTCACGTAACAGCAAAACAGGCATCATGTCACCCAGCATTGCAGCAGTCGATTATCATAAATGTAGGACCCTGGCACCCAGACAGAGGACAGGTCATTGGATGGCAGAAAGAGGTTAATGTCACCCACCAAAGCAACAGGCTATTATCTGAAATGTAGGCACCTGGCACCCAGAAAAAGGAGAGGGCAATGCACGGCAAAAGAGGCTTCATGTCACCCAGAAATGGAACAGGCCATTTTCAGTAAGTTAGGCCCCTGGCACCCAGACAGAGGACAGAGGTCACGTAACAGCAAAACAGGCATCATGTCACCCAGCAATGCAGCAGTTGATTATTATAAATGTAGGCCCCTGGCTCCCAGACAGAGGGAAGGTCATTGGATGGCAAAAAGAGGTTAATGTCATCCACCAAAGCAACAGGCTATTATCTGAAATGTAGGCCCCTGGCACCCACACAGAGGAGAGGGCAATGCACGGCAAAAGAGGTTTCATGTCACCCAGCAATGGAACAGGCCATTTTCAGTAATTTAGGCCCCTGGCACCCAGAGAGAGGATAGAGGTCACATAACAGCAAAACAGGCATCATGTCACCCAGCAATGCAGCAGTTGATTACCATAAATGTAGGCCCCTGGCACCCAGACAGAGGAAAGGTCATTGGACAGCAAAAAAAAGGTTAATTTCACCCACCAAAGCAACAGGCTATTATCTGAAATGTAAGCCCCTGGCACCCAGACAGAGGAGAGGGTGATGCACGGCAAAAGAGGTTTCATGTCACCCAGCAATAGAACAGGCCATTTTCAGTAATTTAGGCCCCTGGCACCCAGACAGAGGAGAGGTCATTGGACGGCAAAAATAGGTTAATGTCACCCACCAAAGCAACAGGCTATTATCTGAAATGTAGGCCCCTGGCACCCAGAGGAGAGGGCAATGCACGGCAAAAGAGGCTTCATGTCACCCAGCAATGGAACCCGTTTCCTTCTCCTCCTCTACCTCATCCTCCTCATCCGCCAGAACTGTGCCCTGGCTGGCCACATGTACCTGGCCTCTGCTAGTGCAGGAACCCACCCTCTGAGCCACTTTGGAATAACCGGCCTGAAACCCTGTGAAATGCCCCTCTTCCTACTCCTCCTCTGCCACATCCTCTTCCATCATCGACGTAATTGATTTTTCAAGGAGACATAGAAGTGGTATTGTAATGCTAACAATGGCATCATCAGCACTAGCCATGTTGGTTGAGTACTCAAAAGACTGCAACAAAGTATACAGGTCTCGCATGCAGGCCCAATCACTAGTGGTGAAGTGGTGCTGATCCGCAGAGCGACTGACGCGTGCGTGCTGCAGCTAAAACTCCACTATCGTCTGCTGCTGCTTGCACAGTCTCTCCAGCATATGCGAGGTGGAGTTCGACCTGGTGGGCAAGTCGCATATGAGGCAGTGAGCTGGAAGGCCGAAGTTACGCTGCAGCGCAGACAGGCGAGCAGCAGCAGGGTGAGAACGCCGTAACACGGATTTTTTCAATAAAACACTGAAAATCAGTATTTTACTGCTATTAATAAAACTTAGCTATTTCTACGGTTTATGCAAAAGTGGTTTGTGGACCCAGAACAAGGATTTTTTTAATAAAACACAGAAAAGCAGTATTTCACTGCTATTAATAAAATATAGCTATTTCTACGGTTTATGCAAAAGTGGTTTGTGGACCCAGAACATGGATTTTTTAAATAAAACACAGAAAAGCAGTATTTCACTGCTGTTAATAAAACGTTGGTATTTCTACGCTGTATGCACAAGTGGTTTGAGGACCCAGAACAAGGATTTTTTTAATATAACAAAGAAAATGTTGGTATTTTTATGCTGTATGCACAACTGCTTTGTGAAGCAAGAATATTGCTTTTTCCCCACAAAAAAAAAGTTAAATTCACTATTTCACTGAAGAAATGTAAAATATGTATTTGGGCGGTGTTTTTAACACTGCTTGGTGGACTAGGAATACTTCTATTTTTCCCAAAAATACACTGAGGCTCTATTTCACGGCATAAATGTCAAATGTGTATTCGGCCAGTGTATTTCAAACTGCTTTGGGACCAGGATCACAGCTTTTTATCACAAAAATACTGCAGAAATTGAATATACAGTTTAGTGTATTGTATACACAAGTGCTCTGTGGCACCACAGGTCCCAGACTAGACACCCCTTAATTATACTAAAGGTAATGTAGGGGACTTGAGCAGCCAGAAAAAAAGCATTTTCTCCTTCACTGAGCTACCAAAAAGGATTAAATGGCCGCCGACCCCCACCTCTGTAACAGGTGGATTTAAAAAAAAATTCCCTTGGCAGTGGCTGGGTACAGAAATGTAGGACTGCTGAAGCTCCCTCCCTCTCTATTTGCTGTATCTTGTGGATTAATGTACAACAGGTTCTGCAGATTTCTTCCCTAATCTGTCCCTCACAGAAGCGGCAGCATCCTATCCCTACACTGAGAAGAGCAGAGTGACATGTGGCGCTACGTGACTCCTGCTTAAATAGAGGCTGGGTCACATGCTGCACTCAGCCAATCACAGCCATGCCATTAGTAGGCATGGCTGTGATGGCTTTTTAGGGCAAAGAAGTAAAACGCTCACTTTCTGTGCAGCCCTTCAGAAAGCGGGAAGAATCGCCGATCAACGGATGCGAACCCGAACTTTTATGAAAATGTTCGGGTTTGGGTCCAGGTCCCGAACACCCCAAAATTCAGTACGGTTCGCTCAACCCTAGCAGTAATAGCAGTTCAAAATGGTAATAGCAGTTCAGAATAATATATATAATGACTGATTCTCACTTGGAAAAAAGCAATACTGATTCACAGATTGTAAAAACAAGTACACATCTATTATAACGCTGAAGTTGTGGGTCATGTAATAACACAATCTCTTCTTCCTTTGTTTATGGATGATATTATATTCTCCTTTAGGGTAATATGCTGGCAATTTTCAATAATAACAACTGTGTGGAACCACAAGTCCACAAGACCTTATTGCTAGTATGTGAAGACAATGTCCAACATCCATATATGCTCATATGAGAGGAGTGCCCGCAAAATGTTTTTATAGGTCAGGGGCAAGTCAGGGTTCATGCGGCAGGCGGTGCAGGAGTTACTCCGGCGTTCTCACGCTGCCTACTCTGTCTCCCAGTGCCATAGTCTCATGAGATCGGAGTGCGGGAATATGACTTTAGAATGCTTTCCTGGATGGAGATGGATCAGAGTTGTATTAAACTCTTTCTTTTAAATAAGTTTGCATGGCCATGCAATTGATTAACAGGAATGTGCTCGGCAACAATGTTGCACCCCAGATGCGTTTTGAGGTGTTACATCACCTCTTCTTCAGTGGGAAATTAACCTGCAGCGTTGAATTTAATTCCACTGCATGTCAACTGCATATTTGTGTAACAGATTTCCCAATTTGCAATGAACATGTGGGAAATATGCAAAAATAAAACTCTCAAGACGGATTTTGCCATTGATTCATAGTGGATTCTGCTGTGGAAGGGTAGTGCTGACTCAGGACTGAGAAAAGTTATTTTGGTGCCACTACTTGACTATAATCACAGTATAGAGGGGTGACAGTGAGGAAGCGAGGGCAGATTTTGGGAACAGCACAGGGCCTATGGTCTGCTTAATCTACCATTGCTTGCAGCTATGCCCCAGTATTTTTGTTTTTGCTTGATCACTAGGGGAAGACAAAAGAACATGTAAACGTCAGAAAGTGCTTTGAGGTCGTTGTTTGTAGCTTAGTAAATCATTAGTCCGTTTGCCCTTTTTGGACCATCAATTATGTCAACAAACAAGGCTTTATGCCTGCAAACACCATGATGCCCAACTCTACCAAGACCAATTTCAGCAGTGAGTTCAAAATATGAACATATTTTTGGCCTTCACTCTGTGTCATGTGTCTTTCCTAGTGCAGAGTGCAAGTGATCTCACAGTGCAGGGAAAATGCACACATTTATGTCACAGCACAGAGTTACTACACATGAAAATACAGTTATCGCCTTAAAGGGATGAATAATTAAATACAGTTACAGAACATTAATCATGTACAAAATAAACATACAGTGTAGTCTACACTTGTCAAATTTACAGTTCATACAAAATGGAAGTTACCAGGGTTGTTTGGGATCACCATTTTTCCAGAGTAAAAATCAGTTGTTTCCATAGGCTAAAGGGGTTGAAGGAGTTGTCTGAGAGTCAGGGGTGGACTGAGAACTTAAAGTGATCCTGGGAAAAAAAACTAAATGTAGCCCTATGTTGTAGGTGGGTCCAAATTGACAGAATAATGGGAAACATAATTATGTCGGGCCAACACAAGTAGGCAGGGACAAAAAAAGTAGGCAGGGCATGCAATACCATAGTGCAGCACAAAATACCACCCCAGCAGAACCAAATATCAAAGTGCAGCACAAAATACTGCTTCAGCAGAACCAAATACCACAGTCTAACACAAAATACTGCCGCCCTCACTACAGTATTCAATTGTGTCGCCGCCCTGAGGATGGGGATACAGGTCAGTTCAGGAGAGCACCTTTGGCCAGATGCATAAGTACCTGATGCTCCCAGCATTAATTAATGCTGAGAGCATAAAATCATTTTGCACTAAGCCAGTGGCATCGGCCCAATGAGGGTGAGGGGTGGGAGGGGGGCCTCGATGACCAGTCTGCCCCTGCTGAGAGTAAAAAATTTGTATTAACAAATGTAAAAAAAAAGTAAAGAAAAAAACACATGGACATGCAGAATTCTCTGCTCTAGTCCCCCAATGGTCTTGGTTTACATTCCGGTAAAGTTATGTCTAGCACCAGCATATGACTCAATGGTCAAGTGCCATACTTACAGGCATCACAGCTGAGGCTTCTAGAGGAGAATATCTCCACATGTATAACAACTGTCGTCTCTGCACTAGAGATATTGTGCTATGGGCATTACATCTATTTTTCTCACAACCTAATCAGGTAAGCCTGACATATTTCTACTCATCCCTTTGGCTGTTAGTTTCTTCTATATAGAGCCCCTGTTATCTCTTTTGTTTATATTAAATTAATTTGAGCTGTCAAGCTAAATTAAAGGTTATTTGCACTTTTGCAACCATTCTTACATTTATCCAATGCATCTATTCTAAAATAACTATAGAAGCCACTTTGCAAATAGCCTTGAGCTGAAAACCTACAGTATCCTTTGTATATATTAAGCCTATGCAGACAATGTGTCTCCATGGTAATAAACCACACACAAAGCCTGTATGTACTCATATCCTGCAGTAATATGTAACTACCGTCTATCAGTGCCCTTCTACTTCTTATGGGTTAGCAAGAAGAAGAAGAAGCAGATGGATGTTTTACTACACACAAGGTTTGATTGTATTGTGTATGTTAGAGGGGTTTTCCTTTAATAAGACCACAGATGATGAAATTTAAGTAAAACAGAAAAACTTCAGTACAAAAAAAATTCTTCACAAAAGTAGCTTGTATATTTTTTGGTTTCAGATTACTATTAAAGGCATAGTAGGCTTGATGCTTACAACAGCACACTTGATGACACGCTAAGCTTGATGATTACAGGAATGGACTTGATTGAAGCCTGGAACAATTTTATTCAGAAATATAGAACAAATATTCTTACAGTTACAACAAGTTATTTTTTCTGGTGGGCTGCAGCACAACAGGTCTAATATATGAAAACAAGATTTCTCGGTGACATGAAGCGGTATACTTTAAAGAGTCCCACACGATTCATTAAAAGAAGTTCAGGATCCTTTCATTGGTTCATTATATACAGTCTTTTCCAACAAACTAATTTTTATTATTTTCAATTTAAAGACAAACATTTATGTTATAAACGTTGACAATTGTAATATTATCTTATATGTTGATGATAGTTTTTGAGAGCGTGTTATTGTATTTGTTGAGTCAAGTCAATTATACAAATAAAATGTATAACATACAAAACCATAATATACAAGAAAGGTAACAATATATGCTTCTTCTTGCCGAGTAACCTTTTGATTGACCAGTCCTTGACAAATATTTCATCGATTTTATTCACTAGATAAGTGTTTCAGCCACGTTTCCTATTTCTTTTTCAAAATGTCTTTTTTAAACTGATGTTAAAATTGAGAGATTGGTCAACATATCCTGCTGTGGAGGACATGTCTAAGCCCGAGCACAACGCCAAGGTTTCTCAAGGATATGTTGACCATTCTCTCAATTTTAACATCAGTTTGAGGGCTTAGTAAGACTGCAGGGTGAACCTGTCTTGTCATTTGTTATTGCTGTATTGTTTATCACATCCACACAATTGCCATCTTGTGTAGGATGTCTATTGTGGTACTTGTAGTCCTCTGCAGGCATCCTCCACCGTATGCATTTTTTCTTTGGACCAACATTAGCAACGGGCCACAAGTGCAGGATCTGCTTCCCTGTATATACAGTTGTGTTCAAAATTATTCAACCCCCACTGAAATTGAGTGTTTTGGCCAGTTTGACATTGATTTTGATCATTTCAGTCATCTTGTTTACAATTAAATCGAAGAGGGACTTGTAAGTCATACAAATATAACATAACATTTATAATGAAATAACCACAAATGTCTTTTCTGTGCTCACATCATTATCAGTTTTATTCAACCCCCAAGTGACATTCAATCTTAGTACTTAGTACAACATCCTTTTCCAATTATAACAGCTTTTAAACGTGAAGCATAGCTTGACACAAGTGTCTTGCAGCGATCTACGGGTATCTTCGCCCATTCTTCATGGGCAAAAGCCTCCAGTTCAGTCACATTCTTAGGCTTGCGCGCTGCAACTGCTTTCTTTAAGTCTCACCAGAGGTTCTCAATCGGATTTAAGTCTGGTGACTGCGATGGCCACTTCAAAATGTTCCAGCCTTTAATCTGCAACCATGCTCTAGTGGACTTGGAGGTATGCTTGGGATCATTGTCCTGTTGAAAGGTCCAACGTCTCCCAAGCCTCAGGTTTGTGACAGACTGCATCACATTTTCATCCAATATCTCCTGGTACTGAAGAAAATTCATGGTACCTTGCACACGCTGAAACTTCCCTGTACCTGTAGAAGCAAAACAGCCCCAAAGCATGATTGACCCCCCGCCATGCTTTACAGTAGGCAAGGTGTTCTTTTCTTCATAGGCCTTGTTCTTCCTCCTCCAAACATAGCGTTGATCCATGGGCCCAAACAGTTCTAATTTTGTTTCATCAGTCCACAGAACACTATCCCAAAACTTTTGTGATTTGTCCACATGACTTTTGGCATACTGCAGTCGACTCTTCTTATTCTTTGGAGACAGCAAGGGAGTGCGCCTGAGAGTTCTTGCATGGAGGCCTTCATTACGCAGTGTGCGCCTTATTGTCTGAGCTGAAACTTCAGTACCCGCAACTGACAAATCTTTTTTCAGTTCCTCAGCAGTCACACGGGGACTTTTCTCCACTTTGCACTTCAGGTAGCGCACAGCAGTCAAAGTCAGCATCTTCTTTCTGCCACGACCAGGTAGCATTTCAACAGTGCCCTTTGCCTTGAATTTGTGAATAATGCTTCCTATGGTGTCTCTTGGTATGTTTAACATCTTTGCAATCTTCTTATAGCCATTGCCCTTCCTGTGAAGAGAAATCGCCTCTTTTCTTGTCTTCCTGGACCATTCTCTTGACTTCACCATGTTTGTAAACACACCAGTAAATGTCTAGAAGGAGCTGAGTATCACAGTAATTTTACATCTGCCTAATTGGTGCTTATTATGCTTGATTGCTGCTCCTTGACATCCACAGGTATTTTCAATACCTGATCGAAAACACTTGAATGAACCTCTGTTCTTCAGAGTGGTAGTCTTTAAGGGGTTGAATAATTGTGTCAATGAAGAAATCACAAAAAAAAATTTAATACTGTATTACAAAAACAATTTATGTCATTTTAGTTGCACTTGGTTCTTTAAAAAGTCCTTGTAAGATTTCATTCTGAACACAATTACAAATGTACACTAAATTCCCTAAAACCCTTTACAGCATTGGGGGTTGAATAATTTTGAACACAACTATATATGCACAACTGCATCTTGGGTTGAGCACATCCTGCTTCATAGCTCATGCCACCTTCAGTTATTTTGTATATATAATTGTTTGGAGGTGTATAAACTCCTATGTAAATGTAGTCTGTTTTCCATCCACAGGCTACATTTAGGTGCACCTGTGAGGCCTGGGCCATATCAGCCAGTATTGGGTGTGGCTGACAGCCTTCTCCCTCCTCCCATTGCATGCATGGCTACATGCTGGAGGTAACTGGGGAGTTTGCTGAGAGTCGGCCTTTACACTCCTGTAGTTTAGCCCACTGGCCTCTGGTATTGCCCATACGGCACAGGTACTGTAGGTGAGTGTTAGGTCCCGATCTACTTGAGAAACCTTGGCATGGTGCTCGGGCTTAGACATGTCCTCCACAGCAGGATATGTTGACCAATCTCTCAATTTTAACATCAGTTTGAGGGCTTAGTAAGATCGCAGTGTGCACCTGTCTTGTCATTTGTTATTGCTATATAGCACAGAGAATAGAAGGCGGATATGAGGGGTACATAATTCAACTAACAGTTCCAATTAAAAGGGGCAGTATGTATAAAGGTGCTGCTCCACCTAGTTAGATGTAACTATGAAGACATTTAGGAGTACACAGGAACTATATGCAAAAAAAATGGCAAGAAGCTTTTAAATCGAGACTAGTTGAGACTGAATAAATAGAAATATGGTAGCATACATTGAGGGGAATTCATTGGAGGTTCTATGCAATTTTTTTTGTTTTGCATAGTAAAGTCACAATCTTTGAACAAGCACCTTTTTTGTAAAAATAAATAAAAAAAGTGGGTTGGGTGTGAGTGGGAGAGGGGCATATACAGCCCAACAGATTCAAGATTGCTTATTACAGTTTGCTGGCGCAAGTTACACCTAAAATCTTCACCAGCAACTACTGTGGGACCTACCAAGAAGCACCAAAATTATTGAGATACATGAACCCTTAATTAATTTGCCATGTCTCACAGGATCATAAACCAAATCAAGATTGATGGGGAAAAGTTTTCCCCAGTATCCTTAAGAATTCTGGTTTCTTTTTTTTTTTTTTACTTAAGAAAATTGCTTTGTAAACACTGATAGCATATTTCAGATATCATATAAATCAAGAAAAAACATGAATGACTATAAATCTATATAAATGCAATGAAGTGATTTATTCGTTAAGTCACCTATAGAGTTGAGTAAACCCGAACTTATTGTTCGGGTTCGTACCAAATTTTAGGATGTTCGGGACACGGACCAGAACATTTTCATAAAAGTTTGGGTTCGGGTCCGTTGTTCATCGATTCTTCCTGCTTTTTGAAAGGCTGCAAAGTAGCCAATCAGCAAGCGTTTTACATCTTTGCCCTAAGAAGCCATCACAGCCATGCCTATTAATGGCATGGCTGTGATTGGCTGAGTGCAGCATGTCACCCAGCCTCTTTATAAGCTGGAATCACGTAGTGCCGCACATCACTCTGCTTCTGTTAATATAGGGAAAGGTTGCAGCCGTTGCTCTCAGGGAGAGATTAGGAAAGAAATCTGTTGAACCTGGTAGTGTGAAATCTTCAAGCTACAGCAATTATTGAGGGAGGGTGCTACTGCAATCCTGCATTTTTGTACCCAGCCCTGAGCCCAGTGATACTGCAAAGTGTTTTTTTTTAATCCATCTGTTACTGAGGTTGGGGTCGGCGGACATTTTAGCCACTGCAGTGTCCTTGGAACTGCATGTGACCTGCATGTGTGCCAGCCTGCAAGGGTCATCAGTCTAATCCTTTTTGGTAGTTCAGTGAAAGAAAAAAATCGATCTTTCTGGAATGTCAAGTCCCCTACATTACCTTTTGTATAATTTAGGGGTGACATAGTCCATTTCTGTAGTCTGGGGTAAATATCTGTATTGTGGTGCTATAGAGCACTTGTGCATACAAAGTACCAAAACGTATTTTAAATTTCAGCAGTAAAATAGTGCATCATTGTTTTTTAGCGAGAAAAAGCTGTATTCCTGGTCCACAAAGCAGTTTAAAATACACCGCCCAAATACCTATTTTACATTTCTGCAGTGAAATAGTTCATCAGTGTATTTTTGGGGAAAAAAGCGGTATTCCTAGTCCACAAAGCAGTTGTGCATACAGCGTATAAATACCTATTTTAAATTTCAGCACTGAAATAGTGCATTAGTGTTTTTTAGGGGAAAAAAAGCCATGTTCTTGGTCCACAAAGCAGTTGTGCATACAGCGAACAAATACGGTACCTATTTTAAATGTCAGCACTGAAATAGTGCGTTAGTGTGTTTTAGAGAAATAAAGCTGTGTTCTTGGTTCACAAAGCAGTTGAGCATAGAGCATACAAATATCTATTTTAAATTTCAGCACTGAAATAGTGCATTAATGTGTTTTAGGGAAAAAAGGTAGTGTTCTTGGTTCACAAAGCAGTTGTTCATACAGCGTACAAATACCTGCATTTAATTTTCAGCCGTTAAATAGTGCATTTGAGAATTCTGGGGGAAAAATCAATGTTATTGGTCCACAAAGCAGTTGTGCATACCGCGTACACATACCTATTTTAAATTGCAGCACTGAAATAGTGCATTACTGTGTTTTAGGGAAAAAAAAGCCGTGTTCTTGGTCCACAAAGCAGTTGGGCATACAGCGTACAAATGCCTATTTTAAATTTCAGCAGTGAAATAGTGGATAAGTGTGTTTTAGGGAAAAAAATGCAGTGTTTTTGGTCCACAAAGCAGTTGTGCATAGAGCATACAAATATCTATTTTAAATTTCAGCACTGAAAAAGGTAGTGTTCTTGATTCAGCACTGAAATAGTACATTAGTGTGTTTTAGGGAAAAAAGCCGTGTTCTTGGTCCACAAAGCAGTTGTTCATTCAGCGTTCAAATACCTATTTTAAATTGCCTCATCTGTCAGCTTGGTGGGTGAACGCAAATAATGAGGAGAACATCAAATAAGGAACGTGGGCATGGTCTTGGTGGTGTTGATGGAGCTCCTGTTGCTGGGAGACGACATGGCCATTCAGCGCCAACTACAGGTCCAAGTAAAAACCCCTTCCTCGGGTCTTCCTCGGCGTTATTTGGTAGGCCCGAATGCCGCTCTACAGATGGTGAGGCCAGAACAAGTACAGGCAATAGTAGATTGGGTGGCTGACAGTGGCTCCAGTTCCTCCAGCTCAGAGTTGGCACCTGCAGCCCATGCCCATCAGTCTTTCACCTCACCCCCTTGCAAATCAGCCAAGCAGTCTGAGCTCCAAGTCATGCAGCAAACTCCTATGCTTTTTGATGACTCTGCTGGCAGAGTTTCACAGGCCCATCCACCTAGCCCTGTGCCACAAGTGGAAGACATTGAATGCACTGATGTCCAACCACTTATGTTGCAGGATGAGGACATGGGAAGACTGCTGCAGCACGTCTCTGATGATGACGAAACACAGGTGCCAACTGCTGTGGCTTTCTGCAATGTGCAAACCGACGAGGGCAGAGCTCATGAATGGGTGGAAGATGATGTGGAGTATGATAAGGTCCTAGACCCAGACTGGACTCAAGGTCTTGCTAGTGACGTGTGCAGTTCTGAGGAAGAGGTGGTGGTCGCACAGAGGCAACAGCACAGCAAAAGAGGGAGCAGGGTGCAAAAGCGGAGTGGCTGTTCCAGAGACAGTACGGCTGCTACTGCCAACCGCACCCAGGAACCGAGCAGAACAAGGCCAGCTCCAAGGAGTTCATTGGCGTGGCAGTTCATCACACAATGTCCTGACGACAAGACACGAGTGGTTTGCACGTTGTGCCATCAGAGCATGAAGCGTGGCATAAACGTTCTAAACCTGAGCAGAAACCTGCGTGACCAGGCATATACATGCAAAGCACGAACTGCAGTGGAGTAAACACCTTAAAAACCAAGAAAGGTCTAAGGCTCATCTTGCTTCCTCTTCTGCTGCTGTCTCTGCCTCTTCCTCCATCTCTGGCCTCACCGTGGCACCGGCCAACCAGCAAATAGAGGATGTGCCACCAACACCACCACCCCCTCCATCACTATCACAAGGCATCTCCACCATGTCACACGCGAGCATACAGCTGTCCATCTCCCAAACACTGGAGAGAAGGAGGAAATACCCACCTACCCACCCTCGATCTCTGGCCCTGAATACCAGCATATCAAAATTACTGGCCTTTGAAATGCTGTCATTCCGTCTGGTAGAGATGGACTGTTTCAAACAGCTGATGGCGGTGGCTGTCCCACAGTACGTAGTTCCCAGCCGCCACTACTTTCACAGGCGGGCCGTCCCTTCCCCGTACAACCAAGTGGAGGATAAAATCAAGTGTGCGCTGCGCAACGCGATCTGTTACAAGGTTCACATAACCACAGATACATGGACCAGTAAGCACGGCCAGAGCCGCTATATCTCCCTAACTGCACACTGGATAAATGTAGTGGCGGCTGGTCCCGAGGCGGATAGCGGTTTGACGCATGTCCTTCTTCAACCACGAGGATCACAGGGCATTATTCTTTGCCTCCTGCTTCCTCCTACTCCGCATACTCCTCTTCCTCTTCTACCACCTCTACATCTGGTCAGTGAAAGAACTTCACCACCAACTTCAGCACAGCCATGGGTAAACGTCAACAGGCGGTTTTAAAACACATGTGTTTGGGGGAAAAACTCCACACCACACAGGAGCTTTGGAGGGGCAAAGAACAACAGACTGATGAGTGGTTTCTGCCAGTGAGCCTCAAGCCTGGCCTGGTGGTGTGCGATAATGGGTGAAATCTCCTTGCAGCTCTGAGACTAGCCGGTTTAAAGCACACCCCTTGCCTGGCACATGTGCCGAATCTGGTGGTGCAGAAGTTACTTAAAAACTACCCAGACATGTCAGAGCTGCTGCAGAAAGTGCGGTCCGTCTGTGCACGCTTTCGTCGTTCTCACCCTGCTGCTTGCCTTTCTGCACTGCAGCGTAACTTCGGCCTTCCCGCTCACCGCCTCATATGTGACGTACCCACCAGGTGCGGTCTTTTGTGTACTCAACCAACATGGCCAGTGCAGATGACGACATTGTTAGCATTACAATACCTCTTTTATTTCTCCTTGAAAAAACAATTATCTTGATGATGGAAGAGGATGTACCAGAAGAGGAGGAAGAGGAAGAGGGGGCATTTCACAGGTTTTAAGGCCAGTCATTCTGAAGTGGCTCAGAGGGTGGGTTCCTGCACCAGCAGAGACCAGGTACACATGGGGTCAGCTAGGGCACAGTTCTGGAGGATGAGGTAGAGGAGGAGGAGCAACCGGGTTCACTGCAGCCCTATAGTCCTTACTAGGAATTTGTTACAGCTTTATTTGTGCCCAAAAGTTCGGGTACACATTGACTTAATTGGTGGATGACATAAAGCCTGTGTTGCCATAAATAAACCTCTCCTTTGTCTGGGTGCCAGGGGCCTACATTAGTGAAAATCGCCTGTTCCATTGGTGGGTGACATGAAGCCTGTTTTGCTGTGAATGATCCTCTTCTCTGCTTGGGTGCCAGGGGCCTACATTTCTGAAAATCGCCTGTTGTATTGGTGGATTAATTGAAGCCTGTCCATTGGTGGGTGCCATTAACCTCTTTTTCCCGTGGATGAACCTCTCCTCTGTCTGGGTGCCAGGGGCCTACATTAGTGAAAATCGCCTGTTTCATTGGTGGGTGACATTAACCTCTTTTTGCCGTGAATGAACCTCTTCTCTGTCTGGGTGCCAGTGGCCTACAATTCTGAAAATCGCCTGTTCCATTGGTGGGTGACATTAACCTCTTTTTGCCGTGAATGAACCTCTCCTCTGTCCGGGTGCCAGGGGCCTACATTAGTGACAATCGCCTGTTCCATTGGTGGGTGACATGAAGCCTGTTTTGCCGTGAATGAGCCTCTCTTCTGTCTGGGTGCCAGGGGCCTACAATTCTGAAAATCGCCTGTTCTATTGGTGGGTGCCATTAACCTTTTTTTACTGTGAATGAACCTCTCTTCTATCTGGGTGCCAGGGGCCTAACTTACTGAAAATCGCCTGTTCCATTGGTGGGTGACATTAACCTCTTATTGCTGTGAATAAACCTCTCCTCTGTCTGGGTGCAAGGGGGCTACATTTCTGAAAATCGCTTGTTGCATTGGTGGATGACATAAAGCCTGTTTTGCCATGAATAAACCTCTCCTCTGTCTGGGTGCCCGGGGCCTACAATTCTGAAAAGCGCCTGTTCCATTGGTGGGTGACATTAACCTCTTTCTAACGTGAATGAACCTCTCCTCTGTCTGGGTGCCAAGTGCCTAACTTACTAAAATCGCCTGTTCCATTGGTGGGTGACATTAACCTCTTTTTGCTGTGAATGAACCTCTCCTCTGTCCGGGGCCTACATTAGTGACAATTGCCTGTTCCATTTATGGGTGACATGAAGCCAGTTTGGCCGTGAATGAACCTCTCCTCTGTCTGGGTGCCAGGGGCCTACAATTCTGAAAATTGCCTGTTCCACTGGTGGGTGCTATTAACCTCTTTTTGCCGTGAATGAACCTCCCCTATGTCTGGGTGCCAAGGGCCTAACTTACTGAAAATCACCTGTTCCATTGTTGCGTGACATTACCTCTTTTTGCCGTGAATGAACCTCTCCTCTGTCTGGGTGCCAGTGGCCTACATTTCTGGAAATCGCCTGTTGCATTGGTGGATGACATGAAGCCTGTTTTGCTGTGAATGAACCTCTCCTCTGTCTGGGTAACAGGGGCCTCCATTTCTGAAAATCAACTGTTCCATTGGTGGGTGACATAAACCTCTTTTTGCCATGAATGAACCTCTTCTCTGTCTGGGTGCCCGGGGCCTACAATTCAGAAAATCGCCTGTTCCATTGGTGGGTGACATTAACCTCTTTTTACCGTGAATGAACCTTTCCTCTGTCTGGGTGCCAGGGGCCTACATTTCTGAAAATCGCCTGTTCAATTGGTGGGTGACATTAACCTCTTATTGCCGTGAATGAACCTCTCCTCTGTCCGGGCGCCAGGGGCCTACATTAGTGACAATCGCCAGTTCAATTGGTGTGTGACGTGAAGCCTGTTTTGCCATGAATGAACCTTTCCTCTGTCTGGGTGCCAGGGGCCTCACTTACTAAAAACCGCCTGTTCCATTGGTGGTTGACATGAAGCCTGTTTTGCCGTGAATGAACCTCTCCTCTGTCTGGGTGCTAGGAGTCTAACTTACTGAGTAATTAACACTGAAGAGGACAGTTTTCAGAGGGATCTGGATAGATTGGAGGCTTGGGCAGAGAAATGGCAGATGATGTTTAACACTGACAAATGTAAAGTTATGCACATGGGAATGACAAAAAGAAAGCATATAAATCACTAAGACAGGAGGGGAGCCAGAAAGCACTGATAAAATATCAGGAAAAAAATTGAATATGTAAAAAACTAATAAAAATTGCCAAACTAAAGACCAAGAGATTAATGGCCAAAGAGAGTAAAACTAACCCTAAAATGTACTTTAATTATATAAATGGTAAAAAATATTAATCTGAAGGAGTCGACCCTCTACATAGCAATGAGGGGGGTGTTGCAGAGAGCGACGAGGATAAAGCAAAACTATTAAATATTTTTTTCTCCACTATATTCATTGAGGAAAATAAACTGTCAGATGAAATGCAGAATGTAAAAGTAAATTCAAAGTGCCCTTTCTGACCCAGGAAGAAGTACAACAGCAACTTAAAAAGATTAAAATAGACAAATCGCCAGGATCGGATGGCATACACCCCCGTATCCTAAGGGCATTAAGTGATGTCATAGCTAGAACTTTTTTTCTGAAATTTACAGACTCTATACTGACAGGATATGTTCCACAGGATTGGCGCATAGCAAATGTTGTGCCAATATTCAAAAAGGGTTCAAAAACAGAGCCTGGAAATTATAGGCCGGTAAGTTTGACATCTGTTGTTGGTAAACTGTTTGAAGGGTTTCTAAGAGATGCTATCTTGGAGTATCTCAATGAAATAAGCAAATAACGCCATATCAGCATGGCTTCATGAAGGATCGGTCAAGCCAAACGAATAAAATCAGTTTCTATGAGGAGGAAAGTTCTAGACTTCACAGCAGCGAATCAATGGATGTCGTATATCTGGACTTCTCCAAAGCATTTGACACTGTACCTCATAAAAGGTTAGTATATAAAATGAGAATGCTCGGACTGGGAGAAAATGTCTGTATGTGGGTAAGTAACTGGCTGGGTAATAGAAAACAGAGGGTGGTTATTAACGGTACACACTCAGATTGAGTCACTGTCACTAGTGGGGTACCTCAGGGGTCAGTATTGGGCCCTATTCTCTTCAATATATTTATTAATGATCTTGTAGAAGGCTTGCACAGTAAAATATACATTTTTGAAGATGACACTAAACTGTGTAAAGTAATTAACACTGAAGAGGACAGTTTTTTGCTACACAGGGATCTGGATAGATTGGAGGCTTGGGCAGAGAAATGGCATATGGGGTTTAACACTGACAAATGTAAAGTTATGCACATGGGAATCAAAAATGCAAGTCAACCGTACATACTAAATGGTCAAACACTCAGTAACACTGACATGGAAAAGGATCTAGGAATTTTAATAAACAGCAAACTAAGCTGTAAAAACCAGTGTCAGGCAGCTACTACCAATGCCAATAAGATAATGGGTTGCTTTAAAGGGGGCATAGATGCACGTGATGAGAACATAGTCCTACCACTTTACAAATCGCTAGTCAGACCACACATGGAGTACTGTGTACAGTTCTGGGCTCCTGTGAACAAGGTAGACATAGCAGAGTTGGAGAGGGTTCAGAGGAGGGCAACTAAAGTAATAAATGGAATGGAGCAACTACAGTACCCTGAAAGGTTATCAAAACTAGGGTTATTCACTTTAGAAAAAAGACGACTGAGGGGAGATCTAATATCTATGTAAAAATATATCAGTGGTCAGTACAGAGATCTCTCCCATCATCTATTTATCCCCAGGACTGTGACTGTGACGAGGGGACATCCTCTGCGTCTGGAGGAAAGAAGGTTTGTACACAAACAAAGAAAAGGATTCTTCACGGTAAGAGCAGTGAGACTATGGAACTCTCTGCCTGAGGAGGCGGTGATGGTGAGTACAAAAAAGGAATTCAAGAGGGGACTGGATGTATTTCTGGAGTGTAAAAATATTACAGGCTATAGCTAGTAGAGATGAGTTGTTGATCCAGGGAGTTATTCTGATTGCCTGATTGGAGTCGGGAAGGAATTTTTTCCCCTTAAGTGGGGAAGATTGGCTTCTGCCTCACAGGGTTTTTTTGCCTTTCTCTGGATCAACTTGTAGGAAACAGGCCGAACTGGATGGACAAATGTCTTTTTTCGGTCTTATATACTATGTTATGTTATGTCTGTCTGGGTGCAAGGGGCTTAACTTAATGAAAATCGCCTGTTCCATTGGTGGGTGACATTAACCTCTTTTTGCCGTGAATGAACCTCTCCTCAGTCTGGGTGGCAGGGGCCTAACTTACTAAAAATCGACTGTTCTATTGGTGGGTGACATTAACCTCTTTTTGCCATGAACAAACCACTCCTCTGTCTGGGTGCCAGGGGCCTACATAAGTGACAATCATCTGTTCCATTGGTGGGTGACATGAAGCATGTTTTGCCGTAAATGACCTTTCCTCTGTCTGGGTGCAAGGGGACTACATTTCTGAATATCACCTGTTCCATTGGTGGTTGAGATTAACCCAGTTTTGCCAGTGATAAGCCCCTGCTGTCCATTGCTGGCAGGAAACCAAATTTAGCAAAAACGTCTGTTACTGATCATCTATTTATCCCCAGGACTCTGACTGTGATGAGGGGACATCCTCTGTGTCTGGAGGAAAGAAGCTTTGTACACGAACATAGAAAAGGATTCTTTACGGTAAGAGCAGTGAGACTATGGAACTCTCTGCCTGAGGAGGTGGTGATGGTGAGTACAATAAAGGAATTCAAGAGGATACTGGATGTATTTCTGGAGTGTAAATATATTACAGGTTATAGCTAGTAGAGATGGGTTGTTGATCCAGGGAGTTATTCTGATTGCCTGATTGGAGTCAGGAAGGAATTTTTTCCCCTTAAGTGGGGAAAATTGGCTTTTGCCTCACAGTTTTTTTTTTGCCTTACTCTGGATCAACTTGTAGGAAACAGGCCGAACTGGATGGATAAATGTCTTTTTTCAGTCTTATATACTATATTATGGTAAAATCGCCTGCTCCATTGGTGGGTACCATTAACCTCTTTTTGCCGTGAATCAACCTCTCCTCTGTTTGGGTGCCAGGGGCATACATTTCTGAAAATCACCTGTTCCATTGGTGGGTGACATGAAGCATGTTTTGCCGTAAATGACCTTTCCTCTGTCTGGGTGCAAGGGGACTACATTTCTGAATATCACCTGTTCCATTGGTGGTTGAGATTAACCCAGTTTTGCCAGTGATAAGCCCCTGCTGTGCATTGCTGGCAGGAAACCAAATTTAACAAAGACGTCTGTTACTGATTATCTATTTATCCCCAGGACTGTGACTGTGATGAGGGGACATCCTCTGTGTCTGGAGGAAAGAAGGTTTGTACACGAACATAGAAAAGGATTGTTCACGGTAAGAGCAGTGAGACTATGGAACTTTCTGCCTGAGGAGGTGGTGATGGTGAGTACAATAAAGGAATTCAAGAGGGGACTGGATGTATTTCTGGAGTGTAAAAATATTACAGGCTATAGCTAGTAGAGATGGGTTGTTGATTCAGGGAGTTATTCTGATTGCCTGATTGGAGTCAGGAAGGAATTTTTTCCCCTTAAGTGGGGAAAATTGGCTTTTGCCTCACAGTTTTTTTTTTTGCCTTACTCTGGATCAACTTGTAGGAAACAGGCCGAACTGGATGGATAAATGTCTTTTTTCGGTCTTATATACTATATTATGTTAAAATCACTTGCTCCATTGGTGGGTACCATTAACCTCTTTTTGCCGTGAATCAACATCTCCTCTGTTTGGGTGCCAGGGGCGTACATTTCTAAAAATCGCCTGTTCCATTGGTGGGTGATATTAACCTCTTTTTGCCATGAATGACCCTCTCCTCTGTCTGGGTGTAAGCAGCCTAACTTAATAAAAATCGCCTGTTCCATTGGTGGGTGACATTAACCTCTTATTGCCATGAATGAACCTCTCCTCTGTCTGGGTGCCCTGGGGCCTACATTAGTGACAATCGCCTGTTCCATTGGTGGGTGACATTAACCTCTTTTTGCCGTGTCTGAACCTCTCCTTTGTTTGGGTGCCAGGGGCGTACATTTCTGAAAATCACCTGTTCCATTGGTGGGTGACATTAACCTTTTTTTGCCGTGAATGAACCTCCCCTCTGGGTGCCAGGGGCGTACATTTCTGAAAATCGACTGTTCCATTGGTGGGTGCCATTAACCTCTTTTAGCTGTGAATGACCCTCTCCTCTGTCTGGGTGGAAGAGGTCTACTTAATGAAAATCGCCTGTTCCATTGGTGGATGACATTAACCTCTTTTTACCATGAATGAGCTTTCCTCTGTCTGGGTGCCAGGGACCTATATTTCTGAATATCACCTGCTCCATTGGTGGGTGAGATTAACTAAGTTTTGACAGTGATAAGCCCCTGCTGTGCATTGCTGGCAGGAAACCAAATTTTGTAAAAACGTCTAATACTGATCAAAAGATGCGTGACTACAAACGCACGCTGGTAGATGCGCTGCTGATGGCATTCCCACCTGACGCCTCCTAAACCTCCTACTCCACATCCACCTCCTCCTCCGAGTTGCCAATAATTAATGTTTAGAGTTGAGCGGACACCTGGATGTTCGGGTCCGAGAAGTTCAGACGACTTTCACGGAAATGTTCGGGTTCGTGATCCGAACTTGACCCTGAACCCAATCCCCACTGAAGTCAATGGGGACCCGAACTTTTGGGCACTAAAATGGCTGTAAAATATCCCTGGAAAGGGCTAGAGGGCTGCAAAAGGCAGCAAAATGTGAGTAAGTACCCTGCAAACAAATGTGGATAGGGAAATAACTTAACCCCTTAAGGACCCAGCCCTTTTTCCCCTTAAGGACCAGGCCATTTTTAGCAAATCTAAGATGTGTCACTATATGTAGTAATAACCTTAAAATGCTTTTACTGATCCAGGCCCTTCTGAGATTGTTTTCTTGTCACATATTTTACTTCATGACTGTGACTGACATGATTGAGTCAAAAAATTTCATTTTTATTTATTAAAAAATACCAAATTTCCCAAAAGAAATTCACATTTTCAAATTTCAATTTCTCTACTTTTATAATAGATAGTAATAACTCCAAAAATAGTTATGACTTTACATTCCCCATATGTCTACTTCATGTTTGGATGATTTTGGGAATGTTTTTTTATTTTTGGGGGACGTTACAAAGCTTAGAAGTTTAGAAGCAAATCTTGAATTCTTTCTGAAAATTTCCAAAACCCACTTTTTAAGGACCAGTTCAGGTCTGAAGTCTCATTGTGGGCTTACATAATAGAAACCACCCAAAATTACCCCATTTTAGAAACTACAACCCTCAAGGTATTCAAAACTGATTTTTGATAACTCTTGTGGAAAACCTAAAGGGTTAACAAAGTTTGTAAAATAAGTTTTCAATACCTTGAGGGGTGTAGTTTCTAAGATGGAGTCACTTTTATGGAGTTTCTACTCTAGGGGTGCATCGGGGGACTTCAAATGGGACATGGTGTCAAAAAACCAGTCCAGCAAAATCTGCCTTCCAAAAACCACATGGCGCTCCTTTCCCTCTACGCCCTGCCGTTTGGCCATACAGCAGTTTACGACCACATATGGGGTGTTTCTGCAAACTACAGAATCAGAGTAATAAATATTGAGTTTTGTTTGGCTGTTAACCCTTGCTTTGTTACTGGAAGAATGGATTACAATGGAAAACTTGAAAAAAAATAGCTGTTTTGGGACCGTTTTTATTTTTTGTTATTTACATTGTTGATCTGACAGGTTAGATTGTGTGCTATTTCTATAGAGCAGGTTGTTACGGATGCGAAAATACCAAATATGACTACGTTTTGGGGGGTTTTGTTTTAGTTTTACATGATAAAGCTTTAAAGCTTTCCTGGAAAAAAAAGTGTTTTTTAATGTCTACACATTCTGAAAGCCATATTTTTTTAGTTTATTTTTTGGGCGACTGTCATATGTAGGGGCTTATTTTTTGCAGAAGTAGATGACGGTTTGATTCGCACTATCTTGGGGTCCATATGACATTTTGGTCGCTTGCTATTACACTTTATGTGATGTACTGTGACAAAAATGGCTTTTGACACCGTATTTATATTATTATTTTTGCTGTGTTCACCTGAGCACACGTGTTAGGACATGTGTTATTTTTATAGAGAAGGTTGTTACGGACACGACGATACATATACTTTTTATTTATTTATTTAGGTTTTACACAATATCATTTTTGAAACCAAAAAAATCATGTTTTAATGTTTCCGTAGTCTGAGAGGCAATTTTTTTATTATTTTGGCGATTGTCCTATGTAGGGTATTTTTTGCGCGATGAGATTTGATTTGCACCCTTATTGAGTGCATATAACTTTTTGATCGCTTTCTATTACAGTTTTTGTAATGTGAGGTGACAAAAATGATTTTTTGACATAGTTTTTGTTTATTTATTTTTTACGGTATTTACCTGAGGGGTTAGATCATGTGATATTTTTATAGAGCATGTTTTTACGGATGCGCTGATACCTAATATGTATACTGTTTCTCTATTTATTTTACTTTAACAAAATAACAGCATTTTAGAAAAAAGAATAATGTTTTAGTGTCTCCCTAGTCTCCATAATCTGGGGCGATTCTGCTATGTAGGGGCTCATTTTTTGTGAGATGAGATGACGGTTTGATTGGTACTATTTTTGGAGGCATACGCCTTTTTGATCGCTTGGTATTACACTTTTTGTGATGTAAGATGACATAAAATGGCTTTTTTTACACTATTTTTTGTTTTTATTTTACGGTATTTACTTGAGGGGTTAGTCCATGTGATATTTTAATATAGCAGGTTTTTTAAGACGCGGCGATACCTAATATGTGTAGTGTATTTTATTTTTTTAATTTTTATTCAGTGATATGTGTTTTTTTATTTTCCCTTTTTTTTTCCTTTTTTTTTTTACATTTTTTTGACCCAGACCCACTTGGTTCTTGAAGATCCAGTGGGTCTGATGTCAGTATAATACAGTACACTATATAGTGTACTGTACTGTTTTTTGTACTTTACACTGTCTGGTCAGACTTCTGCCTTTAGCAGAAGTCTGATCAGAGTTACTATTACCATGGCCAGGCAGAACGCCTCTTAAGGCGTCCTGTTGCCATGGTGACCATCACCCGCTGCCAGAACAAAGCAGCAGGTGATGGGGAGGGAGGGGAGATCCCTCCCTCTGTGATCCCATCCTGTCGGGGGGCTGCAAAGGTAGAACCCCTTCCATACAGCAGATCCATAACCCCTGGAAAGGTTAAAATAAAATAAAATAAAATATAATAAAAGTTTTTACAAAATTTGGTTTCCTGCCAGCAATGCACATCTGTGGCTTATCACTGGCACAAATAGGTTAATGTCACCCACCAATGGAACAAGTGATATTCAGAAATGTTAGGTCCCTGGCACCGAGACAGAGGAGAGGTCAATGCTCGGCAAAACAGGCTTCATGTCACACACCAATGCAGCAGGTGATTATCAGAAATAGAGGCCCCTGGCACCCAGACAGAGGAGAGGTCATTGGACAGCAAAAAGAGGTTAATGTCCCTAACCAAAGCAACAGGCGATTATCTAAAATGTAGGCCCCTGGCACAGAGACAAAGGAGAGGGCAATGCACGGCAAAAGATGCTTCATGTCACCCAGCAATAGAACAGGCGATTTTCTGTAATTTAGGCCCCTGGCACCCATACAGAAGAGAGAGGTCACGCAACAGCAAAACAGGCATCATGTCACCCTGAAATGCAGCAGTCGATTATCATAAATGTAGGCCCCTGGCACCCAGACAGAGAAGAGGTCATTGGACGGCAAAAAAGGTTAATGTCACCAACCAAAGCAACAGGCGATTATCTGAAATGTAGGCCGCAGCCCCTCAGACAGAGGAGAGAGGTCAATGCACGCCAAAACAAGCTTTATGTCACCGACCAAAGCAACAGGCAATATTCAGTAATTTAGGCCGCAGGCACCCAGACAGATGATAGGTTCATTCAAATTGGGGAAGCCCCCGAAATAATGGTACAAATAAAAGAAGGATTCAATGAATAATTACACTGGAGTACAAGACTATATGGTTGAGGCGGTTATAAATGTCTATTCTGCACAAGGTACCGACAAGTCCTGTGGGATCCATGCCTGGTTCATTTTAATGAGCGTGAGCTTGTCAACGTTGGCTGTGGACAGGCGGCTGCATTTGTCTGTAATGACGCCCCTGCCGTGCTAAATACACGTTCAGACAATACACTGGCTGCAAGGCAGGCCAGCACCTCCAAGGCATAAAGGGCAAGCTCAGGCCATGTGGACAATTTGGAGACCCAGAAGTTAAATGGGGCAGACCCATCAGTCAGTACGTGGAGGCGTGTGCACATGTACTGTTCCATCATGTTGTTCAAATGCTGCCTCCTGCTAAGACGTTCAGAATCAGCTGGTGGTGCAGGTTGCTGTGGCGTGGTGACAAAACTTTTTCCACATGTCGGCCATGCTAACCCTGCCTTCTGAGGAGTGTTGGTGATCTCTTGCTCCTCCTCTGCCTTCACCTTGTGCTTCCACTTGTCCCCCGTGTCAGTTGGGAATGCCCTCAGGAGCACGTCTACCAGCGTGCGCTTGTACTCGCGCATCTTCATATCATGCTCCAGTGCGGGAATTATGGTGGGCACGTTGTCTTTGTCCAGGTGATCCAGCAGGGTGGCAACCCAGTAGTCAGCACAAGTTACAATGTGGGCAACTCTGCTGTCGTTGCGCAGGCACTGAAGCATGTAGTCGCTCATGTGTGACAGGCTGCCCAGAGGTAAGGATGAGCTGTCCTCTGTAGGTGGTGTATCATCTGTGTCCTCCGTATCCCCCCAGACATGCTCCAGTGATGGGCCTGAGCTGCGTTGGGTGCCACCCTGTAATGAACATGGTTCCACCTCCTCCTCTACCTCCTCGTCCGCCAGAACTGTGCCCAGGCTGGCCACATGTGTACCTGGCCTCTGCTGGTGCAGTACCCCACCCTCGGAGCCACTTCGTAATGACCGTCCTGAAAACCTGTGAAATGCTCCCTCTTCCTCCTCCTCCTCCGCCACATCCTCTTCCATCATCTACGTAATTGATTTTTCAAGGAGACATAGAAGTGGTATTGTCATCAGCACTGGCCATGTTGGTTGAGTACTCAAAAGACCACAACAAGGTACACAGGTCTCGCATGTAGGCCCAGTCACTGGTGGTGAAGTGGTGCTGATCCGCAGAGCGACTGACCTATGCGTGCTGCAGATGAAACTCCATTATCGCCTGCTGCTGCTCGCACAGTCTCTCCAGCATATACAAGGTGGAGTTCCACCTGGTGTGCACGTCGCATATGAGGCGGTGAGCGGGAAGGCTGAAGTTATTTTGCAGCGCAGACAGGTGAGCAGCAGCAGGGTGAGAACGCCAAAAGCGTGCACAGACAGACCGCACTTTCAGCAGCAGCTCTCACATGTCTGGGTAGTTTTTAAGAAACTTCTGCACCACCAGATTCAGCACATGCGCCAGGCAAGAGATGTGCGTCAAACCAGCTAGTCCCAGAGCTGTAACAAGATTTCGCCCATTATTGCACACCACCAGGCTGGGCTTGAGGCTCACTGGCAGCAACCACTCATCAGTCTGCTGTTCTATGCCCCCCTAAAGCTCCTGTGCGGTGTGGGGTTTGTCCCCCAAACACACGAGTTTTAAAATCACCTGCTGACGTTTACCCCGGGCTGTGCTGAAGTTAGGGGTGAGGTTCTTTCGATGACCGGATGTGGGGGTGGTAGAAGAGGAGGAGGATGCGGACTAGAAGGAAGAGGCAACAGGAGGCAAAGAACAATGCCCTGCGATCCTTAGTGGTGGAAGGAAATGCGCCAAACCGCTATCTGCCACGGGCCCAGCCGCCACTACGTTTACCCAGTGTGCAGTTAGGGAGATATAGCTGCCTTGGCCATGCTTACTGGTCCATGTATCTGTGGTTATGCGGACCTTGCCACAGATGGCGTTGTGCAGTGCACACTTGATTTTATCCTCCACTTGGTTGTGCAGGGAAGGGATGGCTCGCCTGGAAAAGTAGTGGCGGCTGTTTGAAACAGTCCGTCTCCACCAGACGGAATGACAGCATTTCAAAGGCCAGTAATTTTGAAATGCTGGAATTCAGGGCCAGGGCTCGAGGCTGGGTAGGTGGGTATTTCCTCTTTCTCTTTAATGTTTGGGAGATGGACAGCTGAACGCTGCCGTGTGACATGGTGGAGATGCTTGGTGATGGTGATGTATGTGGTGGTGTTGTGGGACATCCTCTGTTTGCTGGTCACCAGGTGCCACGGTGACGCCAGGGGTGGAGGGAGAGGCTGAGCCAGCAGCAGAAGAGGGAGCAGGAGGAGCCTGAGACAGTTCCTGTTTTTTAAGGTGTTTACTCCACTGCAGTTTGTGCTTTGCAAGTAGATGTCTAGTCATGCAGGTTGTGCTAAGGTTAAGAACGTTTATGCCTAGTTTCAGGCTCTGATGGTACAACGTGCAAACCATTCTTGTCTTGTCGTCAGGACATTGTGTGAAGATCTGCCATGCTAATGAACTCCTTGGAATAGGCCTTGGTGTGCTCGGTGCTTGGGTGCGGTGGGCATTAGCAGCCGTAATGTCTATGGAGCGGCCTCTGCGCTTTTGCACCCTGTTCCTTCTTTTGCTGTGCTGTTGCCTCTGTGCGACCACCGGCTCTTCCTCAGAACTGCACACGTCACTAGCACGACTTTCAGTCCAGTCTGGGTCTAGGATCTTATCATCCTCCACATCATCTTCCACCCATTCATGACCCCTGCCCTCCTCGTTGGTCTGCACATTGCAGAAAGTCACAGCAGTTGGCACCTGTGGTTCATCACCATCAGAGACGCGCTGAGGCGGTCTTCCCATGTCCTCATACTGCAACATAAGTGGTTTGGCATCAGTGCATTCAATGTCTTCCACTTCTGGGGCAGGGCTAGGTGGATGAACCCTGCCAACAGAAACATCAAAAAGCATGAGAGTTTGCTGCATGACTTGGAGCTCTGACTGCTTGGCTGATTTGCAAGGGGGTGATGTGAAAGACTGATGGGCATGGGCTGCAGGTGACAACTCTGAGCTTTCTGCAGAGGACTGGGTGGGAGACACCGTGAAGGAACTGGAGGCACTGTTAGCCACCCAATCTACTATCGCCTGTACATGTTCTGGCCTCACCATTCGTAGAGAGGCATTCAGGCCTACCAAATAATGCTGCAGATTCTGTCACCTACTCGCACCAGAGGAAGGTGTTTCACATGTACCTGTAGTTGGCGCTGAACGGCCACGTCTTCTCCCAGCAACAGGAGCTCCACCAACACCACCACAACCATGCCCACGTCCCTTATTTGATGTTCTCCTCAGTATTTGTGTTCACTCACCAAGCTGGAAGATTGGTTTCTCTCCGGTGTCAATTTAACTGCCAATAGTGAACAATTGAGTTCACTAAGGCAGTGCCCGTGTCATAAAAATGCTCTGTGGACCAAGAATAAAGTTTTTTGGGCCTAAAACACACTGATTCTAAATTCCATTGCAGAAATGTAAAATATGTATTTGTACACTGTATGCACAACTATTTGGTAAACCCCTAACAGTTTTTTTTTTTCCAGTGAAACACAGTACAGCACTATTTTCATGCTGAAATTTAAAAATGGTATTTGTACATTGTATGCACAAGTGGTTTGTGGACCAAGAACAAGGATTTTTGTAATAAAACACAGAAAATCAGTATTTCACTGCTTTTAATAAAATGTTGGTATTTCTATGGTTCATGCAAAAGTGGTTTGTGGACCCAGAACAAGGATTTTTGTCATAAAACACAGAAAAGCAGTATTTCACTGCTATTAATAAAACTTAGCTATTTCTACGGTTTCTGCTAAAGTGGTTTGTGGACTCAGAACAAGGATTTTTTTAATAAAACACAGAAAAACTGTATTTCACTGCTATTAATAAAACGTAGCTATTTCTACGGTTTAAGCAAAAGTGGTTTGTGGACGCAGAACAAGGATTTTTTCAATAAAGCACAGAAAAGCAGTATTTCAATGCTATTAATAAAATGTTGGTATTCCTATGCTGTATGCACAAGTGGTTTGTGGACCCAGAACAAGGATTTTTTTAAGAGAACATCGAGAAATGTTGGTATTTCTATGCTGTATGCACAACTACTTTGTGAAGCAAGAATATAGTTTTATTCCCACCCAAAAAAAATTTATTCACTATTTCACTGCAGAAATGTCAAATGTGTATTTGGGTGGTGTATTTGGAACTGCTTTGTGGAGCATGAATACTTCTATTTTTCCCAATAATACACTGAGGCTCAATTTCACAGCAGAAATATTAAATATGTATTTGTACGCTGTCTGCACAACTGTTTTGAACACTAGGAATACATTCTTTTTTTTTTTGCCAAAAATAAACTGATTCTCTATTTCACTGAAGAAATGTAAAATATGTATTTCGGCTGTGTTTTTAACACTGCTTGGTGGACCAGGAATACTTCTATTTTTCCCAAAAATACTCTGAGGCTCTATTTAACGGCAGAAATGTCAAATGTGTATTTGGGCTGTGTATTGAAAACTGTTTTGTGGACCAAGAATAAAGTTTTTTTCCCCTGCAACACACTGATGCACTATTTCCCTGCAGAAATATTAAATATTTATTTGTACGCTGTATCCACAACTGCTTTGTGAAGTAAGAATATTGCTTTTTTTCCCACAAAAAAAAAATTATTCACTATTTCACAGCAGAAATGTCAAATGTGTATTTGTGCGGTGTATTTCAAACTGCTTTGGGGACCAGGGTCATCGCTTTTTATCACAAAAATACTGCAAAAATTGAATATACGGTTTAGTGCATTGTATACACAAGTGCTCTGTGGCACCACAGGTCCCAGACTAAACACATGGACTATGTTACCCCTTAATTATGCCAAAGGTAATGTAGGGGACTTGAGCAGCTAAAAAAAAAGCATTTTCTCCTTCACTGAGCTACCAAAAATGATTAAGCTGATGTCCCTGCCAGGCTGGCAGACATGCAGTACACTGCAGTGGCTAAAATGGCCGCCGACCCCCACCTCTGTAACAGATTTAAAAAAATTCCTTGGCAGTGGCTGGGTAAAGAAATGTAGCATTGCAGAAACTCCCTCACTCTCTATTTGTTGTATCTTCTGGATTAAAGTACGAAAGGTTCTAAAGACTTCTGGCCTATCCTGTCCCTGATAGCATCGGCAGCAACCTCTTCCTAGGCTAACATCAGCAGACTGACGTGCGGCACTACGTGACTCCAGCTGGTAAAGATTAGTAGGCATGGCTGCGGTGGCTTCTTAGGGCAAAGAAGTAAAACGCTTGCTGATTGACTGCTTTGCAGCCCTTCAGAAAGCCGGAAGAATCGCCGAACAACGGACCCGAACCCGAACTTTTATGAAAATGTTCGGGTTCGCTCAACCCTAATAATGTTTTATTTTATTTTAAGTCATTTCCCTATTTACATTTGTTTGCAGGGCATTTACCTAAATTTTGCTGCCTTTTTTTAGCCCTCTAAGCCCTTTCCAGGGCTATTTTACAGCCATTTTAGTGCCCAAAAGTTTGAGTCCCCATTGACTTCAATGGGGTTCGGGTTCAGGGTCAATCTCGGATTAAGTTCGGATCCCGAACCCGAACTTTTTTGTAAAGTTCGGCCGAACTTGTCAAACCCGAACATCCAGGTGTCCGTTCAACTCTAGTCACCTAATTTACCCAATCTAGCTTTAACCACCTTCCGACAGCCTAATGCAGGGATGCGTCCTGCGCGAGGCCGGGATGTTCCTCCTTGACGCTTCGGCGCGTCATCTCGCGAGACGCGAGATGACGCGCTGATGCCGCCCCTGCATGCGCAGTGCACGGCGATAAAAGTTTTAGAAGGAGTCGGTCATCAGCCTGCCAGCCAATGATCAGCGCTGGCAGGCTGATGACTTTTAAAAAATTTCATGAAAAGCCATCTAACACATTATATTTATAAATATAATGTGTTAAATGGCTTCTGTGCTCTCTGCTGGGTCCTTTTCGTCGTTTGGTCCCAGCAGAGAGCACATGTGACAGTGAGTACACCAAGCACTACACATTAGCTTTAGATCACCCCCCCCATCACCCCAATTAACCCCTGGATCACCCCTGTCAATCACTAGTGAAAGGGAAAAAAGTGATCAGTGTAAACTGTCACTTTCTTTTCACTAGTATTGACTGTTAGGTTTAGTTTAGTTTTTAGGCCCCTTTAGGTAGTCAGTTAGCGCCCACTGCACCACATTCGCTGAATAGCGTAGCGTTAATCAGCATTGGTACTGTATAGTATCTGTAAGTGATCAGAACTGATCACAGTCAGATCTATAATAGTATTAGTGTCACCTTAGTCACCCTCCACCCAAAACGCAGTGTTTGCCCGATCAGGTCTTATGGGTCGCCCACATGTGCGTTCACCCACACCTGCCCTGCCGCAGTGACCCAAGCACTGAGGCAAAAAAAAAATCAGTTTTGATATTTTTTATCAATCGCAGTGGCTTCCTGTACTTCGCTAGCCTCCGATTTGTAAGACAGGCTTGCTTTTTTTCTTGAGTAGTCTCAGGGAATACCCCCTAAATTTAGTTGTCCAAATGGCAAGGCAGGGGTATTCTTCTAAGGAGGCCTACAGGCTTCTGACCCAGTCGGATAAGGAATGGGAACCCTCATCTGACGAATCCAGCGGATCAGAATACGAACCTGTAGAAAGCAGTGGCAGTCTGATACAAAGTTGGGACGATGAGGTTGAGGTCCCTGATACCACCAGGCGTACCCGGTCCCGTGTTGCTAGACCACAGGTTGCGCAGGATCCGCTTCAAGGGCAGCAGAGTGGGGCTGGCGCTGTCAGATTACATGGTGAGGCATACACCAGCAGCGCAGCCCATCCTGGACCTAGTACCAGCACTGCCGTAGAACATGGTGAAGTGGCGAGCACCAGAAGGGCAGTTAAAGCTGGTACGATGGCACGTGCAGTAGTTCCTCCGTCGCATCCACCGCACAGACAGGACCATAGAACCTCTAGAGTCCCTGAGGTGCTGGCAAAACCTGATTGGCAGCCCCCATCTTCAGCCGCACCAGTAGTTCCCCATTTCACCACCCAGTCAGGAGTTCGGGTTGAGACAGCTCAGATCGGATCGGCACTGGGGTTTTTTGAGCTGTTCTTCACTGCGGAGCTCTTTGACCTAGTCGTGGCAGAAACAAACCGGTATGCCACTCAATTTATAACCGCCAACCCGGGAAGCTTTTATGCCCAGTCTTTCCGGTGGAAACCCGTCCAAGTTTCCGAAATTAAAACTTTTCTGGGCCTTCTCCTCAACATGGGCCTGACAAAAAAGCATGAATTGCGGTCATATTGGTCCACGAACCCAATTCATCACATGCCTATGTACTCTGCTGCCATGTCCAGGACATGATTTGAGACCATCCTGCGTTTCCTGCACTTTAGTGACAACAGCACCTCTCATCCCAGAGGCCACCCAGCTTTTGACCAGCTCCAAAAAATTCGCCCCCTCATAGACTACTTTAACACCAAATTTGCAGATTTGTATACCCCTGAGCAAAACATCTGCATAGATGAGTCCCTAATACATTTTACCGGGCGCCTTGGCTTCAAACAATACATCCCAAGCAAGTACGCCCCTCTCGGTCCACGACTATAATTTGCTCATGGGAGGGATGGACTTCAATGACCAGATGTTGGCTCCTTATTTACTCTCCCGCAGGACCAGAGACTGGTATAAGAAGGTGTCTGTATACCTAATTCAATTGGCTATGTACAATAGTTTTATTCTCTACAGTAAGGCTGGGAGAACAGGATCCTTCCTCAAATTTCAGGAAGAGATCATCGAGAACCTCCTGTATCCAGGAGGTTCCGTGGCCCCAACCACCAGTGTAGTGAGCCGTCTACACGAGCGACATTTCCCCAGTGTTGTTGCTGGTACCTCAAACCAATCACCACCCCGAAAAAGATGTTGTGTCTGTAGCAGGAGTGGAATAAGGCGAGACACCCGCTATTTCTGTCCTGACTGCCCTGACCACCCTGCCCTATGCTTAGGGGAGTGTTTCCGGAAGTACCACACTCAGGTACACTTAGGGACGTAGGGACCGCAGGACACAGGCAGAGTTAACACAAGGGTCTCTCAGGATACTAGGTTTTGAGAGACCCTAACACACAGGGGTGCTAGTGTGCTACTGCAGATATGTGAAACAGTAGAAACCTCTCCTTTCACTTGGGATAAAGTGCATAATGTACTTCGCACCATCTCTGTGCGATTTACACTTTACACATTGTCCCATGGGAAAGGAGAGGTTTCTGCTAGGAAAGTAAAGAGTGAAAAGTAAAAAAAAAAAAAAATTAAACAGGTGGCAAGAAAAAGAAATTGTGAGTTAGTTTAGGTTTTAAAAGTTTTTTGACGCTTAGGTTTTATAAAGTTAGTTACTTTCAAATTTATGAGCCTGCTGTTTGTTTTTTCTTCTTTTTTTTTTTTTTTACTAACCACCCTTTACTTTCCAGCTGGACCAACCGACGAAAACACTGTGCATTCTGAGAGAAGCATTGCGCTGCTGGCAGATTACATGTGAAGTTGATGTATGCGGCGCTGCTGGACGAGATTTCTTTTCCGCAGTACAGGTACGTTTGCCCAGGCATATGAGCTGAGGAGAGGTGTTGGAGTTCATATGCTTTGGCAAACACTTTGTATCAAAAATCTGGCAAAGATGTCTTCCTCCACAATTATTGATTAATCGATGTGAATGGAGAAATCACGTTTGCTAGGACATGGGAGCTGAAATGGGTATGGATGTTAGGGCTTAGCCCCTATGTCCTGGCAATCGTCAGGCCCCTCTTTTTTTTTTCTTGCATATTTTTGGGCAGAGATTTTTTCATCCACATTGATCGATGCGAATGAAGAAATCTGTGCTGTTCATTTTTTCTTTCAGCCCAGAGGCTGAATTCCAGACTTCTTCTCACCCTTTAGAGACCCCTAAAATGCCAGGGCAGTATAAATACCCCACAAATGACCCCATTTTAGAAAGAAGACACCCCAAGGTATTCCGTGAGGGGAATCATCTTCTATGAACTCGCCATGCCCCTCGGGAATACCTTGGGTGTATTTTTTCTAAAATGGAGTCACTTGTGGGGTATTTATACTACCCTGGCATTTTAGGGACCCCTAAGGCGTTAGAAGTAGTTTGGAATCCAAATGCGCAAAAATGCCCTGTGAAATCCTAAAGGTAGTCCTTGGAATTAGGGCCCCTTTGCGCATCTTGGCTGCAAAAAAGTGTCACTTATGTGGTATCGCTGTACTCAGGAGAAGTAGGGCATTGTGTTTTGGGGTGTATTTTTACATATACCCATGCTGGATGAGAGAAATATCTCTGTAAATTGACAACTTTGTATAAAAAATGGAAAAAGTTGTCATTTACAGAGATATTTTTCACACACAGTATGGGTATATGTAAAAATACACCACAAAACACATTGCCCTACTTCTCCAGAGTACAGCGATACCACATGAGTGACGCTTTTTTGCAGCCAAGATGCGCAAAGGGGCCCAAATTCCAATGAGTACCTTTAGGATTTCACAGGGCACTTTTACGCATTTGGATTCAAAACTACTTCTCACGCTTTAGGGGCCCCTAAAATGCCAGGGCAGTATAAATACCCCACAAGTAACCCTATTTTAGAAAGAAGACACCACAAGGTATTCCGTGAGGGGTATGGTGAGTTCATGTAAAATTTTATTTTTTGTCACAAGTTAGTGGAATATGAAACTTTGTAAGAAAAAAAATAAAATATCCATTTCCGCTAACTTGTGACAAAAAATAAAAACTTCCATGAACTCACTATGCCCATCAGCTAATGCCTTAGGGTGTCTACTTTCGGAAATTGGGTCATTTGGGGGGTGTTTCTACTGTCTGGGCATCGTAGTAGCTCAGGAAACATGACAGGTGCTCAGAAAGTCAAAGTGCGGAAATTCACTTTTTTGCACCATAGTTTGTAAACACAATAACTTTTACCCAAACCAATAAATATACACTTATTGCATTTTTTTGAATCAAAGACATGTAGAACAATAAATTTAGAGAAAAATGTATATAGAAATGTAGTGTTATTTGAAAATTTTTACAACAGAGAACGAAAAATTTCATTTTTTTGCGAACATTTCGTAAATTTTTTATTAATTTAAAAAAAAGTAAAAATGTCAGTAGCAATGAAATACCACCAAATGAAAGCTCTATTAGTGAGAAGAAAAGGAGGTAAAATTCATTTGGGTGGTAAGTTGTATGACCGAACAATAAACCGTGAAAGTAGTGTAGTGCAGAATTATAAAAAGTGTTCTGGTCATTAAGGGTGTTTCACCTAGGGGGCTGAGGTGGTTAAACTGTGAAATATTGCCAAAGGCAAACATATGCTCTAACATATATATCAATATGCTGGTGTAGCAATGTGTATAAATTAGTGTTGGGCCTAAATATTCGAATCGCAAATTTTAATTGCAAATATCGCAACTTTGAGAATTGGGGAAGATTTAGAATATAGTACTATATGTTCGAATTCGAGAATATTGTAGATTTTTTTTTCCTCTTAACTCGTGATCCCTCCCTTCTTCTTGCTTGTGGGCCACTGAGAAGGTTGCAATGTCTTTGTCGAGCTTAGCAACATCCCTAGCAACCAAAAGGAAAGTTGCCTACCCCTTACTATATAAGAACCTTCCCAGCAGCCATTTTCTGTTTTCATTTGCTGTGCTCTGTGCTTTGCTGTCACATTATATTAGATAGTTAGCTAGTTAGTTAGTTAGTTAGTTAGGTTATATATATATATAATACAGATAGTTAGTGGGAGATAGTGTAGGTTAGATTGTGATATAGTGTAGCTGATACTTAGTGCACCAATCACTAATATGTAGTCAGACCTGCTAAACTGTGAAGTTGCACGTATTGTGCAAAAATATGCACATCATTAATTGACGATTTGCGCAATCGAGAATATATCAGAGCACTCTATCTGCATATAAAGCTATTGTAATGTTCTGCCATGCCAACCATTTTCACCAGTCTCAGGAAACTTCTAGCAGCTTGAAAAATGTAGCAATAGTGACCCACACCTGTATTGCAGTTACATTGCCGGTTTTCACAATCAAGAAAATAATCTCGAATTTGCAAATTTATGATGAATATTCTCTCAAATATTTGCAAAATATTGCAAATTTGAATACTGCCCATGCCGCTCATCACTAGTACAAAATACAATGCAACAGCTTTCTGCGGACTAAATAAAGCAAAAAACAGTGTTCTAATGCAAATGCTATACTTATTTTGTAAATTAGAGATGCTTGGCAAATCCATTTTGTACAAAATTAACTGAGCCCATCTGCCACACGTCAAGGCGATCTCTGTAAGATGGGTTCTAAAACGAAGTTAACCTGTTACGTGCCATGACAGCTAACATGAAATTCAGGAAGTGTAGGATGGACATTCGTGCAATAGCTAATGTCGCTGAACAAAAGAAGCATAGCTATATAGACATAGTAATTTGCCATGAAGCATTCTAAAACTTCACTTTGCAGGCACAAACAGGCTTGAAGGTAAGGAAGCATACCCACTATTAAGTCTTGTTTATTCAGCTTATGGTCATACTTTAGAAGATCTTAAATCATAAAACTCTACATGAAATTATGATATGCAGTTCAGTAACACAACAGATGGTCCACTGCTGTATGTCATCACTAATTCATAGAAAATTCTGGCTTTGACTTCTATATAAAGGGTTTGGATCCATTTATTGGTTTTAATGCCAAGACATTTTACAATGTCAGTTAAGAGATTCTGGTGGTATCAATGAAGCTGACATCCAGTTATTATGGTGGAGTCTCCAGAATCACAAGTTGCTCTCTAATTCAGTAAGTATCACTTATTAAATTGTCATTATATAGCTACTCAAGGAACAATAGCTGATAAGAAAGTGTTAGTGTAAACTTACAAAAGGAAGTTATGTTGATTTATGTCATCTTCAAGGCCATCCCCAGTGTTTATAATGATTTGTGACCATGCTAAAACTGCTCAGAAACAGTGAACTGTCGAATTTCTGAAGGAATTAATATTCCCACTGTACACATAAACCGAGCCATAATTCTATGAAGAGCTCCCAGTATAGCCACAATAAAGACAAATGAGGGTGTGCAGTGTTGTGGGGAGATAAAGGGAATTGCTGAGTTATTGCTGCTAGTGATGTGAAGTCCAAACACGAACAAAACCATTGAGAATAAACATAGCACAATAAATTCATTAATTGTGACATTTTATATACTTCAAACATGTCTTTTTACTGCAAAAAACTAAAAGTGACATGATTTCTTATGTGTAGTACTTAAGCTTCTGCGTGACTGTTGCAGATATATGTTTATTCCTTAGTCTAATGCCGCTATTGGTGATTTTTTTTTATATCGTTGGTGGTAATTGGAAAATATATCATAGTCAGACCTGAAATACACTTATAGTTCAAAATAACAACCAGTAAAATCCTAACTTACACAGTATGACAAAATCGGAATTTTATTAAGAAGTCAGAAGTGGTGCACATGGGTGTAATCATGTAGCATGAGCTGCTAGTAAATCCCTCCTCTGCTTATATAATCTTATGGATGCCTTTGCAATATACAGTGCATTCGGAAAATCTTCAGATTCGGACCCTTTCAAAATTGCATATTTATTAAAAAGGAAAAACTAAAATTTTACATGGACATAAGTATTCAGCCCCTTTGCTATGACACTTGAAATTTTGCTTTGAGGCCTCCAATTTCTTTAATCTGTAAGATGTTTATACACCTTGTCTGGAGTCTACCACTGGTAAATTCAGTTGATTGGACATAATTTGGAAATACACCCCCTGTCTATATAAGTTCTCACTGCTGACAATGCATATCAAAACAAAAACCAAGCCATGAGGAGGAAAGAACTGCCATTAGAGCTCAGAGACATGTGGAGGCTCCGATCAGTACAAAAAAAATCTGCCTCACTAAAAGTTCCCAAAAGCACAGTGCCCTCTATAGTTCTTAAATGGAAGAAGTTTGAAACAACCAGGATTCTTCCTAAAGCTGGCCGCCCTACCATACTTAGTAATTGAGGGAAAAGGGCCTCGGTAAAAGAGGTGACCAAGAACCCAAAGGTCACTCTGGCTGAGCTCCAACGATCCTGTGTGCAGATGCAAGAAACTTCTAGAAGTTCAACAATCACTGTAGAATTTATCCAACCTGGGCTTCATGACAAACCGACGAGAAAGAAGCCTCTGCTCAGTAAAAAACAAAATAAAAAAAAGCATGGAAGTTTGCTAAAAAATGCACCTAAAGAACTATTGGTCTGTGAAAAACAGGATTCTCTGGTCTGATGAAACCAAGATTGAACTTTTTTGTCTTCAATTCTAAGCATCATGTTCAGATGGAACCAGGCACTCTCCATTACCATCTCTTAAGTGAAGCATGGTGGTGGCCGCATCATGCTGTGGGGGTGTTGTTTAGTGGCCTGGACAGGGAGACTGGTCAGAGTTGGGGGGAAAGCAAAATGAAACAAAATACAAAGATATTCTTAATAAATACTGATACAGTGTGCTCTGGACCTCAGACTGGGATAAAGATTTACTTTCCACCAAGACAAGGACCCTAAGCACACAGCCAAGACAACACAGGAGTGGCTTAGGGACAACTCTGTGAATGTTCTTGAGTGACCCAGCCAGAGCCCGACTTGAACCCAATCAAACATGGAGAGATCTGAAAATAGCTGTCCACTGACGGTCCCCATCCAACCTGACAGAGTTCAAGAGACTCTGCAGAGAAGAATGGCAAAAAATCTACAAATCCAGGTGTGCAAAACTTGTGACATCATACCCAAGAAGACTGGAGGCTGTATTGGCTGCCAAAGGTGCTTCAACTAAGTACTGAGGAAAGGGTCTAAATACTTACAATGCAATATTTTAGTTTTTCCTTTCTAATAAATTTACAAAGATTTTGAACATTATGGAAGTCATTTACTATAAGATATACACCAGCTTTTTGGTTATTTGCGCCACCATCTGCAACTTTTCCCCACTCACACCAGGTCTAAAAAAAGGGGTGTGGTGTGGGTGAGGAAGGGGACAGGTCAGCAGGCCCGTTTCACTTTATCATCTTCTACTCCTGTTTTAGGAATAGAAAATGGTCTAAATTTAACCTAGCAAGGAAGATGGCTTACATTTAGAACAGCAGTAGATGTAAGACCGGCATCTAAAACGTGATTCTCAGCTTTAAAATAGTAGGATTTTTAAATTAGGACTAATTAGAAAGTTGCTTGATTTTCTATTTAGGAAGTATATAATTAATAAAAACATCCAGTGCAAAGATGTTCATAGCCTTTGTTTTTATAAAACCTATATTCCTCTGTTTTTCATCTATGAAAAGTATGTAGCTAAACAGTCAATAGTTTATCAATTTCAAGCTATTTTTTGCCATGGTATGCTGATCTACAAAATGCATAATGGAAATCAAAAACTCGAACAATTACTCATGTCACAGCAATCTAATATGGATAAAATAACTATATCAGTTTTGCTAGAACTGTATACATGGTTTTATAATTCTACACTGGTATGGGGATTTGTGATATACATTCAGTATATGTTATATGATCACAGTTGCAGAAATGTGATGCTTCAGAACAAATGCTTTGTCATTTCCTGTTTTTCTCACATTGTAATATAGAATTTCTATGCCCCATTTTCTAAGTAGGATTTTATGTATTTATTTATTTATTTATTTATTTTGTTTGAGGAGAAAACTATCATTTCTGAGGTAGGTGGATGAGCCTGATTGTTTGTTGTAAAAGTATATATCTTAGATATAGTATATGAATCTTATTATTACATTCTGACTCAATAGTGACTCATTCCAGTTTAGAAGAGGGTAAAAACTGTTATCATTTTTTAAATTTAATAAATGCTTTTATTTCACTACAGATTAATCTACTATGATATTGTCAGTGTAGCAAAATAGAACTGTTATTTTAACGGTTTGGGTTTTTTATACTGTGATACAATAGGTAACCATTGTGCTACTCCAAGCAAGGACCCTGGTAAAACAAAAGGCAATTTTTAGTATCGCTTCTGAACACCTAAAATATAAAAAAATACCACCAGAGTTGCAGTCATCCACATGTTTTCCCTGCGGTAGCTGCTACGGGGAAAATGCAAACAAGGGAAAAGACTGCAGCACTCCATGTCTCTTGTCCAGTGATGGCTTATTCACCAGGTAATGTGTGACATTTTGACTATGTCTAGTCTTTTTCAATCAATAAACAAATATGTGCCCATTACATATTTATATCCCCAGCCCATCAGATCATGTGACAATTAAGTATACAATTTATGTAGGAATAAACAGCATAATATGATCATTACAAAGGTATAAATGTACTAATAAGTTGTATAATTGACACTTACTCATGAGCTGGGATCAAAGGGTCAGGAGATGGAAAAAAGTTAGGTGATGAAAGTTAGGCATGTTGGCTGCTGGCATTACAGTGATTGGCTGGCTGGAACCCGTCATCGGGTTATGTATAGCACCTGATGACGGATGTTCGGCTCAGATGTAGACAGGGAGAGCAGAGCATAGGGAGGGAAAGACAGTGTAAGGAGAGATTTTGACAGTTTTTATTCAGAGAAAGCTTTTCCAAGACCCAAAAGTCCTTTTAAGGACTACTATGTGTGTGTATTTTAGAGCAGCAATCTAGTTACCTCTTGCAGTCTCAGGGACAGTGCTTCGGAAGGGACAGATAGTGCAGGGAAAGACTGTTGTTTTTAAGACTGCTGTTTTTACTACCAAAAGCTTTTCAACGACCTGAAAGTCCTTTTAAGGACTACTGTGTGTGTTTGACAGCAGCATGATATTTTTATTTTATACCTATTAGTGACATATACTGTAATTCATCCGCAAACTGTGTCCTTAATAATGTGGGCCACATCTAGTGTCCATAATCTGTGGTGTTCTGTAACCAATACTGTAGAACATCTGCAAACAGTGTCTGTATTACAAATTCAAATAATATGGGCCACATCTAGTGTCCATAATCTGTGGTGTTCTTTAACCAATACTGTAGAACATCTGCAAACAGTGTCTGTATTTCAAGTTCCAATAATCTGGGCCACATCTAGTGTCCATAATCTGTGGTGTTATGTTACTAATACTGTAGAACATCTGTAAACAGTGTCTGTATTACAAATTCCAATAATCTGGGCAACATCTAGTGTCTATAATCTGTGGTGTTCTGTAACCAATACTGTAGAACATCTGCAAACAGTGTCTGTATTACAAATTCCAATAATCTGGGCCACATCTAGTGTCCATAATCTGAGGAGTTCTTTAACCCCTTTAGGACACATGACGTACCGGTTGGGCATGTTTCCCGAGTCCTTAAGGACACATGACGTACCGGTACGTCATGAGTTGTTCCGATCACTGCTGCTCAGCTGGCAGTGATCGGAACAAGGTACCTGCTGAAATCATTTAGCAGGTACCTTGTTACAATGCCCAGGGGGGTCCTGTGACCCCGCCATATGGGTGATCGCTGCAAACCGCAGGTCAATTCAGACCTGCGGTTTGCAGCGCTTTGTGCGATCTCTGATCCCCGCGGTCTGTGACCGTGGGGATCAGAGAGTTAATGCCCCCAAATTCTTGATCTTTAATTCCCCTGCAGCCCCCAATCATATTTTGGCTGCGGGGGTGCAGGGGGGTGGTTGCGGGTGGCCGGAGGCGGTGCGGGAGGCGGGCGGTGCGGCGGGCGGGATCGCGATTGCGATCCCCTGCCCGCCTCCTCTGTAATGTATCCCTGGTGTCTAGTGGGTCTATCAGAGTGTCAGCACATTGCTGACACTCTGATAGAAATGGCTGGCATCTGTGCTTGATCAGATGCCAGCCGTTTAACCCCTTCTATACCGTGGTCCGTATGGACCCCGGTATGGAACGGTTAACAGGGAGGGAGCTCCCTCCCTCTCCCATCGGGGGGCTGCTGTGCCTTTGCAGCCCCCCAACAGGATGGGATCACAGAGGGAGGGGGCTACACTCCCTCACCATCCATCACCCGCTGCTTTCTGATGGCTGCGGGTGATGGTTGCCATGGAGACAGGACGCTTTCAGAAGCGTCCTGCTCTCCATGGTGCTGAAAGTCTGAATAGACCTGCTAAAGGTCTATTCAGACTTTGTAAAGTACAAAATACAGCACAGTGCACTATATAGTGTACTGTACTGTATTATACAGACACCAGATCCACTGGATCTTTCAGAACCAAGTGGGTCTGGGTCCCAAAAAAAATGTACAAAAGTGAAAAAAAGTAAAAATGAAAAAAACACATATCACTGAATAAAAAATAAAATAAAAAATACACTACACATATTATGTATCGCCGCGTCCGTAAAAACCTGCTCTATAAAAATATCACATGACTGAACTCCTCAGGTGAACGCCATAAAAAAAAAAAAATGGTGTAAATAAGCCATTTTTTGGCACCTTACATCACTAAAAGTGTAATACAAAGCGATCAAAAAGGTGTTTGCCTCCCAAAATAGTACCAATCAAACCGCCATCTCATCCTGCAAAAAATGAGCCCCTACCTAAAACAATTGGCCAAAAAATAAAAAAAACTATGCCTCTCAGACTAAAACATGATTTTTTTTGTTTTTAGTGTTAAATGTAAAAAAATAAATAAAAAGTAGACATATTGGGTATCTCCACGTCCGTAAGAATCTTCTCTATAAAAATATCACATGACCTAACCCCTCAAGTAAACACTGTAAAAAAAATGAATAAAAACTTTGTCAAAAAGCAATTTTTTTGCTACCTTACATCACAAAAAGTGTAATAGCAAGCGATCAAAAAGTCATATGACCCCCCAAATAGTGCCAATCTAACCGTCACCTCATCCCTCAAAAATGATACCCAACCTGAGACAATTGACTAAAAACTGAAAAATATATGGCTCTCAGACTATGGAGATACTAAAACATGTTTTTTTTTATTCAAAAAGGATATTATTGTGTAAAACCAAAATAAATAAAAAAAAGGTATACATATTTTGTATCGCCGCGTCCGTAAGGACCTGCTCTATAAAAATATAACATGACCTAACCCCTCAGATGAACGCTGTAAACATAAAAAATAAAAACGTTGTCAAACAAGCCATTTTTTTGTCACCTTACATCACAATAAGTGTAATAGTAAGCGATCAAAAAGTCATATGCACCCCAAGATAGTACCATTCGAACCGCCATCTCATCCCGCAAAAAATGAGCCCATACATAGGACAATCGCTCAAAAAAAAAAAAAAATATGGCTCTCAAACTATGGAGACACTAAAACATGATTTTTTTTTGTTTTAAAAAATGATATTATTGTGCAAAACTTATATAAATAAATAAAAAGTATACATATTATGTATCGCCGCGTCCGTCACAACCTGATCTATAAAAAAAACACATGACCTAACCCCTCAGCTGAACACAGCAAAAAAAAAAAATACGGTGTCAAAAGCCATTTTTGTCACCTTACATCACAAAAAGTGTAATAGCAAGCGACCAAAATGTCATATGCACCCCAAGATAGTGCCAATCAAACCGCCATCTCATCCCGCAAAAAATGAGCCCCTACATAAGACAGTCGCCCAAAAAAATAAAATAAAACTATGGCTTTCAGAATGTGGAGACACTAAAAAATATTTTTTTTCAAAAATGCTTTATTATGTAAAACTGAAACAAAAAACCACAAAAAGTAGTCTACACCTTGGAGGTGCTGGCCTGTCCTGCCGCCAGCATTTTGTCTAAGCGTGTATTTAGTGCTGCTGGTGGCATTATAACAGATAAGCGTATCTGCTTGTCCACTGGCAATGCTGCCAGGTTGACTCAGATAAAAATTAACAAGGCCTGGATTGCCCCTGACTTCTCAACTCCACCAGAGGAGAGCTGAGCTGATGATAAACATAAAGGCAATTTCAATCTATTATTTATAATGTACTCAATCTACTGTAGTGTATTCCCATGCACCTTTTCCACCACAAAAAAGAGTATATGGTTGAATCTTGTTTTCTCCCCCTCCTCTTCCTCATCCAGATTGTATATATTCGCTCCACTCTAATATTTTTATAGGGTTAGCTCAACTGCAGACCCTTAACTCAATTTTTTTTATAGGGTCAGCTGAACAGCATGCACTCGCATATAATGTTTTAGAACGTCAGCTGTATAGCATGCACTCGCATAAAATGTTTTATAGCAGGGATGCTCAACCTGCGGCCCTCCAGCTGTTGTAAAACTATAACTCCCACAATGCCCTTCTGTAGAATGATAGCTGTAGGCTGTCAGGGAATAATAAGGATTGTAGTTTTGCAACAGCTGGAGGGCCGCGGGTTGAACATGCTTGTTTTAGAGCATTATTTGAACAGCATGCACTCGCATATAATGTTTGAGAGCGTCAGCTGTACAGCATGCACTCACATATAATGTTTTAGAGCATCAGCTCACCTGCAGGCACTGGCATATAATGTTTTAGAGGGTCAGCTCACCTGCAGGCACTCGCAAATAATGTTTTAGAGTATCAGCTGAAAAGCATGCACTCGCATGTAATGTTTTAGATCGTCAGCTCACCTGCAGCCACTCACATATAATGTTTTAGAGCATCAGATGAACAGCATTCACTCGCATGTAATGTTTTAGAGCGTCAGCTCACCTGCAGGCATTCGCATATAATGTTTTAGAGGGTCAGCTCACCTGCAGGCACTCGCAAATAATGTTTTAGAGCGTCAGCTCACCAGCAGGCACTCACATATAATGTTTTAGAGGGTCAGCTCACCTGCAGGCACTCGCAAATAATGTTTTAGAGCGTCAGCACACCAGCAGGCACTCACATATAATGTTTTAGAGCATCAGCTGAACAGTATGAACTTGCATGTAATGTTTTAGAGCGTCAGCTCACCTGCAGGCACTCACATATAATGTTTTAGAGCGTTAGCTCACCAGCAGGCATTCACATATAATGTTTTAGAGGGTCAGCTCACCTGCAGGCACTCGCAAATAATGTTTTAGAGCGTCAGCTCACCAGCAGACACTCACATATTATGTTTTAGCGGGTCAGCTCACCTGCAGGCACTCGCAAATAATGTTTTAGAGCGTCAGCTCACCAGCAGGCACTCACATATAATGTTTTAGAGCATCAGCTGAACAGTATTAACTTGCATGTAATGTTTTAGAGCGTCAGCTCACCTGCAGGCACTCACATATAATGTTTTAGAGCGTTAGCTCATCTGCAGGCCCTCGCAATTCATGTTTTTTAGGGTCAGCTCACCAGCAGGCACTCGCATATACTGTTTTAGAGCGTCAGCTCACCAGCAGGCCCTCGCCCCTAATTTTTTAGAGGGTCAGCTCAGCAGCATGCCCTCGTCCCTAATGTTTTAAAGGGTCACCAGCAGGCCCTTGCTCCAAATGTTTTTGAGGGTCACCAGCAGGCCACCAATCATAATTTTTCAAGGGTGTGTATGATGCCCTCCTCTATGTGTAATAAAGAGTGTATAGGAGTGCCGGTTCCTTGACATTTTTGGCAGCCCTTTCACTTAGTGCATAGGCTTTATGAGTGTAGGAGTCCTACTACCTGAACAATTGTACCACAATGTAAATAAGGCCCTCCTTTATGTGATATACAGGCTGTTTCGGAGTGCCTCTTGCTTGTAATTTTTGGCAACACTTGGACTTTATATACAAATGAATATACAGGAATGAATGTTTCCTAACAATTTTTCCTGTGAAATAGATTTTTTTTTTTCGGGTTGTGTGTATTGTTGTCAGTCTGTAAAAGTGGCGTACAACTCGGACAACATGGTTCCCAGCAGTGACCTGGGAGTCCAAGATGCATCCAGACATCATCCCCATGATGTTCCCGATCCATTTTGGTGGTGTTTCTGTCACTTTCTGACCTTTTTCAATGGACCAGGCACCCTCCCCTCTTCAGAGCAGGGGGTGCCTGGTTGTCTCCCATTGACTTTCATTATACTTGGGTGCTCGGCCGAATATAGCAATGTGTTTGGGCCGAACACCCGAAAAATCATCTTTTCCATTAGTGGGTGACATGAAACCATTTTTGCCGTTTACAAAACCCTGCTCTGCATAGGTGACAGGGACCTACGTTTCTAAAAATTGTCTGTTACATTCTTGGGTGACATTTTACCATTTTTGCCGTATACAAACCCCTGCTCTGCATAGGTGACAGGGACCTAAATTTCTAAAAATCATCTGCTGATGGCCTTCCCACCTAACACAGGGTCTCAGTGGAAGCAAGGCGAAGGCTGAGGAGAAGTAAGAGGTCGCCAACGCAGCTGGGGCACCGCCAGCACCTCAGAAGGCAGAGTTAGCATGGCTGAAATGTGGGAAAGCTTTGTCAGCACGCCACAACAACCAGCACCACTATCTTATATGGAACATCTTAGCAGGGGGCAGCATTTCAGCAACATGGTGTAACAGTACATGTGCAGATGCCTACACGTACTGACTGATAGGTCTGCACCCTTTAACTTCTGGGTCTCCAAATTGGGCACATGGCCTGAGCTTGCCCTTTACGCCGTGGAGGTGCTGGTCTGCCCTGCAACCAGTGTATTGTCTGAACGTGTGTTTAGCATGGCAGGGGGCGTTATCACCAATGTGGTCAAGCTCAGGTTCATTAAAATGAACCAGGCATGGATCTCACAGGACTTGTCTGTACCTTGTGTAGAATAGACATGTACACCAGCCTCACCCAGCCATTTTTATACTCCAGCGCACTTTCTCTTTGTTTTCTTTTTTATATTTCCCAATGTTTTGGGGGCTACCCAAATTTAAAAAAATAAAAAACAAAACCAAGAACAAAAAACAGTGTTGGCTACCTCCTCCACCGCCTCTTCCACCTACACTGCCACGTCCACCGCCTCCTCAACCTCCTACTTCATATGGACCTCCTCCTCCTAGTTCAACATTATTATTTTTTATCTTTATGTATTTTATGATAATTCATAAAGTAATTTCCCTATCCACATTTGTTTGCAGAGCACTTGTCATGCTCTTACTCCCAAGTTGCTTCCTTTTGCAGCCCTCTAGCCCTTTCCCTGACTTTTTTAGAGCCATTTTATTGCCCAAAAATTACTACCTCCTGCGCCTGGGTCGCCTGTAGCTATGTCAGAAAGGACGGCAATCACTCAGGTTTATCTTAAACCTTTCTTTATTCCAGAGCCAGGGTAGGGGAGAAGAGGAAGCTCGACGCATTTCGGGGCCAAATAGTGGGACCCCTTCATCAGGAGCAGTGTGTGTGAACCACCACTCAAGTGGTATTTAAAGACGACAGACAAACAAAAAAAACGCCAGAAGTTCATGAATGGACGTTACTTCCGGTTCCTGTATGCATTCCAAGCTGGAACGCATCAGAAGTGGCGTGTTAAGTTAAGGTCATTACATTAATTGAATTCATACATAGGCATTCATTGACAGGTATAAAAATATGCACAATACATTTACTTTTTCACTAAATTGGAAATTAAGCATAGTCTTCCACCAGTTTAAAAGTGAAAATGAACAGAGGAAAGCAACGATGGTTAGGCGTAACGCCACTTCCGGTATGCATTTCACTGTGGAACGCAACGGAAGCGTCGCGATACAGATGTTAGAGTATGAACCTGTCTCTAAAAATGGGATTTGAATATCAGCACAAGTGCGACCAATAGTCTGGTGGGTCTGTGCCCTGTCTATAATATGCGGGACTCATGATTATTCATAAACCATCAGGGATGTGGGGGGGGGGAGAAGTAAGATGATGACTGCAGATATCGGTGATTAATGGATCCTAAGCTCAGTATCAGTGCCAGGCCAGGGGCCGCTTAATCGGCTTCCGAATCAAGGAAAAGATGAGTCCTAATTGCGGGTGGCATGAAGTACAGACCGAGTCACGTGTTCGGGACATGTGATCGGTTGCCTGCGTCTGCTGTCTAGTAAAAAAGACACTGATGGACTGCACAGGCCCAAGGTGCGCATGTGTGAGGGGAAGGAAAATTAATTGTATACCCTATTGGGTGCCAAAACGGAAGGGTGACAACAGATTATATGTTGATATATGACCATGCCAGTATGGATATGAGGATGAGTGGAGGTATGGGTGCATATATAAATATATGGATGGGTGGAGGGATATATGCTAACAATTTAGACTATATGTAGTGGGAAGGAGAGGGAATATTAAAGGAAAGATACATATAATCCGGTTAGCTTGGGTTCTAGAACCCTTGTCCAGTGCATGTAGTCGGTCAGGATGGAGGGAAACAGGTATATTGGATTTGAATCTAAATGATGTATCAAGGATTGGGTGGGAAAATATATTCCTCTACTAGTCCGTACTGGTATAGATAATGCAGTTTTCATATGAATATGCATACACATATATCAAACTGTTGGGTGACCCGGTACCATGTATTAAAGCAGATTTGGTGAATCTGTTGAATAAATATGTAGAGGTAAAGTTTTTGCCAGAAAACATTATAGAGAAATTAGTCCCGGAATTTCCTAGGGTCCCGGTTTGGTATTGTGTACCCAAAGTACATAAGTCTCTTACTCAACCGCCTGGCCGTCCCATCGTGGCGGGTATAGGATCAGCTACAGAACAGATTTCTAAGTATATAGATTGGCTATTACGGCCCTTACTATATGGCACCACTACATATTTAAAAGACACTGGTGATTTCCTACGCGCACTTCAAGTTGTTGAGTGGCGGGAGGAGTATCACTTAGTGTCTTTGGACGTGGAATCCCTATACACTAGGATCCCCCATGATTTAGGAATTGCAGCTATCAGAGAGGTACTAAAAAGAACCAGTAAGAACGCTTTATTTTGTACCTTCATTGAGGAATAATTGAATTTTATTTTGAAGAATAACGTATTTGTGTTCGACCAGCAATGGTACCGCCAGGTGTGGGGAATGGCGATGGGGACACCAGTGTCGTGTACATTCGCCAACCTATACCTGGCGGTATGTGAAGACAAATATGTCTTCACCATCAATAACCCCTTTCTGCGGTATATACAGCTGTTTCTCCGCTTTGTCGACGATGTATTTTTGATTTAGTCAGGAGATGAAGGCCAGTGCCGAGGGTTTGTGGAATACCTCAATAATAGCAATAATATGACTATGAAATTTACAATGAATTTTGGAGGTCAAAGTTTAGACTTCCTTGATGTTAAAGTTATTATAGATAATGGAATTATTGCTACAGAGGGATACCGCAAACCAACGGCTACTAATTCATTACTCCTAAAGTCTAGCTTTCATCCGCCACCCGTAACTCGTGCCGTACCTTACGGACAATTTATCCGGCTGCGGCGATTAAACAGCACAGAGAGGAGTTATTGGCAACAGGTGAACGCATTGTCTGAACGGTTGATTGCTAGGGGTTATTCCCAAACAGAAGTATACACGGCTATGTCTAAAGCGGCCACCCGTTCAAGACAGGAGCTCCTCAGTGAGGGTCCGAAAATTAAGGGGAACCCTGAAGAATTCTCTTTTGTTTTCAAACACCGTCCAGGAGCAGCAATTATAAGGAAAGCCATCTATAATAACTGGGATCTCTTGAAGGCAGATGGGGCCATACAGGATATAACTGACCAAAAACCTTTAGTAGCTTTTGAAAGATGCCAAACCATAGGTGATCAAGTGGTTCATAGTACAATTAAACCAGCACAGAGTAATATGTGGTTACCCAATAGACCTAGGGGTAATTTCAAATGTGGCTCATGTTCCTATTGTCAACACTTGCTTCAGAGCAAAGTTTTGAATATAGGAGGTGTGACGCATAGAATAAAGCAGTTTATAAACTGCGGTACTACATATGTTGTGTATGCGATAATTTGTGAGTGTCAAGCCTTCTATATTGGAAAAACAATTAGGCCCCTACGTGAACGCTTCAGGGAGCATATTTATTAAGTAAAAACAGGGAGAGGCAGTCCACGCCTTATTGAGCACGTTTGCCATTGTCACAATAAGAGGAGTAGGCAGCACAATTGTTTATATGTAGGGCAAAATTATATGTGTGACAGCTGAAAAGTACACATTGCCTCTTGGTAAGATTAGGTTCACTGAACAGACCGCGATCATTGTACTATGTGATTATGTATCCATTAGTATACATGTGTTGTACTTTCGTTACTGTTTGTATTTTAAAGGTCCGGTGTGTGGAGTATGACTTTGTTACCTAGGTAGCAGAGTAACAAGCGCTACTTAATCTCGGCGTGGACGCACGCCAGGACGTACATGCTAGCCAGAAGAAGCGCATCTATTGCGCGAAACGGCCGTGGCTGTAGCTTGTCTCTTTGATATAAAGTAAAGTCCGCTCCATGCCCGATTTTAATAACATGGATTGAAGCAATAAAGAACATTTCAACTACCCGGTGAGTGCCGCCAGTTTCATTTTCTGGAATTCATTACAATCCAATAGGATATAAGTCCAGAGAGTCAGGGTCTGCAGTAGACCAGTGTGTTTCTTTACTGGAGGAATTCAGGTACAGAACAATACAGGTGAGGCATAGGGCTGGCTTCTCCAGTCTCCTCCCTGGCAGAAGAAGGGTTGATGCTGAGGAAAGGCCGGAGTTAACTGTCCCTCTCTCTCTCTCTCTCTTAGAAGGCTGGTACCCTGGCCAAAAGCTGGAGGCCCAAGGTCTGTAGCTTAGTCGTCCGGGTGGCACCTTGGTCAGAGGGCTGGTGACCCATGGTCTATGGCTTAGCATTGCATCTTATTCTCGTCACTTATGTAGACTAGCAGAGTCCACCCCTCTAAGCACTAATCCCTAACTGCAGAACACTAGGGACTCTGACTGCTCTCCTTATATACAGTTTCTAGCTGAACTAGAATCTTCTCTTAGGAGGGAAGGAGTGGAGAAACTTAGCACAAACAGATACATTGTTACACTTTACGTCTCTTATAGACTTACAGTAGAGCTTCAATGATACCCAATGGCAATGCCACTGCAGTTTTTCCAGACAAAAACAAGTTTCCAGACATAAAAACCGAGCTACGATCAGACTGTCTGGTTTTGGTGGTAAACAAGTCTGGCTTTTTGCCTCAAAAACATGTTTTTCTTTAAACCCTATGGTAGCTGTGGAAAATTACCAGCTTCTCATTCAAAGTCCCAAAGGTCTCTCAGTATTCATTAACCCTTTCCACAGAGCCTCGCAAATAGTGCAAATGACCAGGATATATATTACAACATATAAAATGCAGCCACACAGTATTAAACAGTGCAAGTTAACTCTTTAAAGTGAAATAAAGTAAGACGTTTATAACGTAGGGCATAGGGGAAACAGGGCAAATGTCCACAAAAGTCCAGACTTCACAGTACCCCTGCTTCAGGGCACTTGATGGGGAATGGTGATTAGGGTGAATAGGACAAGGGATCAAAAGATCCCAGGTTCTATCCCCCTAAGAGGGTTAAAATTGGTCATTGTAAAAGTAGAAAAAATATATAAATTATCCCCTTTCCAATTTTACATATAAAAGTATATTAAAAAAAAACAAGTTATAATCTTATTCAAAACATCAGAACTATTAAAATATTAATAACAATTTCATGTGTACTGATCGCCATAATGGAAAAAAATGTAAAACACATGATTCTGTCAAATGGAAAACTACTTAAAAAACTGAAAATAATGTAGACATGAATCCCTTTATAAAAAAGAATGATTTCCATATTTTGAGTGTAACATTTAATGCAAATATATACTATAAACCGGATGGTATTTCGCTTTAAACATGTATTACAGTTAATAACAGATGGACCTAACATGATGGATGAATCAAACATGGCTGCAGGATTATTGCCATAAGGGACATGTTCCTGAAAACTAGTAGCTGCCAAATAATATGTTCGTCAAACAGGGGCTTTTGCTGGTATGGGGTTTGGCTGGTTAGGTGCATGGCACAATATGCTAATTATTGCTGCTGTGGCTTGCAATCTCCTTAAAATGCCCCTTTGTATAACAATTACATAAAGGGGCCACATGGGGCCAATAGTTGACAATTATATACATTTTACCCAATAAAGTTATACCTATCTTTAACTCTTGCATCATGAAACTACATATTAAGAGTACCTTGTGGTGCAGCAGTTGGATCCAACGAACTGGTAAAAGAGGAGAGAAAAACGGTCATGGGGCATTCCTGAAGTGACATAAGAAGAAAGCCCAATGACATCCCCACCCCCCTTGACCCCCTAGTTGCAAACCCACTTCTCCAACCCCAACCGCAACAGGTCGAAGAACGCTTCTTCTGCTGTCTGCTTTTCCACTTTTTTCCACTTCATCAAATACCAATGATATGTCATTAGGAATATTCAGCTCCTCCTTTCTCTGTATCTTGCTGACTTTTCTCGGACATGGAAAACGCAAAGGATGATTTCGAAGCAGTAAAGCCAGCAAAAGATGACAACAGTTATCATTGAGACCTGGCCCCCCTAAGGGGTGCATAAAAAAATAATGATTTCTATATTCTACTACATTCTACTTCCATAGTCACCTACATGGAAAGGGAGGGATTTTAGTACCAGTAACATGGCCAGGTGCACATTCAGCTTCTGTGTCGTTGGATGAGTGTAACGGATCGCCTGGCACCCCGACTGGGTACCTCCGTTGAAAGATGCTCCTAGCGCTTCTGGAGGATTCCAAGCGCTCTAGCCGACACCACAACCACCGAACCTGAGAAGCATACGAATCCTCTCAAGCCTCTGAATGCTGTAGACAGTTGAATAGGAACCATACGAATAGGTTTGCACTCCTAGCAGTCAGACTGGAACAGCATCCAATAACTCCTCCCCCAATAATGAGACGACACTTCACTTTGAGGGTTAAACAGGAACTCCAACTTTATTGAGGGCTACCTGCCCGGTATTTATCCAGGTCTCCCACCTGGTGGACACTCCCCTAGGGGACCAGAAGGAAGACTGCGACACAGGATACAGCAGCCAATCACACACATTGGGACAATACAGACACCCCCAGCATATCCTCCCTCTGCCTGTGATACAATCACCCTACATGGGTAATGCAATCATCACAGGCAGGAGAATACACAATGTCTTCTGTCCTGGAGACAATTGAGGAGTCATTCAATTATCTCTCAGGACAAAGGGAAATCGCCAATACACACGTGGGGACAATAGGACAGACATCACTATTCAATATACAATGTCCCACCCTTTACAATACACAGACATGTAACATATCCCCAGATGGCTTGGATCTGAGCGCTCAATATATCCAAGGATAGAGGCAGACTCCATTGAGCACATGGTTGCAAAAGGACATAAAATTACACAATGTTACAATTACTACATAAAACATATACGTGCAACATATCCCCAGATAGCTTAGGTCTGAGCGCACATTATTGACTGGCGCTCAGACCACACATATCCAGTTCAATTGCCATGGAGCTAAAGTCTTTCCCATAGTCTTTCATTATACGAATGGGCTCCATAGCAGAGCTATCTGGGGCATCACCGCTCAAACAGGACAAGCATACATGGGGCCATAGTCGCAGGGCAGGAGGCGAGCAAGCAGTCCCTTCCAGGAAACTGGGGCAGACTCTGGTACAGGGTCCAGTCCGCTACAATGAGTGCATGCATACTCTTGTCTTTTTGCAAGCACCTTTGTGATCGATTGCTGTCAAAACAAGTAACGAGGAGAAAGAGGAGCATAAGGAACAATAGACGACATTAAAGTCCATGGGAAGGAACAACAGCTACCTTCTGCTGAGGTTGGCAAGCCTTGACTGCTGGAGAGGGGATGCGGGCCAGTGGGAGATGCAGCGGTTTCTTTGGGGGGCCCAGGCAACTGTCTGTTGGCCATAGTGTACAGTAACTGTACCAGTAATGTAACGGATGAATGTTGCAGCAATTGAACAAAATGCACCCGGCGATACAGCAATATATTAGACCGCCCTTTAATACTGAGGCACAGTAATTCTATATATCAACTAGAAGATTAACGGGGATTATGTAAGCAGTTGAACAAGATGCATGAGGCAATATATTAGACTGTCTTTTAAAGGGGTTATCCAAGACCTAAAATGCCCTCTCATATGCCCGAGCCCCTCACACAGGTTATACTTACCCCGAGAGGCAGCGTCTGGAACAGGACAGGTAGGTGGATTTTTAATTTTATTTGCTATGAGGCTGGGGGCTAATATATGGCATGGGAGCTGATCTGAGGCTGGGGGTTGATATATGGCATAGGGCTGATCTGAGGCTGGAGGCTGATATATGGCATGGGGCTGATCTGAGCCTGGGGGCTGATATGAGGCATGAGGGCTGATATAAGACATGAGGGGCTGATATGAGGCATGGGGGGATGATATATGGCATGGGGGCTGATATATGGCATAGCGTGCTGATATAAAACATGGGTGACTAATATAATGCATGGGGGGCTGATATCAGGCATGGGGGTGATCTGAGTCATGGGGGCTGATCTGAGGCATGAGAGCTGATCTGAGGTATGGGGGTCTCATCTGAGGTCTGAATGGGGGGATATTATTATCTTGGGGGTCTGATCTGAGGTCTGATTGAGGGTCTTATTAACATTGGGGGTCTGATTGGGGCTGTGAGCTGAGGTCTCATTAACGTTGCGAGTCTGATTGCCTGTCTGATCTGAAGTCTAATAAAAAAATATTTTTCTCTTATTGTCCTCCTCTAAAACCTAGGTGCGTCTTATGGGCCACTGTGTCTTATAGGGTGAAATATATGGTAATAACAATTTTAACTATCTGTCTTTACAGCAGAGTAATTGAAATTTTGATAATTGCTAATTTTTGGTAATTTACCACTGTCATAAAGTACATTCTCCTGGTCCTTATGGTGAAAAATGTCTGTTTCCTGAAAGGGGTTAAGGAAACTAGAAGGAAAGAAAATATTTTCAAATAAGTAGAATCATGCTTTTGTTTTATCATTTGATATAGCAAAATACCTATATTTACATAGTTAAATCAAGGGATGGGAATAGATGTACAAGGGATAGGAAATGGGTAAACATCAGAAAATTGTTTGCCCCTATTGATCAAGACAAGAGGAAGGTCAGGAACCCATAAGGCACAAGCCAATCTGCTCTAAATAAAAGTAATATCCCTCCCAACCCCAATGGTTGATGTAATTTTGTTCTAACATTGTCTTGCAGGTCCTTCACCACCTCTAGTCTCGGAAAGCTTCAGCTTTGTCACGGTGGATGGCTCCCTAACCAACCCATTAACCAGAAATCTGAAAGGCAGGGCAGATTACCAGTCTGGGTTTGACAATTACCTGACAGCTGCATGTCAAAAGAGGAGAGCACAATTATGACAGTTAGAAACTGGTGGATGTGCAGCGACCCCCCGAGGAGACTGTGTTGAGGATGGGAGTGGTAGTGGCCCTGTTGAAATGAGTCGGAGCACACCCGGATTACCTCAGCATTTGAAGGGTTAAAAGCTTTAATGTTGGTCACGGACATTTTTGCTGGGTGTCTGCTCTTAAAAATAGCAGACCCCCCGGGCCATTTTTGAATACCCGGCTGCCAATGTAAATTTACTGTCAGTGGTCGAGAAAGGGTTAACTTCCAAGCCTTTTTACTGAGATTGTGCCACCAAGTGGGAAGAATATGACTAGGCAGAGTGACCTAAGAATATTTGATTTATAGCAATTTGTGACCAATTAATTTGGAACGAATTGAATTTTTTGGCGAACTTCAGCAAATCGGCCAAATCCAATTTTTTAAAACTTCACTCATCTCTACCATTCAGCACTTAGGTAATACTGGCCTAGTTGTATTCTGATGATAGGTGTCTTGGCTGTAATCCCTAACCTTGCAGCAGTGTCTTCAATGCTGGTAGTAGCAATTCACTCTGCTGTCTAGAGTCTCAAGACTTTACTTGAGGGAAGTTAAAGTAGTTCTCTCTGGAGAAACTGTAGCAGAAGATCAGCAATCTGCTTCCTCACCCTTCTGTCTCTGGAAAGGAATTCCACCTCTTGGCAGGAAGCAGGACCAGCTCACTCCTACCAAGAGTGGGTGGTAAGCCCTGTTCCTTTCCAACCTTTGCCAACCATTTCTCGCTGGGAACTACAGCTGGAAGCAAACAATAAAATACATAACAATGCAAACTATATACAAATCGTAGTACCCCCAGGTTTTGGGTACTGAAGATGCATCCGTATACATGCATGTTTTGGGTATCTGTTAACAGGATCTGGTAAATAAATCACAGAAATGTGATATGAGCGGTGCTGTTAGGGTTGCTGTAATGGGACATGCGTTGCCCTCAAATTGTAAAATCCACGGAATGGTGCCTCCTGTAGCAGTCCTTCTGGCTGTAGGAACGATCCCGCCGCTTGCCACCAGTTGTTATGGTATAAAGCGGTATAGTGAGGGTTAATACCGTTCGGGCGATTCCCCTGGCGAAGAGCACAGCAACCCACAAACACTGGAATCCACCGAACTGGAACCATATGAAATCCTCCTTTCCTGGAACAGGCAAGAAAACATTCCAAAGTAGCAATTCCCCCCAAGTACGAGACGAGGCTAGGTATTGATGGTTAAACTGGAATCCGCTTTATTGAGGGCTACCTGCCCGGTATTTATGCAGGTCTCCCACCTGGTGGACACTCCCCTAGGGGACCAGAAGGAAGACTGACACACAGGAGAAAGAGTAGCCAATCACACACAATGGGACAATAGAAACACACCCAGCATATTCCTCACCTCTGCTTAGGAGATAATTGAGTCAATTACTGTATCTATAGCAATAACAAATGACAAACCAGGTGCATACTGCGGTCTTACTAATCCCTCAAACTGATGTTAAAATTGAGAGGTTAGTCAACATGTCCTACAGTGGAGGACATGTCTTAAGCCCGAGCACCGCGCGAAGGTCTCTCAAGTAACTCGGGACCTAACACTCACCTACCTGTGCCATATAGGCAATACCAGGGGCCAGTGGGCAAAGTTACAGGAATGTATTAGGCCGACTCACAGCAAACTCCTCAGTTACTTCCAGCATGTGACCATACCTGCAATGGGAGGGGGGAGAGGGCTGTTAGCCCCACCCAAGACTGGCTGATATGGCCCAGGCCTCACAGGTGCACCTAAATAGCCTGTGGATGGAAAACAGGCTACATTTACATGGGAGTTTATACCCCTCCAAAAAATTATATATACACAAACCAACTGAAAGGTGGCATGAAGCAGGATGTGCTCAACCCAAAAATGCAGTTGTGCATATATATATACAGGGGATATCATGTCATGCTCGGCTGTCCGGGGTAGGTACTGAGCTTCATACCACCAGAGACCCTGGTAGGCATCTTCCAGCCATATCTCTCGCCATACCAGGGGCTTCAGATCTTCTACCCACTCTTCCAGGGGCTGCTCTCCCAGGAAGGGCATCCACAGGGCTAATCGCTTCTGCTGTCGCTGCTCGTCCTTGGGGAGCCTCTCGTCCCGCAGATATTCCACAATACCCAGTGCCTGGTACCAGATGCCTTTGCGGACTGCATCTCGGTCATCCATGACACCCTCATCATACTCCACTGCTGGTTCTATCCCGGTGCTGTTAGGGTTGCTGTAATAAGACATGCGTTGCCCTCAAATTGTAAAATCCACGGAATGGTGCCTCCTGTAGCTGTCCTTCTGGCTGTAGGAATGATCCCGCTGCTTGCCACCAGTTGTTATGGTATAACCCGGTATAGTGAGGGTTAATACCATTCTGGCGATTCCCCTGGTGAAGAGCAACCCACAAACACTGGAATCCACCGAACTGGAACCATACGAAATCCTCCTTTCCTGGAACAGAAATGAAGGATCCCAGCAAGTGCTATTCAATTCTTCAGGCTTTATTATCGCATATCAAATGCATTTGATATGCGATAATAAAGCCTGAAGAATTGAATAGCACCTGCTGGGATCCTTCATTTCTATACCAGTATTCATCTATCCACGTGCGGGTGCGCTAACTTGTCGAGTGCCGGCTACCATTGACTTTGACCTTTCCTGGAACAGGCAAGAGAACATTCCAAAGTAGCAATTCCCGCCAAGTACGAGACGAGGCTCCGTATTGATGGTTAAACAGGAATCCGCTTTATTGAGGGCTACCTGCCCGGTATGTATGCAAGTCTCCTACCTGGTGGATACTCCCCTAGAGGACCAGAAGGAAGACTGACACACAGGAGATAGAGTAGCCAATCACACACAATGGGACAATAGAAACACACCCAGCATATTCCTCACCTCTGCTTAGGAGATAATTCAGTCAATTACTGTATCTACTCAATTATTTCCAAGCTGAAAAGGTCCTTTTTAGATATTTTTATAACTTTGTGAGTTTACATCATACACACATAAAACTTATATTATTTTTACCAGTATAATTTGGAGACAAACATATCCAAAATTCACTTGAATAGCTTCATTGTGACCAAATGAAGCATGGCTTTTCTGTCTTTGAAGGGGAAAATCAAGCGTTTCAACATGGGGCCATAGTCTAAAGGCAGCAGGCGGGCAACCAGGTTCCTCCAGTGCATGTTGTTTTTTCAACCACAATGTCTTAGTGGAATTTACTGATTTTATTTTATTTACAGTACAAGGAAATAAGGTACTTTATAGGAAAAAAAAGAAGATTTTTTCAACCCCAGTGAAACAGATGCATTTACTGATTATTTTGCAGTATCAGATTGCCTGTGCAGGCAGAAGCTGGAATTTATTTCAACAAAATATATGATTTCTTCAACCCCAGTGAAACTGACGGATGCAAGTGAAATTCTTTCACTAGCAGTAGTACAGAGCAGGCAACAAATTTACTTTGTGCCAAAAATTACATGTATTTTCCACCCACAATGTCTCAGTAGAATTTACAGATTTTATTTCATTTGCAGTACAAGGCAAAGGTACTTTATAGGAAAAAAAAGAGGATTTTTTTCTAACCCAGTGAAACAGATGGATTTACAGATTATTTTTCCCTATCAGATTTGCTGAGCAGGCAGAAAAGGCACTTAATGTTAAAAAAATATAATTTTTTTTTCACCCACAGTGAAACAGATGGATTTACTGATTATATTTTTCACAATCACAAATGTAGTGCACAGAGCAAATGTACTTTTTAGCACAAAAAAAAAAAATTATGACAAGGATATATGCAGCACAGGGGTACTTTACAGAACAAAATGTGAAAATATCACCCCCTAGGTCCCTAAAATCACAAACAGAGTAATAGTATTATTTTCCCTACCCCTGGCAGATATGCTGTGCAGGTGCACTTAAAAAATTAATTTTGCCAAATAAAGCAAAAAGACTGGATTCTATTACTGTCCGTGGCACATATGCAGCTGCAAGTGCACGTCACTTGCACAAAATGGCCGCTGACACCAACCACTCACAGAAATATAAAAGTCTTTGTTACTGGCCTCATAAAAAAAAACTGCCATTGCACCCACAAGAACAAAAAGGTTGTAGATCGCTGAGTGAACACAGTTCTGATATCAGATATTATTCAGCAAAGCTTGTTTTCTATTCTCTCCCTAAGAGTACCAGCAGCAACCTGTCCCTACACTAACAACAGCAGAATGACGTGCTACGCTACGTGACTCCAGCTTATATAGAGGCTAGGTCACATGCTGCACTTAGCCAATCACAGACATGCCTTTAGTAGACATGGCTGTAATGGCTTCTAAGGGCAAAGTAGTTAGACGCTTGTTGATTGGTTGACCAGCAGCTTTTTAACAAGCGCCATCAAATCTGCTGAAAACCGAACCCGAACTATTACGAAAATGTTCGGGTTCGGGTGCCAAAAATCCTAAAATTCAGTACAAACTCTATTACTTAGGCTTCTATAGATTAGAACACATCTCAACTCTATTACTTAGGCTTCTATAGGTTAGAACACATATGCCACAAGTGCCTATGTTTCCTCTGTTTTTTGCTTATGTCCTTTTATTTTAGCTAGATTGGAAAATGCATATATCTGCTCTATTCCATTCAGTAAAAAAAAAAAAGAACCATTTTTGTTTTCCAAAAATGGCACGCAAACTGATGCACACGTATAAAACAGATCTTTTTTTTTTTGAGGGAGGGGGGCAAAATTCATACTTAATCAGTATGCATCAGTTGGAATGGACTAAGTTTCTCAAAAACTGATTCCATAGCTGAAACAAAAGATGTTGTGTGAAAGAGGTCTTAATGTACGCAGGCTTTCAATGCTAGGCATCATAAGGCAGACATACCAAGTTAAAAAGGACCTGTAACCTGTGTTAGCAGCTACTTGCATTTACTATGTAATAACATGTTTTGGGCGTGAATATTCGCATCACAAATTTTAATCGTGAATATCGCCACAAATTCGCGATGATTTTGAATTTAGTGCCATATATTCATATTCGTGAATATTCTAGATTTTTTTTCCTCTGAACCCATGATCTCTCCCTGCTTCTTGCCTGTGGGCCAATGAGAAGGCTGCATGTTTTTGTCTGAGCTTAGCTACATCCCTAGCAGCCAATAGGAAAGTTGCCTACCCCCTTACTTTTTTTACAACCTCCCCAGCCATTTTTTGCTGGGTTTTTTTCAGTGTCATTGCTGTGCTCTGTGCTTTGCTGTGTCACATTACATTAGATAGTTAGTTAGTTAGTTAGTTAGTTAGTTAGTTAGCTTATATATATAATACAGATAGTTAGTGGGAGATAGTCAGTGTAGGTTAGTTGGTGATATAGTGTAGCTGATAGGTTCCAGTGCAGGGTGTTAGGTAGGTTCTGCTGTCTATACATACATGCTGCAGACATAGTGCTGTGATGTCACAAGTTCACAACAATACCTGCTAAAATGTGTTGTCCGCAATTGCGAATATATCAGAGCACTCTATCTGCATATAAAGCTTTTGTAATGTTCTGCCATGCCAACCATTTTCTTCAGTCTCAGGAAACTTCTGGCAGCTTGAAAAATGTAGCAATAGTGACCCACGAAATATCGCAAATTCGAATATTGCCCCTGCCGCTCATCACTACTAATAACAGCTCTGGAGCATAATTTCTTCTGATTCCATGTTGTGCCGTTCCTTTATTATTCCTGATAGAAGTTATGAATGAATTGCTAGCAGTTTGCAATGAAGATCCTGATGGGTGTTACCAGTTGGAAGTATGTCCCTGCACAGTTTGACATTACCCAATCAATGCTGCCTGCGTCAGATTGTGCAGAGATACACTCCCAACTGGTAACACTCATCTGCACCTCCATTGCAAACTGCTAGTAATTCATTCATAACTAGTGTTGGGCGCGAATATTCGAATCGCTAATATTTATCACGAATATCCGTACTTCGAGAATTTGCGAATATTTAGAATATAGTGCTATATATTAATGATTTCGAATATTCTATTTTTTTTTTTTCAGCAGTAACCTCCCTTTTGCTTGTGGGCCAATGAGAAGGCTGCAATGTCTTTGTCTGAGCTTAGCAACCAATAGAAAAGCTGCCTACCCTTTACTATATAAGGAACCTCCCCAGAAGCCATTTTCTTTAGTGTAATGGAGTTCTGAGAGAGACAGCAGTGTGATTGCTGTGCTCTGTGCTTTGCTGTATGTACATTAGACAGTTAACTTAGATATATAATTCAGATAGTTAGGGGGAGATAGTCAGTGTAGGTTACATTGATTTATATTGTAGCTGATAGGTATTGTGATAGCAGACATCCCAACCTGCGAAAACTCATTTCAGGGAGGTGCACTTCTCATTTCAGGTAGGTTTTCTATATTTTTTTTTCACTAACATTTTATTACATTTTTCAAACATATTCAGAACATAACATATAACAAGGTTACTGTGCTGATGCTGTGCTGATGCAGTATAAAGGCAAGTATAACATGAACAAAACATATATGGGAACATAGTGAAACATTACATAATGTATGACCAAAAAGAACTTTCTACTATGCCTGGGTGATGGCGCAATGAGGGGAATCGAGGCTTCTGACAGTGGCATGTGTAGTTCGAGTAAGGCTGGCGCACGCGCAGTAGCTGCAGGTGGGCTAAAGCTCCGACTGGCAAGTCATAGCAAGTCATAGGACGTGACGTCACCAGGAGTTCTCGAGGAGTCAGAGGAGCGGCCGAGAAGGGGACACTGCTACAGGTTGGCGGAAAGGTTTACTGAGAGTAAACCTTTCCAGGATATATTGTTTCACATGGGGGCGTCAGGGAGCCGCTATTTAATAGCGGGAGACTCCCTGAACGTCCGGGAGACTTGAGATCCCTGTGATAGGTTCGGCTGTCCGTACATACATAGTGCTGTGATGTCACCCATTTGCACGTATTGCGCAAAAATATGCACATCATTAATTGCCGATTTTTGCAATCGCAAATATATATTGGTGAACTCTACCTGCATATAAAGCTATTGAAATGTTCTGCCGTGCCAACCATTATCTCCTGTATTGCGCTTGCATTACGCGAATATTACATTTCCAATTTTTCGCAATCAAGAAAATAACCGCGAATTCGCAAATATATGGCGAATATTCACCCATATATTCGCAGAGCAACGCAAATTCGTATATATATATATATTCGTATATCCCCTGCCGCTCATGACTACTCATAACTTCTAGCAAGACTAATACAGGACTGGCACAACATAGAGTCATAAGAATAGATGCTCGTGTTATCACAGGAAAAATGCAAGCAGTTGCTAAAACTGACATTTCAGAAGAGATTACAGCTCCTCTTTTATTATGAATAACTTGCTGCACGTTTTGTTGACAATTCAATACATTTCTTAACCTTCTCTTTGTACATCTTTCTTATAATATTCCTAATATAACATATGTATAGTCTAAAGATTACACATAGTAGTACCTAGCAATTCATTTTATGCTTCTCTCTTATCGCTTTCATTCTAAAACACACATTAGTATCCAGGCAGGTTAAGCACAATCACTTTTTAGTCCTAGAAATTGTAAATAATTCACAGTGCCCTAACTCCTGACTCTTCCTTACTTTAACTCCCTCACTGCTGGTGCCACATCTTTAAATACTGGAAGAGCGGATTAAGGCTGCAGGGAGGCACTAAGTTCTAATGATGTTTGAGTTGACCCAGCGGCTTTGCAATCAGCCCTCAACATGAGGCTTTGGGTTCAATCAGAAGCCCACTGGGGAGTCCAAGTGGCTTTCTTTTTGATAATTATATCTAATGGGAAAATAAAATATTTTACTGACAGTTTGAGTTTAGCAGGTTAATTCAATCTCTTATCAGCAGGAAATACAGAGGCTTATCAGATGGAATATGGTTTCATAAAACTCTGTACAGTTCTGTCCGGATGTACTTCACCTCGTAGATTTGTGTGTATTTGTGATACAAATTAGACAAGTAACCTCTGACAATTAAAGGGATTGTTTAGGCCCTTAAAAAAATGACAATGGCCGAGTATGGTGTGTGAGCTAAAAAATCCACTCACCTAATCTGGTTGTCACGATCCCTGTGGCACATCTCTGATTCTGCCACTTGTAGTCTCTGTCTGCTTAAATGCTTCACTGCTGAGGCCACTGACTGGCCAGTAGCAGTGAGGGGCACGCAGTTGATACGTCACACTTCTGGCCAGACGGGCATGGAGAAGCGCTGCAGAGACACAATCAACCAGAGATGGTGAGAATTTTTTGTTTTGACCTTCCCCAATTTTTTTTTTAGGCCTTGGACAACCTTTTTAATATTACTCCTGATTATGAACCATGTACTACTGTCAGAAAATATTTCTATTACCACAAGCTTTGTAAAAGTTTACAGATAAGTCGGAAAGTAACCTTCAGATATTGAACCTTGTCCTCTGCTGGAATAGAACAATAAGCTGAACAGCTTTCAGCATAGCTCTGAGTCCCAGTACAGCTTTAGTAATGTTTCCTGTCACATCGCATCATCCTCTCCCTCTGTCACATGCAGCAAGGAACAATCACATGTACAAACTCAATCCTGAATGTGTTAGAGATGCGCAAGCAGAACACTTCCAGGGCCAAGTCCTTCTTGTGAAACAGAAGAGTCTTTCCACCCAATTTATCACTGAGATCAATCCCCACCTGAGGACACTAACTTGTGCCAGCTATAACATTAACTCAGAAAGATGGTACTGGAATAAAAGACAGTGATCTGCTGTGACATATATCAGGCCATTTAAGAGATAAGGTCCACATTTACAGTGAAAATATCTTGTTGCAGGCAATGTGCCAGTTTAATTAAAACAATATAAATAATGGAAAAGTTATCCTAATAGCACATCAGATTCTTACATTCATAATTGCATAAATTCACCTATGAAACGTAAAAATACTAGAGATTAATCACCTTTTATAATATTGAACAATAATTACAATCCTGCACTGAAATCAAGACCAAGGGGGAAGCAGCAGGCAGGGTTTAGTGAGGAGAGCTTGGCACTAGCCTTACTGGCCAGTTGCAGACTCATTTGCATACTGTATCAAGCCTAATTTTTTCTGTGATTGGATCTTTGTCCAGAGACAATGTATGTATAGTTGCACAACGCTTTTAGTCTATTAGTTTAGTATGCAGAAATGAGCTGCCAGACTCTCTTAAAAGCATACGATGAGCTTTCAAAAAAAAAGTTTGTATAATGGCTGTGCTTCTTTATACAGTCATAACTGTGAAGGAACCGTTATGCCTGGGCTTCCCTAATGTTTTTTTCAGTCATATTATTCCATATTTCAGCTGCACAGTTAGATGCATTTCACTCAGAAGCAGAGGTGTCATCCTGCTGTGGAATCTGCCAGTACTGTAGGCAGTGACCTCACTTTCCTTACTTTCCACTGTATTTGTTTTCAGCTCTGGAGCTCACAGAAGAAATAAGAAGGGATAAATCACATTTACAGAAAGCAGGATGCTCCTTCCTCTTCAGGCTCAGGATCTCAGCTATCTCTGGCATGCCTCCACTTCCTTTCAGCTGTCTTATGAGTCTCTGTTACTAGGGATAGATCTTGTCTGACAACAGGCAGTGGATTGCAACTTAGGTGGAAGTGAGACCACTAGCAACCATGACTACAGCCTTTTCTCAGGTAGATGCAGGTAGATTTTTTAAACAAAGTGATTTAGAAATTTGCAAAGTTACAGTCAATGGTTGTGGAACCACTGTGCCAACCAACCGGTTTGACACTGAGCTAATCCCGAGGGCGTTGTCCCCTGGTTTCACCCTTTAACCCCTATACAGGGATCTTATCTTCACTGCCACTAGGCTCCTACTTCTTACAATAGTGCTGGTGTACTTGGCGTCTGACCATACAAAGAACCAGAGACAAAGGCAAAGCAAAAAGACAGAACCAGGCAGAGAACAGGCTGGCAGAGTACTTTAATCCTAGGCAAATACAGACTGAACCAGACAAGGCCAGGCAAACAGAGTACATACTAACCCATGAAACAGACGCAGAATAATGGCAGACAGAACATGGTCAGAATTCAGACACTGACAGAACCTGAACAGATCTAACACAATCTGGAGAGATCAAGCAGACAGATTAAGCTGCAATACAGAACAAGCGGATAGAATCACAAAAGACCGAAACAGAATTTATTGAACAACCATGGGAATGTCCCACAACACAGAAAATGTTAGAATCTGATGGCGGATTTCTTCTTACCCATTGAGTTAATAAAAAAAAATCTGCAAAAACCTTTCCATATCAGAAATTGACATTTGTACATCAGGTCAATTTTCATAAGCAAAAATTCCACTGCGTGTGGATACTTGTGCAAATCTAAGGTTGATAACTAATGTTGATCGAGTCCAAAGTGCTCCAGTGCTCTGGTGCTCGAGTAGAACACTTTGGGATGCTTGGGTGCTCTACAGAGTACCCGAACACAATGGAAGTCAATGGGAGAACCCGAGCTTTAAACCAGGCACCCCCTGCTATGAAGGGGGAGGGTATCTGGTTCACAGGAAATTGTCTGAAATTGATGGAAACACCACTGAAATGGCCTGGGAACAGCATGGGGAGGATGTTAGACTGCAAGGTCGCTGCTGGGAACGATGTTGTCCGAGTAGTACGCCACTTTTACAGACTGACAATAATACACACAAAACCGAAGATAAAATCGATTTTGAGGAAAAATTGTTAGGAAACATCCTTTCCTGTATATCTACTTGTATATAAAGTGCAAGTGCTGCCAAAACTTACAGGGAAGAGGCACTCCGATACAACCTGTAGATCACATAAAGGAGGGCCTCATTCGAATTGTGGTAAATTGTTCAGGTAGTGGGACTCCTGCACTTGTAGTGTACGGGAGTTGTGATGCCCAACACTACAGAAGGGTCACTAGAGTGCGTACGTTCCCCTCATTTGTGGGGAGATTGGTGAATGTCATTTTCAGTAAATGCAATGTAATGCCTATTTATATATCCTATCACCCTGTTACTGCTATTGTGTGCCATTGTGCAGGCCTGCTAGGGGTGTCATCTCAGCTTTAGCCACTAGAGGGAGCTAGGGAGTTAATATAGGCCCAGTCAGGGGAGGAGTTAGGCAGTTCAGGCCTTGAGCCTGTTGAAGGCAGTCCAGTCCAGGCCATGATCCAGTAATGGTGTTCAGTGTTCAGGCCCTGAGCCTGTTGAAGTCAGCTCAGGCCCTATAGCCTGAGAGGGTCCAGCCTAGGAAGATTCATTCCCTGGGAGGAGCAGTCCAGACCCTAGGACTAGTGGAGAAGTGTTGCCTCCTTAGTCAAGCTGCAAACAGGATAAGGATCCCAGCAGGAACGTCACTGGTCACCAGCCTGAGTGAGCTGAGGGAAGGCAGAGCAGTAACCAAGACAGCAAGAGGTACTACAAATAACAGAGGAGGTACTTAAAGTTAACTTTATACCAAGGATATAAGGCAAGATAGGGCATTGGGGCCTTGGAGAAGAATATATTCCTAGTCAGAATCAGTCAGGAATAGTGTGCAAGCCGCCTGTACTGCAAGTCCTGCTTTAACCCTCTGTGATCACCTTGCTAATTATAAGCCTGCCATTAATGTACTGTAACTTAAGCCTGCTGAAACCAATCGTCTTCTGAGGAACTGTCAAGAGAGTGTATGCTGTTTATTACTGTTCAGTAAAGTGAAGTTCTGGTTTACTATCCAAGCCTGCACCTCAATTATTCCTCCTAGCAAATCAGTGTGCCACCGTTGCCGGCACTGGCGTCACGGACATCAGGGACACCCAGCCACAGGCACGTTAATCTACAAACACCAAGGGCACCTCACACTACACCTGGCTGTGTCCCTCAAGAACCCAGAGAGTGCCCCAGAGGATCCACGTGCCAGCCTCTCCATCACTGGCATTCCCCAGGTCAGTCCCTTATACTCCCCTGACTTGGGGATGCTACACACTCTTAATGCCTGTGCCCTAAGTCAAAGGGCTCCCAAAGATTACAAGGAACCGGTACTCCAATACACCCTTTATTACACACAAAAGTGGGCATCATACACACCCTTAAAAAATTTTCATTGATGGCCTGCTGGTGACCCTCAAAAACATTAGGAGCAAGGGCCTGCTGGTGACCATCTAAAACATTATGGGCTAGGGCCTGCTGCTGATCTGACCATCTAAAACATTATGGGCGAGGTCCTGCTGCTGAGCTGACCATCTAAAACATTAGGGGTGAGAGTCTGCTGCTGAGCTGACCCTCTAAAACATTAGGAGAGATGGCAGCCTAATAAACATGTTGATATGATGGAGGAGGATGAGAAAAGGAAGATTGAACCATACACCCTTTTTAGTGATGGAAGGGGTGCATGGGAATACAGTGTATTCAATTCACCATAAAAGCCACATTTAAAGTGTCTTTATGTTCAGCCGCTTTCCTCTGGTGGAGTAGAGAAGTCAGGAGCAATCCTGGCCTTCTTCATTTTTATAAAAGTCAACCTGTCAGCATTTTCAATTGACAGGCGGATGCGCTTATCAGTTATTATGGCCCCAGCAGCACTAAATACCCGTTGTGACAAAACGCTGGTGGCAGGGCAGGCCAGCACCTCCAAGGCATAGAGCGCCAGTTCGTGCCACGTGTCCAGCTTGGACACCTAATATTTATAAGGCACAGAGGGATCATTAAGGATGCTGACACGGTCTGCTACCTACTCCTTCACCTTCTTCCAAAATTTTTCCCTCCTTGTGACACTAGGCCACACATCAGGGTAAGGGGGCTGGCGGGGTGTCATGAAACTGTCTCAGGCCTTGGAGAGTGTTGCCCTGCCTCTGTTGGAAATGCTGTGTGTTCCCCTCGTCTCCACTCCTCAGTTGTCCATTGAACTACGTACAGTACTCTGCCGCCAGCGTTCTCAGCTGGAAATTTTTGGGAGCAATTTTTCCACCTTCTGGAATTGCACTATTTTGCTAGTCCTCTCCACCACAGGAATCAGAGATGAGAAGTTCTCTTTGTAGCGGGAGTCGAGAAGGGTTAACAACCAGTAATCGCTGTTGGCCAAAATGCGTACAACACGAGGGTCACGGGATAGGCAGCGTGACATTAAGTCAGCCATGTGTGCCAGAGTCCCAACAGACAAGACTTCGCTGTCCTCATCAGGAGGATAACCCTCAATCTCCTCATCCTCTTCCACCTCTTCTGGCCAATAATGCTGAACAGATGGAATAAACCTGCTATGGGTACTACCCTCTGTAGCAGAGGCAACTGTCTCCTGCTCCTTCTCCTCATCATCATCATTATACAATTCGCGCTGAGAAGTCGAACTGAGGGTGGTCTGGCTATCACCCTGTGTACTGTCTTCCCCCATTTCCACCTCTTCCACATGCAAAGTGTCCTCCTTCATTGTGAGCAGCGAGCGTTTCAGTAAGCACAGAAGTGGGATGGTTACACTGATAATAGTGGCATCGCTGCTCACCATCTGTGTTGATTCCTCAAAGTTGTGTAAAACCTTACAGAGGTCAGACATACATGCCCACTCGTCGCTTGTGAGAGTGGAAGCTGACTGGAAAGGCTACGACCATGTTGTAGCTGGTATTCCACTACTGCCCTCTGCTGCTCACAAAGCCTGGCCAAAATGTGCGTGCTTACTTCGCACAACAGTCGGTGAGCTGGCAGCTTTAGATGACTTTTGGAAATGGGCACACACACAGTGCACCTTCACCAGTAGCTAAGGCAAATTGGGGTAGGTTTTTTAGAAACCGCTGAACCTCTAAGTTGAACAAGTGGGCTAGGCATGGTATGTGTGTGAGCTTGCCAAGCTCCAAAGCCACCACCCAGTTATGCTCATTATCAGACACAACCATACCTGGTTGTAGATTGAGTGGCGAGAGCCACAGCTCAGTCTGGTACCCTGCCATAGCTCTGCGGCGGTGTGCTTTTTGTCACCTAAGCAAACAAGTTTCAGCACGGCCTGTTGCCGCCTCCCCGCTGCAGTGCTACACTGCTTCCAGCTACTGACTGATGGCTGACTGGTTCTGCAATATGAGAGTTCAGAGGTGGAAGTGGAGGAGGAGGTGGAGGAGGAGAAAGGGGGGGGGGGGGTTACAGCCACTAATGTAGGTGGTGTCGCAAATCCTGATGGAAGTAGGGCCCGCAATCCTTGGGGTCGGTAGCACCTGTGCAATCCCAGGGTACGACCCGCTCCCAGCCTCCACAACATTTACCCAGTGTGCCGTTATGGAAATGTAGCGTCCCTGGCTACAAGCAATTTTCCATGTGTCAGTCGTTAAGTGGACCTTCCCAATAATGGCGTTGGTCAGGGCATGGGTGATGTTACGGGACATATACTGGTGTAAGGCGGGGACAGCACAGCGGGAAAAATAGTGGCGGCTGGGGACTGAGTAACGAGGGACGGCCACCGGCATCAGACTTCAGAAAGCCTCTGTGTCCACAAGCCTAAATGGCAACATTTCCAGCGCCAGCAATTTGAAAAGGTGCACATTTAGTGCTATGGCCTGTGGGTGGGTGGCTGGGTATTTGAGCTTTCGTTCAAAAGCCCGGGGTATGGACATCTGTACGCTGCGCTGGGACACAGAAGTGGATGTGCTAGCAGATGGTGTTTGCGAAGGTACAGGTTCAGGGCGGGAGGCATCCGGGCCTGCATCTTGGACATAGGATTGGCCAGCACATAACACAGAGAAAGAGGAGGCAGTGGTGTTACCTGCAGACACTGATTGTGGACCTAGGTTCGGCCCACCTATTAGGGTGCTTTGATGCCATGTGATGGATCATGCTGATGGTGGTGAGGTTGCTAGAGTTCATGCCCCTACTCAGGTTGCAAATAACAATTCTTTTATCGTCCGCACTTTCGTCAAAAAAGTGCCAGACTGCAGAACACCTACCCCTTTGTAAGGGAGATTGCTTCAAGGGGTTGCTCCGGGGAACAGTTGCAGGCCTGTTTGGTGTGGCCTGCCTTCTCCCTTTTGCCACCCCACTGCCTCTTCCAGTCTGTTGCGGAGGTGCGGGTCCCTCCACCTCCGTACTGCTGTCCTCGCTCGGCTTGCCACCTTCCCAGGTTGGGTCAGCAATTTAATCGTCCACCACCTCCTCTTCCACTTGCTCATTCTGGTCATCCTCCTGACTTTTTGACCTAACAAGAACCTCACTTATTGACAACTGTGTCTCTTCCTCATCATGAACCTCTTGAGAAACTAATTGCGGTTGACTTATTGGCAACTGTGTCTCATCATCATCATCCACCTTGTGAAACACTAATTGTCGTTCCCCACCGTCATGTTTTTCTGACTGGGGATGCTCAAGTGTTTGGGAATCAGGGCACAAGATCTCCTCATGTCGCTTTTCAAGCGGGCTTGGCGAGAGGGCCAAATCAAGGAATGGAGATGAAAAGAGCTCCTCAGAAAATCCAAGTATGGGATCACTTGTTTGCCAAGACTCTCAATGGTGGGAGGAAGGAGGATCAAGGTGGGGATTCTGTTGACTAGACTCTTGGCTACAGAGACTGGACTTTGTGGAAGACAGGGTGGTGCTTAACCGAAAGGAAGCATTATCTGCTGCAATCCAACCGACCACCTGGTCGCACTGGTGTGACTTCGAGAGTAGTGTCCTGCAAACTGGGACATGAAGCTAGGTATCGTGGATGAGTGTGTTTCTTGTGCTTTGGCAGCAGGCACAGTTTTACCGTGCCCAGGGCCACGGCCTCTGCGCGCACCATCATCAGCACGGCCACTTCCCCGTCCTTTACTGCTCGCCTTGAGCATATTAAATGGTATATATGCTTGCAAGTATGTCACACATACAGTAGCGCAGGTTTTGTAAGTGTATGCGCAAATAAATTACACTGAATGCAACCGATATTTAATATGTGCAAACGTTATAAAGGAGATGTAACGCAGGTAATGTTGCTGTCACTAGTGGCAAAAAAATGTAACTGAATGTCACTGATATTTATGATGTGCAAACATTATACAGGAGATGTAGCCCAGGTAATGTCACTGTAACCAGCGGCGAAAAAATTTAACTGAATGTCACTGATATTTATGATGCACAAACGTTATACAGGAGATGTAGCGCAGAAAAGTAGCTGTCACCAGTGGTGAAAAATTATAGTGAATGTCACTGATATTTATGATGTCCAAACGTTATACAGGAAATGTAGCGCAGGTAATGTCGCTGTCACCAGCGACGAAAAAATGTAACTGAATGTTACTAATATTTATGATGCGCAAACATTATATAGGAGATGTGCGCAGGTAATGTTGCTGTCACCAGCAGCGAAAAAATGTAACTGAATGTCACTGATATTTATGATGCACAAACGTTATACAGGAGATGTATAGCCGGTAATGTCGCTGTTACCAGCGGCGAAAAAATGTAACTGAATGTCACTGATATTTATCATGCGCAAACGTTATACAGGAGATTTAGCGCAGGTAATGTCGTTGTCACCAGCGGCGAAAAAATTGAACTGAATGTCACTCATATTTATGATGCGCAAACTTTATACAGGAGATGTAGCGCAGGTAATATCGCGGTCACCAGCCGCGAAAAATTTAAACTGAATGTCACTGATATGTATGATGCGCAAACGTTATAAAGGAAATATATAGCAGGTAATGTCTCTGTCACCAGCGGCTAATAAAAAATTACAGGAAATGTCACAGCTATTTGGGATGCGCAAATGTTATACAGGAGATTTAGCACAGGTAATGTCGCTACTGTCACTAGCAGCTAACGTTATACAGGAGAGGTAGTGCAGGTAATGTGGCTGCTGTCACCAGCGGCTAATGTGATACAGGAGATGTCGCATAGGTAATGTCGCTGCTGTCTCCAGGGGCTAACGTTATACAGGAGATGTAGCGCAGGTAGTGTTGCTGCTGTCACCAGCGGCCAAACAATTGCATGCAATTTAGCTCACGTTGCGCTAATATATTTTGCAGCCAGATAAAACAATAGTCCCTTAAAGGACTGTTGGGTCTCCAACAAAGTTTCAAAACTCAAAACTCCCCCCCAAAATACACAATTCCTCTCCCTACACTATCTGTCCCTGCTGCTGCAGCTCACTCTGACTAAGTCTGAGCCGAACCACGTATCATCGGGTGCTATATAGCATCCGATGACGCGTTCCGGCCAGCCAATCTTTGTAATACCAGTAACCAACATGTCTACAGCATTACAGTGAGTGGCAGTACTTCCCAGTACAGCTACGCCGCCAACAAACGTGCAGGGAGGAGACTCGAGCATCGTGCTCGAGCACACAAGGTATTCGGTCGAACACTGCGATGTGCTGAGCATCGCGATGCTCGAGTCGAACACCAGTTTAGCGAAGCATGCTCACTCACCACTATTGTTAACATAATGTGCTGTAAACTTCCCTTGCTCAAATCCACATGGAAAATCCACAGCATTTTTGGTACATAGGAGGACTAATATAACAACATATTGCCAACTCAGTTAAGATCATTGTGTTGTATGGTAGTAAACAGTGTTTCAGCACAATAGAGGTTAATCCATGTGCAGTAGAAAGTTCCACAAATAACACAGCAATCGAATTACAGGCCTTGCAATTTAATTGCCTGCCCTCTTTCTGCTTCCCCTCACCATCTACTCAGAAAGAAGAAAAGAAATTATGAAACGTGTTTAGCACGAATGAAAGGCACTTGAAAATGAAGGGAGAAACTCACAGTTAATCTGCAGATAGCAGAGTTTTATTTTTTATTTTTTCTTCCATCAAGATCTCCTATCAAGACGGGATTGTGTGCAGAAAGGCAATGACGTGGCTTTCTTTTTAATCCAACTCTTAACGGCTCTGATCTACATCAGCAATCATGGTATGTGGCGTTGAGCTAAACAGGCGAGGAATTTCAAGGTGCAAGTTACCTTTTAAGTAAAAAAAAAAAACAGTTAAAATGTCTTAACATAATCAATACACATTAATAAAAAATACAGTGTGTATAAAAAAAAGTAGATACAATCCACACAATAGTAGAACACATAAAGAAAGAGTGAAAATAGCTATATAACATAAAGCGCCCATATGATAGGAGTCCTTTAATCATTTCATTGCTTCCGTAGCTGCAACTTTATCAGCATTGCATTTCCACAAAACTGAAAGAAGTAAAATAATCACAAAAAGGCCTAATTCACATCACCATATTTTTCATCTGTGCTGTATCCGGATACCCAGGGACTACCATAGTGGCACACCATGCGCCTGCTATGGGGCCCAGGGCAAGAGGGGGCCCAGTCTTAGTTGGGTTCATCCCCTCTTCTACTGGAGGTAAAAAGTTGGTCAGGACCCTCTAAAAAAAATTTTTTTAGCAAATAAGGCAGTGGAAAAAATGGCCCAAGGGTCATTGAAAAGGGTTTAGGCAGAAATCCATCTGTCCTGTGTGGGGGGCCTCGTTTGATCCTTTCTATGGGGCCCTTACTTCTTTATGTACACCACTGTGGATACCACTCATTTCTATGAGGCCATGCACACAATTGTATTTTTTGTGGATCAATATGGCCTTTCTGCAAATTATAGAACATATCCTATTCGTGTCTATATTGCAGAAGGGAATAGGTATTTCTATTGATAGGAGTGAAAAAAATGCAAAATGCACATGTAAGGTATCCGTATTTTTCAGATCTGTTGTTTGCGGACCTAAATATGGATACAGTAGTGTGTATGAAGCCTAAAGCCTCTACACAGTCCACAACTACATTCCAGCATATATACCATATGGATACTGTCACAACTAACATACTGATTAATACCAGATCCCTACCCCCAACATAGGTACTTGTTTTTATTGGCCTTAAGGTTTTCCACACTTTAGCTTACATCCTTTATAGGGAAAGAACCTCCTAACGCCGCTCCCTGTTCTTATTCCTGTTTCAGCAGTGGTGCACTAGTAACTAGCCAATCCCTAATTGTCTGACTAGCCAATCCCTAAAAGTACTCGAAAAAACCTTCCTCACCACATCATTATTAGTACGACGTAACAACGTCCCTGCGTGATTTTTTTTTTTAACTGCATGTTTACTAGGGTTGTACCCTAGCAAAGGTGGTAACAAATGGAAGATTTCACAACATATTATTTGTTTTGTTTATTCTTCATAGCAGGGTGTTGCTAGGTTAAAACATTCAGTGCCTGGGCCCCTGATGTTTTGTCCCAGGCCCCGAACGTCCTGCCTGCCAGCTAGATAATATTGCTGAGGACGGCAATACATTTGAATCCAATGTAGTGGAAGAGCTGAAGGACCTGTGGTGACGTCACAGGTCATGTGACCATTAAAACAGGCAGTGGTTGAGAAGGACCTGTGATGATGTCACCATCATGTGACCAGTGCAGGAGAGGAGGGCAGTGAAGAGGAGAAGTGAGGGGAAGAAGCTATAGTGATGTCTGCTACATGAGCAGAGGTAAGTGAAGGGAGAGGCGAAAGAATGCTGGGAGTTATGGTTATTTAACTGGGACTGTATGTTATGGCTGAAGTGAGGGATGTTATTTACATGGAACTGTGTGTTGGAGGTGGCTGTAGGAGTGAGTCATGTTATTTACATGGGACTGTATGTTGGAGGGGGCTGGTGGAGGGAGTGATGTTATTTACATGGCAATGTATGTTGATGGCGGCTGTGGGAGGGAGTGATGTTATTTAAATGGGACTAAATGTTGGAGGGGGCTGGGGCAGGGTGATGTTATTTAGTTCTTTGATATCTTTCAAAGACAAATTTCTAAATTCTTATTGCCGAGAATTGACATGGCGGGGTGAAGACTGAGGAAATTTTAACTCTGAATAAAGGAAACCTTCTTTCAGTTTTCTCCCTAATTTTCCAGTATATAACATTTCCTATTAAGATTCCTCATAAGCTTATGTACATCTACAAACATTTCAAACTTATTTATTGTCTTATCTGGGGCAAACATTCACCCTGGGTTCAGACCTGAGCGTTCTAAAAACGCGCGTTTTACGCGCGTTTTTGTCGCGCGTATTTCAGCGCGTTTTTGCAAATAGGAAACGCGCGTAAAACGCGCGTTCTTGTGATTGACTACTGTGGTGTCAATCACAAAACGCGCGTCAAACGCCCCAAAAGAAGCTCAAGTACTTGTTTATGCGTTGGGCGTTTTACAGCGCGTTCAAACGCGCTGTAAAACGCTCAAGTGTGAACCACTCCCATAGGGATGCATTGGTTTTAATCTGTTGAGCGTTTTACAGCGCGTTTGAACGCGCTGTAAAACGCTCAAGTGTGAACCACTCCTCAACCTTTTCTGATAAGTCTCTTGTGTCACTCAGTTAGGGTCATCCCAGCCGAATTAAAGACAACAGCTTCCTCCACCTTTTGGGGGTTATACCATCAGCTTATTTTTCTTAATTTCCTTTGTTTCTTAATTTTTCCTATTTCTCTCCCTGGATCAGGGACACAGTGTGCTTTTTCTTGAAAACCTCAATTTATTCTGTCATAGTATTTAAAGGGATTCTGTTACCTTGTTTTAGCCTATAGAGCTGCGTACATGCACGGCTACATCGCCACTAGCATGTCCGCAATATACCTGTCCCATAGCTCTGTGTGCTTTTATTGTGTTTAAAAAAATGATTTTATAGATATGTAAATTAGCCAAGTAAGGTGACCAAGGGTCTGTACTAACCTTCTTGTAGCCCAGTCATGCCGCCCTGTGAAGGAGCCCAGCACCACCTGCCTTCTCCGAATCTCCTCCTTGCTTACAGTTAGATCGCTGCATGCGCAGTGGTGGCATGGTGTTCCTTCCCTGTGCTGGCATCAGCCTCAGGGAAGGAACTGCACATGCGCAAGCTCGCGCATCGTGAGATTACGGCGATCTTACTGTGAGCAAGGAGGAGATTCGGAGGACGCAGGATGCAGACGGTGCTGGGCTCCTTCACAGGGGGGCGTGGCTGGGCTGCAAGAAGGTTAGTACAGCCCCTTGGGCTCCTTAACCAGGCTAATTTACATATCTATAAAATAATTTTTTAAACACAATAAAAACACACACAGAGATGTGACAGGTATATTGCGGACATGCTAGCCGTGCATGTCCACAGCTCTATAGGCTAAAACGAGGTGACAGAATCTCTTTAAGTACCAGATATTGGTCAAGTTATAGAGAAAGCATCCCTTGAATTGGGAAGATTGCATTATTTATTCAGAGAGTGAGACCAGGGAGAATTTGGCTTGTCACCTCCATACTTACAGCCTCAGACGCTGTGAAACATTCAAGTTCTGTTGCGTACTGCTAAAGTACGTATATTTGCACTTTGCTATCACATCAGTCAAGAACCGTTCTTTGTTAGTACAAGCCACCCTCACCATTGCAGCAGCATCACTGGTCCTGTGTTCACCTGTCTTGCACCCCCACAAACATACCAACACCAAGGGCACCCCAACAGCCAACAGGCAGATGACCTCTCACTAAGGTGTTGTCAGAATCCTGATGTATTTTTCAAATTTACCACTAGTGGCTGCTGTTTCACTCACTCTGAACTATTGTGTTTCACTTCCACTCTTCACCGCTGAAGGCTGCTGTGTTTGTCCTAGGATTCGCCCTTAACAAAGATTGCCAATGTGTGCTGATTGGATGCCATTTTGTTTCCTGTTTGGGCCTACTTATACCCATGAGGCAATTCAATCATTGCTCGAGTATTGTTACTTGTTCCAGTCTCTTTCTCCTCTGAACTGTCTTTTCCAGACTGTTTCTACTGTTTCTGCTGAATTATCATCTCGTGATCTACACTTAAAGCTGCACTATGGACTACAACTATACAGTTCTTAACTGCGCCTGGCTTATTCCATCTGGCTACCGAATTCCAGCCGTGTCTACCAGTATTGTAACAGGATACTCGAGCCCAAACTATAGAATCCACTGAGGAAGTGAGCTTGGAGGTTCGTGTAAATATTATGAACTGTTTACTTACTAATATCTACGCTGAAATGAAAATTTTTAACCCCTTAAGGACCGGGGGTTTTGGGATTTTTGCGTTTTTGTTTTGCGCTCCCTGCCTTCCAAAAGCCATAACATTTTTATATTTCCGCTCACATAGCCATATGACGGCTTATTTTTTGCGGGACAAGTTGTACTTTTTAACGCTACCATTTATTTTTGCATGTGATGTAGTGGGAAACGGGAAAAAAATTCCAAATGGGGTGAAATTGCAAAAAAAAAGCAATTTCACCACAGTTTTACGGGTTTTTAAATTACAAAGTTCGATTTGCGATAAAACTGACTGGTCAATTTTATTCTTCAGGTCAGTACGAATCCGGCAATACCTAATATGTATAGTTTTTCTTGCGTTTTGATAGTGAAAAAAAAATTAAAAGTGGGAATTTTTTATTTTATTTTTGTCGCCATGTTTTGACCCCTATAACTTTTTTGTAATTATGCGTACGGAGCAGTGTAGGGGCTCATTTTTGCGGGGCAATCTGAACTTTTAATTGATACCATTATGGGGTGCGTATGATGTTTTGATCACTTTTTATTCATTTTTTTAGGAAATGAAGCGTCCAAAAATGGCGAATTAGCCATTTGGACGCTTTCTTTCCGTTTTTATGTTTACTGTATGGTGAATATTTTTAATATTATTATAGTATGGGCGTTTTCGCACATTGCGACACCATTATGTGTAATTTTTTATTTTTTATTTATTTTATTTTCATTTTGGGAAAGGGGGTGATTTGAATTTTTATATTTTTTTATTTAATTTTTATTTTTAAACTTTTTTTTTTTTTTACCACTTTCTTATAGTTCCCATAGGGAACTATAAGATGCAATCATCAGATTGCTATTCTCATATATTCCAATGCAATAGCATTGGAATATATGAGAAAATCACATATTTCCTATGGAGCCTATTACAGTCATAGGCTCCATAGGAATACTATGTAGTACCCTAGGTTTCATTCACAGAAACCTAGGGTACTACATCATGCTCGGCTCCCCTTGTGGCCATCAGGGGCCGGGCAAACCAAGTGAAACTTTCGGTTTTGCGCGATCAGATGCCGTGGTCAGGATTGACCACGGCATCTGAGGGGTTAAATGTCCGCGATCGGCATCGCTGCCGGTCGCGGACATGAGCTGCGGGTGTCAGCTTGATGAATCAAGCGTTTACCCGCAGCTCGGGCGCCCGCTCCGTGCGGGAGCGGGCGCCATCTTTAAAGTGCGGACGAAGGGCGTACATGTACGCCCTTCGTCCTTAAGAGGTTAAAACAAAGTATTTGAGAACCAAACATCTCATGATGTGCAAGTATTTGGACAAGAAACTCAGAAATGACAAAATATGGTGGTTCAACATGCAAAGCAAATACAGGAACTTTAAAACCGGGCTGTGGTTCCAGATTCTTGATCCACCTTGCCTCTTCCACCCTTCAGGTTTGGTGGGGACAGTGATAAGTACTGTGGATTTAATAATCAATGCAAGTTATATTTTGGTGCACAGCACACCTTTCTCACTTCCCCACTGACAGACCTAAGGTGCTTTGTATTATTATGCTTCTGAAACATAAGGCTGTGGCCTGGGCTAATCACCTTATTGAGACCAAAAATACACGTCTTGTTGATTTCGAAGCTTTCCTTGCAGCTATGAGCCAAGTATTTGATGTTCCTAATCGATGTGCAACAGCAGAAGCAACATTATTGGCTCTACATCAGGGAAGGCGCTCAGTTGCAGAATACTGTATGCCACAGAATTCAGAAGGTGAGTCATTGACACTGAATGGAATAATGCTGCAAAATTAACATTTTTAAAGAATGGACTATCTAATACACTTAAAGATGAATTAGCACATGCCGGTGCTCCGACAAATTTGGATAATTTTATATATCATTGTGTTCATATTGATACTGGACTGTCTGAATATATGCAAGAAAAGTGGAGTTCTACCTGGCTTTGTAACAATCGGTACTTATCAGTTTCATCCTCCACCTCTAGAGACTTTGAAACTAAGAAATACACTGAATCTGATGCTGAACCTATGCAGATTGACGGCATAAAAAAACGTGAAAGGGCCAATAGAAGAAACGCAGACTTCGGGAAAATCAATGCTTTTATTGTGGTAAACCTGATCACTTTCTCGTTAATTGTCCAAGTTGACGACACAAGTCAGTTGCGGTTATAGCGGACACTGACTAGAGATGAGCGAATTTCTCAAAAAGTTAATTTGGTCGGTTCGCCGAATTTTCAAAAAAGATTCAATTCGATACATATTTCTTTGTGGCGAATCTTGTTAAAAAAACAGCTATTTCCTGGCTGCGGAGAGCCTGTATAGTGGTTTAGAACACTGTGTCTTGCAGAAACACGCATAGGGAGTCGGTTGGGGTAGTGAAACAATACTGTGAGTCAGTATGACACTCAGATGAGAGGCATCGCTCTCAGAATCACTGCATGGGGCCAAAACTGACCAAATTACTCAAGTGTAAACTCAGCCTTACACGTCAATGCTAGTGCCATGTATAAAGAACAGTGCAGAGGCCAAAGATCCTACTATAGTGTGAAAAAGCACACTCCTTTTAGACCGTTGTCAGCTGATTCCACATAGATTTTTACAGAACCTGTTCTATTAAATGCTTATACAAGTAGAGACCACCTGACAGAGAGGCGAAGCTGTCAGCAGTAAGTTTGCATTGACGTGACTGATTATTTTGCCCTTCCTCTGATTTTTCAGAACAATAACCCACAAAAAAAAGATCCTGTCTGTTGAACATCTGCCTTCACTAGGTTAGTATTTGATCAGTAATACATCGGTTTTGCTAAAGCCAAAAAAACAAAACAGGTGTGGATCCAATACAGAGATGACACGTGAATGGAATATTTGCATGTCCTCTGTGTTTTGTACCCACTCCTGCTTTTGGCTACCAAATCATAAGCCAATTCTTATGCAAAATAGGGACCATGTCATACAGGCCTTACAGCTGCTACATAGACAGGTTACATTGTGTGTCTCATTTTTCCTTCCTTCTGACAGATCAGAAGTAGGGTCAAATAAATGGTGATGACATCCAGGCCAAAAAGGCAAAATAGTGGCCCAGTCATGGAGTGGGGAGGGTGGGAACAGCATGATAAGTCCACAGAGTGGCCCGATGACAGAGTGGTGAGGTGGCAGCAGCATGAGGAAACCACAGAGTGACCCAGTGACATAGTGTTGAGCTGGCAGCAGCATGAGGAGACCACAGAGTGGCACAGTGAGATATTGGTGAGCTGGCAGTAGCATGAGGATACCACAGAGAGGCCCAATGAGAGATTGGGGAGGTGGAAGCAGCATGAGGAGACCACAGAGTGACCCAATGACAGAATGGGGAGCTGGCAGCAGCATAAGGAGACCAAAGAGTGGTAAGGTGGCAGCAGCAAGAGGAGACCACAGAGTAACCCAGTGACATAGTGTTGAGCTAACAGCAGCATGAGGAGACCACAGAGTGACCCAGTGACATAGTGTTGAGCTGGCAGCAGCATGAGGAGACCACAGAGTGGCATAGTGAGATATTAGTGAGCTGGCAGCAGCATGAGGATACCACAGAGTGGCCCAGTGACATATTGGGGAGGTGGCAGCAGCATGAGGAGACCACAGAGTGACCTGATGACAGAATGGGGAGGTGGCAGCAGCATAAGGAGACCACAGAGTGGTGAGGTGGCATCAGCATGAGGAGACCACAGAGTGAAGATCATCAGTGGCAGTAGGAGTGCCTGGCAGCAGATGTGTGGCATCAGGTCGGTGGCAGCATCATAATAGTAGCTGAGGCAGGTAGCCAGAAGAAACAGGTCTCTTTTGACAAAGTTTAGATGTAGCACCACGGATAATCTAGTCTGATGTATCAGGCACTGGTGTGTGGAAATCCTGGCTGATCCACGCCTTATTCATCTTCACAAAGGTCAGTTTCTCCATATGTTGGGTGGACAGGCGAGTTCTCCTTGGGGTAACTATGGCGCCCACCGCACTAAACACCCGCTCTGATGCCACACTGGTGGCCGGGCAGGAAAGCTTGTCCAGGGCAAAATCGGAAAGTTGCGGCCACAAATCAAGTTTGGTTGCCCAATAGTCCAGGGCATCTTTGATGTGGGGTGGCAGGGTGCACTCTAAGTATGCCACCACCTGCTGGTTCAGGTTCATCTCTATGTCTACCTGCTGCTGCTCATGAGAACTTCATTAGCTGGGGGAAGAAAACTGCTCATCAGCGACTCTAGACTTACGTTGCTGCAGATGGAGCTAGTACTACTCCTGCCCTCCAGCAACCATGGCAGTGGACCATGAGCACAAAGGGGCCCTGACATGCATGAGGATGGGCAATGGCGGACATAGGCAGTGGCCAAATGACTACATAGGATGTCTCAAGAGTAGTTCAGTTTGTCCTCCCTCTCAGCGGGTGTAAAAAAGGCCCCCATTTTGTACCGGTAGCAGGGGTCTAACATGGAGGAGAGCCAGTAGTCATCTCGCTGCCAATGGTGACAATTCGGCTGTTACTACGCAAGCAACTGAGCAATCAGGCTATTAGCGTCAGTGACTCGGAGGGACTCCCTGCCTCCAGCTCCACTGCATACTGCCATGGTATGTCTGGGTCATCTGCCTCTTCCTCCTCATCGCCCTGCAGCTCCTCCGGCTGCTCTTGCTCATCCTGCTCCTGTCACGACCCGGGTTCGGAGTCGTGGCTCTGTTCCACATGCAGTTGCCGGCGGCGAGGTGTTGCCGCAGGTGATTATTTTTGCATGTGGTTTTTCCCCTGTTTGCACTGTGTTTAGGTGTGGCTGCTCTGTATGGTGGGTGTGGCCTCAGGCCTCCTTAAATATCAGTGTGTTTGGAGCCTGAGGTCGGTGTTGTTTGTCCAGCCATGGTGGGAGCATGGCTGGAGTGTGTCTCTTCCCACCTGTATGTCTGTGTGAGCCACCCTTATTTGTTATAATGTCACGGCCGGGGCGTGGGGAAAACGCCCCGCCGTGCAATTTCCACGGCTGTCGGGCCAAAAAGGGCTAGAAACAGGGAGAAGGGAACCACGGACTAGCACGTCCCTATCGCTGGCCCTGGTCTCCTAACTGTATGGGCCGACCCCGAAGGTAGGAGGGCCCATACGACAGGAACCTGTAGCCCTGCTAATCCCTGTTTCACCCTCGATATAACAGGGCAGAGACCACCTGCTCACCCAGGGACACGGATGAGCAGGAGTCTCCAGAGGCCCCTCTGCAGCCGGGATCCTGACAGTGTGCAGCAGAACAACAGGTGAGCATAAACAACAGACTCTTACCTGCCGCACGGCAGAAGTGAAAGCGGATCCAAACCCTCCATGGATCCCATGCGGAGGTCTACTGCATGGGAACGGATCCAGGCCAGACAGCACACCGTCAGGTAGGTACCACACCCCTCCGGGTGGGCAGGCCCCTTCCGGAGCATCACACAGTGAATAAACCCACACATACCCAACCATACAGCTACACCAGGTGGGGATGGGGAACACAGACACACACTGAGGAAGGGAAACAGCAAAGAAAACAATAAGCATACAATATAACAAATAAGGGTGGCTCACACAGACATACAGGTGGGAAGAGACACACTCCAGCCATGCTCCCACCATGGCTGGACAAACAACACTGACCTCAGGCTCCACACACTGATATTTAAGGAGGCCTGAGGCCACACCCACCATACAGAGCAGCCACACCTTAACCCCGTGAACGCCACACAAAACACAGTGCAAACAGGGGAAAAACCACATGCAAAAATAATCACCTGCGGCAACACCTCGCCGCCGGCAACTGCATGTGGAACAGAGCCACGACTCCGAACCCGGGTCGTGACAGCTCCTCCTCTCCTGTCACCTGTGTAAAAAAAACTGCCATTTCTCTACGCATTGCTTGTGCTCGAATGTCCTCCTCCTACTTCTCTTTCTCTAGTTCAGCCCCCACCCACAGGGCTCATATGGCCAGGAGATATAGTTGCCACATCTCCTGTCCCCTGGCCAGCCAGATTTAGCAGCATCTGCTCCAGGACATGAATCAGTGGAATGATGTTGTTCATTCCTTACTCCTGGCGAATGACAAATAAAGTGGCCTCCTCAAAGGGCCCGAGCAAGCGGCAGGTGTCACACATGAGCTGCCAATGTCTAACATCGAAGTTACACAGGGGAGTACCTCTGTCCGCAAGTATCATCAAGAAATCGTTTATGGTCTTTCTCTGTTCATATAATTGGTCCAACATATGGAGGGTGGAATTCCAATGTGTGGAAACATTGCATATCAGCCTATTTTGGGGGACGCCATTCTGCCGCTGCAGCTCAAGGAGGGTGTGCTTTGAGGTGTACAAGTGGCTGAAGTGCATGCAAAGTTTCCTGGCCATTTTCAGGATGTCTTGCAGATGGGGTGAAGACTTCAGGAACCGCTTTACAATCAAATTGAACATGTGCCATGCATGGAGCATGTCTCAGCCCTCCTTGATGCAGCGCCAACATCATGTTCTTCCCGTTGTCGGTCACCATGGTTCCGATTTTGAGTTGTCAAGGAGAAAGCCAGGATTCGATTTCTTGGTGAAGGACGCGGATCAGTTCCTCCGCTGTGTGACTCTGTTTGCCCAGGCAAACTAGGTGCAAAACAGCGTGACACTGTGAATTGTCCCTGCAGTGGAGTGTGAGGACACCGTGGAGGATGAGCAGGCAGAGGTGAATATTATCTCAGGACCAACTGTGGGAGAACATGGAGGCGGAAGCGGCGTCTCCTGGCCAAGTTGCTGGTGTGGCTGGGCAGGAACCACATTTACCCAGTGGGCTTTATAGGACATATATTGTCCTTGACTGTAGTTACAGCTTCACATATTGGCGCTGCCGTGCATTTTGGTAGACACCGACAGGCTCAAGGACTGGCCAACCTTTTGTTCTACATATGTGTGCAGGGTTGGCACTGCCTTTTTGGCAAATAAATGATGGCTTGGGACTCTTCACCTTGGCTTGGCAGAAGACATCAGTTCTCTGAAAGGTTCAGAGTCCACTACTTGGAAAGGGAGGGACGGCAGCACCAGCAACTTGGCCAGGAGCACATTCAGCTTCTGAGCCGCTGGATGAGTGCATGCATACTGTTGTCTCATGCCAATCGGTTAAGTGATCGATTGCTGATGGAATGACTGATGAGGAGTAGGAGGACAAGGAGCAGGAGCATCAGGACCAGCAGATGATAAAAAGGACAGACTGCTCCCTTCGGCTGAGGTGGTGGAGATTTGACTGCATGAAATCGGGTGCGTGCCACTGAGTGATGCAGCGGTTGCTGTGGCCGGCTGGACTGCCACAACGGAGCCACGGTTCTCCCAGGCATCTTTATGGTGATGCTGCATGTGTTGACGCAGGGCCACGGTGCCAACATTTGCACCCTGGCCACGCTTCACCTTCTGACTACAAATTCGGCAAATGGCCATGTTCACCTGCGATCGGCTACATCCATATCATCCGCTACTGATGTCCCTCTCAACGGTCTCAGAGCCAGGGGTCTATCCGCTTGCAACACCTACTCCCAGCAACTCCCACGCGACTATCATCATTACTACTTGCCCGCCTACCAGAGGAAGAGGCAGATGTCTCCTCCAGATATTAGCTGGGCCGTAGCTGCTTACTGTCCCCTAGTAGCTCGTCCTCACTGAAAAGTGGAGCCGAACCTACGGCATATAATACTTCTCGCGCTGAGGGAATAGAAAATGACAGAGGCAGGTTGAGGATAGTTGGGGGCACAGGGCCTGCTCCCGGGCCATGCCAACTAAGCGTCGTGTCAGAGGAACCCACCGACTCTTGGTTAGGGGTGTCTGATGTCACTTGCTATGAAGTCGAAGACCAAGTCAACCATTCAAGCACTGCTGGGTTTCTGGTAAAGACACAACCGCTAGATGACACTGGAAGCTCAGGCCTCTCGCTGCGACTCCTCCTGCCATCCCCCATACTTCTGCTGCTACTTCTGCCTGCGACAGAAACATTTTGCCCACTGCCCGTTCCCTTTGAAGGGCCTCTCACTCGTCTGTCTGACATACTGTATAATAAAAGAATTACATTAAAATAATACACCCCAGAAAGTCTGTAGTACAATGTTACTTAACCGCAGAAGGGCAATTAAAACGTATTAATTTTCTTATTAATGCACCCCCAAAACAATTTAAAATCACTGCAGAATGACTAAAAGGCTGTATGTATATTTCTTATTAATACACCCCGTAAATGGTTGTAGTACAATGTAACGTCACAGCAGAACGGCAATTAAGATGTATTTTTTTTAATACACCTCCAAAAAAAAGTATAGCAATCAAAAACCACCACAGAACGGCTAATAGGACATACGTATATTTCCTATTAATACACCCCGTAAGTGGTTGTATCACACAGCACTTGCACCCCAATAACAAGCAAGGTTTGCTGAAATTACTGAACTATCATTTAGTGCAATTTGGATCCCCAGTTAGTACAGCGTGTACAGGTGTAATAGAATCGCTCCTGTTACCCAGGCTGTACACTCCTCTATTGGACTCTGTTCTCCTTATATAGTGCAGATAATGCCCCCCCCCCCCTATCCTTTCCCTACACTATGAATAATCTTTCCCTGAACTTCTAAATTCATCTCTAATACTGACCTATCTGAGGATGAATCAGTTTCTTCTGGACCAGGGCCACCAGTGAATACAGTCATCCATTCAATCTCTTCAATAGCACCAAATATTAAGAAGGAAAGCAAGGACTCTCATTGCTTCATTTACATCAAGTTTCGCACTGGCTCACAGTGGACATCTACCTCAGCCATGGTGGACTCTGGATTATTGCAGACATTATGGACATTGCTTTTGCTAATAAGCATGGAGTGAAAATCCAGGGGAGACTATTACCAATTCTGATGGAAACTGTTGATGGGTCCCCACTGAACAGGCCCAATTGATCAAGAGACTGAACCCTTGGAGATAGTTATGAAACCTAATCACCAAGAGGTTTTATCTTTCTTATTAATTTCATCACCACATTTTCCAATCATTTTTGGATTACCATGGAGGTTCACTTAGCACAGACTTTATCTAATCAACCTCATGTATATGGTACTGAGGACCTTGAAACATCTCCTAAACTGCCGTCTATGTATAAAGAATTTGCTGATGTTTGTGATAAAAAGAGTGCTGACAAGTTGTCCCCACATTGACCTTATGACCGTCCCATTGAACTGTTCCCGGGAGCAGCTATACCCTTTGGAAGCATATATCCATTGGCAGAGCCTGAACTGAAAGCACTTAAAGAATACATAGATGAAAATTCAACTAAAGGATTTATTCCTTTAGTGCACTTGACCAGCATGTGCACCAATATTTTTTGTTAAGAAGAAAGACAGTACCTTAAGGCCTTGAGTCACTTATAGAGAACTAAATAAAATAACAATAGAGAATCATTACCCTCTGCCTCTTATACTGTACTTGAGTTGCTGGATAGAGTCTGTTATGCAAAGATTGTCACCAAACTAGAGCTACGCGGTGCCTATAACTTGGTGCATGTAAGACCTGGTGATGAATGGAAGACAGCATTCAGATCATGTTATGGGCATTTTGAGTACCTAGTCGTGTCTTTTGGACTGTGTAATGCACCTGCAACCTTTCAACATTTCATTAAGATCTGCTAAATCAGTTTGTAGTTATTTATCTGGATGATATACTAATCTTCTCTAATTCTAAAGAAGAACACAAAAACCATGTCAGAGTTGTGCTACAGTGTCTATGAACTCATCAACTCTATTCTAAGTTGGAGAAATGGGAATTTCATCAAACATAAATTCTCTTGGGTTATGTAATTTCCACTGTAGGATTGCATATGGACTCCAGCAAGATTCAAGCAATAATTGACTGGCCAACCCCAAGGAATGTGAAAGAAGTTCAGCATTTTGTAGGATTTGCTCATTTCTACAGACAGTTTATGAAAAAAATTTCAGCTATAATTGCACCAATTTCTCAATTAACAAGGAAGGGAATACCATTTATGTGGCCCCCTCAAGCACAGGATACCTTCCTTTGTCTAAAGACAAAATTTACCACAGTCCCTATACTGATTCATCCAGACCCTGAACATGCCTTTATCATTAAAGATGATGCTTTTGACTGTGCAATAGGGGCTATTCTATAACAAAGAACAGGAGAGAAAGACTTGCTACACCCTTGTGCTTATTTTTCTCGAACACTGTCCTCCTCAAAAAAGAATTATGATGTAGGAAACAGGGAACTTTTAGCCATCGTTGCTGCTTTCCAAGAGTGGCGACATCATTTGGAAGGATGAGCACAGCAGATAGTGGTGCTAACAGACCATCATGATTTAGAGTTTATCAGATCTGCTAAATGTTTGTCTCCCCGTCAAGCCCGGTGGAGTCGGTTTCTTAATCGATTAAATTTTGTGATCTCCCGAAATCGATTTAATTTTGTGATCTCCCGAAATGGAAAAGATGATGCCTTATCCAGACTGTTCTCAAATGATTCCTCTCCACCTGCACCACCAACTACCATTCTGTTGAAATCCAATTTTGTGGGGGTCATTACTAATAAAGATCTGCTGGAAGAGATAGGGGCAGCATATTAGACTGATCCAGTTCTTCTGAACCCATCAGATGATATATCCCTTATGTTTCAAAATAAAGTATGGACTCATAAGCATTGCATTTATGTGCCAGAGAGTGTACGAAAGAGTATGAAAATTAATGCATGACTCTAAGCTAGCAGGTCACAAGGACATTCAGAAGACAAAAGGACTTCTGTCATGCTTCTTTTGGTAGCCTAATTATCAAGGGGATGTGAAGGAATGTGTTTCTTCTTGTAACACCTGTGCCATGAATAAAACTCCTCGTACTTCACCAGTGGGACTTTTGCAGCCTCTTTCAATCCTGTCCCGTCCATGGGAGTCTATATCTATGGACTTTATTGTCGATTTGCCTGCCTCTAAAGGGAAAAATGTCATCCTAGTTGTGGTTCGCCTGACAAAAGCAGCTTACTTTATTCCATGATCTGGTCTCCCTTCTGCCAAAGTGACTGTTGACCTTATCATCCAAGATGTCTTTTGTCTCCACGGAATAACCAGATGAAGTTGTCTCTGATCACGGTGTACAATTTACATCAGAATTTTGGAAGAATTTTTGCAAAACATTTGACATTGATGTTAATTTGTCATCTGTATTTCACCCCCAATCAAATGGTCAGACTGAACGCACAAACCAAACTTTGGAGCAGTATCTCCAATGCTACATTTGTCATTTGCAAGATGACTGGGTCGATTTGCTTCCAATGGCAGAATTTTCATACAATAATACTCAGAATGCTTCCACCAGTCAAATACCATTTTTTGCCAATTTGTGTTATCATCCAAGTATCCTTCCTAATTTTCCCAGAGACACTCACATTCCTTCAGTCAATGACAGAATTCAATCTCTCCAACAGAATCTGAAGATGTTAAGGGACACATTAAAGATTGCCCAGGAGAGATATAAGGAAACAGCAGATAAATCCCGCAGACCTTCTTCAACTTTTAGGTGGGAGATGAGACATGGCTTTCTACGAAGAATTTGAAACTTCATGTACCCTCAGCAAAACTAGGTCAAAAATGTATTGGGCCTTTTAAGATTATTGGACAAGTAAATGCAGTAGCTTTTCGCCTAAAAATTACCAAAATAATGAGGGTACATCCTGCGTTCTATGTAACGCTTCTAAAACCTGTTGTTCCAAATCCATTTCCAGGAGGTAACCTGCCTCTCCCCGATCCAGTTGAAGTGGATGGACAAGAACATTACACTGTTGAAAAGATACTGGACTAGAATGTAGACTAGAAATCGTCTACAATATCTAATAAAATGGTAGGGGTATGGGAAACCTGTAAACAATATCAATACTCCCCTACTGCTTAAGGAATTTCACCAAAAATAGCCAGAAAAACCAAGCCAAGCATCATCATCTGGAGGTTGCTGCTGAAAGAGGAAATAATGTCAAGATCCTGATATATTTTTCTAATATACCACTAGTGGCCGCTGTTTCACTCACTCAGAACTATTGTGTTGCACTTCCACTCTTCACCACTGGAGGCTTCTGTGTTTTTCCTAGGATTTTCCCTTAACAAAGATGGCCGATGTGTGATTGGAAGGGGCTACTTATACCCATGAGGCAATTCAATAATTGCTGAAGTATTGTGACTTGTTTCAGTCCTCTGCTTCTCAGAACTGTCTTTCCCAGACAGTTTCTATTCTTCACTGAGTTATTTCCTCGTGATCTACACTTTCAGCTGCACTACGGACTACAACTATACAGTTCATAACTGCGCCTGACTTATTCCATCTGGCTACCGGATTCCAGCCATGTCTACCAGTATTGTAACAGGTGTCTTCTGAGGGGAACAAAGGGATCTGGTCCTCTCTTTACTGCTCGGCCCCTGAAACGCATAGGAGGACCATAGCCAATCTAAGGAATACTACAACTATTGGGCCTTTACTATCACTCCCAACTGGGCTCCTGCACACATGATTGTGGATTTATCAACCCTCCTCTAGGATTTTTAGATTTATTCATCTGGTTTCTCCCATCTCCACCCCTCGATTATGGGTTGAGTCTTATAGTCCAAAATTATGGTCAATTCGCAGGTGCACTAGTGGGATTTAGTGGGATGTGCATCTTTCTCCAGATCTAGTTGTTAAACTCATTTGTCTGAGTCCAAATTTGGTGCTCTCTCCTGCTGTCAGCAGAACAGAGCACCTTGCCAGTCACAGACAACTGTATTGTTATCCTCAGGATGGCAATACAGTTGAAGACTAGAGAGGCAATGGCTTTATTCCCCAAGGTTCACTGTCGTAGGCTACAGACCATTAGGCCTAAAGTCTGTAAGGCAGTAGACGCCTGCAGGTGGTCATGACGCGACTAATTCATGTCTGTGTGGCAAACCCTGCAGATACTGATGACTCGGTGGCGTTGCTAGGGCTGGTGTCACCCGGTAGAAAACAGTGTCACCCCCTCCCCAAGCCCCCTTCCCCTCGAAGCTTAGAGCTCCAGCACCCCCTTTCCCCCCTGGCAGCAAATCCCCCTGCCTGACCGAGACACCAAATGCTGTTCAAATTCTAGCAGTCCGGGACAAGTCACGTAGGGGACGTTCATCATGCTCCCTCCTGCCGCTGTGGTGCCACTGACGTCCCATCACGTCCCTCACTGAGCCTGCCGACCAACCCAAGCGGTAACGGCGGGTTCGGGTGCTGGTGCTAGCAGTCAGATCGCTTACCCAGGGGGCTAGGGATGCTAGTAGTGTTCGGAACGTGGGTCCAGCGGGTGACTTACCCCATCAGACTGGTGTCATCCGGTGCAGCTCGCAGCCAACGCACCCCCCTCGCAAATCCACTGTGATGACTGAAGTAAGTCATCAAGGCAATCTGGCAGTGAAGTAGATGAGGAAAAATAATGTGTATAATCAGAGGAGATATGACTGGATGTAATATGTATGTGGGGGTACTATAATTGTAACGAGGACCTGTCACCACTCCTGACATGCCTGTTTTAATAGCGTCATACATTCCCCATGTAATAAAAATTCTGGTGCATCTATTCTTATGGCTCTATGTTGTGCCATTCCTTTATTATTTCTATTAGAAGTTATGACTGATTTGCTAGCAGTCTGTAGTAAGGGTACAGAGGGGTGGTAACCAGTTGGGGATGTGTACCTGAACAGACCCACTGTATACAATCAGTGCTGCCATTTTCAGACTGTGTGTATGTGTGTAATTTATATATGGTATATTATGTATAGTACCTACAGTATAGAATATCTTATGTTTATATAGTATATGGTGCATGTGTATTTATATGTATGTGTAAGCAGCCTATATACAGTATGGTGTATTTATGTGTGTGCATATAAATGGTATATGTGTATTTACAGTATTTGTTTTGTACGTATCATATACAAAATATAGTGCAATTATTTTAGTGTGTGTAGCATAAATATGGTGTATGTACTGTATGCTCTATGTCAGGGATGCTCAACCTGTGGCCCTCCATCTGTTGCAAAACTACAACTCCCAGCACAAAATGATGGGAGTTGTAGTTTTACAACAGGTGGAGGGCCACAGGTTGAGCATCCCTGCCATGTCATCAGTAATAGCATTCATTCAATGCAAAGGAAATCCACTGCACTTACCATTAACAAAAGATAAAAATTTTATTTTTAGTGTTTCATTGCAGGTAATAAATGGGAGACAGGCACATGGAGATCAGCCAACAGCTGTTTTGGGTCCTCTGACGCTTTCTCAAAGCCTATCTACATGTGGTTGTCTCTCTTGTATTACCTGCAATGAAGAACTAAAAATAAGGACTTCTGCTGTAAATAGTGAGTGTCGTGGACTTCTATTATTGCTAATGGCTATATATGTTTGAATAGCATACTGAATACTGTATATGATGTATGTCTATTTATGTGTGGTGTCTTTGTATATATCTGTTGTGATGCTGCACGTCTGCCATTCCCAATTGAGTAGGGAACCTGTTGTTAAAAATATGAATATCACCCCTGCGCCAGGAGCACACCATCATAGCTGAAAATACAATGCAACAGAATTCTGCAAACACTGGATATATGAACCAATGCTATATTCATTGGTTAATAGCAAAAATATTTTGATCAAAATCATTTGGGCCCATCTACAATGGTAAGGTAACCTCTTTCAGATGGAACCCTACTCTATAATGACTCATCTCTTTGTGCCAACTAACCTCAAATGAATTAAGGGAGGACAGTGGGCTCCATCTATTTACTGCACTTAGGGTAGTTTCACACTTGCGGCAGGACGGATCCGTCCCCATTGACTATGATGGGGCGGGGGGCGGAGCTACGGCGCAGCGAGGCAGTGCGCGGCCGGAGATCGCCGGACTAAAAGTCCTGCATGTCCGACTTTTCAGTCCGGCGATCTTTGCCGTGCGCTGCCGTGCTGCGCCGTAGCTCACGCCCCACCCTATTATAGTCAATGGGGACGGAGCAGCAGCACGGCAGTGCACAGGCACTGCGGCAGGACGGATCCGGCAGGCTGAATAGCCTGCCGGATCCGTCCTGCCGCAAGTGTGAAAGTACCCTTATTAATATCAACCTGTGGGAAAAATAAGTTTGTTAGGAGTGCAATAGCAAAATGGAGGCAGCCACACCTCCAAAAGCACAGGCAAAAACAAAACAAAACACAAATTGAGTCAGCACGTCCTGTAAAATAAATGTGCACATCGCCATGGCTGAAAATACAAATTCCAAAACACAAAAGAACCCTGCAAACATTAAATATATGAACTAATGCTATCCTCACTATATGAATGAATATGAGCGAATACAGTATATGTTGCTGAAAAACATTTGTGCCCATCTATTCAACCATATAGGAAATAAAGCATTAGTTCATATATTCATTGTTTGTAGAGTGCTATTGGTTTAATTTTGCATTATTTGGAGGTACTGTGATCAGTGCAGTAAATACACACATCAGCATCTACAGAATATCATTTTGAACATTTTGAATCCTTTTATTCAGTAAATGATTGACAAGTTTTTCGGTGTAATGATTAAGTTGCTTTGACAGGGCATCAAGTAATGTGTCAGCATTGTCCAATGGCGTGTAACTGAAGAAGACTGAAGAAGACCAGCAAGTCATTTTGAGAAAAAGAATATTACAAAATTTCTGCAGTTTGATATTTTTTTAACCATCAAATGAAAAAGGAGCATGGAATAAAATACAAGAGATGTCGAAGCACTCCAACTTCAGTGAAATAAAGGTAATGGAAAGAGTTGAGCGAACACCTGGATGTTCGGGTTCGAGAAGTTCGAACAAACTTACTGAAAAATGTTCGGGTTCGGGATCCGAACTCGACCAGAACTTCATCCCGAACCCGAACCCCATTGAAGTCAATGGGGACCCGAACTTTTGGGCACTAAAAAGGCTGCAAAATAGTCCAGAAAGGGGTAGAGGGCTGCAAAAGGCAGCAAAATGTAGGTAAATCCCCTGCAAACAAATGTGGGTAGGGAAATGAATTTAAATAAAATAAATAAAAATTAAGCAATATCAATTGGAGAGAGGTCCCATAGCAGAGAATCAGGCTTCAAGTCACCCACCAATGGAGAAGGCCACTTTAAGTTATTTAGGCCCCAGCACCCAGACCGAGGACAGAGGTCGCATTGCAGAGAATCAGGCGTCATGTCACCCACCAATGGGGAAGGCCACTTTTAGATAATTAGGCCCCTGGCACCCAGACGGAGGAGAGAGGTCGCAGAGCAGAGAATCAGGCTTCATGTCACCCAGCAATAGAGAAGGCCACTTTCAGATAATTTGGCCCTTGGCACCTAGACTGAGGAGAGGTTCATTCAACTTTTGGTTGCACCGCAATATAATGCTAAAATTAAAAAAAGAGGATTCAATAAAGAAGTGCTCCGGAGTACAAGAATATATGGTTGAGGGGGAGGCAGTTATAAATGTCTATTCTGCACAAGGAATGGACAGGTCCTGTGGGATTCATTCCTGGTTCCTTTTTATGAACGTCAGCTTGTCCACGTTGGCTGTGGACAGGCGGCTGCGTTTGTCAGTAGTGACGCCCCCTGCTGTGCTGAATACACGTTCAGACAAAACTCTGGCCACCGGGCAGGCCAGCACCTCCAAGGCATAAAAGGCTAGCTCTGGCCACGTGAACAATTTGGAGACCCAGAAGTTGAATGGGGCTGAACCATCAGTCAGTACGTGGAGAAGTGTGCACACGTACTGTTCAACCATGTTAGTAAAATGCTGGCTCCTGCTAACACGTTCCGTATCAGGTAGTGGTGCAGTTAGCTGTAGCGCGGTGACAAAACATTTCTGCCATACTAACCCTGCCCTCAGAGGAGCTGGCCGGCTTTCACCTGTTTCCCTGTGACATTTGGGAATGCTCTCAGGAGTGCGTCTACCAGCGTGCGCTTGTACTTGCACATCTTCCTATCACGCTCCAGTGCAGGAAGTAAGGTGGGCACATTGTCTTTGTACCGGGGATCCAGCAGGGTGGCAACCCAATAGTCCACAGCATGTAGTCGCTCATATGTGCCAGGCTGCCCAGAGGTATGGACAAACTGTCCTCTGTGGGAGGCGTATCATCATCGTTCTCTGTATCCCCCCAGCCCCGCACCATTGATGGCCTGAGCTGTGTTGGGTGCCACCCCGCTGTGAACCTGCTTCATCCTCATCCTCCTCCACCTCCTCCTCCTCGTCCTCCAGTAGTGGGCCCTGGCTGGCCACATTTGTACCTGGCCTCTGCTGTTGCAAAAAAACTCCCACTGAGGCACTTCTAACAGACAGGCCTGAAAGTGCTAAAAATGACCACTCATCCTCCTCCTCCTCCTGGGCCACCTCCTCTTCCATCATTGCCCTAAGTGTTTTCTCAAGGAGACATAGAAGTGGTATTGTAACGCTGATAACGGCGTCATCGCCACTGGCCATGTTGGTGGAGTACTCAAAACAGAGCAACAGGGCACACAGGTCTCGCATGGAGGCCCAGTCATTGGTGGTGAAGTTGTGCTGTTCAGCAGCGCGACTGACCCGTGCATACTGCAGCTGAAACTCCACTATGGCCTGCTGCTCGCACAGTCTCTCCAGCATGTGCAAGGTGGAGTTCCACCTGGTGGGCACGTCGCGTATGAGGAGGTCAGTCGGAAGGATGAAGTTACGCTGTAGCGCAGATATGCGAGCAGGGGCAGGATGTGAACGCCGGAAGTGCGCACAGACAGCCCGCACTTTATGCAGCAGCTCTGACATGTCTGGGTAGTTGTGAATGAACTTCTGCACCAGCAAATTCAGCACATGCGCCAGGCAAGGGTTGTGTGTCAAACCGGCTAGTCCCAGAGCTGCGACGTGCGCCTAAGAACTCTCCGCCTGGGGCCCAGCCGCCACTACATTTACCCAGTGTGCAGTTAGGGAGATATAGCGTCCCTGGCCATGCTTACCCTTTTAAGGACAGATTAACAATTGGCCTGCAACAGCTGGAACACCAGATTCAGGGTATTGCTATATTGACAAGTGAATTTCACCCCAGAACAAAATCTATCCTTTGACGGACACTATTAAACTTTGCCAGCCACTGCTGGGACACCAGATTTACGGTATTGCTATTTTGGCAATTGAATTTCACCCCAGAAAAAAATATATCCTTTGCCGGACACTATTAAACTTGTCCAGCCACTGCTGGGACACCAGATTTATGGTATTGCTATTTTGGCAATTGAATTTCACACCAGAAAAAATATACCCTTTTACGGACAGATTAATACTAGGCCTGCATCAGCTGGAACACCAGATTCAGGGTATTGCTATTTTGGCAATTAAATTTCACCCCATAAAAAAAATATACCCTTTTACGGACAGATTTAAATTAGGCCTGCAACAGCTGGAACACCATATTTACTGTATTTCTATTTTTGCTACTGACTTTCACCCCAGAAAATAATATATCCTTTGACGGACACTAGGAAATTGTCCAGTTACAGCTGGAACACCAGATTCAGGGTATTGCTATTTTGGCAATTCAATTACACCCCAGAGCAAAATCTATCCTGTGATGGACACTATTAAACTTGGCCAGCCACAGCTGAAACCACTGATTTAGGGTATTGCTATTTTGGCAATTGAATTTCACCCCAGAAAAAAACGATATCCTTTGCCGGACACTATTAAACTTGTCCAGCCACTGCTGGGACACCAGATTTACTGTATTGCTATTTTCGCAATTCAATTTCATCCCAGAAAATTATCTATCCTTTGCCGGACACTATTAAACTTTGCCAGCCACTGCTGGGGATTGCTATTTTGGCAATTAAATTTCACCACAGAAAAAAATCTATCCTTTGCCAGACAGCAGACAGTATTACACTTGGCTATCCACAGCTGGAACACCAGATTTAGGGGATTGCTATTTTGGCAATTGAATTTAACCCCTTAATAAAATATAGAAATTTCTATCCTGAGTTTCTAGGGGTGACAATAAGCACAGCCAGGGTCGGCGCCACCAATAAACAAGATAAGCAGCCGCGTAGAGCGCCCTCTTGCTGTGGGCGCTGGCCCACACCTCTGCTCTCCTCCTCCTCCTGCGCACTCTAAGTGACTTACTTACTGGCCGCGCCCGCAATGTATTTAATTAATCCCCGCCGCACAGCCAGATCTGCTTTCTTCAGCGGCCGGAGCGCTGCTGGGCGCTAGCCCCGCCCCCAGCCAGGATACGTTTGTGCCGTGTGGTGTGCGGCCCTCCCTGAGCGGTGCGTGCGGCTCAGGCGCAAGGAGGCGTGACAGGCAGAGGCGCTGCGGCGGACAGCAGCAGCAGCTGTCTGGACTAACTGGAGGGATGCAAGGTGGAGCTTGGGGGCTGCTGTGGCCTGTAAAAGCTGCCTGCCTCAAGGCAAGTAGGTACCGCACTGATCTCAGCCCAGAGGCGCTGCTGAGTGCACCTCATGATTCCCCTGGAAGGGAAGAAAAGAAATGTGCCACCCATTGGGGGCAGGGTGACATGATGAGGGACAATGATGAAGTCTGTGCCATGGGGGGGGGGGGTTGACATCAGACTCCAACATTGTCCCTCATCATGTCACCCCCCCTGATGGTACAGACTCCAGCATTGTCCCCTATTATGGAGCATGATGGATGTGGGGCTGACATGGGGGCCATGATGGATGGGGGCTGACGGCTGACATGGGGGGATGACGGCTGACATGGGGGTTATGATGGATGGGGGGCTGACGGCTGACATGGGGGGTATGATGGATGGGGGGCTGATGGCTGACATGGGGTATATGATGGATGGGGGGCTGACGGCTGACATGGGGGGCATGATGGATGGGGGTCTGACATGAGGGCATAATGGCTGACATGGGGGGCACGATGACCAATCATTAAATAGGTGGGCGACAAAAAAAGGGCGGGTCAAAGGGCGGGGTCAATAGGCGGGGTCAATGGGGGCGGCAAAATTTGCTTTTGCCTAGGGTGGCAAAAATCCTTGCACCAGCCCTGAGCACAGCCAAGCCCCTAAGCACCACAAGACATAAAATGGCCGCCGATCACCCCAGAAAAAAGTGACAGAAAAACGCTCTGTGCAGCCTAAAAACCAGTGAGCAATTAACTAGCAGAAGTTGAATGATTCACAGCTGTAGATCGATCACTTCATTAGGTGTTTTTGCTGACTTTTCCCTGCCTAATCTCACCCTCACAGAAGCTGCGTCCTCTCCCTACACTAATCAGAGCAGTGTGACGTGCGGCGCTACGTGACTCCAGCTTAAATAGAGGCTGAGTCACATGCTGCACTTGGCCAATCACAGCCATGCCATTAGTAGGCATAGCTGTGATGGCTTCTTAGGGCAAGAAGTAAAACGCTAGCTGATTGGCTGCTGTGCAGCCCTTCAGAAAGCGGGAAGAAATCGTCGAACAACGGACCCGAACCCGAACTTTTTTAAAAATGTTCGGGTCCGGGTCCGTATCCCGAACACCCCAAAATTCGGTACGAACCCGAACTATCCAGTTCGGGTTCGCTCATCCCTATTAATGGATATTTTATTCACCTATACTTTAATGTTTCATCCCATTTCAATGAGGCATTTAATATTTTGCCCATATGTATACATTCATCACTAAATTATTTAATGAACATTATTATACAATAAATTGTTATAATACAAGTACAGAATGTGTTACAGTGAAACAATTACTCAATTATTTCTAAAGCATTATGAAAAGAATAGATTCATTATTTTATACTGTGTACAATTTTTCCCAGCGGTATATATAAATGTAATTATCATAATGGTGATGAGCGCTAAAATTGATACATCTGCATTAAGGATGAGCGAATTTCATATTTAGAAATTCGAGTTCAGGTTCGGATTGTGGTATAACGGAATCCATAAAGCATTTCCATGACAGAATGCATAACGGAATGCCTTTAGAGGTATTCCGTCATAATAGAAGTCTATGGCCTGCATAATGGATCCGTTCGGTTTCCGCTATGCAGCATAACAGAAACAGGACGGATCCGTTACGCAGGCCATAGCGTTCTATTATGACGGAATGATCACTACTGGGATTAGAGATCCGGACATTTTAACTATCTGATGCCATAGTCAATAGCAATGATGGCATCTGAACTGTAAGGAAAAAGGAGTTCCCTTGGTCCACCACCTGGCACCATTTGAATGCAATCGCTGGGTGCTAAGTAGTTGTCATGGCACCCAGAGGCCTTCTGGAGGCCCCAATGCCCATGAGAATTGATATACAATGTAAGGGCTTATTCACATGACCATATGGCCTCTGTCCCAGTGTTGGCGACCACAAACAGTGGGTCCACAATACACGGGCCATGTGAACTCCATGCTGTGGTGCAGACACATTGACTTAATTGGGCCCGCAATCTGCAAAATACAGCAAAAGATAGGACATAGAGCTTTAGAGCCCATGCCTACGCGCCTTAAAAGATAAGACATGTCCTGTCTTTTGCCATATCTTGCGGATCGTGGACCCATTTTAGGTCAATGGGTCATGAAGTTCACATGGCCAGTTCCCGTGTGTTGCAAACTACTATTTGTGGTCCGCAACATGGGCAGGGCGGCCATAATTTTTTTTTAATGAGCTACAGGGGTATTACAGTGTATAGCACAAATTATTAAAGGTTCAAAATGGACTTAAAAGAATGTAAAAACAATTGAAGTTTTTAAAAACATTAAAAAATATAAAAAATATTTTAAAAAACAACCTTTTTCCCTTTCCAAATATAATTGATATCCCCACATACATTCTATTAAATTATCCCATTATTTGACCCACACAATGAACATTCTAAAAACAGAAATCCCTAGTACTAGAATTGTATTTTTTTGTTCAATTTGTCAAAAAATTAAAAATTATCAAAAGTTCATACAGTATGTATACCAATGCAGTTGGTAGCAAAATGACTTGAATGGGCCCGCAATCCGTATATACAGCAAAGGATAGGACATGTCCTATCTTTCTCAGTGCAGAGGCACAGATCAGAAGTCCCCATAAACAATCGGAAGCCCTTCCATGGGCTTTACAGTCCATGCCTACATGCCTCAAAAGATAGGACATGTTCTGTCTTTTGCCATATCTTGCACATATCTTTTAGGTCAATGGGTCTGCACCGCAGCAAAGAGCAGTGTACCGCACCGCAGCACTATCTATTATACAGGGTGGTCCATTTATATGGATACACCCTAATAAAATGGGAATGGTTGGTGATATTAACTTCCTGTTTGTGGCACATTAGTATATGTGAGGGGGGAAACTTTTCAAAATGGGTGGTGACCATGGTGGTCATTTTGAAGTCGGACATTTTGAATCCAACTTTTGTTTTTTTCAATAGGAAGAGGGTCTTGTGACACATCAAACTTATTGGGAATTTCACAAAAAAAAACAATGGTGTACTTCGTTTTAACGCAACAAGGAGCTGCACAATTGAGACATCACGATAAGAGGCTAGTTGGAGGAAAATCGTGAATAACATAACATACCATCTATCTATCTATCTATCTATCTATCTATCTATCTATCTATCTATCTAGTGTTGAGCAAATCAAAGAATCCGAAGTGGACTTCGATCTGAATTTCAGGAAAAAAAATACTTGTCACAAAGCTGAATTTCCTTGTGTGCTTCATGGTAACAAATCAATTTTCTTTGAAATGTTTGTAAAAAAAATAAATTAAATCATACCCACCTTATCCATTCGAGAAGAGGCCACTACGGCCATCTTGATTGAACATCCCAGTCGTTGTAATGACGTCATCACATCACCACGCAAGATTTCATGCTGTGTCTTCAATCAAGATGGCCATGAAGGCCTCTATCTGATCAAATGGATAAGGTGGTTATTTTTTTTTTTTTTACCAGATTAAACCCTGAAAGCCCTCAATGTAATTCTCAGATGGCGTGATCAGCCGTTGCCCATTATTGCCTTCGCTACATACAAAGAAATGTGGACGCAAATTTCTTCGTCAAATTCGGCGAAGTAGGAAAATTAAATTAATAACTTCGCTCATATCTCTATCTATCTATCTATCTATCTATCTATCTATCTATCTATCAACAGCAAATGATGAGGCAGCACTTCAATGTGGATACAGGGTGTACACCCTTTATCCACATTGGAGTGCTGCCTCATCATTTGCTTTTTAAAGATTATCTATGAACTTGTTGCCTACAGTTCACTAGCGATTGCACCCATCTTTCACAACTGCTGTGCTGCTGTTTTTTATTTTCTATCTATCTATCTATCTATCTATCTATCTATCTATCTATCTATCTCTATTATCTGTCTATCTATCTAGATATCTATCTATTTTTCTATCTAATTATCTATCTATCTATCTATCTATCTATCTATCTATCTATCTATCTATCTATCTATGTAGACAATGGTGAAGGACCACACAGCTTACACAATAAGGTATGCAATGGAGTGCCAGTAGCTGTAGAAGTATCCCACTTGCTTCTAAAAATATAGAAAATAGTAAATCCACGGCACATCCAAAATGGTGAAAAAAAAGGGTGGTTTATTCACCGAGCAATAGCGACGTTTCAGTGCTCTCTATGGCTGCTTGAAAAAGGTGCCATAGAGAGCACTGAAACGTCGCTATTACTCGGTGAATAAACCACCCTTTTTTTTCACCATTTTGGATGTGCCGTGGATTTACTATTTTCTATCTATCTATGTATATATATCTAATTATATATCTATGCGTTTTCTATACATGTCTTTCTATAGTATCTAAATCCACCATATATGTCTTTTCTACAGTATCTATCTACAGTATGTCTAGCTTTGTATTTCTGAAGCATACATTTTGTGTCCTGCTTAGTTCAATAAGTAATTGTTCCTTCAATTATCTTTGCTGGATGCTGCTGCTTTCTTTTTGCTTGTATATTGACTGACCCTAAATAATGTGTACATCCTATTAGCAGGAAGGTTAGATAATCTTGGAGTACTCCTTGACATTTTACTTGACATGCTTCTTGACGTCAGGGGTAACTCATTAGTGTTTATGAGCATGCACAGCTGCAGCCATCGGGTTAACAGATTATTCGTTCTTGGTGCTGTAATGCAGGTTTCCTCTTGCACAGATTGGTACTGAACTCATCCTTTCCACACCAGGTGAATAAAAGAAAAGTTTAAAATGTACTTCAAAAATAGCTATTAAAAGAAGAGAGATGAAAGGTAAAAAGAAGACATTAAAAGCAGGTTAATGGTTTCTGTAATATTTGGAACAGTCTGTGCTGTCTTCCTCACATGGCAATTACTTGCCAGATCAGTATTGTAACGTTAGAAAAAATGATCAATGGCTCTTCTCTGCATTGAGACACATGACAACTAGTGATGAGCGAGCACCAAAGTGTTCGGATGTTTGGGTACTCGGTCCGAACACATTGCTATATTCGTGTGCTCGGCCGAGCACCCAAGTATAATGGAAGTTAAAGGGAGACAACCAGGCACCCCCTGCTCTGAAGAGGGGAGGGTGCCTGGTCCATTGAAAAAGGTCAGAAAGTGACAGAAAAACCACTGAAATGGATCAGGAACAGCATGGGGACGATGTCTGGATGCATCTTGGACTCCCAGGTCGCTGCTGGGAACCATGTTGTCCGAGTTGTACGCCACTTTTACAGAATGACAAAAATATGCAGAAAACCCCCCCAAAAAATCAATTTCACAGGAAAAATTGTTAGGAAACATTCTTTCGTGTATATTGAATTGTATATAAAGTGCAAGTGCTGCCAAAAATTACAAGGAAGAAGCACTCCGATACAGCCTGTATTTCACATAAAGGAGGGCCTCATTCACATTGTGTTACAATAGTTCAGTTAGTGGGACTCCTACACCTATTTACTAAGTGAAAGGGCTGCCAAATATTTCAAGGAACCGGCACTCCAATACACCCTTTCTTACTCATAAAGGAGGGCATCATACACACACCCCTGAAAAATTATCTTTGATGGCCTGCTGGTGACCCTCCAAAACATTTGGAGAAAGGGCCTGCTGATCTGACAATCTAAGAAGTTAAGTGACCCAGTCAGCACAGGCTACCAAGAAAGAATGACCAATTTCAAATATTTTTGGGGGGTTAGAGATAACATTAACGTCACATAGCAGAGTTAGCGCAGTGAATGATGGTCAGCACCGGCTACGAAAAAATTACATTGCATTTCATAGCTACATTTTGCACGCACTAACGTTACTCTGCAAATTGATCGAAGGGAATGTCATTCAGCACCGGTTAGGAAAAAAGTTTGACATATTTACCCCAGTGCAACTATATAAAAACCCGAATCCTGCAAAAAACACAGGTGTGAAAGATTCACCACTGAAGGAAGTTTCCTTCCAAGTCTGAAAAGAATATACCATGTGAGCTGACCACCAAAAAATTGTAGGTGAGGGCCTGCAGGTGAGCTGACCCTCCCTGAAGAGGGACTTGTGGATATTTTATACACTGATCCCCAAACTCTTCAGCCTCCAAAGTCAAAAGAAGATGACGGCGGGGGAGGGGGGGGGGGTGGCAATTAGTGTTTCACTTAGTGGATGATGGGGATGAGACACAGTTGTCAATAAGTAGGGTCTTGTTAGGTCAACACAAGTCAGGAGGATGACCAGGGTGAGGAAGTGGAAGAGGAGATGAGGGATGATGACATCACTGACCCAACCTGGAAAGGTGAAAAGCCAAGAGAGGACAGCAGGACAGAGGGGGAGGGATCCACAACACCTAACAGGCTGGAAGAAGCTGTTGGGTGGTGAAAGGGAGAAGGCGGGCCACAACAAACAGGCCTGCAACTGTTCCCCGGAGCAACCTCTTGTGGCAATCTCCCTTGCCAAGTGGTATGTGTGCTGCAGTCTGGCGCTTTTTTGAGGAAAGTGCCAGCAACGCCAAGGATTGCGGGCACTACTTTCATCAGGATTTCTGCCACCACCTACATTAGTGGCTGCAACCCCCCCCCCCCCCCTTCTTCTTCTCTGCCTCCACCTCCTCCTCCACTTCAAACTCTGAATTCTCTGAATTCTGCTGCCCGGTTGACTATTATAAAAATGAACCGGCATGGATTGCTCCGACTTCTCTACTTCACCAGATAAAAGCGGCTGAACATAAAGGCACTTCAAATGTGTTAAATATTAAATATTGGAAGTGTTGGATTCTTCTTTTCTGTTTCTACTTTAAATGTGTTGTTTGTAATGTACTTAATACACTGTATTCAAATACACCTCTGCCACCACCAAAAAGGTTATATGGTTCGATCTTCCTTTTCTCGTCCTTCTCCTTCTCCTCCTTCTCCATCATATCAACATGTTTTTTAGGCTGCTCTCGCTCATAATGTTTTATAGGGTCAGCGAAACTCTTGCACAGGTGCCAGAGGCGACACTCAGAACCCTCTCTGTGGGCACCCTTACCCTTGAAAAAATCTATGGTGCACACTTACACTTTTCCTGCTATTCATCAGCGTCGGGTTACGCCATGAATTGCACAGACAGCATATTATAGCTAATTAATAAGTAACATGGAAGATATACTATATTGGACTGTAATATTCAGGGTAAATGATCGTGTGGGCACTTTGCGATAAATAAGTGTGTTTGCAGTTTGGGCAATCAGTCTCTAAAAGGTTCGCCATCGCCTTTACAGTTTTAGAGGGTTAGCGCACCTGGAGGCCCTTAGCTACATTATTTTACTCTGTTTCATTGAGCCCAGGGCCACAGCCTTTGTGTGAACCATCAACATCACGGACACTTCCACGTCCCGTACTGGCCCCCTTCTTAATATTAAATGTTATACATGCTTAAAAATAGGTCACACGTACAGTATCGTAGGATATGTACGTGTACGCGTCAATAAATTAAAACAGGTATTTTGGATGCGCACACTTTATACAGGTGATGTAGCTCTTATAATGTCACAGACGACCATACACTGTCTGCGGATGAAGTACAGTATTTGTTAGTGATATGTATGAAATGCACACACAGTAGATGTGGCACAAATATTTTACTTTTCCCCACATGTGGTACTGTATTTGAAACAGACAGCCACGGGCTATGGACACTAGATTATGCACAGATTATTTAGATTGGCGCAACAGACATTTTTTTCAAATGTGGTAGAGTATTTGTCACAGAAATCCACACCATATGGACAGTATATTTGGCACAAAACAGTTAAATTTGTCCCAAATACAAATAATTATTTGCTGGAATACTGTATATATGGTCGCGGCCTAAACGCACATACAGATGTGCCTAAAACTAGTCAAATTTGTCCCAAATAAAATTTATTCTCTGCTGGAACACTGTATATAACGTTTGTGGATTGAACGCACACACAGATGTGCCCAAAACTAGTTACATTTGTCCAAAATACAAATAATTCTCTGCTGGAATATTGTATATTTGGTTGCGGCCGAAACGCACACACAGATGTGCCTAAAACTAGTCAAATTTGTCCCAAATAAAATTTATTCTCTGCTGGAACACTGTACAGTATATAACGTTTGTGGATTGAACGCACACACAGATGTGCCCAAAAGTAGTTAAATGTGTCCCAAATACAAATAATTATCTGCTGGAATACTGTGTATACAGTTGCGGCCTAAACGCACACACAGATATACCCAAAACTAGCTACATTTGCCAAAAATATAAATTATTCTCTGCTGGAGTAATGAATATAACGGTTGCGAATTGAACGCACACACAGATGTGGCACAACTTAGGTTACTTTCCCCAGAAAAAAAAAAATTTCTGATGGCGCGGTGTATATCTCACTAGCAGGCACACTCTAGTGAATAAGAAAAGAGTTAAGCGAACACCTGGATGTTCGGGTTCGAAAAGTTCAATGGGTATCCGAACTTTTGGGCACTAAAAAGGCTGTAAAATAGCCCAGAAAAGGGCTAGAGGGCTGCAAAAGGCAGCAAAATGTAAGTAAATCCCATGCAAACAAATGTGGATAGGGAAAGAACTTAAAATAAAATAAAATAAATAAAAAATAACCAATATCAATTGGCAACTTGGAGAAGGAGGTGGAATAGGAGGTTGGGGTGGCGTTAGGTGGGAATGCTATGGGAGTTGAAGTTCTCATCACAGCCAAAAAGGATTCATGTCTGCCTGCAGAGCCACAGGCCTTATTCACAGACTCAGGGCTATGGCAACCATACATGGGAGTTGAAGTTCACATCACAGCCAAGAAGGATTCATGTCTGCCAGCAGTGTCACAGGCCTCACTCACAGACTCAGGCCAATGGCAACCATACATGGGAGTTGAAGTTGTCATCACAGCTAAGAAGGAATCATGTCTGCCAGCAGGGCCCCAGGCCTTATTCAAACATTCAGGCCCACGGGACCAACAAAGAGGAGAGGTAAAATCACACCAAGACAGTATTGATTTCACCCAGCAATGCCACAGGCCTCATTCACAGATTCAGACCCATGGCACCCACAAAGAGGAGAGTTACAATCATGCCAAATCAGTATTGATTTAACCTAGCAGTGCCACAGGCCTCATTCACTAATTCAGGAGGACCATGGCACCCGCCAAGAGGAGAGCGGTCCCATAACAGCAACACAGGCCTTAGGTCAATCTGCAATGGAACAGGCCATTATCATTTATGTAGGCCCCTGACACCCAGAGGTCATTTGACAGTAAAAAGAGTTTAATGTCTCCCAACAAGACAGCAAGCAATTAAACGAAATATAGGACCCTGACACCCACACAATGGGGTGGTCATTTGACAGTAAAAAGAGTTTAATATCTCCCACCAAGACAACAAATGATTGAACGACATATAGGCTCCTGACACCCACACAATGGGGCGGTCATTTGACAGTAAAAAGTGTTTAATGTCTCCCACCAATGCAGCAAGCTATTAAATGAAATATAGGACCCTGATAACCAGACAATGTAGAAGTAATTTTACAGTATAAAGAGTTTAATATCTCCCACCAACGCAGCAAGCGATGAAATGAAATATAGCCCCCTGACAACCAGACAATGGGGCGGTCATTTGACAGTAAAAAGAGGTTAATGTCTCCCACCAATACAGCAGGCGATGAAACAAAATATAAGCCCCTGAAAACCAGACAATGTAGAGGTCATTTGACAGTATAAAGAGTTTAATATCTCCCACCAATGCAGCAAGCGTTGAAACGAAATGTAGGCCCCTGACAACCAGACAATGTAGAGGTCATTTGACAGTATAAAGAGGAAAATGTCACCCAACAAAGCAACAAATGATTAAACAACATATAGAACCCTGACACCCACACAATGGGGCAGTCATTTGACAGTAAAAAGAGTTAAATGTCTCCCACCAAGACAGCAAGCAAGTAAACGAAATATAGGCCCCTGACACCCACACAATGGGGCGGTCATTTGACAGTAAAAAGAGTTTAATATCTCCCACCAAGACAACAAATGATTAAACGAAATATAGGCCCCTGACACCCACACAATGGGGCAGTCATTTGACAGTAAAAAGAGTTTAATCTCTCCCACCAAGACAACAAATGATTAGACATATAGGCCCCTGACACCCACACAATGGGGCAGTCATTTGACAGTAAAAAGAGTTAAATGTCTCCCACCAACACAGCAAGTAAGTAAACAAAATATAGGCCCCTGACACCCATGGCAATGGGGCAGTCATTTGACAGTAAAAAGAGTTTAATATCTCGCACCAAGACAACAAATGATTAAATAACATATAGGCCCCTGACACCCACACAATGGGGCAGTCATTTGACAGTAAAAAGAGTTAAATGTCTCCCACCAAGACAGCAAACAATTAAATGAAATATAGGCCCCTGACACCCAGACAGAGTAGAGGTCATTCGACATCAAAAAGAGGATAATGTCACCCACCAAAGCAACAGGCGATTATCTGAAATGTAGGCCCCTGGCACCCAGACAGAGGAGAAAGGTCCCATAGCAGCAAAAGAGGCATCATGTTACCCACCATTGGAACAGGCCACTTTCAGTAATTTAAGCCCCAGCACCCAGACAGAGGAGAGAGGTCCCATAGCAGCAAAACAGGCATCATGTTACCCACCAATGGAACAGGCCACTTTCAGTTATTTAGGCCCCTGACACCCAGACAGGTCATTTGACAGCAAAAAGAGGTTAATGTCACACACCAAAGCAGCAGGCGATTAGAGATGTCCCGAACTATTCGCCGGCGAACATCGTTTGTTCGCGATAGCCGCAGCGGGCAAACATATGCGATGTTCGGTCCACCCCCAATACATCATCATTGAGTAAACTTTGACCCTGTACCTCACAGTCAGCAGACACATTCCAGCAAATCAGAATACCCTCCCTCCCAGACCCTCCCACCTCCTATCAAAAAGCAAGGACAGCATCCATCTTAGATTCATTCTGAAGCTGCAGTGTTAGTTAGAGCAGGGAGAGTGCTGCTGCTGCTGAATTAATATCGGGATTCCATTCCATTGGTGTGCATTCCATTCCATGCACACCATTCATTTATGGTGGCACAGTACCTTGCAGATAAAAAAGTCATTTAATTTTTACCCTTTAATATGATTTCAGTTGCCTGCCAGTGTGTTTCAGGCCAACACAGACTGTACTGTGCCCACTGCCAGTGCCCACCACTCATATCGGATGGCACAGTACCTTGCAGATAAAAAAAGTAATTTAATTTTTACCCTTTAATATGATTTCAGTTGCCTGCCAGTGTGTGTCAGGCCCACACAGACTGTACTGTGCCCACTGCCAGTGCCCACCACTCATCGGGTGGCACAGTACCTTGCAGATAAAAAAGTCATGTCATTTTTACCCTTTAATATAATTTCAGTTGCCTGTCAGTGTGTGTCAGGCCCACAGACTGTACTGTGCCCACTGCCAGTGCCCACCACTCATATAGGGTGGCACAGTACCTTGCACGCATAGTACCACTAATCAAAAAGGAAATGACAGGCAGAGGCAGGCAACCCCGCAGGGGCCGTCGTGGTGCTGTGATTTCCTTTGGCCCTAGAATAATGCCTAGTGTTCAGAGGCCACATACCCTGAACTCGAAAAATTCTGAGGACATAGTTGACTGGCTTACACAGGACACCAAATCTTCTACAACTTCTGCTCGGAACCTTGACGCACCATCCTCCTCCAGCTCAGCTTCGGGCACCTCTCAAGTTACCACTCGCCCGCCCGCCGCCACCACCAACACTAGCACCACAGCCGCTTTACTTGATCAGTCAGAGGCGTTATTTAAACATCAGTTGGAAGAAATGAGTGATGCGCAACCTTTATTGACAGAAGATGTAGATAACAGGGATATGTCTCAGTCAGGCATCATTACACACATAAACGTACGGTGTGATGATGATGATGTTGTACCCGCTGCTCCTTCCTTTGCTGAGTTGTCAGATACAAGTGAAGCGGTTGATGATGACGATTTGTCCGTGGATGTCACATGGTTGCCCGCTCGAAGAGAGGAAGAACAGGGGGAAAGGTCAGATAGGGAGACAGAGAGGAGGAGAAGACGAGTTGGAAGCAGGGGGAGGTCGTCGCAAGGAGCTAGTGGCACAGTCAGACAGCATGTATCGTCACCCGGGGTCAGCCAGACAGCACGCCAATCAACGCATGCTGTTGCCACCACTAGAATGCCGTTATTGCAAAGCTCAGCAGTGTGGCATTTTTTTGGTGTGTCTGCCTCTGATAACAGCGATGCCATTTGCAACCTGTGCCAAAAGAAACTGAGTCGTGGGAAGTCCAACACCCACCTAGGTACAACTGCTTTGCGAAGGCACATGATTTCACATCACAAACGCCTATGGGATCAACACATGAGTACAAGCAGCACACAAACTCAAAGCCACCATCTTCCTCCTGGTCCAGCATTTTCAGCTATGTCAACCACTGCTGTCCTCCTTGCCCCCTCTCAACCACCCGCCACTCCGCCTCCCACCTTCAGCAGTTCCTGCTCATCTGCCCACAGTCAGGTGTCTGTCAAGGAAATGTAAGAAGCCAATGTCACACAGTCACCCCCTTGCCCGGCGTCTGACAGCTGGCTTGTCAGAACTCTTAGCCCGCCAGCTTTTACCATACCAGCTGGTGGAGTCTGAGGCCTTCAAAAAATTTGCAGCTATTGGGACACCGCAGTGGAAGGTACCCGGCCCAAAATTTTTTTCACAAAAGGCAATCCCCAACCTGTATTCTATTGTGGAAAAGGAAGTCATGGCATGTCTGGCACACAGTGTTGGGGCAAGGGTCCATCTGACCACTGATACCTGGTCTTCAAAGCACGGTCAGGGCAGGTATATCATGTACATTGGGTAAACTTGCTGACGGCTGCCAAGCATGGAATGCGTGGCCCTGCAGCGGAGTTGGTGACACTGCCACGACTTGCAGACAGGCCTGCTGCCACCTCCTCTATTCCTCCTACTCCGTCCTCTTCGCTAACCTCCTTGGCTGAGTCCTCTTCTGCTGCTGCATCTTGCTCCACATCAACTGCACCCCACAGCTTCCGTGGGGCTATTTCACATTTTCACGCCGTCTTGGGGTTGACTTGCCTAAAAGCAGAGAGTCACACCGGACCAACACTCCTGTCCGCCCTGAACGCACAGGTGGCTGACCCCGCACCAACTGGAGATCGGCAAAGTGGTGTGTGACAACGGAAGCAATCTGTTGGCGGCATTGAATTTGAGCAAGTTGACACATGTGCCGTGCATGGCACATGTGTTGAATCTGATCGTACAACGCTTTGTGTATAAGTACCCAGGCTTACAGGACGTCCTCAATCAGGCCAGGAAGGTGTGTGGCCATTTCAGCCGTTCCTACAAGGCCATGGCGCACTTTTCCAATATTCAGCGGTGAAACAACATGCCAGTGAGGCGCTTGAATTGCGACAGCCCGACACGTTGGAATTCAACACTCCTAATGTTCGACTGCCTGCTCCAACAAGAAAAAGCTGTCAACGAGTATTTGTATGACCGGGGTGCTAGGACAGCCTATTTTTTTTTGCCACGTTACTGGACACTCATGCTCACTGCCTGTAGGCTCATGCGTCCTTTTGAGGAGGTGACAAACCTAGTCAGTGGCACCGAAGACACCATCAGCGACCTCATCCCATATGCGTTTTTACTGGAGTGTGCCCTGCGAAGAGTGCTGGATCAGGTCGTAGGTGAGCATGAAGAGCATGAGTTATGGTCACCATCACCCCCAGAAGCAGCCTTGTCGTTAAATGCTGGACCTGCGGCAACGCAGAGAGAGGAGTCTGAAGAAGAGGAGTCAGAGGAGGTAGGTGGCTTTGAGGAGGTGGAAGACCAACCACAGCAGGCGTCCCAAGGGGATTGTTCTCACCATTCGGGGACCCTTGGTGTTGTACGTGGCTAGGTGGAGAAAGAGACGTTTAATGACGTCAGTGAGGACAAGGAACGGGACATGGCTAGCTTGTGTAAATGGGGAGTTTGCGGTTGTACAAATGGACTGTTTGCGGTTGTTTGCGGTGCGTTAAATGGGGAGTTTGGTCTGTCAGAGTTTGGTCTGTCACTGTGAAACGGGTGTAACCCTTACACTACCTGGTCGATACAACAATTTTAAAGCACGTTATTCCAAACAATTTAGGAATGTTAGGTGATTTATGCCCTTTATGGATTGAAACCCGACTCTGCGTCAACTATGTAATTTTCCATGGGAGTTTTGCCATGGATCCCCCTCCAGCATGCCACAGTCCAGGTGTTAGTCCCCTTGAAACAACTTTTCCATCACTATTGTGGCCAGAAAGAGTCCCTGTGGGTTTTAAAATTCGCCTGCCTATTGAAGTCTATGGCGGGTTTGCCCGGTTCGCCCGTTCGCGAACATTCGAGGAAGTTCGCGTTCGCCGTTCGCGAACGGAAAATTTTATGTTCGTGACATCTCTACAGGCGATTAGCTGAAATGTAGGCGCCTGGCAGCCAGACAGAGGAGAGGTTCATTCAACTTGGTGTTGCCCCCAAAAATAATGGAACAATTTAAAAAAAGAGGATTCAATAAAGAAGTGCCCTGGAGTACAAGAATGTGTGGTTGAGGGCGAGGCAGTTATAAATGTCTATTCTGCACAACGGATGGACAGGTCCTGTGGGATCCATGCCTGGTTCATTTTTATAAACGTCGGCTTGTCCACGTTGGCTGTGGACAGGCGGCTGCGTTTGTCTGTAATGACGCCCCCTGCCATGCTAAATACACGTTCAGACAATACACCGGCCGCTGGGCAGGCCAGCATCTCTAAAGCATAAAAGGCTAGCTCTGGCCATGTGGACAATTTGGAGACCCAGAAGTTGAATGGGGCCGAACCATCAGTCAGTACGTGGAGGCGTGTGCACAAGTACTGTTCCAGCAAGTTGTTGAAATGCAGCCTCCTGCTAACACGTTCCCTATCAGCTAGTGCTGCAGTTAGCTGTGGCGCTGTGACAAAACTTTTCCACATCTTGGCCATGCTAACCCTGCCTTCAGAGGAGCTGGATGTGACACAGCTGCGTTGGCAACCTCTTGCTCCTCCTCTGACTTCGCCTTGTGCTTCCACTTGTCCCCCCATGTCAGTTGGGAATGCTCTCAGGAGCGCGTCAACCAGTGTGCGCTTGTACTCGCGCATTTTCCTATCACACTCCAGTGCAGGAATTAAGGTGGGCACCTTGTCTTTGTACCGTGGATCCAGCAGGGTGGCCACCCTGTAGTCAGCACACGTTAAAATGTGGGCAAATCTGCTGTCGTTGCGCAGGCACTGCAGCATGTAGTCGCTCATGTGTGCCAGGCTGCCCAGAGGTAAGAACAAGCTGTCCTCTGTGGGAGGCGTATCATCATCGTCCTCCATTTCCCCCCAGCCATGCACCAGTGATGGGCCCGAGCTGAGTTGGGTGCAACCCTGCTGTGAAAAAGCTTCATCCTCATCCTCCTCCTCCTCCACCTCCTCCTCATCCTCGTCCTCCAGTAGTGGGCCCTGGCTGAACAAATTTGTATCTGGCCTCTGCTGTTACAAAAGAGCTCCCTCTGAGCCACTTCTAAAAGACTAGCCTGAAAGTGTTAGAAATGACCCCTCTTCCTCCTCCTCCTGGGCCACATCCTCTCCCATCATTGCCCTAAGTGTTTTCTCAAGGAGACATAGAAGTGTTATTGTAATGCTGATAACGGCGTCATCGCCACTGGCCATGTTGGTGGAGTACTCGAAACAGCGCAACACGGCACACAGGTCTCGCATGGAGGCCCAGTCATTGGTTGTAAAGTGGTGATGTTCCGCAGTGCGTGCTGCAGCTAATACTCTACTGTGGCCTGCTGCTGCTCGCATAGTCTCTCCAGCATGTGCAAGGTGGAGTTCCACCTGGTGGGCACGTCGCATATGAGGCGGTAAGCGGGAAGGCTGAAGATACGCTGTAGCGCAGACAAGCGAGCAGCGGCAGGATGAGAACGCCGGAAGTGCGCACAGACAGCCCGCACTTTAAGCAGCAGCTCTGACATGTCGGGGTAGTTGTGAATGTATTTCTGCACCACCAAATTCAGCATATGCGCCAGGCAAGGGATGTGCGTCAAACCGGCTAGTCCCAGAGCTGCAACAAGATTTCGCCCATCATTGCACACCACCATGCCGGGCTTGAGGCTCACTGGCAGCATCCACTTGTCGTTCTGTTGTTCTATACCCTGACACAACTCCTGCGCGGTGTGGGGCATGTCCCACAAACACATTAGTTTCAGAACGGCCTGCTGACATTTACCCTGGGCTGTGCTGAAGTTGGTGGTGAAGGTCCGTGTCTGACCGTATGAGCAGGTAGAAAAAGAGGAGGAGAAAGCCGAGTAGGAGGAGGAGGCTACAGGAGGCAAAGAATGATGCCCTGCGATCCTTGGCGATCCATGGCAAACAGCTCTCCGCCTGGGGCCCAGCCGCCACTACATTTACCCAGTGTGCAGTTAGGGAGATATAGCGTCCCTGGCCGTGCTTACTGGTCCAGGTATCTATGGTTAGGTGTACTTTGCCACAGAAGCCGTTGCGCAGTGCAAACTTGATTTTATCTGATACTTGGTTGTGCAGGGAAGGCACAGCTCTCTTGGAGAAGTATTGGCAGCTGGGAACGACGTACTGTGGGACAGCCACCGCCATCAGCTGTTTGAAGCTGTCTGTGTCCACCACCCTGAATGACAGAATTTCAAAGGCCAGTAGTTTAGAAATGCTAGAATTCTGGGCCAAGGATCAAGGGTGGGTAGGTGGGAATTTACGCTTTCTCTCCAAGGTTTTTGAGATGGAGAGCTGAACGCTGCCGTGTGACATGGTGGAGATGCTTGGTGACGCAGGTGGTGGTGTTGGTGGCACATCCTCTTTTTGCTGGGCGGCAGGTGCCAACGTTTCTCCAGACACAGGCGTGAGGAAGAGGCCGAGGCAGCAGCAGAAGATGGAGCAGGAGGGGCGTGAGCCCTTTCCTTGTTTTGAAGGTGCTTACATCACTGCAACCCATGTCTCGCACGTAGATGCCTGGTCACGCAGGTTGTGCTAAGGTTCAGAACGTTAATGCCTCACTTCAGGCTCTGATGGCACAGCGTGCAAACCACTCGGGTCTTGTCGTCAGCACATTGTTTAAAGAAGTGCCATGCCAGGGAACTCCTTGAAGCTGCCTTTGGGGTGCTCGGTCCCTGGTGGCGGTGGCCAGTAGCAGGTGAACTCTCTTGGCGGCAGCTGTTCTGCTTTTTCCCCCTGCTCCCTCTTTTGCTACGCTGTTGGCTCGGTCTCACCACTGCCTCTTCCTCTGAACTATGAAAGTCAGTGGCACGACCTTTATTCCATGTGGGGTCTAGGATCTCATTGTCCCCTGCATCATCTTCCACACAGTCTTCCTCCCTGACCTCCTGTTCGGTCTGCAGAAAGACGCAGCAGTTGGCACCTGTGTTTCGTCATCATCAGAGACGTGCTGACTCCGATGAGGTGGTATTCCCATGTCCTCATCATCAGGAAACATGAGTGGTTGTGTATCAGTGCATTCTATGTCTTCCACCACTGGGGAAGGGCTTGGTGGATTCCCTTGGGAAACCCTGCCAGCAGAGTGTTCAAACAGCATAAGAGACTGCTGCATAACTTAAGGCTCTGACAGTTTCCCTGATATGCATGGGGGTGATGTGACAGACTGATGGGCTTGGTTTTCAGGCGCCACCTGTGCGCTTTCTGCAGAAGACTGGGTGGGAGATAATGTTGTGAACGTGCTGGATCCACTGTCGGCCACCCAATTGACTAGCGCCTGTACCTGCTCAGGCCTTACCATCCTTAGAACGGCATTGGGCCCCACCAAATATCGCTGTAGATTCTGGCAACTGTTGGGACCTGAGGTAGTTGGTTCACTAGGATGTGTAGCAGTGGCAGAACGGCCACGTCCTCTCCCAGCACCAGAGGGTCCACTAACACCACCACGACCATGTCCGCGTTCCTTATTAGATGTTTTCCTCATTGTTACCGTTCACCACAATAAGGAAAAACTTATTTGGCCCAATGTATAGAGTTCAAATTAAGTCCTTTATTTACAGGCACCTGTATTACACTAATACGGGCACAGCAGAAACCACAGATTTAGGGGAATATCAATTTTAGGCCTAGTATTTAGGCCCTGGATGAAAGGTATCCTTTTATGGACAGAATTACACTTGGAGATGCACAATAGCGTGTGCAAATATAGAGGATTACGTGTTCAGCACTTGCATTCAGACCTTGACTGTAATATACACTTTTACGGACAGAAATACACTTGGAGATGCACAGTAGCGTGTGCAAATATAGAGGATTTATATTTCAGGCCTTGTATTTAGACGCTGACACGCTGAATGTAATATACCCTATTGCAGAAAGAATTACACTTGGAGAGGAACATCGGAAAGCACAGATGTTTAGGATTTCTATTTCAGGGATTTTATTTAACCACAGAAAAAAATCTATCCTTTGACGTGCAGTATTACACTTGGCCAGTCACAGCTGGAACCCAGATTTAGGGGATTGGTATTTTGGCAATTGAATTTCACCCCAGAAAAAAATCTATCCTTTGACGGACAGTATTAAACTTAGCCAGCCACAGCTGGAACACCAGATTTAGGGGATTGGTATTTTGGCAATTGAATTTCACCCCAGAAAAAAATCTATCCTTTGACGTACAGTATTAAACTTAGCCAGCCACAGCTGGAACACCAGATTTAGGGGATTGGTATTTTGGCAATTGAGATTCACCCCTCAATAAAATATAGCAATTTCTGTACTGTGTTTCAAGGTGTGACAATAAGCACAACCCCTGATGTAGCATATTGCAAAAAAAAAGCCTACTATTCAACCCAAAAATGTATGTTGAACTTTGTGGCAGCTCAAAACATGTGCCGGTGCACCGAAAAGATCACAAAATGGCCGCCGATCACCCCAGAAAAAAGTGACAGAAAAACGCTCTGGGCACCTAAAAAAAACAGTGAGCAATGAACTAACAGAAGTTGAATGATTTACAGCTTTAGATCGATCACTTTATTAAGTGGTTTTGCTGAGTCTTCCCTGCCTAATCTCGCCCTCACAGCAGCTGCCTCCTATCCCTACACTAATAAGAGCAGAGAGACGGTCAGCGCTACGTTACTCAAGCTTAAATAGAGGCTGGGTCACATGCTGCACTTTGCCAATCACAGCCATGCCATTAGTAGGCATGGCTGTGATGGCTTCTTAGGGCAAGAAGTAAAACGCTTGTTGATTGGCTGCTGTGTAGCCCTTCAGAAAGAGGGAAGAAATCGCCGAAAAACTGACCCAAACCCGAATTTTTTCTAAAATGTTTGGGTCTGTGTCCCGAACACCCCAAAATTTGGTACGAACCCGAACTATACAGTTTGGGTTCGCTCAACTCTAAATAAGACCCTTTTTGTAATGTCTGCTAAACACACTGCTTTCTGATGGGCTACTGTAGATCTCACTTGCAGACACACTCTAGTGAATAAGCCTCTTTTTTTAATGTCTGCTAAACATACTGCTTTCTGATGGCGTACTGTAGATATCTAATATCAAATCTTTCTGTCTTTCAAAAGCTTTTGGGTACTTAAAAAAGCAATTTTCCAGCCCTGCACTATCTGTCCCTTCCTGAAGACGCCTGTCCCTTATACTGCTGAATTTAACCCCTGGTAAAAAAAAAAAAAAATGGTGCTGCATTGCTGTCAAACACACACTGTAGTCCTTATGAGGACTGTTTGGTCTTTCAATAGTTTTTTTTGGGAGTTAAATCTGTGAATTTCCAGCAAAATGCTATCTGTCCCTGCCTACTGTCTGCTCTCCCTGACGCCGAATGATCCGAGCGCGGGACATCAGTTCCTATATAAAATGGTATCACGTGTTCCGGCCAGCCAATCAGTGTAAGGCTAATAGCTAACATGGCTATTGCATTACACTGAAGGGAATTACTTACCTGAATTTTGATTGGCTGCTTAGGAGGCGCCAAACATGACGGGAGGAGACTCGAGCAATGCGACGAGCACATGTGGTATTCGGCCGAGTACCACTACGTGCCGAGCATAGCGATGCTCGAGCAAAACCAGTACTCGGTCGAGCATGCACGCTCATCGCTAATGGCAACATAATTGTAGGGATTTAAAATGCTACTCTGGCATTGTCTAGTCTGACACTATTTCTATTCCATCTAATATATATATATAAGGGCAGGGTCTACTACATTACAGAATCAGACAGTAAAGGCTTAATTAGACTGCCGATTTACAGGCAGGATGGGCACCAATCAACAATAAGCACACTGATCTGCACTTCTTTCAATCTGCCTATCAAACAGAGCAGGGAGATGTGCTGCTGGTAATTGTGTATTCTGGCTGATCAGCGGCAGGGTTAGGGTATGACCACATCATCAGGTTTCCTGATGCAGTTTTGGAAGCCAAAATCAGGAGTGAATCATAAAAGGAGAGAAAGTATAAAGGACAGATATGACTTCTACTCTTTTTTCAATTCCCTCTTTGTTTTGGCTTTCAAAACTGCATCAGAAAACCTGATTGTGTGGCCATGCCCTTTGGGTGCTGCCACACATTCTGAATTTTTTATGTAGTTTTTGAAGCTAATATCAGGTGTGGACTATAAGTAGAGATAAGCGAAGTTTTGAAAGATTCGTTTCGGCAACTTCACCAAAGTTAAAGGGGTTGTCCAAGTTATATTTATTGATGACCTATCGTCAGGATAGGTCACCAATATCAGATCGGTGGGGGTCCAACACCCGGCACCCCCGCCGATCAGCTGTTTGAAGAGAAGGCGAGCGCCGTGCCAGCGCTGCCTCCTCTTCATTGTTTACCTACTCGCCGTTGCATCTGCAGTGGTGAGCAGGTGCAATTACACCCAAGCTGTTCCATTCATTTCAATGGGACGGCTCGTTTCTATACAAGTGTATACTACAGAGCCGTCCCATTGAAATGAATGGAAAGGCTTGGGTGTAATTACACCTGCTCACCGCTGCAGATGCAACGGCGAGTAGGTAAACAATGAAGAGGAGGCAGCGCTGGCACGGCGCTCGCCTTCTCTTCAAACAGCTGATCGGCGGGGGTGCCGGGTGTCGGACCCCCGCCGATCTGATATTGATGACCTATCCTGAGGATAGGTCATCAATAAATATAACTTGGATAACCCCTTTAACCAAGAAATGTAATCTGTTACGAATTGGTTTGTCACGAATCGCTAAAAAACAGGTAGACCCAGGCCACTCTGCCTTAGGATACGTCCACGCGGAACCATCATGCTGTGGACAGGTTGTGGCCATGCTGCGATGAAGAACCACACATCCAATTAGCCCGCAGCTGCCTTTCATTTAGTAATGAATGTATGGAGTTTAGATAGTTTGGTGGTGGACAATACGCAAATTAAGGCTGCTCTAGCCTGCAATCTCCAGCAGGTTATTTGACAGTAAACACTGAATATTAATCAGCTGTGGCATACCCACTTCTCTAACCCCAGCCCTCTCCTGCCCTACAGGTGGGAGCCCTTCTTATGTCATCTGCTTTTCCTCCTTTTCCACATTATCTAATATCGATAAGAATATGTCATCAAGAACATCCAGCTCCTCTACTCTTCACATCTTGCTGACTTTTCTAGGACATTAACCCTGGGTTCAGACCTGAGCGTCCCAAAAACGCGCGTTTTACGCGCGTTTTTGACGCGCGTTTTTTTGCGCGTTTTTGCAAATAGGAAACGCGCGTTCGTACGCGCGTTCTTGTGATTGCTACTGTGGTGTCAATCACAAAACGCGCGTCAAACGCCCCAAAAGAAGCTCAAGTACTTGTTTATGCGTTGGGCGTTTTACAGCGCGTTCAAACGCGCTGTAAAACGCTCAAGTGTGAACCACTCCCATAGGGATGCATTGGTTTTAATCTGTTGAGCGTTTTACAGCGCGTTTGAACGCGCTGTAAAACGCTCAGGTGTGAACCCAGGGTAAGACTTTGAAGGATGATTTGGAAGGAGTAAAGCCAGCAAAAGATGAGGATGGTCAATATTAAGACCTGGCCCCCTTAATGGGTGCAGACTGGATGGTATTTGTTGGCACGCTGGCACCGGAATAATAAAGGCTTCTATCCTATTGGTATTGAATTACATATATTAGCTTACAGATAATGTACGAATAAGGAAATGTAAGAGTAAAGATGGCTATCAGTGGATTGGCTGGCTGCAATGGCATTATGGATGATCGCGTGTTCCGAGGCTTCTTACTTTAACGTTGTAACACGTGTAGTCAGCATTTTAGGAAAAACTGATTCATTACCACGAAGCATGACGAAATTTGGATCTGTTGTAAATCGTTTTCCTAAATTTCTGACTGATTTCCGCATTGAATGCTTTGCTTCACTCAACACTAATTATAAGTATAAGGACAGATATTCTTACCTGTTTATTTGAATCCACTCCTTGTTTTGGCTTTAAAAGCAGCATAAAAAAAACAACTATAGGTGCTGCCATAAGATGTGGCAGTGCCGCTTTATTTTGTGCATCAAAAAAATGCACCAAAAAATGTATGCAGTTTTTACAACAATGTACCTTAATTTATGGTGTGTTTTCTCCCAACAAAGGTCAAGATTAGACTTATATTACATTAATTTAACTGTATTTTGTAATGACAATAATTCAATTTTAGTGTGTTTTCCCTTTACTGGAAGAAAACACACCATAAATGCAGGTATCTTGTTGTAAAAACCATATACGTTTTTTTTTTTTGCTGCCCAAACACAATGCACAGCCGCGACATGTGGCAATACCGTTATACGGACCAATTATTGGAAAAGGGTGTTCCTATAAACACTTGTCCCTTATAATTGGCCTGGAAATTGCTGAGTCTAACACTCAGTTCACACTTTCGCGTAAAACGCCGCGTTCGAATGCGCAAAAAAACGCACAACAGTACAGGAACCATGCATTCCTATGGGGGTGGTTCACACTTGCGCGTTTTTATGCGCGTTCGTAGGCGCCTAAAAACGTCCGAAGCATAAGCAAGTATGTTCGCATTAATTCGGGCGTTTTTCGAGCGTTTGGTGGCAATAGACTTCAATGGGAAACGCGATAGGCGTGTTGTTCGGGCGTTTGTGCAGCGTAAAACGCGCCTATGGATGCGCGTTTTACAAAGTTTGCAACATGCTGAATCAGCCACCATGGAATGTCACACCTCTAAAGCACTCAGATTGGCCAAACTATATCATTGGTCATTGGCCAACTATGCAGTCAATCACATAAATGCGCGTCAAACGCGCCTACACTATTTACCAAAACGCTTGAAAAAAACGCGCCTAAACGCCAGTCTTGAACGCACTAAAAACGCTAAGCTTCAAAACGCTCAGGTCTGAACCCAGTGTAAGGGCTGATGCAGTGCGCTTCCTGCCTCCGCTGCAGTACAGTACTACACTGGTATGATCTATACGACTGTATTACTGTACTGGAGCGGTGATTGGACTCGCACGGCGTCATAGCAACCAATAACGCCGCACGCTCCTGCTCTAAGCAGGAATCCAGCCCAGGTTACCACAGACAGTTCACCTCCATGTTAAATGGATGTGTGAAGCCAGCCTTAAGGGGGAAAAAATCCTTCCCAACTTCAATCAGGCAATCAGAATAACTCCCTGGATCAACAACCCACCTCTAGTAGCTATAGCCTGTAATATTATTACACTCCAGAAATACATCCAGGCCTCTCTTGAACTCTTTTAGTGAACTCACCATCACCACCTCCTCAGACAGAGAGCTCCATAGTCTAACTGCTCTCACTGTAAAGAATCCTTTTCTATGTTTGTGTACGAACCTTCTTTCCTCCAGATGCAGAGGATGTCCCCTTGTCACAGTCCTAGGGATAAATAGATGATGGGAGAGATCTCTGTACTGATCCCTGATATATTTATACATAGTTACTAGATCTCCCCTCAGGGTACTTTCACACTAGCGTTGGTGCGGATCCGTCTGTTTATTTGTACAGACGGATCCGCACCTCTAATGCAAACGTTTGTATCCGTTCAGAACGGATCCGTTTGCATTAGCTTTAAAGAAAAATGACAAAGTCCAAAACGGATCCGTTTTGACTTACATTGAAAGTCAATGGGGAACGGATCCGTTTTCAAATGCACCATATTGTGTCAATGACAACGGATCTGTCCCCATTGACATTCATTGTAAAAAAAAACGGATCCGTTAGGCTCCGCCTCTTCAGACGGACACCAAAATGCTGCATGCTGCGTTTTGGTGTCCGCCTCCAAAACGGAATAGAGGCGGAACGGAGCCGAACTGATGCATTCTGAATGGATCCTTATCCATTCAGAATGCATTGGGGCTTAACTGATCCGTTTTGGACCGTTTGTGAGAGCCCTTAAACGGATCTCACAAACGGAATCCAAAACGCTAGTGTGAAAGTACCCTCAGTCGTCTTTTTTCTAAAGTAAATAACCCTAATTTTGATAACCTTTCAGGGTACTGTAGTCCCTTCGTTCCAGTTATTACTTTAGTTGCCCTCCTCTGAACCCTCTCCAGCTCTGCAATATCTGTCTTGTTCACAAGACCCCGGAACTGTACACAGTACTCCATGTGTGGTCTGACTAGTGATTTATAAAGTGGTAGGACTATATTCTTATCACGGGCATCTATGCCCCTTTTGATACAACCCATTATCTTATTGGCCTTGGCAGAAGCTCCTGACACTGGTTTCTACAGCTTAGTTTTCTGTTCACTAAAATTCCTAGGTCCTTTTCCATGTCAGTGTTAACCAGTGTTTTACCAGTTAGTACGTACGGGTGACTTGCATTATTCCTTCCCATGTGCATAACCTTACATTTGTCAGTGTTAAACCTCATCTGCCACTTCTCTGCCCAAGCCTCCAATCTATCCAGGTCCCTCTGTAGAAGTATACTGTCCTCTTCCGTGTTAATTGCTTTACACAGTTTAGTGTCATCTGCAAAAATTGATATTTTACAGTGCAAGCCTTCAACAAGATCATTAATAAATATATTGAAGAGAATAGGGCCCAATACTGACCCCTGAGGTACTCCACTAGTGACAGTGACCCAATCTGAGTGTGTACCATTAACAACCACAATCTGTTTTCTATCACTAAGTCAGTTACTTACCCACATCCAGACATTTTCTACCAGTCCAAGCATTCTAGTTTTATATACTAACCTTTCATGCGGTACAGTGTCAAATGCTTTGGAGAAGTCCAGATATACAACATCCATTGATTCGCCACTGTCAAGTCTAGAACTTACCTCCTCATAGAAACTGATTAAATTAGTTTGACATGACCGATCCCTTATGAAGCCATGCTGATATGGCGTTATTTGCTTATTTTCATTGAGGTACTTCAAAATAGCATCTCTTAGAAAACATTTAAACAGTTTACCCCCGACAGATGTTAAACTTACCGACCTATAGTTTCCGGGCTCTGTTTTTAGACCCTTTTTGAATATTGGCACTGCATTTGCTATGCGCCAATCCTGTGGAACACTCGCTGTCAGTATAGAGTCCTTAAATATCAGTAATAACGGTCTGGCTATGACATTACTAAACATTTTTTAGGCTACGGGGGTGTATGCCATCTGGTCCTGACGATTTGTCTATTTCAATCTTTTTAAGACGCTGCTGTACTTCTTCTTGGGTCAGACAGGGCACTTTGTGGAATTTTTGGGGAATTTGGGGAATTTACTCGTACATTCTGCATTTTATCTGACAGTTTATTTTTCTCAGTGAATACAGTGGAGAATTTTTTTTTAAAAGCCTTGCTTTCTCCTCATCGCTCTCTGCAACTCCCCCTTTGTAAAGGGCCGGCATCTTCAGATTTATACTTTTTACTATTTATATAATTGAACATTTTAGGGTTAGTTTTGCTGTCTTTGGCAACTAATCTCTCGGTCTGTAGTTTGGCTGCTTTTATTTGTCTTTTACATATCAATTTTTTTCCTAAGGGTACTTTCACACTAGCGTTAGAAGAATCTGGCAGGCAATTCCGTTGCAGGAACGGCCTGCCGGATCCGTAAATCTGTATGTTGTAGGCTTTTGACAGGACTTTACATAAAGGCAGAACCCTACCCCTCTCCGGTTTTGGCAATCTTTTCTGAACAGACTGTAACCCTGTACATTAACTTCCCAGTCATAGCTATCATCCAGGCATGTCTCAGTTATTCCCACTATGTCATAGTCCTCTTCACACATCATTAATTCCAGTTCACCAGTTTTATTAGTCAGGCTTCTGGCATTAGTACACATACAATTTGGAGGTTTATGTATATTTTCTACCCTTCACCTTTCCTTCTTAACTGTTCTAGTCCCTCCTTCCATTCCTCCCCCAGGTCCCTTTACTTTGCCCCGGTCTCTATCTGCACTATCTTCCCATCCTATAATGTAATTACCCTTCCCCCCAGTCCCTAGTTTAAACACTGCTCCAACCTTCTAGCCATCTTCTCCCCCAACACAGCTTCCCCTTCCCCATAGAGGTGTAGCCCATCCCTACGATAGAGCCTGTAGCCGACAGAGAGGTCGTCCCAGTTCTCCAGGAACCCAAACCCCTCCTTCCTACACCAGTTCTTGAGCCAGTTGTTAACCTCTGTGGGGAGTCGCTCTGGTAGATAGCGGTGCGGGTGCAGTACAGAGGCAAAAGGGAGTCCAGAAGGTGCAATAATCAGTGTTTTATTCACACTTGCACAACATAAACAATAAACAGTCTCTTGGTGTTAATTCACACCCAGCAGAAAAACGTGATGCAAAACAAAACAGTCCAATGCAGGTTACAATCACCTGGGAGGTTTTCGGTGCAGGTTCGCACCTGGCTGTCAGTCCAGCCGCAAGGCGATCGACCTCATGCTTCCAGGCCGTCTGCACTCCTCCTTGCTTGGGCTCTTGCTTCCAGCGTGAACTCCACACAGCACAGAATGGATCAGAACTCCCAAACTCAGATGATTCCACAGCCTAACACCAGCTCCAGGATAATCACCCCTCAGCTGCTGAGGAGGCTGCCTTTAAAGGCCTGGATAAAGTCTGGCCTGGACCGTGGGGAGTAGGCACCCACCCAACTCTTTGCCTACTCCCAGTAAGAGCCGGCCCGGATTGGCTTTGCAGCCAAACTAACTAACAATGTCAAGCAGCACTAGCTGCTGCTGACACATAAAAACCCGGCTCTCACCTCACCGAGGCCAGGAACCTCGGTGACACGTACCTGCCATCGACAATGGTACCTTGCACCTTACCACATACCCCCTTTGTTCAACCCTGAGGGGTGAACACATGTGAGGCAGTGGACGCGGGACAGGGCATCTGCGTTACCCTGCAAGCGGCCTGCCCTGTGTTCTACCGAAAACTTGAAATTCTGCAGAGGCAAGAACCATCTGGTGACCCGAGCATTCCTGTCTTTCGCCTGGCACATCCACTTTAGAGGGGAATGGTCGGTCACCAGACGGAACTTTCTCCCTAGCAGATAATAGCGGAGAGACTCTAGTGCCCACTTGATGGCCAGGCACTCTCTCTCCACTATACTGTACCTGGTCTCGGCTGGGGTGAGTTTGCGACTCAGGAAAACCACGGGATGCTCCTCCCCATTGATTTCCTGAGAGAGTACAGCCCCGAGGCCCACTTCAGAGGCATCGGTCTGTACCACAAATTCTCTCTTGAAGTCGGGCGTCACCAAAACCAGGGACCCACACAGGTCCCACTTCTGAGCAGAGAAAGCCTCCTCCGCATTCTCACTACAGCTAACCTTCCCAGACTTTCGCCCCTTCAACAGGTCTGTCAACGGCGCTGCTATTGTGGCAAAGTGGGGCACAAATCGCATGTAGTACCCTACAATTCCCAGGAAGGACTTTACCTGCCTGGTGGTGACCGGTCGGGGCCAGTTACGAATGGCCTCTACCTTAGTTACCTGCGGCTTGATGACTCCGCGCCCAATAACATATCCCAGATATTTGGTCTCTTCCAACCCAATCGCACACTTCTTTGGATTGGCGGTTAGACCAGCTTTCCTCAGGGCATCTACTACCGCCTGCACTTTGGGCAAATGGCTTTCCCAGTGCTGTGGATGATTACATCATCTAAGTAGGCCGAGGCGTACCGACGATGAGGTCGCAGCACAATATCCATTAACCTTTGGAAGGTGGCGGGGGCGCCATGCAGGCCAAAGGGTAATACCTTGTAATGATACAGGCCCTGCTGGGTAACAAAGCGTTTTTCCTTGGCCGACTCCGTTAAGGGTACCTGCCAGTACCCTTTAGTGAGGTCGAGCACAGAAAAATAACGGGCTTGCCCTAAATTCTCAACAAGCTCGTCTACCCGGGGCATGGGATACGCATCAAACTTGGACACTTCATTTAACTTGCGAAAATCGTTGCAGAACCGCAACGTCCCATCCGGCTTGGGTATTAGGACTATGGGACTGGCCCACTCACTTTTCGACTCCTCAATGACATCGAGCTTCAACATTAATTGCACTTCGTCCATGATGGCCCGTCGCCGAGCCTCGGGTACCCGGTATGGTTTTAACCGGATTTTGGCCTGAGGCTCAGTGGCGATGTCATGTTGGATGAGAGGCGTGCGGCCAGGGAGGTCGAGAACACATCCGTGTTCCGACTGATGAACTCCCTGACTTCCTGAACTTGTTTGGAAGACAGGCTGTCTGCAATTTTTACCGTGGCTACCGCTTCGCAGGCCTCGAACTGTGGGGCTGGACCCTTGTCACCTAGAAGCCCTGGCCGGGTGCTGTTGTCGTCGGCCGTGTCCCTGTCTTTCCACGGCTTCAGTAAATTCACGTGGTACACCTGCTCCGGCTTGCGCCGCCCGGCTGGTGTACTTTGTAATTTACTTCCCTACCTTCTCGATTACCTCATAGGGGCCCTGCCACCTAGCTAGGAACTTGCTGTCAGGGTGGGCACCAGAACCAAAACCCGATCTCCCGGGTTGAAGTCCCGTACCCGAGCCTGACGATTATACACCCTACTCTGGGCTTGTTGCGCTGCCTCCATATGCTCCCGGACCAGCGGCAACACCCTTTCCATCCGTTCCTGCATCTGGGTGACATACTCAATGACACTTTTGTGGGGGACAGGCTGTTGTTCCCACGCTTCCTTGGCGATATCCAACAGGCCCCGAGGGTGTCTGCCATAAAGCAGTTCGAAGGGCGAGAACCCAGTAGAGGCCTGGGGCACCTCTCGCACTGCGAACATGAGATAGGGCAGAAGCAGATCCCAGTCCTTCCCATCTCTAGACACCACCCTTTTTAACATATTTTTTAGAGTTTGGTTAAACCTTTCGACAAGACCTTCCGTTTGCGGATGGTAAACGGACGTCCGCAATTGCTTTATACGCAATAAATTACACAGTTCCCTCATAACTTTGGACATAAAAGGGGTCCCTTGGTCTGTCAGAATCTCTTTTGGCAGGCCCACACGGGAAAACATTTCCATTAACTCTTTGGCAATGAGCTTAGCAGAGGTATGTCGCAGAGGCACCGGCTCCGGATACCGAGTGGCATAGTCGAGAACTACCAGAATGTGTTGGTGGCCCCTGGCAGACTTTGGTACAGGCCCGATTAGATCCATGGCAATACGCTCGAATGGGACCTCAATTATTGGGAGAGGGACCAGGGGACTTCTGTAATGCGGCTGGGGGCTATTTACCTGACAGGTCGGACAGGATTTACAATATTCTTCTACCTCCTTAAACACACCATGCCAATAAAACCGCTGCAGTATGCGGTCCTGGGTTTTCTGCCACCCCAAGTGTCCCCCAAGAACATGTTGGTGGGCAAGCTCCATAACAAGCTTGCGATATGCGGTGGGCACCACCAACTGTTCAACTGGCTCACCTCGGAGTTGGTTCACCCGATACAACATATCCTGAAGAACAATAAATCGCGGAAACATTAATTCAGCCCCAGGTTTCTGGGGTTTACCATCAATCATTACAACACTTTCCCAGGCCCTGGTTAGGTTTGGTCCCGGTGTTGTGCGGTCCCAAAATTTTCCCCGGAGACATTGAGGTCTGCCAACTCAGGTCCCGGTGGCAAGTCCTCCGTGTCTCCCACCATTACCCTCAGTGGGGTTGTCTCCCCCTCTACCGCTGGAGCAGTGGTCACCCCTACCGCTGGGCCTTCAGACTCGGGCTCCCAGGGTTCTGGCCTTCCAGTGGTATCAGGCCACTCTACTAGGGTTACCCCTGTCTCGGGTCCATCAGACACTTTTATTGCCGGCCACAGCGCCGGGAAACCTGGGAAGTCCCTCCCAAGTATCAGTTCATGTGGGAGTTTGGTAGCAACAGCCACCTCGTGGGTCCACTTACCAGCCGCTGTGGACAAAGTCACTAGTGCAGTGGGGTAGTCTTTTAAGTCTCCGTGGATGCACAGGACCCCAATTTTACGGCCGGTATACTCCGCAGGCCGTACTAGGGCAGCTCTTACCAGGGAGACGAGACTCCCGGAGTCCAGCAGGGCCACCGCCAGGGAATCTCCCACCTCTACTTGACACAGGTGGTTTTTATCCTGCACCTCACGGGTGCCAGTTGCGCACAGCTTCCGTGCATACAGGGAGTGGCGACCCCCCTATTTCACAACCATCGGCTCACCCCGATGCGGACAGTCGGCCCTGATGTGGCCTGGCTCCTGACACCTCCAGCATACCACGGGAGGCGGATCCACAGGGGGTACATTCCGTGCAGGCCTCTCTGTCGCCGGACGTCGGAACTGGGGTGGAGGCAAGACTCCCCTGCAGGTTTCTGGTGGCCTCGTAACGCTCCACCAAGTCGACCATCTCCAGGGCACATACCGGAGATGCCTGGCCGATTCAGTGCTGGAGGGGATAAGGCAGGGCCCTCCAAAAGATGTCGGCCAGCAGACGGTCCAGCATAGCAGCCGGACTTAGAACATCAGGCTGCAGCCACTTTTGCAGCCTGTGCAGCAGATCGTAGTACTGCGGCCTAGCGGGTTCAGTCGTTTTAAAGTCCCACTGGTGGACTCTTTGAGCGCGGACCAGCACGTTCACCCCCAGTCTGGCCAGGATCTCTCCTTTCACGGTGTCATAATCGGCCGCTTGGTCGTCCGCCAAGTCGAAAAACACCTGCTGGGGTCCGGAAGTCAGGAACGGAGCGACCACCTCAGCCCACTGGTCACGAGGCAGCTTCTCCCTCACGGCCACTTTTTCGAAGACTGCCAGGTAGGTCTCAGCATCATCCTCGGGGGTCATCTTGGGAATCGCTGCACGGACCGCTTTCCAGGCATCATGGGCACGGTGAGAGGCTCCAGACGCTTGCAAAGCCATTACCTGTTGCAACAGCAGCTGGTTTGTCTCCTGCTGCTGCTTGTTGGCCTCCCGCTGCTGTAAATTGGCCTCCACGAGAGCCTTTACAACTGCCTCCATCTTGTCAGGGTTCACATGTTGAAACTTTGCCGGCTTGACATATGACATTCACTTGTGCTCAGCAAAACAAACAAAGTTCGGCGTTCACGCCAGCCTCACTGCGCATGCCCGCATCCGACACCAAATGTGGGGAGTCGCTCTGGTAGATAGCGGTGCGGGTGCAGTACAGAGGCAAAGGGAGTCCAGAAGGTGCAATAATCAGTGTTTTATTCACACTTGCACAACATAAACAATAAACAGTCTCTTGGTGTTAATTCACACCCAGCAGAAAAACGTGATGCAAAACAAAACAGTCCAATGCAGGTTACAATCACCTGGGAGGTTTTCGGTGCAGGTTCGCACCTGGCTATCAGTCCAGCCGCAAGGCGATCGACCTCATGCTTCCAGGCCGTCTGCACTCCTCCTTGCTTGGGCTCTTGCTTCCAGCGTGAACTCCACACAGCACAGAACGGATCAGAACTCCCAAACTCAGATGATTCCACAGCCTAACACCAGCTCCAGGATAATCACCCCCTCAGCTGCTGAGGAGGCTGCCTTTTAAAGGCCTGGATAAAGTCTGGCCTGGACCGTGGGGAGTAGGCACCCACCCAACTCTTTGCCTACTCCCAGTAAGAGCCAGCCCGGATTGGCTTTGCAGCCAAACTAACTAACAATGTCAAGCAGCACTAGCTGCTGCTGACACATAAAAACCCGGCTCTCACCTCACTGAGGCCAGGAACCTCGGTGACACGTACCTGCCATTGACAATGGTACCTTGCACCTTACCTCACCTCCCTAACCTCCCGCTGCCTTTCTTGTGTGGCTCGTGGTACAGGTAGTATTTCCGAAAATACTACATTTGAGGTCCTTGCGCTAAGCTTGTGACCTAAATCCCTAAAATCATTTTTAACCTTTAAGATATCGGAGGTTTTTTCATTTTTACATTTCCATTTTTGTTCCCCATTTTACTTGAGCCATAAGCTTTTTATATTTCTGGTAACATAGCTGTATGAGGGCTGTGGATGGGCATGGAACAACAGACCGATGGGTGGTTGGTGCCACTGAGCCTCAAGTCCGGCCTGGTGGTGTGCGATAATGGGCGAAATCTCATAGCAGCTCTGGGCCTAGCCGGTTTGACACACATCCCTTGCCGGGCGCATGTGCTGAATTTGGTGGTGCAGAAATTCCTGAACACCTGACAGTGAAAATCAATTCAGTTAATCCAGCTCTTAGATTCTGGTGGGACAAATTCATTTTTATTGGTGCTCAAGGACCCCTGCGGCCTGAGCTGCATATGTGCAAATAATTTTATTAAATTTGTCGGTTAGATTGTTGGGTAACATTTCCATGGTTATCAGGACTTTTTATTATAAATCGTAACAAACACTATACAAGGAACATTTCAAAAAGATAAAATTAACACGACCAGCCTTCCACCCTACACCCCCCCTTTTCACTCAAACCACTCATTAATGCCCATTCATAAACTACTTACAAATTTACTTATAAACATATTTAAATAACTATAAGTCACATAAACTAATTAAACAAACAAAACTATATACATGCCTTACCCTTAACTTATAAGGCTAGTCATATACAAGTGGCTTGGAGGGTGGGTTCCTGCACCAACATAGGACAGGTACACAATTGTCCAGCCCAGGCACAGTTCTGGAGGAGGAGGAGAAGGAGAACAAACCGTGTTCACAGCAGGGTGGCACCCAAAGCAGCTCATGGCTATCAATTTAGCGTGGATGGGGGGTTACGGAGGACAAGGATGATACACCTCCCACAGAGGACAGCGGACACAGAGGACAGCTTGTTGTTGCCTCTGGGAAGCCTAGCAAACATGAACGACTACATGCTGCAGTGCCTGCGCAACGACTGCCAAGTTGCCCACATTCTAACTTGTGCAGATTACTGGGTGGCCACCGTGCTGGATCCCCGTTACAAGGACAACATCCCGTCCTTAATTCACTGAAACGTGATCAGAAGAAGCCAACGCTGGTAGACGTGCTGCTGATGCCATTCACACCTGACACCGGGGGCTCAGTGGAAGCACAAGGCTAAAGCAGAGGAGGAGGAGGAAGAAGTCGCCAACGCAGCTGGGTCTCCGCCCACACCTCAGAAGGCAGGGTTAGCATTGCCGAAATATGAAAAAGCTTTGTCACCACGCCACAACAACCAGCACCACCCGCAGATATAGAACGTCTTAGCAAGAGGCAGTATTTCAGCAAAATGGTGGAATAGTGTCTGTGCACACGCCTACACGTACTGACTGATGGGTCTGCCCAGGGTTGTAGCTACAGGGGAAGAAGGGAAAGCGGCTGCTTTGGGGCTATGACCCAGAAGGGGCCCATCCAGGAGGAGGAGGACTAAAAGACTTTGTCAGGTCCCCCTCAACAGTATTTTACAATGAAATTATATACATTGGCAGTATAGACAGTGTAGAAAACAGATGGAATGGCTGCCCGCCTGGTCTGAGAGAGCAATCTTTAGTAGCCACAGGAATGGGGGTGGCATGAAAGGAAGGGGTTGCGAAAAAATTACTGGGGGAGGGGGGCCCCCATTCAAAAATTTGCTGTTGGGCCCAGTCATTTCTAGCTACGCCACTGGGTCTGCCGCATTCAACTTCTGGGTCTCCAAAATGGGGACATGGATACCGGCCTCACCCAACCATTGTTATACTACAGTGCACTTACTCTTTGTTTTCTTTTTTATATTTCCCAATGTTTTGGGGTCTACCCCAATTTCAAAAAAGAAAAAGAAAACTTATTGTTGTGGGCGACTAGCTTTGGCTTCACAGCCAAAAAAGGCTTTATGTCAGGCAACAATGTAACCGCCAATTGTAATGAATTAAGTTCCCTGTTTGTTATGCAGTGCAGAGGTACTTTAAAAGAAAGAAGGGGTACAGATCACCCGACAATCTGAAGGCCACCTAATTCACTGAATATATTTCCCAGTCAGGTATGCAGTGTATGGGTACTTTGAAAGAAAAAAGGGTACAGATCAGCCAACAATCTGAAGGCCACCTAATTTACTGAATATATTTCCAAGTCAGGTATGCAGTGCAGGGGTACTTTATGGACAAAGAAAATTGTTTTTTTTTACTGTCAGATTTGCAGTGCAGGCCCCAAAGGTACTTTATAGGGGGAAAAAAAGATGATTTTTTCACCCATTAGAGTTGCAGTGCAGGAAGAAAAGGGAGTTTACTGAAAAAAATATATACCGTATTTTTCGCCCTATAAGACTGTGGCAAACCTAGCCACTTCAGTATAGCAAAGACTGGGTTCATGTGTTCATTTTACCCTCCAAAACACTGAGGGCATTCGTATGCTAGTTTCATGATCAGATGTTGTATGCCACACATCCCATCCCCTCAGCCTGGAAGATAACTCCATTAACATTGTATCCATTGTGTTTCATGGAACAATACCGCCTAGAGAGTTGTACATTGTATGATCACAAACTGGTTGCAGGCCACACAACACCTCCCCTCAGCCTAGGTCAGTGATGGGCAACGTGCGGCTCTCCAGCTGTTGCTAAACTACAACTCCCACCATGGCCTGCAGTAGGCTGATAGCTATAGACAGGCTTTGCATGCTGGGAGTTGTAGTTCTGCAACAGCTGGAGAGCCGCACGTTGCCCATCACTGGCCTAGGTGATGGCCGCATTGGTATTGTATTCGTTGTGTTGCTGCTGAACAACCAGACAAATGCTCAGCAGGTCGCTGATTGCTTTTTGTCTTGCAGGTAACGAACCATAAGAGAATAGCATTGCAGGTTGGGTTCAGCGGAGTTCACCGGGAGAAAACTCCTGGAATGCCTTTGTGGAGACCCCTTGCATGGGGACGTGTATATAAACAGTTATATTGCAATAAAAGAGCTAGTTGACTCCCAGGCTATGTGTCGTCTAGTCCTTGGGAAAAAGGGATCCTTGTAACGCTACCTGGATTATTGTATGCTGTTCCAGTCTACCAGCGGAGATACCGTGGATTATACCATTACTCCGCTACAAAGACACACCGGCCCATAAGACGCACCTGGGGTTTTTGGGGAAGAAAATAAGAAAAAAAATATTTTTAACCAAAAGGTGTGCTTTTGGAACTAATGGTGGTCTGTGAATGGCACTATTATGGGGGATCTGTGGATGTCACTGTTATGGGGGGGATCTGTGAAGGACACTGTTATGGGATCTGGGGATGACTTACTGTTATGGGGGATCTGGGGATGACGTACTGTTATGGGGGATCTGGGGATGACACACTTATGGAGGGGTCTGGGGATGACGCACTGTTATGGGGGGATCTGTGGATGATGCACTGTTATGGGGGGGGATCTGTGACTGAGACTATTATGGGGGGATCTGTGCCATCCACAGATCCCCCATCCCATAACAGTGCCATCCACAGACCCCCCCCCCCTATAAAACTGAGTGAGCGGGGAGGGACTGGGAGGAGGAGCTGGGAGCCGGCAATTGCGGAGGGGCCGGTGCAGTGACTGTACCCGGCCCCCCCGCTCCAGTGCTGCACTATTAAAATATAAGGTATCTAAATCAATTAAAAGTTCTGGTCCATGCCCCCCACCCCTAATATTACCGACACACGGCTTGTTCAGTTGATAGCAGGCATTCCGGGGGGCCGGCGCATCACTCACTGACGTCCAAGCCTGCGCCGCCTGCTTCATTCATAAAGTAGGCGGCACAGGCACATGACGTCAGTGAGTGACACGCCGGCTGCCCGGAATGCCTGCTATCCACTGAACAAGCCGTGTGTCGGTAATATTAGGGGTGGGGGGCATGGACCAGAACTTTTAATTGATTTAGATACCTTATATTTTAATAGTGCAGCACTGGAGCGGGGGGGGGGGGGGCCGGGTACAGTCACTGCCCCCCAGCTCCTCCTCCCAGTCCCTCCCCGCTCACGCATACATCGCAGCTGGCGATGTAAAAATGTCAGCATTCGCCCCATAAGACGCAGGGGCACTTTTTCCCCATTTTTGGGGGGGAAAAAGTGCGTCTTATGGGGTGAAAAATACGGTATATGTTTTTTCACCCACAAATGAAACAGATGGATTTAAATGAATTTCTTTCACTATCACTAGTGCAGTGCAGGGCGCAATGTACTTTTTTTTTTCACCAACAATATAACAGTTCTATTTACTGATTTTATTTCACTGGCATAAAGATACTTTATAGGAAAAAAAGATGATTTTTTCACCCACAGTGAAACGGATGGATTTAACTAATTTTCTTTCACTATCACAAATGCAGTGCACATAGCAAATGTACTTTTTGGCAAAAAAATTTATAAAAATTTGTCAGCCAAGAATCTAACTGAATTTACTGAATTAATGACACTGACATATGCAGCACAGGGGTACTTTACAGAAAAAAAAATTGAAAATGTCACCCCCTAGGTCCCTAAACTCACAGACGGATTAACTATATTATTTTTCCCTTCCCCTGGCATATATGCAGTGCAGGTGCACTTAAAAAATGGGTATATGTTGCCCACTGTTTTCAAACAACCGGATTAAATTATTGTCCCTGGCACATATGCAGGTGGCAAAATGGCCGCCGACACCAACCTAACTCACAGACGGATTAAAGTCTTTGTCACTGGCCTCAGAGTCAGGACAGTGTAATAAACAGTTGCATTGCTCCTACAAGAAAAAAATGATGTAGATCTCTGAGTGAACAAGTTCTGATATCAGATATTATTCAGCTTCTTTCCAATTCTCTCCCTCACAGCAGCAGCAGCATCCTATCCCTACACTAATAAGAGCAGAGTGACGTGCAGCTCTACGTGACTCCAGCTTATATAGAGGCTGGGTCACATGCTGCACTTAGCCAATCACAGCCATGCCATTAGTAGGCATGGCTGTGATGGCTTCTAAGGGCAGACAAGTGAAACGCTTGTTGATTGGCCGCCAAGAAATCGTCGAACACCAAACTCGAACCCGAACTTATACGTGTTCAGTGCAAGTACCGATGCCCCATTTGGCCACACGGGGCTTCGGTAGGAAGCCTGAAAATACATGTATGGTGCTGGTGGCGAACGGGTTAAGGACGCTCCACCTACCTCTAACTTTATCATTGGTTTCGATATGGACCATGACTGCTGGATCTTCTCCAGCCCCTCCCAGTAATCTGTCAACCCAATCCGCAATGTGTCAAACTTGAGCACCAAGAAAACAACACACCGTGCGACGACCCCATTCTTTGTGACAGATCACCCTATCTGTAGCCCTAATTATTGAGTCTCCCACTACCAGCACCTGTCTGGACTGCCCTGCTCTCATGGTCCCCTGCTTACTGGAGCTGACATTCCCCTGACTGCCAGATTCCTGTTCTAGATGAAATGCAGCAATATAAATCTTTGTTGGAACTATCTGCAGTTTTATAGTGGTAATATATTTTTGCAGACACAAGTGTGCTGACCCCAGGGATGCGTATATTAGCCATGTCTTTAGCTAATCTAACGTCCCTTGGTTGGATGACACTGGCTTCACTATTTCATAACCAGGGGAAATTTGGGCTGTGCCACCTGGTTGATCCAACACCTTCCTGGAAGTCCAGAAACATTAAATGGTTAGTTCAATATTTTATATATCATCATTTTATGATGTGTAGGGCTACCCACTGACAATGAGGGGGCCACACCTGCCATAAAGTTCTAGCATATCCAGGCAAAATACTATTACTTTTTAAGATTGAATTAACCCTTTAAGTTGTGATGGGGTTATTTAACCTGTGCCTACGATTTACCGAATTACTTGACATAGATGGTATTTCAGCTTACCAGTGTGTTGGATTCCAGAGATATGAGTTGTGCATGTCCCGGATTTTAACCAAGAAGAAGCATGCTAACTGAATCAAATTTGTGGTGAGCTTTCCTGCAAGAACTAGAACTAAAGATGCCCATGATAAAATGCCAACCTACCAATTTCAGCAGGACAGGCCAGCTATCAAATGTGCATGTGAATATCGACAGAAGCCAGAGTAAAGAAAAATGTTAACATGTAATTCTTCATACCTACAGAAGATGTGCTACTGATCACACTTTTACATTTTTCTCCAATAGTAACTCATGCAGGCACACATTTGCTGTTTATTTCTCTTGCACCTGGATGCAATAATATGTCAAATGCCTTAGGTAGTTGAGGCATCTAGAAGTGTTATTAATTATTTAATATTATTAACTATAATTAATCATAATATTATTATTATTATGATTATTAGTTTCAATGGCACTGCCACTGTGCCCGTACTATCACTGGTGGGAGGAAAGCTGTATTGCTCACCCCTAAAGCCACTCCTGTTTGCTGTATGGTTTCCAGGGCAGTTCACGATAGCCCTTGCTTGGGAACTAGACAGGCAGACATGCCAAAGATGTCACTTGTGTAAAGACCTTCTTGGATGTCTTGCAAGAATTATGTATTTTAACTATGTGTGGGTAGCATTCCTTCCTGGGGGAAAAAGGAACTTTAAAGGGGTTATCCAACCCCTATAATGCCCCCCAAAATGCCCAAGCACCTCATACAGGTTATACTTTCCCTGCTCACGGGCACCCGTGTCACTCCTGAAGCTGGCATGACACCGCTGCATCTCCCTTTCATGCGGATCAAAACATCTGGCGAGGGGGGGGGCAGCCAATAGAAAGCCGTGACGGGGACGAGCCCTCCTAGCATCGTGGGTGATGCTAGGGAGGCTGGTCAGGAGCAATGCGGGTGCCAGGGATCAGTGTAAGTATAACCTGCATGAGGTGCCCAGGGATTTATAGGGGTTGCATAACCCCTTTAAGCTACAGGATCACTTCAAATATAAGTGGGATTTTACCATCCTGCATTCTGTGCACGCAGTGTCAGATATGGCATATGTAAATATATTTAATTAAATTCTAAGCACCAAACCAGCCACTATCGCTAATTAGCCCAGCTTAGTTGCAAAAGTAGGAAGGTGAGGGAGTTTCAAAAGCACATTATTAAAACGGCTTCTTATAAAATGTGATGCCAGTATTTATCAGAGTCATCAAGTTTTAGTAATAAAATATTTGTGCAGTGATAAGATTATGATGATTCAATACTGTTTTACAGCAGTACAATATTTTTGTTGAATGTACGATGACTATAAAAAGTATTCACTTCCCCCAAACGCACTTTTCAGTCACCGTGAATTTAATAAGACCTGATTACTATTTCATTTTGCAAATCAATTTTAAACAGGAATAGATCCCTTTACAATGGAGAAAAGAGAACTTAAGGTACTTTCACATTAGCGGCAGGGGAGTCCGTCAGGCTGTTCCGGCGGGTGAGCAGTCTGTCGCATCCGTCCTGCCGCTAGTTCAGGTGTGCCTCCGGACTTCCGCTCCATCCCTATTGACTTTAATGGGGATGAGGGCGGAGTTACAGCAGCACGGCAGCGCATAGCGGAGGCCGCCGGACTAAAAGTACGATATGCCATACTTTTAGTCCGGCTGCCGTGCTGCCGCCGGAACTCTGCCCCCGTCCCTATTATAGTCAATGGGGACGGAGCGGCAGTCCGGGGGCACACATGAACTAGCGTTAGGACGGAACCGACAGGCTGTTCATCCGCCGGAACAGCCTGTCGGACTCCCCTGCAGCTAGTGTGAAACTAGCCTTACTCAAATAATTTCTGAGCGAGTGCTTCTATTTGCTGGGATACATGGGATGTGTGCATGAAAAACATATAGAGAATAAATCTTATTTGAATGTAAACTTTGAATACAATGTTATAGTATACATATAAAGGCAATAGAAAGCTATGTTCCTCATTGTATACATTTTTGTTCTCCCAATGCATCTAAAATAAAAAATGAAACAACTTTGAAAATAGCCTTTATTTTCCAGGATTTATAATGAACAGCTTTGCAACAGTACTTTGGTTTTTAAGAGAACTTGTCACCACAAATTATCAGTGATTAAAGGGGTATTTCCATCAGAGACAATGGAGGCATATCGCAAGGACCCTCTGGGAGCCACACCTACACCAAGAACGAAGTGGTGAAGGTGGTGGTGGAAGGACCCAGGGTCTGGACACCACCAAGCGTTTTCCCAATAGTAGTGAATGGGAGTGCACTGCGCTTGCACCACCACCGCTCCCATTTATTTCAATGGGGCCGACGGAAATAACCAAGCCAGCGCTCGGCTATTTTCGGTGACCCCATTGAAATAAATGGATGGTGGCTGCGCATGATCAGTGCACCCTCCACAACTTCCAAGGCTCCATTCTCGGTCCACCTCTGGGACCCGCACCTACCAGAAATTAGGGGCATATCCTAGCGATATATGCCCCCATTGTCTGAGATGGGAAAACCCCTTTAATAGCATTTACTGTGTGTATACAGAGATAGTTGCCAGTCACTGATAAGATGGCCTCCATGAACATTGAAATCATAACAAGCAGAGATTTAAATGAATAAATTACAAGTTTTACTGAAACTTTTCCCACAAAACTATGTATCAGTCTGCTGAACTTCTCCTACTAAATAACATGCTGTCTGCAGATTGCATTGCATTTCGTGGTGACAGGTACTCATAAAAGAGCATCTATCAGCAGGATCAACCCTATTAAACCATCCATACTTACTGCCTGGTACTGCCTGGTAGGGTTGAGCCTGGTGATTAAAATGTTACATGTCTTGTGTTACTTGTTTGGGTGGTTCCCCAAAAAAAAAAATAACAACATATGTTCATGTTACATGTAAATTAAGGCTTTAGTGCACTTCACCTCCTCAGGTTTCCAGTGCGGCCACATACCTTGATGCATTGAAGTCCATATTAAAATAAAGAGTAAAAGTATGCCTTAGCTTTTTACACCACAATGTCCAACAATTGAAAATTGGTTTACCCATAGAATGGCATGGCCTAACCGTTTTAGACAGATTTATTAGTACTAATGCAATAATGCCTGATTTCAGTTTCTGATATTCAGACAGTCCAAATTGTTGCAAATTTACTAAGAGATGGGCACCTTGTAATTAGAGTTGAGCGGACACCTGGAAGTTCTGGAGCTATATTCTACATATTCGACAATTCTACCAAGCCAACCCAATAGGAAAGTTGCTTAACGCCCTTAGGCGATGCGATTAATGCGCATATTTAATTACCGATTTTCACATAACATAAACTATATTAAATAATGACGAATATTCTAATTCCCTAAATATTGCAGCCTTCTCACATTGGCCCACAAGCAAGAATCATGCAGGTAATGGGTTCAGATGAAAAAAAATTGACGAATATTAGTTTTTTACTATAATCCGCACCAGGAAAGTGGCATAGATTATAGCAGAGATCTACAATAGCTCCTTTTCTGGTGTGGATCTGTGCTTTGGCACACTGACCTGCACAGACGTGCCGCTAATATTTAGAGGGGTGCACCGCAATTATTGTCGAGCAAAAGATGCCAACAAAGCATATATTATGACTGGCATTTAAAACGTCATTCTTGACTCACACTATTATGCATTCACTGGGTTAGGAAGGAGTAGGAGACAGACAGAAAACAGTATCACTGTCAGATCAGACTAGTTCTCGGATTCTGGGATTGTTTGTTTTATGTTATAGACATATAGATCTGCACAGTAGCTGTATGTATTTGTTGCGATAGTGGACATAGGGCAGATATATGAAAACTATCTAAAAGAAAAAATGGCTTGTTGCCCATAACAACCAAACACAGCACAGCTTTCATATTCCAGGAGTCGAAAATCAAATGAAAGCCATGATGTGACTGGTTCTATGGGCAACAAAGACTGTTTTTCTTTTAGACAGTTTATGCCCCATAGGCTTTAAAGAAACACTGTGGTTTCACGAAACATATCGCCATGTAATGGAGAATTGTCAAAATTGTAAAAATACTGAAAGATTTCAATACTAAAAAATGGTTTTACTATGTTAAATACGCTTCAAAGCCTGTAGGTATCTCACTTCATGATTAGCTGTCGTCCACTGCTGGTTGTTAGGTGAAATCTAGAGATGAGCAAATACATTTTAAATGAATCAAATTCATTTGGAATGTTAAAAAAGCTTGAAACTTTTGTGATTCAGAAGAATGGCTCAAAATGTGCTGTCTGCTATTTTACAGGAGGGCAGGGAAGATGAAGAAGTAGGCTTATATGACCCTAAGGGCTCTTTCACACTTGCGTTTTTGCTTTCAGTCCTAGAGTTCCGTCCTCGGGGCTCTAGGACGGAAAGATACTGATCAGAATTATACTAATGCATTCTGAATGGAGAGAAATCCGTTCAGGATGCATCAGGATGTCTTCCGTTCAGTATGTGAACGTTTTTTGAACGTTGACAAAACCGCAGCATGCTGCGGATTTGTCTCCGTCCAAAAATCCGGAAGACATGCAGTAACGCCGGATCCGGAATTAATGCTCATTGAATTGCATTAATCCGGATCTGGAATTAAGCTAAATGTTGTTTCGGCGCATTGCCGGATCCGACGTTTAGCTCTGCGCATGCGCAGCAGCAGTTCCGATCGGGGTCCCAGTGTAAGCTGAGGCTCCGATCAGTTACCATGGCAGCCAGGACGCTACTGAAGTCCTGACTGCCATGGTAAGTACTCCGCAGCAGCGTACTTACCTGCTCTGCGGCCTCCGGGCACTCCTTCATGACGTCACAGGTCCGGGCGGCGCATTGATCTATGCGCCGTGGGGACCTGTGACGTCATGAAGGAGCGCCCGGTGGCCGCAGCGCAGGTAAGTACACTGCTGCGGAGTACCATGGCAGCCAGGACTTCAGTAGCGTCCTGGCTGCCATGGTAACCTGGAAGCATTTCGAAGACTGATCAGGATCCTGATTAGTCTTCAAATGCTTTCAGGCGACTTGCGTTCTGATGGATCCGGCGGGCCTGAAGTGCCTGCCAGATCCTCAGAACGCAAGTGTGAAAGAGGCCCTAGCCAGCAGGCTTGCAAATAATGACTTGCAGCCTCAGCCAATCAGAAATGATGATATTGACATGTGTCAAGTTAGCAAAATAATTTGACAGGAGGTCTGTCAGAGAGAGAGAGTGTAAAGAAAGATTAGCTTATTTTCATCCACATAATACAACTAGTTTAACAGGGACTGTATTAGGGAAGATGATACATAGTTACATTTAATTAATTGAGATACAGAGAGCCATGCAACCATTTCTATCCACTGAGGCACTGCTTACACTGCACATCTATTTAAAGCTATGGTACTCCATTTTGTCTTAATATGACAATGCCAGCTAGCAGCCTAATTAACTTAGCGACAGCGACAATGGCCACCATGCAGCACCGCACAATGTGAACAGTTGTCAAAGTTCACCTTATCTAAAGCTCTCAGGAACTCCAACTGAGAGCATGGTAGGTTCATTTAAACCCTCATGCAAAATTTTGCTAATTAAAATCAGCTGGGCCGAATGGGAGGAGTGCTAATACCAGAATAAAGAAGGGACAGATTCTCTATACATATACAAAAAAAGAAAAAGAACTGGATCGCACATCCACATGCTATGCTTTGATCTGCATGCATCAGCATGGCGTGGTGCTGCGCGGTGGCCATTGTCGCTGTTCTGGAGGGTTGGGGGGGGGGCATTGCTAGTTTTGGCATTGTCAAGCAGCAGGGGTGCTGTCTGGCTGCTCAGTCGTACCGCCTGCCGGGTTGGCGCCGCAGTTTCGGTGGTCACTGCGCAGTGCCGCACCAAATTTAGAGTAGGACCCACTCATAGAGGCAACCATGGCATGGTGAGTGGGCTTATGTCTTTTTATCAAAATGTACACTAGTGTCTCATTCAGCATGTAGCATAGAGGTGGTATACATGCGCCAAGTAGCACTGTCTTCTGCTAAGTAGCAGGAATGAGATCAAAGCATAGCATGTGGATGTGCGCTCCAGTTCTTTTTCTTTTTTTGCATATTGATGTTGCCACTACTCAGTGTATCCAGGCAACAGTTACTTGTGGTGTATATTGTGCCAGTGCGCATCTATCGCCCCACAGTTCTGTATTACAAAGGTTAATCTTTTCCTGGCTATGTTTGTCTAATAAGTTTGTTAAGTCTGCTATATATTCCCTGAGACCTATGTCAGTCTGGTATATGTTTCTTGAGTTATGCGACCTGTCCTGGTTGGTCATCAGGCTTTGCTTGAATCTGCTTTAATTCTGTCTCCAGTGTTGAAACTTTAGCTACCTGTTCTCATAAGTTTGTCTCTTCTGGTTGTGTCCATGTCTGAATTTTGACCTAGTTCTGTGTCTACCCTGTGTCTGATCTATGCATTACTATGTACTCACTTGTATGTGAGTCTGTACAGAGCTTTATTTGTCTGTCTGTACCATGTCCTATTGTGACAGTTCTTGTGTCTTGTACTTCCTTCCACCTAGACATCTTGACTCATTCTTGACCACTCTTGTCAAGTATCCACTATGTCTGTGTTTTTGAAGCCCATATGTCAAGTACTTGTAGTCTGTTTGTCTCGGTTCTCGATCACTCTTTCTGCCAGTGCTCTGTATTTTGTCCCACGCCTGTATCTGTGTTTGCCTTGGATTTGCCTGTTTTGTGCCGGGTTATGATTTGGTGCCTTGTCTCTGTCTCTTTGCACTAGTGTCTCCGACCTCTGTGGGTCAACTGCCAACTACATGGGGACTATTCCAAGAGGTAGAGGCTGGAGCCTACCCTGAAGCGAAGACCAGATTCCTGTTAAAGGGGTGAAAATCAGTGGACCGCCAGAAGAGCGCCCTGAGGTCTAGCCCAACACCAAACCGGTTAGTTAGCACTAGAGATGAGCGAACACCTGGATGTTCGGGTTCGAGAAGTTCGGCCGAACTTCCCGGAAATGTTCGGGTTCGGGATTCGAACTCGATCCGAACTTTATCCCGAACCCGAACCCCATTGAAGTCAATGGGGACCCGAACTTTTAGGCACAAAAAAGGCTGTAAAATAGTCCAGGAAAGGGCTAGAGGGCTGCCAAAGGCAGCAAAGTGTAGAAAAATCCCCTGCAAACAAATGTGGATAGGGAAATGAATTAAAATTAAATAAAATAAATAAAAATTAACCAATATCAATTGAAGAGAGGTCCCACAGCAAGGAATCATGCGTCATATCACCCTGCACCGGAGAATGTCACTCTCATGTATTTTTGGACCAGCACCCAGACAGAGGATACAGGTCCCACAGCAAGGAATCATGCGTCATATCACCCTGCACCGGAGAATGTCACTCTCATGTATTTTGGACCAGCACCCAGACAGAGGATACAGGTCCCACAGCATGGAATCATGCGTCATATCACCCACCACCGGAGAAGGCCACTCTCATGTATTTTGGACCAGTACCCAGACAGAGGATACAGGTCCCACAGCATGGAATCATGCGTCATATCACCCACCACCGGAGAAGGCCACTCTCATGTATTTTGGACCAGCACCCAGACAGAGGAGAGAGGTCCCACATCAAGGAATCATGAGTCATATCAACCACCACCGGAGAAGGCCACTCTCATTTATTTTGGACCAGCACCCAGACAGAGGATACAGGTCCCACATCAAGGAATCATGCGTCATATCAACCACCACCGGAGAAGGCCACTCTCATGTATTTTGGACCAGCACCCAGACAGAGGAGAGAGGTCCCACAGCAAGGAATAAGGCGTCATATCAACCCCCACCGGAGAAGGCCACTCTCATTTATTTTGGACCAGCACCCAGACAGAGGATACAGGTCCCACATCAAGGAATCATGCGTCATATCAACCACCACCGGAGAAGGCCACTCTCATTTATTTGGGACCAGCACCCAGACAGAGGAGAGGGGTTTTCACAGCAGAGAATCAGGCATTTAGATCACCCACCACAGGAGTAGGACACCATTTAATGGGACCCCGGCAACCATGTCAGATGGCACAAACATCAGCTTCACATCACCCAGCACAAGAGAAGGCCACTTTGAGAGACTTTGACCCCTGCACCCAGGCGGAGGAGAGGGGTTTTCACAGCAGAGAATCAGGCATTTAGATCACCCACCACAGGAGTAGGACACCATTTAATGGGACCCCGGCAACCATGTCAGATGGCACAAACATCAGCTTCACATCACCCAGCACAAGAGAAGGCCACTTTGAGAGACTTTGACCCCTGCACCCAGACGGAGGAGAGAGGTTTTCACAGCAGAGAATCATGTATTTAGATCACCCACCACAGGAGTAGGACACCATTTAATGGGACCCCGGCAACCATGTCAGATGGCACAAATATCAGCTTCACATCACCCAGCACAAGAGAAGGCCACTTTGAGAGACTTTGACCCCTGCACCCAGGCGGAGGAGAGGGGTTTTCACAGCAGAGAATCAGGCATTTAGATCACCCACCACAGGAGTAGGACACCATTTAATGGGACCCCGGCAACCATGTCAGATGGCACAAACATCAGCTTCACATCACCCACCACAAGAGAAGGCCACTTTGAGAGACTCTGACCCCTGCACCCAGACAGAGGATACAGGTCCCACAGCAAGGAATCATGCGTCATATCACCCTGCACCGGAGAATGTCACTCTCATGTATTTTGGACCAGCACCCAGACAGAGGATACAGGTCCCACAGCATGGAATCATGCGTCATATCACCCACCACCGGAGAAGGCCACTCTCATGTATTTTGGACCAGCACCCAGACAGAGGAGACAGGTCCCACAGCAAGGAATAAGGCGTCATATCAACCCCCACCGGAGAAGGCCACTCTCATTTATTTTGGACCAGCACCCAGACAGAGGATACAGGTCCCACATCAAGGAATCATGCGTCATATCAACCACCACCGGAGAAGGCCACTCTCATTTATTTGGGACCAGCACCCAGACAGAGGAGAGGGGTTTTCACAGCAGAGAATCAGGCATTTAGATCACCCACCACAGGAGTAGGACACCATTTAATGGGACCCCGGCAACCATGTCAGATGGCACAAACATCAGCTTCACATCACCCAGCACAAGAGAAGGCCACTTTGAGAGACTTTGACCCCTGCACCCAGAGCGGAGGAGAGGGGTTTTCACAGCAGAGAATCAGGCATTTAGATCACCCACCACAGGAGTAGGACACCATTTAATGGGACCCCGGCAACCATGTCAGATGGCACAAACATCAGCTTCACATCACCCAGCACAAGAGAAGGCCACTTTGAGAGACTTTGACCCCTGCACCCAGACGGAGGAGAGAGGTTTTCACAGCAGAGAATCATGTATTTAGATCACCCACCACAGGAGTAGGACACCATTTAATGGGACCCCGGCAACCATGTCAGATGGCACAAATATCAGCTTCACATCACCCAGCACAAGAGAAGGCCACTTTGAGAGACTTTGACCCCTGCACCCAGGCGGAGGAGAGGGGTTTTCACAGCAGAGAATCAGGCATTTAGATCACCCACCACAGGAGTAGGACACCATTTAATGGGACCCCGGCAACCATGTCAGATGGCACAAACATCAGCTTCACATCACCCAGCACAAGAGAAGGCCACTTTGAGAGACTTTGACCCCTGCACCCAGACGGAGGAGAGAGGTTTTCACAGCAGAGAATCATGTATTTAGATCACCCACCACAGGAGTAGGACACCATTTAATGGGACCCCGGCAACCATGTCAGATGGCACAAATATCAGCTTCACATCACCCAGCACAAGAGAAGGCCACTTTGAGAGACTTTGACCCCTGCACCCAGGCGGAGGAGAGGGGTTTTCACAGCAGAGAATCAGGCATTTAGATCACCCACCACAGGAGTAGGACACCATTTAATGGGACCCCGGCAACCATGTCAGATGGCACAAACATCAGCTTCACATCACCCACCACAAGAGAAGGCCACTTTGAGAGACTCTGACCCCTGCACCCAGACAGAGGATACAGGTCCCACAGCAAGGAATCATGCGTCATATCACCCTGCACCGGAGAATGTCACTCTCATGTATTTTGGACCAGCACCCAGACAGAGGATACAGGTCCCACAGCATGGAATCATGCGTCATATCACCCACCACCGGAGAAGGCCACTCTCATGTATTTTGGACCAGCACCCAGACAGAGGATACAGGTCCCACAGCATGGAATCATGCGTCATATCACCCACCACCGGAGAAGGCCACTCTCATGTATTTTGGACCAGCACCCAGACAGAGGATACAGGTCCCACAGCATGGAATCATGCGTCATATCACCCACCACCGGAGAATGTCACTCTCATTTATTTAGGCCCAGCACACAGACAGAGGAGAGAGGTCCCACAGCAAGGAATCATGCGTCATATCAACCACCAACGGAGAATGTCACTCTCATGTATTTTGGACCAGCACCCAGACAGAGGAGAGAGGTCCACAGCAAGGAATCATGCGTCATATCAACCACCAACGGAGAATGTCACTCTCATGTATTTTGGACCAGCACCCAGACAGAGGAGAGGTTCATTCAACTTTGGGTTGCACCGCAAGATCATGGTAAAGTAAAAAAATGAGGATTCAATAAAGAAGTGCCCCAGAGTACAAGAATACATGGTTGATGGGAGGAAATGTCTATTCTGCACAAGGGAGGCACAGGTCCTGTGGGATCCATGCCTGGTTCATTTTATGAGCGTCAGCTTGTCCACGTTGGCTGTGGACAGGCGGCTGCGTTTGTCAGTAATGACGCCCCTGCCGTGCTGAATACACGTTCAGACAAACGCTGGCCGCCGGGCAGGCTAGCACCTCCAAGGCATAAAATGCTAACTCTGGCCACGTGGACAATTTGGAGACCCAGAAGTTGAATGGGGCCGAACCATCAGTCAGTACGTGGAGGGGTGTGCAGACGTACTGTTCAACCATGTTAGTGAAATGCTGCCTCCTGCTAACACGTTCCGTATCAGGTGGTTGTGCAGTTAGCTGTGGCGTGGAGACAAAACTTTTCCACATTTCTGCCATGCTAACCCTGCCCTCAGAAGAGCTGGCCGTGACACTGCTGCGTTGGCGACCTCTTGCTCCTCTTCTGCCTTCGCCTTGGGCTTCCACCTGTTCCCCTGTGACATTTGGGAATGCTCTCAGGAGCGCCTCTACCAGCGTGCGCTTGAACTCGCGCATCTTCCTATCACGCTCCAGTGCAGGAAGTAAGGTGGGCACATTGTCTTTGTATCGGGGATCCAGCAGGGTGGCAACCCAGTAGTCCGCACACGTTAAAATGTGGGCAACTCTGCTGTCGTTGCGCAGGCACTGCAGCATGTAGTCAGCTCATGTGTGCCAGGCTCCCCAGAGGTAAGGACAAGCTGTCCTCTGTGGGAGGCGTATCGTCATCGTCCTCCGTATCCCCCAGCCACGCACCAGTGATGGGCCTGAGCTGTGTCGGGTGCCACCCCGCTGTGAACCTGCTTCATCCTCATCCTCCTCCACCTCCTCCTCATCCTCCTCGTCCTCCAGTAGTGGGCCCTGGCTGGCCACATTTGTACCTGGCCTCTGCTGTTGCAAAAACCTCCCTCTGAGCCACTTCTAACAGACTGGCCTGAAAGTGCTAAAAATGACCCCTCATCCTCCTCCTCCTCCTCCTCCTCCTCCTGGGCCACCTCCTCTTCCATCATCGCCCTAAGCGTTTTCTCAAGGAGACATAGAAGTGGTATTGTAACGCTGATAACGGTGTCATCGCCACTGGCCATGTTGGTGGAGTACTCGAAACAGCGCAACAGGGCACACAGGTCTCGCATGGAGGCCCAATCATTGGTGGTGAAGTGGTGCTGTTCCGCAGTGCGACTGGCGCGTGCGTGCTGCAGCTGAAACTCCACTATGGCCTGCTGCTGCTCGCACAGTCTCTCCAGCATGTGCAAGGTGGAGTTCCACCTGGTGGGCACGTCGCATATGAGGCGGTGAGCGGGAAGGCCGAAGTTACGGCTGTAGCGCAGACAGGCGAGCAGCGGCAGGATGTGAACGCCGGAATCGCGCACAGGCGGCCCTCACTTTATGCAGCAGCTCTGACATGTTGGGGTAGTTGTGAATGAACTTCTGCACCACCAAATTCAGCACATGCGCCAGGCAAGGGATGTGCGTCAAACCGGCTAGTCCCAGAGCTGCGGCGAGATTTCGCCCATTATCGCACACCACCAGGCCGGGCTTGAGGCCCACCGGCAGCAACCACTGGTCGGTCTGTTGTTCAATACCCCGCCACAACTCCTGCGCGGTGTGGGGCCTGTCCCCCAAACATATGAGTTTCAGAATGGCCTGCTGACGTTTACCCCGGGCTGTGCTGAAGTTGGTGGTGAAGGTGTGTGGCTGACTGGATGAGCTGGTGGAAGCAGAGGAGGAGGAAGCCGAGTAGGAGGAGGCTACAGAGGCAAACAATGATGCCCTGTGATCCTTGGCGGCGGAAGGACGTGCGCCAAGGAACTCTCCGCCTGGGGCCCAGCCGCCACTACATTTACCCAGTGTGCAGTTAGGGAGATATAGCGTCCCTGGCCGTGCTTACTGGTCCACGTATCTGTGGTTAGGTGGACCTTGCCACAAATGGCGTTGCGCAGTGCACACTTGATTTTATCGGACACTTGCATGTGCAGGGAAGGCACGGCTGTCTTGGAGAAGTAGTGGCGGCTGGGGACAACATACTGTGGGACAGCCATGGACATCAGCTGTTTGAAGCTGTCTGTGTCCACCAGCCTGAATGACAGCATTTCAAAGGCCAGTAGTTTAGAAATGCTGGCATTCAGGCCCAGAGGCTCGAGGGTGGCTAGGTGGGAATTTACGCTTTCTCTCCAAGGTTTGTGAGATGGAGAGCTGAGCGCTGCCGTGTGACATGGTGGAGATGCTTGGTGGCGCGGGTGGTGGTGTCGCTGGCACATCCTCTGTTTGGTGGGCGGCAGGTGCCAACATTCCTCCCGAGGCGGAGGAAGAGGCCGAGGCAGCAGCAGAAGAGGAGCAGGGGAGCCTGAGTGAGTTCCTTGCTTTTAAGGTGTTTACTCCACTGCAGTTCATGCTTTGCATGTAGATGCCTGGTCATGCAGGTTGTGCTAAGGTTCAGAACGTTAATGCCTCGCTTCAGGATCTGATGGCACAGCGTGCAAACCACTCGGGTCTTGTCGTCAGCACATTGTTTAAAGAAGTGCCATGCCAGGGAACTCCTTGAAGCTGCCTTTGGGGTGCTCGGTCCCTGGTGGCGGTGGCCTGTATCAGGCGAACTCTCTTGGCGGCGGCTGTTCTGCTTTTGCCCCCTGCTCCCTCTTTTGCTACGCTGTTGGCTCGGTCTCACCACTGCCTCTTCCTCTGAACTATGAAAGTCAGTGGCACGACCTTCATTCCATGTGGGGTCTAGGACCTCATCGTCCCCTGCATCGTCTTCCACACAGTCTTCCTCCCTGTCCTCCTGTTCGGTCTGCACACTGCAGAAAGACGCAGCAGTTGGCACCTGTGTTTCGTCATCATCAGAGGCGTGCGGACTCCGATGAGGTGGTATTCCCATGTCCTCATCATCAGTAAACATCAGAGGTTGTGCATCAGTGCATTCTATGTCTTCCACCACAGGGAAGGGCTAGGTGGATTCCCTTGGGAAACCCTGCCAGCAGAGTCTTCAAACAGCATAAGAGACTGCTGCATAACTTGAGGCTCAGACAGTTTCCCTGATATGCATGGGGGTGATGTGACAGACTGATGGGCTTGGTTTTCAGGTGCCACCTGTGCGCTTTCTGCAGAAGACTTGGTGGGAGATAATGTTGTGAACATGCTGGATCCACTGTCGGCCACCCAATTGACTAGCGCCTGTACCTGCTCAGGCCTTACCATCCTTAGAACGGCATTGGGCCCCACCAAATATCGCTGTAAATTCTGGCGGGTACTGGAACCTGAGGTAGTTGGTTCACTAGGATGTGTGGCTGTGGCAGAATGGCCACGTCCTCTCCCAGCACCAGAGGGTACACTAACACCACCACGACCGCGTCCGCGTCCCTTACTAGATGTTTTCCTCATTGTTACCGTTCACCAAGCACCACAATAAGGAAAAAAATATTTGGCCCAATGTATTGATTTCAAATTCAGGCCTTTTTTACAGGCACCTACCACTATCTGCCTATTTGTTTATGTAGCTTATTACACTAATCCAGGCACAGCAGTAACCACTGATTTAGGGAATATCTCTTTTAGGGCAAGTATTTAGGCCCTGGATGAAAGGTATCCTTTTATGGACAGATTTACAATGGGCCTGCAACAGCTGTGACACCAGATTTAGGGTATTGCTATTTTGGCAAGTGAATTTCACCCCAGAACAAAATATATGTTTTTGCGGATAATAATATAGTTTGCCAGGCTCAGCTGTGACACCAGATTTAGTGGATTGCTATTTTGGCAAGTGAATTTCACCCCAGAACAAAATATATGTTTTTGCGGATAATAATATAGTTTGCCAGGCTCAGCTGTGACACCAGATTTAGTGGATTGCTATTTTGGCAAGTGAATTTCACCCCAGAACAAAATATATGTTTTTGCGGATACTAATATAGTTTGCCAGGCTCAGCTGTGACACCAGATTTAGGGTGTTGCTATTTTGGCAAGTGAATTTCACCCCAGAACAAAATATATGTTTTTGCGGATAATAATATAGTTTGCCAGGCTCAGCTGTGACACCAGATTTAGTGGATTGCTATTTTGGCAAGTGAATTTCACCCCAGAACAAAATATATGTTTTTGCGGATACTAATATAGTTTGCCAGGCTCAGCTGTGACACCAGATTTAGTGGATTGCTATTTTGGCAAGTGAATTTCACCCCAGAACAAAATATATGTTTTTGCGGATAATAATATAGTTTGCCAGGCTCAGCTGTGACACCAGATTTAGTGGATTGCTATTTTGGCAAGTGAATTTCACCCCAGAACAAAATATATGTTTTTGCGGATACTAATATAGTTTGCCAGGCTCAGCTGTGACACCAGATTTAGTGGATTGCTATTTTGGCAAGTGAATTTCACCCCAGAACAAAATATATGTTTTTGCGGATAATAATATAGTTTGCCAGGCTCAGCTGTGACACCAGATTTAGTGGATTGCTATTTTGGCAAGTGAATTTCACCCCAGAACAAAATATATGTTTTTGCGGATACTAATATAGTTTGCCAGGCTCAGCTGTGACACCAGATTTAGGGGATTGCTATTTTGGCAAGTGAATTTCACCCCAGAACAAAATATATGTTTTTGCGGATACTAATATAGTTTGCCAGGCTCAGCTGTGACACCAGATTTAGTGGATTGCTATTTTGGCAAGTGAATTTCACCCCAGAACAAAATATATGTTTTTGCGGATACTAATATAGTTTGCCAGGCTCAGCTGTGACACCAGATTTAGAGGATTGCTATTTTGGCAAGTGAATTTCACCCCAGAACAAAATATATGTTTTTGCGGATACTAATATAGTTTGCCAGGCTCAGCTGTGACACCAGATTTAGGGTGTTGCTATTTTGGCAAGTGAATTTCACCCCAGAAGAAAATATATGTTTTTGCGGATACTAATATAGTTTGCCAGGCTCAGCTGTGACACCAGATTTAGAGGATTGCTATTTTGGCAAGTGAATTTCACCCCAGAACAAAATATATGTTTTTGCGGATAATAATATAGTTTGCCAGGCTCAGCTGTGACACCAGATTTAGTGGATTGCTATTTTGGCAAGTGAATTTCACCCCAGAACAAAATATATGTTTTTGCGGATACTAATATAGTTTGCCAGGCTCAGCTGTGACACCAGATTTAGTGGATTGCTATTTTGGCAAGTGAATTTCACCCCAGAACAAAATATATGTTTTTGCGGATACTAATATAGTTTGCCAGGCTCAGCTGTGACACCAGATTTAGTGGATTGCTATTTTGGCAAGTGAATTTCACCCCAGAAGAAAATATATGTTTTTGCGGATACTAATATAGTTTGCCAGGCTCAGCTGTGACACCAGATTTAGAGGTGTTGCTATTTTGGCAAGTGAATTTCACCCCAGAACGAAAATATATGTTTTTGCGGATACTAATATAGTTTGCCAGGCTCAGCTGTGACACCAGATTTAGAGGATTGCTATTTTGGCAAGTGAATTTCACCCCAGAACGAAAATATATGTTTTTGCGGATACTAATATAGTTTGCCAGGCTCAGCTGTGACACCAGATTTAGAGGATTGCTATTTTGGCAAGTGAATTTCACCCCAGAACAAAATATATGTTTTTGCGGATACTAATATAGTTTGCCAGGCTCAGCTGTGACACCAGATTTAGGGTGTTGCTATTTTGGCAAGTGAATTTCACCCCAGAAGAAAATATATGTTTTTGCGGATACTAATATAGTTTGCCAGGCTCAGCTGTGACACCAGATTTAGAGGATTGCTATTTTGGCAAGTGAATTTCACCCCAGAACAAAATATATGTTTTTGCGGATAATAATATAGTTTGCCAGGCTCAGCTGTGACACCAGATTTAGTGGATTGCTATTTTGGCAAGTGAATTTCACCCCAGAACAAAATATATGTTTTTGCGGATACTAATATAGTTTGCCAGGCTCAGCTGTGACACCAGATTTAGTGGATTGCTATTTTGGCAAGTGAATTTCACCCCAGAACAAAATATATGTTTTTGCGGATACTAATATAGTTTGCCAGGCTCAGCTGTGACACCAGATTTAGTGGATTGCTATTTTGGCAAGTGAATTTCACCCCAGAACAAAATATATGTTTTTGCGGATACTAATATAGTTTGCCAGGCTCAGCTGTGACACCAGATTTAGTGGTGTTGCTATTTTGGCAAGTGAATTTCACCCCAGAACAAAATATATGTTTTTGCGGATACTAATATAGTTTGCCAGGCTCAGCTGTGACACCAGATTTAGAGGATTGCTATTTTGGCAAGTGAATTTCACCCCAGAACAAAATATATGTTTTTGCGGATACTAATATAGTTTGCCAGGCTCAGCTGTGACACCAGATTTAGTGGATTGCTATTTTGGCAAGTGAATTTCACCCCAGAACAAAATATATGTTTTTGCGGATACTAATATAGTTTGCCAGGCTCAGCTGTGACACCAGATTTAGTGGATTGCTATTTTGGCAAGTGAATTTCACCCCAGAACAAAATATATGTTTTTGCGGATACTAATATAGTTTGCCAGGCTCAGCTGTGACACCAGATTTAGTGGATTGCTATTTTGGCAAGTGAATTTCACCCCAGAAGAAAATATATGTTTTTACGGATACTAATATAGTTTGCCAGGCTCAGCTGTGACACCAGATTTAGGGGATTGCTATTTTGGCAAGTGAATTTCACCCCAGAAGAAAATATATGTTTTTGCGGATACTAATATAGTTTGCCAGGCTCAGCTGTGACACCAGATTTAGAGGATTGCTATTTTGGCAAGTGAATTTCACCCCAGAACAAAATATATGTTTTTGCGGATACTAATATAGTTTGCCAGGCTCAGCTGTGACACCAGATTTAGTGGATTGCTATTTTGGCAAGTGAATTTCACCCCAGAAGAAAATATATGTTTTTGCGGATACTAATATAGTTTGCCAGGCTCAGCTGTGACACCAGATTTAGTGGATTGCTATTTTGGCAAGTGAATTTCACCCCAGAAGAAAATATATGTTTTTGCGGATACTAATATAGTTTGCCAGGCTCAGCTGTGACACCAGATTTAGAGGATTGCTATTTTGGCAAGTGAATTTCACCCCAGAACAAAATATATGTTTTTGCGGATACTAATATAGTTTGCCAGGCTCAGCTGTGACACCAGATTTAGTGGATTGCTATTTTGGCAAGTGAATTTCACCCCAGAACAAAATATATGTTTTTGCGGATAATAATATAGTTTGCCAGGCTCAGCTGTGACACCAGATTTAGTGGATTGCTATTTTGGCAAGTGAATTTCACCCCAGAAGAAAATATATGTTTTTGCGGATACTAATATAGTTTGCCAGGCTCAGCTGTGACACCAGATTTAGGGTGTTGCTATTTTGGCAAGTGAATTTCACCCCAGAAGAAAATATATGTTTTTGCGGATACTAATATAGTTTGCCAGGCTCAGCTGTGACACCAGATTTAGAGGATTGCTATTTTGGCAAGTGAATTTCACCCCAGAACAAAATATATGTTTTTGCGGATACTAATATAGTTTGCCAGGCTCAGCTGTGACACCAGATTTAGAGGATTGCTATTTTGGCAAGTGAATTTCACCCCAGAACAAAATATATGTTTTTGCGGATACTAATATAGTTTGCCAGGCTCAGCTGTGACACCAGATTTAGTGGATTGCTATTTTGGCAAGTGAATTTCACCCCAGAACAAAATATATGTTTTTGCGGATACTAATATAGTTTGCCAGGCTCAGCTGTGACACCAGATTTAGAGTGATTGCTATTTTGGCAAGTGAATTTCACCCCAGAAGAAAATATATGTTTTTGCGGATACTAATATAGTTTGCCAGGCTCAGCTGTGACACCAGATTTAGTGGATTGCTATTTTGGCAAGTGAATTTCACCCCAGAAGAAAATATATGTTTTTGCGGATACTAATATAGTTTGCCAGGCTCAGCTGTGACACCAGATTTAGGGTGTTGCTATTTTGGCAAGTGAATTTCACCCCAGAAGAAAATATATGTTTTTGCGGATACTAATATAGTTTGCCAGGCTCAGCTGTGACACCAGATTTAGAGGATTGCTATTTTGGCAAGTGAATTTCACCCCAGAACAAAATATATGTTTTTGCGGATAATAATATAGTTTGCCAGGCTCAGCTGTGACACCAGATTTAGTGGATTGCTATTTTGGCAAGTGAATTTCACCCCAGAACAAAATATATGTTTTTGCGGATAATAATATAGTTTGCCAGGCTCAGCTGTGACACCAGATTTAGTGGATTGCTATTTTGGCAAGTGAATTTCACCCCAGAACAAAATATATGTTTTTGCGGATAATAATATAGTTTGCCAGGCTCAGCTGTGACACCAGATTTAGTGGATTGCTATTTTGGCAAGTGAATTTCACCCCAGAAGAAAATATATGTTTTTACGGATACTAATATAGTTTGCCAGGCTCAGCTGTGACACCAGATTTAGGGTGTTGCTATTTTGGCAAGTGAATTTCACCCCAGAAGAAAATATATGTTTTTGCGGATACTAATATAGTTTGCCAGGCTCAGCTGTGACACCAGATTTAGAGGATTGCTATTTTGGCAAGTGAATTTCACCCCAGAACAAAATATATGTTTTTGCGGATAATAATATAGTTTGCCAGGCTCAGCTGTGACACCAGATTTAGTGGATTGCTATTTTGGCAAGTGAATTTCACCCCAGAAGAAAATATATGTTTTTGCGGATACTAATATAGTTTGCCAGGCTCAGCTGTGACACCAGATTTAGGGTGTTGCTATTTTGGCAAGTGAATTTCACCCCAGAAGAAAATATATGTTTTTGCGGATACTAATATAGTTTGCCAGGCTCAGCTGTGACACCAGATTTAGAGGATTGCTATTTTGGCAAGTGAATTTCACCCCAGAACAAAATATATGTTTTTGCGGATAATAATATAGTTTGCCAGGCTCAGCTGTGACACCAGATTTAGTGGATTGCTATTTTGGCAAGTGAATTTCACCCCAGAACAAAATATATGTTTTTGCGGATAATAATATAGTTTGCCAGGCTCAGCTGTGACACCAGATTTAGTGGATTGCTATTTTGGCAAGTAAATTTAACCCCAGAACAAAATATATGTTTTTGCGGATACTAATATAGTTTGCCAGGCACAGCTGTGACACCAGATTTAGGGTGTTGCTATTTTGGCAAGTGAATTTCACCCCAGAAGAAAATATATGTTTTTGCGGATACTAATATAGTTTGCCAGGCACAGCTGTGACACCAGATTTAGGGTGTTGCTATTTTGGCAAGTGAATTTCACCCCAGAACAAAATATATGTTTTGGAGGAAACACTAATATATTTTGCCAGCCACTGCTGAAACCACTGATGTATGGTATTGCTATTTTGGCAATTGAATTTAACCCCAAACCAAAATATCTGTTTTGGCGGACACTATTATATTTTGCCAGCCACTGCTGAAACCACTGATGTATGGTTTTGCTATTTTGCCAATTGAATTTCACCCCAGAAAATAATCTATCCTTTGCCAGACAGCAGACAGTATTATGCTTGTCTAGCCAAAGCTGGAACACCAGATTTAGGGGATTGGTATTTGGGCAATTGTATTTAACCCCTTAATAAAATATAGAAATTGCTATCCTGAGTTTCTAGGGGTGACAATTAGCACAGCCAAGCCCCTGATGGAGGATATAGCAAAAAAAAAAATAGTATTGAAGCATTGATGGATGTGTGGCAGCTTGTTCTGGAGCACCACAAGTCACAAAATGGCCGCCCGATCAACCCAGAAAATAAGTGACAGAAAAACGCTCTGTGCAGCCAAAAAACCAGCAATCAAGTAAATAGCAGAAGTTCACTGATTCTCAGCTGCAGATCGATCCGTTCATTAGGTGCTGTTGCTGACTTTTCCCTGCCTATCTCGCCCTCACAGAAGCTGCATCCTCTCCCTACACTAGTCAGAGCAGTGTGACGTGCGGCGCTACGTGACTCCAGCTTAAATAGAGGCTGGGTCACATGCTGCACTGGCCAATCACAGCCATGCCATTAGTAGGCATGGCTGTGATGGCTCTTAGGAGCAGAAGTAAGGCGCTAGCTGATTGGCTGCTGTGCAGCCCTTCAGAAAGCGGTAAGAAATCGACGAACACCGAACCCGAACCCGAACTTTTTTGAAAATGTCCGGGTTCGGGTCCGGGTCCCGGACACCCCAAAATTCGGTACGAACCCGAACGATGCGCGAACTGTTCGCTCAACACTAGTTAGCACAATGGTTCCATAACCATTGTCTGTACCACCTGTCCAGAATAGTATTGAACCTGACTGGACGTATTTTCCTGTGTCACAGTAAACATATACTGTGGTATACTGTGTCCAATTGCACATTTGTTTCTTAAGTGTTGAAATTTTTATTACAAAAAATCAATCACAGCCTGGTGTGCCTGAAGCGTTGCTCTTCATCACTCACTGTTATACTGCAAAGTACCTAACCTCACGTATTGATCTCTATCACAATTTGGAAACCATTATATTTGAGAAAATGAAACCGGCATGGGCCTGTGAGGATTTTTGCACATCTCGGGCTGATGCCAATTAATAGATTTGGCATTGCTGACTGGCTATTTATCACCAGCAGAAAGCCACTGCCATGCCACTGCTGGTACTATTGCCCCTGCTAGTACCCCTATGCATCTACTGCCTTACCTGTCAGGTTCCACACTGTACTGCTGAAAATCAAGTCATTGCCTCTTCACTTTCCCTGATCTCAGGCACACTGTCACTGAAACATGTATTTGTGGCAGTGAAATTGATGGAGACAGAAAATATATATATTTTATTAAACATATTAGCAAACTTGTTATTTTTTGCAACGCTTATTCAAAACAAGTGTCCTTTGCTTCCCCTGATACCACTACGTGTGTATAAACACTGGCAGACATTTGCAGTTTGTTTTAAACAGATTGTTTGTTACCTCTGGATACCCATAGCCATATATGTCATTGTCACTTCAACATTACTAATGCTGTCTTGGCATTGAGACCTTGAAATGGGGTTAGATACAGTTCTGGGAAAACCTGGAGTGTCCTACGTAATTTTTTATGGCAATCTGTGTATTTCTGGTCTAATTTGTTCGCACCTAAATTGAATCTGCACAGATTAGTTTAAATTAGACCAATAATGAAATTCAAGAAATTTACTTATCTCTAGTGAACGTCATCCCTAATAGCAGAGACACAATGGGGAAGATTTATCAAAACTGGTGCTAATGAAATGTGGCTTAGCTGCCCATAGCAACCAGTCAGTCATCCTTTCAGTTTCTATAGGAGCCCTGAAAAATAAAAGGTGGAGTCTACTTGGTTGCTTTGGCCAACTGGGTCGCTTTTCCTTAGCACTTGTTTTGATAAATTTCCTCCAAGATGTTTTTACAGGAAGTGCAGGCATTAAAAAAATGTGAAGCAGAAACCTGACTGGTCATTGTGCAGCGAGCCCATGAGGAACCAGAACAGAGGATGGAGTGGTAGTTGTTCTGTCAATATGCTGTGTCACAGTAGTTTACCTCAGGCTATTGCTCCCTAGGGCTGGTGCAATGACTGGAGGGAGCACCCTTTCTTCCCTCAGGGCAATCCCTGTAGTTGGGGTTCCTGCCTGATGGTAGTTTGGGTGCCTATAATGTATTAGTGATGAAAGGCAGGGAGTGTTGAGCATGCAATGGCCAGCATGCGGTTATGAAGGAGTTAGTAACCCAGCTTTAAACAGAATATACGCCTCTATTTATTGTAGTGAAACATGGGAGTTGTAGTACATCCAACAACAACAACACACAGTCTCATCTGTAGTTTACTTTCCTAGATAGCAATGTACAGCTTTTGGCAAATATACAGCTTTTGGCCCTCTTTGTACACTATCTTGCTAAAATCTCTGTTAGAATCTCTGGCTGCCAACTGTATTCATGCAATAATGCCTGCAATTTGCACTGTGGTGTGCAGGTCCAAATGACTACAATTGGCCAAATCATGTATAAGTTGTAGGGTGTCTTAACTTATTATCCCTTCATGGCAGAAAAGTCTGATATAGCTATAAACGCAGGTTACCAATTTCTGAATTTCCTTTCAATTCTCACTCTAATAGACTCTCTAAGGGTACTTTCACTTGCGTTAGTGTGATCCGGCAGGCAGTTCCGTCGTCGGAGCTGCCTGCCGGATCCGCCCTTCAGTGTTACAACTGACAGCATTTGTAGACGGATCCGGGTGCGGATCTGTCTACAAATGCATTGCAAGAACGGATCCATCCCTCCGCTTGTCATGCGGATGGACGGATCCGTCCTGCAGTCTTTTTCACAGTTTTCCCGGTCTGCGCATGCATGCGCAGACCGGAAGGACGGATCCGTCCTTCAGTTGTTTCTCAATGCCGGATCCAGCACTAATACAAGTCAATGTAAATTAATGCCAGATCCGGCATTCCGGCGACTGATCAGGCATTTTGGACGGACATAATACCGCAGGCATACTGATGCAAACTGAACGGATTTCTATCTATTCAGATTGCATGGGGATATGCCTGATCAGTTCTTTTCCGGCATAGAGCCCTTTTGACGGAACTCTATGCCGGAAAAGAATAAAGCAAGTGTGAAAGTACCCTAAGTCTCTCTCTCTCTTATCCCCTGTGCCTCTGTCCCATTCCTTCACTATTTATCTTGTCTCTTGCATCACTTTCACTCATTGTCATGAGTACTTTCTACTTATGTTCACTTCCCCAGTTATTTATTCAGTTTCTGTTCTCAAGTTTCTTCATTAATTGAGTTCCATTCACCCAATCTTAACAGGTCACTTCTTGTTGAAACCACTGGTATCATCACTTTTTTACTACAGTATTTCAACATCGAGTTACCTCTTTCCCTAATCAAATTGGGCTTTCATTATTTCACTCTTCCCTACTGGGGTTGTTCCTTTCCATGTATTAGGAAATTAAATTTTTTATTAAAATACAGTGAACCAGCACTCATTACTGCATGCACTGAGTGCATGTACCTCCTGAGTCATATGTCTAACTTGAACTGCATGTTTGTGATTTCTGTCTGAGGAATAAGGGGGGCCCCTTCGAAACTCGTTACACGTATGGAACATACCCGTACATTGTGGATGTCTATCTAGGGCAATGTATTGGTGTGGAAGTGCACATTCGCCTCTGTTGCTTGCGTATTGACTACGGATTACTTGGGGGGAGGTTAATTGCTGTATTGTGACGTGTGTCTCTGAAAATCTAGTTCCGTAGGGGTTAATTCCCCAGTCTTTGTCTGAATGAATCTGCATGTATTATGTCTGTTTGTGTAGCAGTTCTGGCTGGAGTTTGTGGCCAGACCCTGGCTGCGCAACAGCGCTTCCTGCTAAAGTCTCAAGCCTGTTTCTGAAGCCTTGCCTTGTATCTACCTGTTCCTGCCTAGTGCGTCTGGGTTCCAGAAGTCATTGCCATGTCTGCTTGCTATTTCTGGTATGTTTATATGGTATAACATTGAGCAAATCAATTTATCCAAAGTGGAGTTTGATCTGAATTTCAGATTTTTTTTTATTTCTAACGAAATGGAATTTCCTTGAGCTACCGAATCAATTTTCCTAAAATGGTGGCTGAAAATAGAAAAAAAAATAATATATATTATATATATATATATATATATACACATACACTCACCTCACTCACTTGCGGAGAGGCAGTCTTTTTCCATCTTGATTAAAGAAAACCCACCAAAGGACATGCGGTGAGCTTGATGACCTCACCACGTGATCACGCTGGGGCGCGTTGTGATGTCATCACACTCGCCGCAGGTCCTTTGGTTTTCTTCAATAAAAACAGGAGAGGATGGCTTCTCCGCTAGCAAGTGGATGAGGTGAGTCTAATTTTTTTTAACCCCTGATTACCCCTGAAAGGCTAACGCAGCAATCCATACAATAGAAAGCGATTTTTGATGAACTAATTAGTAACAAATCAATTTCTTGTCGAAGTTCGGTAAAGCAGCCGAATAAATTTTTTTCAAAACTTTGCTCATCTCTACTTTTGAAGAGAAGCGCCCCTGGGAATCGTGTATTTTTTCCTCTTTGGCAATTTTACCCAACAATAAAGTGGCATCCAAGTTCAACATTCACTTGGTTGAACCTATGGCAACATAAACATAACTGTAACAAAAAAAAAAAAACACCTGCCTGTCTGAGTTATTAGGCTTCCTCACCTCTCAGGGTAAACACAGGATCAGGCTTTGCAAAGCAAGCATGTGTTGCACCTTCCAGGCTCTAACAATCATGAGCCTGTCAGGCCTCTTTTTATCCCCACATTATTAAGCCCAGCAGCTGCACCTGGATTTGCCTTGGGCTAGGGGAAAGCATTATACTGGATTGGGGAGGGAAAGGTGAGTCCCATTGCCGACACCTATTTTCTATTCCATAAAAAATCCAGCCCATGAATAAACTTGATCAAAGTGCTCCAGCAAACTACACTTTGCTGAAACAACCCAGCACTGTGCATTCTTTTTACCTCACCCTTCTGAGCATTCTGGGTGAGATATATACCCCTCCAGTACTTTACCAGCCATTATTTTACAATACTTAACATAAGACAAAACAAGCACATAAACAAGTACAATAAGCATGAACGTGTTAACAGACTGGTATGGGTTGGGGAGGGTGACAATGCTTACAATTTAAAAAGGAAGGGGGGAAGAGACAGTAGATAAGGGTGAAAGCTTATAAGCTGGTTGTGCAGCATGCTTATTGCAGGCTGTGGGGGTTCCTCTCAAGAGGTGGGTTATCAGGTTGGATGTTGGGGGAGAGTCTGATGTGTCTGAGTCTGAGCTCCTGAGAATTGCAGGTGCACATGAGAAATTCAGTAGATGACTGTGCGAGAAGCAGACATGTGAAGAGCAAAGGAGGAGGTCATGTGAGGATCCCATGTGGGGATGCATCAGTAAAGTAGGTTAGAGAAGTAAGGAGAGGACAGATTGTGGATGGCCTTATATGTAATTATCAGTATTTTTAACTGAATTCACTGGCCAATGGGATTGGCAAATCAGAGAGGCAGAGGAGAAATGAGGGGAGAGGTAAATTAACAGGGCAGAAGAGTTGAACATAGATTTGAGGGGTGCAAGAATATTAGATGGGAGATTATAGAGGAGAATGTTGCAGTAATCCAGTTAGAAGATAAAAAGAGCATGCACTAACATTTTAGTTAACTCAGGGTTAGGTAAGGAGCAAATACAAGAGATGTCCTTGAGTTAAAGGTGGCAGGCGGTGGTAAGGATTTGGAGATGTGACTTGAAGGACATTGAAGAATCAAATATTATCCCAACGCAGTGGACATGTGAGACTGAAGAAAGCATAGTGCTGTTACGGACCAGAATTAGGGGAGGCAAACTGAGCAATTGCCCAGGTCTACTATCTTCAAAGGGGCCCCTGCTTCTGTGGGAAATGTAAGTGGAGAGAAGGGGTTCCCACACTGCAGCCTGCAGCACTTAGCAGTGCCTGCTGGAAGAAGTTCGATGCACTTTGCCGCTGCAGCAATAGGTGCTTTACAGTCTTACAGTTGGTGGAAAATGTCTGCAGCAGTGGGAAGCCTCTAATCCTGCTGGTGAGGAAAGATGTCTGCAGCCATAGAGAGCCACTCATCCTGCCTTGTCCCTCAAGCTGCAGGCTTCTTAGTACCCGTCCAGGACACCCAGACATCCTACATGAAAAATAAGTGTATTTGTATGTAAAGTTTGTAAATTTAAAGTGTATGTGTGTAATATTCAAATGTGTGTAGGTGTGTGTATGTTTATACACAAATATAAAGTGTGCTTATCTATGTATATACAGTGGCATGCAAACGTTTGGGCTCCCATAGTCAGAATTACTGTTACTGTGAACAGTTAAGCAAGATCAAGATTAAATGATCTACAAAAGGCATACAGTTAAAGATTACATATTGCCTTTGTATTTTAAGCAAAAACTTTTTCTTTATTTTTATCTTTTACATTTTCAAAATAACAAAAAAGGAAAGGGGCCCGAAGTTAAATATTGGACACCCTGCATGGTTAGTACATAGAAGCACTCCCTTTGGCAAGCATCAAAGCTTGTAAACTCTTTTTGTAGCCAGCCAAGAGTCTTTCAATTCTTTTTTGAGGGATTTTCATTCATTCTTACTTGCAAAACTCTTCTAGTTCTGTGAGATTCCTCGGCCGTCTTGCATGCACTGCTTTTTTTAGGTCTATCCACAGATTTTCAATAATGTTCAGATCAGGGGACTGTGAGGGCCATGGTAAAAACTTCTGCTTGCACCTTTTGAGGTAGTCTATTGTGGATTTTATTATTGGATTATTATTATCCATTCATAGAAGCCTTCTTCTTTTCAACTTCAGCTTTTTTACAATTGGTGTTATGTTTGCTTCCAGAATTTGCTGGAATTTCATCAGATCCATTCTTCCTTCTACCCGTTAAATGTTCCCTGTGCTATTGGTTGCAACACAACCCCAAAGCATGATTGATCCACCCCCGTGCTTAAAGGGATTTTGTCACTTCAGCAAATAGCATTTATTATGTAGAATACGTTAATATACGCAACTTACTAATGTATTGTTATTATCCATATTGCTTTCTTTGCTGTTTGGATTCATTTTTCCATCACATTATACGCTGCTCATTTCCTTGGTTACGACCACCCTACAATCCATCAGTGGTGGTCGTGCTTGCACACTATGGGAAAAATTGCCGGCCTCTTTGGTGGGCGCTCACATAGACTGGTGCTTTTTTCCATACTGTGCAAGAATGGCCACCACTGCTGGATTACTGGGTGGTCATAATCATGGAAACGAGCAGAGTATTATGTGATGGAAAAATAAATCCAGCCAGCAAAGGAGGCAATATGGAGAATCACAATACATTAGTAAGTGTCTTGTATTAACTTCCTCTACATAATAAATGCTATTTGCTGAAGTGACACAACCCCTTTAAAAATATTGAAAGATTTCACACTTTTTAAGCGTTGGATGAATTGGTTGTGAAGGTGGACCAGCCCTTTAAAATTTGTCCACAATAACTTGGAACGGGTTGTCAAAATATATGTTGCTACCGTTTTGGATGTCTTTGTTTCCACATTGTAAAGTCCTGCATATTCTTTATACAGATTTACTTAGGTTTCATTTAGATGTTCAAGCTCAAACTTGTCTGCGCACCTACTGGAAATAACAGACAATTTGTAAACCGGTAGTCCATGCAGAACATTGATCCTATGAATTTGCCTATTGACTATAATGGGTTAGTGTTCAGTCAGGTGCTGTCTGTTCTACACTTGGACAGAACATGGATGTGAACATCGCTCGTCTGAATGAGCCCTTAGACCAGGGAACCGCAACCTTCGGCACTCCAGCTGTTATGAAACTACAACTCCGAGCATGCTCTTTTTTTGTGTGGAAGTTTAGAGAGCAGCCAAGGAAGTTTGCATGATGGGAGATGTAGTTTCACAACACCTGGAGTGACGGAGGTTGCTGACCCCTGCCTTAGACTATCTCAGGATGAATCCATTTCTCCATCTGACACCGCGGTTTCATTTGGATTTATTATGTATTAATGAGAGCTATTTATTTTCTGTTAAGGGGATGTGTGCTGCTGGAGAAGAGTCTGGTGCGTAAAACAGCTTGCAGATGCTGTACCCTTATAACACTGCAAACAGGGATTAAAATTCCTTCATATTAACCCTTGAGATGCCTGACTATTAATGGAATTTGTCTTTTTACGTGATTCTTTTTTTTTTTTTACTAACTTGCGACATAATGTTCTGCCATTTCTGTCCGCAAAAGGGTTATTAAAATCCTTAAAATTCCCTTAGTGTTTGGAATTTCTCATAGCCATCTGCTCTCCTACGCCATCGTTCCCTGTGTTTCAGAAGTACTTCTCAGGCACTCTGAGAAATGTGGATGTCATGGAAACACAAGGTACTCAGTTTTGTTAGTGAAACTGTGGCTGATGTAAAAAAAAAAATTGACACGCTTACAGGAATAGAAGAGGATGCTTTAGAGGAGACGAGAAGAGCACGGATACAGCCAAGTGTGGAGTCATGCAAAAAAGCAGATACACTGGGATGAAAGCAATGTCTGACAAGCAGGTTCTGTGTATGCGTGGAGTGAGAGCAGAGGCTCCCTCCACTACAATGAATATCGAGCATTGCAGAATGAACAGAAAAAGAAAAAGATTTCACTATGAACGTGTAGCCAAATCCCTCATGAACCTGCATGAACGTAAATAGGTTTTTACTGTATTTGCCATGGAAAATGTCACACAGGATGGGAGTTATTGACTTAGAAAATGGTTTCTCTTTTAAAATGCCAGGTGACATATTGGTCACTATGGCAACTACAGTGGGCATCCTTGCTTGAAATTGCCGAGAGGATGTCTAGAAAGGGTTAAACTAGTGAGTCTCAGGAAGGGTGGTTTGGGGGGTGCGTATTAGTTGAACTGGTCTGAGAAAGCCTTATTTGCGGTTTGCGAATAGGGGGGACATGGTGTCATGGCCCCACTTATTTGCATGTGCAAAATGTGTATTTAATCAATATTACTTACCTGGCAACAGATGGACTTGGTATAGTCAGAAGTCATCTGGAGCAGCTTGATTGGATGGCTGGTCTCCTGGATCACTCTATAAAAGAAGGGAGAAGTCAGTTACTGCGCACTCACATAAGTGGCAGTGAAGAATCCCCCTCCCACCCTCCTTCTTTTCTCATATTACTAAACGTCACGGTGCTAAGAATGGGGTAATAGTCACTCGCTGAGTGGACTAGTTGGTTGTTATTTTCTCGCTATTTAGTTATATTGGTAATTTATTAATATGGTTTACTTAATTATATTTATTAGGTAACATTATGCACTGTGGCCAATTATATTCCAATCATAAAAATGTATTTATAACTTTAAGTGTGGTTAATTATTTAAGGGTTTCGTATTTAAGGTGGCTACAAGATTGGGGTCTATGACACCAAGGTGGGAAGTCCTGAGGAGAATCGGCGTCGCTGTAAGGACGCTCTGATGATTACTTGTAGATTGGCAGGGATCCCCATACATTACCCCAGTTCAGCTGGTATCAAGTTTTCAGCCTCCCAAGTTCTCATTCATAAGGGAATAGAATGGGCATGCCATAATCTTCTGGCATCCAGTGCAAAATGAAAAATGCCATCTGCATTGTAGCATCAAATGAATATTATTTGAGTTATACCTATAATGTATGGGATCCCAGGAGAAGATGATTCAAACCCATGTCTACACCCTAACAACCATCACCCTAAACCCAACCCTAACACAAAAACGCAACCATACAGAACTACCACTGCCCAAAAAGCACCACTTTTGTTAATGCCGCTTTTTAATACCACTTGTTTCAGCGTCAAAGGGATCTAAACCTTCCAGGAGCCCATACAGTCTACAGGCTTTACCCGGTCATTTCTCCAACACATTTTGATGAAACCTAAGCTGTTTCAGTGTCACAAAAACAATAACTTATTGCTGCAATGTTGTTAGTCTCCTACAATGAAATAACTAGAATTTCACTTTAACCCCTTATCGGCATGGAGTTGCAATTCACCAGAGAAAATGTCAAACAGGTTGAGAATCGAGAGGAACGAGCCCTATGCTGCTTTAAAGCAAGCATCACAAAGGTATGTATGTGTCTCCCATATAATACACACAAAGACAATATGTAGGAGAATGTTATACATATCAGAAGGGTGTCTCAGTTTTGCATAGCAGATGCCATTTATGCAGATTTTCCAAGCTGATTTTTGCTGTGGTGGCAGTGTTTCTCAATGCTCCTTTGGAAAATGAAAGGTTGAATTGGATTGGTTGCTATGGACAACTAAGCCAGTTTTCCTTTACACCAGTTTGATAAGCACCCATAACCCGGCCCAAAATGAGTATACCCTAAGAGGTACGGATTGGGTGAGGAAACGCAGCCGGAACTGTGTGGAAAATTCACATAAACTACACTGCTGTGTGCAAGTACCCTAGGGTGGCCACTTGCTTCACCCACAAAAGCCAGACATTATAGGCCACATCCCCGCTTCCACTAAACCACGCCCTGACTCTGACCACAACCCTCATTTCCGGCAAAAGAGAAAAAGAAAGTGAACACCTGAAAGTTGCGTGGGGCCCGTAGAACTGCTCTCACCCTCAGTCAGTCACAGAGTGACGCGCCTGCCGGCTCTAAGTGAGAGAAGCTTAGGACAGTCAATGTCACTGCAGGTCACGCTCAGATAGTGCAATGCTGCTGTCTGAGCATGGAGCCACTGAAAAGGAGAACACCCCAGTGTCCGTCCAGTCCCTGCGCCAGACGGAGCGCAGGGTGCCAGGAAATTGGACTGTCTGGCCTAAAGCCGGACGTCTGGCCACCCTAATGTACCCTGAAGGCAGTGTCTCAAGTCTTGCAAAGTAGCTTAGAAGTTCGGATCATAGTTGAGCTACAGTACAATGACAGAATGAATTTCAAATAAGCGCAAAAGTGAGAAAAGATTGACTAAGGGGAGCACAAAGACGGCAATGGCAGCCCAAATACTGTAGCAAAAACAATTTTAACAAGCAAAGAATTAAAATGTAACAGCCATTTCCACCCACCTCTCCTGTCACTGTGACTCAGTCAGCACCCCCACACTGTAGCCCAGCTAGCATCTAACCAGAATAGAGATAATGAGATCTCGTTAGCAAAACTGGAAATACTCTATGTCTTCGAGCACCGTCTCTTCCTCCTAAATAGTGCCTACTAACTAACACTACTCCAGTTTCCCCTGCACCTGCACTGCAGCCTTCTCAGTGATCTCTGCACAAAACCCAAAACATACACAACATTGTCACACCACCTTTCAGCCTTCCACCACAACACCATCTGCTCTTCCAACACTGGTTCCCAAGTCACCACACGTCAGTCCTGCAAAGTGGCACCCACACACAGCTCTCTGGCATTGCACCAAACTTTGCAGTGTTCATATGCTCCCTCTGCATCGTTGTCATGCACATTGTTATGACTGGTAGCATCCTGCCATCTAGTGGAGAGAACCAGGCCAAACAACACAAAAAATCAATCACCGCCTATGATGTATTTTATAATAATTCGGGGCATAACATTTGCATGAATATATTTGTACAATTATTTAATCGTCCACCACTGGAATTTGGCAGGTGCCAGATGATCAAATACTCTGGAATATATAGCATTTATAGAAAAGTTCCTGGGTGCTAGAATAGTCAAATAAGATGCTGTATGCTATACTTTTTCATACCATATGTCTTTTCACCACTTTCTTCTGATGGCCTTCCTGTGACTGAAAATCCATCCCATATGCAGCTGTCTGGCTGTATAAGAGAGGATGGGAGTGGTGGATCTGGCAATGAGGGTGGTTGTAGTTCTCACGATGGCTAATTCCTCTAGCACTCCCTGGGCCTCCTGTGTAGTGATAGTAGGGCACACCCTGGGTTTGTGAGGTCTTCTTCCTGGTGGGGACTGCAGTGACCTTGATGTTAGATGGATGAGAAGCAGGGTGTAAGACAGGAGGGCAGGATGATAAGGGCTGGAGGATGATGGAGTCAATAACCAAGCCTGTTTGGTTAGAATAAATACAGTGTCTCGTTACTGAGTCGATGATGGGAGTTTCAGTACGATCAAAAGCAATAGGTGCAGTTCTGAGGTATATCACAAAGTAGGCTTTTCCCATTAGCTGTGTATAGGCAGCAGCAATTATGGTAGTAGTCCTCCCTCTACATTCACTTTGCAGTCTTCCCAAAATACCACAGGCGTACAATTTCGTTCTCCTTAACACTTTCTGAAATGCCCACTAGTGTTCTTTAGTTACAGGTTTTAATACTAGAATCACACCTTGTACAGCATGTTCCAGTTCATACAACATAAGGCCTGATTCACACAGCAGTGTTGACTTTTATGACAAGATAGTCAGTGGTTGATCCATGAAGATGTCCGTCAAGGGTCCATGTTTGGTCCATGTGTCTGCTTTTTGCCCTCCATGTGTCATCCTTATTTTATGGACACTGCTAGGCTGAAAATTATTTTCCAGAGCTTCTCCTACCAATGGTCCTTGAAAACCATGGACAAAACACAGATGGCATCCGTGTTGTGTCCTTGTGTCCTTGGTTTTAACAGATTCATAAACTATAATATGCGTCAGGGATCCTTAAGCACGGACAAAACAGGGCGTGCTTCCATAATGTAGGTCTGTGTAAAAACACTGATGGGTGACTATACATATTATGCCTTATTCACACAGTCAGTGTTCGGTCAATGATTTCTATCTGTGATTTTGAGCTAAAACCATGTGTGGCTCTAAACACAGAGCAGGTGTAGATCTTTCCCTTATACCTTATGTCTGTGGAGGCTTTGATCCTGGTTTTGGCTCACACAATCACTGTAGAAATCACTGACCAAAATACTGACGTGTGAATAAGGCTTTAAAGTTAATGGCTACTTGTGCTGTCCATGGACACACAGCACATATCCCACACATAGCACATGTCCATGGCTTACTGAAGTGTTGATTGAGGCCTAAAAGGCATAGGCATAACTGTAAAGGGTTTAAAAATGTAATTGGCACTAAGGTCCTAGATCCTGAGTGGGCCCAGTTGGACCATTTGCACCACATGACGGACAACTACTACAAATGATGTATAATAGTTTGGGGGGGGGCAATTGCGGACAAGAAAGGGCATTTTTATATAGTGCCGGCGATGTGCGGTCCGCGATGCCCTGATGTCCGTGTTTTGTGGATCCGCAAAACACTTGCGGGCGTGTGAATGGGGCCTAATGCATGGACTTGCCATTGTGACCAAAATTACTCTCTGTACTGGCTCATAGAGGGGGGTCCTAAGCATGGGACCTCCTAAATAAGGTCCATATAACCAAATGCAGCTTTTATTCTGTCTTTCTCCTCTTATAAAATCAGATTTATGGTGTGCCCTCTGATTTGTTTTTATCCTGATGGTTTCTGACGAATCTAATTGTCTAATTATCACATAATTTATAGCATATGCTCCAGGGCAGCACTTTTTTTGCCTATGAGTGTAACATAGCCTTCGAGAGTGAAAATGGAGAAAACCTATGAAAAATAGAAAAGACAAGGCTCTTACTTATTCTCTGAACATTAGACTGAGAGGCATTATTATTTCTACTAATTAACAAACTGTCAGTCTCTCTAATCAATCTGGAGAACTGCAAAGCAACACCATGTTTGTTGCAAACACGTGTATGATGGGCAATTCTATACATTATCTCACAAGCAACGACATAGAAAGCTCTGCCATGAAGTGCAGGCTTTGCTTTTATCTCTGGAGAGCTCTGCTAAAGCTTTCTGCCATGAGAGTTATTAAATAAAATTCATCAAGTGACTGTTTCCAATATATATGGGTAGCATATTTATAAGATGCAAAGTTATCTCAGTTGCATCAGGAAGCATCTAAAATTTCAGGAAAGGATGGGTTAGGAATGGATGAATCTATGTATGTGGACGATATTTAATAGTGTGAAAAAACGCTAATCGAGAGCCTGACTGATGCTGAAACTTCTGGATATTTACATTTGTAATTTATTAAACAACCCAGGGCTAGGCTCAGAATACCTGTCACTATGTCCTGTGATCTCACCGGAACTATATCAGAAAGACTAACCAATAAGAGGTCAGAAGCACCTTCTAGTGGCCACAATCCCACACTGATTCATATTAGTACAAATCATCATTGCAATAGGTTTTTGTTAGTATTTTTCTGCACTTTAGGAGACATTCATCAAGACCAGCGTTTTCCATGCCAGTCTTGATTCCTCCTGGATGTTCCAAATTCTAACAGCTGACCAAATCTAACAGATGATCAGCAGGGGTTCCAAGTGTCAGACCCCAATCAATTAGATATTGATGACCTATCCAGAGGATAGGTCATCAAAAAGTAACCTCTGCGCAATCTCCTTAATTCCTATGAAAGCATTAAGGGTGTACTTTTTCACACACAGATTCTGCATTTAGGCTTAGTTTTCAGATTTGCACCTTTTCCCACTTGCCAAGTGACAGTCTAAAATCTACGGCAGCCTCCATCTTTATTCACTGTGTCTTTATTTATAGCAGTGATGCTCAACCTGTGGCCCTCCAGCTGTTGAAAAACTACAACTCCCACAATGTCCTTCTGTAGGATGATAGCTGTAGGCTGTCAGGGAATGATGGGAGTTGTAGTTTAGCAACAGCTGGAGGGCCGCAGGTTGAGCATGCCTGATTTATAGTGAAGCGACATCCCCTCCCAGCCCTCGCCTCTCCCCCTTGTCTTGTCACTTTTTAAAAGTGGTGTGAAGGGGAAAAAGTTGCGGGTGTTAGGGTACTTTCACACTTGGGGCAGAGTGATCCAGCAAGCAGTTCCGTCGCCGGAAGTGCCTGCCGGATCCGGCAATCTGCATGCAAACGGAAAGCATTTGAAGACAGATCCGGCTACGGATCCGTCTTACAAATGCATTGCAAGAACAGATCTGTCTCTCCACTTGTCATGCGTTATATATTATTTTCACTATCTGGCAGCGAGGTGTTTTAAATGCCGGATCTGGCACTAATACATTCCAATGAGAAGAAATGCCGATTCCTGCATTCCAGAAAGTGTTCCGGAATTTTGGCCGGAGCAAAAACCGCAGCATGCTGCGATATTATCTCCGTCCTGAAATGTCAAAAAGACTGAAGTGAAGACATCCTGATGCATCCTGAACGGATTTCTCTCCATTCAGAATGCATGGGGATAAACTGATCAGTTCTTTTCCAGTATAGAGGCCCTATGACGGAACTTTATGCCGGAAAAGAAAAACTCAAGTGTGAAAGTAGCCTTACAAATATGGCATGTGACAAAGTCTGCAAATTTATTACGCTACAAAGCGTACATAGAGTCGTAAATGTTCCCCTTTGTGTTTTTAGTGGTGTCTTTTGCCCCTGCATTTTTGTATTGTTGTTGACTAAAAACATACCCTCTCCACATGTTAGCTGAAGATCTAAGGGAAATATGATGAAATGCAGGACACAAAAGTATTATTTTGCTCCTGGCATTTTTCTAAATCAGGTTATGTTTATTTTTCTTTCTGGCTGCTTTTTAAAAAATACAGTATGCTGTAGCTGTTGCCATTTTTTTAGGTGTTCTGACAACACCTTCTCTATAAGGGAAAATCACCATGAAGAAAATGGTAGTGGTATAACAATGTGTACAAAAAGTGTCCAAAAAAACACCACATAAAACGTGTCAATACACATAGGTGGCCCAAAAAAATTCAAGTGGTAATGCGGGAATTTTTTAAGTGTTGAAAAACGCCAGTGACAAATTCAAACCCTGAAATCAACTGAAATACATCATAATGAATAATGCTTTCTTTTAGTTGGGTAGTTGCATACATGCTAAAATAACAAAAATATAAAGTCCGATAATCACCCAGGTACTTCAGTACTCCACCAGTCTCTATATCAGCCGAAAACTGAAGGAGCCAATCACTGGCCACAGCGGTCATGTGTCACACATGCAGCACATAACCCAGTGATGTGCTGTATGGGTCACACGTCATCACTGCAGCTGTCACATGTCCTGCATCAACATCTGGTTTGACATGGAGCATATGGGCACTGCACACAATCATTGGTCGCAATGGAGACAGAACCCAGTGGTGGGGATCAGGTAAGTATGATCACCACCACAGGTCAAGTCATGCTGCGGAGTTTGTAAAAAAAACATCATAAAGGTGAACAAACCCTTTAAGGTCCTGCCACAACATTTCAGTTAGGTTAAGGCTCCATTCACACGTCCGCAATTCTGTTCCCCATTTATGGGGACACACTATGTCCCGCCCGGATCCAGAATTGCACTTCCGTTCTTCAAAAAATTAGAACATGTCCTATTCTTGTCCGCAATTGCAGACAAGAAAAAGCATTTTCTATGAGAGTGCCGGCAATGTGCGGTCCGCAAAATGCGGAACGCACTTTGCCGGTGTCCGTGTTTTGCGTATCCGTGGATCCGTGGATCCGCAAAACACACACGGATGTGTGAATGGAGCCTTAAGGCCTCTTGCACACGACCTTGTGTCCCCCGCATACGGCGGGTCCGCAATACACGGGGCACCGGTTGTGTTCATTCTGCATCCCGGATGCGGACCCATTCGCTTGAATGGGTCTGAAAATACGAAGATATGGTGGGGAACGGAATGCTGGAACGGAAGCACTACGGAGTTCTTCCGTGGGGTTCTGTTCCGTGCTTCCATTCCGCAAAAAGATAGAACGTATCCTATCTTTTTGCGAAACAGACATATCGCGGTGAATGGGTCCTCGATCCGCATGCGGCTGGCCCACGGTGCCTGTGCATTGCGGACAGCACACGTTCATGTGCAAGAGGCCTAATGCTCAACCTGCGGTCCTCCAGCTGTTGTAAAACTACAACTCCCATCATGCCCGGCTGTAGGCTGTTAGCTGTAGTCTGTCCAGGCATACTGGGAACTGTAGTTTTGCAACATCTGGAGGGCCGTAAGTCGGGCATCCCTGGACTAGGCCATTGGAACACCACAATTCTTTTCTTTTCCAGCCTGTTTTAAATTACTGGTGTGGCTGGGATCATTGTACTTTGCATGACCCAGTTTTGGCTAAACTTTAGCTGTTGGATAAATGGGCTATTTGACTCTAGAATTTCTTAGTATACAGAGGAGTTCATGGTAAACTCAATGACTGCAAGGTTCCAAGATCCTGTGGCAACATGATAATGCCAGAATGACCACTTCAATTTTTTTGGGCCACCTACATATATTGACACGTTTTCTGTGGTATTTATTTTTCTACACTTTTTACACACTGAGTTATACTACTGTCCCTATATACTGTATAACAGATTCCCCCTGCCTCCCTGCACTGCCTGTAGTGAGCGTTTACCGCTCGGTCAAGCATCGCTGCTGGCGGCTGGTTCATTAGTCAGCACGCCTGGAGTGCAGAGGAAAAGCTCACTGACAGCGCTAGCTATGCTGGTCATTGAGCATATACTTAGTTTAGAAGTCCATATTTAATTAGGTTTAAACAAAACATACATTGACAAACTATTAGGTTCATGTTCCCACCAGGATGTGTGGGAGCAGGGCAAGCAGAGGCCCACAGCTCCCAGCACAGCCCATCTCCCCAGTCAGCACAGTACTATGCTGATAGAAGACAGATGTCCCTTAGCAACGCTCATTTGAAGGAGCACTGATAAGGGACATTTCAGCCAAAGTTTTCTACCATGAAAACGTTTTTCCTAAATAAAGAATATTGGAAAAATTATCCCTGTCATTGTCCCTACACATTAGCAAAAAATAAATAAACAGCAATTACACTTTCAGACTATGTTACTATGTTACTATGAAATGCCTCCAACGTTTGATAGATGCAGGTCCCGTCTCTGGAAACCATACTTATCTCTAGAAAGGAACCTAGAAAGTGAAAAGTGAAGTCGAGTGGACTTTCACAGACTGTCAGAGGTTCTTTTGCTTTCACCTTTCAGGTTTCTTCCCAGTCTGGTGCTCAAGTCAGCCACGTATTTAGTGTTCGATGGGTTTTTGAGGCCAGCGGAGGTAACCCACGGTAGACAGGGGGCGGTGGTTCTCTGCAAGGGCAATTTAGTCAAGGTGGGTGTTAGCTATCAGCTGCAGTTACCTCACGACAAAACCAGGCAGGTGGGTCCCGGGCACTTAGTCAAATTCTTCAAAATCGGGAATGCTTGGTGTCCAGTGACAGTTCTGGACAATCTCTTTTTGGCTCTTAGTCTCCACAACTCTAAGGACCTCTTACTCCCGTTTCCCATCAGGCAGCTTTCATCTAGCCACTCGTCTAGCCAGGGTGTCACTTACTTGATAAGGCTCGGACCACAAGTTTGAAGGCTGGCCGAAGGTTAGCCTGGATTTGTGGGAGGAGCCTGTGCCTTTATGGACAGCATGGCTCACAGGGGATTTACGTCGGCGGGTCACGAACATCCCCACCCACCCTTTCCTCTTACTTTCAATCAGGTATTAATTTCATTTACATTCAGAGTATGCCCCCTTTTAGGCATACTGATTTGAGAAGGCCAAGGCACACTACAGGCCATTTGGAACTGCATCACACTCATCTGGCTGTGGAAGTTTTTAACTGGCCTTAAAGCGGTTGTCCCACGAAAAATATTCTAGTTTTCAAACCAGCACTTGGATCTGAATACTTTTGTAATTGCATTTAATTAAAACTTTAGTATAGCCACTGATGTATTCAATAAAATGTATCTGCATAGCGCCACCTGCTGTTTTTTTTTTTCTTATTACTTTGTCTGGCTCACTGAGATGGCCGCACATGCTCATTTTAATCCATCAATTGCCTCTTGAGCTGTGATAGGGAGAGCATGGGCACGCCCCCTGAGCTGCAGCAGAAAAGACACTCCCCTTGAGCTGCCAGCTTAATATAAATCTACCAGAGCAGTGAATGTGGAGATCTCTGGGTCCATGTGAGGTACAGAACTGGTTCTAGCTTTGTTAGAAAGAGATTGTCATGTACTATATGATGTCTGATTTGAATTTTTTACATTAATCAAGGGATAACCCCTTTAAATAAAAAAACTGGTGTAAAGGAAAATTGGCTTAGTTGCCCATATCAACCAATAAGATTCGACCTTTGATTTTTAGAACTCCTTAAAAGGTGGAATCTGATTTATTGCTATGGGCAAGTAAATAATTTTTTCTTTACACCAGGTTTAATAAATCTCCCCCAAAAAAGAGCTTGATGAAAAAGTTTTTTCAGTATTGAAACCCAATTCTAATGCTGCACCACTCCAGTGAAATGAGAGGACCCGGGGCGTAGCTTAAGGCTCATGGGCCCTGGTGCAAGAGTTCAGTTTGCTCCCTCCCCCTTCCCTAAGTGCATTTTGGCCAGGGGCAGGGAAAGACATAGCCTCTTTGGGTCCCCTTAGGCTTCTGGGCCCGGTAGCGACTGCTACCTCTGCACCCCCTATAGCTACACCCCTGGAGAGGACCATTAAACTGTTTTTCAGGCTTTGTGAGCTGAAACAACTTTTTTTCCATTACTGAGCCATAATACAACCATGTGTAAGACTTTATCTCCAGTTCTACTAACAATTGCACCAAACACATAAGAGAAGATTTATTAATCAAAGCCCCGTCAGTGTTATTTTCGAATCACAAGGGAAAAATGACATTCTTAGTTAACTCCATATTTATGAAGACAACACACTCGCCAACAGAAATACCATTTGGCATTTGTGTTGGTAAAAGAAGCATGGATTTTAAGTTGCCTGGATTTTTTTGTTTAGATTGTACCATATTCTATAACTGATGTGAGCTATACTGGGAATATGATATACTATACAGAACAAAATTACATTCCAACTGGTATCTACCCCATTGTGAACACCATAAACTGACTAATAAACATATATCATCAGCAGCTTCTGCAAGGCCCATAAGTGGCAGGGGGCCTCACGTGGCATTGCACATGCAACAACACACACACAGTAATGATTACACACAGTAGTAGTACTAGTAGGCAAGGCCTGGGCCATAATGGATGAGAAACACAGCAGACATATCCAAATTCGACTGCTATCTCTGTCATCCATGAAGGTCGTCGCCTCATTCCTTGGTTGTGCTCACCCCAGCAGACAAAATGCTGTGTGGGCGCACTAAGGCCATGCAGGGACTGGGCAGAATAATGTAAAATCTTGACTCCAGCGCTGGACTAACTGCGGGAGGGGGCGTTGAGGGAAAGCTGCTTGGGGGGAGGCTAGGCCGTTAAAAACTGGCTATGGCGCCCAGACTTTTCTAGATTTTCAGATAATGAAGCTTCCAGTTTTTAAGTGATTTCTGATTATTACCTAAATTTCCAATTGCCAATATAGATTATAAAACAGCTATTCTATCATTTTTATGTATAGCTTATATCTTCAAATATAAAATAAGAAAGGCTAACATCCGTGTTGCGGTGCTATAATACACTCCATTTTTACAGAAGGACTTCCATTTGTTTCCTCACCTGTGCTTAAACCAGATAAATTGAAAGAGCCATGCAATCATCTTTTCAGACATGCTCCAAAAGTATCCCATTGGGGCACCTGTCTTATTTAAATCATCCATACTCATTTTATGTCACCAGCAAAGGTCACATTGGGGCTAATGTCACAGCATTCCATTACTGTCAATCACAAAACAAGGGGCATTTTGGCACAATGGGACTAACCTCTAGATGGTCTCTAGTTGTGACAAAGGAATCAGTGAGATATTATATTGATGTTCCCATTACAAGCCACAATGAACATGTGAACACTGGGAGAGAATGAGGTCAGAGGTGAAGAATACAGAAAGCTAAGATATGATACACATTAATGTTAGAGTATGATGGGAGCGTGATGATGCTATTAAATCACTCCAATCTCCTGTATTCAGGACAGTTATTGCCTAGCCCAATCTAGAAAACAGCTCTGTGCTCTCACTGAAAACATTTCAAATTATTACACGTAGGGCATGGGCTTTTTCACGTCAAAACCATCTTCCAGGGTTTTAGAATTTGCAAGAACACCCTCTATTCTGGTTTGTATATGTATTGATTTATATCAGTATCCTCAGCAATCCAAGAACTGGTAAATATTAACCTGTCCAATACCTTTCACTTCTTCTCCATTATTTTTAGTACCCTAGGAACCCCCAGAATTAATTATAGCTGTTCACTTGCATCATATACTCATCTGACATGTCTATAAACTTCACTTTTTCATTACACATCCTCTATTCCCTGCACCCCCCTTCTCTCTTCCCAGGACTATAGTTTTGATCGTATCCTGAAATAAGCTGCGTAGGAGGCAAGGGAGTGATACAGTGAGATACTGTCAAATATTTCACTTTAAACCTTCCCTCCTGCTGCTCCTCTAGTTTCACTTTGAATTCTGGAACTTATAAATGCTCAAAAATAAATCATTTGTTGGAGCACTTTGCAGCACTAGCTGTGACAACCTACATGAAACTTACATACAGTCTCTTTAGAGCCAAGTTAAAATGCATGACCCCAACCTGTCCCGCTGTGACTTCTGTAACCTTATACTTAGTGTCCTCTTGGCTATCACTCCAGTTACCTACTCAAATATATGTCACAGATCATTATTTTTCTGGCTGATAGGCTATGTTCCTCTTTAGATGTAAAGGAGTTAAGCAAACCATCCCTTCTGTATTCCCACTGTGTCCTACTAAGCAATAAATAAATTAACAGCAAGCACACATCAGCCTCTAGCTTTGTTTATCCTCCGATAAAAGTCACTATATTCTGTCAAATATGGCAAGTTTGGAGAAAAATGCTAGGTTGAGCTAAAAAGAGAATATAGGCTGCTGAGGCTTCTAACATGCTATAAGTAATAAAATCAGTGGCAACATTTCTTTGCAGGACTTTCTATATGTAGAAACAAATAATGTTTTACCTTCTTCTTGACCCTGTAAAATACTGCAATTACACTGAATGCCAAAAAAAAAAAAAAAAACACACCAGGAAGGAGTTGTTGGGATTTAATGAAACTTTGTATGTGTGAATGTACTGATTACTGTTGAGCGAATTGAAGCCAAACAAATTGACTTTGATCCGAAGTTCAGGAAAAGTTCAATTCTATGCGAAGCCGAATTTTCTTTCGCTTCATGGTAACAAATTAGTTTTTCCTGAAATGGCAGTAAAAAAAAAAAAACATCTCATTCATTTGCTTTCAGAGAGGCCGTCGCGACCATCTTGAATCGAAGATACCATGCAAAATCTTGAGTGGGGTGATGTGTGACGTCACCACGACAGCTCACTGGCCAGGCAAAGTGATGTTATCAGTGATCAGCGATGAACGTGGCATTTGAGGGGTTCAATGACGCAGGCGGCGCGATTCCCGTTCCCAGTCATTGCACCCATTACATACAAAGGAGTGCGCTACATGCTAGATAGTGGACAATTCGCCAAAAATGACCATTCTGCTTTTCTCAGTTCGATGATATGACTCCTCTGAAAGTCTGTCACCTGGACAAAATATCTTTGAGTTGTAGAGGCATATCTAGCATTCAAGGATCTCTGACCAAGAAGTACACTACCCAAAAAGTAGCCTTGTAGAGCCTTTTTATAAGGCAACAGGGAAAGCACTTTTATGCCCTTTTGTGGCAAAACCCAGTGTACATTTACATGGCTGCCCGAGGCATACACTGTAACTACATGTGGAATTTTGCAGCAATCTGACATTTCTATCTGGGTGTGTGTTTTTTTTTTGTCAATAAGTATATTAGCATTTATACATATTTTTACTCTATTTAATCAGGACTATGTTTTTAACATGCCATAATAGCTAGATTTCTAGGACATTGGGTGTCAGATAAGTGCAATAATTCTGTATATATATAGCATATGTCAGGGCTAAACAAAATCAGGTCACCAGGTTGTTGGATAAACTACAAAAGTGGTTCTGATGACCAGGACTTTTTCCCTTTCCTACCGTTAATTTGGCAGTTGTTTGTTTCTACACCATGATGTATTTCTTCAAAATGACGAAAGTGAGGTGTGCTTCTCAGGTATCCAATATTATCTGAGATGGGTTCATGGAAAAGATGCTACTGAATGTGATCAAGCTAGTAATAGGAAAGGGGACAATGTATGGGCATGATGGAGGTATGTAGACTTCTCAACAATGAAATTGCAACAATCTCATGCAACTCAAAAACGGAAAAGTTGTGCAATTATAGAAATCACAGGACTAATCGACATGATAAGGTTATTCAAATATTTATAACATATTAATTTATTAAGTATTGAATATGAGCCCCATGTGCATAAATACCCACACTTACATGTCTTTGCATGCTATCAATTAAATTATTAATAGCTGTCTGAGTAATGTTCCACCAAGTTAAATGCACATTTTACACCCAAATCATTAAGATCCACCGCTGGCAGCTCCATTTGCCAACCAATGATATACTATATGTGATTAATAGGAGACAAGCACGGAGACACTGCAGGTCATGGTAGTGCGTTTAGGTCACAAAGGTTGCTCACATGCATCTTGGTACTGTCCGGTTAAAAAAAAAAAAGGCTCCTGGGACACTTTGGAGAAAAGGCCGGAATACTGATTCCATGAGCAATCAATGTAACATTACTCTTTTTGTGAACTTGAAATAAAGACTAGAGGGTTCTGGCTACCGTATATTATGCCACTCTACACCATAACCCCTTGAGTAGGACCTTTCCCTTATGAAGGCCACTTCATGGGGTTGCCTAAGTGGTCTCCAGACCAATCTCCAGCTATCACTGCATCCGAGATAAAAAAAAGGGACTCCATTTCAGCCTCCATTGCCGTCTTGTTATGCACCAAATACCCTTTGAGAGTGGTGGTTTGAGGTCAATGGAACACCTGTATCTGGACATCTGGCTCGTAGCCCAATGTCATTGTGGTGATAGAGGGATCTTCATAATAAAATTATTGTCAAGAGTAGACAACCCCTGCCTTTACATTCCTGTAGGGAGCCATCACCTCTTCCATGTCCTTTCCAGAGACTGGTCCAGAGATTGTAGCAATACAAACCAGTAAGATGGAACAACTTCACAGAAACCAGAGACCCCTATCATAAAATGTGAAGATGTCATGTACCAGCGTTATACAGACCAGAACCGTTAAAGGGTTCAGGCAAAGGCTAGTGTCCTTTCCATCGAGGTCACACATGAAACCCCTATCTTGCAATATACATCAAAGAAATACGTGGACTAATCCATATTTGAGCCATGTGCTTCCTCCTGAGAACTCAGGCCATGTATATGCTTCCATGGTATCAAAATCAAATAGATCCCAGCTCAGTAATAGGGAGCAGGTACCGTAAATAACTACAGCTATCCTGCCATTACCTCCGCCATATTTAGTACGCACGTGTGCAGGACATTCAGGCAGAGTGGATGGAGGTAATATGAAATTGCAAGGATGATTACCCAAAAATATATTTCAACGCAAAGAGTTTGAGGCAGACTCGAGTTCCAGCAAGTGGTCGTAAAAACTGTCATAAAAGGTCATTACCATACTCCCTGTCCTACTCTGACATCACAGGTGGGGGGGTTATGGGTGGAAGATACCGAGCCTTTTTAACACATGCATGGAGAAAGGAAAACTGTAATTTCTCTGTGGATCACTAGTTTGATGGACTGACAGATATTTCTGCTTCCCCAAGCAGCCGGACTTAACTGTCAAGTAACGTATTAGGTTCTCTTTTTATTCCTTTTATTTTCCAAACTGTTATTTTGCACTGTACAGTATGTATATTTTATGTTATATTTTCTATGATAATCCCATTGTTTGTAACCACTGTCCTTTTTTAAAATTAAAACTTCACTTTAATAGAGCCTTCTTGTGTTCTAACTATTCCATGACCTTAGAAGTGTTACCTAGATTGATTCATTAACCCTGTGAATGCTAGCAGTTGTAGAGAGTACGTAGGTGTTATTTCACGGAAGGTGTCTTGTTAGACTGATCTGACAAGTGGTGGCAGCTAAGATTGATTAGTTTTAGATGATGGAGTGCTGACAAAGGGAGGTCCAGTGGGACCCTGCAGGCTCCCCTCCTGAATCTAAGTCCCTGATCCTACCAGTCATGAAAACACCTTCTGATGAATTATGTAGACATTGTTTGCCATCTAAGCTTGGAATTTGACATCCAATTTAACTTTCAGTACAGAATGGATCACTACGCCCCATACTTCTAATCAGACGATCAGTCCGTGCAGAGGTTCATCTCTGTTTACCTCTTGCTGTCATTCCAGTTCATCGTTGTTCTCCAAATCACCAAGACGTGCAACATTGCCTAGGTTGTCTAGGCATATAGCAATCTGCCAGAATGATAAACCAAGGTCTTTCAGTTCAAGGATTTTGTACCTCTCAGTTTGTGGCAAATGGCAATAACTGGAAGGAGGCATCACACAATCATCCTTTGCGTTTCATGTTGCTAAAAAAACTTTGCGTTCACTTTTGCTTTTATGCCCCTCCCATATGCCACAAATTGAAGCTAGGTGCTTAAGAATTAGATCATTTGCAGATCTAAGTGACAACTGCTACCTCCTCAATTTGCATAACATTACGGTTTGTCCCTCTTGGTTTTGCAATTTTAATGTTAGCAGTCTAGATGGTTTATTCAAGTATATAGGAAAGGGAGCATGCCCTGCTATGAAAATAAAAGCACAGTGAGGTCACTAATATGACCACTAAGGTAAGGGCTAAATGGAAACTGTTTGTTTTCCATCTCATTACTGAGTTACTGTTTGTTCAAAGTCCTAGTGGCAGAAAAAACACTGATCAGATGTTTATGACATGTCTTATTGGGATACCATATAAATCCGCCAATAGAATAACCTCTCTAAAATTATATGAAAATGCTTGTACTGTTAGTAACTGAGATGCCACTTATAGCTATTTTCAAATTTAGTCACTTGTCAATTATCCTGGTTTTTATTTCTTGCCTGTTTGACAACTCATACGCTGAGCATTTGTTTATCTACTCTCTCCTCTCCCTGATATACATTGAATCATATCACGTGAATCTTATCTCCACTATTCCCAGGCTCTCCCCCTCCATTTCTGTTTCCAGAGGAATTGTAAGCAGAACTGTTTCTCAATAACATATCTGCATTGTGTGTAAAGACAGTGAGCAATTGCAGCAGTGTCTATGAGAGGAGATACAAATTGTGGGCAATATAGTCCTTTACATGGTAGTCTACCTAGTGCAAGCCCTAGAAGTATAAAAACAAAGGTGCAGGACACTGGTGAGCAAGATAATGGAAATTCAGAATAATTACTTTGTATCTATGAACACTGCTATAAACATTTTATTTATGCCTCCTCTCCTTTAAACCTTTTTACTCTGCTAGGCGGATACTTCCGCCCATCAGTGTTGCTGGTGACGTCACTGGGCTCACTGCTAGCTGGAAGCCTCCACCTAGCATTCCCATGCAGAGACCTGGTACGTCACAGGATCTAATGAAAAAGCCCTTGCTCTGTGAGATTCAGCACAGGGAAAGGGAGAACATTGAAGCTTGAACTCAGAGGGGCTGCTCCACTCAGAGGGGCTGCCTGACTGAAGAATGGGATATGTCCGGATTTAGCTCTGAACCTGCACAATCCCTTTAAATTACAGTTTAGTAGACTTTAAACATGATTATGTAATTAACTGTGAAGGTTTATTTCAAAATCACAAGGTGTTAAAATTAGAAATGCAATGACAGTTTAATGATGAATTAATTTCAATAATAATAATAATTTTATTAATGATGATGTAGCTGCATATGTTACAAGGTCTTGTTTTTCAAAAGTACATTTATGTAATATGAAATTAGTCTTAGACTCTCTAACTCTGTGTATGTATGATTTTATAAGCAACTCGAAATTACTCCTCAGTTATATCTTTACAATGTACAAGTTTTGGGAACAGCTTGTAGAAAACCAATTACAGATTTTTATTAGTGCAGGCATTTCTGTTAAGCATATACGGTAGCTGATTAAAAAAATAAGGACTAAAGTGTCAAAATTTCAATAAAGCCCAAGAGCTATGTTCAGTGAAGAATTAGTGGCCAGGTGTGACCTGCTGAGCTTGTCAAGTAGCTCAGCTAGAGCTACAGAATTGTGTGAGGCTCCAGCTATGGCTGGTATTAATCACAGCTGCTTGATAAATAGCTTTCTTTGCAAGGAAGCTCCTAGAATTCCCACAGTCAAGTGTCTTAAATATAGTTAAAGGACACTCTTAACTGTCTAGTGGAGATGAGCGAATCTTGTAGGGTATGTTCACACAGCGTTTTTTTCAGCATGAATTTTGTGGGCCAAATTTCTTGTCGAAAAGGCTTAACATATGTGTCCTGTTTATTTAAATGTCAACCTGTGCCATTTATGCAACCTTGGCAGCATTCATGCGTCTATTTTGAAAAGACAACCTCTGGATATGACACTGAGCACGTGTACACAACTTTTTTGGTCGACCATGGCAAGGCCTGTTCTGAGTGGAACCTGTCTTGTTAAACTGCTGTATGGTCTTGGCCAACGTGCTGCAGCTCAGTTTCAGGGTGTTGTCAATCTTCTTATAGCCTAGGCCAGTGGTCAGCAAACTGCGGCTCTAGAGCCACATGTGGCTCTTTAGCCCCTTGATATTGGCTCTTCCAGGTGCGGGCTCATATGTACAGTGTGATCGCATTTTCGTTGCCCGTGACAAAAATCGGCAGGAGGGGGAGGGCCAGGAAGTGGTGAGGGCTCTCTACTCACCGCTTCCTGGTCCTCGGCTGTAGGCTGTGCAGGGCTGCGCACAGTGTGAGGCGCTCTGTGACGTCACGCTGTGCACGCCAGTTCACAGCACAGCCGACAGCAGGAGGAACACAGAGCGAGGGTGGTGAGGAGCAGTGGCATCCAGTAGCAGGAGAGGTAAGTGCTTTTTTATTTTATGAAACTTGTGGCTGATCTGAGGCAATGGGGTGATGAGAATCATAATGGGGGATATGAGAGGTATCATGAATGATGAGAGGTATCATGGATAATAAAGGGGATGATGAGAATCATACTGGTGGATATGAGAGGCATTATTGATGATGAGAGGCATCATTGATGATAATGGGGATGATGAGAGGCATCATGGATAATAACAGGGTTGATAAGAGGCATCATGGATGATAATGGGGATGATGAGAGGCATGAGGCTTTTATCTGAGGTCTGATTGGGGGTCATTTACTTTGGGGTCTGAGCTGACGTCTGATCTGAGGGAGGTCTTATTAACATTGGGGGTCTGATTAGTGGTTTGACCTGAGGTGTAATGAAAAATATTTTTTTTCATATTGTCCTCCTCTAAAACCTACGTGCGTCTTATAGGGTGAAACGTTGTCGAGTGAAAGATGTAGTGTTGAGGATTGAGAAAGGTATGTTCATGTAGTGTCGAGGATTGAGAAAGGTATGTTCAGATGGTTAGGAATACCCTTATTAAGTTAATAACAATGTACCTTCCTATATAGTTTACGTTTAAATAATTTGGCTCTCAGAAGTGAAGGAGGCAGTTCTATCAGTGATTGACAGCCTGCCCTCTATGACTGTGTACACAGAGAGAGCTGTCAATCATTGATAGGACCGCCTCCTTGACTTCAAAGCCCAGAATGAGCGGGAATTCAAATTATTAGGTGACAAATTATACTAAATCTTTTCCTATAAAACTATATATAAATCTGCTCAGCTCCTCCTGCTCTATAATATGCTGCCTGCAGCTCAGACACCATGTTCAATGTGACAGTTTCCCTTTAAATAGCCATTTTGCAAAAAACATAGTGCAACAAATCTTTGCAATTTAAATTTTTCCTTATATTGTTATAGAGCTGTCCAGTATGTCCACTTTGGATAATCCTCACTTGTTAAAAGAGTCGCTTGACACACAAATCAAGGTGTTTGAACGAATCTACTTCCTTGGATCCATAATCCGAAGATCAATTCGCTCAAGACTAATAATAATTTTTTTTACTTTTTTCACTGATGGTTTAGTAGCATGTACTTTATAATCATTCTTCTTTTGCTGTAATGGAAATCAGCTGTCAATGCACAGACTTCCTACTGAGTCTGTGATAGACTTATGCTTATACACAGCAGCCAATCTGAAAAGGCAGATCTGCAGGAGAAGGGAGAGAGGAGCAGCCTGAACCAATGATGAGACAGGAGGTCTGTCTTTAACTACCTAAGACTCGCTGTATGTAGTGTAGCTAAGTCGTAGTCATAGTTCAGAGCTGTGAATTAATGGAGATCTTAAACATAATTACTAAGTAATATTCTCATATTATTTTGAGCTCCTGACTGGTCGCATTACACAATACACATTCAAATCAATGGGTGATCTATGTAATGTAACACAGGAAAGGTTCTCCAAAGCAAGAGAAGTCTTTTGCAACTGGTCTCCTTGATGACTAAGAGAGGGTGGTCCTGGACAGAGTTCTTCCTTTATTTCCTTAGGCTGCAAATGTTTTGTGGTCCGCAAAACACAGATCACGGTTTTGTGCACCCCACGCTTTCTCAGTTCACACTATTTTAGAAATGCCTATTCTTGTCCACAATATGAACAAGAAAATTACATGTTCTATCTTTTTGCACAGCCAAAAAATAAACATATAGATGTGGACATCCGATAGTGTGCTGCCTGTATCTTTTGCCAATCCATAGAAATCAAGGGCTCCGCTTCTGATCTGCAATTAATATGGCCGTGTTCATGAGGCCTACTTGCATATATGAAAATGAGTCTTTAAACTGGACTACCCTTTTACTATCATTAGGGACCACCAAGGGAGAAGAAACAGGTGCTCTGCTCGTATCGGGGGACAAAACATCAGGTGAACACTTACAGATAAGCCTTCAATTGGCAAGTGTTTACTATCTGTCTGAGCGCTCCTACCTATCTGTGTTTCTCCTTCTTCTCTTGCATATCATTAGTGATGAGAATCTTAATGGGTCCATTTATTTCTTGAATATTTCAATATATGTAAATGTAAACAGTGTTCTTTAAAATATTGCAGAATTAATGGGCATTTGTTACTAAAGCGATAGTTTGTTATGGTGCTTCCTTTTTCCAGTCAACAGCTGAGTATTTAATTTGCTTTTGATATTGTGCAGTATTTTTAGATTCTTATTTAGTGTTTCATTAATTGGAGTCCAGTAAAGCATAGTTAGAGAGACTTGCTGTCCATGGTCCTGATTCATGTATCTTATAATGAGGCATTTCACATTTCCACAACCGCTGTGCAGTCAAAGTGTTCTATATACTACTTTGAAAACAAAATCATCTTACATTCAGCCTCTAATTATATTTAACATCGAGATCCATTGATTTAGTCACAAATAGGGATGAGCGAACCTGTGGAAGTTTGGGTTCGCCGAGTTCGGGACCCGAACTTGACCCCGAACCCCATTAAAGTCAATGGGGACCCAAACTTAACTTTATTATTTTCCGTTATAACATGGTTATAAGATGGTCATAACAATGCTATTATTTTCCGTTATGACAGAATGCTAAATAAAATAGCCATTGAGGGGTTAAAATAATTAAAAAAAAACTCATCTCATCCACTTGATCACGCAGCCAGTATCCTCTTCTTTCTTCTTTCTGCAGGACCTGCAAAAGGGGACACCAAAAAGTAAAACCATAGGTCCTACCGCACTATATGATTCCCTTCTGTAAGTAAAGTAGCCTCCCTTGAAATCCACGGAGGCTCGTAGAGGTTTCCCAGTTGGTAGGTAGTGTGGTGAAGCGGATCCAGGCTAACTTACCCTATATGTCCCTGCCTACACCCTACAATAGCCCTGGATACCCAGTCGCGGATCCCCGTGGCCAGGTATCAACAGGAACCTACCCCTGGAATTTGTGCGCCCTAGTTGGCCCTCTGCTGCCAGGTCCCTACATGCACGTTTCGTTTTAGGGGAAACTAAAGCTCATCAGGGATAACTTAGGGAAATCGGGGCTAACGCTTTGGGATACACAGAGCGATACACAGTGTATTCCAAAATGCTGACTGCCCAGATTACTGATAATAGTGTGTTGGGTCATGCACGGGGTAGCAGAGGACATCTGATGAGGGTCCCCATACAGCGTATCCGGCTCGATGTACATGTGTATCCCAAAGCGTTAGCCCCAATTTCCTTAAGTTTACCCTGATGAGCTTTAGTTTTCCCTAAAGCGAAACATGCCTGTAGGGACCTGGCAGCAGAGGGCCAACTAGGGCGCACAAATTCCAGGGGTAGATTCCTGTTGATACCTGGCCACGGGGATCCGTGGCTGGGTAACCAGGACTATTGTAGGTTGTAGGCAGGGACATATAGGGCAAGTTAGCCTGGATCCGCTTCACCACACCTCTAGAAACCTCTACAAGCCTCCGTGAATTTCAAGGGAGGCTACTTTACTTACAGAAGGGAATCATATAGTGCGGTAGGACCTATGGTTTAATTTTTTGGTGCCGCCGTGCATGAAACAATTTGGATCCACCCTCCGTATTGCGGATCACCTGCGCTTTGTAATATTGATAGGTGCTCCAACTATAGTTTGAATTGTGTTATGTCTATTGTATATCATAAGGACCTTTTTTTATGGTGACTATTTATTAAAGTTAAGTTTTATATATCTAGCAAATACTCCATATTTTGGATCATCCCCCTGTTCTTTTTGTCCTATATATTGATGATCAAATTACTTTTGTGTATGGTCTACTGTTACAGGACCTGCAAAAGGACCTGCGATGACATCACCGCGCAGGTTTTTGTCTTAAGAATGCTATTATTTTCCATTATAACCATGTTATAATGGAAAATAATAAAATCACCCGAACACCAAACCCGAACTTGAGTGAAAAAGTCCGAGTTCGGGTCTGGGTACCCAAAAACGCAAAGTTCAGGTTCACTCAACCCTAGTCACAATAACTTAACAAATGCATCTGCCTGAAAAGAAGTTGATTTTACACCAGACAATACCAAAGGCAGAGCGTTTTATACAAGTAAGAAATGTTATCTATAGTGAACTGTACTTGAATATCAAGTATATCTATGAAGCTGCAGCCTGTATGTACAACGCATTCTTGATAGATATACCATCAGTGAGGAAAAACAGCATCGAGAGATACTGTATAGCAGGCTGAGTTATTCATTTTTCCGAGCTAATCATTATAAAATTGAGATGACCGTTTTGGTTATTTTTATGCATGATAAGCAAGGCAGATTTAACTTTGGTATCTGAATATTCTCATTCCTTTATTACTTTTTAAATGATATATATTAGAAATCACCATAAGAACTTTAGTAGTGAAATTAATGCCGGAAACTGATGCATATTACGTCCCTTACATTCTTGACTATTCAGCTCTCTTACTAAAGGCATGTGAATACCATTTAGTCTCTCATTGGCTTATTGAGTTTCAATGGCTAGAGATAGAATGAATCATTTTTCCTGCTGTTTTTTACCATAGCAATTTTTTTTCTAATGTTTGTACCCGATTCAGTGCAGTTCCGCTTGAGCAAATTATTAACAAGTTGCTCATCTCTAGGAATTTACATTAAAGATTGGATAATCTGTTGCTCCTTTAACACAGCACTGTAAAGCTGTTGTACTGAGTATGCAGAAATAGAGCAACCATCAACATTCTGCTACGCCTGTCTAAAGATATAAATATATATATATATATATATATTATATAGGATTTTTCCAGTGAAGAAGGGCTTATGATAGATACACTTGATCAGTGCCCGCATTACATTGTGTACATAGACAATGCAGCCATGCTGCACACATAAGCATTGTCATGCTGAAAAATAAGTAGCAGCACTATAAAGTATACAATGTACTGCCAAAGCGTACTTGATGGTGGCGCCATCAGCATTCTCCCATAATAGCACTATCAGAGCCAGCACAGTGTCCTCATGAACGGTGCCAGTTCAGTGCCTCCTGTGCACAATATGAGCACAGTATCCCTATAAATAATAGTGCCAGCAGAGTTCCCCCAGAAACAACTACTCCAGCATAGTGCCCTCTATAAACAGTGTCAATTAAAATTGACATCCATCTATAATAATTCAAGCACAGTGTAACACTGTAATCTATGGTACTCTTGGGTAATAAAGTAGTTATTGTTTAGGAGGTTAAAGATGGGGCAAGCTCACAAGCTGAGCTGGTGCTATAACTGGCAGGTGATGGCTGAGTTAAACAGCTGACACCCGCAGGTAGTGTCCATGATTAGATCAACTGAAACCACAGCATCTAAGAAGCTAGTCAGAGAGGGAGCTCCTTATGACCCTCAATTGCTCCCTCCCCACCACATGGTGCTAGTCAGAGAGGGAGCTCTCTATGACTCTCAATCGCTCCCCCCCCCCCACCACATGGTGAAATCTCTTGGTACCAATCTATATCAATATAGTACATATATATATATATATATATATATATATATATATATATATATACACACACGAACTGGGTACCGATCGGTTGTCATGGCAGCCTGGGGCTTCTAAAGGCTCCTAGCCCTGCCATGGTAAACTTCCTATAATGGAAGAGTCACAATCCCTATAGAATGCAGTACTACAGTTTTACAGTCTATGGTATGCTCAAGTCCACTAGGAGGATTTAAAAGTAGAAATAAAGTTTAAAAAACGGTATTTTTAAAAATATATTTAAAAAGTAAGAAAGATTCAAGTCATACCGCCTTCCCAAGTCTACATAAAATTAAATACTCATTTAAGAAAAAATAGGCATAATAGGTATTGCTGAAAATGTCTGAACAATTGAAAAATGAAATCATTTATCCTACACTGTGAATGCTGTAATGACCAGGAGCAGGGACCCGGGTAAGTATATTCAATGTGGGTGGCTCGGCATATTGGGGAACATTCTTATACTCTCAGATAACCCCATTAATTTTCAATATAACAATACAGTGCTGCCACCTAGTGGCCTGTATTGGTATATTCCACTAATAGCTACCGAAATCTGCTTGAGGCTTCGGACTATTATAGCAGTGTAACAGGTTCCCCGATCTCAGCTGGGCAATGCGTGGTTGATGGCATACATATGTCGTGGGTCTCTGCTGTTTGAAAAAACAGAAACCCGGCAACTGTAGCACCCACTGCACGCATAACCGGGCGCCATGTTTAAAGATGCGACTGCTGCTGTGCATGGACGGCAGAGATTACAAAGGGGTTAACAGTGTGTTTCCTTGTGACAAACTGAAACAGATATTGGCAAAACAGAGGTATATTATTATATACAGTACTATAAATAATGAAAAGAATATAGTGATTACATTGCATGCTTGCTAGCGCATTAGAGTGTGTGCATTGGCACATGCAGCAACAGTAGTCTGGTCCTTTGTTCAGTAGTTGTTATGATCCACTTATTTCTCTACTCCATCTAAAATAGCAATCTATATCTTGCAGGCAAAGCCTGTCTCCGCTTACTGATTAATGCATTTTGCTTAGCTCCTGATACATGACTTCTATCCCCTCAAGCTACAATTAAAAATATTAATTGCTTCCTGATTCTAAGTCGATAGCAGCATCTTTGTCTGTGTTTGTCTAGGTTTGATATGGATGGAGAAATTAAGGTCCAGGGGTGCTGTCATTGATAAAATGAGCAGCAGTCTTAGGCTACTTTCACATTATCGTTTTTTGCTGATCCATCATGGATCTGCAAAAATTCTTCCGTTACAATAATGCAAACGCATGCATCCATAATGAACGGATCCGGTTGTATTATGTCTTCTATTGCCTGCTAGTGTGTCAGAGAAAATGGATCCGTCCCAATTGACTTACATTGTGTGTCAGGACCGTCTTGCTCTGCACCACATGGTGGACAGAAAAACGCTGCAGGCAGCGTTTTGGTTTCTGCCTCCAGAGCGGAATGATGACTGAACAGAGGCAAACTGAGCAGAATGCATTAGGGCAAAACTGATCCGTTTTGGACCGCTTCTGAGAGCCCATGACGGACCTCAGAAACGGAAAGCCAAAACGCTAATGTGAAAGTAGCCTTAGATGTAATCTATGTTTCAGTTAAATATCATATTTTAGGCTACACCAATCTGTCTGGTGTGGGGATTCGCTCTGGTAGACAGGACCAGCGGGTGCAGTACAGAGGCAACGTTCAAGCTTGTAAATTAAATGTCCGTGTTTTATTCACACAACAAAAAGAGCATCACAAAAAACAGGTGGCTTGGTGTTTGTTCACACACACAAAAGTCCATAAACGGAAGAGTCACCTTAGCTCCTTGGTGTTAGCAAGTCCATAGACAGGCTTTTTCAGGCAGCCTGTTCGTTTTCACAGGGGTTTGAGCCCTCCAGCTTGGCTCCAGCCGCAGGTCCCAAAAACACAGCCCTCAGCTCCCAGCACTATTAGCAGCTCCAGGACAATCACTCCCCAGCTGCTGGTGCTGGCTGAGTTTTTAAACCCAGCCCAAAACCAGGACTGGACCGTGGGGAGCAACCACCCACCCTACACTTTAGCTGCTCCCGGTAAGAGCCGGCCCGGATCGGCTTTGCAGCCATGCTATCTATCAATGTCAAGCAGCACTAGCTGCTGCTGACACAAAAACCCGGCTCTCACCTCACCGAGGCCAGGAACCTCGGTGACACGTATCTTCCGTCCATGACGGCACCTTGCGCCCTCTTACATACTCTCCCCTTTGTTCAACCCCGACAGGGTGAACACACGCCAAACACTGTACTCGAGACAGTGCATCCGCATTTCCTTGCAAGCGGCCTGCCCTGTGTTCCACTGTGAACTTGAAGTTCTGCAGAGACAAGAACCATCTGGTGACCCGAGCATTCCTGTCTTTCGCCTGGCACATCCACTTTAGAGGGGAATGGTCGGTCACCAGACGGAACTTTCTCCCTAGCAGATAATAGCGGAGAGACTCTAGTGCCCACTTGATGGCCAGGCACTCTCTCTCCACTATACTGTACCTGGTTTCGGCTGGGGTGAGTTTGCGACTCAGGAAAACCACGGGATGCTCCTCCCCATTGATTTCCTGAGAGAGTACAGCCCCGAGGCCCACTTCAGAGGCATCGGTCTGTACCACAAACTCTCTCTTGAAGTCGGGCGTCACCAAAACCGGGACCCACACAGGGCCGACTTCAGAGCAGAGAAAGCCTTATCCGCCTGCTCATTCCACTGGATCGACACTGACCTGCGTCCCTTTAAAAGGCTTGTCAATGGAGCAGCAATTGTAGCAAAGTTGGGAATAAACCTCATGTAGTATCCCACCATGCCCAGGAATGATTTTACTTGCCGCGTAGTGACAGGTCGGGGCCAATTCTTAATTGCCTCAATTTTGTTTACCTGAGGTTTGACCACCCCCGCCCAATGACATACCCTAGGTATTTGGTCTCTTCTAACCCTATCACACACTTTTTTGGGTTAGCAGTTAAGCCAGCTTTCCTAAGGGAGTCCACTACGGCCTGTACCCTCGGTAGGTGACTCTCCCAGTCGGTGCTATGGACAATGATATCATCCAGATACGCTGAGGCGCACCGTCGATGTGGACGAAGCACAATATCCATAAGCCTTTGAAACGTGGCGGGGCGCCATGTAGACCAAAGGGTAATACCTTGTACTGATACAACCCCTCCGGTGTGATAAAAGCAGTTTTTTCCTTGGCAGCCTCCGTTAAGGGTACCTGCCAGTACCCTTTGGTGAGGTCCAAGACAGAAAAATACCTGGCTTGGCCCAATTTTTCAATGAGCTCATCCACCCGCGGCATGGGATACGCATCAAACTTGGACACCTCATTCAGCTTGCGGAAATCGTTACAGAACCTCAATGTCCCGTCCGGCTTGGGTATTAAGACTATCGGACTGGCCCAATCACTTTTTGACTCCTCGATGACACCTAACTGGAGCATCAGCTGCACTTCCTTCACAATGGCTTGTCGCCGAGCCTCGGGTACCCGATACGGCTTTAACCGGACTTTGGCCTGAGGCTCAGTGATAATGTCATGCTGGATTAGGATGTGCGCCCAGGGAGGTCCGAGAACACATCCGTGTTCCGACTAATGAACTCCTTAACTTCCTGGACCTGTTTGGAGGACAGGCTATCTGAAATTTTTACGGTGGCGGCTGCTTCCCGGACTTCGAGGTGAGGGGCTGGATCCTTCTCACCTAGAAGCCCTGGCCGGGGGCTGTCATCGCTGGACGAGTTCCTATCCTTCCATGGCTTCAGCAAATTCACATGATACACCTGCTCCGGCTTCCGCCGCCCTGGCTGGTGCACCTTGTAATTTACTTCCCCACTTTCTCGAGCACTTCATAGGGCCCCTGCCACCTAGCTAGAAATTTGCTGTCAAGGGTGGGTACCAGAACTAAAACTCGGTCTCCGGGATTAAAGTCTCGTACTCGAGCCTGACGATTATAGACTCTACTTTGGGCCTGTTGTGCTGCCTCCATATGCTCCCGGACCAGCGGTAACACCCTCTCCATACGTTCCTGCATCTGGGTAACATATTCAATTACGCTTTTGTGGGGACGGGCTGTTGCTCCCACGCTTCCTTAGCGATGTCCAACAGGCCCCGTGGGCGTCTGCCATAAAGCAGTTCGAAGGGTGAGAACCCAGTAGAGGCCTGGGGCACCTCTCGCACTGCGAACATGAGATAGGGCAGAAGCAGATCCCAGTCCTTCCCATCTCGGGACACCACCCTTTTAGCATATTTTTTAAAGTTTGGTTAAATCTTTCCACAAGGCCGTCCGTTTGCGGATGGTAAACGGACGTCCGCAATTGCTTTATATGCAACAGTTTACACAATTCCTCATAATCTTAGACATAAAAGGGGTCCCTTGGTCCGTCAGAACCTCCTTAGGTAGGCCCACCCGGGTAAACATCTCCATTAACTCCTTTGCAATGAGCCTAGCCGATGTGTGTCGAAGAGGCACCGCCTCTGGATACCGAGTGGCATAGTCCAGAATCACCAGGATATGTTGGTGACCCCTAGCAGACTTCGGTACGGGTCCGACCAGATCCATGGCAATACGCTCGAATGGGACCTCAATTATTGGGAGAGGGACCAGGGGACTTCTGTAATGCGGATGGGGGCTATTTACCTGACAGGTCGGACAGGACTTACAGAACTCCTCTACTTCCTTAAACAAACCGGGCCAGTAAAATCGCTGTAGTACGCGGTCCTGCGTTTTCTGCCACCCCATGTGTCCCCCAAGAACATGTTGGTGGGCAAGCTCCATAACAAGCTTGCGATATGCGGTGGGCACCACCAACTGTTCAACTGGCTCACCTCGGATTTGGTTCACCCGATACAACATATCCTGAAGAATAATAAACCGTGGAAACATTAATTCAGCCCCAGGTTTCTGGGGTTTACCGTCAATTATTACAACACTTTCCCAGGCCCTGGTTAGGGTTTGGTCCCGGTGTTGGGCGGTCCCAAAATTTTCCCCGGAGACATTGAGGTCTGCCAACTCAGGTCCCGGTGGCAAGTCCTCCGTGTCTCCCACCATTACACTCAGTGGGGTTGTCTCCCCTCTACCGCTGGAGCAGTGGTCACCCCTACCGCTGGCCCTTCAGATTCGGGCTCCCAGGGTTCTGGCCTTCCAGTGGTATCGGGCCACTCTACTAGGGTTACCCCTGTCTCGGGCCCATCAGACACTTTTATAGCCGGCCACAGCGCCGGGAAACCTGGGAAGTCCCTCCCAAGAATCAGTTCATGTGGGAGTTTGGTAGCGACAGCCACCTCGTGGGTCCACTTACCAGCAGCTGTGGACAAAGTCACTAGTGCAGTGGGGTAGTCTTTTAAGTCTCCGTGGATGCATAGGACCCCGACTTTACGGCCGGTATACTCCGCAGGCCGTACTAGGGCAGCTCTTACCAGGGAGACTAAACTCCCGGAGTCCAGCAGGGCCACCGCCAGAGAATCTCCCACCTCTACCTGACACAGGTGGGTATTGTCCTGCCCCTCACGGGTGCCAGTTGCACACAGCTTCCGTGCATACAGGGAGTGGCGATACCCGTAGTTCACATCCATCGGCTCACCCTGATGCGGACAGTCGGCCCTGATGTGGCCTGGCTCCTGACACCTCCAGCATACCACGGGAGGCGGATCCGCAGGGGATACATTCCGTGCAGGTCTCTCTGTCGCCGGTCGTCGGAACTGGGGTGGAGGCCTCCGGGGTTTGACTGGCCCCTTCCCAGCAAGACTCCCCTGCAGGTTTCTGGTGGCCTCGTAACGCTCCACCAGGTCGACCATCTCCAGGGCACTTACCGGAGACGCCTGGCCGACTCCAGTGCTGGAGGGGATAAGGCAGGGCCCTCCAAAAGATGTCCGCCAACAGTCGATCCAGCATGGCAGTGGGACTTAGTAGATCAGGCTGCAGCCACTTTTGCAGCCTGTGCAGCAGATCGTAGTACTGCGGCCTAGCAGGTTCAGTCGTTTTAAAGTCCCACTGGTGGACTCTTTGAGCGCGGACCAGCACGTTCACCCCCAGTCTGGCTAGGATCTCTCCTTTCACGGTGTCATAATCGGCCGCTTGGTCGTCCGACAAGTCGAAAAACACCTGCTGGGGTCCGGAAGCCAGGAACGGAGCGACCACCTCAGCCCACTGGTCACGGGGCAGCTTCTCCCTCACGGCCACTTTTTCGAAGACTGCCAGGTAGGTCTCGGCATCATCCTCGGGGTCATCTTGGGAATTGCTGCACGGACCGCTTTCCGGGCATCATGGGCACGGTGAGAGGCTCCAGTCGCTTGCAAAGCCATTACATGTTGCAACAGCAGCTGGTTTGTCTCCTGCTGCTGCTTGTTGGCCTCCCGCTGCTGTAAATTGGCCTCCACGAGAGCCTTTACAACTGCCTCCATCTTGTCAGAGTTCACGTGTTGAAACTTTGCCGGCTTGACATATGACATTCACTTTGGAAAAACTTCGGCGCTTACGCCAGCCTCACTGCGCATGCCCGCATCCGCCACCAAATGTGGGGATTCGCTCTGGTAGACAGGACCAGCGGGTGCAGTACAGAGGCAACGCTCAAGCTTGTAAATTAAATGTCCGTGTTTTATTCACACAACAAAAAGAGCATCACAAAAACAGGTGGCTTGGTGTTTGTTCACACACACAAAAGTCCATAAACGGAAGAGTCACCTTAGCTCCTTGGTGTTAGCAAGTCCATAGACAGGCTTTTTCAGGCAGCCTGTTCGTTTTCACAGGGGTTTGAGCCCTCCAGCTTGGCTCCAGCCGCAGGTCCCAAAAACACAGCCCTCAGCTCCCAGCACTATTAGCAGCTCCAGGACAATCACTCCCCCAGCTGCTGGTGCTGGCTGAGTTTTTAAACCCAGCCCAAAACCAGGACTGGACCGTGGGGAGCAACCACCCACCCTACACTTTAGCTGCTCCCGGTAAGAGCCGGCCCGGATCGGCTTTGCAGCCATGCTATCTATCAATGTCAAGCAGCACTAGCTGCTGCTGACACAAAAAACCCGGCTCTCACCTCACCGAGGCCAGGAACCTCGGTGACACGTATCTTCCGTCCATGACGGCACCTTGCGCCCTCTTACACTGGTTATAATATGTAGCAAGTTTAGCTAACTTTGTATCATTTAAAGGGATGCGCAAGGCTGCAATATTAATGACCTACCCTGCAGGATAGATCATTAACAGTATTCAGCAAATCGAAGTATCCTAAGTAGACTACAATCAAAATTTCTGGAAAAATTTGATTTACCACAAAGGCGAATTTCCTCATGCTTCGTGGTAACTAATGCATTTTTCCTAAAATGGTGGCTGAAAGTAAAAAAAGTTATACTCACCTCATCCACTTGATCGGGGAGAGGCTGTCTGCTTCTGTCCTAATTGAAGAAAACCCGCCAAAGGACCTGTGGCGAGCGAGAGGATCTCACCATGTGACCACGTGGGGCGCACGTAGTGACGTCATCCTCACTGCGCACAGCCTCTCCGTCTCGAGTATCTCGAGTATTATTTTTTTAAACCCCTGATTAATCCCTGAGCAGCTGAATGTGAGTCACAGATGCTGCAATCAGCATTGAACACGGCATCTGAGGGGTTAAATCATTGGGCGGCGCGATCACCGTTCCCTGTCATTGCAACCATACAATGGAAAGCAATTTGTGATGAAGTAATTAGTGATGAATCGAACTCCTTGTCGAAATTTGGCGAACCTGCCAAATCTAATTTTTTAAAACTATGCTCATCCCTAATCATCAGTATTAGATCGGTGGGTTCTCACTTCAGGCCACTTTAATGATCAGCTGCTCAAAGGGGCCGTGTCACTTGTGTGAGCTTTGCTTCCTCTTCAAAATTTACCTTTATAGTGTCCCACATATGTGTGTATGGTCCACTCCAAATTGTCATTTATATTATGATTTCATTTTGCACTATTCCTTTGTCTATGCTGCTGAATCCATATTACAGGCTGGTAACATGCACTACCTACTTTCACCACTAGAGGTCTCCATCACACCAGTTATATACAGCTGTTACAGGAAGTTAGGGGGAGTTGAGTAAAAGAAGTTAGGAGATGAGGAGTTAGGGGGAAGGAGAGGAGACAGGATTGTCTCTGTCCTCCTGGGCCTAGCCCAGGGGAACCGATTTACCTCAACCATTGAGTCCAGGATTAGGACTACACTAATCTACACTGTAGATTACTCTTCCGGGTACCAAGTGGATTATTACTCTGAAAACCACAACCTGTTCAAATAATGAAGCAGAGTGTTTGCCTGCCTTGAAGCAGATCGCCCTGTCACCTTTGCATTAGGTAGAGAGATTCTAAGATACAGGCTGCCCACCATAAATAAAGACAGAAAGGCCATCTGTCAGAATACTTATTTACTGAGGATCTAAGCGACATTGCAAGGTTGAGTGAACAGATCAACATCAGGAACTAAGTACAAGTAAGCACCCTTCCTTTACTAAAGCGTGCTGGAGTTAACCTCTACTCTACACTTTAAGGAGCCTGCTAATCTGGATTTGCAGCTTTGCCATTTTTGCCATCTGTATGCAAGACAAAGTGATGATTTTGGATGCTTTACTACATCAAACAAGTAAAGTTCCCATTTGGTTTAACTATTGCCTCATTCCTCATACTTCTACTCCATCTGTTATTTGCACCTTACGGTGCTGGCTTCACGAACTACAACACAGGGGACCAGCCACCAAAGCACCCTAAACATCACCATCAAGGGCACCTCAAAAAACATCTGGCTGGTGTTCCCTGCAACCAAGAGTGCTCCGGAGGATTTGGTGCTGTCTTCCCATCCACTGCACGCCGGCCCAGGGGACAACTTAACTGTGAGTATTACTACACCCACTCGGCATATACTGCACCATATACACTCACAGTCCAAGCCTCTGTGGTCTGGCTCGTTTCAGTTTTACATAATAAAGCATTTTTGTGTCTCCATTTTCTGAACGCCATATTTTTTTATTTTTCTGCCGATCGTCCGAAGATTTTAATTATTTTTATTGGTGCCATTTTTGGGTGCATATGATTTTTTGATCATTCATTATTATACTTTATGGGGCAAGTTGACCAAAAAATTGGTTGTTTTAGCACAGTTTTTATTTATTTATTTTTACAGCATTATTTGAGGGGTTTGGTCATATGACATTTTTATAGAGCAGATCGTTACAAACGTGGCAATACCTAATATGTGTGTATGTAATATGCATATATACTTTTTCTTATTTATTTAAGTTTTACACAATAAGCATTTTTTAAAATAAAAAAATTATGTTTTAGTGTCTCCATAGTCTGAGAGCCATAGCGTTTTTATGTTTTGACCAGTTGTCTTAGTTAGGGTCTCATTTTTGCAGGATGAGGTGACGGTTTGATTGGTACTATTCTGGGGGGCACACACCTTTTTGATCACTTGGTGTTGCACTTTATCTGATGTTAGGTGACAAAAAAATGGCTTTTTTGGCACTGTTTTTATTTTTAAAATGTTTACGGTGTTCACCTAGGGGGTTAGGTCATGTGATATTTTTATAGAGCTGGTTGTTACGGATGCGGCGATACCTAATATGTATACTTTTTTATTTTTTTATTTCACTTTAACACAATAATAGCACTTTTGAAACAAAAAAAATGATGTTTTAATGTCTCCATGTTCTGAGACAACTGCAAAAAAAGCAGGTCAGTCAGCCCATCCCAATGTGCAGGTGCATGCTGCCATGGCTAGAAGAAAAAAGAAAAGGACAATGCAACAGCACTCTGCAAACACAAAAAAAAAACAATAATGCCATAATCACAGAAAACATTTTGATGCTAATGCTACGCTTATTTTGCAAATTAGAGACTCTTGGCAAATACATTTTGTACAAAATTATTTGGGCCCGTTTGCCAAACGTCAAGGTGATCTCTATTAAACAGCAACCTAACACTAAATACTACCTGTAATGTGCCATAATGGCCACCATAATATTCAGGGAGTGCAGGTTCCACATGCATGCTGTGTCCACTCTGCTTTTTACAATTTTTTGTGTCCTAACATCCTCCATTAAATCCAGGGATTCAGGTATCAACATACCAAATGGCTTCTAATAAATACAATGAGAGCAGGCTACAGCTTTGTACTTACTGTAATTAAAATCAGCCTATGGGGCAGACAGGCTAGTCAGGGGTGCAAGACCAACTGGAGTCAGTCACACCTCCAGCTTTAGTACAACAGCATTAGCATGAGATTGTTTTCTGTGATTATGGCATTGTTGTACTTTATTTGTGTCTGCAGAGTGCTGTTACATTGTCCTTTTTTTCTTTTTCTCCATGTTCTGAGAGCTATATATATATATATATTTTATTTTTTATTTATATTTTATATATTTTTCTTATGTAGGGGCTCATTTTTTGAGGAATGTGGTGACTGTTTTATTGCTACCATTTTGTGGGACATAAGCCTTTTTGATCACTTGGTGTCGCACTTTTTGTGATGTAAGGTGACAAAAATGTTATTTTTTTACACAGATTTTTTTTTAATGATGTTTATCGGATGGGGTGGATTATGCGATATATTTATACAGCCAGTTGTTACGGACGCAGCAATACCAAAGATGTATTTTATTTTATTTTTTCTATTTTTAAATAATTTTTTTAAATTACTTAATCAGGGAATTTTTTTTAAACACTTTATTTCAATTTTTTTTATTTTACACTTTGCTTCCCCCATAAGGTCATACAAGACCTGACATAGTAGCCCCAGTTACAGGGAAATACACCCCCCAGAGAGGCTGTACAGCCTCAGTGAAGGGCTGATCGAGGTCTATGGAAGACCCGACAGCTCCTGCACTCTCCCGGACCCAGCGGTCACATGACCACCGGGCCGGGACAGTAAGCGAGCGCTGTGTATACAGCGATCTAGAAGGCATGGACACCGAGGAACTGTCCCTGCCTTCTCTCTGGGTTGCCCTGCTGTCACTGACAGCGGTCCCCCGCTCGGTAGCTGCACGATTAGCGTACAGCTGCCATCTCTAAATGGACATTCAAGAACGTCCATTCAGAGATAAACATCCACATTTATATCCTATGGGTAGGTGTGAAGTGGTTAAGCTAAATCCTGTAAAACATAAATAGACATGTGGTTTGATGATAGGCTCTAACCATACAGAAGGGAAGGGAAATGCTAGGAGATGTCTTCTCCCTGTATTGTCCTCTGTTACATAAAAATGGCCTGGACATGCTGGGAGTTGTAGTGCTCATCCTCTTATACCGCCTTCTGTAATATGCTCTATTAAATAGTAATGGCCTAGACATACTGGGAGTTATAGTCCTCTTATACCTCCTCCTGTAACGTGCTGTGATATAAACTTGTAATGGCTGATACATGCTAGGAGTTGTAGTCCTCTCCTCTTATTGCGCCTTCTGTAATGTGTTCTGATATAAAATTATATTGGCCTAGACATGCTTGGAATTGTAGTCCTCTCCTCTTATACTGCCTACTGCAACGTGCTCTGATATTAAATAATGATGGCCTAGACATCTTGGGAGTTGTAGTCCTCTCCTCTTATACTTCCTCCTGTAACGTGATCTGATATAAAATACAATGGCCTAGACATGCTGGGAGTTATAGTACTCTCATACCTCCTCCTGTATCATGCTCTGATATTAAATAATAATGGCCTAGACTTGCTTGGAGTTGTAGTACTCTCCTCATATACCTCTTGTAATGTGCTTTTATATTACATAATAATGGTCCAGACATGCTGGGAGTAGGGTTGCAAAGAAAAAAATCTATTTGATCGTGCCGCGGTGAACACTCCTAAGCTTTCAGTCAATGCTGTGAAACATCATCACGCTGGAGCGCCATTCCTGTCCTGAGCTTCCAGTGAGCAGCGAGTTCTTTATGCACCAAAATGACTGGACCGATCTGCACCAAATTTGGCATATAGGTACATTAGGTGTCCAGAAAGGTTTTAGACCGAATCTCAGCGCTCTAGGATGTTCTTTCGATATTCCCTAAAAAATGCTAATATGGAACCATCACATGACCTACATTATCCAATAGAAGCCCACAGGTCTTTCACTCATATCCCAAGTACTATACACACGGTCACATGACCTTTAACAGCCAATAGATGCTCGCAGGTCTTTTAGTTTCGACATGCACAGTTTTACTCCAGGTTTCTATAACAACCCAGCCATTTTTCTTCACTACTGTAGGTCACTTTTAAAGTAGTGATGAGCAGCATGGGCAATATTCGAATTCCTAAAACTGGAGAAAATGGTTGGCACGGCAGAACATTACAATAGCTTTATATGCAGATAGAGTGCTCCAATATATTCGCAATTGCGCAAAGCGGCAATTAATGATGCGGATACTTTGGTGCAATACATGCAACTTCACATTTTAGCAGGTCTGACTACACTATACTAAGGCTACTTTCACATCTCCGTTTTCCCTTTCCGCTATTGAGATCCGCCATAGGATCTTAATAGCGGGGGAAAATGCTTCAGTTTTGTCCCCATTCATTGTCAATGGGGACAATACTGAACTGAAGGGAATGGAGTGCACCAGAATGCATTCCATTCCATTTCATTGCATTCCCATGACGCACACAAAAGTGCAGCAAACAGCATTTTTAAGTGCGTCCTGGGATGTGGAGACAGATGGGTCCGTCATAACTCACAAAATAACACAGAAGGAAAAGATCGGCACTCGCATAAGTAGATTTTCTGGATGCAGGTTTATTTTGTCACATAGTACATCATAGTGACGCGTTTCAGCACAAGAAGCGCTTTCCTCAGACTATGTACAACCGTCCTACCTATTGCACCTTATATACATTAATGCAGATACAAAGGAACTGACGTCCTGAAAGAGACTCCTCCAATAGAGAGGAACATACAGAACCTGAAGTAGTGGTCCACAAATTTACTGTCACATGTAAATACACCCCTTATTGGGATTTGTTCACCAGAGTGTGGGTGGGTAAGATGGGTGCCCTTGATGACGATGGAACAATTCACACAGTTCAAGCATGGGAATGTGCCCTGTCTGGGGGAGGTCTGGGTGGTTTGTCTGAGGCTTGGTTTGTTGCTGCCTATGTCCACGCTAATAATTCTATCACGGATGTTGTTCGCTCTTTTAAAGCACATCATCGGGGGTCTTCGGAATTCCTCTACCTGAGGATATGATCTGGAGATAATAGTAACATAGTAACATAGTATATAAGACCGAAAAAAGACATTTGTCCATCCAGTTCGGCCTGTTTCCTACAAGTTGATCCAGAGAAAGGCAAAAAACCCCTGTGAGGCAGAAGCCAATTTTCCCCACTTAAGGGGAAAAGAATTCCTTCCCGACTCCAATCAGGCAATCAGAATAACTCCCTGGATCAACGACCCCTCTCTAGTAGCTGTAGCCTGTAATATTATTACACTCCAGAAATAAATCCAGTCCCCTCTTGAATTCCTTTATTGTGCTCACCATCACCACCTCCTCAGGCAGAGAGTTCCATAGTCTCACTGCTCTTACAGTGAAGAATCCTTTTCAATGTTTGTGTACAAACCTTCTTTCCTCCAGATGCAGATGTCCCCCTCCTCACAGTCCTAGGGAAAAATAGATGATGGGAGAGATCTCTGTACTGACCCCTGATATATTTATACATAGTTATTAGATCTCCCCTCAGTCGTCTTTTTTCTAAAGAAAATAACCCTAATTTTGATAACCTTTCAGGGTACTGTAGATCCCTCATTCCAGTAATTACTTTAGTTGCCCTCCTCTGAACCCTCTCCAGCTCTGCTATGTCTGCCTTGTTCACAGGAGCCCAGAACTGTACACTGTACTCCATGTGTGGTCTGACTAGTGATTTGTAAAGTGGTAGGACTATGATCTCATCACGGGCGTCTATGCCCCTTTTGATGCAACCCATTATCTTATTGGCCTTAGCAGCAGCTGCCTGACACTGGTTTTTGCAGCTTAATTTGCTGTTTATTAAAATTCCTAGATCCTTTTCCATGTCAGTGTTACTGAGTGTTTTATCATTTAGTATGTATGGGTGACTTGCATTATTCCTTCCCATGTGCATAACTTTACATTTGTCAGTGTTAAACCTCATCTGCCATTTTTCTGCCCAAGCCTCCAATCTATCCAGATCCCTCTGTAGCAGAAAACTGTCCTCTTCAGTGTTAATTACTTTACACAGTTTAGTGTCATCTGCAAAAATTGATATTTTACTGTGCAAGCCTTCTACAAGATCATTAATAAATATATTGAAGAGAATAGGGCCCAATACTGACCCCTGAGGTACCCCACTAGTTACAGTGACCCAATCTGAGTGTGTACCAGTAATAACCACCCTCTGTTTTCTGTCACTCAGCCAGTTACTTACCCACATACAGACATTTTCTCCCAGTCCGAGCATCCTCATTTTATATACTAACCTTTTATGAGGTACGGCGTCAAATGCTTTGGAGAAGTCCAGATATACGACATCCATTGATTCGCCGCTGTCAAGTCCAGAACTTACCTTCTCATAGAAGCTGATTAAATTCGTTTGGCATGACCGATCCCTCATGAAGCCATGCTGATATGGCGTTATTTGCTTATTTTCATTTAGATACTCCAAGATAGCATCTCTTAGAAACCCTTCAAACGGTTTACCAACAATAGATGTTAAACTTACCGGCCTATAATTTCCAGGCTCTGTTTTTGGACCCTTTTTGAATATTGGCACCACATTTGCTATGCGCCAATCCTGTGGAACATTCCCTGTTATTATAGAGTCCGTATATCTGTATACTTAGTTCACATTTTTTACCCTGAAGAAAGGTCCTCTTTAAAGTTAATACAAGCGGATCCGTTCAAGCGGATGCATGCGGTTGTATTATCTTAACTGAAGCGTTTTCTTTCGTCATAGAGCCGGCGACGGAACTCTATGCCGGAAAACAAAAACGCCAGTGTGAAGGTACCCTTAACCACCATGAATTCCATTGGTGGTTAAATACCACCCTTGGACTCAGAGATTAAAGGGTATTATCAAAAAACATTGGCACATTTTCTCCAGATCATATCCTCAGGTAGAGGAATTCGAAAGACCCCATATGATATGCTTTAAAAGAGCGGACAACATCCGTGATAGAATTATTAGAGCGGACATAGGCAGCAACAAACCAAGCTTTAGACAAACCACCCTGACCTCCCCCAGACAGGGCACATTCCCATGCTTGAACTGCGTGAATTGTTCCAGCGTCATCAAGGGCACCCATCTTACCCACCCACACTCTGGTGAACAAATCCCAATAAGGGGTGTTTTTACATGTGACAGTAGATTTGTGATATATATCCTTAAGTGCCCATGTGGACTATTATATGTGGGGGAAACGTTAATGAGAATCAAAGATAGACTTAGCAAGCACAAGTCTACTGTCAGAAAAGGGAATCTATTACTCCCACTACCACAGCGGGTAGAGATACATGGAGCCAAAAACAATAATAAATTACTAATAGAAGTTTACTATAAACCACCTAATATACCAGAGTCCACAGAAAATCTATTACTAAATGAGATAGACAAGGCCGCAAATCATAATGAGGTGGTTATTATGGGGGACTTCAACTACCCAGATATAGACTGGGAAACTGAAAGCTGTACATCGCATAAAGGAAACAGGTTCTTGGCAATAACCAAAGACAATTATCTTTCCCAACTGATTCAGGACCCGACTAGAGGGACAGCCATACTGGACTTAGTATTAACCAATAGACCTGACAGAACAACAGATGTACAAATTGGGGGACACCTAGGAAATAGTGACCATAAAGTAATAACCTTCCAATTATCATTCAAAAGAGCATTTCTACAGGGAGAAACAAAAATACCAAACTTCAAAAAAGCTAAATTCCCTTACGTCCTACCAGCAGCACAGATGGGGGTTAACCACCCCCCGTGGACTGGCAGGACCGGCGGAATGTTTAATGAGCCCAAGACTAATAACTCAATTTAACAATTAAGTATCTCCTTAAAAGGAGGAAGTCAACCCCCAGCCCACTGTGTTTTTTTCTGTCCTCCCGGACAGGTGGACTAGGCGGTTTGTTCCCCCCTTTCTTATGAAAGTGCGGGGAGCCTTCTTTTTCGTTTGGGTAACGGCGTTGCCTTTTTCCTAGGTACCTTGTCAGTTTGGCCGGCAGCTTATCTGCTGCCGGCCCCGCGCAGCTGCGCCTGGCTGGGGGTATTTTTGGCAGCGTCCTCGGTCCAGGATTCTCGGTCCCTGTGCGCCGCCATCTTCCGGTGGTGACGCTGGGGCTCTCCTTTGCGTCACCTCCGGGTAATCCGGCCGTGTTTTTCACGGGCACGATTTTTTCCGCTTTTTATGCTTCTTCCTGTGGAGGATTTACTGGGGAAGGGTGGATTGGCTATCCCTCCCTTCCCCTATTTTGGGAGGCTGTGTGCTAGCTCCCAAAGTCCTAAAATTGGTGTTGTTCCACTTGTGGTTTACAAATGTTTATTTGTCCCTTTTTTTCCCGCAGTGATGTCTTCTCCGCGGGATTCGGAAGGCAGGAAAGTGGATTCCAAGAGGAAGTATCTATCCTGCTACCTTGCAGCAGTCAACGGTTATTGTAAGCTGATCATACCTGCACTTGTAAGATCGCAGAAGCTAAACAGCTTAAGGCTGGGCTAATACCAGCATGGGAGACCGGTTTGGAATCCCTGCGTCTGTTGACTTAACTTACAGATGTTACAGCTGCCGTTAGAGGGTTCTGACCTCTAGTGAACCTACGTTGCATGGAAAGGCTTCCTATGGAGACCTCTCTCCCGGTAGAGAGACCTCCTTAGTTTCTTTATCCTCGGAGGAGGAGAAGCTGACGTTGTGTTTTTTTCCCCTGGAAAGACACAAAAGTTGCTCAAGTCCATCAGGTCGTGGGACCATGATGTTGACCGCGGGGAGCCTCCCGTTCCCGCTACTCGGGCACAGCGTGTCTTTAGAGCGGATGAGACCCTCCTCTCTATCATGATATAGAGTGGAAAAAACCTGGAAAAGGTCCGGTTTTAACAAAGAAGTTAAATCCATGTTCCCGATGGCTTAACCCTTGGTGGATTCGTGGGGATCCATTCCCAAGGTGGACATGGCTATTGCTGTTGTCCAAGCGCACTCTGGTTCCTGCAGACGATGGGTCTAGCTGCAGGACCCCTTGCAGAGTGCACACTAAGATGGGGTGTTACGGCAGCTGTGGCTTCCGCTTCCACAGCCATAGCGGCTTTTGAAGTCTCTACGTTCCTCCGGTCTCGCCTGGATCAAGTTCTAGCTGATGTGAACCAGAGGTTTTTTCCAGGACAACATACTGTCTGCTTTCAAGACCTTCAAGTGCGATACCGCACAGCTCCAGTTGAAGCTAGCGATGGAGCTTATCTGCTAGCAGAACAAGTCCTGGGAACGAGGCCAAACACAGATCCTTGCTCTTGAAGCTAAGCAGCAGGTCTGTGTCTCATGGGAGACCAAGTGAATATCAGGGAGGGCTTTTCAGAGAGCCTTCCCCAGCAGTCCTTTCGAGGGCAGGGCAGACAAGACTGCGGTGGCAGGTCTGGCCAGCAAACAAGCTCTTGTAGTGACTGGAGAGCACAGCGAAAGGGTTTGAGGTGCTCTCGTGGAGGAGCCAAAGATGGAAAATCCACCTCCTGACTATGGGCCTCTTTGAGGCTCTTGGTTAATTCCCGTTACTCCTGCCGTCCTGCCAATAAGCTTCCCCATTCCTAAGTTTGTCAGGAGTTGTCTCTCCCACTTCTGAGAAGAAGGGATCCCTGGGTCCTGAATATCATTTCCAACGGTTATTTAGTCAACCTCTGGACAGGTTTGTCAAGATCAAGCTGCCAAGGAGGCGATCCTAGAGGCCTACATTCAGGACAACATTTGCAAAGGGGCTCTGGAGGAGGTTCCGGCAGGAGAACGGGGTCTAGGGATCTATTCACCAGTTTTTTCTGGTTCTCAAGGCTTCAGGAGATCTCCGGATGATTATCGATCTGAGATATTTCAATCGATTTATAAGGAAGGTGAAGTTTCGTGTAGAAACCATCAGGTCAGTTGTGCACGTCGTCAATCCTGGAGACGTGATGGCAACCCTGGACCTCAAGAATGCATACCTGCACATCCCGATCCATCCTGGTTCCAGGAAGTATATCAGGATCACGGTCCAGGTGTCCGGTGTCGTCAGGCATCTTCTGTTTGTTGCCCTTCCCTTTGGCTTTTCTTCTGCCCCTCACACTTTTACCAAGGTGGTGGTTCTGTGGTGGCGGCTTTGAGGCTTCAAGCACTGACCATCATTCCTTATCTGGACGACTGGCTTTGAAAGCCTCTGCTCTAGCGGTCCTAACCCAACTTCTTCAGGTAACAATCTCCTTTCTGTTCCACCTACGTTGGATCATCAGCTGGTAGAAGTCGAACGTGAGCCTGTCGACTTCAGTAAGATAATCGACTCCACTGGAAGGTCGCTCCAGTTGACTCCAGAAAGAAGATTCCGGGTTCAGAACACGGCAAGTTCCTTTCCCGGCGAGTTCCAATCCGGACTCTCATGAAGAGGTTGGGGCTCATGTCAGCGTCTGCGGAAGCAGTCCCTTGGGCTCTATGGCATCTCCGCCTCTACAGTCGGAGGTCCTTTCCTAATGGAGTGGCAGCCCTGCTGGGCTAAACTCCCTGTGCTCCCTGACTTGGCAAACTCTGTATTCCCTCAGATGGTGGTGCCATCTTTTAGACGGGAAGTCTATGACCCAGCCAATCTGGGTCATATTGACTACGGATGCGTCCTAAGTAGGCTGGGACGCTCACCTAGACGACTCTCCAGTTCATGGGACCTGGTTTCCTCAGGAGTGGCTTCTTCATCCAATCTCTGCGAGATTCAAGCTATCCGCCTAGCCCTCCTTCACTTCGCCCCTCAGATCTGGGGCAAAGAGGTGAAAGTCCAGTCAGACAGTGTGACTGCGGTACTTTACATCAACCAGCAGGGAGGCACGAGATCACTTCCCCTCCTGTCAGAGATCGGGGTGATTCTGGATTAGGCAGAGTTGTACCTTCCCACTTATCTGCGATCCACATCCAAGGCTCCCTCAATATGATAGCGGCTGAGCCGCGGTCTTCCCGTCGGTGGAGTAGTCTTTACATCCGGAGAATCAAGCAGATAGTCCTTAAGTGGGTATGCCAGAGGTGGCTCATGGCAACAAGGTTCAATGCCAAGGTGGAGAGGTTCTGCTCCTTTACAGGGAGGACAACCCCTGGCGTTAGACGCTCTGTCAATATCCTGGAGGTTCAGGCTGGCTTACATCTTCCCTCCCTTTTCCATGATACCGAGGGTATTGATGAAAATCCGTCAGGATCAGGCCTCGGTGATAGCCATCATACTGTTTTGGCCGAAGAGATCCTGGTTTACCTAGCTCACCCAGTTGAGTCGAGGACAAGATTGGAGGCTCCCCACAGCAGACCCTGGTGTCGTGGGACACTCACCTCTGCTCAGATCTGCACAGATTCAACCTGACAGCCTGGAGGTTGATCAGTCCCTTCCCAGTATAGAAGGGCTTTCAGAGTCGGTCCTGAGAACGCTGTCTCATTCTAGAGCGGACTCTACCAAGAGAGCCTACTCTTGTATTATGAGGATATTCATCCGGTTGTACCTCAACTGAGGTGGCGTCTGCAGATCCGCCCCTCTCCGCTATCCTTCAGTTCCTGCAAGACGGCCCTGATAGAGGCCTTGCCCTTCTACTCTGAAGGTTCAAGTTTCAGCCATCTCAGCTTGCCTTAAACAGGTTTTTGTCTCAGGACCGCTGATCTAACGGTTCCTTAAAGGAGCTGAAAGTTTAAAGCCTACAGTACTGGGACCCCTCAATGGGTTTTTCAGTAGTTCTCAGGGGGTTAGCATCTCCCCCCTTTGAACCATTGGAGGAGGTGGACATCAAGTTCGTCACTTGGAAGTTTGTGTTTCTCCTTGCAGTGACTTTGGCCAGAGGGTCTCTGAGCTTCAAGCTCTCTCAGCACATGAGCCCTATACCATTTTCTTACATGACCGGGACCTTCTTAGATTCCTCCCGTATTGTAGGCCTAAAGTTCCTTCCTTCCAGAACATCAACCAGGTGATATTCCTCCCGGTTCTGTCTACATCTACCACCTCCTCCTAGGAACCTGCTAGACATCCTCTGGACGTCTCGAGATGTCTCCGGATCTATGTGGATAGATCAAGGAGTTCAGGAAAATGAGAATCTGCTATTCCTGTTGCCGGTAAGTTTAAAGGCTGTAAGGCATCCAAACCTTCCATCAGTCGGTGGATTGAGGAGGCTATTAAGAAGGCCCACTCTACTAGAGTTGTGGCTACTTCTTTGCCGAGAGGAGTCTTCTGCCTCTCAACATGATTTGCAAAGCTGCCTCCTGGAGCTCTGAATCGACATTCATCTCCCATTATAGACTAGATGCCAGTCTAGCTGAGTTTTCGGCCTTTGGGCAGACTTTTCTTAGTTCTGCCAGGCAGGAAGGCCCTCCCTAGGGTTTTTTCTTGCTATCTCCCCATCTGTGCTGCTGGTAGGACGTAAGGGAATCGTTAATTTCTAACGATAATTTGTTTTCCCTTAGTCCTAACAGCAGCACACAAATTTCCCACCCTAGTAAGTCTAGTTTTTTTCTTGCTATAAACACAGTGGGCTGGGGGTTGACTTCCTCCTTTTAAGGAGATACTTAATTGTTAAATTGAGTTATTAGTCTTGGGCTCATTAAACATTCCGCCGGTCCTGCCAGTCCACGGGGGGTGGTTAACCCCCATCTGTGCTGCTGTTAGGACTAAGGGAAAACAAATTATCGTTAGAAATTAACGATTTAGCCAACTAAGCGAGGCCATAGCCTAAATTTAGCCTAACTAACTGGGACAAAGTCCTCAAAAACAAAAATACAGCCACGAAATGGGATATCTTTAAAAGCATCCTCAATTCTCATTGTGAGAGGTACATACCGTATCGGAATAAAAGGTTAAGGAACAAAAAGAAACCAATGTGGATAAATAGAAATGTAAAGAAAGCAATAAATGACAAAAAAAAAGCATATAAATCACTAAAATGATTTATATAGCGAGGAAGCACTAAAAAAGTGGAAAATAATAATAATAGGAAAATAAGGAAAAAAATAGAACATGTAAAAAACAAATAAAAGTGGCCAAACTAGAGACCAAGAAATTAATTGCCAAAGAGAGTAAAACTAACCCTAAAATTTTCTTAAATTATATAAATGTTAAAAAGTATAAATCTGAAGGTGTCAGCCCTTTAGACCTAATTCACACGTCCGCAATCTACGTCCGCACCCGTTCCGCAAATTTGCGGAACGGGTGCGGACCCATTTATTTTGAATGGGGACAAGATGGATGCGGAGAGCACACACCGTGCTCTCCGCATCCGCATTTGCGGAGCGCGCCGCCGATCTTCCGGATGGCGGCTCTGCAAAAATATAGAGCATGTCCTATTCTTGCCCGCAATTGCGGAAAAGTATAGGCATCTCTATAGGGCTGGTGGCAAGGTGTTTTGCGGATCCGCAAAACACTACGGACGTGTGAATAAGGCCTTAAAGAGTAATGAAGGGGGAGTTGCAGAGAGCGACGAGGAGAAACCAAAGCTGTTAAATATTTTTTTCTCCAATGTATTCACTGAGGAAAATAAACTGTCAGATGAAAAGCTGAATGTAAAAATAAATCCCCCATTAAAAGTGTCCTGTCTGACCCAAGAAGAAGTACAACAGCGACTTAAAAAGATTAAAATAGACAAATCGTCGGGGCTGGATGGCATACACCCCCGTATCCTAAGGGAATTAAGTAATGTCATAGCCAGACCCTTATTTCTAATATTTACGGACTCAATACTGACAGGGAGTGTTCCACAGGATTGGCGCATAGCAAATGTGTGGTGCCAATATTCAAAAAGGGTCCAAAAACAGAGCCCGGAAACTATAGGACTGGTAAGTTTGACATCTGTTGTTGGGAAACTGTTTGAAGGTTTTCTGAGAGATGCTATCTTAGAGAATCTCAACGGAAATAAGCAAATAACGCCATATCAGCATGGCTTCATGAGGGATCGGTCATGCCAAACGAATTTAATCATTTTCTATGAGGAGGTAAGTTCTAGACTTGACAGCAGCAAATCAATGGATGTCGTATATCTGGACTTCTCCAAAGCATTTGACACTGTACCACATAAAAGGTTAGTATATAAAATGAGGATGCCACCAAGGCCAATAAGATAATGGGTTGCATCAAAAGGGGCATAGACGCTCGTGATGAGAACATAGTCCTACCACTTTACAAATCTCTAGTCAGACCACACATGGAGTACTGTGTACAGTTCTGGGCTCCTGTGAACAAGGCGGACATAGCAGAGCTGGAGAGGGTTCAGAGGAGGGCAACTAAAGTAATAACTGGAATGGGGCAACTACAGTACCCTGAAAGATTATCAAAATTAGGGTTATTTACTTTAGAAAAAAGACGACTAAGGGGAGATCTAATTACTATGTATAAATATATCAGGGGTCAGTACAGAAATCTCTCCCATCATCTTTTAATCCCCAGGACTGTGACTGTGACGAGGGTACATCCTCTGCATCTGGAGGAAAGAAGGTTTGTACACAAACGTAGAAGAGGATTCTTTACGGTAAGAGCAGTGAGACTATGGAACTCTCTGCCTGAGGAGGTGGTGATGGTGAGTACAATAAAGGAATTCAAGAGGGGCCTGGATGTATTTCTGGAGTGTAATAATATTACAGGCTATAGCTACTAGAGAGGGGTCGTTGATCCAGGGAGTTATTCTTATTGCCTGAATGGAGTCGCAAAGGAATTTTTTACTCCCCTTAAGTGAGTAAAATTGGCATCTACCTCACAGGGTTTTTTTTTTTTGCCTTCCTCTGGATCAGCTAGCAGGCCGAACTGGATTGTCAATGTCTTTTGTACTATGTTACTATGTTACTTCCACCAACAAAAGCAGGCAATATCACAATTGCGCTATCAGGTCATTGAAGGTGTTTCATTACCCCGCCACAGAGGAGATAGAAATAAATTGTAGTTAAAAATAGAGGCATATTGGATCCATTGATTACAAACGATGGAGCCAAAAGGCCTAAACAGAGAATACAATGTATCTGGCTTCATTTGATGTGAATTCTAATATCTCTCCATTTCTCTTACAGCGGACTTGAACATTCACCGCTATAAATAGGCTACTATGGACCAGTAACTAACTACTTCAGGTTCTGTATCTTCCTCTCTATGGGAGGAGTCTATTTCATGACGTCAGTTCCATTGTATCTGCATTAATGTATATAAAGTACAATAGGTAGGATGGTTGTACATAGTCTGAGGAAAGCACTTCTTGTGCTGAAACGTGTCACTATGATGTAATATGTGACAAAATAAACCTGCATCCAGAAAATCTACTTATGTGAGTGCCGATCTCTTCCTTCTGTGCTACTTACTGGGACGCCCGCCCGCTGTCACGTGCACAGCCAACTCCTGAGAGTAGTGCCGGCCATCAAGTGATACACACTACTTTGGCCTTTTGGATACGAGCACGCCGCCTGTCTTACCACCAATGAACACCTTTACCTACACGGAGGATGAATCACTCACTGCCGTAATGGTGAGACTTTGTGCTGCACTATGGGTATTGTCTTTATGTGATGTACATTGTATGCTTTTATAGTATTTCATTTCTGCTGGCATGTTGTCATTTCATCCTCTCGGCATATTGTATGTGATTTTCCTAATTTGGAAAAAAGATGCTTCATAGGATCTTTATTGCATGCAGTATTTTAACTTGTGGTACATATTAAAGATTGCCTATATTTTTAGATATTTGATATCCAGTCCTTCTTGTGTTTCTTTGATACAGTATGTTATTTAGGACTAGTGACCAGCACTCTGTTATATTTTTATTTTTCCATTTCTATATTTGCTTCTCCTCCAAGATGGCTCCCTACAGTTCTTCTTATAAGGGCTCCTCCTCCCTTCTTGCATCTGCAGTGACATGACACGTGGATGGGCATATTGTCCTGTACTTTTCTCTTTATAGATTAGTGTTTTTGGTAATGCAATATCACCATGTAGAGGTGGGTTCTCACTGCTAGAGTCTATAAACATTATAACAAGCGGAGCAAACATCTCCTGGTAATGTAGCCTGAAGCAGCCATGTCACTGAGATTGCTGAAAGAAGTGGAACTTTTAAGGTGGTTGTGCTTTTCCAACATCTTCACCCCATGGGTCTTCTGCAGGGTGTCGAAAGGGACATGGAAGCAGAGAAATTGGGGAATCTGGAAGTGTCAAAATGGGAGTGGTGTGTGTTTTTAGATTGCTGACTACCTATGAGTTAGAGGGGTTTTCAAGGTTCCTGATATCGATGACTTATCCTTGAGGTAGGTTATTAATATGCGATTGGTGAGGGTCCGAGACCCTGCACCCCTATGATCAGCTATTGCCTGCAGCCTCTGGAGCTGGAAATGTGAATGGAGAGAGAATCACAGGTCAGTTCAAAATGTAATGGTCATACTGGATTACTGCCCCTCAGCTCCCATTCACGTGCAGGATCACAGCATGACCTTTATACTTTGAACAGAGCTGTGATTCCCTCTCCATTCACAGTGCTAGTTCCAGCGACAGAGACTGCAGGAAAAAGCTGATCAGTGGGGGTGTAGGGTGTCAGACTCTCACAGATAGTATATTATTGACCTATTGGTCATCAATATCAGGAGTCTGGAAACCCCTTTAAAAGGACTTAATTTGCAGAGGTCAGAGCAGCTGTCATAGGAAGGAAAAATATAAGTGGTTCGGAGACTTTGATCATACCATGAGTACTCCATAAACTATGTCCATGATGATGTTCTACACAGAAATAAGACTTTTGTTTGCCAAAAACTGATTACTTAGTCTTTACTCTGACTTTACTGTATATCAAAAATTCAAAACTATAACTGACCAAAACCTGAAGTGTTTGAAACTTGAAAATACAGAACCATTTAGTCATATGGGCTAAGTGATTCTGATGACATAAAGCAGAGTTATTGCAGTTCTCAAAATGACTGTAGGTTCTATTGCATTTTCTAATTAGGTCACTAAACTGGACTTGTCAGTTGACTGAATCATAAATTGTATTTTGCCTAATTTGCAAATATACACTGTACATGTAAAAGTCTCAATACAGTAATGCAATTTTCCAAGGTGCACGTTAATCATTTGTTTGTTTAGCCTATACAGATACATTTATTGTTTAACTCATTGGCTATACTAAATTTTTAATCACATGCAATTACAAAAGTCTTCAGATCCAGGTGCTGGTTTGAAAACTATAGAATATTATTCATGGGACAACCCCTTTAATTTAACATTACTCTGGGGTGTTTCATCGGCAGTAGGCACTCCCCTGCCCTTCTGCAAACTCTAATGCAGCTTTCAATGGCAAACAATAGTTTTTATGTGTTTTGATATGGAAAAAAATAAACACTTTGAAACAAAATGTTTTATTTTTGTACATTGCTCTTTTTTTGTTTTTTTGCGGGATGATCTGTATTTCTCGCCACTGGAGCCCGTACAGGTAAGTTCGTGACACTGTTAATGATCAATAATACAAGGGTATCGAGGGACATAACCGGAATTTACAGTCAGTGTGGACCTTCCACTTACTTTAGTAGATTTTCTATACAAATAAGAATCCATATAAAAATGCCAAATGGCAGAAAGTCACCACAAGAATTTATCTAAAAAAGTAATGACATGCATGCTACTAAGTGAGTCCATCATAGGTTCTTAGGCCTCATCATAGGCTCTTGGTCCCTAAAACACTTGTAAGCAATGTCTACTATGCACCCTGAGAGTAACTCTGATTTCATTCTGTTTTGCCTGGCATATAAATAGCCTGTCTGTGTTTTTTCGATTTGAAAAGTGAGTTGTAGTCCTGATATTTCTGTCATTTAGTGAGTTGATAAAAATACAAGTGAGGTCCATACAGTACATGACCTCATCAGTTGATTCAGCAATGTTCTATACAGAAGCGCATTTTAGAACTAAGTGCCTGAGCAATGGGCTATGCTCTGCAGCTTAAAGGTGGTAAACTCAATATACAGTAGCATTTATCAAACCACTAAGCAACAAGGGTGGTAAAAGCAATCCAGTTGTACAACAACTTAGATATTTTGTTTTCATTGCAAAGTTTCGACATCTATATTTCCCTTGTGCTTTTCGCTTCTCTTTGACCGTTAAACAGAAACACTAATACTGGGAGGAAATTTATAGCTCCTTGGCGTAGACACCAACTACTGAGAATATGTCTCTGAGATTGTTTATACTAAAGAGTTCCTCTAACATGGCTGTACGAACCATTACATGATTGTGACAAAATATCCATTAACACAGATTGAGGATATTGTACTATTTTACTCCGTGTACTAGCTGGCAGCGATGAAATGCTAATTATTCTTAGCCTGCAGTCAGCAAACTCCACCAGCCGCTACAGATCTGGAGGATAGAAATGTCAAACAGCTATTTCTATGCAAATATATCAAAGGCTCTTACACAGTATCCACAAATTTCAATATATTGTGTATAGTATATTGATTTCGATATTGAAGTGGCTGTGTTACTTATATAAATGCATCCCGCCCAACAGATATCACTGTTATATCACTTTCTCCAAATACCACCATTTATCAAAACTGGCTTATTCTAACGTTATTAGCCTACCATTGCACCCTGTGGCAAATCAGTTTTGATATTCACTTGTTGTAGGTTACGTCCTGCATTGGACCATAGTAATGTAGGACACACAAGTGTCATTAGTGAGAAGAACAAGCTAAAGAGGAATGAGAGGTGGAGTAATTTATGAAAATAAACATTAGAGGTTATGGCATAAACCCCTTAAGTTTCTCTGAACCATAGAATAAAACAGAGATTTACACCTTATGATTGATTTTGTAGCATACCAAGAACACAGAGGACCAAGTTAATGTGGGATTAAGAGTAATAGTAATCCAATGACTAATATATGTGGAAATGGTTACTACGTTTATTTCCATATTCATATTTATTTACTAATGTTCTTATATAGGATCACAGTGCTGTACAGAGTTTGGCATCATATACAATAGTCCCTGTCCCTAATAGGGCTCACATTCTAATTACCTTATCTCTGACACACGTTAAAGTTGGTCATACAGATAGATAACAGTCATCCCAGTCCTCACATATACATGCTGTTCAGCTTAAATGGGAGTGGGAGAAAGCACCTGCCACAGGGTGGCACAATGACAGAGTGTGGAGGTGGCAGCAGCAGCATCAGGAGGAGGCCACAGGGTGGCATATTGACAGAGTGTGGAGATGGCAGCAGCATCATCAGGAGGCCACAGAGTGGCACAATGACAGAGTGTGGAGGTGGCAGCAGCAGCATCAGGAGGAGGTCACAGGGTGGCACAATGACAGTGTGGAGGTGGCAGCAGCAGCATGAGGAGACCACAGAGTGGCACAATGACAGAGTGTGTGGGTGGCGGCAGCAGCATCAGGAGAGGGCCACAGGGTGGCACAATGACAGTGTGGAGGTGGCAGCAGCAGTAGCATGAGGAAGAGGCAACAGGATGGCCCAATGACAGTGTAGAGGTGGCAGCAGCAGCATTAGGAGGCCACAGAGTGGCACAATGACAGAGTGTGGAGGTGGCAGCAGCAGCAGTATCAGGAGGAGGCCACAGGGAGCACAATGACAGAGTGTGGAGGTGGCGGCAGCAGCATCTTCAGGAGGAGGCCACAGGGTGGCACAATGACAGTGTGGAGGTGGCAGCAGCAGCATGATGAAACCACAGAGTAGCACAATGACAGAGTGGCAAGGTTACATAGTGTGGAGGTGGCAGCAGCATCAGGAGACCACAGAGTGTCAAGCAGCATCAGGAGACCACAGAATGGCAACAGCATCAGGAGACCACAGAGTGGCAAGGTGACATAGTGTGGAGGTGGCGGCAGCATCAGAAGACCACAGAGTTGCAAGGTGACATAGTGTGGAGGTTGCAGCAGCATCAGGAGACCACAAAGTTGCAAGGTAACATAGTGTGGAGGTGGCAGTAGCATCAGGAGACCACAGAGTGACCAGGTGACAGAGTGGGGAGGTGGGTGGCAATACCAGTACCAGATGAAGATGGTGGGTGAAAGAAGGAGCACTTGGCATCAGATGTGTGGCATCAGGCGGGTGGCAGCATCAGAATAGTAGCTGAGGCAGGTAGCCAGAAGAAACAGGTCTCTTTTGTCAAAGTGTTGGTGTGGCACCATGGCACCATGGATGATCCAGTATGATGCATCAGGCATTGGTGGGTGGAAATCCTGGCTGATTCACACCTCATTCATCTTAACAAAGGTCAATCTCTCCACATTTTGGGTGGACAGGCGAGTTCTTCTTGGGGTAACTATGGCCCCCGCCGCACTAAACACCCGCTCTGATGCCACACTACAGGCCGGGCAGGGCAGCTTTTCCAGGGCAAACTCTGCCAGTTGCGACTAAAAATACAACTTGGCTGCCCAGTAGTTCAGCGGATCTTCAATGCGGGCTGACAGGGTGCTGTCCAGGAATGCCACCACCTGCTGGTTCAGGTCCTGCTACAGGTCTAGCTGCTGCTGCGGCTGGTGGGTAGTTTCTTCACTAAGCGGGCGAAGAAAGCTGCTCATCAGTAACTCAAGTTGCTTCTGATGGAGCTGGAACTGCTCCTACCCCCCCTCCCACCCTGCCACAGCAGCCATGGTAGAGGAACGTGAGCATAGAGCCCCCTCCCCCACCGTCAGGAGAGGATGGACGATGGCGCAGATAGGCAGCGGCCAACTGACTACATAGGATATCTCTATAGTAGTTCAGTTTTTCCTCCCTCTCAGTGGGTGTAAAAGGCCCCCATTTTGGACCGGTAGCAAGGGTCCAACAAGGTGGAGAGCCAGAAGTCATCCCTCTGCCGAATGCTGACAATTCGGCTGTCACTACGCAAGCAAATAAGCATGCATCGGGCCATTTGTGCAAGTAACTCGGAGGGACTCCCTGCCTCCATCTCCACTGCATACTGCCACGGTGTGTCTAGGTCCTCTACCTTGTCTTCCTCATCACCCTCTATTTCCTCTGGCTGCTCTTGCTCCTCCTCTCCTGTCACCTCTGTAGAAAAACCACCCATTTCGCTACACATTGCTTTTGCCCCAATGTCCTCCTCCTCCTCCAGTTCATCCCCCACAGGGCTCATGTGGCCTTGAGACTCTAGGCACCACGTCTCCAGTCCCCTGACCAGCCAGATTTACCAGCATCTGTTCCTGGACATGAAGCAGTAGAATGACGTTGTTCATCCCGTAGTCCCGGCGACTGTCAAATAACGTGGCCTCCTCAAAGGTCCTGAGCAAAAGGCAGGTGTCACTCATGAGCTGCCACTGGCTGACATCGAAGTTACATAGGGAGTACTCCTGTCTGCTTGGATCATCAAGAAATTGTTTATGACCATTCTCTGTTTGTATAGTCGGGTCCAACACATCGAGCGTGACATTCCAAAGGGTGAAAACGTCGCATATCAGCATATGTTGGGGATGCCGTTCTGCCGCTGCAACTCAAGGAGCGTGTGCTTTGCGGTGCATGAGTAGCTGAAGTGCATGCAAAGTTTCCTGGCCATTTTTAGGATGTCTTTCAGATGGGTGGAAGAATTCAGGAACCGGTTGACAACAAGATTGAACACGTGTGCCATGGCTCAGCCCTCCTTGATGCAGCACCGACACCATGTTCTTACCGTTGTCGGGCACCATGGTTCCAATTTTGATTTGTCGCAGAGAAAGCCAGGTTTCTATTTCTTGATGAAGGACAAGGAGCAGTTCCTCCCTTGTGTGACTCAGTTCGCCCAGGCAAACGAGGTGCAGAACAGCGTGACAACACCGTGCCCTGCACATGTGGTATGCTGGAGGGGCACTGTGAATTGTCCGTGCAGTGGAGGCTGAGGAGACAGTGGAAGATGAGGGAGACAGAGGCGGACATTGTTGCAGGAACAACGGCGTGGGAACGTGGAGGCAGAGGTTGCGTCACCTGGCCAAGTCTCTGGTTTGCCTGTGCAGGACCCACATTCACTCCACTTTGTCAACTTCGATTCACTCATCTCTAGTCCCTACAACAGAAAAGTGGATAGCAAAATTATAAATGGTAGAGAATAGGGTTGAGCGAACCAAAACTTGGTGGTGTTCAATATTCAAACTACAGAGATTATTGAGGGTGCTATGCTACATTTTTGTACCCAGCCCTGAGCCTGCAGTGCATACCTGGCAGTGAAAATTATTCAATTAGATAGTCTGTCACATTTTTTTGTGACCTAAAGCGATTTTTTTTCTGTCTGCAACAGGCACTGCATATCTGACAGTCCAATAAAACCGCTAAATACTGCAGTTACCTTGCTGATATAAAAAAGCACACTTTTTTTGCAAGATAATAAATTTATGGGCTATGCTGCATTTCTGACAGTCCAATTAAAATGTTACATACTGCAGTTACATTGCTGCTATAAAAAAGCAAATTTTTTTGTGCTAGATAGCAAATTTGCATGCTACGCTGCATTTCTGACCAATGCAACCATAACATACTGCATTTACATTAGTGCTATAAAAAAACACACTTTTTGTGCTAGATAGGTGACAGGGATGTAAATTTGTAAAAATCATCTGTTCTATTGGTGGGTGACATTTTACCATTTTTGCCGTATACAAACCCCTGCTCTGCATACGTGACAGGGACGTACATTTGTAAAAATCATCTGTAACATTATTGGGTGACAATAACCCATTTTTGCCGTATACAAACCCCTGCTCTGCATAGGTGACAGGGAAGTAAATTTCTAAAAATTATCTGTTACATTGGTGGGTGACATTTTGCCAGTTTTGTCGTATACAAACCCTGCTCTGCATAGGTGACAGGGAGGTAAATTTCTAAAAATCATCTGTTACATTGGTGGGTGACATTTAGCCAGTTTTACCGTATACAAACCCTTGCTCTGCATAGGTGACAGGGAGGTACATTTCTAATAATATTATATAAAGGAACAATGGCTCAACTGTAATCTCAATATGAAAGGTGCTCACTCAAAAAAAGGCCCACCTATAGCCAATAGAAGTAGTAAATAGTGCTAACTATGTATTTGAGGGCACTTTTAATATCTGGGTTTGAAATTATTTTTATTTACTGTTTATATATTGTACATCTTGTAAAAGGCAATATGTGTCTAAAATAGTATCTGATCAGAATGTGTTCATAATATTAGAACAACGTAGTATCCAAAATGACAGAGATAAAACAATGCTGTCTGATGGTATCGAAAGTGCCAGAGAGATAAGGCAATGCTGTCTAATTTTATATCAAGGCAAATGAGTAAGTTAAAGGCATAAAGGTATAAAAATATTAAAATGTGGGAGTATCTGAGGCATAAAATTAGACCGTACTTCAGTTTCCCCCAGGTGGCGGGATTTCAGTGGTGAAAAGATATATGGCCCAACTGTAACTGTCTATTTGTATTACGGCCTTAGAGTTCAGACATACTGTGCTGCCAAAGGAGAAACATTACTTTACCAGTCTACTTAGTTGTATGTGGCCACCGATGAAGGTGCCAGAAAGCACCGAAACGCGTTTGGTGAAATCAGGACAGTACCAGGAAGAAAATCCATAAGAAAGACATCAGTACAGCTCCCCAGTGATTATCGGGGAAATCTGTGGCCGTCTGTGCGCGCTTTCGGCGTTCTCACCCTGCTGCTGCTTGCCTGTCTGCACTCCATTGGCTTCAATGGGGTTCGGGTTCGGGGTCAAGTTCGGGTCCCGAACTCAAACTTTTTTGCGAAGTTCGGCCAGACCCGGCGAACCTGAACTTCCAGGTGTTCGCTCAACTCTATTAGAGAACACTACAACTACAGTTCTCTCTGCTCTAGATCAAACCAAGGGTAAATTCCTCTCCCTATCATTTTACTCCTATCCTACATTGGAACAACAGTAGTAACCCTGTTCACAAGTGTGACATAATGCGACAATAATGTTGTGAAATAACCCTACAGAGTACAAAACCTACATTTGCTATATGTACTATAAATATAAATGTCACTGTAACTATATGGATTTCAGTAATCACATTTGCGACTGGGCCGACAGGGCCCCTCATCAAGCTAAGGTTGATTGTACTTGTCTCATATTTATTCTAAATTCCTTTCATGTTTGGTATGTAAAGTTTCCTAATTATGAGTGCTGGGGTGGAAGAGACGATTTATGATGCATTCTCCGCTGACATCCCCATAACTTTTCAGCACACTGTGAATAAATCCATAGTGCAGTTTGTGTACATGAGGAATAGCATTATTTTTAGCCACTATATGACTTGTGTCTGGCATTTTGTAGCACTTTAACTCTGTGCATCATAAAGATTAGTTTCTAGAGAGATGGTGGATAGTAACTGGCTGCTATCCATGCACACAGAAAGTCGAAGAGAACCTGCTTCCTAAACTTCTCTTACTTGCAAGCAGCCTTATGATCATGGAGGACATTACAGAGAAGTACTGACCTGTATGGCGTACTAATATCTGTAAAGCATCGAGGAATATGTCAGCGTGATATAATAAATAAAAATGAAATAAATGCTCCTGCTCACTGCTCCCCTCTGCCTTCTCCATAGACACGTATTGACATCTGTATTATGACACTTCAGCAGAGCTGGTCCATCTTCAGATGGATTCAAAGCATATTTCAGATAGAAAAGCAGTTAGCAAGGGGGAGAGGTCAATACGACGCCTTTTCCATATACATTTATTGACATGTGTAATAGGATACTTTAGTGAGCTCATCATTTCAGAATATTTCAAACAGAAAGCAATTCAAGGAGGAGGTACACAGCTGATAACATTAAGTAGACATTTCTCTCTGATAAATGTGGGAGTCGCTCTGGTAGACAGCGGTGCGGGTGCAGTATAGAGGCACAAAGGGAGTCCAGAAGGTGCGGAAAACAGTGTTTTATTCACACTTGCATCAAATTAACAGAAGACAGTCACTTGGTGTTAAATCACACACACATCAGAAAACGAGTGGAAAACAAAAAGTCCAAACACAGGTTCCAATCACCTGGGAGGTTTGAGGTGCGGGGTCGCACCTGGCTGTCAGCCCAGCCGCAGGACAATCCACCGTCAGGCTTCCAGGAATAACCCCACTTGGCTGAGCTCCTTCCTCCAGGTCAGAGAGCTCCACAGCACTGTGATCAGCTCCAGGACAAAAACTCTCTCACAGCTGCTGGTGCTGGCTGAGTTTTTAAACCCCGCCCAAAACCAGGACTGGATCGTGGGGAGCAGCCACCCACCCTACACTTTAGCTGCTCCCGGTAAGAGCCGGCCCGGATCGGCTTTGCAGCCATGCTATCTAGCAAATGTGTCAGTAGCACTACCTGCTACTGACATCAACAAACGGCTCTTACCTCACCAAGGCTATGAACCTCGGTGACACGTACCTGCCATCTAGGACGGCACCCTGCACCTTACCACATAAGATATATTACAAAGTTTTTTTGTGGTTTCTTGTACTCTTGATTTAAGCAAAGTTGTGTGGAAAGTTAGTGCCCATTTAACCTTTTAATGCCTGAAGTATATAGTCAAGTAAAGGAACTGTGGAAAAAAATGCAAGGGTTATAGTGTTACAGCATGTCTATATGGAAGAGACTAAGCTGTACAGGAGTTTATACTCTACCTCTACCTTTTCTTAGAATGGTAGTGTGTAGGTGTATATACTAATTAATGTAAGGCACACATCAGGACCTACAACCCAAGCAGATTAAAGTTGGGTGTTTGGCTCTCTGACACCAGAGAGCGAGTGTGTGCATAGAACTGCACAAAAAGCACAATATCGTGTGAAAGCTTCCTCCCTCTATCAAATACCTTACATGTTTTCGTTGCTATTGGGAAGCTTTTCGGGAGCCGATGACTCTAATCTGAGAAGATCTAACTGCAATCTATTCATATACTGGGTACCAACAGATTGCAGCTAGCCAGCGTAAGGAGAAGTTGTGCTGGGGCACAAGCTGAACTTTTACACTAGGGCCTATCAGCTCTTAGGTACACCAAACAAGAGGTTTACCAGCAACTATCAGGTCTTTGGATAACCAGAAAACAATGGACCTTCAGGTATCCAGCTGGTAAATATTCCATTGAACAATAGGAACTAATGCGTACTGTTAACCTACCATAAGTGCTGAACAGACCATTGACCATAAGTCATTCCACTTGCATGTTCCTGCCACAAGGAATTGAAGACAATCTTTATTACTCAGTTTTGCTACAGTATATGGCACCTCTTTCCATTTCTTGCTTGTCTCTTTACATAAATTATATTTCAGTTATGCTATGACAGGCAAAACTATCATTGCGATCCACTAACAAATCTAGGCAAGGTTATGAGGTTTGTGAATTCTAGTTATTCTGCTAGATGTATATTTGTTCCCATTATCTAAAATGCACATTTATAAAAACCTGTGCAGACTGCAATCTAACTTTTCATTAACTGGTGTGAAACGTAAAATTTCAGTGACCTATTACATCTGGTAAAATTGAATATTTTATGCAGTTCATGTACTAATGTAACCTGCTGGTCTTTTTATATTTCTGTTTATTTCTGCAAGAATGTGTGTATTCATTTGTATCTTCTGTTTGCAGAACTTACAGTGTAAGGGATGTGGTAGGTAGTGATTCCATTAACTCTTTCACTGTCCCATAAAATACAAAAGATCGGGCAGAGCCTGGAACCCAGCAGAGGAAGTCAATTGCATTGACACTTTATGAATAAAACCGTCAGTTTGAATAATTAACACTAATGTCTTTTAATGGCTCTTTTTATGCATTTCTTCCCAATTCTCTTCACATCCTATTATGTGCTTAAACTGAGAGGCCACAGCAGTGAGGCATAATGGGAACAAAAATTATTCCTTGGTGGCCCAGAAATTTAACTCTCTGTGTACCATGACTATTCTGTCCAACTCATGGTTTGTGAGTGATTATAGAAATATAAAAAGGTTAGGTGATAAAACATAATTCAAACAAATGATAAAAAAGAGGATTAAAAGAAATGTTAGTCATTGACATCAAGTATAATGCATTCTGAAAGTCTTCAGACCCTATTACTTTTTTCACATTTTGTCATTTTGCGGCCTTATACTAAAATAAAAACAAAATGAAGTCTGTACTCCATAATGACAAAGTGAAAACAGAATGTTAGAAATCTTTACTAATTTATTGGAAAAGAAAATCTCACATTGACATAAGTATTCAGTACTTAGTTGAAACCCCTTTAGCAGCGACTACAGCCTCCAGTCATATTGGGTATGATGCCACAAGGTTTGCATACTTGAATTTTGGTGGTGATCTGCGACCTGTGCTTCCCATTTACCGCTGCAGTCCTGGGCTCTGTCTGTGTGGGTGCTGTTGTTCTGAGATTCGCTCCACAGTTTGCTCTCCGCCATGGCCACAGCATGCTTGCTGTTTGTTTTCTGCAGCACTTCCTTAAGGGACAGCGCACGTCACTTCCTGGGTTTTATTGGTTAGGTCATGTGACCTAGCTGACCTATACTAGCCCTCCTGCACATATATAAGTGGCTCAGCCCCCTTCCTAGATGCTTCAGTGTCAAGGTCGTTGTGTCCTGCTAAGGTTCCTGGTGTTCCTGACTCGTATCTGTATTTATGGACTCTGCTACCTGTTAGATTCCTTTCTGCTTGCCTTGACTCTCCTGTTGCCGACTCGGATTGCCTGACCTGTACCTGTGCCGCCTGCCCTGACCTTTTGCCTGTCTGACTACGCCTCTGTCTCATCCTTCGGTCCTGCACCTCTGGTACCTTTCTCAGGTACCTCCTGGTCCACCTGGACCAGCTGCCTTGTGTGCCTATCCTCCTCAAGAGGGAGCAACCTGTTGTTCCCCTAAGGAAAATCTATCTCCACCATCAGGGGCACTGTGAAGATCCAGGGGTTCACTTAGACAACGCCCTTAGAGGAGGTAGGAACTGTGGCACAGTGGGTTCACACCCGCTGGTTCGGGACAGTACACTGAGGCCATGGACCCCGCTGGTCACCCCAAGCCTGCCGTTCAGGAATTGTTACATGAAGTAAGGCGGCAGAGCGAACGTCGGGATGTCATGATGCAGTTCATGCAAAATGTTGCTACTCGTCTGGATGCCATCTCTTCTCCAGCTACTGCAGGGTGGCGAGCTGCTGCTACCCTGCAATACCCACACAGGTGAATCCGGATTTGTGCTCCGCTGGTGTGCAACTCCCTCTGCCTTCCCGCTATGGTTGAGATCCAAAAACCTGTGATGGATTCCTGAACCAGAGGTCCAGAGATCACTAATCTACAGTCTTTCCTAGCTAACTTCCGGCTGGTCTTTGAAGAGCCCGGCTGCATGGCCTCCGCAGCATCAGCTCTGCTGCTTCTACAACAGGGTTCCTCTTCTGTGGGTCAGCACGCCTTCCAGTTTCGTAAACTGGCTGCCGAATTTGCATGGAACAGTGAGGCTCAACTGGCGGTGTTCTGAGAGGGCCTTTCTGACCGGATTAAGGATGAATTAGCTGGTCGCGACCGTTCGTCTACTCTGAATGACTAGATTACCTTGGCTACAAGGATACATATGCGTTTCAGGGAATGTTCTAGGGAGGTCACATGCACCAGAAGACCATCTCGTTTGGCTCCATCCTTCCAGAGTCCTGTCCTTTTTCTAGTGTCCACCCCATCTGAAGAGCCCACGCAAATAGAGCACCTTCGATTGTCTGACCAGGAACGTTTACGCCGCAAAGCAGAGAACCTGTGTCTGTATTGTGGAGGCAAGGCCCACTTTGTGTGCAATTGTCCACAGAAGCCTGGAAACATCAATGTCTAGGATCAGTTGGAGAGGTGGACAAGGAGAAGTCCTCTCCGAAACTTTCAGTTCCGATGACTCTCTCTCACAAGAGAGTCACACTGTCTGTGCCTGCATTCTTGGACTCTGGGTTAGCCGGTAACTTCATTCAGCAAGCTCTGGTCCATCAGTACCAGCTTTCTACCATCCGTCTAGAAAGGCCTCTGTCAGTGGCTTCTGTAAATGAGCTGCCACTTCCCGAACCTGTGCTTTCTGTTACTATGCCCCTTAAGTTGCAAATAGGGGTTCTGCATTTCGAGATGATTGCCTTCTATGTGCTGCCAGTGTCTGTGAATCCGGTTATACTTGGTCTTCCCTGGCTACGTCAGCACAGTCCAGTTCTGCACTGGCACTCCGGTCAGATACTACATTGAGGATCATCCTGCCAGTCCACCTGCTTATTAGAGTCTGACCTGCTTCCTAGCCTACTGTACCTGTAGATCTGCCTGGACTTCTGCAGCAGTATGTCAGTTTTGCAGATGTCTTCAGTGTAACAGCGGTTGCGGTGCGCCGCTGTTTCCCTGCTTATCGCCGCAGTCCTGGGTGCCGCGTTCAGCCAGTGCTTCCATTTCACCGCTGCTATCCTGGACTCTGTTTGTGTAGCTGTTATTGCTTCTGAAGATTCCTCTCCAAAGCTTCAACTCAGCCCTGCACACAGCATGAGTTCGCTGGTTTCTTGTTACACTGCCCTAGGGGTGGTGCGCATCACACTCTGAGCTCCAGGGGTTGGATCATGTGACCTCACTGGCCAACCCTGGTTCCCCTGCATGTACTAATGTGGCTCAGCCCCCTTCCCAGATGCCTCAGTGTCAAGGTCCTTGTGTTTGCTGGTTCCTGATCTATACTTCGTTCCTGGACATTGCTTATCGTCTGATCCCTGCCTGGTTGCTTTGACTCTCCTGTTGCCGACTCGGATTGCATGACCTGTACCTGTGGCGCCTGCCATGACCTATTGCCTGTCTGACCACGTCTCTGCCTTATCCTTCGGTCCTGCACCGTTGCTCCTGGTAACTTTTCTGCCCGCCTGACTATGCTTATACTCCAGGTACCTACTCAGGTACCTACTGGTCCATCTGGACTAGATGCCACATACTCAGGGATTTTTCTGGAGTAGCCCCTGGCAATTACCCTAACCCTAAGAGTCTATCCTCACCATCAGAGGCTCTAGTGAAAACCAGGTAGTTGCTTAGACACACCTCTCCAGAGTATAGCCAGTCAGTGGCACAGTGGGTTCACACCCGCTGATTTGGGACATTCAGTAAGAAAGAGGCCGAGACCCTGCCTCCTCATCGTCCTTATGATTGTCCGATTGACCTTCTGCCTTGTGCCACTCCTCCTCCTCGTCGAGTCTACCCACTCTCACTTCCTGATTACATCAAGGAGAATCTCAAGAGGGATTCTAATTCACCAGCCGCTACCGGGTTCTTCTTTGTGCAGAAGAAACATGGATCCCTACTAGTGATGAGCGAGCATGCTCGGCCGAATACCGGTTCGGCTCGAGCATCGTTATGCTCGGCACATGGAGGTACTCGGCAGAATACCATATATGCTTGAGCACAATGCTCGAGTCTCCGTCCCTCCTGTTTGGCGCCTGCTAAGCAGCCAATAAACATGCAGGTAAGTAATGCCCTTTACTGTAATGCCGTAGCAATGTTAGCTACTGGCATTACAGTGATTTGCTGGCCGGAAGCGTCATCTGAGGTTATATAGCACCTGATGACACGTGCTCGGAACAGTCATAGTCAGGGAGAGCAGAGCATAGGAAGAGAAAGACAGTGTAGGGAGCGAAATTCACAGTTCTTATTCTAAGAAAGCTTTTACTGTGTGTCTGTGAGTGTGATTGAGAGCAGCAATTTTTTTTTACCTGTGCTAAATTGATCAGTCTCAGGGAAATCCAAACTGAGAAAGGGACAGATAGTGCAGGGAGAGAAATTTGCTTTTTTTACTACCAAAAGCTTTTCAAAGACCCCAAAGTCCTTTTAAGAACTACTGTGTGTGTGTTTGACAGCAGCAAGACATTTTGATTTAATACCTATCAGTGACATATACTGTACATCATCTGCAGACTGTGTAATTTATTGTCTATAGTGTGTGTGTTTAATACACATCCGTGACACATACAGTACTCCATCCGAAAACTGTTTCTTTAGCGTAAATTTAAATAATCTGGGCTAATCTAGTGTCCATAGTATGTGGCATTCTGTGACAAATACTGTACTACATCCGAAAACAATGTCTGTAGCGCAAATTTAAATAATTTGTTCCACATCTAGTGTCCATAGTGGGTGGCTTTCTGTGACAAAAACTGTACTACATCCGAAAACAGTGTCTGTAGCTCAAATTTAAATAATCTGGGCATAATCTAGTGTCCTTAGTGTGTGGCTTTCTGCGACAAATACTGTACTACATGTGAAAACAGTGTCTGTAGCGCAAATTTAAATAATTTGCTCCACATCTAATGTCCATAGTGTGTGGCTTTCTGTGACATATACTGTTCTACATCCGAAAACAGTGTCTTTGGCGCAAATTGAAATAATCTGAGCCTAATCTAGGGTCCATAGTGTGTGGCTTTCTGTGACAAATACTGTACTCCATCCGAAAACTGTTTCTTTAGCGCAAATTTAAATTATCTGGGCCTAATCTAGTGTCGATAGTGTGTGGCTTTCTGTGACAAATACTGTACTACATCCGAAAACAGTGTCTGTAGCGCAAATTTAAATAATCTGGGCCTAATCTAGTGTCCATAGTGTGTGGCTTTCTGTGACATATACTGTACTACATACGAAAACAGTGTCTGTAGCGCAAATCTAAATAATTAGTGCCACCTCTACTGTGTGCGCGTTTATTACATATCACAACTGACATATACTGTACTTTATCCATAGACGGCGTATGCTAGTCTGTGACATTATCAGGGCTACATCTCCTGTGTAATGTGTGTGCATCCCAAATACCTTTTATTATTTTTTGGCGCATATACTTCTAAATTCTACGCTACTGTATGTGTGACATGCTTTTAAGCATATATAACATTTAATATTAAATAGGCGGCCGGTAAGGGCCGTGGACATGGCCGTGATGCTGATGGTGCACGCAGAGGCCGTGGCCCTGGGCGCGATGAAACTGAGTAAATTAATGTAGCTGAGGGCCTCCAGGTGTGCTAGCCCTCAAAAATATTATTTGAAGAGCCTTCCGGTCAGCTGACCCTCTAAAACATCACTTGCGAGCACCTTCAGGGCAGCTGACTCTCTAAAACATCATTTGCGAGTGCCTTCAGGGCAGCTGACCCTGTAAAACATTATTTGTAAGGGCCTGCAGGTGAGCTGACCCTAAAAAACATAATTTACCAGGGCCTGCAGATGAGCTAACCCTGTAAAACATTATATATGAGAGCCTGCAGGTGAGCTGACCCTATTAAGCATTATATGTGAGGGCCTGCAGGTGAGCTGACCCTGTTAAACATTATATTTTAGGGCCTGCCATGTTACCTACTGGCATTACAGTTATTTTCTGGCCGGAACGCGTCATCTGAGGTTATATATAGCACCCGATGACACGTGCTCGGATCAGTCATAGTCAGGGAGAGCAGAGCGTAGGAAGGGAAAGACAGTGTAGGGAGCGAAATTCACAGTTCCTATTCTAAGATAGCTTTTCAAAGACCCAAAAGCTTTTCAAAGACCACTGTGTGTCTGTGTGTGTGTGTTTGAGAGCAGAAATATATCTTTACCTGTGCTAAATTGATCAGTCTCAGGGACATCCGAGCTGAGGAAGGGGCAGGGAGAGAAATTAGCTTTTTTTTACTACCAAAAGCTTTTCAAAGACCCCAAAGTCCTTTTAAGGACTACTGTGTGTGTGTTTGACAGCAGCAAGATATTTTTCTTTAATACCCATCAGTGACAAATACTGTACATCATCCACAGACTGTGTCTTTTTGCGTAAATTCAAATAATCAGCGTCACATTTACAAGGTTCACCCAGTGTGCTGTCACGGAAATATAGCTCTCTGGCCAAAAGCACTTGTCGGAGTGTCAGTCGTTTAGTGAGCCTTCCCAATAACTGCGTTGGTCAGGGCACGGGTGATAATGGTGTAATGTGGGGACGGCACACCGAGAAAAATAGTGGCGGCTGGGGACTAAGTAACGAGGGATGGCCGCCACAATGAGGTTGAGGAAAGCCTCAGTGTCCACAGGTCTAAATGGCAACATTTCCAGGGCCAGACATTTTTAAAGGTGTGCATTTAGTGCTATGGCCTGTGGGTGGGTAGCTGGGTATTTGCGCTTACGTTCAAAGGCCTGGGTTAAGGACATCTGTACGCGGGCCTATTTGGTGTGGCCCGCCTTCTCCCTTTTGCCATCCCACAGCCTCTTCCAGCCTGTTGCGGTGCTGTGGATCCCTCCCCCTCTGTACTGCTGTCCTCGCTGAGCTTGCCACCTTCTTAGGTTGGGTCAGTGATGTCATCGTCCACCACCCCCTCGTCCACTTCCTCACTCGGGTCAGCCTCCTGACTTGTGTTTTTGACAAGTTTCTAACTTATTGACAACTGTGTCTCATCCGCATCATCCACCTCATGAAACACTAATTGCCATACCCCACCGTCATCTTCTTCTGACTGTGGATGCTGAAGAGTTTGGGAATCAGTGCACAAGATCTCCTCATGTCCCTCTTTAGGGAGGATCAGCTCACCTGCAGGCCCTCATCTACAATATTTTAGAGGGTCAGCTCACCTGCAGGCGCTCACCTACAATATTTTACAGGGTCAGCTCAGCAGCAGGCCCTCACCTACAATATTTTACAGGGTCAGCTCAGCAGCAGGCACTCGCCCATCATTTTTTGCAATGCTCAGCTGCAGGCCCCTGCCCTAAATGTTTGAAAGGGTCAACAGCAGGACCTTGCTCCTAATGTTTTGGAGGGTCACCAGCAGGCCATCAATGATAATTTTTCAAGGGTGTGTATGATGCCCTCCTTTGTGTGTAATAAAGGGTGTATTGGAGTCCCGGTTCCTTGAAATTTTTGGCAGCTATTTCACTTAGTGCATAGGCTTTATGAGTTCGGGAGTCCCACTACCTGAACAATTGTACCACAATGTGAACGGGGCCCTCCTTTATGTGATATACAGGTTGTTTCAGAGTGCCTCTTGCTTGTACTTTTTTGCAGCACTTGCACTTTATATACAATTAAATATACAGGAAATAATGTTTCCTAACAATTTTTCCTGTAAAATAGTTTTTGGTTTTTTTTGGAGGGGGGGTTGTGTGTATTTTTGTCAGTCTGTAAAAGTGGCGTACAACTTGGACAACATGGTTCCCAGCAGCGACCTGGGAGTCCAAGATGCCTCCAGACATCGTCCCCATGCTGTTCCCGATCCATTTCGGTGGTGTTTCTGTCACTTTCTGACCTTTTCCAGAAAGTGCTCGGCCGAGCACAAAAATATAGCAATGTGTTCGGGCCGAACACCTGAATACTTTGGTGCTCGATCATCACTACCCCTACAGTCAATAATTGATACCCTCTTCCGCTAATCTCCAAACTCTTTGACAGGATCTTGGAGCTAAAGTCTTCACAAAATTCAACCTGCGCAGCACATACAACCTTATCCGCGTTCGAAAGGGTGATGATTAGAAGACTGCTTTCAACACTCGTGATGGACACTACGAGTATCTCGTCATGCCCTTCGGTCTGTGCATTGCTCTCCCAGAAGTTGGTAAACGATATCTTCTGGGACCTGCTCTATGTCTGCATGATAGTGTACCTGGACAATATACTGATCTATTATTCAGATTTGACCACTCACCGGCAGCATGTACGGTTGGTTTTACAGCGGTTGAGAGAGAATCGACTTTATGCCAACCTCGAGAAATGCATCTTTGAAAAATCTACTGTACCGTTCCTCAGATACATAATCTCGGATGCCAGTTTGCTGATGGATCCTGAAAAATTGAATGCAGTAATGGACTGGCACTGCCCACCAGGTCTTCGCGCTATACAGCGCTTTCCTTGGATTCTATTTCTATTGTCAGTTCATCCCGAATTTTTCATCTTTTATATCTCGGATCTTCGCTTTTACTAAGAAAGGGGTGAATGCCAGAGACTGGACTCCTGAGGCGGAGGCTGTCTTCATCCAATTAAAAAAGTTCTTTGCTTCTGCACCTGTTCTGCTTCATCCCAATATCTCCTGCAAATTCTTTCTAGAAGTGGACGCTTCCTCCATAGGAGCCGGTGCTGTTTTTCTTCAGAAAGGTTCCAAGGGCAAGATGGTTACATGTGGATTTTTCTCAGAGCTCTTCTTCCCTGCTGAGAGGAATTACTAGGAGACAAAGAGCTTCTGGTCATAAAACTTGCCTTGGAGGAGTGGCGTCATCTATTGGAGGGGGCCCAGCTTCCAGTGATAATCTTTACTGACCACAAGAACCTTACATATCCCAACTTCTGAACCCTAGCCAAGCCAGATGGGCACTTGATTTTAAACTTCACTTTCGCCAGGCCGAGAAGAACATCAAGGCGGATGCTCTGTCTCGGTCATTTGATTTCTCTGACCAGCAGGAGGAGCCTCAGTACATTGTAGATCCTGCTTGCTTGATCACAGTGGCTCCTGTTCTGGTAAAAGACATCCCTCCTGGGAAGACATTCGTGCCATCTGTCAAGAGAAAGCGTATTTTAGCTTGGGGGCAAAACTCCAAATCGGCTGGTCACCCAGGGATCAGCAAGAACACCAAACTGTCTAAGGATGTGTGTGATTATGTGTCTGCCTGCACCGTCTGTGCTCAGAATAAAGTCTCCAGGATCAAACCACCCAGGCTGTTGTTACCCCTTCCTGTTCCTTATGCCTCATGGCAACACATTGATTGCCATTGACTTTGTTACAGATCTGGTACCTTTCTTAGGTACCTTCTGGTCTGCCTGGACCAGCTGCCTCGTGCGCCTATCCTCCTCAAGAGGTAGTGACCTGGTGTTCCCCTCGGAAAAGTCTGTCCCCACCATCAGGGGTACTGTGAAGATCCAGGGGTTCACTTAGACAACGCCCTTAGTGGTGATAGGACATGTGGCACAGTGGGTTCACACCTGCTGGTTTGTGACAGACTTTTACTGAGTAAAGGCTTCTTGCTGGCCATGCAGATAAAGCTCAGATTGGTGGAGTGTTACAGTGAAGGTAAATCTCCTGGACATTTTTCCCATCTGCAGATAGGATTCCTGGAGCACAGCCAGAGTGACCATTGGGTTCACCTTTCTTACCAAGGCCTTTTTACCCTGATTGCAATGAAGTTGATAGGGAAATGAGCTGCAGCTTCCCTGCACTTCAGCAGCGATAGATATGTGAGGAGGCCATTGGGGGGGGGGGGGTCATTATACTGTGTGATGGGGCTATTGGGGGGAATCATTATACTGTGTGAGGGGGCCATTGGGGGTGGGTCATGATACTGTGTAAGGGGGCCACGGGGGGTAATTATTCTGTGTGAGGGCCCTTAACACAGTATAATGACCCCCAGCCCTCCATACAGTATAATGACCCCCAGTGCCCCCCTGCCAGTATAATTAAAACGATTCCACACTTAAACCACAAATTACCACAAAATAAAACAATTTTTTTTTTCATCACCATATTCTGACCCCTATAACTTTTTTGTAGTTATGCATACAGAGCTGTGAGGGCTCATTTTTTGCTGAGCAATCTGTACTCTTCAGTGATACCATTTTAAAATGTGTGTGACTTTTTGATCACTTTTTATAATATTTTTTTGGGTAGCTGAAGTGACAAAAAATGGCAAATTGGCAGTTTTTTTTTTCTGTTACGATATTCGCCATATGGGATTAATATTGTTATATTTTAGAAGCACGGGTATTTTAAAACACGGTGATGCCCGTGATGTTTATTTTTTTATTAATGGTTAAGTATTTTGATTTTGGGGATTTTTTTTTTTACTTTAAGGTTTTTTTAGTTTTTTTTAAACTGGCAATCATTATATTGCCCATTGTGTTCACTGATGACTATATAGCCATTACTGAACACTTCATTTTCAATATATAAATACAGTGCTGCTGCCTAGTGGCCTGTATTGGTATATTCCACTAATAGCTGCTGAAGCCTACTTGAGGCTTTGGGCTATTAGTACAGCATAACAGGTTCCCCGATCTCTGCTGGGGAGTGCTGTTACGCGAGCAGTAGCACATGGCTCCTGCTTCTACACTGCTCAGATGCCGTGGTCACATTTGATCACGGCATCTGAGGGGTGAAATGTATGCGATCAGCCTCATGGCTGATCGCATACATGTGCCGCGGGTCTCTGCTGTTTCAAACGGGTTTGTAGCAGGAGCCATGTTTAAAGACGCCGTACATGTATGGCGGAGGTTGCAAAAGGGTTAAAGCTGCAACTCTACAAGTTCAACTGCTCCATATACAGTTATCACTCTCTCTCTCTCTCTCTCCCTTTCTGAAGCCCTTTTCTTTTCAGGAGTCTTCACTCACTAGGGTGTCTCATTAACACATACTGTATTTAAAGATACTAAAATAACAGCAGCATTCATGGGCGTGCACAGCCTATTGCATTAGAGTATGCACCCTAAAGCACAAACACAATCGCCGCACCCGCGAGTGTATGTATGTATATATATATTATATACACACACACACATATATACACAAATACACTCTGCATACATACATACAGACCTGCACTCGTATGATTATCAATATAAACAAACATTTAGTTATATTACCCCGCCCCCTGTATAATATACCCTGATACCCCCTAAGTTATATTATAAAACTGAGGTGTATCCGGGTACATTATACAGAGCTAATTCAACTGAGGAGGGCTATCAGTGGACATTATAATGGGGGTCATATAAATAAGTGGTATCAGGGTACATGAGGGGTAATATAACTGAGGAGGGCTATATATAACTGAGGAGGGCTAATATACAGTTATATTACCCCTGTGTAATGCCTGATACCCCTCATGTACCCTGATACCCCTCAGTTATATTATATAACTGAGGGGCATCAGGGTAATACAGGGGACAACTGAGGAGGGGTAGGACTGTGGGACAGGATACATACTTCTTTTTTATAATGCGTGACAGGGTACATTATACAGGGGAGTGGGGACAACTGAGGAGGGGTAGCAGTAGCACTGTGGGACAGGGTACATAACATACTTCTTTTTTATATGTGCTATATAACTGTATGGGTGGGTCCCGGACCGGAGCAGCTAGGCAGTGGGACGTCAACTCAGCCTGCGCCTACACAGCATGCACGGCTCTCTGCCTCCACCGGGTCCGCCCCCCTTTGTGAATACTAGCTGCCGCCCCCGGCAGCCCACATCCAGGTATTGTAAATTAATTTACAGTGCAGCAGGCGGCACCCGTCACTCCCTGTGCTCACGCCTGTGGCAGCATTAAAAGGTCTGTCCCATTGTGCCATGTGGTCACTTTGGACAATGGCATATGAGGGGTTAAAATTTCAGCAATCAGCTTTATTGCTGATCGCAGACATTAGCCCCAAGTCCCTGCTGTTTAAAACAGCAGAAACCTGGCAGTATATAGTCCAGAAGGGGTTAATATTGCATACCTGATCTGAGAAAGGTTGAACCAGTATCTTTTTTTCAATCTACAGTATGTAGCTACGTAACTTCATTATAGAATAAATTTACATGGTTAAAATAAACATCCATGCAAAATAAAAGGTGAAGACTAAATAAAAGTATATAAAACTTAATGAGGTAATACACCCCAAGCTAGTGTATAATCTCAATTGATAGTAAAAGGAGATTGGTTGTCTTTTTCACATGACCTCCTTTATGAATGGAGAGGCCGGACACCTGTGCTATATGTCTCTGTTTAAAAGAATTATAGTGTTACCAACTAAGAGTTTATGAATGAAAGGGATGGGAAGGATTTTGTTACTGTTCTGTGGTCGACATGTATATTTCGGAGTATGAGGAACGCGATACATTTCATAGTATGAAGCACGTTTTTGTAAGAAGAAATTTTTATAGCTTTTTACACTTTTATGAATAAGGTTTGATGAATTTTTATAATTGACTGTAGAGATTGTGTGTAAATTGAATTTTATAAAGAGGGCATGAACATATAGGGTTGTGGCGCTATAAAATGACCTCAGGTCAAGACATGCGCTGTAGTCGCCCCTGAGGAAGCATTGGAGCGAAACCCGGGTTGGGCAAGAGACTGGACGTGTCCGAATTTTATATTGAGATATACTTTTACTGCTCCTGTGTCTGTGAGTATAATAAATCCTTGTGTGAGAAACATCGCAAAGAGGGTCCTTCACTATGTCCGCATACTCCTTTTGAACCCACAGAGGGAACGGTTGCATGTGCCATTGGATCCCTGTGAAGCGGGATAATAACGGAGGATAGACGGCAGAACCTGACTCGAATAGAGTGTCGGAGTTGAAGCAGCGCGGTTCTATTTCTATATACCAAATACTGTATGAGTGTGGATTGTCCACCACACTAGTGTGAACCTGCGACGCAGAGTGACTCTGTCCTTGTGGGTGTACAGGACTGGTCTTCTTTCTCTTTAATTTATAATCTCAGACATACACCCTTAAAAGACATATGGACACGGGTAGTCTTCAGGAGTAAGGCAAAAAATATGGACAGAAAAGAGCAGCAGGTCAGCATAACTCCCTAACCCCAGTAATGACTCCAACATATGTTGGAACCCAGGGCCTTCTTGAACTTTTTTAAATTTAAAACTAACGAGCTATAAGTAATTTTTTGCATATGCACCTAAGAAATTATAAAAAAATTAGCTGCTGTAAATGACTGGCAATGCCAACTTCACATCGCTTTTACATAGGCTGTTTGCTGGCAGCACCAAGGGGAACTGACCACAGTTACTTATGTATTCAATGCTATTTGCGGAAGCCTTTCCCTGGTGGTGGCCTTAAAGCAGTGTTTCCCAACTAGTGTGCCTCCAGCTGTTGAAAAACTACAACTCCCAGCATGCCTGCAAAGCCAAAGGTTGTCCGGGCATGCTGGGAGTTGTAGTTTTGCAACAGCTGGAGGCACACTGGTTGGGAAACACTGCCTTAAAGGCCAACTTCATGGCAGTCTGAAAATGGAAATTTTGAACTATAATGAACAGCACTTTCACCCCTTTATAGACAAATTATGAAATCAATTGGTACTGAATTTTGCATCTATTTTAAGATGCCAAAATAATGGCGGCATTAAAGGGGCTATCCCACTGCGCCACTGCTGTCCGCATCATTTGCGGCCCCAATGAAGTAAATGGATCCGCGCCCGAACCGCAAAATATGCGGCTCGGACGCGGACCCAAAATACATTTGTGTGCATGAGGCCTTAAGCACAGAATACACCACTACACACTGCTGGCACTATAGTCTATAGAGGGCTCTCAGATGGCATTATATAAAAAGAGCACTCAGCTGTAACTTTTTATGGAGGCACAACGCCCTATAATGGTACTATTAATTCAGCACTCTAGTTGTGCTGTTAACAGGGGTTGGCGCCATCCCGGAGGAGAGACACAGTATGGGTATGTTATTACTCTTTTGATTGTATGCACTTGCACTTTTCCCAACCGACTTGTTTACTACCCCCCCCCCCCTCCGTCTCTCCTCTTGGATGCCGCCCATCTATGCACCCCCCCAATGTAATTTTTAATTGTATGTGCTATATGCACTTTTTTAATATGGAAATAAAGATGTTTTTTGCAATGATACGCGGTCTGGTATTCTCTATTTAGGTTGTGTGGCACTATAGTCTATAGAGGGCTCTCAGATGGCATTATATAAAAAGAGCACTCAGCTGTAACTTGTTATGGAGGCACAATGCCCTATAATGGTACTATTAATTCAGCACTCTAGTTGTGCTGTTAACAAGGACACTCTTCCCCTAGCAGTATTATTTATTTGTACAGTTTTCCTGCATCATTTATATACACTGTCTGGCGGCATTAGTTCTGCAGCATTGTCTACATACACTGTATCTTGGCATTATTTATTCACTTTATAATGAGAACACTGACTGTACCTTTGGGACTTTCTGACTACCTGTCGGGATGTTCTTAGGAGGATAAAGCAGGTTTTGGAAATTCAGCGTTTGCACCTCTCTTAGAATTCACATTCCATTTAAAAAAAAAAAAAAAGAATATATTCTTTTGTCTTTGTGCAGATTTAACTTTTATCTAAAACTACAAAGAAAACAAGTGTCATTTCGGCAAAGTGAAATGTGCTCTGAAAGTACACAATGTGGTAACAAAGTGTAATCAGCAGGGCTGCATCCCTCTCATGCAAGGCTCGCTGATTAAAACTGTTAATCAACTGGGGACATCATTCTCTCTTGTCAATTATGTTCTCACGTCGTAAAGAGTTGCTCTAAAAATGATAGCTTGGGAAAATTGTTATAATGGCTTCTGCTATAACTATAGTCTATGTCTGTTCCAGATTAAAAGAGAGAATTGTTCCCACCTACCATTATGAAACACAGTACATAAAAATGTTGTGTCTCATTGCTGATAGTAGTCAAGTATTCTAAAAACACAAGCAAGCTGTATCCACTTACCATTTCCTCTTATGCATACTTTAAACCTTTAATGACCGGTCCGGGACATTTTCTCTATTTATTTATTTTTTTTTTCATTTTCGTTTTATACTCTCAGCCTTCCATAAGTCATAACTTTTTTATTTTCCCATTCACATAGCAGTTTTTGGGGGACAAGTTGTACTTTCTAATGCAGGCATCCTCAAACTCCGGCCCTCCAGCTGTTGTAAAATTACAACTCCCACAATGCCCTGCTGTAGGCTTATACCTGTAGGCTGTTCGGGCATGCTGGGAGTTGTAGTTTTGCAACAGCTGGAGGGCCGCAGTTTGAGGATGCCTGTTCTAATGGTACCATTTTCGGTTGCATACAATGTAGTGGGAAGGTGGAAAAAAATTCTCAATGGGGTGGAATTGAAAAAAAAAATGCAGTAAAACTTACCTGCTACTTTCATTCTCTGGGTCAGTATGATTACAATACCACATATTTATAGTTTTTATGTTTATTTATTTATTATTTTTATTTATGTACTTTAATTTTAATTTTGGGGAAAGGGGGGTGATTTGATTTTGATTTTCTTTATTTAAAAAATATATATTTTTTACACTTTTTATAGTTCCCCTATAACAAGTAATCATTAGATTGCTTCTCTTAAAGCCTCCAATGCATTAGCATTGGAGTCTATGAGAATATTTCTGTGTTCCTATGAAGCCCAGCCACAGGCAGGATCTCCATAGGAACCAATATGCAACAGCCTCCCGTCACTCAGGAGGGTAGGGGCTGCTGCACACACACACTCTGGCTCCCCAAATCCTCACCGGGGGAAGCCAGAGCATGGCTGGGAGTGCACGACCCTAGTTTTTATCATTGCAGAAACCGTGGTTACATTTGACCAAGACATCTGAAGGGTTAAATGTCCGCAATCAGCATTACTGGCAAGCATCCTAATGGCTGTCCCCCTTTGCAAGCAGATTTTATTGCTCCAATGCATCTAAAATAAAATAAATATAGTCAAGTTTTAGTTTTCACAAAGTCTTGCTCCAATGAAGACCGATTTGTTTCCATGGTAACAGACTACACAAAAACAGTGTTGTCTGATCGTGCAGTCATAGAGAATTCTATCTGTATTCCATGCTAAGAAGAACGTCGGCAAAAAGTAGGGGAAAGATCAAACGGAGTATGATTTTGTATGGAGTTTCTCCTTCATATGTACTGTAAGTCCTCTCCTTTGTAATTATTAGTGGAAAACTCATTCAAAAGCTTTGTCCAATATTGATTGGATATCCTTAAAATAAGCCATCATTATCAGATTAGTTGGGGACTGATTCTCTGCACCCCCACCAATCATCTATTTGAAGGGGGCTGCACAGATCAGGCAAGTGGTGCAGCCCCTTTACTGTATACTTTGGTCTGTACACCAGAATGTCATATACCTACTAAACAAACCAAATGCATTTTTCAGTTTGTATAATACATTTTTCAGTTTGTATAGTAGATATCCCTATATAAACCACATAGTTTAGATGGAATATTCCTTAGGTTAAGGCTATGTACACCATTGGGGGAAATTTTGTATTATTGCTAGAGTGTTATGGGCCCCAGTGCAAACTTTGAGTCTCCCCCCCAAGTTTTTACAAAGAGGCGGCAGATTTTCTTTATACTAAGGGCTCTTTCACCCAAGCGGATGCCATGCAGGTAATCTGCTGCGTGAAAGAAAGCCAAGCCCCATTCTAGACAGCAGAGACACGATTGATAATGCTCCGTGCCTCTTTGTGATCTTTTTACTACAAAATCACAGTGAGATAAAGTTGTGCAGCAGCCAGGTCCGCAGGGGCAACACGTGAGGTGACGGGGCGGGGGGGGCCAATGGGGGTAGTAGTTGTTTGTACTCATGGTTAGCAGAGCCTCCCTGGGCCGGCGTGCAGTGATGGGGAACACAGCACTAAAACCTCCGGGGCACTCTCTATTGCAGGGGACACCAACACCGTGAGGTGCAACTTGGAGATGATGTGGAATAAGGAGACCAAGTTTCTTAACAAACTCTCAGTACTTTACTGAAGCTGATCCAAAGGTCATCAATGTATTCAAAAGTCATTTACAGCAGAGCAGCTTTAACAGGGATTCAGCTCCCAGAAGTTGCATAAGGGGCAGTTTCACTCTATAACAGGGCTGGCCAACCTGCGGCTCTCCGGCTGTTGTAAAACTACAATTCCCACCATGCCCTGCGGTAGGCTGATAGCTGTAGGCTGTCTGGGAATGCTGGGAGTTGTAGTTTTGCAACAGCTGGAGAGCCGCAAGTTGGCCATCCCTGCTCTATAACAATCAATCTTTCTCCCTTGTTTATCCAGGCTGGAGAGATGTACTATCTTGGCTATACTGTATAATCATATACTTCTGTATTCTCTCTAGGAGTACTATATTCTGACAGATGGCCTTTCTGTCCTTGGTTATAGTGGGTAGCTTGTAGCTTAGAATCTCTCCACTTAATGCAAAGGAGACTAGAGCCTGATAAACGACAGTTACCTTCCTTTGCCAATATTCTCACTCCTTCTCTGAGTTGCCTGGATCTTCTATAATCTTCCCCTTCTATGGGCTGGTGCATGGAACTAGAGTTTAGATAACTCTCCAAAATGGCTGCTGAGGCCAGACATCACAAATACTGACCTTCTTCTCCTTCTCCTCTGCAATGAGTGTGTAGGGTGGAGTCAACCCTGGGAGGCTTGTTCGAACCTCCCCCTCCCTATGCAACTTTATGAGAACTCATTCACAAGCACAGTTTACATGAAACACAATCACAGTATTAACAGGGGGATACTGCATCCCGCCCTGCTTTAATGTAAGTCATCCTCGACGCACTCTTGCCACAATGATGCATCACCTGAAAAATATAAAAAGAGCATGCATGCATATACACAGTACCATTACCCCACCCTTGTGTTCTCGCTTCTTTGGCTATGAGAGAATTGGGTTAGACATATACATCAGGAGCATCACAATATAGCATGGGTGACAAGGGCGGTAGTTTCTCTTGTAACTGGGGATCTGGGGGCGCTGACCTGGCACAGTGGACAGTAAAGACCAGGATAGTCCATAATGTAAACAAAAAGGAAACTTCTCAGGAGGCTCACAGGGCATGAGTCCGTTCCCTGGGCATAAAGCATAATGGTTGTAGATAATCACAGAGGGCTTTAGTGTGTCAAAACGTTGCAAAAACAAGGGCAAAGGAGTCTTTAGAGAGTCCTTAGAGTAAGGCAAATAATCAAGGCAATGAGTCTCTTACCCTGGTTCTGTAGCTCTAAATGATGCAGGAATGCAATCACAGTTGAACTGGAAGGGCTGGAAGTCTCCTTCTCGGCTGCTGTTGCTGGAACTCCCTATAACGGGCAGGCGGCTGACTTTTAGTGGTCCGGTCAGATCTCCGAAGTGGCAGTGGCTTTATAGGCCTTGGTTCAAGGTAACTTGGTATATCTTGAGCTTCTGAGGATCCTTCACGAGGTAGTTCTTCTGGCTGAAGTGGGGCTGTGTTAGTCTTTGTAGGTACAAAGATGTTAAGCCATGGTGTCAAGAACCACTGTAAGGGATCTGAGTCTAATAGTAATTTTCCAATAGCCTGTGTTGGTTTCTCTGGATCAAGGGACTTTTCAGACAATTGCTCTGTGGAAGGAGTTTCTTCTTGGACAATTTCTTTCAAACACAACTTGAGGCGGTCGCGATGCACTTTTTTTTGGTACTCTCTTCTCTTTGGTGATTTCTTAGATATCAGCCTCAGGATTAGGAATAGCGGTAAGGGTGAATGGTTCTCTTTTCCATTTACTATCCAGCTTACTAGTGCGATGATTATTTTTCAACCACAGATGATTACCAATTTTTAAAGGCTCCGCTTTTGCAGACTGATCATAGTGTTTCTGTTGGTTTTGGTGTGCATTCGCCATGCGGATCTGTACAATCTCTTGGGCATCAGCTAGGCATTTTTGATGTTTACTCACCCAATCTGTTAAGTAAAGGATTTATGGAATCTGGAACTTGCACATCCAAGGTGAGATCTGCAGGTAATCTGCCTTGACAGCCAAACAACAAGGGTGTATCCAGTAGAACAATGGATGGTATTGTTGTAAACATACATTAGTTGAGGTAGTAGAGTTGGCCAATCAGTTCTTTTAGCAGGTGGTACGGCTCTCAACATTTCAATCAAGGTTTGGTTCATTTTCTCACAAAGTCCGTTACCTTGAGGATGGTAAGCTGTTGTTCTCATTTTCTGACAATTATGAAGTGAACATAGTTCATGGAAGAGTTGGGATTCAAAGGCAGATCCTCGATCTAGGAGAATCTTTTCAGGGCATCCACAGGGCAACAGGAAATTTTTCCAGAAGACGTTGACAGCGAAAAAAAGTAAAAAAGTCTTTAACGGGTACAATTACTACGAGTTTCGTGTAGTGATTAATTATTGTCATGGTGTAGGTATATCCTGAACGACTTGATTCTAGCTTTACGTCATCAATGGCCACTATTTCTAGAGGTGTTGAGCTTACAATGCGATGTAATGGTGCTCTTTGGTCATGTCTTTCATTTCTCCCAATGGCACAAGTAGAACATTCTCGACACCAATTTTCAATATCTTCTCTCATTCAAACCCAATAAAATCTTCGGCGGATGGTAGCATCTGTTTTTGTACCTATCGTCGTACATTTCGAGGACAGTTCTGGCATCTTGGCATGGTACTATAATTTGATGCAGCTGATTATTGGTGACGGAATCTAGGGTTCTTCTTAGCATTAGTCCTTTTTGCATGAACAGTTGCTTTCTGTGTCTCCATAGCTTGAGGAACTCTCGATCTGCATTTTTTCTGTGGATTCTTTCTGGTGTTCTTCCACTAGTGAAGAAATCTTGTAGTTCACCTAATACTCTGCTCTCTGCTTGCAATTTGATCCACCTTTCTTTCTCAACTTGGGGTTCTGGGTTTCTCTGCTGTTGGAAGTTGAGGACTTCTTTCCCTTTGATGGTGATAATATATTATTGGGCAAAATGTTTGTAGAAAGCCGGCATCTCTACTTCTTTCCAAAGATCTTCCTGTCTAGTAGGGTCTTCTCTGGTAGGCAGAAGGAATAAGGCATCTGCGATTTCATTTAACTTGCCTGTTCTGTACTTGACCACGAAGTTGTAGTTGGCAAGACGTCAGGCCCATCTTTGTTCAAAGGCTCCTAACTTGGCTGTGTTGAGGTGCGCCAGTGTGCTGTTATCAGGAAAGGCCACGAACGGTGTTGCTGCGAGGTTGTCTTTAAATTTTTCTGTGACAGCCCACATAAGTGCTAGGAATTCCAGCTTGAAGGAACTGTAGTTCTGGTCATTTCCCTCGGCACCTCTGAGAGATCAGCTGGCATAAGCAATTACTCTCTCCTTACCTTCTTGCAGTTGAGACAGGGCAGCTCCCAGGCCTTTCTTACTGTCATCGGTGTAGAGATGGAATGGCTGTTGGTAATCTGGATAGCCTAAGACAGGTGGTTCGGTCAACTTCTTCTTCAGGAGTTGGAAATCGATATCTCTGTCTTCATTCCATTCGATTGGTATCTGGGCTTTCTGGTACTTCTTGGGATGTCCTCTCAGGAGTTCTTGTATAGGTTCAGAAATCTGGGTGAAGCGAGGGATGAAACGTCTGTAGTATCCTGCAAAACTAAGAAAGCTTCTTACTTCTTTTACTGTGGTAGGAGTAGGCCAATTCCGGACTGCGGCTATCTTCTCTGGATTTGGCTTGACACCTTCAGAACTAACTAAATAGGATCTGGAGTAGATGATGACATCATCCAGGTATAGCAAGACAGTTTCAAAGTTCTTGTGGCCTGAACAACGTTCCATTAATCTTTGGAAAGTTCTAGGTGCATTGCAAAGTCCAAACGGCATATAGTTAAATTCAAATAGTTTTTTTTTTTTTTTCATGATCTTCCTGCCAGTACCCACTGGTTAAATACAGAGTTGAAAAGTAAGCTGACAAGGACTCCTCTATTCTTGGTAAAGGATAGGCATCCTTGTGGGAAATTCGATTAATCTTCCTGTAGTCCACATAGAACCGAATGTTACCATCTTTCTTTTGGACAAGGACTAGAGGTGCAGCCCATGGACTATGGCTGTATTTGATGATTTTTGAATCCTTCATCTTCTGGATTATCTTTTTCACAGATTGGTACATAGTTGGTGGTATAGCCCGGTGGCTTTCTTTGATTGGAGGGTGTGACTGGTAGGGATGGTGTGCTTGATTACACTGAATCTGAAGGATGTTTACTGAAGGCTTGATGATGTTCCTTCACGACTTTCAAGACTTCTTCAATTTGTTACTCAGGTGTAGAAGTATCTCCTACATTGAGTTCTTTCCACCATAATGTATTTGTAGTATCTTGAGTATTCAGCTTCTGAGCAGACTGTTCATTCGTAGCTGCAGGTACACTGATAACATCTTGAAAAGTGACTTGCAACAACTGAGAAACAGGGTAGTGCTTGGTCAAAGTTATACTGCTACTATACTATACTGCTACTAAAGTTCAGGAGACAAATTGGCACTACCTTGAGAAACGGTCACCAGGCTTCTTGTAGCTCGGACTAGAGGATGGTCCTCTAGGTTTATAGGTTCTACTAGGGCTTGGTAGTCTTGACCTTGAATTCCAAGAGCAGCTCGGGACCATAGGAGCGTTTCAGTATTGGGTTTCAGTATCACTGGCTGGTTACCTTTGACGCGAGCACAGTAAATCTCTCCTTTCTCATTAGCAAATTTCTGTTGTGCACTTAATACACAGATGGTCTGTTGTATCACCTTTTTGGAGGCAGGTGAAGAAATAGGCATAGACTTATGCAAAGCTTCAAGCATTTCAGTATAACAGTTCACAAGGACGTTCATTCCTAGGACTACTGGAGGGTTGTTATCTTCCCTGATTTGCACAACAATGATACCTTGTTGGGGTAGTGTGGTTCCTCCAACTTGGAGAGTTGGCTCCCAGTACCAATGCAATGGCACAGGTTTGCCGTTAGTGTTGAGCGCTAATATTCGAATTGCGAATTTTTATCGCGAATATCGCAACTTCGATAATTCGCGAATATTGCGAAATATACCGCTATATATTTGCAATTTCGAATATTCGTGTTTTTTTTTTCATGTTAATCCTTGCTGCTCTCTGGTTGTCTTCCCACTTCCAAAAAGCTGTTCTTATCTGTCCGGAGGATTCCTGGCTCCCTGCCCGCTCCAGTCAATGCCCGTTGCCACTTCTGCTGACTCCCTGTGTGCATGGGAACGCCTCCATGCTAAAATGTACTGTCGGATGTGAGAATCACAATCTCACAAATTTGACTAAGTTGTAATCGCAATGCGATATTCGTTATATTCTAGCAATACAACCATTAGGAACCCAGCTTTAAGTTGAATTCGCAATGCGAGCAATACAGGTTATATTAATCGCATTGCAAATTCAACTTAGAGCTGAGTTGCTAATGGTTGTGTTGCTAGAATGTAACGAAGATTGAGAATATAGTGCTATATTCGTGTATTCGTGATATTCGTCGTCTTCGTTATATTCTAGCAATACAACCATTAGGAACATAGCTCTAAGATAAATTCGCAATGAAACTTTGAGCTGAGATCCTAATAGTCGTTGCTAAAATATAACGAAGATTGAGAATATAGTGCTATATTCGTGATATTCGTTATATTCTAGCAATACAGCCATTAGGAACCCAGCACTAAGTTGAATTCGCTAAGCGAGTAATACAGGTTATATTAATCGCATGGCGAATTGAACTTAGAGCTGAGTTCCTAATGGTTGACAACCATTAGGAACTCAGCTCTAAGTTCATTTCGCCATGCGATTAATATAACCTGTATTACTAGCATTGCGAATTCAACTTAGAGCTGGGTTCCTAATGGTTGTATTGCCAGAATATAACGAAGATTGAGAATATAGTGCTATATTCGTGATATTCGTTATCTTCGTCAATTATAGCAATACAAGTTAGTTACAACCATTAGGAACTCAGCTCTAAGTTTAATTCGCGATGCGAATATAAATTCTCGTAACATTCGCAATATATAGAATAATGACGAATATTCGATTTCGACTAATATATGACGAATATTAAATCGAGTATTCGTGAAATATCGCGAAATTGAATATGGCACCTCTCGCTCATCACTATTTGCCGTTGCTGGCTATAATGCTCAGCCAGGATTCGGGTCGCTGTGTCAGCTGGTTGTGGTCCCAGTATTTCTCAAATGCAGTCTGTTGTATAGTTGTGACTTGAGACCCGGTGTCCAATAAGGCAACAAAGGGAACCCCATTTATTCGGAGAACCACTTCTGGACGGGATCCTTCATATCTGGGCATCCAGCTGGGATCTTCTGGACCTATTGTTCTACCTCCCAAGGGGCGGTCCTTGGCCTCGGGGGTCAACCTTTTAACTGCCAGCACATCATTTTTGTATGCCCTGGCTTGTGACATTATCTACAAATGGGTCGTTTTTGCTTGTTAAAGCGGTCAGTGGGGCATCTACGAAAGTTTCTCGGATAAGTCTCTTTACAATCAGGAGGGAAAGGTTTCCTTGGTAATGGTGTCTCATCCTCCAGCAATAAGGGTTTCTCCCACTGTTCTAGTTTTCAGCCGACTTTCTCCAGACTTTTGGTTAGGAAGTTGACTTGATCTGACAAGGCAGAAACTGCATCAGGAACCGGAGCTTGGGCTTCCTGACTGACTATAGGGTGACATTTTGGAGATATAGCTGGCTTATTTACAGATATTTCAGCAGGCCTAGCAGGCTCTTGTTGTGGGTTTTTCCCCAGAATACTTATAGCTAGCTCTTTGAAGTCTAGGAAGGTAGAACTTGGGTGCTGCTATGCAGCTAACATCTTCAACTGGCTCTTTAAAGTTTCTGTCCTAACACCTTCAATGAATTGCTCTCTCAGCGTTTTTTCTTGATCCTCTGCTTCATGGGGGTCTACCTGTATAACATCTTGCAGGGCTTCCTGTAATGCAAAGTCTCTAAGTGATTCACCAGGCTGCTGTCTCTTGCTGAAGAATCTCATCTTGACCTCTGACACAGTCCTGGGTTCAAAAGTGGTGTAGAGTCGTTCAAATATCTGCTCCACTGTTCTTTTCTCTGAGCTTGGCCAGGATTTCATTTCTCTGAGGGCAGCTTCTTACAATTGTGCAATGTGGATTTGCATTTGCTGTTCTGCTGACACAGGGTACAATCTGAATATCGACAACATTATTTCTTTAAATCCCCCTAAAGTATGAGCTTCCCCAGCATATTGTGGGAACCAGGATGCTCCTAGAAAATAAGGTATTGTTAAGGGCATGATGCTTGGTGCTGCAGCGGCCGGTGCTGCGACGGAACTAGTTGCGGCTGCTGCAGGGAATCTGCTAAGGTCAGGCCGTCACTATCTCCTTGTTCAAACATGGTAGTGACAGTCTTTGAATATAATGCAGGTTAAATATAGTTTTATTTTGTGTTGCATTGCTATGGGCAATCGCTACTTTGTAGGCGTCTGGCCCTTTAAGAGTCGCTGTGACAAATTAATATAGAGGAGTATGGTGCTCTGTAAGACAGATTGTGATCCCAAACGGACTCACACTGACATTCATGGATGATTCACAGGCTGCAGTAGAGTTCGAACACTATTTATTTATTTTGTTCAAGGTCGAGCTGCTTTCACTTCCTCTATAGGTACAGCTGGTTTTTCTGTCCCCCTAGGAACTTGCACTCAAACACCTTTGTTCCTCTGTTTGTCTCCCTCAGTATGTGGAGAGCAAAAATAAGATGGCTGATTAACCCATGTTTTACCAGCAGCACTTGTATGGGATTTTTACAGATGCTGTAAGCTTCAGCAGTAATCTGAAAGCGCATATATATTGTTTATACTAAGGCACAAAGAATTTGTGGCTGGGTCCGCAGGGAAAACACGTGAGGTGACGGGGGGCCGATGGGGGTAGTAGTTGTTTGTACTCATGGTTAGCAGAGCCTCCCTGGGCTGACGTGCAGTGATGAGGAAGACAGCACTAAATCCTCCGGGGCACTTTCTATTGCAGGGGACACCAGCCAGATGGAAATTGAGGTGCCCTTGATGGTAATGGATGTGCTTAGGGTGCTTTGGTAGCTGGGCCCCTGTGTTATTCATGACGCCAACACCATAAGGTGCAATTAGGAGATGATGTAGAATAAGGAGACCAAGTTTTTTTAACAAACTGCCAGTACTTTACTGAAGCTAATCCAAAAGTCTTCAATGTATGCAAAAGTCATTTACAGCAGGGAAGCTTTTACAGTGATTCAGATTAGCTCCCAGAAGTTGCATAAGGGGTAGTTTCACTCTATAACAATCAATCTTTCTCCCTTGTTTCTCCAGGCTGGAGGGATGTACTATCTCGATTATACTGTATAATCATATACTTCTGTATCCTCCTACGATTACTATATTTTGACAGATGGCCTTTCTGTCCTTGGTTATGGTGGGTAGCTTGTAGCTTAGAATCTCTCCACCTAATGCAAAGGAGACTAGACCTTGATAAACGACAGTTACTTTCCTTAGCCAATATTCTCGCTCTCTCTCTGAGTTGCCTGGATCTTCTATAATCTTTCCCTTCTATGAGCTGGTGCATGAAACTAACTATGGAGTTTAGTCAACTCTCCAAAATGGCTGCTGAGGTCAGACATCACACACACTGACCTTCTTCTCCTTCTCCTCTGCACTGAGTGTGTATGGCGGAGTCAACCCTAGGAGGCTTGTTCGAACCTCCCCCTCCCTATGCAACTTTATGAGAACTCATTCACAAGCACAGTTTACATGAAAAACAATCACAGTATTAAGCAGTCCATTTTTGGACACTGCAGTTGTCACCGTAATTTTGCAATAAAAATATCACAGAGAGGCACAGAGCATTATCAGTCATGGTAATGCTCCATGTCTCTGCTGTCTAGAATGGGGCTTGGCTCGCTTTCACGCAGCGGATTACCCGCACAGGATCCGCTCATGTTAAAGAGCCCTAAGCCCAATCCATGGCTACACTCACCCAGTCCTAATAAAATCTGGTCCTACCTCATCCAGGGTGTCGCTGGCATCGACGGGATGTCCACTGGATCCAGAACAAAGTCCCTGTGGTGATAGAGAAAAAAAGAATAATCACATAAGTAAGGGATGGTGACTGCCCCTGTGAAATCACCAGCAGGGGACTGGCCTATAAAACTGAGCCATGCCAATGTATAGCAGGGTAATCTAGGACATTTCCCCTAAGTGCTACCACACAGTACTAATGCCCTCCCTGTGGTCCCTTCAAAATAGTTATGTCCTCCTTGTTGCCCTTTAACAGCAGTTATGCCCAACTTTGTTCCTGTCACAGTAGTTATGTCTATTTTTGTGCCCCCTCACAGTAGTTATGCCCAGATATGTGCCTCCCTCACAGTAGTTATGCCAGATATGTGCCCCCTCACAGTAGTTATGCCCAGATATGTGCCCCCTTACAGTAGTTATGCCAGATGTAGCTGGCCAGCTAAGACCTGTCCTAGGTTCCTAATACGGCCTATATGTACATACAGCTAGACCTGCTAATAACCTTAATACAGTTCATATGTTTATATGTTAAAGACAGAGCAGAGTTATTTACTGTGACTTCATGTTTTGGATGTCATATAACTCAACTCAACTGTAGCTCAATGACACAGCACAATTATTAACAGAAAGCATACAGTTAAGCTGTTGTTATTGAGCAGGAGTCTTGGCTAATCACAGCCAGCCTTACACTCAGTCTGTGTGGGAATTTCCCTAGCAGGTGCTGCTAGAATTCAGTACACCAGAGGAGAGAAGCTGAACAGACTTTCACTCCAGTCAGAGCTGCGTTTTATGGAAGCAAAGAGGCCAAAATAGTTCCACCAAATTGCAAATTGCGACCAAATTGCATAAAAGCATCCAAACTGCTCAAAACAATTGTATAGACCAAACTGCAAACCAAGTAGAGCAAGTAGAACTATTGGTTAAACCTTAGATATACCTCTCAGAGAGATCATAAAGTGCTTAAAAACCTTAAAGTGAGCGTACAGATACGGAAGAGAGAAATATATCCAACATTTTTATGTTGAATGACAAGATTGAACAGTTGAACCGCCATTTTCTGATACTTTATTCAACATGTGTTTTGTACATGGACTATCTGCTGAGGAACTGGCAGTGTTATATATGAATAAAAGTTGAAGTTAATGAAGAAGTTATTTCAAGCATTTGGTGTGCTACTTAAACCTACTGCTTCCATAGAACAGCGCTAGAGGAATTACAGAGTAATAAACAGTCTGGTTAGACTAAAAGGTCAGAGATATCAAAATTCTTCTAATGCCACAGCGTAAAAGGCACTTCATAGAACTGCGCCTGCTACACCAGATATGTGCCCCCTCACAGTAGTTATGCCAGATATATGCCCCCTCACAGTAGTTATGCCAGATATGTGCCCCCTTACAGTAGTTATGCCAGATATGTGCACCCTCACAGCAGTTATGTCACATATGTTCCCCCTTACAGTAGTTATGCCCACATTTGTGCCCCCTCACAATAGTTATTCCAGATAAGGTTCCCCTTCACAGTAGTTATTCCAGATTAGGCTGCCCCCTCAGTAAAGATTCCAACTTTTGTGCCCCCTCACTCTAGTTGTTGCCTCCATTTTGTACTTGCCCTTTTCCCTGAAGACCCGCTCTCACACTCACATCGCTGGATTCTTGGGCCTTCAGCATTCCTCCCACAGCCAGCAGCACGATGTGCGGCCAGTAGAGCGAGTGCCGGAGCGCAGAAGAGCAGTGAATCAGGAAGGGGTGAGGTCTCCCTACTTCACTCTGAAAATGAACAGCCCGGCAGTGACAAGAACTGCCGGGTGAGTGCGTGTCCCCCCCCCCCCCTCCTTCCTCGCCTCTGCGCTCCATCTGCCTCCTGTGGCCCCTCATGTTTGGAGAGTGCTCTGACAGGGCTCGGAATTCTCACTGTACTTCAAGCCGGGCCCCATCAGAGCGCTACCATTACATGTGAGTTCAGTGGGCTCCCTCGGTGACCGTGATCATTACTCCCCTGATTGTATTGTACTCATTTTGAGTTAAAATCATTTTTAATTGGTCTATATCAAAAATGTTGAACCCCTGTCTCTGTACAGTCTTGATTTTTTCTAGCAGTAGGCTCTGAATTTTCACTCTGTTCCATCAAGCAACTCAGCTGATGGTTCCTTATCTTTGATCGCCTAAACACTTACTATAGCTCAATTCTTATTTTACTGTTAAGAATGTGGCCTAAATAAGTGTTTATGAGTTGACCTTCTAGTAATTTAGAGAAAAGGTTTATTAGATGACTGAGAAGTGAAAGTATAAGTACCATTCACACAGATAGACAGTTAACCCTTTGTGACAGAACAGCTCAATATTTTTTTATTAACAACCAATTAAAAAAATATATATTTTTAGAACAAAATAAGTAAAATGCAATCATAAAAAAAAAAAATATGCCCCTGAAGGAGTACATAGACTTTAAGTATTACATTTGTCTGTTAGCTCACACAAAATGTAACCGTTTTGCAATTGGAACTGTCCTGTGTCTTGTTATTCTTGTTTCATCCTTGTTATAATTCCTCTAGTGTTCTTTTGTTTCTCGCTATTTTGTCCTCTGTTAAGTAGCCACTTCTAGGCCGACAATTATTTGCTCGCTTGCTCAATAGCAGAAGTTACTCCGCTGTCCAAATGTATAAGCAGATACCAGCATGGGCACTGAGTTACTGGGCATGTATTTCACCCCGCACTAAACACATTAGGTAGATGATGTGAGAGGAAATCAAAAGAACAGCAAGGGAAACAATAACAAGTATGTAACGATAGTATCTAGACACAGAAGCCTTTTTACATGATTTCGGAAGAAAAATTATGTTTTTTGCTCTCTGGCAGAGAAATGTAATATTTATTGGATGGTCACTTTACTGGCACCCTGGCACAGTATCAGCTTAGCAAAATTATTTTTGGGGGGCACTATTATGACACTATTAGAGTCAAGGACACCATTTGCTGGACACAGTTATTTTTTAGGGCACTGTGTGGCAATATTTATTGAAGGGGCACTATCTGTGTGGTACTAGAATTTTCAGGGGAATTATCTGTTTCTTCAGTACAGTATTGGGGGTGGTAGGATGGGGTGTTCAGAAGGTGGGACGATAATGGAAAAGTAGAAAACGAAGACGTCTGTTTGAGATGTTGAAAGAAAACATCATGGCGGTCTGGTCTGAATGGCGAAGATAAGTAAAGAGAATGTCAGAACATCAGAGCAGACATCACTGGGTTTAAGAGGTATGTAGTGCTGTATTACCCTGTATGTTTTGTAGTGCAGTATATAATGTGTTGCAAGTGTGTCTTTAACAATAGGGCTGGAGAGAAGAGGTTAGGTTGAGAATCTGGCATAGAGGGGGTGCCATTTCATTTTCATCTCAGGCAGCTATGTGTAGCCCCGGATCAGCTGTTTAAAGGGGTGGTGGCACTCGTATGAGCACTACTTCCTCTTTAAAATTACCTGTATGCAGTCTTGTTTGAGGAGATGGCACAGTGTAATTGCAACTGCTTATCCTATTCACTTGCCACTGCAAAGGAGTGCAGGTAATTTTGAAGAATCCTGGGGGCCATTAATATAAAGCCACGGCGCAACTCCTATAAATAATACCTAACCAGGGCCAAAATATGCCTTTTATCGGTCAGTCTAGTGGTGACAGAAATGTTTGCACTTCAACAAGACAAGGCAGAAGAGCTGCTGACATTGCCACTGGTAGTGTGGTTAACTTTGGATGGAATTCCACTGTCCAAACATGACAACATCCCTTTTATCATATGTGTACTTTGAAGCACCTTCCACTGGCCTTACTCCTTCCTTCCAAAGCCTCAAGTACATTACATGGCAGAGCTTTGGTGGCAGTACCTATGTTTCAGAGTTGTGTGCCATCTCATGTTACATCTCTACAGCACCATATTCTAGCTGTGAAAACCTCCATAATATGTTATCTGCTGGAACATGGCGTTTTTCTCACAGATTCCATATGAATCCATTTGAAAAAAAAGGCTCTGTATTCCACTGCATAGACTTTGTGGCACATGGAGGTACAGTAGGGACCCACAGATATTCGGTTTTATACAGTATAACATAGAATTATAATACAGTCATGTGCATGAGGCATTGGTTGCTCAATATGGATGAACAACACCAGTGTCTATGCTTGGTCTCAGGAGAAAGTGGGAGGAAAGTACTGTCTATGACAACAAATCTGTGGCAAAGCAAAATCTTAAATGCTACGTAAGATGTACTTTGCCCCGATTAATCCAAAACATGCCCTGAATCCTACAGATTTTTTTCCAGGTGTGTATGGGGTTTTGATAACTTCATTCACATGTATAGCACCATAAACTGTTGCTGATTTTTGCTGCATAGTCTGCACTGTAAATCTGTAAAAATTCTGCTATTTTTATTATTCACAATTTGCTGGTTGTTTCAATTTGCCAGCACAAAAAAATTGTTCATCCATCATTTAGTTATCTTCTAACTTAAATAGATTAAAATGTATAATTTCTATAGAATGTTAAACCTGTAAAACAGCTACAGAAATGAGCAAAAGTAAAACCACAGCTCCTCTTAGTGGTGTCTCGAGTGTAGTGATTTTTCATATAAGGAGAATACAAATTACATTATACAAGCTTTTTTTATAATAATAATAATTATTATTCATATTTATTTCAACGCACCATTAATATCAGGGTGCTGTACATATGAAAAAGGAATAAGTACATAATTGACAGTAAAATTAAGTACAATAAACACTGAAGTAAATGAATAGTGGACTGGTACAGAGGGAGAGAAGACCCTGCTAGTGATGGCTTAAAATCTAAAAAAGAACAACTTCTCTACAGTTTTTCACCCACTGTGATAAACCTTTTTTGATAATCTAATGAATTAAATGTAAAAAATGAAATAAATGAATGTGAAGAGTAAAAAAAGTATTAAAAGCAGGTAAAATTCTTAAAATAAAAACTGTTTTAATTGAAACACAAGTCATAAAACTATATATAGTGATGAAGTTTTGAAAAATTTGATTTGGATCTAAGTCAATTTGTTTGGGTTCAATTTGCTCAACACTATACTATATACATAGAACAAGTTTTTTTAAAATTGTTCCATGTCAAATGTAAATGTAAAACATACGTAAGGTGCTTTGAGAATGAGATGAAAAAATTATGGAAATAAAGGAAAAAAAGATAAATATGTGTCATAAAGGCCAAAAATAGTTGCAACCATAGGGGTTTGAGAAGCATTTTTGGTTTCAATCATGCCAACGTCATGTATGTTCATATTATTTATTTTACATATTTATATTGCACAGTGCGTTGCAGACATTAGCATCAAGCTGTGCCAAATGGGGCTCACAATCTAAGTTCACTATCAGTATGCCTTTGGAGTGTGGGAGGAAACCCGAACAAACACAGCGAGAACATACAAACGCCATGCAGATGTTGTCCTTGGTCAGATTTGAACCTAGCACGCCAGTGCTAACCACTGAGCCACCGTGCTTTTAAATCGTTACCAAAGCCTTGGAGCTGGTATGTAAGTTGGCACCTTTTGCAAATCATCATTATATATATATAAAAAAGTCCTGAAATGATCGTCTGGGGGAGTGCAAGCTACCATTTTTCTCTGAGGATAATCCACACCTCAAAGCCTTCCCCACTTTATCTGAGCATGGTGATGCATTTGCCTACACATTTCAAGAATGAATGATGCAGCCAGTTGGTATCCGGGCATAAAAATAATGTTGTGTGTCATTATAAGCACAAGTTGTTCCTCATTTCTGGGAAGCAGCCATCTGTATGATTGCAACAACATGAACATTTGAAGGAGACCCAAAACTGGTCAGTCGTAGCCAATGTGTACCATGGTTTGCAAAAAGACGTAGTCTGCTCCCAGTAGTAAAAGGAATTGCTTCCATTTTCTTTTGTCATGGAAACATTCCTCTATCAGTTCATCCAGAGACAAGATTCATGGATACAAGGAATACAAGAATTTTTAGAAAGTCTGGCCAAATGTTTTGTTGGTCCTTGTCACTTTGCTGCCAAGACTAAAAATCAGGGACAATGCAATTCTTACTAACTTTTCACAGACACAAAGGGGGTAATTTATTAAGACTGGTGTTTTAGACGCTGGTCTTAATACCCCATATAGAAGGTGGTGGATCTGCCAGAGTTATTGAGAGGTGCCTGTGTTCCATTAATTTTCCCAACCTGTGAAATTTCCCTACCCTCGTCATTTCCGGTTCCGGCGCAGGAGAGTGCCGCTAACTGTGAACGCGCATAGGTATGGAAATTTACGGCTAATTGCGCATGCGCCTCCGGTAGTGAGAAGTTACAGCCCAGTGCACAGGCGCGAACGCTTGCTGCATCTAGTCTAGTGCCTAGGGTAGGGAAAACTTAGTGCGCATGCGCCGAGGTTAGTGAAAACTTATAGCCCAGTGCACGTTCACGCCTGCGCACTGGGCTGTAACTTTTCACTACCCACGGCGCATGCGCCCTATGCGCGTTCACAGTTAGCGACGCTCTCCTGCGCCGAATCCTACTCAGCCACTCAGTACGCGAGTGGCGTGACACACCTCCTCCCTCACCCACATACGTCACTTCCGACGGAACCGGAAATGATGAGGGTAGGGAAATTTCACAGGTAGGGAAAATTAACGGAACACCGGCTTCTACATAACTTCGGTGTGTCCACCGCCGCTTCTAAATTTAAGACAGCTTCCTAGCTGTTGTACATTTAGACAATTTTCTGCGCCTAAATCAGGCATACAAAATGGTATAATATATTGGGGGTCATTTACAAAAGTCAACTTTTAAGACCAGTCATTGTTTTTTACCAGCAGCTGCCAGAGGATTCTCCTAAATTATGATGAGGTGTACACCTTGTCATAAATTATGAGCACTTCCAGCAGCCTGTGTGCCTCTGACTGGAGAAATTTTTAATCTTCATTTACGCCTGAAAACAGTAAGTTTCCCAGGGCCGAACCCAACTAAATCCTACCACAACCAACTGGTGACGACAGCGTAAAAATGCCCCTGCAACAAAATACTGTTTCACAGGCGCTTAAAAAGTCGCAAAAAAAGGGGTCTTGCGACATGTATATACCAAAAACTGGCATAAAAATGTTCTTAAATGACTCCCTTTGTCTACATTCTCCTTAGTGCAATTATTAGGGTACTTTTACACTTGCGGCAGGACGGATCCAGCAGGCTATTCAGCCTGCCGGATCCGTCCTGCCGCAAGTGGCCGTGCACTGCCGTGCTGCCGCTCCATCCCTATTGACTATAATGGGGTGGGGGCGGAGCTACTGGCGCAGCGCAGCACTGCACGGCCGGAGATCGCCGGACGAAAAGTACTTCATGTCCGACTTTTAGTCCGGCGATCTCTGGCCGTGTAGTGCCGTGCTGCGCTGTAGCTCCGCCCCCCGCCCCATTATAGTCAATGGGGATGGAGCGACAGCACGGCAGTGTATGGCCACTCGCGGCAGGCCGCAAGTGTAAAAGTACCCTTAATATCTATTTGTACAATTCCTCAGAAGTAAGTCTTTAGCAAGACGTGTCAAACCCTATATGCGTCACTGAAATCTGATGAATGAACCAGGATTACCTGTCAGGTCTTGCCATGTTATTATTGATGCAGGAAGTGACAAACGTGAGTCATAAAGTGAGTTTAACAAAGTTACATGATATAAAATGCACACACTCTCAGTATACATGATTCACCTAATTACCGCATTCAGTCATCACTTTTCCTGATATTGTATATCTGTAACCTATAGCTGTTAGTCACGCTCTTCTACTTCAGTGGTAGATTTGCAAGTGCTTAAAGGGGTTTTCTCATTATGGACAATGGGGGCATATCGCTAGGATATGCCCCCATTGTCTTATAGGTGCCAGCACAAAAAAAAATTGTTCATCGAGAACGAAGCCCAGCAAGTGAAGGAGGGCACACTGTGCATGCGCAGCCACCCTCCATTCATTTTCTATGGGGCTGTCGAAAATAGCCGAGTGCTGGCTTGGCTTGGCTATTTCCATCGGCCCCATAGAAATGAATATGAGTGGGGACTGCGCATGCGTGGTATGCTCCCATTCCCTTCTATGGGGAGTCGGCTTGGTGGTGGCCGCACTGGAGTCCCCCAGCCACCACCTTGTGGGGCTCCGTTCTCAATATAGGTGCGGGTCCCAGGGGTGGGACCCACACTTATAAGACAATGGGGGCATATACTTTAATGCTGATTGCCCTTTAATGCTGATTGCCAATATGGGGTATACTCTTAGAAGATCTTAGCCAGGTCCAGGAGCCAGATCAAAAGATAAAGAAACATAAAATGTTGAGATTTTTATATAAATCCATGGAATTTACTAAAGTAATTTAATGATGAAATCTGCAGCTATGTCCCTTTTGGGTCCCCTTGTCTCCTCAAACTCCAGTTCTATATGAGCTCCCACACAGGCAGAGAGCTTTCTGCCCCCCAACCCCCATGTCAGTGACGGGTATGAATGGGCCATTTTGTCGGGCTCAGTTCATTAGTTATACCAACCAACTTTTCTTTCTCAGTCATGATGGAGAAGGGGCTGGGTTAGTGAATGAACTGACCCAGATGGCCGATCCCCTTTAAAGGGGTTCTCCACTATTTTGTAAATTTGGCCAGGGAGCAGGGAGTAGTTTAAATTTTTAAAAAAAAAAACTTTACTGTTAAAATATCCTGCCAGTACTGTGCTGTTGCATTGATTCCAATCCTTGCTGGGCCTGTACTGATGACGTTGCCTTTACTGGTCCTGTGACCACTACAGTCTATCAGTGGCCACAGTGGTTACATGCATCTGCAAAAACCTGGGGAACCCCTTTAACCAAAAAAGTCCACTGATAGGGAGAGGAATCTCCGAACAAATGTGGAAGGGGACTAAAATCGGGACATCCCTGAAAATTTGAAGTTTGAAAATAAAAAAATATTAATCTGGAGTGTATCTGCAGTATTACACATCTACTGGTGCAGATAATACGGTGAAATCAGGTTGACCAATTCCCTTTATTGCTACAGCATACAAAGACAATTGCTCATCGCACCAACAGTATAGGGGGTGGCAATTTGTTGTTTCTGAATGACTGTGCCCCAGTGGACAAATTATGGTCTATAAAGACACAGTTTGATGCATTTTGGAGACCAGACCTTCTCATGTAAAATCAATTCCTGACCTGACAAGATTTTTGGCTGAATGGATACAGATTCCCAAAAACATAGTCAAAAATCTTGTTGAAAGTCTTCCTAGAAGAGTCCAGGTTGTCATAGCCTCAAAAGGGCAAAAGGGGCAAAATCCAAAATTAGCATTCATGGTTTTGAAGATGGATGTTAAACAAGCTCATATAGGTTTGATGCTCAAGTGTCAACATTCTTTTGGCCATACCATGTATATTTTAGTTGCTGTATTGTACATACTGTACAACTTAAAAATCGCTTGATTACAAAGCATTATTATTATGTGAGGAAATTATGTGATGCATTAGGCAATAGTCATATTTAGAGATGAACAAACTTCTTGAAATGCGTTTTATATCAGATTCATCAAATTTAAAAATAAATTGATTCATGGCCCAAAAAATTCTACATTAATGAAAAATTCTTCAATTGGCCTAAAATTGGTTTATGACACTTTGAGGTCTCCTAGGACTCCTATCGTTTTTTTATATCTTGTCATAGCCTGTTTTTTTTTTTTTTTACAGATTTTTGCTCTTTATCCCCTTCTCCCTTTTCAACTCTTTAAGACAATGTCAGCCATAGGAAATAATTTCAGAGTGACCCTGACATATGTAGCAATGGATAAACGCATGGTTGACAGTGTTAACAAACTGTGTGTTTAATAACACTGCACTGTCACATTTGTTATGCTTTTAATATTAGAAACCTAATAATTGTCTCTTATTGGTGGCCAATGTTGTTAAAACACACACAGTGTTATTGGGAAAAATCTATGGCTTGTTGGGACCAAGCGTCCAAAAATTATGCTTCAACTGAGGCAGATCCCTGCCGATGTTTAATACACACAAATGTTAATGTCAGAAGAAGCAGTGGCTTGTTCTTCAAAATAGTCCAAAAATTATGCATTAGTGTTGTCAGAATAAACAGTGGCTTGTTCTGAAGTGGAAAAGCGTAGAAAAATTCTCCCTTTTATTTGGAAGCAGAAGCAGTACAGTGTGGATGTGGAAATGGAAAGGTGTGTAGGGGTAATAGTGGAAGCAACAGTGATACTAGCAGTAGCAGCACAGTATGGAACAAACATGGCAACAACTAGATGGCAGTGGCAGTCAGTGGCGGTTTTGACCACCACGCAAACAACACAATTGTGTGGGGCCCCTGACAGGTGAGTCAGGCAGTGTCACATCTTGCCCAGGCAACACCATTTCTCTTATTGGCCTCAGACCACTAGGCCTGAAGCCTATGAGGCAGTACAATGAAACAGGCTGCCGCGATTACTGGAACCTCTTGTGGTGGGTCTTAGGAGACATGATGACATCTTCAAATCCACCTGTGTCTCGGCGTCATCACACCATTTGGGACACAGGTAATGTTTTGTAGTGAGGTGAGTACTTGTTTTTTTCTTACACTACTGGCCAAAGTATAGAGGGGAGGGCATTAAAGAAGTCACTGCTGGAAGACATTACAGTAATTGGTGGGGTTTTAAAAATACAGGGGGCACTGCTGGGTGACATAAAAATACAGGGGCACCGCTGAGGGACATACAAATACAAGGGGCGCTGCTGGGGACATAAAAATACAGAGGGCACTAATAGGAACATAGAAATACCGTGGGCTCTACTGGGGGACATTTAAATACTGAGGTCACTGCTGGGGGACATAAAAATACAGGGGGCACTGCTGGGGGACATAAAAATATAGGGGTCACTATTGAGGGCAGTACAGAGGGGAGAGCATTATAAATAAAGGGGGCACTGCTTGCGGACATTAAACATACTGGGGGCAATGCAGGGGGCATTATAATAATACAGGGGCCACTCCTGGGGAAAATTATAGTAATATAGGGGGCACTGATAGGGGGAATTATACAGGGGCAATACTGGGGCAGTACAGAGGGGATAGTATTATAAATAAAGGGGGCAATTCTGGGGAACATTTTTATAATACAGGGGGCACTACTAGGTGCAGTACAGAGTGGAGGAATTATAAATACAGGGTGCACTGCTTAGGGATGTTAGACATACTGGGGCACTACAGCGGAGCAATTATAAATATAAGGGGCAATAAATACTGATGGCACTATATATGGCATTAAACATATAAGGGGCAATACTGGGTTATTATAAATACTGGGGGCACTACAGGGAGTTTAATAACTGCATTATTACTACTGGGTGTACTGTGAGGAGCACTTTTATTAATGAGGGTACTCTGGGAGAGAATTATTATTATTGGTGAGACTTTTCGGAGCACTTTGGGAACTATTTGTATGGCATTGTTATTTTGTAAGTATTGTGTTTGAGGGCATTTGGAACTACAGCTGGCACAATATTGGGGGTAGTAGCAGTATAATACCATTGGGTCACCAGGAGGAGGATAATGTAAAAATGAGACTAAAATGAGTAAATGAAACCAAGTTGTCTGTGTGGTAAACACTGCAGACACAAGATGCGGCTGGAATACTTTGTTATGGTGGTCTGGTCTGAATGGAGAAGATGAGAAAGGGGACATCTACGTCAGAGGAGACACCACTGCATGTAAGAGGTATGTAGTGCTGTATGTAATGTCCAATTCAAATATGCCTTTAGCAATAGGCCTGGGGATACAAAATACGATGGTAGGCAGGCAGACAGTAGTAGTGACATGATGGCAGCAGCCATATGGTACACAACACGATGGTAGGCAGGCAGACAATGGCATGATGGGGCATCGTCAACCATGGCATGTCTATTCATCGGGCTCAGCCTGAGGTGTGTAAAGATCCTCACAGATCCATGCCTGACAAAAATTATGCCTGACAAAAATTATGCTTTCTACTCTAGTGGAAGACAAATTAGTTTGTTGCCATGCTGAAAACTCTCTCAGAGATGACACTGGACCAAGACAGTATAGAAAGAGCAAACTGGGCCAGTTCTGGCCTGCCCAGTAGTTAATGGGGTCAGGAAACATGATATGTGCCAAAGAAAGCCCACAGTCCAGGAAAGAGTGAATCTGGTTGTTCAGACAGTACTCCCCTTTTGCTGATTTGCATCAGCCTGGCGTAGCACATAAAAACTGCTACATCATTTTCATGAGACTTAACTGGCTGCTGCTGTGGTGCTGCTGCTTGTGGTAGCAAAAACGGTGGCAGGTGGTTGAATTGGTGGGGGTGGAGAGGGTCCTCCTGGTCACACACTCAGGCAACTGCTTGCCATAAGCTGCGGCAAGCTGCGTACACAGTGTATCTTAGTAATAAAACAATTTGGCCTTCCTTTTGTCAACAGAAAAACATTCCCCCATTTTGCTTTGATAACGATGACATTGTTCATGCTGCAGTTGTCCATACTAACAAATCTCTTGGCTTCTTCAAAAAGCCTGAGTATGTGAGACGCGTAGCTGATGAGCTTCCACTGCCTGTCGAAACAATCCATGCTCCCTGCTGAGGTGGTCTAATACATAACAAAATCATTAACCACTTTATACTGCTCATACAGACGCCCTAGCATAGGCAAGGTGGAATTCCAGTGAGTTGGAATGTGACAGATCTGTGGGAAAGCAGTGCAATGGCAAACTATTCTGTCACTGCAAGTCCAGAAGGGAGTATCTTGTCACATAAGGATGGGTGAAATGTAAAGACAGTCTCCTGGATGTGGCCAGCACCCTCTGCAAGCCACAGAACTTTTAAAAAAATGTTGCACCACTAAATGTATCACATGTGCCATGCAGGAAGCATGTGTCATTTTTCCCAAATGTAGCGCAACTATGATGTTCCTACCATTGTCGTTGACCACTTTGCCCAGTAAGTGTTGGTGGAGAGAAGGCTAGAAGGATGTTGCCACTTGAAACGCTTTAACAACTGATAGGCTGATATAGCAAGGCAGTGCTTAACTTTACACATATGCATAATAAGAGGCAGAGGGAGTGGGAACGACACTCTGCCCTGCTTCTGTTGGGGATGGGAGGATTTCCATGAAGGTGGAGGAAGCAGATAAGCGGATAAGCACCTGGTTTGGGAACCAGACCGGCACAAACACATTTTTTGGAGGACCTGGCCTTGTTGCCATGAAAAGAGTTGAAAACAGTTGCCATGAAAACAGTTGAAAGATATGTACTGCCCCTGCAAGGAGCAGCCCACTTTCTCTGCCACCTAATACTACAAGGCAGGGATGGAGAAATAATGGCAGATAGGTATCTTTTAATGAGGCTGAGTGCACATCATAAGCCTCCTAAGGGCAGCAAAATCCACTAAGTGGTACGACAGCGAATGCACCAATGCAGCAACCTGGCTAGATAAGAGTAAAACACCAGAGAATTGCTGGGTGCGTAAATTGTCCCCATATTCTGTTATCGATGGCTGATGACGGAGCAGAGTAGGAGGAGTAGTCTGGGTGGGAGAAGCAGTCACTGATGATGACGATGACAAGGACACTGTACTGCATGTGAATGTGGCCTGGTTGCTGCAAAGGAGACTGGGTAAAGGAGAACACTCTCAGATTTCTATTAGGGTTTATGGTACAAGGGATCATAAGATTCCAGATTCGAGCCCACTAAAGGGGCTAAAAGTTACTGTTAGAGTGTAACCGTCATGTTTTTATAAAAAAATCTATTTTAGCCTCTGTTACTGCTGCTGCAGCATTATGCATAAAGCAATCTTTAGTTTCTTCACATACCACTGTTTCCTTGAGTTTTTCCCTGAGTTACTGAAGTTTAAACATTTACAATATGAGGACCTTCTAAAGATGTCTCCTCTGCCAGTTCTCTGAAGCCAAAACTGCTTTCCCTCACTTCACATACACACTTTCTGTAGCCAGCAGTTCCCTGACAGCCAATCAGATTGGATTACTGAGAGACACACCTCGTCACTTTGAAGCCTAATGCAGGCATGCAGTGTAAAGGACTGCCCCTCTGTCTATCTGTCTTCTTAGCCGGAGACAGACAAGCCATAGCAACTGTCTTTTAAGGGAGCAGTGGAAAGGGAGAGGGGACATTAATGAAAGCTGTCATTATAAGGCAATGACAGATCTTTTGACAATCATTGACAGAATAACTGAGGTATACATGCCTAGCTCTAATAAACTAGCAAATAAAAAAAATATATACCATATTTTTCACCCCATAAGACGCACTTAGGCTTTTGGGGAGGAAAATAGGAAAACAAATGTTTTAACCAAAAGGTGTGTTTTTGGTGGGTTTGGAACTAATAGTGGTCTGTGCATGACATTATTACTGGGGAATGGATCTGTGGATGGCACTTTTATGGTGGATCTGGGGATGGCACTGTTATGGGAGATCTGTGACGGACACTGTTATGGAGGATCTGCGGATGGCACTTATGGGGGATCTGTGATGGACACTGTTATGGGGGATCTGTGGAAGGCACTGTTATGGGGGGGATCTGTGACGGGACACTGTTATGAGGGATCTGAGGATGGCACTGTTATGGGGGGATCTGTGACGGACACTGTTATGGGGGATCTGGGGATGGCACTGTTATGGGGGATCTGTGATGGACACTTTTATGGAGGATCTGGGACTGGCGCTGTTATGGGGGGGTATCTGTGAAGGACACTGTTACAGGGGGAGATCTGTGGATAGCACTGTTAGGGGATCTGTGGATGGCACTATTATGGGGGATCTGTGGATGGCACTGTTATGGGGGATCTGTGGATGGCACTGTTATGGGGGATCTGTGGATGGTACTGTTGTGTCATCCACAGACCCCTACCCATAACAGTGCCATCCACAGATCCCCATCCCAAAACAGTGTCATCCACAGATCCCCACCCCATAACAGTGCCATCCACAGAACCCCCACCCCCACCCCACCCCTTAACAGTGCCATCCACTGATGTCCCTCATAAACCTGTCATCCACAGATTCCCCCCCCTGCTGCTCCAGTGCTGCACTATACATTTATAAAATGTCCCCTCATTCAATTAAACATGATTAAACATGCCCCTTCACTTATTATGGTACCTTACATCCTTACAGCTTATGACGTCACTGACATCACGTGCTTGTGCCGCCTGCTTCATTCATAAAATAGGCGGCGCAGGCACGTGACATCAGGAAGTCACGCTGCCGCCCGCCGGGCCTGCCTGCCTGCCCGCAATATTCATAAGCTGTTAGGATGTAAGGTACTGTAATAAGTGAGGGGGCATGTTTAATCATGTTTGATTGAATGAGGGGACATTTTATAACTATATACTGCAGCACTGTGAGCATCGCAGGCTGCGATGTAAAAATGTCAGCATTCGCCCCATAAGATGCAGGGGCATCTTTCCCCCATTTTTTGGGGGGGAAAAGTGCGTCTTATGGGGCGACAAATACGGTAACTATAACACTTTAAAAAAGTTAAAAAAAAGTTTGACAAAAAAGAAAAAAAAATGTCAAAGTTTAGCTTACCCCCCCCTTTCCCAATTTTACATATAAAAATATATAAGCAGTAAAAAAAAGACATAACAGGTATCACCATGTTCGAAAATGTCTCAACTATCTAATTATTCAAATACTTTTCCTGCGCAGTATACACTGTAATGGAAAAGAAATAAGAACATGCAATTTGCCATTTTTGGTCACCTTAAATAAATTTAATAACAGTGCTCAAAAAGGTTCATGTCCGACAAAAATGATACCAATAAAAACTACAGTCCGTCCAACAGTTCGTCCAAAGTAGTAAAAGCAGAAAAAACTACAAGTTTGGTTTCGCCTTATTTGTATTGAGCTGCAGAATAAGGATGACATGACATTTTTTGCGTACTAAATACCATATTATCAAAACCCAAAAAACATTGGCTCAATTGTGGGTTTTTTCAATTTAACCCCGCAAATAATTTTTTTCTCTTTTACCAAAGACATGATACATAAAATGGTGCCATTAGAAAATTAAAAAAAAACAACTTATTCCGCAAAAATTAGCCCTCATGTGGCTATATGAATGGAAAATTAAAAAAGTTATGGCTATTGGAACATGGGGAGGAAAAAACGAAAATGGGCACTTAGGGGGTTAAGCAGTGTGCCCAGAAGCTCAGCCCTCTGCCCATCCCCCACTCAAAGTCCCTAAAATATATACAATTAATTATTTCTATTCTTTCTCTAGCTTGTCCCTGTAACACTAAAACAGTTGCTTGTGCCTCTGTATACTCTAAAATTGTCTTTTGACAAACATAGCAGAGTCCTCTCATCAGCAGCTCAACACAGTATGGTGCTTGTTCTGCCCAGGCGTCTCCCTGCCTGCTGCCACCCTCAATTGGTTGATTAGGTTGTATGCTTCTGAGCCAATGAGGGCAAGCTCTTCCCTACACTTCCTCCTAGTTTCATGTGACCATCCTTCTTCTTACTCCCTTTTGTTTTTTACCCACCAATTCTCACAGTAAAATGAAGCTTGGTAGAGGTATACCAGCAATAGCAGCATACCACTCAACTGCTACGGGACCCGTGGTGGTGGTGGGGGGGTCTTGAGTGGATGGAATGCCCTGCTCTCTGCAATGTCTGCAGTATCACTCATCTTCAGTATGGCTTTGGTGGGCCCTGATTCTCCTGTGCTCAGGTCCACCTCTCTTCTCCTCTTCTTTTACATACATTGTGTTGCTTGCACTGCAAACACAGTGCACGGACCGGAGGCTGCAGCCAGGTGAGCGTGTCACTGGCTCCCCTCTGTTTTCTGGGCTTCAATGGTCAATAAGCTTTTAGTAGTGCTAGGCTCCTGCTGCTGATTGGCTAGTGTATCATAGCAGGAGAAAGAACTGAGCAGGGGATAGAACATGCTCACTGCCTGGCTCAGTCAGCCACCGGACTCCAGCCCCCAGCAAGAAGAACTTGCCCTCACAGAGTGGTTAAATCGCTGCGCTGCAAGTTAACAATAAAAAGTTCATGACCTGATGGTGGGGGAGATAGGGGGCAGCAATACTTCACAGCAGCAGACCAGAGTTTATTTGGGTGGAAGGGGGAGGGGGTGGGGGTTGGAGGCACGCTGTTCTCTATATAAGCATCAGAAGCAAGCAAAGCTGAGTCTAAGAAGGTCTCAAATACAGTCTTTATTAAGTACACATATAAAACACAACCAGAGTAGAGACATAAATACATCAAGACGTAAGTGCGGTATACACCTGAGAGAAATTCACATTGGTACAATACTGATATAGAGAAGAGAGATGCACCTTGACCACCAATATATAAATAGTAATGGTATAAAATAGTAATTACTAGTTATTACAATATATAATATACACAGGAGCATTTCTAATTTAAAATATAGCAATAGTCCATCACATACCCATTTTCAGCAAAGTCACCTCAGGAGAACTGTACACCCTGATGTGCGTTTTGGCAACACCTTCATCTGGGGGCACAGTTCAACTTAAAAATGTGCTCATTTAAATGCTCAGCCCACCAATCAGTGGTTATCAATTAATTAACATAAGTGGATCCTCATGAGTATATTAGAAAATGTATATACAACCATGTGTACCTGCACAGACGGACGCCAACTACATGTGGCCGGAAGCGTACGCCGAACACGTGATGGCCAGTCAGGTGATCGGCCGTATCACTTAGCTACAGTGACATGCGGCGGACACGTGATGGCCCGTCACATGACCGCCTGCATCACCATCAGGTGATCATCCACATAAAAATCACCCACAATGGAATCCCCACGATGCGTAGCAGTCATGTGACAACCAGTCACGTGATCGAGCCGCACCGTATAAACACTAATATTCAATACGCAGCAAGCACTGTATATAATGGGAATGATGGTGCACAAAAGCGGAATTAGAAGATCAAAACTGACAATGTACTATACAGTATATATCATTAAACCACAGGTATAAAGGGGCTACGTCTATGACAGATACACAGAATTGAGCATATGATGACAAAAATGAGGAATATCATGATAATATAGTCATTAGAAAAGCACGAAATTATGAGAATATACAAAAGATTTTTAGAAGATAAAAGAAAAATTACAAATAAAAAAGGAAATGTAAGGATCACATGAATATGAGTGAAAGGTGACATGAGTGTAAACTAAATTTTACATAAATATAACAATATTACATAATTATGATAATATTAAAACAATATCACATGATTACTTAATTATGTGATATATTGAATACATGATTCTAACAATATTACTTAACTATAGCAATATTATATGATTATAACAATTAAAAAAGTGACATAAATATTAAAATAAATAAATAGTGCATAATTATAAAAAGTGAAAAGGTGACAAAAATATAAAAATATATATATTTTGCATGATTGTAATAAGTAAAAAAATAATTTTACAATTACACGACGTAATACACTGGATGAAAATAAATAAATGAAAAAATGTACAATTCATAAAAAAAAATTTTTTGTCAATCAGAGTAATCCATTTTGTATATCATCTCCTACAGATCCATCATGGAATCCGTATCAATGTAACAAAAGAGGATCCAACTGGTATACAAGAAAAGAATAATGAGATGCAAGACAAATATAGATGTAAATGTATATATAAAAAACATAAAAACAATGTAAAATAAAGAATGAATATACAATTAAAATTAAAATAAATATAATTCAGAGGAATGGGGCAAAACTCAGAACATCATTTAATCCTTTGGGTTGCATCGTATCCAGGGTCCAAATCCATTTTGTTTCACACTGTTCCAATAGTTTTATAATGTTACCCCCACGCATACCTAAATCTATATGATCAATTCCCAGAACCTATAAAGAAGAGGGATTACTTGCATGAAAAATCTTAAAATGTTTGGGGATTGGTTCCAAATCAACTAAATCATCATTTTCCCCGGCCTTCACTATGTCTCGAACATGTTCCCTAACCAGTATTTTCAATTCCCTAGTGGTTAGGACGATGTAGATCTTAGGACATGGACACGTCACATAATAGACCACAGCTTTTGTCGTACATGAAATAGTATGGGTAATCTGATATATTTTAGTCTGAGTGGAGTCAGTAAAATCAATGGCTTTTTCAATATGTGGGCATGCAACTCATTTACAGCATAGAGAGCGTCCCTATTTTGGTCCTTTAGTCCCAAACAGTGCCCCCTTCACTTGAGGAGAGTAGTAAGATTTGACCAGACAGTCCCTCAAATTCTTTGACCTCCTAGCCACAGGGGCTGGAAAAGCAGTCAAGAATTTTTCCAATGTGGGATCTGTTCTTAGAATCGGCTAAAAACGCTCCATCAGTTTACGCATGTTTTCCCATTGGGAGTGATAATATCTCACCATATCTCCTGAATCCTTTTTTAATTTAGGATGAATCAAATTCACACGTGTTGTATTTTTAGCCCTATTATAGGCCTTCTTTATAGATCTTTTGCTATATCCCCTTTCAAGGAAACGCTTCTTAAGGATATCTGCTTTGTATTCAAAATCATCGCTATTGAGCAAATCTGCTTAATTTGGATAAATTGGCCAATCGGGATTCCTATTATTGTTTGTTTGGGGTGGGAAGATGTTGCATGTAACAATGAGTTCACGGATGTCTCTTCTTGCGATAGACATCCGTCTGTCGGTAAACAGATTTGTCACATTTTATCGCATCCAAAAAATCTATTTTCTTTGAATCATAGTTAAAGGTCAAATTAATATTATATTCATTGTCATTAAGGTCCTTAATGAATTGCTTAAGTGTGTTAGACGCACCATGCCAGATCAAAAAAATTTCGACACATTCCGATCTGACATGAAGAGCTCCCTCTCCCACAGGCCCAGGAACAAATTAGCATACAAGGGTGCAAAGGCAGCCCCATAGCTGTCCCCTGGAGCTGTAGGTAGAAGGATTTATTAAAGGTGAAAAAATTGTGTTAACAGAAAATACAGCAAGTCAACAAGACACTTAGACATTTTACTATCGTTGTTACTCATAGATAGAAAGTAGGGAACTGCTTTAATACCGTCTTTATGTTTGATGTTAGAATAAAGTGACTCAACTTCACATGTCACAAGTATTATTTCCAAATCAAGATGGATACCATTAATCTTTTGAAGTAGATCCGAGGTGTCACGAATGTAGGATGGCAAACACTCAACTAGCGGTTTTATTTGTAATCCAAAAACTTGCAAACATGGGCCTGGGCTGGCAACAGAACATCTCTCTCTCCCCCCCCCCCCATGGTACATTTTTCCCGCCACTACCCCCTCCATGATGGCAGTCATTAATAGCTGTGGCAGGCTGTAAGGATACGGTGGTTTGCGCTCCAGCCTGGATCATGCCCTGTGTAACCATGACAACGATCGCTGTTTGCCTCCCAGGCTGGAAGCAGTGGCCGCTGGGCAGTCTAAGGTGGCTCCGCCCACCCACACTTGGTCAATAAATAGGAGCCAGGTGCTGCACAGGGGGTTCCACTAATGGAGTGCGCACCCTGCCTGCTCCATTCACCACGAGGACTCAAGATCCTAACTACCTGCAACTCTGAACCTCCAGGAGAAACCCTCACCTACCTTACCCGGCTCCACCACTGCAGGATCCCTGCGGGACTTCCAACAGCAAGTATCAAGCCTGTCATTTTGTTTCACTGACATTGCTCACTGAAAGGAAGGGACTCGCGCTGGTGGTTATTAGTACTGCAGGCCTGGGATTCCTGAACGTTGCCAAGAGCTGTTATTCAAATGAACTTTAATCTGAACTCTCATTCCTAACACGAACTTTCCTCACTATTAGTTTTACACTCTATCTTTAGTACGCGGTACATGATTTTGTTAACCCCATACTCTCCGCTTAAGACTGAGAGAGCCGCCTGGGGTACACACTGAGCAGCCGCAAAGACACCACCAACACTCAATCAGTGTGCCAAAAGTGGATGTCAAAGGACACCGCAGTTGAGATCCTAACTGATCAATTTGGTGCGTTACACAGGCAGACGCAGAAATGGCACTCACTGACTCAGTAATACATTAGTATAGCCTATCTTAATGTATTACTGAGTCAGTGAGTGCCACTTCTGTATCTGTCTGCCACAGCTAGTTATGACTGCCATCATGGAGGGGGTAGTGGCAGGAAAAACGTACCATGGAGGGGGAAAAATGTGCCTAGCACCCCAGCTTGATGCCTATCCTATGTATTATAGAGTAAAGTAAAGTCAGTGAGTGGCACTTCTACCTGCGTCTGTCTGTCACAGCTAACAGCTAATGGAGGGGGTAGTGGTGGGAAAAAACGTACCATGGGAGGGAGATGTTCTGCTGCCAGCCCAGGCCCATGGAGGTGTAGGCATCAAGCAGGGGCACATTTTCCACCTCCATGGGCCTGGGCTGACAACAGAACATCTCTCCCCCTCCCCCCCATGGTACGTTTTTCCCGCCACTACCCCCTCCATGATGGCAATCATTACTGGCTGTGGCAGACAGACGCAGAAGTGCCACTCACTGACTTAGTAATACAAATAGGAATAGGATAGCTAGGCATCAAGCAGGGGCACATTTTCCACCTCCATGGGCCTGGGTTTACAGCAGCACATCTCCTCCCCCGTCCCCTTATGGTACCTTTTTTCTGCCACTACCTGCCTCAATGATGGCAGACGCAGTCATTACTAGCTGTTATGGCAGACAGAAGTGGCACTACTCACTGACTGACTTTACTGTATTTGTATTACATATGAATCAGGATAGGCATCAAGCAGCTGAAGTAGCCAAGCAGGGGTGCTGGGTCGGGATGTCAGTGACAGCAGGTGCGGTGCAGGTCTCACCTCTTGACTAGAGATGGCCCGAACTATCCGCCGGCGAACAGTTCCCGGCGAACATAGCTTGTTCGTGTTCGCCGCGGCGGGTGAACACATGCGATGTTCGGTCTGCCCCCTATACATCATCATTGAGCAAACTTTGACCCTGTACCTCACAGTCAGCAGACACATTCCAGCCAATCAGCAGCATACCCTCCCTCCCAGACCCTCCCATCTCCTGAACAGCATCCATTTTAGATTCATTCGGAATTTGCAGTCTTAGTGAAAGGAGGGACAGTGTAGCTGCTGCTGATTTAATTGGGAAATCGATAGCTAGGCTAGTGAATTCAGTGTCCACTCCAGTCCTGAAAGACTCATCTGATCTTTGCTGTAAGGACAGCGTCCTGACAGCACCCCAAAAAGCCCTTTTTAGGGCCGCAACATTAGTCTGCTTTTTTTTTTCTCCATATATATATTGCAGTTGCCTGGCCTGCCCGTGTGTGAGGAGCTGCAGGCCCTGAGACTGTAGTGTGCCCACTGCCAGTGCCCACCCCTGTCATCCCGTGTGGCACAGGACTTTGCATCAAAAAAGGCATTTAATTTTTACACTTTAGTGTAATTTCAGTTGCTTGCCTGCTAGTGTGTGTCAGGCCGACTTCCAAAGACTGTAGTGTGCCCACTGCCAGTGCCAACCACTGATACCGGGTGGCACAGTAGCTTGCCGATAAATAAGGCATTTCATTTTTACACATTAGTCTAATTTTAGTATAGAATAGTACTACAGAAAATACCACTCTCTCTCCCCCCCATGGTACATTTTTCCCGCCACTACCCCCTCCATGATGGCAGTCATTAATAGCTGTGGCAGGCTGTAAGGATACGGTGGTTTGCGCTCCAGCCTGGATCCATGCCCTGTGTAACCATGACAACGATCGCTGTTTGCCTCCCAGGCTGGAAGCAGTGGCCGCTGGGCAGTCTAAGGTGGCTCCGCCCACCCACACTTGGTCAATAAATAGGAGCCAGGTGCTGCACAGGGGTTCCACTAATGGAGTGCGCACCCTGCCTGCTCCATTCACCACGAGGACTCAAGATCCTAACTACCTGCAACTCTGAACCTCCAGGAGAAACCCTCACCTACCTTACCCGGCTCCACCACTGCAGGATCCTGCGGGACTTCCAACAGCAAGTATCAAGCCTGTCATTTTGTTTCACTGACATTGCTCACTGAAAGGAAGGGACTCGCACTGGTGGTTATTAGTACTGCAGGCCTGCGATTCCTGAACGTTGCCAAGAGCTGTTATTCAAATGAACTTTAATCTGAACTCTCATTCCTAACACGAACTTTCCTCACTATTAGTTTTACACTCTATCTTTAGTACGCGGTACATGATTTTGTTAACCCCATACTCTCCGCTTAAGACTGAGAGAGCCGCCTGGGGTACACACTGAGCAGCCGCAAAGACACCACCAACACTCAATCAGTGTGCCAAAAGTGGATGTCAAAGGACACCGCAGTTGAGATCCTAACTGATCAATTTGGTGCGTTACACAGGCAGACGCAGAAATGGCACTCACTGACTCAGTAATACATTAGTATAGCCTATCTTAATGTATTACTGAGTCATTGAATGCCACTTCTGCGTCTGTCTGCCACAGCTAGTTATGACTGCCATCATGGAGGGGTAGTGGCAGGAAAAACGTACCATGGAGGGGAAAAATGTGCCTAGCACCCCAGCTTGATGCCTATCCTATGTATTATAGAGTAAAGTAAAGTCAGTGAGTGGCACTTCTACCTGCGTCTGTCTGTCACAGCTAACAGCTAATGGAGGGTAGTGGTGGGAAAAACGTACCATGGGGGAGATGTTCTGCTGCCAGCCCAGGCCCATGGAGGTGTAGGCATCAAACAGGGGCACATTTTCCACCTCCATGGGCCTGGGCTGACAACAGAACATCTCTCCCCTCCCCCATGGTACGCTTTTCCCGCCACTACCCCTCCATGATGGCAATCATTACTGGCTGTGGCAGACAGATGCAGAAGTGCCACTCACTGACTTAGTAATACAAATAGGAATAGGATAGCTAGGCATCAAGCAGGGGCACATTTTCCACCTCCATGGGCCTGGGTTTACAGCAGCACATCTCCTCCCCGTCCCCTTATGGTACCTTTTTCTGCCACTACCTGCCTCCATGATGGCAGACGCAGTCATTACTAGCTGTTATGGCAGACAGAAGTGGCACTACTCACTGACTGACTTTACTGTATTTGTATTACATATGAATCAGGATAGGCATCAAGCAGCTGAAGTAGCCAAGCAGGGGTGCTGGGTCGGGATGTCAGTGACAGCAGGTGCGGTGCAGGTCTCACCTCTTGACTAGAGATGGCCCGAACTATCCGCCGGCGAACAGTTCCCGGCGAACATAGCTTGTTCGTGTTCGCCGCGCGGGTGAACACATGCGATGTTCGGTCTGCCCCTATACATCATCATTGAGCAAACTTTGACCCTGTACCTCACAGTCAGCAGACACATTCCAGCCAATCAGCAGCATACCCTCCCTCCCAGACCCTCCCATCTCCTGAACAGCATCCATTTTAGATTCATTCGGAATTTGCAGTCTTAGTGAAAGGAGGGACAGTGTAGCTGCTGCTGATTTAATTGGGAAATCGATAGCTAGGCTAGTGAATTCAGTGTCCACTCCAGTCCTGAAAGACTCATCTGATCTTTGCTGTAAGGACAGCGTCCTGACAGCACCCCAAAAGCCCTTTTAGGGCCGCAACATTAGTCTGCTTTTTTTTTTCTCCATATATATATTGCAGTTGCCTGGCCTGCCCGTGTGTGAGGAGCTGCAGGCCCACAGACTGTAGTGTGCCCACTGCCAGTGCCCACCCCTGTCATCCCGTGTGGCACAGGACTTTGCATCAAAAAAAGGCATTTAATTTTTACACTTTAGTGTAATTTCAGTTGCTTGCCTGCTAGTGTGTGTCAGGCCGACTTCCAAAGACTGTAGTGTGCCCACTGCCAGTGCCAACCACTGATACCGGGTGGCACAGTAGCTTGCCGATAAATAAGGCATTTCATTTTTACACATTAGTCTAATTTTAGTATAGAATAGTACTACAGAAAATACCACTAATATCGGTTGTGTGACAGTAAATTGCACGGCGCAGACGCAGTGACCGTGGATAAAAACAAAGGGGAGGGAGCCAGCGTTTTTTTAACCATCTCCCCGTTCGAAAAATCAATTCAATTCACCTTTCGGGGACCCTTGGTGTTGTACGTGGCTGGGTGGAGGAAGAAACCTTCAATGACATCACTGGGACATGGCTAGCTTGGTATCCAACCTTGTGCAAATGGGGAGTTTGCGGTTGTGCAAATGGACTGTTTGCGGTTGTTTGCGGTGCATTAAAAGGGGAGTTTGGTCTGTCAATGTCTGTGAAGCGGGCGTAACCCTTGTCGATACAACGCCGTAACCCTGATCGATACAACATCATACCTGATCGTATACACACACTAGATGTTTTAAACCACGTTGTTCAAAAAAAATTAGGATTGTTAGGTGATTTATGCCTTTTAGGGATTAAAACCCAACTCTGCGTCAACTATGTAATTTTCCATGGGAGTTTTGCCATGGATCCCCCTCCGGCATGCCACAGTCCAGTTGTTAGTCCCCTTGAAGCAACTTTTCCATCACTATTGTCAGGGCCGTCTTTAATATTGATTGGACCCTGGGCAAGAATTTACTTGGGCCCCCTGGATCCCGCCTTCCCACACCCTAGCATGCAATCACGCCCTCCACCACTATATATATTATAGCTTACAGTGAATGACTGTAAATCCTTCCAGTTCTGAAGACTCCAGCGGCTCAGGATCAGTGCTCTGGGCAGCCGGGCTCAGGGCTGGAAGTGGGCACCGCTCTGCAGTTCAGGGGGGAGACCTGGACTTACCCTAGCGTTACAGTGCACCCCAGCAGCCCACAATATGCAGTATAGCACCCTATAGTATACAGCACCCCACAGTATGCAGTATAGCACCCTATAGTATACAGCACCCCACAGTATAGCACCCTATAGTATACGGCACCCCAAAGTATGCAGTATAACGCCCTATAGTATACAGCACCTCACAGTATGCAGTATAGCGCCCTATAGTATACAGCACCCCATAGTATGCAGTATAGCACCCTATAGTATACAGCACCTTACAGTATGCAGTATAGCACCCTATAGTATACACCACCCCACAGTATGCAGTATAGCACCCTATAGTATAGAGCACCTCACAGTATGCAGTATAGCACCCTATAGTATACAGTTTCCCAAAGTATGCCATATATAGTATAGCACCCCACAGTATATAGTACCCCACAGTATGCAATACATAGTGTAACACCCCACAGTATGCAGTATAGCATCCTATAGCATACAGTATAACACCTCACAGTATACAGCACACTATACAGTATACAGCACTTCATACTATACAGCACCCCACAGTATACAGCACACCATACTGCACTGCACCCCACACTATACAGCACCCCACACTATACAGCACCCCACACTATACAGCACCCACACTATACAGCACCCCACACTATACAGCACCCCACACTATACAGCACCCCGCACTATACAGCACCCCACACTATACAGCACCCCACACTATACAGGAGAGCACTATAGCACCCCACAGTATACAGTATACAGCACTTCACAATATACAGCATCCCGTAGTATACAGTATACAGCACCCCACATTATACAGCACCCCACAGTATACAGTATATAGCACGCCAAAATATACAACACCCCACTCTATACAGTAAACAGCACCCCACACTATTCAGCACCCCACAGTATACAGTATACAGCACTCCACTCAATACAGCACCCCACAGTATACAGTATATAGCACCCCAAAATATACAACACCCCACACTATACAGCACCCCACAGTATACAGTACACAGCACCCTGCAGTATACAGTATGGAGCACCTGACACTATACAGCACCCCACGCTATACAGAACCCCAAAGTATACAGCACTTCACAGTATACATCACCCCACACTATACAGAACCCCACAGTATGCAGCACCCCACACTATACAGCACCCCATTATACAGTAGCTTACAGTATATTACCATAACAGCCCCTGTCACCTTTTCCTGATGTAATCTTCACAAAATAAAATCTCCACAATTATGGCAAACTTCTCCTGCAGGCAACACTGGTGAAAGAAAGGACCTTTCATTACATCATAGCCATGTGACCAGTAGTATCGCTATGTGTCTGGTCACATGGTGATGATGTCATCAAAGGTCCTTCACAGCTCTCACTCTCTCACAGTTCACTGCCTGGAGAGCCGGTATGCAGGCAGGCATGGCAGCAACCCCCTGTGAAGCTGGCAGCATCCCCTTAGGCACGCCACTCGATGTAATTGAATTTGTGGGCAGTGGCCAGCTGAGCTCAAGAGGCAGCTGCCTTGGGCCCCCCAGGAGCAAATGGGCCCTGGGCAGCTGCCCCTTTTGCCCTGTGTTAAAGACGGCCCTGACTATTGTGGCCAGAAAGAGTCCCTGTGGGTTTTAAAATTCGCCTGCCTATTGAAGTCTATGGCGGTTCGCCCGGTTCGCCCGTTCGCGAACATTTGAGGAAGTTCGCGTTCACCGTTCGCGAACGGAAAATTTTATGTTCGCGACATCACTACTCTTGACACACAGACTGGTCACTCAAACTGCAGGCAGCTCTTCTCTGCTCTAGAGGACTGCCTGTGTGAGGCGCACCGCACCATGTGACTTGCTGCTGAATCAGATTACTGCGCGGCACCGGCCCGCCCAGGCACAAAGGCAGCTGGGCAGCAGGGCAGCCACCAGCCAGCGCATTAAAAAAAAAAAAGTGCCAACCAAGTTTATAAGAATCCCAACGGTCAGTGACAAAGGCTGCTTGCCTGGCTTAAGAAAAAAAAGGGCAATAAAGGGACAGGGGCTGAAGGGAAAAGGGGCTCAAGCCCCCTTTTAGCCCTATGTGTGCACGTCCCTGGTCTGCTGTGAACGTCTCCATCGATAGACTTTTTTTAACTGCACGTCATTTAGGTCCCTGTCAAACTTCTTAGTTTTAAATTGTGACTCCAACTGACAATAAAAGAACTCCATTCATCATTGGTCAAAACATCTTTCAATTGACCCTGTGTGGATTCAGTCTCCTTGTCCAGTGTTAATAGCATGTTAGTATTCAGGCCTACAAGTAATTCCAACAATTTCAAGGAGCTATTAGTACACATCTTCTCCCATTTTTTCAATGATTGTCTCATCTGAGATTGGAAATGATGGAAACACCTGGATACGCAAACCTCTGGGGACAAGTCCCTGTTATATATAATTTTCCAAAAAAGCTTTGTTCCACCATGTTTTCAGTCTACGTTGGAGTTGTAATTTTAATGTGTTCTAAGTGCACTCACATTCCTTCGAAAATACGGGTTAGGGAACAAGTTTCGAGATATAGTGAAGGCCAGGGAAAATGATGATTCAGTTGATTTGAAACCAAATCCAAACATTTTAAGATTTGTCATGCGAGTAATCCCTCTTCTTTAAGGGTTCGGGGAATTGATCATGTAGATTTAGGTATGCGTGGGGGTAACGTTATGAAACTATTGGCACAGCGTGAAACAAAAAGGATTTGGACCCTGGATACGATGCAACCCAAAGGATTAAATGATGTTCTGAGTTTTGCCCTATTCCTCTGAATTATATTTATTTTAATTTTAATTGTATATTTATTCTTTATTTTACAATGTTTTTATGTTTTTTTATATTTACGTCTACATTTTTAATTTTTTTTAATGAATTTTTTCTTTTTTTAATAAATTTTTACGATTTTTCATTTATTTATTTTCACCTACTATATTACGTCCTATAATTGTTAAATTATTTTTTCACTTATTACAATCATGCAAAATATATATTTATTTTTAGATTTTTGTCACTTTTTCACTTTTCATAATCATGTACTATTTTTTTTTATTTTTAGATTTATGTCACTTTTTTAATTGTTATAATCATGTAATATTGCTATAGTTATGTAATATTGTTAGAATCATGTATTAACTTTATCATATAATTAAGTAATCATGTAATATTGTTTTAATATTGTCATAATTATGTAATATTTAATTTACACTCATGTCACCTTTCAATCTCTTATTCATGTGATCATTATATATTGTTTCCTTTTTTATTTGTAATTTTTCTTTTTTCTTCTAAAAATTTTTTGTATATTCAAATAATTTCGTGCTTTTTTAATGACAAAATTATCATGATATTCCTCATTTTTGTCATCATGGCCATCGGGTGTTCGGCGTACGCTTCCGGCCACATGTAGTTGGCGTCCGTCTGTGCAGGTACACATGGTTGTATATACATTTTCTAATATACTTATGAGGATCCACTTATGTTAATTAATTGATAACCAGGGATTTGTGGGCTGAGCGTTTAAATGAGCACATTTTCAAGAGTGAACTGTGCCCCCAGATGAAGGTGTTGCCGAAACGTGCGTCGGGGTGTGCGGTTCTCCTGAGGTGACTTCTCTGAAAATGGGTATGTGATGGACTATTGCTATATTTTAAATTAAAAATGCTCCTGTGTATATTATATATTGTACTAACTAGTAATTACTATTTTATACCATTACTATTTATTAGTCATGAGCGGCATAGGCAATATTCAAATTCTCAATATTTTGCGAATTTCTGGCCGAATAATCGCCATAAATTTTCAAATTCGAGAATTTGTGATCTCCAGTCATTATTTACTTGATTGCAAAAATCAGCAATGTACAATATTCGTGATAAAAATCATGATTAGAATATTCGCGATCAACACTAAGGGGTAGGCAACTTTCCTATTGGTTGCTAGGGATGTTGCTAAGTGCTAATATTTGCGATAAATTTCCAATACATTTCCGATTAGAATATTCACGATCAACACTATTCGCCAGTACGAATATGTAGCATATATTCTAAATATTCGCGAGTTATTGAAGTGGTGATATTCGCGATTAAAATTCTTATTTCGAATATTTGCGCTCAACACTACTATATATATATTGGTGGTGAAGGGGTATTTATAACTCTTTGCATCTCTCTTCTCTATATCAGCATTGTACTAATGTAAGTTTCCCTTAGGTGTATACCGCACTTATGTCTTGATGTATTTATGTCTCTACTCTGGTTGTGTTTTATATGTGTACTTAATAAAGACTAATATTAAACAGAGGCCTTCTTAGACTCTTCTTATGTAGGTGTATCCATTTTATGTTGAGTGGTCTTTTTGAGGGGTTATGTTGCCCACTATTGGTGTTGGGCCTGTGTCTAACGTAATTGCCAGTTATCTAATCATTGCTGATTTTTTATAGGAGAGTGTGCCCTAGGCAGCCACCCTCCCCACAGTGAGCATTAGAAGCAAGCAGAGTTCATTGTGGAGGTAGTCTGCTGGGGCACACAATGTATTCAATATAAGCATCACCACAAGTAAAAAAAATATATATATTGTACTTAATATTTGTGCGGGGATGGATGGAGCAAGTTTTGCTGTGGGGCCCCATGATTTCTATGTACGCACCTGGCTCTTCGTGCGATTTTTATGTAATTCGCTGGGAAAAAATCTGAAAAGTTTTTTTGCGGATGAATTTTTGAGAAATTTTTGAGTCCCTTTAACAGTGAGTTCCACAGCACCCCACCCCCTTGACAGTGACCTCCACCAGCCCCTTAACACCGAGCATAGGTTATAGTCCCCTTAACTGTGAACTCCACCATTCCCGGCCCCCTTAACAAAGACCTCCACAGTGACTGGTCCTTTAACAGTGACTGCCACAGTACCCCGCTCCCTTAACAGTGACCTCACAATACCCCGCTGCCTTAATAGTGACCTCACAGTACCCCGCTGCCCCTTTAATAGTGTCCTCCACAGTCCCCTCCTCCCTTAACAGTGACCTCCACAGTGCCCACCCCTTTAACATTGACCTCCACAGCAGCCTACCCCTTTGACAGTAACATCCACAGCGCCCTCCCATTTAACAGTGACCTCCACAGTGGCCGCCCTTTTATCAGTGACCTCCGCAGTACCCCGTCTCCTTAACAGTGATTTACACAATAACCCACCCAATTAAAAGTAACCCCCACAGAGCTCTGTTCCATTAAAATATGACCTCCACAACACCCCGCCCCCTTAACAGTGACCTCTACAGCACCCCGCCCCATAACACTGACCTCCATAGTGGACTGTCCCCTTAACTGTGACCTCCACCGTTCCCTGCCCCTTTAACAGTGGCCTCCACAGCACCCCGCCCCCTTAACAGTGACCTCTACAGCGGCCCGCCCTTTTAACAGTGACCCCCACAGTACCCCGTCTCCTTAAAGAGGACCTTTCATCAGGGTAAAAAATGTGTACTAAGTATGCTGACATGTAGAATGGCGCCCAGGGATCTCCCTGCACTTACTATTATCCCTGGGCGCCGCTCCGTTCGCCCGGTATAGGCTTCGGTATCTTCTGGGACTTAGTTATACTAGGAGGAGCCTATTATCACTTGGTTATAGTAGGCGTATCCCAGGCTGTAGCGCTGGCCAATCACAGCGCTCAGCTCACAGCCTGGGAGAAAAAAAAACTCCCAGGATATGAGCTGTGCGCTGCGATTGGCCAGCGCTACAGCCTGGGATACGCCTACTATAACCAAATGATACTAGGCTCCTCCTAGTATAACCAAGTCCCAGAAGATACCGGAGCCTATACTGGCAAACGGAGCTGCGCCCAGGGATAATAGTAAGTGCAGGGAGATCCTGGGTGCCGCCTCACATGTCAGCACACTTAGTACACGTTTTTACCATGATGAAAGGTCCTGTTTAACAGTGATTTACACAATAACTCACCCCATTAACAGTGACCTCCACAGAGCTCCGTTCCCTTTAAAATGCGACCTCCACAACACCCCGCCCCTTAACACTGTCCTCCATAGCGGATCATCCCCTTAACTGGGACCTCCACCATTCCCTGCCCCTTTAACAGTGGCCTCCACAGCACCCCGCCCCTTAACAGTGACCTCTACAGCGGCCCGCCCTTTAACAGTGACCCCCACAGTACCCCGTCTCCTTAAAGAGGACCTTTCATCAGGGTAAAATGTGTACTAAGTATGCTGACATGTAGAATGGCGCTCAGGGATCTCCTGCACTACTATTATCCCTGGGCGCCGCTCCGCTCGCCCGGTATAGGCTTCGGTATCTTCTGGGACTTAGTTATACTAGGAGGAGCCTATTATCACTTGGTTATAGTAGGCGTATCCCAGGCTGTAGCGCTGGCCAATCACAGCGCTCAGCTCACAGCCTGGGAGAAAAAAAAACTCCCAGGATATGAGCTGTGCGCTGCGATTGGCCAGCGCTACAGCCTGGGATACGCCTACTATAACCAAATGATACTAGGCTCCTCCTAGTATAACCAAGTCCCAGAAGATACCGGAGCCTATACCGGGCAAACGGAGCTGCGCCCAGGGATAATAGTAAGTGCAGGGAGATCCCTGGGTGCCGCTCTACATGTCAGCACACTTAGTACACGTTTTTTACCATGATGAAAGGTCCTGTTTAACAGTGATTTACACAATAACTCACCCCATTAACAGTGACCTCCACAGAGCTCCGTTCCCTTTAAAATGCGACCTCCACAACACCCCGCCCCTTAACACTGTCCTCCATAGCGGATCATCCCCTTAACTGGGACCTCCACCATTCCCTGCCCCATTAACAGAGACCTCTACAGCACTCGTCCCTTAACCAGTGACCTCCACAATGGCGCACCCCTTTAACACTGACCTCCACAGCGGGCACTCCTTTATTAGTAATCTCCACAGTACCCCGTCTCCTTAACAGTGATTTCCACAACACCCCGCCCCCTTAACAGTGGCCTCTACAGCAATCTGCCTCTTAACACTGACATCTATCGCGGACCGCCCACTTAACTGTGACCTCCACAGCAGCCTGCCTCTAGGGTGGCCAGAGGTCCGGTTTTAAGCAGGACAGTCCGGCTTTCAGACTCCCTGTCCTCCGTCTGGCGTAGGGCTTGGAAGGACACAGGGATGCCTTTTTAAACAGCTTACTCTCAGACAGCATCACTGTCAGCACTCAGCACTATATATATATATATATATATATATATATATATATATATACATTTAAAGAAAAAGCCAGCAGCACTCCAATAACAGAATCTAAAATGTGGTTTATTAACCCAGTGTCATACCACTTGAAGCAGTGTGCTGCTCTCTCCCTTTCTCTTGTGTATGTATATATATATATATATATATATATATAAACATACTGTATTAGTCTGGTTTATTTGGCATATTATGGTTATGTGTTTGTATGCCAATGCTTTTTGCCTAGGTTGCACTTGCTGCATATTTTCCCTAAACATGTCTTTATCTTATAATAATGTAGTTAAAATGGTTGAAGGTAAGAATCTAATTCCTTAGTTTCTACTCCACCTTCAGGTATTTGACACACCCAGGCACTCTTTGTGTTCAAATTGTACACGGAGAGAAGACATGGCTGACAGCTTGAACTTTGAATTCTGATAAAAAGCAGTAACTTTGGACTAAAGGCACGTACTGGAGGATAATTTTGGATCTTAGGTGGTCATTTTGCTTTTACAGTATTTAAGGCACAAGAATATATTCACCTATGCTAAAGGTAAGCAGTTTTATGACTTTGAATAAGATGCAGTGATTCACTATAAAGGAACAAATACTGTGATCAGGATAGTACTGTGTACATAGAATGTTCCTATATATACTCTTTATGTACTGAGTCTGATTTTTTAACCTTACAGAAAAACATTTTAATTGTTATTGTTGGTAAACATGTGTAAAAGCATTAAGAGATGATTTTGTTGTATCTTTCTTTATGTTCTACATAAACTGCTCAGTATTTTACAGGAATTTCATTTAACAAAGTTCAATGACCCCAAACTATGATGAAAAGATAATGGACAGAGCACATCTTTTTGGTAAACTGTCGCTACTGATATACATATTGTACATTCAGTTTTTGCTCTATTTAATAGAGTTAAGAATGAATAATGCAGTACAGGGTACAGGACTAAGTTAATTTCTTGTCACTTCTATAGTCATAATTCACTTTCCTGTCACTATCATAGCCCTAACTTCTTAAAGCCTTACCTAATACTCAAATTATTGGACATTAAAAGGAATCAGTCAACCTTTTCTATTGATTTATGAGATGCATAGAAGTGTTCAGTTCCATCAGATATTAACCCCTTTCTGACATGCCAATTTTTCATTTTTTTCATTTTTGTTTTTTACACCATTCCTATTCGGAGCCATAACTTTTTTTATTTTTTTGTTCACGTAGCCGTATGAAGGCTTGGTTTTGGGGGGATAAGTTGTACTTTCTAATAGCATCATTTTATCTTACATACGGTGTAGTGGGAGGCTGGACAAAATTCCGAATGGGGTGAAAATGAAAAATAAATTCAATTGTGGCACAGTTTTATAGGTTTTGCCTTTACAGCGTTCCCTATACTGTAAAAGTGACCTGATCTCTATATTCTCTAGGTCAGTACAATTACAGTGATACTACATTTATATAGTTTTTCTTCTGTTTTAATACTGAAATAAAAATAAAAACATTGGTATAAAATGATTTCTTTCTTTGCATCGCCATATTCTGTCCACCATAACTTTTTACTATTTAAGTCTACAGAGCTATGTGAGGGCTTAATTTTTGTGGAGTTAGTTAGTGATCTGATTTTGGAGTGTGTATGCCTTTTTAATTACTTTTTATTCAATTTTTGGTGGTAGTGAAGCAACAAAAAAAGCAACAAATTGGCCATATTTTTTTCCCCTGTTAAAGAGTTTGCCATATGGGATAAATTCATTTATATATTAATAGTACTGATGTTTTGGGAAGCAGTGGGGCAAATGCTCTTTATTTAAAAATTTTTGTGTTGTATTTTTTTTATGGGGAAATGGAATTATTTGAATTTTTAGATTTTTTTATATTTCTAAAAAAATTTTCCCCTCTTTTTACATTTATATTAAGTCTCCTTAGGGTATATCAGCATGCGATCATTAGTGCAGTCTATGGGACATTCAATACTTTCCTATGGAGCCCTGCATCAGGCAGAGCTCCATAGGAACTATCACTGTCGTAGCCTCGGATTCTTAAGAGTGACTGAGGCTATCACAATGAATGAATGGCTCCCCTGATCGCAGCACAGGGGATCCATTTGGGCCCCAGGAGGGCATTTTCTCAGATGCTGTTGTCAAAATTTACCACGGCATCTGAGGGGTTAAGCATCTATGATTGGTGTTATTGCCAATCACAGACATTTGCTCATGGTGTCTGCTGTTTAAAACATAAGAAATCTAATGGCTATGTTGCCCTCTGCTCTCTGGCAAAGCTCCATAGGAACTATCACTGTTGTAGCCTCGGATGCTTAAGAGTGACTGAGGCTATCACAATGAATAAAAACATGAGAAATCTGGTGGCCGTGTTGCCGCTGCTCTCTGGCGGGGCACAATACGAATGATGGTGCTCGCTGTTCCAGAGATAGGGCTCCATAGGAACTGTTACTGTGGTAGCCTTGGTCCCTCTGAAGGATATGAGGCTACCACAAAAAATGAATGGCTTCCCCCATCGCCACACATTGTGCAGATATCAGGAAAGGGTTAAAAACAAAAGGAGAGACTTTTTCTTTGGTGTAAGTACACACTTGGAAAGTACTAGTTCTCCTTGCATAGATCCAATTGGTGTAGGAATTCTTAAGGTAATGGGAAGAATATGTAAATTAGCTCTCCTTCAGAAGGAAGAACACTGTCTTTCTAGTGTCATGTATAGGTACCCTGTGAGTCAATGTCTGACCTATCTAAGACTGCACTGTTTTTGCTCGTCATCAGTTCAGAGTAGTTTTCTGGTTGGCTGGATGAGATGACGTTGATGCAGATCTTTTAAAGTGTTATTTCTCCTTGCATGGATCAGACTAACACCGTTGCTACCTATAAGTGGCACTAGGGAGAGTTTTCTTCCTTTTGAGAAGAGCTAATTTGAATACAAACATGTCACATTTCCTGATGATCTAGCTTCCCCTGAGAAATGTAAGGAATGAAGGAAATGTTATAACCATGTATAGCAAAATATAATAGCTTTCTGTATAGTATACACTTGCATCCATTTCTATCTTGACACTCATTACACATTAAATAATTATTGCAGCAAGTTATAACTTGCTTTTTAATGATTGTTTTGCAGCAGTTGTTAAATTAATGTGCCAAATGTTAAGCTAGAAATGGCTAAATCTCCATGTGACTAGTCTACATATTTTTTTTAAAATACAAACAGGTGGATGGTTTTTAATATTTGGAAGTCACTCCATGTATTCTACTTCTTGTCCAGGTTCTTTAAGCTCATCATTTTTGGACTATTATTACAGCAGGTAGTTCCTGGAATTACCTGGAAATGTTATGTTATGTTTCTTATTGTTATGTAATGGTATGGTTGGTATGGGACAGGGCTAACTGCCTGGTTCCTCCTCTCTTGGTAGGAGTGGGCTAGTCCTGCTAGGAGGGGGGAGTTCTAGTCTAGCTATAGAGGAGGAAGGACGCATGGCTAACTGCTCCTACCCCAGGTGTCTTAGGAGCCTGCTTTGTATCCATTTTTTTGTGAGAGCACTACACCAGAAAGAGTGCAAGAAAATCCAGGATACAGATACTTAAAAAACTACAGTGTTTACAGTCAGCAGAGTGACCAGCAAGCCACAGATTTACAGACCCTGCTGTAGGTGAGGGACTATGGATCAAACATCCATCACCTAGATAACATTCAGGCTAGACAACTCAAAGCCTGTATTTTTCAGTGGACACCTATATCCACAAGTGCCAGAAGACATCTGTTAGCCAGAAGCTCAAAAGGGAGATATAAATTACTCTTTTTACAAACTACTGTTAGATGTACTACCAGTTATCCAGTTAAAGAGAGACTTTTACTCTTTTACTTCTGGCCTGGGTCTTCAAACCACCTTTCCACTGCACCAATCCCCAGGGAGCAATGGCCTGAGAGAGTATAGTATGACACATCATCTTATCAGAGCCTCTACCATTCTGATTCTCTCCACCGGCTCCTCAGGGGCTCGCTGAACATCTTCCTCTCATAGCAGCAGTAAACTGACAATGGATTACCTATATATTTACCATTTTAGTTAACAGCTAGAGAACAACTATATTTTGTATCTAATTATCAATGGCATATTACTACTTAAATGAAAAATGTTCTCTATAGATATTGAGGGTCATTTATTAGGACGTCGGTCTTAATAAAGCATAAAGCCCATGCTCTGACAGTGGATCACCAAAATTATGTAAAGGCACCATCCTCTGGCAGATGATGGTGTGAGTGAGAGCGTCGGACGTCTAACGCTAAGCTACCCCTCCCCCCCTCGTTCCCTGGAGCGCAGCACCTCATGGACTATGCGAGTCTCTCGGAAGATGCGCTGAGACGCCGAGAGACTTCTAGCAGTGAAGCAGTCCTGAGGGGAGAGCTCGGCTCTGGAACGTCTGCTGTACATCCCAGGAAAAAGTCCCTGCTCATATGGCTTTGAACAAGTAGATGGTCGGGTGGAATAAAATATCCTATCTGGATCTGCGCTGGACCCGCCATCCCTCTGCACGGATGGTGATTGTGAGGGGACCTGATGGTTGATGGAGCGGGGCGGGTCTCTGTGTCATTGTGAGTTTGGCTACCTTGCCGTGTCTGTCTTGCCGGGAGGAAGGAGATAAAGATATTTCAATGGTGGCTGGTAAACGGACTGGAGTCTCCCATGCTTGCCAAAAGAGACAGGTGCTCTGATGCGGGCTGTGAGCAATGGTGCGAGGGTGACCGATAAAAAGGGAGTGGTGACAATGTTATAAAAGATGAGTCTACTCCCTTACAGCATATCTACTCCAAGTTTGTGAAACTGGAGTTGGTCATAAATGTGTCACCCATGCCACATGCTGGTTTTATGTATTCGAGTGCCCGTTGAAAGATCTGCAATCTGACACTATCCCGCCTCTAAGAGTTGGGTCCCTGTGTGTGAACTTTGGAAAGACTCTGCTGATTTAACCCCCTGCTAAAACCGTTCATCTGACTAACAACTATTAACCCTTAACCCACCATCTATTATGCTGACCTTTTAAACTGGACAACTAACGGCCTTCTATTGTGTGATATGGCAACAGGGAGTTGAGTTTTGCTTATGCTTGGGAATATGTACTAGTTAACCCTTCACTCCCCAGGGGTATCTGGAGGCTTCACGGTGGATGGAAAGAAAGGCCTATTTATATTGTATGTTGTAACTGTGGAAGAGTGGAATTATTAACATAGGCTGTACCGGAGAGCCGAATAACCTGCTAACTACTAACTCTTATTAAATTAGCAACTTGGTTTGCAGGAGGAGAGGAAAGACTGACTGAGGAGGATATTGGAGAAAGGAGTTTGGAGATGATTTAGCCCTATATTGCTTTTTGGAATGGGGCTGATTTTTGGAAGATATTGGAATGTTGTCTTTGTGCATAACGGCCCCTTCAATTTACTCCCTCCCCATGTAATGCACCTGGGTGTGCTCTGAGCATCTTTAAAGGTCCACTGAATAAGAACTGGAAGTTATTGAATGTTAGTAATAACTAGTGATGATCGAGCACCCCGATGCTCGTGTGCTCTGCCCGAGCACATCGGGATGCTCGGGTGCTCTGCCGAGCACTCGAGCCCTATAGAAGTCAATGGGAGAACCTGAGCATTAAACCAGGCACCCCCTGCTCTGAAGGGAGGAGGGTGCCTGGTTCATAGGAAAAGGTCAGAAATTAATGGAAACACCACCGAAATGGGTCGGGGACAGCATGGGGAGGATCTCTGGATGCATCTTGGACTACAATGTCGCTGCTGGGAATGATGTTGCCCAAGTTGTACGTCACTTTTAGAGACTTACCATAAAACTCACAAAGCTGAAGTTAAAAGCAATTTTAGATAAAAATTGTTAAGAAATATTCTGTCCTGTATATTTACTTTTATATAAATAGTAAGTTCAGACAATTTGTTTTATAATTTTCAGAACTGGGGCCATGACTAAGAGGGACAGCCGGTGGCTTCGATTGTGTTGATCAGACTATCATCTGATGATAATGAACTTGTAAGAGGAACCTAGTAGACATTGAGCTGACCAGTGACCGTGTATATAAAATTGTAGGTGAGGGTCTGCTGCCGCTTTGTTAACTCTAGATAACTTCTAAGCTGATTGCACGTCCCTGTGATGTTGACGATCTATCGATGTCTGCTCTTTCAACTTTCGATGTTCTTTTATGCGCCTACTATGGTGACCACGAGTAATGGAAAATCAGGGTTCGCTTCCGGAGAGGGAGTCTGAGGGATGGCCACGGCTACCGCTTCCAAGAAAGGCAGACGGGGCGCTCCAATTTCCCAGTACCGCCTCAGTGAGATAGTGACGATAAATAACAACACAGGACTCTTAAGAGAGCCTGTCATTGGAACGAGTACAAAAGAATTACAGGGAATATCATGGGTATTTAGGATGAGGAAAAGTTATACAGGAGGAGAGGTAAAGTATGATTGATGGCCTGCTGGTGACCTACTAAAACATTAGGGGTGAAGGTCTTCAGCTGAGCTGACCATCTAAAACATTATGGGTGAGGGCCTGCGGGTGAGCTGACCATCCAAAAAATTATATGCGAGGGCCTGCGGGTGAGCTGACCATTGAAAACTTTATTTATGCGAGGGCCTGGGAGTGAGCTGACCATCTGAAAAATTATATGAAAAGGCATATAAGCGATGGCATTATATGCGACAATTAAGCAAGTAGATATGATTGACGAGGAGGATGAGAAAAGGAAGATTCAACCATATACCCTTTTTTGTGGCGGAAGGGGTGCATGGGACTACAGAGTATTCAGTACATTTTAAACAACACATTTAAAGTGCCTTGATGTTCAGTCGTGGCTTTCCTCTGGTGGAGTGGAGAAGTCAGGGGCAATCCAGGCCTTGTTCATTTTCATCTGAGTCAATCTGTCAGCATTTTCAGTTGACAGCCGGATACACTTATTTGTTATATTGCCACCACCAGCACTAAATACCCACTCAGACAAAACACTGGTGGCAGGGCAGGCCAGCACTTCCAAGGCATAGAGCACCAGTTCGTGCCACGTGTCCAGCTTGGACACCCAGTAGTTGTAAGGCACTGAGGACGCTGACATGGTCTAGAAATAAGTGTAGATTTGTGTCTCACTGCTCACAGCAAGCAGAGTTTGAGAAACACAGAAAATGACTGTCTGTCACTGTTATTTGAATTAAATATAGGCCGCACACAGTCTAGATATAAGTGTAGATTTGCGTCTCACTGCTCACAGCAAGCAGGCTTTGTGGAATACAGAAAATGACTGTCTGTCACTCGTATTTTTTAATTAAATATAGGCCGCACACAGTCTAGATATAAGTGTAGATTTGCGTCTCACTGCTCACAGCAAGCAGGGTTTGTGGAATACAGAAAATGACTGTCTGTCACTGTTATTTGATTTAAATATAGGCCGCACACAGTCTAGATATAAGTGTAGATTTGCGTCTCACTGCTCACAGCAAGCAGGGTTTGTGGAATACAGAAAATGACTGTCACTGGTATTTTTTAATTAAATATAGACCGCACGCAGTATAGATATAAGTGTAAATTTGCGTCTCACTGCTCACAGCAAGCAGAGTTTGTGAAATAGAGAAAATTTCACTAACGGTCGCCCTGACAAAACAAAAAAAAATTCCCCCAAAATTTTTGGCTGCGTGCCACCTCTAACAACAGTCCTTAAAAGGACTGTTAGTTCTTTGAAACGTCTTCTCAGTGATAATTTTTAGATGAAAGTTGCCCTACACTGACTGTATCTTCCTAACAGCAGCTCTCCCTGAATCGCTATGAGCCGAACCCACGTGACCGGGTGCTATATAGCACCCGATGACGCGTTCCTGCCAGCCAATCACTGTAATGCCAGTAGAAAACATGTCTAATGGCATTACAGTGATGGCAATACTTACCTGCATGTTTATTGGCTGCTTAGCAAGCGCCAAATGTGCAGGGAGGAGACTCGAGCATGGCGCTCAAGCACGTGTGGTACTCAGCCGAGTGCTCGGATTTGCCGAGCATAGCGATGCTTGAGCCGAACCAGTACTCGGCCGAGCATGGTCGCTCAACACTAGTAATAACTATTAGGTGTTGTCCTTTTTTCTGGCGTAGTCACAGGTTGTATCAATAATCTCAGACATTCTAATTCCGTGACTGAGCCAGAATCGAACATACTTAAGTGAATTGACGTTGTTATTGTCCTAATATTTTATTAGAACTGCCAGTTATAGTGGTATATGTGTTGAGGGAGAGGGTTAAGTAGTTAAGGAGCAGGAGGCGATATCAGTCCAATATGGCAAACAAGGGGAGAGGGGGGCAAGAAAGGGAAGGCTTCAGCCAAAATTGATGTCTCTATCTCTCCGGGGATTAAGAAACTTGATAAATCCAGACAGTAACTGATAACTAGCATGAACAGATTATCCTGTTCACCCAAAAGTGCTTTACAGAAGGGAGATGTGAACCAAGAGATCAAGGGCTCTTTGACTCAGTATGAAGAGGATGAAGGATATGATATTGCTTGTGGGGAGCTGGAGAGGGTCTCCTCACTTGGGGAGAGAGGATCTTCAGAGGATATGTCCGCAGGAAATAATGGTCAACACAAAGGAGTGTATACTCTTAGTTTACAGGACATATTTCAAGAAATCCAAAAATGTAACTCGTCAATTATGGACCTCCCTCTCCAAGTGGGGAACGTCAGAGAGTTGGTCAGCCTGCTTAGGGCAGACCTGCACAAATATAAGGATAGATTATAGGAGGCGGAAAAAAGAATATCAGATACAGAAGATCTGCTCCTGAAAATCACCCAAGACAAGGACAAGTTACAACTGAGAATAAGGACATCAAAAATAAACTAGTGGATATGGAGAATAGATCCAGAAGGACTAACTTGAGATGTGTGGGCTTTCCGGAGGGGTGGAGGGAAGGGAGGTGTCTATATTTGTCCAGAGCTGGTTTATAGACCAATTCGGAGAGGATGTTTGAACATTAAAGGATTTTCTGGAGAGAGCGCACAGAGTCCCTTCCAAACCGCCCCCTCCGGGTACAAGACCCAGAGCAATATTAGTCAGGTTGTTGTCAGCTAAGGACGGAGATGAAATCTTACGCAGGGCCAGGAAGAAGGGAAAGCTAGATTGTAATGGAGCTTCAGTTATGTTATTTCCAGACTACGCTAGGGAAACTATGCAAGAGAGAACTCGTTTTTTAGACATGAAAAAAGAATTGCGTAGGAAGAACGTGAATTACTCAATGATGTTCCCGGCCAGGTCACGTGTTCAATGGCAGGATAAAGTCTGGTTCTTTAACTCCCTGAAATGCGTCGCTGGAAGATAGCAAAGCATGGATTGAGGATAATTTGTCTAAATAAACTAATCGGTTTGGAGATGAGGGGGGGCTAACGCTATGGAAGAGAGTCAGGGGCTAGTGCCACCTGGGTCAAAGGTCTTTTTTTTTGGGGGGGGGGGGAGTGTTTTGTTGTTGTTTTTTTCTTCTTTTTCCTACCCCTTTTCCTCTCCTCTCTCACGTCCGCGTCCTCTCAAATATTCTGCCTTACCTGATTATATATTAGATTGATATAATATGCGTATTGTTTCATGGAACGTTAGAGGATTAGGCAAGGGGGTGAGGCGAATGGCAATATTTAATGTTATTAAAACATTTCTCCCTGCTATTATTTGTCTTCAAGAGACGCATCTGACCAACGACACTGTTACCACCTTGGATAGGCCATGGATACAGCACGCATTTCATGCTCTATACCCATCCTACTCTAGGGGTGTAAGTATTTTGATACATAAGGTTATTAAAATTAAAATAAATGATGTAGTGGTGGACAATGAAGGTAGATATTTGTTGCTTGACTGTGTACTAGAAAACAAATCCTGTATAATTGCTAACATTTATATTCCACCCCCCTTTAAGGCAGAAGTATTAACTAAGGTTTATGATTTTGCTATATCAAAGCGCTATTAGTAACAGGGATTTCAATATGGTGATGGATGAAATTCATGATAGATGTAGGATTGGTAATAAGAAATCGGGCACCTTAAAATCCGCACTTAAAAATATCACGGATGAGTTTGAGTGGCTGGACATTTGGCGATTACAGAATCCTAGAAAAAAGAAATGTTCTTGCTATTCCAAATCACACAAAGTTATGTCTAGGACTGATATGGCCCTCAGTAATAATTTAGGAGCACATTTCATCGATAAGATAAAGTATACGCATAAAGGGGTTTCACACCATTGCCCACTTTTGGTCTGTATTAAAGGAGATAGACTGGTAAGGGAAGGTCGGGTCAAAATTTAATTAGATAGTTGAATTACACAGGATAGGTATGAAAGGATCTGTACTGAAATATTGGAATATTTTGACAAAAACACAGGTACTGCAGATACCAGGACCGTATGGGATGCAGGGAAAGCTTATATGCGGGGAATATTTTTGAAACAAAACACAATGGTGAAGAAAATGTCAGAAAAGAGGATAGTTGATTTAGGACGGGTGGTAGGAGATAGTGAAAAAGAATATGTGGAGTATACTACCGAAATAAATTTACAAAGGTGGGAGGAAAATCTGATTAATTATAATAATGAATTATAGCTGTTAGCAGAACACCAAAAACTAAACTATGTTAAAAAATACCATATTCAGGGACATATACCAGGGAAACTGTTGGTATCATTGATAAAAACACAGAGAAGTAACAACTATATTTTTCAACTGGAGAATGATAATGCACAGGTAGTCTCGAAGCAAGAGGATATAATCTGGCTCGTTAGAGAATATTTTGCGGACATCTACTCGTACAAAGGAAACAAAAATATAGCGGAAATAAACAGGTTTCTGGAAAATATATCATTAAAACAGTTGTTGGAGCCGCAGAGAGAACTATTGGAAGTAGGGATCTCCTTGGAAGAAATCGATAAGGTCCTTAGTTCCATATCGAAGAACAAATCTTCAGGTTTAGATGAAATCCCTTTCGAGGTCTATAATAAAACTTTCAATAGAGTGTTGTCCCACAGGCTCTTGGAAATGTAGGAGGTGTCAAGGGAGTGTGGGATATTACCAGATTCTCTACGAGAGGCTCTGATAACTTTGATTCTGAAAATAGAGAAAAGTCCAAAGAAACTTGACTCGTATCGTCCAATATCTTTAATAAACACAGATAATAAACTTTTGGCAGAGGTCCTAGCTACTAGATTGAAAGAGGTGACATCCACGGTAATTCATTGTGATCAAACAGGCTTTATGCCAGGTAAATCTATATCTGATAATATTAGAAGGTGTTATATAAATATGCAAATAAAGGGTGCTAATATGGGTCAACGATTAGTGGTCTCACTGGATGCGAGCAAGGCTTTTGACACAGTAGAATGGCCTTTTATGGTAGCCACCTTAAAGAAAATGGGTTTTGGTAATAACTCCATAGCTTGGATTCAGTTTTTGTATTCAGACATAAAAGCAAGAATTACAGTAAACGGAGAGATATCAGACCGTTTTGATATTAAGAGGGGGGTAAGACAAGGGTGTCCATTATCCCTTACCGCCCTGATAAGACAGGATAAGAATATAGTGGCTTTTAAATTTGGTCAGCATTAGGAAAAAATTTCCCTGTATGCGGACGACTTGATGTTGTTTGTAGGGTCTCATGACTCCTTGCTCCGAGTAATTGCAACCTTTGAGAATTATGGGAAGGTGGCTGGCTTGTCAATTGACTGGAACAAATCAGCCTGTATTCCGTTAGACCCAATTGGGAATTTTATCCCTGGTCACCTCAAGATTATAAAAGAGGGAGAGAGTCTGCAGTATCTGGGAATAGAGATATCATCCGATCCTCAAGACTATATAAAATAAACGTAGTCTCTACAATAGCAAAAATTAGATACAAGATATGTATCTGGAAAAAATTACCCCTGTCTCTGTCTGGTGGAATTTTGTTGATTCGGTTGTGTCTACTTCCAATGATAAACCACATTTTATGGAACTCCCCAATTGAAATCCCTAAAATATACTATAAGATAATACAGAGCTGGTATACATCTGCATCCTGCATTTAATAAGTCCCCTACTATGAAACTCATGTATAATACATGGCAAACAATTAGACAATTATGGGCAAAGATAGACTACTACAAAGACATGCTGCTTTGGGGAAACTATTATTTAAAAGAACTATCAATTATTGATAAGAGGTTCTGGCAGAAACACGGAATTAGTACACTTGGCCACATATGGGGAAATGGAGAAATAATGCGGTTTGAAGACCTTAAATGCAAAAATAGTCTTGTAGATAAATACTGGCTCCATTATTCTCAACTTAGTGCGGCTCTTAAACAATCTCTGTTAGGGAAAAGAATAGCTACCTCCCGCCCCTCAACCACGCGTAATTGAATTTCCTCATGCCAGCCTACACATATCCGCCACCACCCAAAACAAAGAATGGTCATTGTCTTATGTATATTGTGGGGATCCGCTCTGGTAGGCAGTGGTAGCGAGTGCAGTATAGAGGCAACACAGACAGGTCTTGGTGTTAAACGGTGCTTTCTTTATTCACACAGTGAACACAAGTGAAAAGGCAGTGCAGTTCATAGGGAGGGTGGTCACACACAACGGCAAAACAATAGTTCAGTCCCAAACCAGCTACAGGCTACTTGAGGCCTGGTTCCATCACATCAAGAAAAGTCTATTCAAAGCCAGGAGTAATGTCACCTCTTTCTCCTTCCCGGATCCGCTGTGTTAACAGCATAACCGCTGCAAAACACACTTTTCCGGCTCTTACTCCACCGGGACCAGGACCCCCGGTGGCACGTACCTACCATCTATTACTACCCCAGGTACTCTCCTACAATATACAGTATTTTGTAGAAGCAGGCCTCAATCATTATTTGGTGGAAACAGGTATAGCGAACCCTTTAATCAGTATTTTGTGGAAGCAGGTATATTGCAGCCCTCAATCAGTATTTTGTGGAAGCAGGTATATCGCACCCCTTAATAGGTATTTGGTGGAAGCAGGTATATTGTAGGCTTCAATCAGTATTTGTTGGAAGCAGGCATATCAATACCCTTAATAAGTATTTTGTGGAAGCCTGTCTATCGCAGGCCTCAATCAATTTGGTGGAAGCAGGTATATCAATCAGTTTAATCAGTATTTTGTGGAAGCAGGTATATCGCAGACCTCAATCAATATTTGGTGGAAACAGCTATATCAAACCCCTTAATCAGTATTTTGTGGAAGCAGGTATATTTCAGGCCTCAATCAGTATTTGGTAGAAGCAGGTATATCAATCCTCTTAATGAGTATTTTGTGGAAGCAGGTATATCGCAGGCCTCAATCAATATTTGGTGGAAACAGATATATCAACACCCTTAATCAGTATTTTGTGGAAGTTGGTATATCGCAGCCAGCAATCAATATTTGGTGGAAGCAGGTATATCAATCCCCATAATCAGTATTTTGTGGAAGCAGGTATATCGCAGGCCTCGTAGATAAATACTGGCTCCATTATTCTCAACTTAGTGCGGCTCTTAAACAATCTCTGTTAGGGAAAAGAATAGCTACCTCCCGCCCCTCAACCACGTGTAATTGAATTTCCTCATGCCAGCCTACACATATCCGCCACCACCCAAAACAAAGAATGGTCATTGTCTTATGTATATACAGTATTTTGTAGAAGCAGGTATATCGCAGGCCTCAATCATTATTTGGTGGAAACAGGTATTTCGAACCCTTTAATCAGTATTTTGTGGAAGCAGGTATATTGCAGCCCTCAATCAGTATTTTGTGGAAGCAGGTATATCGCACCCCTCAATCAGTATTTTGTAGAAGCAGGTATATCAAACCCCTTAATCAGTATTTTGTGGAAGCAGGTATATCGCACCCCTTAATAGGTATTTGGTGGAAGCAGGTATATTGTAGGCTTCAATCAGTATTTGGTGGAAGCAGGCATATCAATCCCCTTAATAAGTATTTTGTGGAAGCAGGTCTATCGCAGGCCTCAATCAATTTGGTGGAAGCAGGTATATCAATCAGTTTAATCAGTATTTTGTGGAAGCAGGTATATTGCAGACCTCAATCAGTATTTTGCAGAAGCAGGTATATCAAACCCCTTAATCAGTATTTTGTAGAAGCAGGTATATCGCACCCCTTAATAGGTATTTGGTGGAAGCAGGTATATTGAAAGCTTCAATCAGTATTTGGTGGAAGCAGGCATATCAATCCCCTTAATAAGTATTTTGTGGAAGCATGTCTATCGCAGGCCTCAATCAATTTGGTGGAAGCAGGTATATCAATCAGTTTAATCAGTATTTTGTGGAAGCAGGTATATCGCAGACCTCAATCAATATTTGGTGGAGACAGCTATATGAATCCCCTTAATCAGTATTTTGTGGAAGCAGGTATATTGCAGGCCTCAATCAGTATTTGGTAGAAGCAGGTATATCAATCCTCTTAATCAGTATTTTGTGGAAGCAGGTATATCGCAGGCCTCAATCAATATTTGGTGGAAACAGCTATATCAACACCCTTAATCAGTATTTTGTGGAAGTTGGTATATCGCAGCCAGCAATTATTATTTGGTGGAAGCAGGTATATCAATCCCCATAATCAGTATTTTGTGGAAGCAGGTATATCGCAGGCCTCAATAAATATTTGGTGCAAACAGCTATATCAAACCCCTTAATCAGTATTTTGTGAAAGCAGATATATCGCAGGCCTCAATAAATTTTTGTTTGAAGCAGGTATATTAAACCCCTTAATCAGTATTTTGTGGAAGCAGGTATATCGCAGGACTCAATCAATATTTGGTGCAAACAGCTATATCAAACCCCTTAATAAGTATTTTGTGGAAGCAGGAATTTTGCAGGCCTCAATTAATTTTTGTTGGAAGCATGTATATCAATCCCCTTAATCAGTATTTTGTGGAAGCAGGTATATCGCAGGCCTTAATCAATATTTGGTGGAAGCAGGTATATCAAACCCCTTAATCAGTATTTTGTGGAAGCAGGTATCTCGCAGGCCTCAACCAATGTTTGGTGGAAGCAGTTATATCGCACCCCTCAATCAATATTTTGTGGAAACAGGTATATCGCAGGCCTCAATCCGTATTTTGTGGAAACAGGTATTTTGAACCTCTTAGTCGGTATTTGGTGGAAGCAAGTATCTTGCAGGCCTCAATCAGTATTTGGTGGAAGCAGGTATCTCAATCACTTTAATCAGTATTTTGTGGAAGCAAGTATATCGCAGGCCTCAATCAATATTTGGTGGAAGCAGTTATATCAAACCCCTTAATCAGTATTTTAAGGAAGCAGGTATCTCGCAGGCCTCAATTAATATCTAGTGGAAGCAGTTATATCAAACCCCTAAATCAGTATTTTGTGGAAGCAGGTATCTCGCAGGCCTCAATCAATATTTGGTGGAAGCAGGTATATCAATCTCCTTAATCAGTACTTTGTGGAAGAAGGTATAAAAAAACTCCAAAAAAAGCAGTTACCTACCAAGTAACCAAAGGGAAAAAAAAGTGGTACATATACATAAAAAATTGGATCCCAGCGTGACAATAAAGCGATGGTGTCAGAAAATGCATACAAAACAGGTCGTATTACCCAAAAGTGATAGGGAGAAAGGATCATCACATAAGAGTATATATAGAGAAGTCACCTATCCTCACACCAAACAAAGGCATCATCTATCCTTGGTATGTAGCTCAATGCAATGCAAGGTGGAAACATAAGGTCCAACCTCTAGCTAATACATGCACTTTAAGGTATAGCCATTAGGTAACTGAAAGATACAGACCGCAATGAGCGACACCACCGCCAACACCCGATGTACGTTTCGTCTATCCGACTTCTTCCAAGGGGCATACTATACTGTGCAAACAGCCGGGTTTAAATAGTCATATAGACACCTAGGTTCATTAGTCCCTACACCTGCCGCCCGCTCATTTGCGAGGCAGAACAAACATGAAAGAAGTGTGCCACCCATTCTCATCAGGACGCCATTTGAACCCCTTGGAAGAAGTCGGATAGGCGAAACGTACGACAGGTGTTGGCGGTGGTGTCGCTCATTGCGGTCTGTATCTTTCATTTACCTAATGGCTATACTTTAAGGTGTATGTATTAGCTAGAGGTTGGACCCTTTGTTTCCACCTTGCATTGCATTGAGCTACATACCAAGGATAGATGATGCCTGTGTTTGGTGTGAGGATAGGTGACTTCTCTATATATACTCTTATGTGATGATCCTTTCTCCCTATCACTTTTGGGTAATACGACCTGTTTCGTATGCATTTTCTGACACCATCGCTTTATTGTCATGCTGGGATCCAATTTTTAATATATATGTATGTTATTTAATCTGATGTATTGTGTACTTTAATAAAGATATCAGTATATTTATACCTTTAATAGTGTGGCCTCGCTTTGGTGTTTTGTGGAAGAAGGTATATTGCAGGCCTCAATTAGTAAGCAGGTATATCGCAGGCTTCAATTAGTATTTTGTGGAAGCAGGTATATAGAACCTCCTAATCAATATTTGGTGGAAGCAGGTATATCGCACCCCTCAATCAGTATTTTGTGGAAGCAGGTATATCGCAGGCATCAATCAATATTTGGCGGAAGCAGGTATTTCGCACCCCCCAATCAGTATTTTGTGGAAACAGGTATATCGCAAGCCTCAATCAATATTTGGTGGAAGCAGATATATCACACCCCTCAATCAGTTTTTTGGGGGGCAATAGCGCTTGCAATTTATTTTACATTTTTTAACCCTCTTGGTGTTGGGCACGGCGTTTACTTAACGTAATTCAAGTCCAATCGTCCGTTAGGACAACCATCGCCTTCCTACACAGCTCCAACTAATCTTAAAGCATAACTTTTATTACATTATTTCATTTATATCAATTCAAAAAGTTCTATATATTTTAAAGGAGCTTAACTTTAAAATTATCAAGTCGACTAACCCATCTACCTCATTCCTATATTCCTTTTCCCTTTTTTTGAATTGATATAAATGAAATAATGTAATAAAAGTTGTTTTGAGATTAGTTGGAGCTGGGTAGGAAGGCGATGGTTGTCCTAACGGACGATTGGAGATGGGTCAAAGTTCGGCGCAATGCAAAAGAATATGGTGCCGTCAGACATCGCCATATGTTTGCATGTTTGGCGAATCGCGAACGCGCAAAGTTCACCGCAAAACAACCATCGGGTGAACCGCAAGGCCATCACTAGCAAACATTATTCTTAATTCTAGTACTTCTTTTTGCAAATAGTAGCTAAAGGCTTTGAAAGCCAGACTAAGGGCTCATTCAGACAAGTGATGTTCACAGACTGAACACTGACCCATTATAGACAATGGGCCAATTCTCATGTGTGGCCGATGGTCCGCGCAGAGAAAATCACAGCATGCAAGATTTTCCCATTTTAGTGAATATGTGGATCATTCATCAGAAAAAGCACTTAACCATGAGATGTTTTTTGGGCCACCTGGTCTGTCATCCTCAAACCTCCACTGCTTCCTAATCCCATTATGTTAAAAACCAGTGTATGTTAACTATGTTAACTTGTCGAGGTAAGTAACAACAATGGGCTTCCTTCAACTGCAACTGCATAAGCTCCTATCTCTGCAAGGACATTCAGAAACACCCTTGTAGAGAAAGCTGCAGATTACCCAGATGTTTATAGTGTGGGCAGCCTGCAGACAGTTAAAGGGCAGCTGTCAACATGAAAAATAGGCTTGAACAACTGTAATGTGTGAATAGCTGAAGAGATACAGCTACCGACAATGTAATTATTATTCCCTTTCAAACCCAACACTACCATCACATACACCCTGTGCTCTGTATGCTAATGCAATTCAGGTCACAGACTGTTTACCTGATGACTACAAGGGAGTGAATGTTACTTAATAGCTAATAATTAGATAACACAATAATTGACATAACATAAGCTGATAGTGAGAATCCCCTTAAAGAGGTTATCCCTCAAATTAAAAAATGTAAACATCTGCTGTAATGCACACTACGATTTATACTATAGCAATGTAAAAATAATTGCTGCTCCCCATTGTAAGTTTCACCCTTTTTGGCTATTTTTGCTCATCCCTTTGTAGCTACTGTATGGTCAGTTCATTCTCTCATGTCTGGCAGCAGCTTGTCTTATTTGACGATCAAGCACCTGCATCTCCCAGGAGTGCACTGCAGTAAATTTAAACGCTTAAGATACCTTTGAAGGCAAATTATTGCATTTTACTCATTTTGTACTAGAAAACATTTTTTCATTTGGTCTTTAATAAAAATATTGGACCATTCTATATAAAAGGTTAACTGATTGTCTAGCTGTTTGAATCATACTTTTTACTTTCACTTGCGGAAAAATCATCCAGTGTAATACAGCCTTAAAGAGGCTCTGTCACCCGGTTCAAGTCTATCCTACAAAGCATATAGCCTAGTAGGGCTAATGACACAGACAAAAACCCTACCTTTATTTCTCATGTAGTAGGTCCGGTATGGCCAAAAAAGCAAATTTAAATGCAAATGAGGTATTTGAGCACTCCCAGGGGGGCTTATGCCTTTCGAGCACTGCTTCTGCAACGCCCCTGTTCCTTGCCTATGCCAGCCTTCTGCACGAAATTACGCCCCGATGTCCTTTAATTGACAGCGCCATATGTACCAGATGCATTTCGGAACAGAAAAGTTCCTTCCTCATTGGTAACAAATGGTTACAAGCACCATTTGTTACCACTGAGGAAGGAACATTCCTGTTGCAAAACGCGTCTGGTACATATGGCCTGTGAGGAATACAAGTCGCACAGTAATTATTCAAAATAATCCACATGAGGAGATCTAAGGTGGTTTTGGCAGTGCTGTAACACAAGGGCGCACGAGTGAGAAGATCGATGAAGCCGGCATACAGAAAAGCCCACAACCAACGCGAAAAGCAATACGAACAGAGCGCTGTGGGTCTCGTGAGTAATAAACCACCAAACACATAGAATGAACTAACATAAAATAAGTGAGGCATAGCGGGACATTCTAGACATAGCCCGTGAGAACTATAATTCCCAGTCCGAGCGCAGGAGCGCTATTGAATAATCATTTACAGCAGGACAATAGTATTATAAGCCCCAGCATAAGCCCAGGAGTGCTAGACTGTAGATATGAAGACATCTATATAATTAACATACTACTAAGTGCGCATAAGAGAGCTCTGCATTTGAATACCTAAAGGGACCGTGAATGTATTTTGAATAATTTTATAATGGGGATATTATTTTTATGATTTTTATAATGAATGCATATGTATTGATTTAGCAAAGTGTATGCAAGCTGACTGTAAGCCGGCCATTGTTTCTCTTTTGTCTCATATATTTTAAAGGATAACTGTTACATTTAGACCCTAATTTCAGTTTTCATATATGTAGTTACTAATATGATAATATTCCTGAATCAATAACTATTAGACATACTTACCCCTTATTTAATAAGATTCAGCCCTTAGCAACCAGTCTGCATAAAACTGCAATTTCACTATTCTGTTAAGATGGCTGCCCTCAGCCCTGAGGCTAATCCATAGGACGCCTGCACTGAAGTTAGTGAAGACCAGCTCTGTATAGGGGGGTCTTGCAGTTAAATTTCCAGGTCTGGCTGAAGCCTGTAGTCCTTCTACAAGCTCTCCTCTTATCAGATAAGGCTTTCATTTATACACTGAGCAGCCACATTGTCCTGCACTGCTAAGGGAGTGTCTGCCAAGCACAGGCATGTGGAGAAGTTCATACACACAGCCCAGCACTGTTATCTCCTGTCAGGAAGAACCTGGCTTTTTATACATTCCCTTACAATGTTGACTCACTATCAGTTCCCAGTGCACGCAGCTGCTCCGTCCTCTCATCGGGTAGACGGAAGGAGCATAGCAACCTGATTTTATCTCAGGTAACAATAGCCAATACTGGGGACTTTTAGGTGGCTTTTAGGGGTTATTTATTAAACAATCAGAAATTAAAACAGGGCCAACAAGGTGATATTAATCACCAAAATCCAATAGTAAAAAAAAAAAAAATTTGACAGTTATCCTTTAACATCAATTAGTAGTTGGTGGGAAGTGCTCCAGTCCATACACTAGTGAGCATGTCAGATATATTGTGTAAAATTCAGATCCTGCTACTAGAGCATCTCAGCCGTGTACAGAAAAAAGGACTCCATATTTTTTAATAAAGACCAATTTAAAACATTTTTTAGCTCAAAATGAGTACAATGCAATAATAATAAAAACGGCCCCTAAAGGTGTACATACAGTAGTTGGTAAGCTAAATCCTTTTCCTGTCTTCATTCCCTGAATAAATAATAGTTCCTCATGCATGGCCCAAGCGATGCCACTAAACCTTTGCACTATGGTATTTAATGCCCCCCTTCCAGTTTCATTCTACACTGTATAGAGACATATATCAATATATTTTTATGAATTTAGAAGTAGGGATAAATGAAAAATGGGTCTCTTCACCATGTGATTATTATGCTGGCATTGAGAGAAAGAAGGGAGCAGGGAAGTTATTGGGCATGTTGGTCCACCACTAAATGCAAAAGAAGGTGGATCAGAATTTCAGCCACAGGAGAAACAGCAGGGGTGCTACCAGATCGAAAAGTGTCATCTAACTAAAAAACGTATGGGCACATTTGTTAAGACCGACGCAGGCCTCTCCATAGCTTTGGCGCATCCAGCACCAGTTCTAAATGTAAGACAGCTTCTCAGCGGTCTTATATTCAGACCTTTTTCTACGCCTAAAACAGGCATAAAAAATGGTGAATGAGATAAGCCTGCTGGCCTGTCCCCTCTACCGCCCGTCCCACCCTAATAGTCTGTAACTGTTACATTGTAATATTTGGACATTTGCACTTTGATCAACTAAGCTTGCTAGTAGAATAATACATGCGAAATTAAATTAATAATTCAATTGTAAGTAGTGTTATTAATAGCAAGATTAATTATATTACTAATAACAATGATAATCATTGCCATGTATTTTGATTTATTTATTTCATTGTCCATTAGAATTACACATTCCAAGAGCAAACATTTTTAATTTCACTCTAAGCAAACAGAACAAAAGTGCAATTTTCTTTCTTTTTTGATTTTGTAATTTAATGTAATTATTGTACGCAAACAAATTTCTGGCACAAAATAATTCTCTTTCTCTCCTGTGTATAATAGCTCTAATTATGTATACTTTATCTTATATTCATTATTGCTATAACTCCCCAGGACAAAGGATTCCATTTAAACTCTAGCATGCTTTCTACCTTTAACTATGCTTAATTTCAGCTCCCTGTCACCTCAGTAAGATTGGCCAAACACAGTGCCTGTTCCATTTTTTTAATGGCAGGACACTCTACAGTGTCCTGCCATTGAACGTTTATACTCTAACATCACAAATTAAGACATATTCATATAAAGGGAAACTGTCACCCAGTTTGGGGCCACTGAACCACCAGCCTGCCATTACACAGCTGGTGTTTAAACCACTTGAGGCAACCAGGACACAAACTAAGTTCTGCAACTTTTGTACAGGTCGTCGTATAATTTTCATAATGTCCTCAGCAGGATGTAGTATTCTGCTTAAAGCTGGCCAGGCTGTTTGTAATGTATGTCCAGGTGCTTTAAGACTTAAATCTCCTGAACAAGTTTGCTCTCAGCTTATTTCCACAGAGCTTCTACACACACCTTCCTCTAAACACTGGAATGCCTTTCAAACATATATTCTGTTCTTTTCTCTTTGCTCCTTTCTGGTTGGTCCTATTCAGGGAAGTGTTCAGCTGCATCCAGGGGCGTACATAGAAGTCACTGGGCCCCATAGCAAGATTCTGATTGGGCCCCCTAACCCCGCCCACTACCCACCCCTGGCCCATCCTACCTTCTGTCCTGGCTCCTCCCCTGCCACACCCCCATTTTTCAATAAAGAAATTTATACATACCTTCCTACAGATAAGGCTACATGCACACGACCGTTGGTGTTTTGCGGTCCGCAAATCGCGGATCCGCAAAACACGGAAGCTGTTCCGCGTTCCGTTCTGCATTTTGCGGAGCAGGACGCGGCCCATTATAGAAATGCCTATTCTTGTCCGCAAAACGGACAAGAATAGGACATGCTATATTTTTTTTGCGGGGCACGGAACGGAGCAACGGATGCGGACAGCACACGGAGTGCTGTCCGCATCTTTTGCGGCCCCATTGAAATGAATGGGTCCGCGGCCGAGCCGCGAAATATGCGGCTCGGACGCGGACCCGAACAACGGCCGTGTGCATGAGGCCTAACACAGTGATGGCACTCTGATTGCCGAAAATGTAGTAGTGTTACCTGCAGTCCTATTTAATACCACAGATAACACTAGTGTAGATCATGTGGTAGTGTTATCTGCAGTCCTATGTAAAACCACAAATAACACTAGTATAGATCATGTGGTAGTGTTATCAGCAGTCCTATGTAAAACCACATATAACACTAGTGCTGATAATGTGGTAGTGTTATCTGCAGTCCTATGTAAAACCACAGATAACACTAGTGTAGATCAGGCATGTCCAAACTCCGGCCCTCCAGATGTTGCAAAACTACAACTCCCATCATTCCTGGACAACCTACAGCTATCAACCTACAGAAGGGCATGATGGGAGTTGTAGTTATCATTGTTATTAGTAATATAATTAATCTTGCTATTAATAACACTACTTACAATTGAATTATTAATTTAATTTCATGTGGTACTGTTACCAACGTCATTAGTGTGCCTCCCCCAGACTTCCTTCTTCTTCTTGCCCCGCACAAAATGTTCTGATGTAGCTGCGTGAAGACATAGGAACACTGTGGGCATGGTGATAGTGACACACACACAGGGACAGACACACACACACACAGGGACAGACACACACAAACAGGGACAGACATACACAGGGACAGACAGACACACACAGGGAGAGACACACACACACATACAATAAATAGGATCATCAACATATTTTATATATATATATATATATACACTGCTTGAAAAAGGTGCCATGGAGAGCACTGAAACATCGCTATTACTCGGTGAATAAACTACTTTTTTCCTCACCATTTTGGATGTGCCGTGGATTTACTTTTTATATATATATATATATATATATATATATAGATACACACAACACCCATACATAGATATATATAGACACATATAAACACACATACATAGATAAATATGGACACATATACACATATGCATACATAGATATATATATATATAGACACATATATACATACACGCATGCATTAATAGATATTCTGCATATACACACACACATAACAAACATAGATTGGTCACTTACCTTTCGGAGGAGGAAGGGGAGGGGCATGCAGAGAGATTTTTCTTCCTGACCTCTGCATGGGTTCCTTCTGAGCGCGCGGACCTGGCAGCATCAATCAACGTCAGCAGGCACGTGTGTAGAGCCGGCTCCTCATTGGCTCAGCGTGCCTGCTGACGTATAATGCTGCTGCCCTGCGGTCCTCCTGAGCCTGCATTCCCGAGTCCTGACACAAGTAAATAAAAAGGGGAGGGCACTTCTATATAAACTGTATGTGCAGAGTAGGGGGCGGGGCCTACCATGCACTCCGGGCCCCCCCTGTGCCGCGGGCCCCATAGCAATGGCGTGGTCTGCCTATATTGGCGGTACGCCACTCGCTGCATCTATGTTTGCTCTTATCAATGTCTATATACTGCATCTCTAATCTAACTACTCCCTATAGGGAGAGATGCATAGTCCCACCTAGTGATAGCAACTAAGTCCTATTAACTCCTTGGACACCAAAAATACATGAAATGCATACATTACATAACAGCACATTTTTTACTCTATTGCAGTATACAATTTCCAAAGTGGGATGCTGCATTTGTGGTGCCAAACCTGCCCATAGAAAACACACCTATCCCACAAAAGAAAGCAATTATTGATAGAAGAGTCTGTGACTCATCTCCTGTGGTATCAGACACATGCATTCAGCACAGATAAAGTCTAGAGTACACCTTAATTTTCCTGCACATGTGCTGCACATTGGGCAAATGCACAGTGAAGTGGGGCTTTATCAGTGCAGTGTGAATGTGCAGCAGACCACTGGGGACCCGGGGTCTCCTCTACACGTGTTATGAGAGTTTTTAGTTTTTTCTTGACGCCAGTTGCATTTCAGCAACAAGGGATTAGATCCCCCTCTGTAGAAGGTGATGTTGGACCCCAGTGTAGGAATGCCAGAGTGGTATGAGGGTGGCCTAAGATGTCCCTTTAGGTGCGGTTTTACACTTGTCACGGTGCTCCTACTTGGATTTCCTGAACCGCAAGCGTGGTCGTCGGCAGCAGTGATGATAGGATGAATAGTTGAGGGATTGGTTGAATAAATTGAGTCCAGACTTGTATTAACGTTGAGCACAGATTTACTTGGCATAAACTTTCAGCAAGGAACAGTCTTCCAACTTTATCTTGGCTATCAGCAGGTTTTGGCATGAAGTTCTGGCAGGCAAACACTTTCAGCTCTGCTACATCTGTACTCTCTCAGCTCTGCTATGTTGGCTGGATTAAATACGAACCTTCTCCTCTTCTGCTGTAACTGTAACATAGCTGTCTGTATTCTGTCTCTTCTGTAATCCTAGAAAATTCTTCCTGGCTTCAAGCTTACTCAGCTTTGCTTTAGGAAAGGGCAGGGATGAGGCCTGCTCCTTCCCCAAAGAGGGGGATCCTCTAGAAACACAACCTTTCCTCAAGATGGGTTGGTTGGAATGACTTCCACTAGCTAAACTCTTCCCTCTCTTGAGAGAGGAATAGAATGGAAGAAGGGTTCCTTTCATCCGCCGGAAGAAGCCTTCACAGGCAAAACGGTGTTAGGCAGAAGACGGCTGCAGGGTCGACATCACAGCACTTGGTATTTTGTTACCATTTATTTTCATGTTTCTTTACTAGAGATGAGCAAACTTTAAAAAAAAGTCCGGTGTTCGGCGTTCGGGTTGTGGTAAGTCGTGCATCCCGTTATGGATTCCACTATAGCGGCATATGGAATCCATAGGAGGCGGCTGCCCCCAACCCGAACTGTTGAACAGCCGAAGGACCTGGGGTGACGTCACTGTCATGTGATCAGTGACGTCACTGTCATGTGATCAACCCGAACGCCGAACACCGGACTTTTTTTTAAAGCTCGCTCATCTCTATTCTTTACTTGTGGAGCATTTTGCAGTCTTCTATGTTATTTGCACTATGTTGATTTTTCACTAGTGTTATTATTCTTGTAGACTGTTCACTCGCTCTATTTTTCTTGACGGCTGACCCTGCAGTCGCCTTCCTTGGTCTGTCCTCTCTCTCCCTGTGTATTTTTTACCTGCTGCTTTGTACATTTGTATATTTTTACCAATCTTGTTAGCATTTTGTGCATGTCAATAAAGGTATTTATATAATTGCTATGGATTTGTTCAAGTGTTTTGTTGTTATTCTGACTTACACTAGCTAAACTCCTTCCTCTCTAGAGAGGGGAATAGAATGAAAGAAGGGTTCCATTCTATGTAACACAGCTCTGACAGAAGTGCCGCCATCTGCTGGTGAACCAGGCACATTTCACTTAAACGGTAATTTATAAGGAAATACATACACACACTATGTAGGACATGGTAATACATATTTATGATGACACAGGATCAACCATTACAGATAGTGGGGGTCTAAAAGAGGTGGTAATGACACTCTGGGGCATTACACATGCAACTAATGCTGCTAGTGAAGAGTCCTGGTTTCTTCTGCCAGTAGTTTTGAATTTAATTTACTTTCTGTTGTGGGGATAAATGGGTTTGCTATAGATTCAATTTGGGACTCCAAATGCCAGCTGCATAACGGCATGTTCATAGTTTAGTGGCGGAAACCAGATAATAGGTTCCCTTTAAATCTATGGTGAAAGGGTTGCTTACTATAGAACTGGTACTATACTTAGAACAGTTGTAAGTCCCTATGGCTTCCTTGCTGACCAATAAATAGACAAGCCCTTTAATGGACTGATGTAGTAATCATAATCTTGTGTGTGGTTCACCAAGGTAGAATCAAACATCTTTGACCCAAAACAATAGTGTGCCATGTGCTGATACAACCTAACAATGAATATAGCAGACTCGGTTATATACATGATAAGAGGGCTTCCCCAACCCCTCATACATGACAATATGGAATAGGTTCCTCATTCAATAATCATCTTACAGTTTAGGCAACAATAAAATTGCATATAGAAATTTTTTTTATAAATAAAATATAATTTCTTTTTCAGTGGATGCTGAAGAGCAGAAATGAACTGGGGAGTGTATGAAGCTCTACTGACAGGTGTAAATAAATTCTCCACCGAATTTGGTCGTGTTTGGCTGTCTATAGTCTTCATCTTTAGGATCCTTGTATACGCAGTAACAGCAAGCCGGGTTTGGGGTGATGACCAAAAAGATTTTGACTGCAACACTCGACAGCCTGGATGCAGCAATGTCTGCTATGACCAATATTTTCCTGTCTCACACATCCGTCTGTGGGCTTTGCAGCTTATCATGGTTACATGTCCTTCTCTTCTTGTTGTTATGCATGTGGCATACAGAGAAAGTCGAGAAAAAAAGCGTAAAGAGATGATGGGAGAGAACTGTGGCAAGCTTTATCAAGACATTGGAAAAAAGAGAGGTGGGCTTTGGTGGACCTATCTTATAAGCCTACTGGTTAAAGCCGTGGTGGACTCTGTTTTCATTTATGTGTTTTATCGACTCTATGAAAATTTCTTTCTTCCTCGAATAGTAAAATGTACTCTTCCTCCATGCCCCAACACTGTGGACTGCTTCATATCTCGGCCATCTGAGAAAAATATATTCACCCTCTTCATGATAATTAGTTCTGCTGTATGTATTCTTCTGAACCTCATAGAAGCCACATACCTTATTGGAAAGAAGTGTAAAGAGACCATGCTATCCACAGGCCAGCCAACTAAATCAAAGAAAGACTCTGACTGCTGTCAAGCCCATGGGTGCAAACAAAGCAAATGTGAAAGGACAATTTTTATTTCAGAAGATATCAATACCTCAAGTACTAAAGCTGATCAAAATAAACACACTAATAATGCTGCATAGTGATGGAGGCCAACTAAAGTTAACTTAAAGTCAAGTATTTGCTATCATCCATATTAAATGGGCTAAAGCATTTTTGCCAGGGCTAAGACATTATGACCACAAATGTAAATTAATTTACAGCTCCCTGGGTGTAGATGAGGTAAGTGGGTTTGCAAACCAGATTATAATGTAGCTCAAGACCGCACACACTCCACAGTCAAGCTAGATTTATGTAGTATTATTCAGAAGCTGCTTAGGATAGATTCATAGACCTTCTTTAGAACATCTCCACAAATTATGCAATTATGTGAATTACAAAGAGTACAAACAATAGGATATGTCTATGTATATCACATACAAGTACAAGCTACAAGTATTAAGATAACTTTGGAATGTGAGGAGTCTTGAGCAAGTGTACATTGTAATCTGGGATGTTAACCAACTTCTTGCCCTCTATTACAGCATATCCTATGCTTATATACTGTATGTAGATGCACAAAGTCTAATCAGTTTACTTATTATCCTGGTGTAACAGACCACATGCATTGAATATCAACATAGGAGTATTAACATGGATAAAGCCTGTATAATATTTTATGAAATGTCTAAGATCTTTTTGTATCAAAGATATTGTTCCTGCATAACGCAATCAATATTAAAGGAATGCTCATGAAATGTTAGCACTACTGTCATTTTATGTTACATATGTAATACATACAACAATTTTGCTATCATTTACTGTAGTCAAAGTACAGTATGTTCTGTAACAGCACAGATAGCAACCCTATGTGCTATCTTTATTATGTTTGCTAAACATTTACTGTGATTTTTAAAATGTTTCATATGATGTTTTTCTGTTTTTTTTTTCTTATTGTGGATTGGCAATACCAATAAAAGTCTAAATGTAAATATCCAGGTGGACTACATATGCACAATTTACTAATGTTAAACCACTGTAAGACATAATGTAATGTATAACATACAGTATCATACCACCTTACCACTTCTTCTGATAAAGCAAAAACAGCAAAATCGGTCAGGAGGAAATGGATGGTCCATTTTAATGTTTTATTGACTTGTATGCATTTTCAGCCCAATACATGTTGTGGGTCTATATTAAAGTAAGTAGGACCTTTACAATTTGTTGACTTTTATCCAAAGGTGCTGCACAATGTGTCTCTCTTGTCCTTGATCAATGCATATTTCGGAGGAATCAAACACTGTAAACTGAGTTAAACCTGGAGAGTTTGGAAAAGTAAAGGGTGAAGAAGTATTATAGTGATGCTAGTGGTCACCTTACAATTTCCTTTGTGTTGTTTTCAGGGAAAACACAAGGATGACCACCTGCAGAAAGCACTAGCAATGTATACAACCTGTTATACCATATAGACTAAAGAGACTATTTGACATCCAAACTACTCCACATACACACATACCAAAGCAATGGTGAGAACTTTTATAACCCTGTGTTTTTGTTAGATGAGACATTGACATTGATTTTCATTGCACATATCATTTTGCTTCCTGGACTACAGGGAACAGGTCTCCTGTGGTATCTCATATTAGATTCCGATCCTGCATTTACCTACATTGTAATAAAGAAAAATGCAACTATATCTCTCTCTAGACTGTGGAGAAGTAAATTGTGGGGGCAATACATATCCTATGAACCTGTGGGGCCAATGTGTGAGGGATCACTTTCTACACAGGGTAGGAAAAGGTTACGAAGTTTCCCAGGAGATGCAAGTACTTGATTGTCTCATGTGAGCCCACCCACAGAAAGGAAAGAGTCTTTCAGGTTAGCATGTAAGTGAATAAAAAAAAGTTATACATTCATCAGATAAGTACCCCCTGCTGTTTTTCCAACGTGGACAATCTCACGTTCATTAAAAAGAACCAGGCATGGATCCCACAGGACTTGTTCATACCTAGACATGTAAACCGGCCTCACCCAGCCTTTGTTATACTACAGCGTACTTACTTATTGTTTTATTTTATATATTTCCCAATGTTTTGGGGACTACCCCAATTTATAAAAAAAAAATGAAAACAAAACACATTGTTGGCGTCTACCTTTGACTTCACAGCTAAAAAAGGCTTTATGTCAGGCAACAATGTAACCGCCAATTGTAATGAATTCAGTTCCCTGTCTGTTATGCAGTGCAGGGGTACTTTGAAAGAAAGAAGGGGTACAGATCAGCCAACAATCTGAACGCCACCTAATTTACAGAATATATTTCCAAGTCAGGTATGCAGTGCAGGGGTACTTTGAAAGAAAGAAGGGATACAGATCAGCCAACAATCTTAAGGCCACCTAATTTACTGAATATATTTCCAAGTCAGGTATGCAGTTCAGGGGTACTTTGAAAGAAGGGGTACAGATCACCCAACAATCTGAACGCCACCTAATTTACTGAATATATTTCCAAGTCAGGTATGCAGTGCAGGGGTACTTTATGGCAAAAAAAAAAAAAATTTCCCAACCCCAGTGTCCAAGTTGTATTTACTGATTATTTTTCACTATCAGAGTTGCAGTGCAGGCTGAAAATGGAGTTTATTGAAAAAACGATATGTTTGTTTTTTCACCCACAAATGAAATAGATGGATTTAAATTAATTTTTTCACTATCACTAGTGCAGTGCAGGGCGCAAATGTACTTTGTGCCCAAAACTAAGTGCTTTTCTCACCAACAATGTCACATTTGTATTTACTGATTTTATTTCACTATCAGAGTTGCAGTGCAGGCAGAAAAGGGAGTTTATTAAAAAAAAAAAAGATTTTTTTCACCCACAAATGAAGCAGATGGATTTAAATGATTTTCTTTCGCTATCACTAGTGCAGGGCGCAAATGTACTTTGTGCCCAAAATTTATGTTTTTTTCACCAACATTGTTACAGTTGTATTTATTGACTTTATTTCAGATTTGCAGTACAGGCCCCAAAGGTATTTTATAGGGGGAAAAAAAGATTTTTTTTAACCACAGTGAAACTATTTTTCTTTCACTATCACAAATGCAGTGCATTTGTCAGCCTAGAATCTAACAGATGGATTTACTGAATTAATCGCACTGACATATGCAGCACAGTGTACTTGGCTGCCAGAAAAATATTGCTGCATGCTAAATCACCACCAACCAACCAAGTTGCCTCCAAATCCTTGCTGGTGCCAGAAGAGAATTGCACTAAAGTCTGCTATTACTGTTTGTGCTCTCAAGTTAAAAAGGAGTAAAATGTCTGTGTTCCGTTCAATTCTGGCTTCATTCTTCAGTGCTACAACTTTCACTGCAACGGACCCTAGGGAGTGGAGGCCTTAGGTAGGACACTGTGACACAGCTGCACTACATCAGTGCCACTACCACTCCCATCCTCTAAACCGGCTCCTGCTGGGTCTCGCTGCATATGCCTCTCACAAACAACTGGGAACATAGAGGGGGACATAGCAGTGCACTGCAACAGTAAGGACCACTTCACAGGCTGAGCAACACTGCTTTAAATGACACATTGCCATAACATGTTTTAAAGCAGAAAGAACTGAATCAGATGACTGTTCATGTTTCCATTCATGGATGTATCTAAATGTCAGTAATGTGTCCGGGTGTGTCAGGTGTGCTTTTTTGGACATATTTATTTGAGTCTCAGATGGAAAACAGACTAGAATGGTACAGGCTCCATTCCATGCAAAAAAAAATGGAGCATAAGTTGGTCCATTTACTTTAATGGCTCTTTTCACTATTTGGGTGTAGTCTGAAGAGCCTATAGACAGAAATGACTGCCATCTGAATCAGTCCAAACATGATGAATTGAGAGATCTCTTTCTGAATGCTGTCCTAGCACAGATATGTGACTCATGTTTACACAAAGGTGGGTTGCAGTTAATCCGGGTAAACATTCATCAGCTTTAAGGGGTGGCAAGATTTTATGTATGAAGACAATGCTTAGGAACATTATGTTCTCATATACCGTAGGTACTTTAATTTACATGTTTTTTTCTATTAAATATACAGAGCATTATTGGGCCTTGACAATACACATAGAAAAACAATACTCTTTTATTGAACTAGCAAATGCTGCACTATCCCAGGAATTTAAACCTTCACTTCTGCTCTATGTGCATTCTGGTAAACCTAAAGCCGCTAAATATATTTCTACAATCTCCTCACAGTTTTGTAAATGCTCTGTACAAAGATTAGGTCATGGCTATCACTATTATCTACAGTAATACATAATATAGCCTTATAGCCTCTTGTACATAACAAAACAAAGAAAATCAGGGCATGTCATCTTTCACCATTGCTTCATGGGGAGCCTATCTCTGTAATATAGTTATCGCCAAAGGCCTAAAACCTCAATTAAAATATTATTTTTATTATACACTACCAGAAAATAAAAAAAATAAAAAACATTGAAGGAGCTAAGATAAAAATATGGCAATGCTGGAGGATGTTTCACTATAGTGGTCAGAGTTCCAAGATCCTTAATTTACATGCAGGTGGTCTACAGACTTTTTTGTCTAGCATCATCTCTGTTTTTTGTCTGACAGCACATTTTTTCAGCTCCTCCCTTACAGGACTGTTGATTAAGTGTTGTTAAAGTGTTCACCATGCCTGCTAGGCAAAGACATGCATCATTTGTGCAATTACCGGACTTTGAAAAAGGGCCGAATAGTGCAACTTTGAGAAGCTGGATGGTCCATCTGTCAAATTTTGGAAAGAGTTGTACAAGAAGTTTCTGTAGTGCATCGGTGGTGTCAACAGTGGTCAGAGGAGGTCACTCACACATGTAGAGAGGGTTCTGGACAGTTAAGACAACAAGCGCAGTTGGCTAATTTTAGAACTTCCATAGCAGTAAAAGGAAAGCAAGCTGTGCATGTGTGGCCACCACCCAATTCACTGCTAGGGGACTTCCAAAAATAGGAAACTATTTTCAGAAGTGACATAGTGATGAATAGAGGGTGCACCTTGATCTCCAGTCACTGCGGGGCCCCATTCTTAAGATCGGTGCAGGTTGCATAGGTAGAACCCATATTTAGCAGACATTTAATGCATATCCTATCAATATGCTATAAATGTGCCAGGTGGGAACATACAGCTGACACCAATCAGAGTTTAACCCATTAAATACCATGATCAATAGTGACCACAGTCTTTAAAGAGTTTGACAGAGGCTTTGGTCTCCCATCAAAAGCCAGCAACACGATTGCAGGGTGGCAATGCACTGTAATGGTAGAGGGATGCCTTACGAAGGCCCCCTTGTCTGCCATGTTTATACACCCATTAGACATAGCCTTAGACTTTATTCACACATTCATAATGGTGTCAGTGATAAGAAGGTTAGTGCTTCATCAGTGACAACATCCGTGGGATGTTGGGTCCAAGTTTGGTCCATGTGTCCCCTTTTTCCCCTCCTTGTGTGATCTGTATTCCACATGCACTTCTAGGCTGAAAAGGGATTCCACAGCATCCCCCATCAATGGTCAGTGAAAAACATTGACAGAACATGGATGCCATCCTTGTTCTGACAGTGTCTTTTAGAGAGCCATAGACTTAAAACGACTAAATGGACCAGTCGTGAATACTTCCATTGTTTTTCTACTGGCCCACAGTCAGTGGAAAAATAAGGATATGGCCCCATTCACACGTCCACACTTTAGTCTGCATCTATTCCGCAATTCTGTGGAGTAGATGCGGACCCATTCATTGTGAATGGGGCCGGACGTGATGCGGAGAGCACACTATGTGCTCTGCGCTTCCGCATTTGCGGAGCCGCGGCCCCGAACTTCCGGGTTTTGGCCCCGAAACATCCGGCCGCGGCTCCGCAGAAGATAGAGCATGTCCTATTCTTGTCCTCAGCCTGCGGAAAAGAATAGGCATCTCTATGGGGAGTGCCGGCATGGTGTGTTGCGGATCCGCAACACACCACGGACGTGTGAATGGAGCCTAAGATGTATAAAAACATGAAAATCAATGGATACGTCCATTGGTCACTGATGTGTGAAAAAGGCCTTAGGCAGCTTGGCTAAATATATTTAATGCAGAAGTATTGCATTGATTTATACTAGTTATCAAGCCCCATAGTGTTAAAATCCCATAGTACAACTAACAAAAATTTTAATCAAATGAAATAAATAAATATGCTAACCTGCTATACCGATCCTCTAGCAGGCAGAGCGGTGCGGCGGCAGGCTGCTGTGTAACCTCCTCACTGACGTCATCTGCCTGCTCCTCCTGCTTCATTCATAAAGTGAAAGGAGCAGGCAGATGACGTCAGTGAGGACGTTACACAGCAGCCTGCCGCAGCACCGCTCTGCCTGCTAGAGGATCGGTATAGCAGGTTAGCAGAGCGCTACTGTACTGGGATTATAGGGAATCAGGGGACATGATTAAAGATTATAAGTGTTATGAAAGCAGTCAAGCTGTTAGCGGCGGGCCGCCCGCCATGTGTTGCCAGGCTCCGCCCCCTAAGCAGTCACTATGGGCCAGATCTGTGGATAGCACTTTGATGGGGGCATTTATGAATGACACTGTAATTGGGGTGATCTGTGGATGACACATATAGCATAAGATGCTATATATGTGTCATCCACAGATCCAATCCATTACAGTGTCATTCATAAATGCCCCCATCACAGTGCTATCCACAGATCCCCCATCACAGTGCTATCCACAGATCCCCCATCACAGTGTCATCCACAGATCCCCCCATAACAGTGCCATCCACATCTCCCCCACATAACAGTGCCATCCATAGATCCCCCCAATAATACTGTCATGCACAGACCACCATTACTTCAAAAGCACACCTTTTGGTTAAAAATATTTTTTTTCTTATTTTTCTCCTCAAAAACACCAGGTGCGTCTTATAGGCCGGTGCGTCTTATAGGGCGAAAAATACGGTAATTCTCTGCTAGAGCACACATGGTAGTAATAGTGCTCCTACAGTGCCCCCAACAAGTCCCCCCTGTTCCCCAGAAGTAATAATGCTCCCATCCCATAGTGCCTATACTAGTAATCATGTTCCCTATAGACCCCCATGTAGTAATAAAGCCCACCATAATGCCCCCCAGTAGTAACAATTCTTCTTATAACATAGTAACATAGTATATAAGAACGAAAAAAGACATCTGTCCATCCAGTTCGGCCTGTTTCCTACAAGTTGATCCAGAGAAAGGCAAAAAAAAACCTGTGAAGCAGAAGCCAATTTTCCCCACTTAAGGGGAAAAAAATTCCTTCCCGACTCCAATCAGGCAATCAGAATAACTCCCTGGATCAACGACCCCTCTCTAGTAGCTATAGCCTGTAATATTATTACACTCCAGAAATACATCTAGGCCCCTCTTGAATTCCTTTATTGTACTCACCATCACCACCTCCTCAGGCAGAGAGTTCCATAGTTATAATGTGACAGTACAAAAAATACCCCCTTATAATGTACGCCAGTGCAAAAAATACCCCCTTTTAATGCCCCCAGTTGAGCTAATGTCCTCATAGTGCCCCCATAATGTGCCAGTATAAAATACCCCTATATAGTGTCCCCAGTAAATGCCCCCATAGTGCTTCTCTCCCCCTTTCTCCTAGTGCCCCCCATAATGTACCAGTATAAAATGCCCCATATATAGTGCCCCAGTAGATGCCCTTAGTGTCCCCCATAATTTGTGTCCCGCGCTGTACGGCTCAGGCGGCGTGATGATGTCATCGTATCACCTGCATCAGCCTCTGATAGGCTGCGTGCCTAGTGCCTGCAGCCTATCAAAGCAACGGGGAAGGAAGACGCCCCTCCCCTGCCCGCAGCATCCATCTGTATCACTGTCCTGAGGACGGCATGAATGCATGGTCACCCTCCGTTCACCGCTAAGGGAGTTCTGAAAATAAACAAGAGCTTGCTCCACTATTTTCAGTATCCCCATAGTGGTGAATTGAGTGGAAGACGCATTTGCGCAGTGTGCTCTCCATTCACTTTTATGGGATTTCCAAAAACAGCATAGCGTACTCGCAGGGCCACACATGCGCAGTGTACTCTCCTTCACTTCAGGGGACCTGTTCTGGAGAAAGGAGTGGGGCACAGAGGTAGAACCTGCACCTATCTGAAATTGATGGCTTATCCTAGCAACATGCCATCCATGTCTGAGATGGATCAACCCCTTTAAATGAGTTGAAAACATGCTTTTTTGAGTTGACATTTGCTGGTTCTGTTATATAATTGTTGCTAATAGTATTATTTACAATATTATTTTACAATCAGCAGTTGTCATGCCTTCTTAACACACCCTTCTTCAGCTTTAGATCAGTAGTCTTCAACCTGTGGCTCTCCAGAGGCAACTATAACTCCCAGCATACCCTGACTGCCACAGATACTGACTTAACACCTAGAAAGCCACAGGCTGCTGATGACACTTGATGATCATTTCACTGTGTAGTTCTGATAATCCTGAGAACATATTTGGGTAAATCTTAATATAATTTCAGAATATAATTTTGAGTCTGTTATTGAAGGGTTAAAGCTTTCCCTTCTGCTTCTTAAGGAATTTTAGAACACACCTCTACCTGCCCACTCCCCACAGATTGGCTGTAGAAGTGAACAATCCAGTTTCCTTTGTGCCTGTTTGATTGAGGGGAAAAATGACACTCCCTAGGACTTTGAGACTTCGGTTTACAACTGAAGAAAGCCTAAAAAAAGGAATTTTTTACTTAATCTAAATACATTTTGGCATTGCCGCACAGGGCATTCCTTCTCATGAGAACCTTCTGGCTAACTGCAAAGGTAAGGGTTCAGTTTACTTCCCTACTTAAACTATATATGATAGCCGGGGTTAATAGTGTAGAGAATATACTTGTATAAGGTATTATTACCACCATTCTTGAAATCAAGATTATGTTAAGAATATACTAATATATTGATAAAATATTCTGCTACATGTACCTTGGTTTTTCCAAGAGCGTAATTCATAAATACATATTAACTATGTTAATATAATCCACGCAGTTATTATATGTTTACTTGGCTGAAAGATCTGACCAATCAATTTGTTTAGCTTGCCAAATATTTCCATAATTGGATATTTATGTATGAAGTCTGTGTATATTTTTATTGTTTTTCTTATTTGTATGTTAGGTGCATTACTATAAAGCATAATTTCAGACCTTTTGTCACTTTAACTATGCAAATCCAGATACGATACAGTACATCGTAGGTCTTTTTTATGCCATTGTGCATCTGAAACCTTAGACTACAGGTAGATACATGAAAAAAGCAAAAAAGCATTAATCTGGGTATCTATATTGTTAATAAGTCCGGATTCTAGCAGTCAACACAAAGCTGTAAAATAGTTTTAATCTGTTTCCAATTTAGCCTCTAATAACAGAGATTGACACAGAATATAATTTGAAAGTAGTTTCTGATTAGCTGCTTACATGCGGCTTCTTGGCAGTCAGTACAAGTGGAAGTAGAACAGAAGCATAGACCATATATGTGTAATATAAATTGCAGACAGTATCACTTTATGTTAACTATAGCTCATACTATTTAAAGGGTCACTCTATTATGTATGCTACCACATTTCCCGTGTGTATGTCCCCACCTAGGGACCTTGGGAGACACAGAAAGTAGAACTTGTGGCCCAGGTACTGAGACAACCATATGACACTCCTTTTATAGTTAAAGGGGTTATTCAAAGTCTAAAACTGCCCCCAACTAACCCCAATGCCCCTCATATAGATTATACTTACCCCACTCTCTGGCACCCGCGTCGCTCCTGATCCCTGCACGGCTGCCGCTGTATCTCCTCAGACATCCAGCGACGGTGGGGAGCAGCCAATAGCAGGCCGCGATGCTGGGGAGGCTTGTCCCCATGGTAACGAGGGTGCCAGGGAGCGGGGTAAGTATAATCTAAATGAGGGGCCCGGGCATTGGGGGCAGTTTTAGACTTTGGATAACCCCTTTAATAGGAGCTTTGCAGGAGAGAATTTCAACTTCCCATAGGACCACTCACTCCAGTCACATCTCCAGACATTACTTTTATGTTTCTGGCAGGAAATGTGGCAACATTCAGAACTAGATGACTATTAATCTAGGTATTATGTCTGGTATTATATTGGTTATGTCAGGTACTTTTATATGGGCTGTAAGGCTACCACAATAATGATATTAAATGTAATGTATATCTGGTAGTACTATATGATTAGTAATAAGGTGGACTAATATATTGCCATTAAAGGTGTTATCCCCATTTTCACCCAGGCAGCCCCCTGACTTGAGCATCGCAGTTCATTCAGAGCCCGGTGACATTACAGGCACTGATGGGCGGGCTTTAGCGCTGCCCTAGCCTGTAAAACGGCTAGGGCAGCTCTAAAGCCAGCCCATCAGAGCCAGTGACTTCACCAAACACACTGCTAGGCAGAAGCCTCCTCCCGGCAGTGTGTTATTGTAAATAAAAGAGCCCTTGCCCTGCGCTATCCAGCGTAGGGCAAGGGAGAGCATTGGAGCATGAGATGCTAACACCAAGGGGGCTGCCTGGGTGAAATTATGGGGTTCAGATCTGAATCCGGACAACCCCTTTAAGTAGTCGGTCCAGTTTTCTGGATACCGTTAAACCAGTATTATATACGGTATATATAAGAGCTGTATGATAGTAATAAACTGTAGGTTCACTTGAAAATGGCATGGTTCCCTATTATTTGGGCACTGTATAGCATTATTCATTGGATATGGCACATCATTATCATTCTGTGGTATATATGTTACATACATATTCAATATTTATGGTGTTAAATTTGTGGCGAATGGATTTTTAGGGGGAATGGTTATAAAGTAAGATAAAATAAATTGAAAGTGTATAGCTAAGACTTTGTATTATTATTGGTTAGTCCTTAGTAAGTATAAAAGTAAGAAATTACCTGTTTCCCCTTTTCATTACAGATAATGAACACAGAAATAATGAAACATTTTGACCATACAAAAATTACTGTGTGATAGAACCTCAAGCCTCGCATTTTCAGAATCCCGTAAGATATTAATGGGGACCAAAGGAATATATGTATGTGTGACATATATATAAATAATATAATGATAATAAAAGTGAAGATGCAAAGATTTTGAACCAGTGGAAAGGTCTGTAGACCACAGCCTTGCTCAAGTTGGAACTTTTTCAGATAAATCATGAACTGGGGAGTTTTTCAAGGTCTTCTCAGTGGTACGAATCATTTCTCTACTGCATTTGGACGCATTTGGATGTCAGTAGTTTTTGTCTTCCGACTACTGGTATATGTGGTGGCAGCTGAAAGAGTATGGGAGGATGAACAAGGGGAATTTGACTGTAATACAAAACAGCCAGGGTGTACTAATGTTTGTTACGATTACTACTTTCCAGTATCCCATATCAGACTTTGGGCCCTCCAGCTCATTTTGGTTACTTGCCCATCTCTTCTTGTTCTCTTGCATGTGGCCTACAGAGAAGATCGAGAAAGAAAACACAGGCAAAAACAGGGTGAGGATAGCGGAAGACTTTATTTAGACACAGGAAAAAAGAGGGGAGGATTGTGGTGGACCTACCTCATTAGCCTTATAGCAAAAGCTTTAGTGGATTCAGTGTTCCTCTACATCTTTCATCACATCTACAAAGACTATTCCTTGCCCAGTATCGTCAAGTGTACATTGCCTCCATGTCCAAATATTGTAGACTGTTTTATATCAAGACCCACTGAAAAAAATATCTTCACCTTGTTCATGGTTGTAACTACTGTTGTTTGCATTCTACTCAACCTGTGTGAGATAGGGTATTTGGTGTCTAAAAGATGTCGTGAGTGCCTGATCCAGCGAAATCAGTCTAAAGTTATTGCATATCTCCAAAAACAAGAGATATTCCATGTCAACAACAAGGTGAATGAACAGATAGACTTAATGCCTCAAATTCATGTTACCCCACCTGAAACTAAATTAAAATGAAAAGATGAATATGTCAAGCCAACACCTTAACATATTGACTGAATAAACTGTACAATGCACTATAACATGTTATTTTAGATGTGTCAAAGTGTCAACTGATTACAAGTCACAGCAAAATCATGACTAATGTGCTTAAAATATCTTCAAAAAAATAAATTTGGGTGAAACAGATAGAAACAGGATTTAAATGTGATGCTCATGGGCAGGTGAACACACATTGCATATCACACTGACATGATACTGCTTTACTATTCCTGTTCTATCTTCTCTACATTGCATTTAGAATACACATCAGAAAGTGCCCTCCTGGGAAACATCATGGAGAGGTAAATGGCCTAGCTGGGAGATTTGCCAACTTGTGACATTTTATAACATTCTTGACTCTTACGTTTAATCTCATCATCTATTTATCTAAAGGTTGCACTAATAAACTTGAGAGAGAACATTACTGCACAAAGGTCTTTGAACTTGTAAACACTAAAGTGTAACAGGTATTATACAATTAAGATTGGAGGTATATTTTATACTCTAGTTATCTATTCCCATAAGAATGACCATTAAAGGAGCTGTACGACAACTAAACAATTTCATTTAACCCTGCTTAGTATAAAGAAAAATAATCCACGTACCTATTGACAGGTGCTCCTTACCAGCCCTGAAGGTCTAGTCCTCATTGCTTTTGGTCTCTGGAAGTATGATGTCCTGTCTGTCATCACGTGTACTGATGCAGTTAATCAATGGCTTCAGTGTTAACATGCCACTGTGAAGACACCGATACTAAGGCCAGTGACTGGCTGTAGAGGTGCACGTAATAACAGACTGGATGTCACAGTTCCAATCACCAGGAAATTAGTGGGGACGGGACCCTTGGTACTGAAACAGAGGTGAATGAGTAGGTGGCTTTTTCTTTATGTTAAACACATAAAAAATTACTTTGGAGGTCAGATGACTTCTTTAAGTGTAAACAGCATCTTAACACAAAATGAAGGCTAGCTTTGTAGTCATTAAAAAAAAACTGTGATTATAGTCATCAAAAATATATGGCAGCAAGGACAGCCTGCTCATGATGATGTAACGTGATTTCCATTCTTCTCGAACTTTATTGGATCATGGCAAATGATAAAGTATCCAGTGTTCTCTCCCAAGAAAAATTCCAAAAAGCACAGGGACCTTGGATTGTCTCTTTCTCCAGTGTCCAATCTAAACTGATGTATCTTCTTTGTCTCTTCAGTTCTGATTCTACTTCTTTCTGCCTAAAGGCCCCTTTACACGTACCCATCATCGGGGCAATTATCAGGAAGAAAGGCTCATTTATCTGATCAAATCATCACTGGTGGAGTCACCTAAGTCATCTTTTCTGAGCAGCAGATCATGCTGTCCAAACAGCACTTGTAGGAATTACATTAGGAATCTTACTTTAAATAGTCACCGAAAAATCAAAAAACAACAAAAACCTACTATTTAATTAACTACTAATACATTCCCTTTAAAAGATATTTGGTATTGAAATGCATAAATCTTGCAAATATGTGGTGTTACATAAGAAAAAACATTTTATCAACTTGGAATCTAGACCAGCAATGTCAAGTTACATATTTATGACAAGTTACATATTGGCTTGCTGTATAATGGAAAAGCTTGTACATGTTTTTATTATTTATTTTGTAGTGGATTTGTGTGAGTGTGTATGCATGTGTGTCTGATTGTTTCTATTTCAGACTAAACCTTCATTCCTTCACTTTGTTATTTATTTTAACTTTTTTATATTGTCTTACAATGTGGGATCATAAAATTTTTATTACACAATAATAAAGTATTTTTCTGTCAATGAGTTGCAAATGTTATGTTAGATAAGGAGTCCTTTCTCCTGCTGTCAGCACTCAAGACTGCGCTGAAAGACACAGTGCTAACATAATGCAGAGAACTCTGATGCACAGTGAATTTCAGCACAGCTCTGAGCACTGACTGCAGGGTAAGGGGGGCAGTAGGAAAATAAAAAATAGATCTGGACTCCTTATCTGCCGTACTACTCATGTATTGCTGCAGATAAAAGACCAAGATTGTGGTGACCGATTCCCTTTAAAAAAATTGGCATCCTTCATCAAATGCAGTATTAGAGAGGCATTCCCCCTTGGAACTTTTCCTTTAGTGGAGAATACTGTGCCTAATGGAGATACCATAATGTGTTTACAGCCTTATGTCCACACATAACTGCACGTGACATGAAACAGTACAGTCTCTTGCCTTACATTACTGACAGATCAGATCAATCTGTCATAATCTTTTTTTTTTCCCTTTAAAAGAAAAAAATGGCAACTGATTTCATTTTCCATATTAAGAAATATCATTTTTATACATTTTTTTTTTTTTGGGGGGTGGATGTTTTGATTGTTGTTTCAGATTGAACAAAAAATGAAAACAGACATAAGTTGTTGGCCAATTGTTTGTAAAAGGCTCACACCAAGTACTAAACATAGTCATTAGCTATAAGAAAACATTATTTGTGCTAAAGCTTATTCAGAAGGTATTTATTAAAATTAAATATTTAAAACTAACATAGAAAAAAATTAACTTCTGATCTACACCGATTAATTTTGTAGTTAGCATTGTCAAAGAAAAGACTTAAGGTCATCCTCGAACGGAATCAAATACAATGGGAAAAACATTAAATGTTTAGTTAATGCATATGCAAACAGCAGGATACCTCCAAAAGTAATTTCATCCTATATTCAGCCTGTTTCCTGTAGTGATTTATTTATTTCTTATATTCAAATATAGTCAGTTGAGCTTATTTGCTACCTGCCCCTGTATAACATTGATTTTTGATTCACTCTAAAGTGCTTAGGAGTCTACTTTCAGTGCTTGGCATCAAACAGGACTTTTCCCCCCTTGAAGTCCTTCCTGTCCGGATTATATACCCCCTTGGGTAGTTTTCTGTACTTCGGTTTAGAGCCTTTTGTTTCTTTTATTTATTTATTTAATCTGTTCTAGCGTTTTCTCTTAATGTTCTACATTTATTTTTAAGCAGGCTGGGGATCTATGCATCTCAGTCATTTCCCATGGTTCTTAATTTAGTTTCTCTGAATGCCAAAATGACACCCCTCTGCTTTTTATGGAAATACGACTGTACGACATGGGAAAACAGATGATGCCGGAACCTATGGGCATCCTTACTTACGATGTGTGATTCTTGCCTCTGACCACATGTAAGATTTATAGCCTTTCACCTAGTACCACAATCTTAGATACAAATGGCAGATTTATTATTCTTGTGTGTACTGTGAATAATATCCCACAGGGGTGTGGAAATAAAAAAAAAAAATACTTGTCGAAGGACTAAAGCGGGGCTCAATCTACTTGTCCCTCATGACCATCTACTTGTCCTGAACTTATACTAACGTTATACTGTATGGGGGCGGGGGCCACAAGGAGATGTTATACTGTATGGGGCGGGGGCCACAAGGAGACGTTATACTGTATGGGGGGTGGGGGCCACAGGAAGACGTTATACTGTATGGGGGCGGGGGCCACAGGGAGACGTTATACTGTATGGGGGTGGGGGCCATAGCATTATACTGATTTATGATGCTATGTAACCCTTACAGTTCTGGAATGTAATAATGCTGTCAGTGTTATCCAACACATTCCAGAACTGTAAGGGTTACATAGCATCATAAATCAGTATAATGCTATGTAACCCCAGTCAGCGCTTGCACGTCAGGCCGGGAGCTGCGATGTGGACAGGCTCCAGGAGGAACGCTCATTTGCTATGGGGTCTCTCACCCCTCTTCTCCTGTCTTGGCTTGTAAATACTCAGTCTCTGGAGATGGTGTGCTGTTACTGTGCGCTCCTGTGCTGACAGGTGGGCGGAGTCTTCGATACAGGAGCTGGGAGGAGCCAGGGGCCGGCCTGCAGGAAGTGATATGTACGGTACTCATATGCATGATGCAGGGGCAGGCTGACATAGATGTAGGAGCGGTCAGCTCGCAGCTAGCATATGACCGCTCCTATTACTGCCCAACCGACATGTCCCTGCTACTTGCCCGCACAGGGCTAAACAACTGTACAAACTACTTGCCCGGCACCCGAAACTGCATGTACCGGGTGTCGGGCGATAGGAATTCCACACCCCTGTCCCATACACCATAGTTGCACTGTACGCTCCAAATAAACATCAAATGCACTCTTAATAAGGTAATGGCTAAAACTGCAAAAGTACGGAGGGGCCACCTTATCATTTGCAGGGACTTCAACTTAGTGCCTGATGCTGAGGTGGATGCCACAGCTAACACTAGAAGAATATACCCCACTCCCCAGCCCCTGTTGAGACGTGAGAAGTAGGGAGGATGAGGGAATCGACTTCGCATAAAACTTCATTTCAATACTGTACGGAATATTGATTACTGCACAGAAATTGTACAGAAATTGATTTAGACTGTAAAAAAACATTTCCCGAACTCTGGTTCAGTTTCAAGTGGTACCTTGGAACCAAACCCAAGTTCGGGAAATGTTTTTTTACAGACTAAATCAATTTCTGAAGTTGGTATGCAAAGTCTCGCAATACTTCGCAAAGTAATAACTTCGGCTCATCGGAGCCAATACATTCTAATACTGTACGGCGCGAGCTTTCATCCCTTTCATTACAAGAAACTTTAAACGTTAAAGATACCCTCTGGCGAAGTAGCCCCTATATTATCTCTAACCTGGTCTATAAGGCTGAATTAGCTGAGGCTATAGCTGAGTATTTTCGGCTAAACAAAGACTCAGTTTCTAGTCCCTACATTCTATGGAATGCCCCTAAGTTCTTTGTTAGGGGGATATTTCTCAAATTATGCCATCAGGCAAAAAAGCATACGGAACAGAAAATACAATCTATACTCTCCCAGCTAACCTCCCTAGAATCCCTAAATAAGACCTCTTTCTCTTCAGAAAGGGCCACCCAAATCCACTCTCTGCGAACGCAACTTAGGGAATGTCTCCTTTTCACGTATGAGAAAAATCTCAGATTGGTGAAAGCCCGGTATTATTCTCAAGACAATAAGGCTGGGCAATTGCTTGTTCGCCTCCTTAAAATGCTTGCAGCAAAGTCAAGAATCCCCCATCTCATACACCCAACCAGTGGCAACAAAATCTATGATCCAAAAGCAATGGCCACCCAGATGGTCTATCTAATTTATATTTCAAGACTTTCCAAGACCAACTCTATGCCCACTTATTACCAGTATACAACAAGGCATTACAGGAAAGGTCTTTCCCAGAAGAGATGCTCGCGGCTACTGTAGTGGCCCTACCGAAGCCCGGCAAACCCCCTGACAAACCCCAGAATTTCATACCCATATTCCTTTTAAATACAGATCTAAAAGTATACGCCAAGGTTCTTGCAACCAGATTGGCAACCATTTGCCCTCCTTAATAGATACTGATCAGACAGGATTCTTCAAAGGATGGCAAATTAAGGATAACACCTATCGGGCACTGAACCTAGTTGATTTAATTAAATATAAAGGAGATGAGGCTTTGTTGGTGACTCTTGATGCCGAGAAGGCGTTTGACCGATTGAACTGGTCGTTCGCCTTCTCTGTACTGGAGACTATGGGCCTGGGAGGGGCCTTCATAACCGCAATACGGGCTCTTTATACTAAGCCCTCAGCAAGGGTGTTTATAAATGGAGCCTTTTCATCATCTTTCCCTTTAACTAATGGCACACGCCAGGGGTGTCCCCTTTCACCCCTGATCTTCATTTTGGCTATTGAACCCCTTGCCCAGGCAATCAGACTCCACCCGGATATCACTGGAACCCATATAGGGGGTAAACAACATTGCATATCCCTCTATGCGGACGATGTGCTTCTGACACCATCCTCCCCTCAGACTGCCTTACCGGCGGCCCTCTCCCTACTCAAGGAATATGGCTTGAACATCCTAGGTAAAACTCTACAGTTCTTAAAATGGGACTTCCCCTTTGATTGGAGACAGGATAGTATACAATAGTTAGAAATTGTTATTCCGTCTGCAATTTCCTGACTATACCACCTTAACTACATCTCCTTAATAGATACGATCAAGCAGGACACTACTTTGTATAACAAATATGAAATCTCATGGCTAGGTCTAATAGCGACCTTTCAAATGCTAATACTACCCAAACTTCTATTCCTTTTTAGGACTGTCCCTATTAAGGTCCCCAATCATTTCTTTAAAAGAGCACAGGGCCTACTTAATCATTTTGTGTGGTCAGGGAACAAACCCCGGATTGCTGCAGGCATCCTCACTAATGCCAAAACTTGGGGAAGGTTAGGCCTTCCAAACCTACTAGATTACTTCCTGGCAACCCAGATACAAGCACTTAGAAAATGGTGGATACTAGACGCACATAACCTGTGGGTGCAAATTGAATCTAAACTAGCCCCCACCAGAAATCTCAAGACTCTTCTTATCAACTGCATAAGTGTTTGCCAACTCAAAATTCCTCTTCTACCAGCTATGCCACTGGCATCGGTCCATCATTGGCACACATTTCATCAAAAGAGAAATCAACAATCCTTTTCATTAATAGATGTGTCCCCATTACAGCTTGTGGAGCTCCATCTTCCAGATATGGGCCTAAGCCAGTGGCATTTACTGGGAATCCATCTTATAAGCCAATTATATAAAAATGGTACCATCAAATCCTTTATGGATCTCTAACAAGAGTTTGGGGTTCCTAGAGGGGATTTTTTCAAATACTTGCAGATACGCCACCTGCTACAATCAAAACCTTCATACCAGGTTATTGCCAATAAAGAGATTTTTGATCTCTGGGCCACTCCGACACAATCCAATAGTAAACTGGGTATCAGACCATTATATATGGCTCTGGGATCTAAATCAATCTTCTCTAAAACCACTCCACTCCTTGCGAGCGACAAAGAATTACAAGTGAACATCTCAGAAGTGGACTGGTTACAAACATTTAAATTCCTTACCCACACCTTCAACAGTACTTATTTGTACGAAGCTGCCATTAAAACCTGTTTATGATGGTACTATACTCCCGATAAACTCAACAGAATCTACCCTGGCACCACACATCTTTGTTGGCGAGGGTGCGGGAATAGAGGCACCTTATTGCATGTGCTATGGTCATTGAAGTGGCATCCAGATTTTGTGGTATTACCATTGATAAATCCCCATATTGGGCCCTTCTTTTAACGGGCATACACACTATACAGGCAAAGAGCCGAGTCCCTGTAGCTCACTTACTTTTGGCAACAAAACTGGCAATCACCAGGTGCTGGAAATCTAACACCATTCCTACAACAGCAGAAATTATAGCCAGAGTAGACGATAATTGCTTATATGAGAAGATTATGGCACATAGGGAGCACAATATGGATAGATTTGCACGCCACTGGGGAGCCTGGTTATCAGTTATTTTCTCAAACACGACCATTCTTCAGAGTATGTCAATTTAACAGCATCTGAGATTTCTGTTTTGTTGATCCATTTAAAAGTAATGTACTTCTCTATTATGTAACCATTTGTACACACCTGTGCATTGTCCTCATACTATGTGAAGCTTAACAGATGGTATATTTTAGATGCATTTTGTAAAACTTCAATAAAAACGATTGAAATATAAGTATCTGATCAGTGAGGGACCGACACCCAGTTAGCACTATGGCCTTCTCACAGCTTACTAAGGACAGCGCTGTGCATTGTATAGCAGCTGTGCTTGGTATAGCAGCTCAGCCCTATTCACGTGAATGGGATTGAGCTGTGCCTAGGCCACATGACCGACGAACATGATGTCACTGGCCACACCAGTGCCTTCTCAAACAGCTGATCGTGGGGGTACTGGGTGTTGGACCCCACAGTGCAGATACTGATGACCTTTCCAGAGGATAGGTCCTCAGTTAAAATAATGTTGAAAAATCGCTTTAAGTTACCTTGAAAATAAATTAAAAGTGTCTCCATGCTGTACTTGGGTCCAAATTGACAGATGGCAGGGCCAACATAAGTAGGCAGGGTCACCAATACTATAATACTCCACAAAATACTGACCCAGCAGAACTAAATACTGCAGTACAGCACAAAATACTGACCCAGCAAAAGCAAATACCACAGTGCATGGCAAAATACCGCCCTTGTTGTGCCAAACAGAAGCAGAAATACCTCCTCAGAAACTGTTCCTCTATGGGGTCCAGCTCCAGCTGACACATTTTGTCCTCCTCCTGCTCCAGTTATCTCTAATTAAGATATGCAGAAGGGAGCAGAGATGTAAGACATGGACCACAACACAGAGCCAGTCCTACTATCAGCATGCTGCCTGGTCTTTTAGTGCTACCAAACATACAGGAGTATACAACACTACAATTCTGTTACATCCAGTCATGTCTACTTTGATGTAGACTTTCTCTTTTTTCATCTTCTCCATTCAGCCCAGACCGCCATGGGGACTTTTTTCAGCTATGTCTCAGCTATGTGTTTGCTACACAGACATCTCAGGTTTCTCACTTCCCCACTTTCTTAACTTTTCATCCTTTTGCCCCAGCAATGTCATCCTGCTGCGACCCTCAATATTGTACCTGAGGTGCTCCACAATACCGCCAAATAGTTTATTGCAGAAAATATACTGTCTTACAGATAGTTCCCCTGAAAATACTAGTACCATACAAAAAAAAAAATTGTCAAGAAGAGCGCCCTCAACAGCTATAGTGCTCCCTTATAGTGACCTCAGTAGTAATATGCACCCTAACAGTTACTCTAGTAGGAGTAAAGCCCTCTGCAGTGCTCTCAGTAATTATAAAGCCCCCAATAGTGCACCCAGTAGCAATAAAGTCCCATATTGTTGTTTCATGCTCAACTATATTTCACACCTATTGGACTGTGGCCTATGAAGATATATAATGACACCTATATTAATAATACTCCCCGTAGTACCCCAGTAGTAATAATGTCCCCATGGAGCACTTAGTACTAATGCCTTCATACTGACCCAGTAGTATAACACCCCCATAGTGCCCCAGTAGTATGCCCCCCCAAGTGGCCAAGGAAAAAAATATTAACTGAGCAGATTCTCATTTTCATGCTGCTGTTGTTCAATGCTCCCCTTGGCGTCACATCTAGTGGCCTGTGGCTTATGAAGGTGAATAGTAATTAATGTCACAATTTATTTACAATTAGTCTGTGACTAACGTTTGCCAATATTTACATTTGCCTCTATATGCATTTGATTAAAACTTCACTTTTATTCTACATTCTTAAAAGAAATGATCGAGGAAAATGCTTTAAAGCTTCTAGCTGAGCTGCACTGTGTATTTATATTGTTTCTTTATTTTACGCAGTACTTCAGCAGCAACGTATCTAATGATTGTCTATCTGGATGGGATCCAGCCTGTGCGTGCTGCTGGTGGAGTCCTGTACTTTACACTGGTCTCTATTTCCGAGAATTATTGCCTTCCAGATACTTTTAGCTTACCTATAGACTACTCAGATGCTGCCCCCCCCATGTTTCACAGGACACTGGTGTCTTCAAGGGTTTGGGCAGTAGTTACTAAGTGGGCAGAGACAGTCTTTTATGTCCTCTGTTAAGGCATCGCTCGTTTAGCTGCCTATAATAGGGTTTCCTGTCGCGGTATACAACTTCTACATAGTAATACTTACCCCAATTGGTAACCCCCTCCCTAGTAGGCGGTATCTTACCATCTCATTATACAGCGATACACTCAGCCGATATGTTGGCTGTGCACAAGTCTCCTTTTCCTTCTCTTCTCCAGAAATACTGCGCATGTCTTCACTAAGTTAGCCAGCGCTACATCATCTGCTTCACTGCGCATGTATTTGAACGTATATTTTGCATCCATATTCCATCCCAAATGTTATGTAGTACTTGGCAGCCTTATGGTGAAGTCCTCTCCAAAGGCATATTCTATGATGGTTACTTGATCTGCTAGCAGGTATAAATGATCAATATCCATAATTTCAGTATTTGCCAATGGAAATCTACTCCCCAGGTAAAAATTTCTTGTTTCTATTTTGTACTGTAATTTTCATTATTGGGTCATTTTAGAAAACATTTTTTTTTTAGATATACAGTATCTGGATGGATCTCCCTGGTCTTAATATTACTCTATTTTTCTGGTGAGAATTTTATTACTGATATTAATTAATTTATGGAGTTTGTCTCCTAATTGTTATTGTTCCCAAATTACTTATTGCCATATTTATTGATATATTCTATAATTGCAACATTTCAGAGAGTTTGACTTTTTAAAGAAACAATGAGTTTCATTAGGTTCAGAGGAACTTCAGAGGGTTCCTCCTGCTGAAGTCTTTTATCTAGGTCTCCTTGTCTTGGACCCAGCTTCAGTTTACTGATACCCAAAAATGTAAAAACATTTTATTCCCTTGATGTTCTTGTCTGATATGTCTAGAGCTAGGGGTATTAGCCTTAGTATTAATGCTGCTTAGATGTTAAAAGATGTGTCTTCTAAATTCTTGTTTTGTCTTGCCGACATATATTTTGGGGCATCTACATCTTGCTATATATACCACTGTAGCTTGACAGTTTATACATTGTTGCACTGTATATTTTTTCCCATCGACTGGATTGATAAATTCTTTTGTCAGTATCATATGGTTATAGAAAGTACCATGAGCCACAGCGAAAAGATCCTTTGGGCCTTTTTTTTCTCTTAATAATGGCTATGTACTAATGCCCCCTTCAGGTTTTCCCCTTCTATACGTAATTGTTGGATTTTGGTGGTTTACTTCTCTTAAATTCACATCCGTTTGCAAGATGCCAATGACGTCTGAGTATTTGGTGTACTCTCTCATGGTAAATATCATTGTACCAATACACATTATTTTGGAGCCTTTACCTTGGTTTTTGTATTGCTACTTTCACATCAGCGTTTTGGCATTCGGTTCTGTTTAGGACTAATGTATTGTGAATGGGGTATTCTCCGGTCAGTATGCATCAGTATGCATTCTGTTCCAGTAGCATTACATTTTGTGACTGGACACAAAACTGATGCAAGATGCGGTTTTGTGTCTGGACATTTAAACGGAACAAACCAGATCCACCACTAACAAGAATGTAAGTTAATTTTCGGATGAAATTTTTTGCATCCTAAAAAAAAACCTGGTCCATCACCCATATGCATTTACATTATTTTTTGTGACGGATCTGGTTTGTTCCATTTCAATTTAACACAATCGCATCCTAACGGAACAGATGCATCCTGATGTGTTAAATCAAACTGAACCGTTTTGGCCAGGTTTTGATATCCTCTGCCAGATCTCAAAACTAGAAACCAAAGTGGAGATGTAAAAGTAGCCTAACTGTGTTCTTTCTGTTCCTTTTGCTCAAGCATAAGCTTTGTGTAAAACTTTTTTGGGGTACCTTTTCGCTGTAAATCTTAGATACAGCAGGGTACTTTCTTGCTCTAATGCTTCCTGACTGGAGTAATTGCGTTTAGCTCTTAGGAATTGCCCTATAGCAATTCACTTCTTTAGGGCTGGCGGATGATAACTACCCCAATGTAAAAAGTTATTTGTTGATGTTAACTTTCTGAATACTTCTGTCTATGGTCTGCCATCAGGTTCCAGGACAATGTTCAAGTCCAAAAAGTTAATGATTTTGCTGTGTATTTCCACTGTAAATCTAGGTCCAACTGTGTTGTGATCGAGTCCCCTGGCAAAATTATGTAAAAGTGCCTGTGTGTCTTTCCACAAAATCAATACATCATCAATATATCAACCCCAAAAAGAAACGTAATTAGTGTATTTACTGTAACTGTCAGTGAAAACTATCCTATACTCCCACTACCCTAAAAATAAATTTGCAAAACACGGTGCACATATTGTCCCCATCGCAGTACCAGTGATCTGTAAATAATATTTACAATCAAACATGAAGTAGATATGCATCAACAAAAACCATAGCAGTGACAAAACAAAATGATTGTGTCCGTGATAGTGCTCAAATAATATTCAACTGCTTGGATACTCAGGTTCTGTTGAATGCTCGTGTAAAATACTTCCACATCCAAGCTAGCTATCATAATGTTTGAGGTCACTTGGATGTCCTGGAGCTTCATAACAGTATCTTTGGTGTCTTTTAAGTAGGGCAGTAGCATTGGTACAAATGGAGAGATCAATTGATTCACATAGTTACTGATTTCTTCACACAGATTCTGATTTCCAGAGACTATTTGTCTACGGTGTATCAGGATCTTCTTTTTGTGGACTTTCGTAATAGCATAAAAAGTCGCTGTGGTTGGGTGAGAATTAAAAAGAACCTTGAATTCCTACTTTGTTATTAATCCAATATCTTTTGTTTCTATCACAATGTTTTTGAGTTCTTTCTTAAAAATCCTTGTTGGATTACCACTTAACGGTCTATATGTGTTTTCATCTTTCAATAATCTCATCACCATCTCCACATGTTCATCTTTATTCATCAGTACAACATTACTCCCCTTATCTGAGGTTTTGATTATCAAGTCATCATTCCTTGTCAGTTCTTTCATGGCTTATTTTTCCTCTCGTGTTAGATTACAGCCACAAATGTTTGAATATTGGCATATCTTGAAAACGGCGGGGTTAATTTAGAGTTTAGGGTCAGTGTAGTAAAGGGGCTACTATTTTAGGTGGGTCTCCTCTCTCCTTAGCTAGTTCTTCTAGTATTTGTAGTGTTCTCTTTTATTTTTTTAATTTATTTTGTATCCCTTTCTTTTAAACTCTTTTGGTAGGGCCGGTTTCCGGGCAAAATTTTTACATCTTTAACCCTGTGAAACAGTTAAAATTGAGCACTGGTGTAAAGAAAAGGCCTTTCCATATTAATTCTTCATGTTTTGATTCCACCTGTACTTTTGACATAAAAAATTTGCATTTTCTTATCTCTCTGATCATATTTTTGTTTCTTATGCTTATACTTTCATATTGTATCACCATTTGTTTCTGTCCCTCAGTTGGATCCCTTGTACTACAAATTAAAGGGCTGGAGTGGGTTAAGGTACATTTGTCACCGGTGAAGATGAAAAACCAAATAGTAATTGTGAAGCCAACTGCCCAATTTTATGTTGGGCTGTATATTTGTTGTTGATTTTTGCTGCTTGTCTTGATGCCACCCAGTGTTTGCATTTTGAGTCTGTGGATATCTTGTAGCAGTGCTATCCTATTTCTAGCTTTGCGTTTAGTGCCCAGTCTTGACTTGATTCGCTTCCTTCAGCTTCTGAGAAGTCCGACTCTGAAATATCTTTTTATTGTGTATGGTTTGCATTATTCACAAAACAACTGAAAGGTGGCATGAAGCAGGATGTACTCAACCCAAAAATGCAGTTGTGCATATATATATATATATATATATACAGGGGAGCAGATGCTGCACTTGTGGCACGTTGCTTATGACGATCCCCAGAAAAAATGCATACGGTGGAGGATGCCCACAGCAGACCACAAGTACCACAATAGACATCCTACACAAGATGGCAATTGTGTGGATGTAATAAATAATATAACAATATAGCAATAACAAATGACAAAAAAGGTGCACACTGCGGTCTTACTAAGCTCTCAAACTTATGTTAAAATTGAGAAATTAGTCAACATGTCCGGCAGTGGAGGACATGTCTTAAGCCCGAGCACCACGCCAAGATTTCTCAAGTGGCTCGGGACCTAACACTCACCTACCTGTGCCATATGGGCAATACCAGGGGCCAGTGGGCAATATTACAGGAATGTATAGGCTTGCTCACAGCAAACTCCTCAGTTACCTCCAGCATGAAACCATGCCTGCAATGGGAGGAGGGAGAAGGCTGTGAGCCCCACCCAAGACTGGCTGATATGGCCCAGGCTTCACAGGTGCACCTAAATGTAGCCTGTGGATGGAAACAGGCTACATTTACATGGGAGTTTATACACCTCCAAACAATTATATATACAAAATAACTGACAGGTGGCATGAAGCAGGATGTGCTCAACCCAAAAACACAGTTGTGCATATATATACAGGGGAGCAGATCCTGCACTTGTGGCCCATTGCTAATGGCGATCCCCATCAAAAATGCATATGGTGGAGGATGCCCACAGCTGATATAGCAATAACAAATGACAAAACATGTGTACACTGCGGTCTTACTAAGCCCTCAAACTAATGTTAAAATTGAGAGATTAGTCAACATGTCCTGCAGTGGAGGACATGTTTTAAGCCCGAGCACCACGCCAAGGTTTCTCAAGTAGCTCGGGACGTAACACTCACCTACCTATGCCATATGGGCAATACCAGGAGCCAGTGGGCATTACAAGAATGTATAGGCTGGCTCACAGAAAACTCCTCAGTTACCTCCAGCATCAGTTTGAGGGCTTAGTAAGATCGCAGTGTGCACCTGTTTTGTCATTTGTTATTGCTATATTGTTATATTACTTATTACATCCACACAATTGCCATCTTATGTAGGATGTCTATTGTGGTACTTGTGGTCTGCTGCGGGCATCCTCCACCGTATGCATTTTTTCTGGGGATCGTCATTAGCAACGTGCCACAAGTGCAGCATCTGCTCCCCTGTATATATATATATGCACAACTGTTATATATATATATATATATATATATATACTGTTATATAGTTTTTATTATTACAAGAATCAGTATTGCCAAAACATTTGATTAGTTACAAATTAATTTGTCACAAATTGATATAAATCAAGTTTACCCAGGCCACCCTGTCTTAGCGTATAGCCACACAGTGGCCGTGCTGCCGTGTTCACTCCAAAGTCAATGGGGCCGGAGCGGTAGTCCGGGGGCACGCGTGCACTACCTGCAGCACAGAACCGACAGGCTGTTCACCCCCCGGAACAGCCTGCCAGAGTTCTTTGCCGCTAGTGTGAAACTACTGTAGCTTGGTTTCTTTGGGAAAATGCTTCTCTTCTATATTTTTGTAAAATCTCTTATTATTAAATAGTGCAATACAAAATACATCCAACAAGTGAATAGCATAGCTTCCCTTAGAAAAATGACCCCAAAAGAAAAGCTAGGACCCATCTGCTTTTAACTACTTTTGAATGTCAATATGTTTTTCAAGTTTCAGATAGCAGTAACTTGGCTCCTGATCAAATGATCTAGTGTTAACATACCTGCATTCCAAACTTCAAGTTTCAACTGGTCCTTTTTATGTTATCCTATCTACTTTACCAAGAATGTTCCAGAAAACATTTTATAGTGCAAATATCTTGCTTAGGCCTCATGCACACAGCCATTGCCCGGCTGTGGCCGCATTGCGCACCGCAAATAGCAGGTCCACAATATGGGGGCACCGGCAGTGTGCTCCCTGCATCATGGAAGAGACCCATTCACTTGAACATGTTCTATTTTTTTGAGATGCGAACAGATCCTGGACCCATTCAAGTTGAATGGGTCTGGATCTGTCCCGACCGCCACACGGATGTTGCCCATGCATTGGGGACTGCAAATTGCGGTCCCCAATGCACGGAATGGCTGCACAACGGCCATGTGCATGAGGCCTCAATCTGTATACCTATGTGTTTAAAATGTACAAGTATCCACAAACATATCAAAGCATGTTTGTCACAGTGTGGTTCACTGTGACACAGGTTGCCGTGTTGCTCACGTTTGTGCTCTGGCGTACTGGCTACGGTGGATTCCGTGTAGGCTGGGTGCCAGAGAACGATGTGTAGTAACAGCAGCCTGTGTGTGTACTTTCTCTGTGTATGCTTTCCCCTCTCTGTCTCCTGGTTCATGTAGAGTCTTGTTCTGGGTGGGGTCGCTAGGTGCTTTATATTTTTGTTTGCTGTGGGCCTGGGGGTCAGTCTGTCTATATAGGAGTATACTATTTATGTACAAAAGCTAAATGTAAGAAATAAGCTCTTCCGTGTAGAGTTGGGAAAAAGTGTACAATATGGTAGGGTTAAGTGATGAAAGGGGCGAGGTAGACATATTCTAGTACCTCTGCTTTTTATACCAATAGATTTTGTCCCATCTCTGAATACTATCCATAAATCTTTGTGTTTGTTCTTAGGATCTGCCACCAATCTAAGGTATAAGGGCATAGTCAGACTCTAGCAGGCATTTTCCTTTAGGCTTTACTGGATCTTTAAAAGCCATTCGCCCTTTGTTTACTCCAAGATGACCAGTGACATAGAAATAAGAGCTACAGTAATTGTGTATGTGATTTGCAAGAGTAAGGAATGGGGAGCTCAATAATGTTCTATCAATACTTATCATGTGATCATGGTCAGCTAAGGACTAATGCAGGCCAAGACACATTGGAGATCACTTATTATGACCCCATACTTCAGAAACTGGAATTTAAAAAAAGTAGCATTTTGCGACATTTTGAACAACTATGCGCCTAAATTTAGTTGTTACGCCACCCTCACCGCTAGGGAATGCTATGGCAAGGTGGGGCCATAAGCCTTAGCAGATGCATTATCATTTACTCCAGTTTCCTAGCGTAAATGATTATTGAAACCTACCCCAGCTAGGGGTTGGAGTAGATTACAATCTAGATGCACTTACTGACTGAAGATGTCCCTAATTTATGACGAGGACCATGCCTCATCATAAATGAAGTACATCATCTGGTGGTGCAGGTGCAGTGACCCAGAGGACGACTGCAAAGGTTTAATTATTGCTAAAAGAGTTACTTTAACTCAAATGTTGCGACTTATTGTTAATGCACTTATATATCCCAAAGGACAATGTGTGAGCAATATATAGGGTTAACATTGGCAGCCTGACTAGGTTACCAGGGTGATGGACTTTGCCCACTACTTGTTTAGGAGTGTAGTCTGAACAGAGCTACATACAAGATGAGGATGTGCAGAGTTCCTGCAGAACAGGCGAGAACCGCTGTCTATTCACTGCACGGTCCCAGGGAGTAGATTGCCATGACAAGAGCTATTGTTTAATGTGTCTTTCCTGTAGTTGTCTGACTTCCACAGCAACTTGAATCAACCATGCGGTGCCTTTTGGTCTGTCTAACAAGCCAGCAGATGTATGGGAAATGACCTGCTAGTTATCACCTGTGGATTGAATTAACCCCCTGCTGTGTATTATGACAACCAACTGACAACCAATGATGGAACAGCCATGATTATCTCCCAACATATGGGGGCTAATGCACTGAAATGGTGGCTGAGGGAAATAAAAGGGGCCTGCCCCTGTCATCAGCAGCTATTCTACAGGACATCAGCCTAGGGACTACGGTTCCAGCTGACTGACTTCAGAACTGCTCTTCTGCCCTTCTGCCCAAACTCAAGCCTACGGGTTCGGTTAGAGAGTCCAGGTTGGGACGATCGGGTCACCTGGCCACATGCCTCATTGTGCATGGCCGACTCCCTAAGCTTGCTGCTATCTCTTCTCCGTGGGTGCCTGCCCAAAGTGGGGTGCTACTGGCTGGGGTAGTTGGTCCTGTGTCCCACCGAAGTCATGGAGGTTTAATCCCTGGCGAGTGGGTTATCCAATAAAGTCTTCCCGGAGCGTTGTACCCTCATCTTGTGTTGTCTGAATAGTGTTCCACCAATGGAAAAGGAGCATGAATGTTCAGTGGTATGAGCCCTGGCCCTGCGCGGTCTTTATAAATATAGCCCGGCCAGAGAACAAGACCACCCACTGACCCTCGTGTCTACATCCTCATTTCATTGCCCTGGCCCTAGGGAGCAACAGCATGAAAATTGCCACTGTGATTAACTGTTACGGCAAGAGCCATTACCACTCCCATCCTCCACTCCACTTCTCCTGGGCTTGTAGCACTATAAGTGACATAAGTGCATAATTTTATGCACTTTTCTGATCTAAATAATAGTAAATCCAGTGGGTCACAGGAGGCCGCTCCCCCTGATGCTAAGCCCCAATTTTCTCTCCACTTTTAAAAAGTGACGAGACAAGTGAACAGTCGCAAATTATTGTGCTAGTTTCATTAAACCACTGTATGACAAGAATGATTACATTCAATAATGTGGTGCTAACTATGTAATTTACTGTGACAAATAAAAGTTCTTCTATTAAAGGAAGGAGACTTAGTAACTGAAATGTGTGCCTTATTAATGAGCTTATTGTCTACATACTATGTTCACTCCAAAGTGATGATTCCTATTGTCTACAACAATGCATGTTCTCTACAGGCATTTGCATGGGGTAAAGTCTGCCACCTCATAAATCTACAGAAGCTGTCAGCTGAATGTTCATTTGGCCAACAGCTACTGTATCTCTCCAGGCAGCAAATACAAGCTCAGTTTGACCGAGTGTGAAATTGTTTTCATTGGGGAATGAGAAAAGAAAGCCGTTGCAGGGCAAAAAAAATCAATGAGCCTGATCCTTTTCTCCCCCAATATCATCTGTTGGGGGAAAGTTATTTGCTGCCCAAACACATTAGACTGTCAGCCAGTCCCAATCAAAACAAATCAAAGCGGGTCCAGCTGACATTACTCTTCTGTGTATGGAGGTCTTAAACTGCTTGTTCACCCCCAGGGGCCTTTCGGGCAGACCCCCAAACATAGCTGGAACTGCGGAGGGAACCTAACTTAACTGGCTCGTTTGCTCCCCACCGTAGCTGCAGATCTTCAGTCTCTCAGTGTCATCATCCGATATCTGGTTTCAGGGGTGATGTGACCCCCATGCATCACATGACCCAATGACATGACACATGGTGGACAGTCATTGGCTGCAGTGGCCACATGACCCACATCAAACCAGATGTTGACATGAGGATACCAGAGATCTACAGTGGCCGCAGTAGAACAAAGGTGCAGGACCCATCAGTGGGGATCAGGTATGTATGATTCCCTCCACAGGTCTGGTCACGTTAAGGGGCCTGTCTGAAAGGCCCCTGGGCTGAACAAAATCTCTTAATTTAGTATTTTATTAGTCATAGCTTATTTTTTAACTGCCTTACAGCTTACTGCGCATGTTCACACTGAGTGATTCAGCATTATGACTATCAAGAGGGAGCGTAGCACCTATTAGTTTTAAATGCATTAGGTGCTCTAATTAAAGTGAAGAAGGTCAGCAATTCATATTTGAATGTGCAATGTACTGAACAATCTGCACTGGGAGATAGGTGTGTACAGACAGAAAACAGACAACTTATGAGCATTTATTATAAACTAATAAGAAGTGCACTGGAGTAAGATATGGCAAATTTATTAATAGGTGTGAATTATAGTTGATCTGCCATGCCCGAGAGTAAAAGTGGCGAAAAGTGGTGAGAGTAGTGTAAAGTTAAAAAGTCATAAATATACTTTCATATGACGTATTCTGTGTCTCTAGCCTTTCATACCTACGAGAACTGGAAGTCTCCACTAGCAGCTGAGCAGTAAATACCTTCATGTAGGCATGGGGACCTGGCGATAAAACCCACCCACTCTGACACATTCCAGCAGGCCTCATTTCTCAATAGAGACACAATCCTCTAATAGGTTTATATTTATTTCCTGTCGCTTATGTAGTACCAATAATTTCCACAGCAAGTGTTGTCTGATGGACACAACATTTTAAAAAGGGAAATCTAGTCAAAATGATGTGCTATTATTTAAGAGCTCGAATTGGTGGAATTCATGAGCTCACACAAAGACATTTTAAGTCAAAACTAGGGGAAAAACAGTATACTTCTGTTTTCCGTACATGTAGCACATACCATGCATGGAGGAGCTTGCTAATGTAAAAACCAGAGTCATAAAATAAATAGTCTTTTTTCCCCATGTATTTTTATATCATTTACCATATCATTTTTTTTCCATTAGGGTTATATTATCACTTGATATGTGTTGTAGGGTTTCGGTTTTCAGACAAGTTCAGGTATGTAGGCAAAGGTCTAGAGTAACTAGATGATATGGCCATAGAGATAATACCTTCAAATAATAACAGCATTTACAGGAATTATCTTACATAGGTGGAAGCCTCATGGCTGTAAATCAGTGAATGTCATTGATGTATTGTAGATCAGCACAGAGGGAATAAAACCATAGAAATATATTGTCATTTGTGAGAGGTAATACTGCAAAAATGAAAAGAGGATAAGAAGGAAATGTTCAACAAAACATGTAAAGGAAATTGGGTCGTTCCCGCACTACTAAAATGGTATACAATGTTATACAAGCAAAGGAGGTTCTTGTGTGCCAACAAAGAAAACACAATCAACCATGAAGATGAAAACAAGTTAATAATTTAGAATATTAATAAACCTGCTTTACCAGTCTAGCCACAAAACCATCGTCTATAAATGCTATATTAACATCTAGTACAGATACATTTCCCAGCAGCTGCTACTGTACATGCAAAGCAGAGGAGATACATGGAAATTAGTGATGAGCAAGCATGCTCGGCCGAGTACCGGTTCGACTCGAGCATTGCTATGCCCGGCATGTGGCGGTACTCGGCCGAATACCACGTGTGCTCGTTGCACTACTCGAGTCTCCTCCCGCATGTTTGGCGCCTCCTAAGCAGCCAATCAACATTCAGGTAAGTAATTCCCTTCAGTGTAATGCTGTAGCCATGTTAGCCATTAGACTTACACTGATTGGCTGGCCAGAACACGCGATACCAGTTTATACAGGAGCCGATGTTCCGCGCTCGGATCATTCAGCATCAGGGAGAGCAGACAGTAGGCAGGGACAGATAGCATTTTGCTGGAAATTCACAGATTTAACTCCCAAAAAACTATTGAAAGACCAAACAGTCCTCTTAAGGACTACAGTGTGTGTTTGACAGCAGTGCAACACCATTTTTATTTTTATTTTTTTAAACATGTGAGAGAGTGAATCTGGGTCGCACATCCTCAAACACTATGCTGTTGATATAGCAACTGTTTATCACCATATTTAAACCGGCTATTTAGCACAATTTATGATACATTGGTATACAGTTTGATCAAAGTGCATAGGCCCACTTACCACGACAAGGTTGCCTCTATCACGTGGGAAACTACTCTAGCTATGGCACAGCACTGTGCCGCGACCATGGAAACCACAGCACTGCACCAGCGGAGGGCGGGATCATGACACCACACAGTACCCCCACTGTGCAGCGAGACCACCATGGCCCTGGGCCCCACCACCCCACCAGCACAGCACAGAGGCACCAATGGCCGCCATGCAGTACTGCACCATGTGAACAGTTGCAAAGTGCTCACCCATTCATGCCTCCCAGGAAATCCTAATGAGAGGTAGTAGAAATTTATAAACCACTGACTGACTAAGGCTATGATAAAAACACCTGGTCCAAATGGGGAGGAGTGCTGACACCAGAATGGGGAAAAAAAGGAAAGACTATACAAATATATAAACATGTGAGAGAGTGAATCTGGGTCACACATCCTCAAGCACTATGCGACCACCGGTGCTGGGGCGCCGGTGGTCGCCATGCACTGCTGCTCCATAATTAGAGTAGGTCCCCACTTGTAGAGGCAACCTTGTCGCAGTAAGTGGGCCTATGCTCTTTGATCAAACTGTATACTAATGCCTCATTCATGCACATAATAGAATGTATTACAAATTGGGCTGGGATGCCACGTAATTATGCTGAAGGACAGTTGGTATATCAAAAGCATAGTACTGAGGATGTGCGATCCAGATTCACTCTCTTATGTTATATTTTATTTTATTTTTACCAGGGGTCAAATTCAGCAGTATCAGGGACAGGGGTCTTCAGGAAGGGACAGAGAGTGCAGGGCTGGAAAATCACTTTTTTAAGTACCCAAAAGCTTTTAAAAGACTGAAAGGCTTGATATTAGTGAGATCTATAGTACGCCATCAGAAAGCAGTGTGTTTAGCTGACATTATAAAAAGGGGCTTATTTACTAGAGTGTGTCTGCAAGTGAGATCTACAGTACGCCATCAGAAAGCAGTGTATTTAGCAGACATTATAAAAGGGGGCTTATTCACTAGAGTGTGTCTGCAAGTGAGATCTACAGTACACCATCAGAAAGTAGTGTGTTTAGCAGACATTATAAAAAGGGGCTTATTCACTAGAATGTGCCTGCTAGTGAGATATACACCGTGCCATCAGAGAATTTTTTTTTCCTGAGAAATTAACCTAATTTGTGCCACATCTGTGTGTGCAACCGTTATATTCACGCCCAGGGCAAAAGTAGAAGTCTCCGCCCCAGGCAAAATTGGAGAAGCAGGAGCGCCGGTACTGGGGGATAAAGCAGGCGAACGGAGCGGCACCCAGGGATACAAGTAAGTGCAGGGACATCACTGGGCGCCGCTCTCCATGTACAAACCTTTGCCTGATAAACTGTGGACCAGTGAAAGGTCCTCTTTAATGTGGGCCTGGTAAAGAGTCCAGAATCTGTGTTTTTTTTAATCCCATACTGAACTAAATCTAAACTCTGTCTATATTACAACCTCTATTAATCTGGGCCTAGAAAAGTGTACACAATTGGTGGGTTTTTGTATCCCATACTGAACTGAATCTGAAAACTCTGTCTATATTACAACATGCATTAATCTGGGCCTAGTGCAGTGTCCACAATCTGTGGGTTTTTGTATCCCATACTGAACTGAATCTGAAAACACTGTGTATATTACAACATGCATTAATCTGGGCCTAGTGCAGTGTCCACAATCTGTGGGTTTTTGTATCCCATACTGAACTGAATCTGAAAACACTGTGTATATTACAACTTCCATTAATCTGGACCTAGTAAAGTGTCCAAAATCTATGGGTTTTTGTATCCCATACTGAACTGAATCTGAAAACACTGTCTATATTACAACTTGCATTAATCTGGGCCTAGTGTAGTGTCCAAAATCTGTGGCTTTTTCTATCCAATACTGAACTGAATCTGAAAACACTGTGTATATTACAACTTACATTAATCCGGGCCTAGTGTAGTGTCCAAAATCTGTGGTGTTCTGTAACCAATACTGTCCTGCATCAGAAAACTGTGTCTTTAACGGACAGTAAAACAATCTGCGCCACATCTGCAGACAAAACCATTAATAGTGAAGAAGGCGAGCACAAAGGGACGGGGAAGTGGGCATGATGCTGATGGTGCAAGCTGAGGCCGTGGCCCTGGGCACAATGAAACTGTGCCTGCTGCCAGTGCACCAGAAAAAACAAAAAAATCCACTTTACCCAGCTTCATGTCCAACTTAGCTGGGCGGCGCAGGACAACACTGTTCAAGTCGGACTAGTGTGAACAGGTGGTCGGTTGGATTGCTGAAGATAATGCTTCCTGTCGGTTAAGCACCACCCTCTCTTCCAATAAGTCCAATCTCTGTAGCTAAGAGTCTGGTCAACAAAATCCTCACTCTGATCCTCCTTCCTCCCACCATGTCGCGTCTGGCCAAACAAGTGATCCCACACTCGGATATTCACATGACCTCTTTTCATGACCAGTACTTGGTTTGGCTCTCTCGTCAAGCACGCTTGAAGAGGTACCTGAGATATTGTGCCCTGATTCCCAACCTCTTGAGCCTTCACAGTCTCAAGAAGATGATGGTGGGGAAAGGCAATCATTTGTTCACGAGGTGGATGATGATGAGACACACTTGTCAATTACTGAAGTTGTGGTTAGGTCAAGTCAGGAGGATGAGCAGAGTGAGGAAGTGAAAGAGGAGGTGGGGGACGATGAGGTCATTGACCCAACATGGGAAGGTGAAAAGCAGAGCGAGGACAGCAGTACAGAGGGGGAGGGATCTGCAGCATCGCCACAGTCGGGAAGAGGCAGTGGGTTGCAAAAGGGAGACGTCGGCAAATACCAAACAGGCCCGCAACCGTCACACCGAGCACCCCATGCGTAAATCTACCTAGCCAAGGGGTAGGTGTTCCGCAGTATGGCGCTTTTTTGAGGAAAGCGCAGATGAAAAAAGTGTGGTAGTTTGCAACCCGTGCCGTACCAAAATGAGCTGGGACGTGAACACTAGCAACCTCACCACCACCAGCATGATCCGCCACATGGCATCCAAGCACCCTAATAAGTGGGCCGAACGCCTGGGTCCACAATCTGGGTCTGCGGGTCACACCGATGCCTCCTCTTCCCCTGTGTTACGCACTGCCGGCCAATCCCCTGTGGAAGGCGCAGGCCTGGATGCTCCTCGCCCTGCACCTGGACCTTCGCATGAACCGTCAGCAACAACAGTCACTTCCTTGTCCCAGCGGTGGGTCAAAATGTCGATAACACAGGCATTTGAACGCAAGCGAAAATAACCAACCCATCCACCCACAGGCCGTACCACTAAATGCGCAACTTTCGAAATTACTGGCCCTTGAAATGTTGCCATTCAGGATTGTGGACACTGAGGCCTTCCGCAGCCTGATGTCGGCGGCCGTCCCTCGGTACGCAGTCCCCAGCCGCCATTATTTTTCACAGTTTGCGGTGCCCGCCTTACACCAGCATGTGTCCCAGAACATTACCCGTGCCCTAACCAACACACTTACTTGGAAGGCCCACCTCACCACGGACACATGGACAAGTTATGGTGGCCAGGGACGCTACATTTTCCTGACAGCACACTGGGTGAATGTTGTGGAGGCCGGGAGTGAGTCGTACCCTGGGATGGCACAGGTGCTACCCACGCCCAGGATTGCGGGCCCTACATCCATCAGGGTCTCCGCCAGCAGCTATGTTACTGGCTCCAACTCCCACTTCTCCTCCTCTGCCGCCTCCTCCTCCACTTCCACCTCCAACAGCAGTCAGCCATCAGTCGCTAGCTGGAAGCAGTGTAGCACAGCTGTGGGTAAGCATTAACAGGCAGTGCTGAAGCTGGTCTACTTAGGGGACAAACAGCACACCGCCGCAGAGCTGTGGCAGGGTATAAGGAACCAGACCGAGCTGTGGCTCTCGCCACTCAACCTACAACCAGGCATGGTTGTGTCTGACAATGGCTGCAACTTGGTGGCAGCTTTGGAGCTCAGCAACCTGACACACATTCCATGCCTAGCCCACGTCTTAAACTTAGTAGTTCAGCAGTTTATAAAAACCTACCCCAATTTGGCAGAGCTACTAGTGAAGGCGCGCTGCGTGTGTGCCCATTTCCGCAAGTCGTCCACAGCTTCAGCCGGTCTGTCAATGCTGCAGCAGCACTTGCGGCTTCCAGCTCACCGACTGTTGTGCTACGTGAGCACACGCTGGAACTCTACGTTCTACATGTTGGCCAGGCTTTGTGTGCAGCAGAGGGCAGTTGTGAAATACCAGCTGCAACATGGTCGTCGCATTTCCAGTCAACTGCCATCATTCACAAGCGAGGAGTGGGCATTGATGTCAGACCTCTGTGAGGTTTTAAAAAACTTTGATAATTTCACACAGATGGTTAGTGGCGATAACGCTATTATCAGCATAACCATCCCACTGCTGTGTCTACTCAAATGATCGCTGCTCACAATTAAGGAGGACACTCTGAATGTGGCAGACGAGGAAATGGGGAGAACATTACACCGGGTGATAGCCAGACCACCCAAAGTTCGTCCTCTCAGGGCGAATTGGGCCATGAAGAGGAGGAGGAGGAGCTGGAGATAGTTGCCTCTGCTACAGAGGGTAGTACCCATGGAACTTTAATTCCATCTGTTTGGCGTGGATGGGCAGAAGAGGAGGAGGATGAGGGGATGGAGAGTCATACTAATGTTGACATCGACATCTTGCCTGTTGGTACTATGGCACACATGGCTGACTTCATGTTAGGCTGCCTTTCCCATGACCCTCGCGTTATACGTATTTTAGATAACACAGATTACTGGATGTTCACCCTTCTCAACCCCGCTACAAAGAGAACTTCTCATCTCTCATTCCTGTGGTGGAGAGGACGAGTAAAACGGTGCAATACCAGAAGGTACTTGTTGAGAGATTGCTCTAAAATTTTCCATCTGACAACGCGGCCACCAGAGTCCTTACTTCCTTAGGCAACTGAGGAAGGGAGACAAGGGGAACACACAGCAGTTCCAACAGAGGCAGGGCAACACTCTCTAAGGCATGGGACACTTTCATGACACCCCGCCAGCAACCTCACCCTGAATCGCAGCCTAGTGCTACAAGGAGGGAAAAGTTTTGGAAGATGGTGAAGGAATACATCGCAGATACCTCAGTGCCTTACAACTACTGGGTGTCCAAGCTGGACACGTGGCACGAACTTGCGCTTTATGCCTTGGAGGTGCTGGCCTGCCCTGCTGCCAGCGTTTTGTCTGAGCGTGTATTTAGTGCTGCTGGTGGCATTATAACTGATAAGCGTATCTGCTTGTCCACTGACAATGCTGACAGGTTGACTCAGATAAAAATGAACAAGGCCTGGATTGCCCCTGACTTCTCAACTCCACCAGAGGAGAGCTGAGATGATTGATGATGAACATAAAGGCAATTTCAATGTATTGTTTATAATGTACTCAGTCTACAGTAGTGTATTCCCATGCACCTTTTCCACCAAAAAAAAAGTGTATATGGTTGAATCTTGTTGTCTACTCCTCCTCCTAATCCAGATTGTATATATTCCCTCCACTACAATTTTTAAAGAGGGTCAGCTCACCAGCAGGCCCTCAACCATAATGTTTTACAGGTTCAGCTCACCAGCATGCCCTCAACCAATATGTTTTACAGGGTCAGCTCACCAGCAGGCCCTCAACCATAATGTTTTACAGGGTCAGCTCACCAGAAGGCCCTCAACCATAATGTTTTATAGGGTCAGTTCACCAGCAGGCCCTCAACCATAATGTTTTACAGGGTCAGCTCACCAGCAGGCCCTCAACCATAATGTTTTACAGGGTCAGCTCACCAGTAGGCCCTCAACCATAATGTTTATAGGGTTAGCTCACCAGCAGGCCCTCAACCATAATGTTTTACAGGGTCAGCTCAGCAGAAGGCCCTTGCCCGTAATGTTTTACAGGCTCACCAGCAGGCCCCTGCTCCAAGTGTTTTTGAGGGTCACCAGCAGGCCACCAATCATAATTTTTCAAGGGTGTGTATGATGCCCTCCTTTGTGTGTGATAAAGGGTGTAATTTTTGGCATCCCTTTCACTTAGTGCATAGGCTTTATGAGTGTTGGAGTCCCACTACCTGAACAATTGTACCACAATGTGATACAATTATGTGGATACAGGCTGCTAGCAGAAGTGCCTCTTGCCCGTAATGTTTTGGCAGCACTTGCACTTCAATAGGCCCTTGAACATACAGGAAAGAATGTTTCCTAACAATTTTTCCTGTGAAATAGTATTTTTTTGGGGGGGGTTTGTGCATATTTTTGTCAGTCTGTAAAAGTGGCGTACAACTCGGACAACATTGTTCCCAGCAGCGACTTGGGAGTCCAAGATGCATCCATACATCGTCCCCATGCTGTTCCCGATCCATTTCGGTGGTGTTTCTGTCACTTCCAAACCTTTTCCAATGGACCAGGCACCCTGTCCTCTTCAGAGCAGGGGGTGCATGGTTGTCTCCCATTGACTTCCATTATACTCGGTACTCGGCCAAGCATACGAATATCGCTATGTGTTCGACCGAGTACCCGAACACGAACACTTTGGTGCTCGCTCATCACTAATGGAAATCAATTTAAACAAATGTAAATTTTAAGACTGATCTATATAATAGCTGCAATATATTTAAGATAAATATGGTTGTGAAGCTTCAATATCATTTTTTTCCAAAGTAATAGATCAATTACCCACAAAGATATTTCTCTGTATGTTATAACTCTACATAATGATTTACTGGAGCTGATTCAGAGTTACAGATATATGATTTTTTTCTCGCCAATAGATATGTTTAGTATTTACTTGAGGCCCTAAAATATCAATGATGTGGTGGAAGACAAGCACAGTTCACTTTACAGTTCACAGGTCCTATTTCATCACTTGAATCTATTCAAGGGTAGAATAGTAATCTGCTATGTAGATTAATATTAGGTATGAATTAAGTTAACTTTTTTTTATTTCGTTAACCTTTTAAATGATCTTTACTGTTGGCCTCTGTACACATTTAACAAGGTTCAATATTTATAAAGATCATTATAGGTAGAGATGAGTGAATCGAAGTTGATGACGTGGAATTTGTTTCTAAATTTCAGGAAAAATTTGATTCGCACCGAAGCAGAATTTCCTCACCCTTCGTGGTAACGAATCACATTTTTTCCCTAATGGCTGCTGAACATGTTAGGACATGGGGCAAAGAACTCTGGGAATGAAGGATCACCCACAATGCCATGCATGCAGCCAGTCAGCAGCCAGCCCTGTGATGTCACAGAACTATAAATAGCCTCAGCCATCTTGGATTTTGCCATTTTCCAGTGTACTTAGTGCAGGGAGAGACATCAGCAGGCGCTAGGGACAGTGCTAGGAAAGACTTTATTGTGCTGAAAAAACGATTTTGAAGTTCATGGTAAAGATTAGTCAAGGTGTAGGGAAAGGATAGGGAGGCATCATTTACACTATAAAAGGAGAATAGGGTGCAATAGAAGAGTGTACAGCCTGGGTAATAGGAGCGATTCTATTACACCTTGTTGCACTAATTGGGGATTCAAATTGCAGTTATACTGCTGCTTTTAGGTTGTTTGCACTATATGATACATCAGTAATTCCAGCAAACCTTGCTTGTGATTGGAGTGCAAGTTCTGTGTGATACAGCCATTTATGGGGTGTATTAATAGGAAATATACGTACGTCCTATTAGCCGTTCTGTGTTAATTTTACAGTGGTTTACTTTTTTTGGGGGGGTTGTATTAATAGGGGGAAAAAAGGAAAAAAATGTCCTAATTGCCGTTCAGCGGGTAAGTTACATTGTACTACAGCCATTTATGGGGTTTATTATTAGGAAAAATACGTACATCTTATTTGCCATTCTGCCGTGAATATAGATTATTTTTTGGGGGGTTATTAATAGTAAAAAGAATATGTCTTAATTGCCATTCTGCGGCGAAGTTACATTGTACTACAGGTATTTACAGGGTGTTTTAATAGGAAATATACCGCTGTCCAAGTAGCCGTTCTGCGATGAATTTTTATTATTTTTTTTGGGGGGGTGTATTAATAGGGGGGGGGAGGAAAAAATATATGTCATAATTGCCCTTCAGCGGTGGAGTTACATTGTACCACAGCCATTTACGGAGTGTATTAATAGGAAAGATACCTACGTCCTATTAGTCGTTCTGTGTTGATTTTACATTGTTTCTACTTTTTTTGAGGGGTGTATTAATAGGAAAAAAAAGGGAAAAAATATATGTCATAATTCCTGTTCAACGGTGAAGTTACATTGTACTATAACCATTTACAGGGTGTATTATTATAAGGCTCCATTCACACGTCCACAATTCTGTTCTGCATTTTGTGGAACAGAATTGCGGACCCATTCCTTTCTATGGGGACACGCTATGTCCCGTTCGGATCCGGAATTGCGGATCCGCACATCCGGGTCCACAAAAAAATAGAACATGTCCTATTCTTGTCCGCAATTGTGGACAAGAAAAGGCATTTTCTATGAGAGTGCCGACGATGTGCGGTCCGCAAAATGCTTTCCGTGGATCCGCAAAACACACACGGTTTGTGAATGGACCCTAATAGGAAATATACCTCCATCTTATTAGCCTTTCTGCAGTGAATTGTGATTGTTATATTTCTTTTTTTGGGGTGTATTAATAGGAAAAAGTATATGTCTTAACTGCCATTCTGCGGTGGAGTTACATAGTACTACAGCCATTTACGAGATGTATTAATAGGAAATATACCTCCGTCCTATTAGCCCATCTGTGGTGAATTGTGATTGTTACATTTCTTTTTTTGGGTTGTATTAATAGGAGAAAGAAAATGTCTTAATTTCCGTTCTGTGGTAAAGTTACATTGTACTACAGCCATTTACGTGGTGTATTGAAAGGAAATAAACATACGTCCTATTAGCCGTTCTGTGGTGAATTGTGACTGTTATATTTTTTTTTTTGAGGGGGGGATTTATTAATTGGAAAAAAATATGTCTTAATTGCCGTTCTGTGGTAAGGTTACATTGTAGTACAACCATTTACGTGGTGTATTAAAAGGAAATTTACGTACGTCCTAATAGCTGTTCTGTGGTAAATTGTGATTGTTTTATTTCTTTTTTGGGGGTGTATTAAAAGGAAAAAGAATATGTCTTAATTGCCATTCTGCAGTGAAGTTAAATTGTACTACAGCCATTTATGGGGTGTATTGAAAGGACATAAACGTACGTCTTATTAGCTGTTCTGTGGTGAATTGTGATAGTTATATTTCTTTTTTTGGGGTGTATTCATAGGATAAAGTATACATCTTAATTGTATACATCTTAATTGTATACTTACATTGTATTACATCCTTTTTTGGGGTGTATTCTTTTATTATACAGTCCGACATTTTAATATGTCAGACAGACAGGTGACAGGCCCTTCAAAGGGAACGGGCAGAAGCCAAAATGTTTCTGTTGCAGGCAGAAGTAGCAGCAGAAGAAGGGGGGGGGGTGGCAGCAGGAGTCACAGCGATAGGCCTGAGCTCCCAGTCTCATCTAGTGGTCATGCCTTGACCAGCAACTCAGCAGTGCTTGAATGGTTGACTCTGTCTTCGATTTCGTCGCAAGTGACATCAGATACCCCCAGCCAAGAGTCGATGGGTTCTTCTGACACGACACTTAGTTGGCATGGCCCGGGAGCAGGCCCTGTTCCCCCAACTCTCCTCAACCTGCCTCTGTCATTTTCTGTTCCCTCAGAGTGAGAAGTATTATATGCCATAGGTCTGGCTCCACTTTTCAGTGAGGATGAGGTACTAGAGGACTAGTCAGCAGCTACTGCCCAGCCACGATCTGGAGGAGACATCCGCCAATTTCTCCGGTAGGTGGGCAAGTAGAGATGATTAGAGTCGCGTGGGAACAGGTGTTGCGAGTGGTCAGGCTCCCGGACCTGAGACCATTGAGGGGGATATTAGTGATGTGCCGACAGTAACGGCTGATGAAGACGGTGGCAGCTTGCGTTTGAGGCAGCGACTGAGCCAGCAAGGTGGTAGCGTGACCGTGAGTCAGCAGGATGGCAGCAGTGGGAGGTCGGGAGCCAAATGTGCCCAGGGTAGACCACCCACTTCGCAGGAGCCTACCTGCTCGGAAAGTAGCTGTGCAGAGGTTCACGGAGGCAGCGGTAGCAGGCAGTCAGAGCGGAGTGTTGGGGGGAAAATGCCATACTCGTCGGTGTGGCAGTTATTTGTTAGGCCGCCAGAGGAGATGAACATGGCCATTTGCCGAATTTGTGGGCAGAATGTTGGCACCACGGCCCTGCATCAACACATGCAACGTCACCATAAAGTGGCCTGGGAGAACCATGGCACCGATGTGGTGGTCCAGCCTGCTGCAGCAACCGCTGCATCACTCAGTGGCACGCAACCGATTTCATGCAGTCAAGGCTCCACCGCCTCAGCCGATGGGAGCTGTCTGGCCTTCCCATCATCTGCTGGTTCTAATGCTCCTGCTCCTCGTCCTCCTACTCCTCGTCAGTTATTTCGTCAGCAATCAAAGTATGCATGCACTTATCTAATGGCGCAGAAGCTGAACCTGCTCTTGGCCAAGTTGCTGGTGCTGAAGTCCCTCCCTTTCCAAGTGGTGGACTCTGCACCTTTCAGAGAACTGATGGCTTGTGCCGAGCTCAGGTGGAGAGTCCCAAGTCGTAATTTCTTTGCCAAAAAGGCAGTACCAGCCCTACATACATATGTAGAACAGAAGGTGGGCCAGGTCCTTGAGGCTGTCGGTGTCTGCCAAAGTGCACAGCAGCGTCAACGTGTGGAGCTGTAACTATGGTCAAGGACACTATATGTCCTTTAAGGCCCACTGGGTAAATGTGGTTCCTGCCCAGCCACACTAGCAACTTAGCCAGGTGATGCCGCTTCCGCCTCCATGTTCTCACACAGTTGGTTCTGCGACAATGTCTGCCTCTGCCTCCTCAGCAGTACCAGCTCCTTCAGCAGCAACTTAAGTCTAGAGTCGTTGATGAGCAGTTTTCTTCACCCGCTTTCACGTTAGGTAGGGAAGAGTGCAGCCCTGTAATCCACCCACACCTCTGCCCTGCCTACTTGCATGGCCCGTCCTAACTGAGGGCATACAATTTGGAGACGGTCCCTAACTTAGATAAGTGCAGGGGCCTAAATATAATTAAGAATACCGAAGACAGAGCAAATGCCAAGCCAGGAGGTCACGCAGATACACAGGGATAGACACGAAGGCAAGGTCAAAAAACAATCCAAAGTCAGAGCCAGGAGGTCACATAAATATCAGGGAGGTAGCAAGGCCAAGGTAAAAAGCAAGCAGAGGTCAAAATACAAGGTAGATATCAGAATGCAAGTAAGCGCTGGTGAGGGTAACAAAGACCAAACACAGGCCAACTGTGACCAGCAGGCTGCCTGTTTAAGTAGCCCCAGTATTTGAGTCATGTGACGTGGCCAGCGTCACATGACTCCCATTGCTTAAGTCCACATAGCTGAGCGCCGAGTCATAGTGCTCAGCGCTCAGTTCCCCGGCCGCCTGTTTCCCAGGAGACGGAGGACGCCGTCCTCCCAACCTCCTCGCTGCCATGGAGACGAGGACGCAGGTCGCGTCCTCGCTCCTGAACTTGTGCAGGGTGGCGGCGGTGCTGCGAATGGAGCGCGCATCGTCGGCCCCTCGTTACACCCACCTACTGATGAAAATACTCTACCAGCAGCAGCAGCTAGACATAGAGCAGAACCTGAACCAGCAGGTTGTGGCATAAAAATAAAACAAAAATCTCCAATATGTTGCCTCAACTGCCTACCGCTGCAGGTCCCAAGAGTGAAGTGGGCCATTCACTTGTACATATATGGAAATGAATATATGGGAGAAATATCTTCCTCCTATAGTTTCCCCAAGGAGAACTCGCCTGTCCTCCCAAAATGTGGAGAAACGGACCTTTGTGAAGATGAATCAGGCGTGGATCAGGCAGGATTTTCAAACACCAGTGCCTGATGTATCAGACTAGATCATCCATGGTGCTACACCTAAACTTTGTCAAAAGAGACCTGTTTCTTCTGGCTACCTGCTTAAGCTACTATTCTAATGCTGCCACCGCCTGATGCCACACCTGCTGCCAGGTACTCCTACCACCACCCACCATCTTCAGCCGGTACTGGTGTCATCCCACTGGGCCACTCTTTGGTTCTTTCAGGCTACTGACACCTCATGACTCTATGGTCTCCTCATGCTGCTGCCACTTCACCACTCTGTGGTTTTCCTCATGCTGCTGCCACATCACCACTATGTCAATGGGTCACTCTATGGTCTTCTCATGCTGCTGCCACCTCACCACTCTGTCACTGGGCCACTCTGTGGTCTCCTTATGCTGCTGCCACCTCACCACTCTGTAGTCTCCTCATGCTACTGCCAACTCATCACTATGTCACTGGGCCACTCTGTGGTCTCCTCATGCTGCTGCCACCTCACCACTCTGTAGTCTCCTCATGCTGCTGCCAACTCATCACTATGTCACTGGGCCACTCTGTGGTCTCCTTATGCTGCTGCCACCTCACCACTCTGTGGTCTCCTCATGCTGCTGCCACCTCACCGCTATGTCACTGGGCCACTCTGTGGTCACCTCATGCTGCTTCCACCTCAACGCTCTGTCACTGGGCCACTCTGTGGTCTTCTCATGCTGCTGCCAGCTCACCACTATGGGGCCACTCTGTGGTCTCCTCATGCTGGTGGCCACCTTACCACTATGCCACTGTGCCACTCTGTGGTCTCCCCATGCTGCTGCCACCTCACCACTATGTCACTGTGCCACTCTGTGGTCTCTTCATGCTTCTGCTGCTACCTCAACACTCTCCTTCTCACTTCTCATGCTGTTACCACCCTCCCCACTCCATGACGGGGCCACTATTTTGCCTTTTTGGCCTGGTTGACATCATCATTTCTTTGACCTTTCTTCTGATCCGTCAGAATGAAGGAAAAATGCAGATCCTGTCTATGTAGCAGCTGTAAGGCCTGTATGACATGATCCTTATTTTGCATCAGAATTGGCTCATGATTTGGTAGCCAAAAGCAGGAGTTGGGTACAAAACACAAAAGACATGCAAATATTCCATTCATGTGTCATCTCTGTTTTGGATCCACTTTTTTTTTTGCTTTAGCAATACTGATGGATTACTGACCAAATTCTGACCGAGTTAAGGCGGATGCTCAACAGACAGGATCCGTTTTTTTGGGTGTTTGTTCTGATGGATCAGAGGTAGCAAAATAATTAGTGACGTCAACACAAACTTACTGCTGACACCCTCTGCACTCTGTCAGGGGGGTTTTATTTCTATAAGCGTTTAATAGAACAGGTTCTGTAGAAATCTATGTGGAATCAGCTGATGATGGTGTAAAAGGAGTGCGCTTTTCACGCTATAGTAGGATCTTGGGCCTCTGCACGGTTCTTTATACCTGGCGCTAACATTGACCTATAATGTTGAGTTCACACTTGACTTATTTGGTCAGTTACGGCCCCATAACTGCCCAAATAAGTGAAGTGTGCAGTGATTCTAAGAGCGACGCCTGTCATCTGCGTGTCATACTGACTCACAGTATTGTTTCACTACCACAGCAGACTGGCCATGAATGTTTCTGCAAGGCACAGTGTTCTACACCACTATATAGCCTCTATTCATCCAGGAAATAGCTGATTTTTAACTTGATTCGCCACTAATATATTTGGATCGAATTAAATCTTATTGGAAAATTTGGCAAACCGACCGAATTTATTTTTTGAGAAATTTGCTTAATTATAGGCATTCTGCAAACATTTGTGAGTCAGTGTCATGATGCTCTGGTAGGAGTGCAGAAAAGATCATGTCTCTAATTGTGTTTTCAAAAGTTCTTATACACAAAAAAGATCTGGCACACCTATTGACATTTATATAATGCCCCAGCAAATATTAGAGGCTTTTTTTTAGGTAGTGATTATTTTAAAAGTGTTCACACCCTAATTCTTCCCAAGATTATGACTGACTACTCCTGATTGTTTAAGGCACCTTTCTCCTAATGGTTCGTTAAAATGGATGGTGTCCAAAAATAACGTGCAAATGTGAACAGACCAATGAGATGTGGGGTATAAGAACCCACAACAAAGTGGTGGACAAATAAATCACAATTAGAACAAAAAGTGTGCACGGCAGCACCTAAAACCAGTACGTCCTACCAGTACCGAGGAACAAAGAGCAGGTACAGGTCCGGTCACATGTGTGGTGTCCAGCCGTAGCCACGATGATGTTGAAGCACACACTGTAGGGTCCCTGTTACTACCCTGTGGCTAGCTGAACGCTGTACCCTGATACTGATAAATAGTAGCAGCCTCACCACAGGTCACTCGTCCTGATAAGGGTGACCCCGTCCGGAACCTGTCCTTTAAAATTGATGCTGTATGTCCCTAGTACAAACTATAGCTCCCTACACGCATGTTTCACTGCCAAAAGAAAATATATGATGGCGTCCCATGTGCAGAGACTGTATCTTTGCTCTGCACTATCGTCTACCTCGTATCGGCGTGGTTTTGCCCATGGGGTCCCATCATCTTGGCACCCCAATATTCCAGTAGACTGCAACCCTATTCATCTGGCAGTTTATTTCCTATTTACAATCTAGGACTTTTGGCTTACATATAGCTATTTGTTCCTGACGCTCTTTTTCTCCCCTGATGAGCTGCTTTTTTGTTTTGGCAGTGAAACATGTGTGTAGGGAGCTATAGTTTGTAGGGACATACAGCATCAATTTTGAGGAACAGGTTCCGGACAGGGTCGCCCTTATCAGGACGAGTGCCCTGTGGTGAGGCTGATACTATTTATCAGTATCAGGGTACAGCGTTCAGCTAGCCACAGGGTAGTAACAGGGACCCTACAGTGTGTGCTTCAACTGCCATTGCGTTTACTCTACCTAACATCATCGCGGCTACGGCTGGACACCGCACATGTGACCGGACCTGGACCTGCTCTTTGTACCTCGGTACTGGTAGGACGTACTGGTTTTAGGTGCCGCCGTGCACCCACTTTTTGTTCTAATTGTGATTTATTTGTCCACCACTTTGTTGTGGGGGTTCTTATACCCCACATCTCATTGGTCTGTTCACATTTGCACGTTATTTTTGGACACCATCCATTTTAACAAACCATTAAATGTTAAGTTTTAGGGTTACCCTTGAATTATGTTGTCTGAGCTGAGGTAATCTTTAGTACAGGTATCAATTAGTCCTGTCTTTCATAGTCGATTTCTGCACCTTTCTCTTAGAAAAGGTGCTTGAGAAATAAGTTGTCTACCTTGCAAGTTCCTGCAAAGTTTTTCTGCCCGTGTAACAACTTCTGCCTGACTCCCAGATTCTGACCCTCTCCTGCCTGACTTGACTTGAGCCTGATCACCATAGTAACCGTGTGCTGCCTTCGCACTCTTTCACAGATTTGCATAAACTCTGTCTGCCCTAGCTTGTTACTGTTACAAGTTACTGACTACTGTACAAGTTTTCTTGTTCCCTCTCTGCTATCCACCGGTGTTTCTGACCCCAATGGGTCAACTGTCAACCCCAATGGAACTACTCCAAGAGGTATCAACCTGGTGGCTACCTTACAGCGAAGTCCAGATTCCTGTACAGGAATTAAAGGGTGAATACCAGGGGACAGCAAGGATAATGCCCTTAAAATTTGTCAAAGTAAAACCGGTTGGTTGAAACAGTGGTTCCATACCCACTTACAATAGCATGTCAATGTGCAGGAATATACAAGCTATGACCAAATGGCCACTTCAATCATATTTACATTTCAGAATAACATTTTAGTATGACTGATGAAAGGGACAGTCCTTCCACCATTATAATCTATTAAGATTACTAGTAGAGTTCATATGGCCAGTAGTTTTTTCACAGGATAATGGTGCTGGATTACCACTGTTGATTGCCTCCTTTAATACACAACCTTCAGGTTTCCAATATTCTATGGTAAAAGTATCAGGAGCATTGGAGTTATTGAATTACCTTACCACCCATTGCATTTAAAGCAAACCTCCAGTTGAAACCTAAAACTCTACTATACTAATCAACAAGTCTGGTGGCTTCAATTCCTCTTATGCCACCTCCATTCTGGTCCTTTCAAAATGGCTGCCACCATCCTAGACTTCCCTATGCAGAATGTATGATAGTCTAAGACACACTCCCAAACTTCCACTGGCCTCGGATGGAAACCTTGCCTACAACGCTGGTGCATCCATGGCCATGGAATCAAAGTCTACATGGGGAAATTAGAGATGGTTGCATCTATATTTAATGGAATGTGACAGAGGATCAGAACCAAGGGACGGAAGTTGCATGAGAAGAACAGAGGGCACCATGTTGACTATATACTGGCAAATTCTAGCTTTGTATTAATGGGTGCATAAGTACAGTACATAAAATCAGAAATAACTGCAATTAATTAGGTTAATTCTGTCTTTATATTTCACTTGTATAGGCATTTCTCTTTATTTTAATCCATTTATCTTTGTTTATTTTTGTGATTATGAAATCATTGAACAAATAATGATAAAACTAAATAAATGAGACCGTGTACTTACACGTCTAGATTGATCCAAGAATGAGCATAAAGCAAGCGTTGATTCCAAGTATGCAATATCTGCTAATTTATTACCTGATTTTCTGTTCTTGGAGTAACATGTCTACTGAACAGTGGTGTATTAAAAGAAACACAAAAACACGCTCTAGGCTATCCTTCTTGGAAACAGCCAACCATGAAAACAAGTCATTTTGCTATGATCGTAGAGACAAGTTTGTACAATATTTACTGCTAATGTTAAATATCTATGGAAACACTGAGTCAGGTATAAATCTGTCGAACATCTACATTCTTATTAGCTTTATCCTTTCTCTAACAGATGTCTATAAATAAAAAAATTACATAACTAAATTGTATACCTTATTTGTAGAGAAAATTCCCAAATATTTAGTTTAATTTCAATATGATTGATTATGTTTTTAAAACTAATGTGGTTAGGACTCTGTGCATTAGCAAACATGGCTAAAATAATATAACCCAATGTCATAGTTAACTGGTGACAGAAGTCAAAAGGAATCTCACCCACAATACCATCCTCATATGTAAGCAATATTTCTGTAGAGGACCCTATGACACTGTTATTTGGTTCCAATTTTGACTTTTTCCATAGGCTGATTTCACACATGTACTTCTAAGAGCCAAAACAGTTGTGACTCCAAATGAAAGGAAAGATTTATACTTGTGACTTTGACCTGAAAGATGCTGTGTCAAAAACTGTAATAAAAACTGTATGTGAGATTCCAGCCTTAAATATAAAATTCCAATAAATGTATTAATGAGATTTCTTGTAGCCATTGGCACCACCATGACAGTGACTATCATGGCGGGCCTATGAGTGCTCATAGATAACTCTTCTCTTCTGTCTTTAACTAGTGAACAATAAATATTTCTAAATGGAAAACGTCTTTGCTGTTAAGTGTGAACTGATTTTCCTCAGACAGGTATCCACATGTAGCAGGCACAAGAACTTGATGTTCTACATCAGAAAATCCTGTTGTTTAAATCCCTTTTTTATGTTTAATATATTTTTAAAGAGAATCTGTCACCAGAATCCTCACCATTTAACTAAAACTATTGCCTTGCAGCACTTACTACCTCCTTTCCAGATGTGCTTTTCTCTCCTTGCTGCTTGGTTTCTATCTTGAAAAAATCCACTTTATTCCTTATGCAGATGAGCTAGTAAGGTGCCCAGAGGGGCGTTATTTTTGTTCAAATGTGCCGGGAATGCCCCTGTTGAGTGCCCTGGCCCGCCCTCCAGTAAAGCCTAATCACGCCTCTCCTCGGCTCATAGTCTACACCCCCAGCAGCGCCGTTCCCCTCCCCCCGCCACTATATCACTAACAGCAGATAACCCCGCCCCCACCCTTCGTTTGAGCGTCGCTGACAAATCTCTCTGCGCTTCTTCCCTTCCAGCAGAGGATGAAACAGTCACTGGGCTTGGCGCATGTCCAGTAAAACATTTGAGGCTGATGCCCTCAGTTGAACTGGAAGAGTGGAGGCGCAGGCAGTGTTCAAAACTGAGGGCATCAGCCTCAAATGTTTTACTGGGCATGCGCCAAGCCTAGTGATGGTTTCATCCTCTGCTGGAAGAGAAAAAGCGTTGCAAGTTTTGTCAGCGACGCTAAAACCAAGGGTGGGCGGGGTTATCTGCTGTTAGTGATATAGTGGCGGCGGGAGGGGAACGGCGCTGCTGGGGGTGTAGACTATGAGCTGAGAAAGGCGTGATTAGGCTTTACTGGAGGGCGGGCCAGAGCACTCAACGGGGGCGTTCCTGGGCAAGATAGAAACCAAGCAGCAAGGAAACAAAAGCACATCTGGAAAGGAGGTAGTAAGTGCTGCAAGGCAATAGTTTTAGTTAAATGGTGAGGATCCTGGTGACAGATTCCCTTTAAATACTTTTTGAGGATAAGACAGAATCTGAATTTATGGCTTTTTGAACTGATTAAAATCCATCATTCAAAGTAAGTGATTGTCAAAGCTTATCAATTCTTTCCTTGTACAATGACCTTTGCACAGGTCACAGAGCATGCCCAGAAAACTCCCCCATCAAAGTCAATAGGGCCCCCTCCTGTCCATTGTGTCTATGGCCCCATGGGGCTGCCCCATAATAATGCTCAGGAAATAAAATTAAAAAATCTACAATCAGAAAATAAAAACAGATTACAAAAAAAGGATATGTATTACTATCTGGGTTTAACTGGCACATTTTTGGTGACACATTTCCTTTAATGTTTATAAATATAAATATATATATATATATCTTATTATTTTGCATTTCGATTGAGGTAACATGATTTTAGAAGCAAAGATAAAAAGGACTCTAAAGTAAAATATTTTTACATGCAGCTGGTAATACACTTCTTTCGCTCACTACTAATTATTTCACATTTAATACAATTTATTTAAATAGACTTCAAACTAATTTCTAACCAACAAGCCCAGTATCAATCTGAATTAATGGCTTTTTGAACAGATTCAAATTTAATCTGCCAGAACATTTGTTTATACATCTTTTAGACAACTGAAGGTATTTACAACTGATCTTTGGATTTAAATGGGGAATGCTCTTTATGGTGTCTTACAAGGTGGAACCTGGCCTCAGTATCTACATGAGATTTACCTCTAATTGCCAACTATACTTGCCCCCCCCCCCCCCCCAATAATAGTTATTTTTTCGTCTAACCACCAAGCATTCAACAAAAAAACCTGTCTCATTGGAAAGCCTTTCATTTGCTCTCTAATGACAAAAAGTAAAGAGAGGAGATATGTTATGGATGACCCTTTGTCTATGATTTGTACCATACATTGTAAGGTTGAAAAAGACACCCATCCATCCAGTTTAGCATGTTATCCTGCAAAGTTGATCCAGATGAAGACAAAAATTTCAGGAGGTAGAAGGCAATTTTCCTTACTTTAGGGGAAATTTTGTTTCCTGGCTCCTATCACTGACCCTTTTTCAGAAATCTAGCAACTATAACCTGTAATATTATTACACTCGAGAAATACATCCAGGCCCCTCTTGAACTCTTTTAGTGAACTCACCATCACCACCTCCTCAGGCAGACAGTTCCATAGTCTCACTGCTCTTACAGTAAAGAATCCCCTTCCATGTAGAAGCCTTCTTTCCTCTAGCTGTAGAGGATGTCTCCTTGTCACGGTCACAGTCCTGGGTGAAAAAGATCAAGAGATCTCTGTTTTGGCCTTTGATATATTTATAAATAGTTATTAGATCTCCCCTCAGCTATCTTTTTTTAACCCCTTAAGGACATAGAATGTATGGATACGCCCTGATGTCCGAGTCCTTAAGGACACAGGACGTACCGGTACGCCCTGACTACTTCTGATCACTGCTGCTCAGCCGGTGTTGATCGGAACAAGGTACCTGCTGAAATCACTCAGCAGGTACCTTGGTCCAATTCCCAGGGGGGTCCTGTGAACCCCCCCTCCGTGTCGGCAATCGCTGCAAACCGCAGGTCAATTCAGATCTGCGTATTAAGCCCAACCCCACCCCCCCCATGAGGCGGTGCATGAGGCGGTGCGGCAGGCGGCGCTAATTGTGGGCGGGCAGGCGGGATTGCAATGTCCCGCCCGCCTCCTCTCTAATCCATTCCCTGGTGGCTAGTGGTTTAGCAGAGTGTCAGCACATTGCTGATACTCTGCTAAAAACGGCTGGCATCTGTGCTCTGTTCTGGCAGCGGGTGATGGTTACCATGGCAGTAGGACGCTTTCAGAGGTGTCCTGCTTGCCATGGTAATGTAAGCCTGATCTGACTTCTGCTAAAGGCAGAAGTCTGATCAGACTTTGTAAAGTACAAAATACAGTACAGTACACTATATAGTGTACTGTACTGTATTATATAGATATCAGACCCACTGGATCTTCAAGAACCAAGTGGGTCTGGGTAAAGAAAAATGTAAAAAAAAAAGTGAAAGAAATATAAAAATAAAAAAACACATATCATTGAATAAAAAAAAAAAAATACACTATACATATTAGGTATCGCCGCATTTGTAAAAACCTGCTCTATATAAATATAACATGACCTAACCCATCAGGTGAACACCATAAAAAGTAAAATAAAAAATGGTGTAAAAAAAGCCATTTTTTGTCACCTTACATCACAAAAAGTGTAATACCAAGCGATCAAAAAGGCGTATGCCTCCCAAAATAGTACCAAACCGCCATCTCATCCTGCAAAAAATGAGCCAATACATAGGACAATTGCCCATAAAAATAAAAAAATATGGCTCTCAAGACTATGGAGACATTAAAACATGATTTTTTTTTTTCCAAAATGCTGTTATTGTGTTACAGTAAAATAAATAAAAAAAAGTATACATATAGGGTATCGCCACATCCGTAAAAACCTGCTCTATAAAAATATCCCATGATCTAACCAATCAGGTAAATACCATAAAAACAAATTAAATAAAAACTATGTAAAAAAAAAAACATTTTTGTCACCTCACATTACAAAAAGTGTAATTTCAAGTGATCAAAAATTTATATGCACCCCAAAATAGCGCCAATCAAACCGTCATCTCATCCCGCAAAAAATGATACCCTACATAGGACAATAACCCAAAACAAATAAAAAAATATGGCTCTCAGACTATGTAGACATTAAAACATGATTTTTTTTTGTTTCAAAAATGATATTATTGTGTAAAACTTAAATAAATAAATAAAATGTATACATATCATGTATCGCCGCATCCGTAACAACCTGCTATAAAAAAATAAAACATAAACTAACCCTTCAGGTGAACATAGCAAAAAAAAAATATAAATACGGTGTCAAAAGCCATTTTTGGCACCTTACATCACAAAAAGTGTAATAGCAAACGACCAAAATGTCATATGCACCCCAATATAGTGCCAATCAAACCGCCATCTCATCCCGCAAAAAATGAGCCCCTACATAAAACTGTAGCCCAAAAAATAAAAAATAAAATGGCTTTCAGAATGTGGAATTCATATTTTTCAAATTTTCTATTTTTATCAATTTTTCCTGTAACAAAGCAAGGGTTAACAACCAAACAAAACTCAATATTTATTTCCCTGATTCTGTAGTTTGCAGAAACACCCCATAGGTGGTTGTAAACTGCTGTATGGCAAAACGTCAGGGCGCAGAATTAAGGGAACGCCATATGGATTTTGGAAGGCGGATTTTGATGGACTGTTTTTTGACACTATGTCCTATTTGAAGCCCCTCTGATGCACCCTAGAGTAGAAACTCCATAAAAGTTACTCCATCTAAGCAAGTACACCCCTCAGGCCCCTTTCACATGGGCGAGTTTTCCGCGCGGGTGCAATGCGTGAGGTGAACGCATTGCACCCACACTGAATCCAGACCCATTCATTTCTATGGGGCTGTGCACATGAGCGGTGATTTTCCCGCATCACTTCTGCGTTGCGTTAAAATCGCAGCATGCTCTATTTTGTGCGTTTTTCACGCAACGCAGTCCCCATAGAAGTTAATGGGGCTGCGGGAAAATCGCAAGCATCCGCAAGCAAGTGCGGATGCGGTGCGACTTTCCTTCATGGTTGCTAGGAGATGATCGGGATGGGGACCCGATCTTTATTATTTTCCCTTATAACATGGTTAATAATAGCATTCTAATTACAGACTGTTATGTAAAAAAAGGGAAGAGAGGGTTAAAAATAAAAAAAAAACATGAACTCACCTCTTCCTCTAGATCACGTAGGTGCTGGGATCATTCTTCTTTCTTCATTTTGCTGGGTAAAGGACCTTCGGTGACGTCACTGGGTCACATGGTCCAATCAAAAGCTTCCATGATTGGACCATGTGACCCATGTGACCCAGTGACGTCACCGAAGGTCGTTCAACAAACAGATATGAAGTTAGAAGATGTTCCTTGCACCTACGCGATCAATGGGAGGAGGTGAGTTAATTTATTTTTTATTTTTAACCCTCTATTGCCCTGTTAACATAGTATTCTGTATTTAGAATACTATTATTTTCCCATATAATCATGTTATAAGGGAAAATAATAAAAACTACAGAATACTCAACCCGAAACCGGACTTCAGTGATGAAGTCCGGCTTCGGGTCTGGGTGCCAAACATGCAGATTTTTCACACGCACGTGCAAAACGCATTACAAAAGTTTGCACACGCGCGGAAAAATCGTGCATTTTGCCGCAACGCACCCGCCTCTTATCCGGGCGTCAAACGTGACGCCCGTGTGAAAGAGTCCTCAAGGTATTCAAAACTAATTTTACAAACTTTGTTAACCCTTTGGGTGTTCAACAATAGTTATTGGCAAATGGAGATGATATTTCAGAATTTCTATTTTTGTTACCTTGCCTTAAAAAAAGTGTAATATAGAGCAACAAAAAATCATATTTACCCTAAAATAGTACCAACAAAACTGACACCTTATCCCATAGTTTCCAAAATTGGGTCACTTTTTTGGAGTTTCTATTCTAAGGTTGCATCAGGGGGGCTTCAAATGGAACATGGTGTCAAAAAACCAGTCCAGTAAAATCTGCCTTCCAAAAACCATATGGTGTTCCTTTCCTTCTGAGCCCTGCCATTTGGCCATACAGTAGTTTACAACCACATATGGGGTGTTTCTGCAAACTACAGTTTTGGTTGGCTGTTAACCCTTGCTTTGTTACTGAAAAAAATGGATTAAAATGGAAAATTTGCCAAAAATTCGAAAATCTGAAATTTTATCTCCATTTGCCATTAACTCTTGTGGAACACCTAAAGGGTTAACAAAGTTTGCAAAATCAGTTTTGAATACCTTGAGGGATGTACTTTCTTAGATGGAGTCAGTTTTTTGGAGTTTCTACTCTAGGGGTACATTAGAGGAGCTTCAAATGGGACATGGTGTCTAAAAACCAGTCCGGCAAAATCTGCCTTCCAAAACCACATGGCGCTCCTTTCCCTCTACGCTCTGCCGTTTGGCCATACAGCAGTTTACAACCACATATGGGATGTTTCTATAAACTACAGAATCAGAGTAATAAATATTGAGTTTTGTTTGGCTGTAGTGTTAACCCTTGCCTGGTGACTTGAAAAAATTGATTAAAATGGAACATTTTCCCCAAAAAAATTGAAATTTTATCTCCATTTGCCATTAACTCTTGTGGAACACCTAAAGGGTTAACGACGTATGGAAAATCAGTTTTGAATACCTTGAGGGGTGTAGTTTCTAGAATGGGGTCATTTTTGGGTGGTTTCTATTAGGTAATCCTCACAAAGTGACTTCAAGCCTGAACTGGTCCCTAAAAAGTGGGTTTTTGAAAATTTCATTTTTGGTAAATTTGGTATTTTTTATAAATAAAAATGATTTTTTTTTACTCCATTTTACCAGTGTCATGAAGTACAATATGTTATGAAAAACAATCTCAGAATGGCCTTGATAAGTAAAAGCGTTTTATAGTTATTCACACATATAGTGACACTGGTCAGATTTTCAAAAAATGGCCGAGTCCTTAAGGTGAAACAGGGCCGTGTCCATAAGGGGTTAAACTAAATAACCCTAATTTTTATAATATTTCTGGGTACTGTAGTCCATCCATTCCATTTATTACTAGCCATGGCCACCCTGAGAACCCCCTCAAAATTGTACACTATGCTCCAAGCAGGGGAGTAGCTATAGGGGAAGCAGCTGCTTTGGGGCCCAAACTCACAAGGGGCGCACCCAGGAGGAGGACTAAGGCCCCTTTCACACGGGCGAGTTTTCCGCGCGGGTGCAATGCATGACGTGAACGCATTGCACCCCACTGAACCCGGATCCATTCATCTCTATGGGGCTATGCACATAAGCATCACTTGTGCGTTGCGTGAAAATCGCAGCATGCTCTATATTGTGCATTTTCCACGCAACGCAGGCCCCATAGAAGTGAATGCGTGAAAATCGTAAGCATCCGTAATCAAGTGCGGATGCAGTGCAATTTTCCTTCAAGGTTGCTAAGAGACGGGACCCGATCTTTATTATTTTCCCTTATAACATGGTTATAAGGGAAAATAATAGTATTCTCAATACAGAATGCTTAGTAAAATGTGGATTAAGGGGTTAAAAATAAAAAAAAATTAACTCACCTTATCCACTTGATCGCATAGTTGCCGATCTCTTCTCCCTTCTTCAATCATTAGCTGCCGGCTAAAGGACCTGTGGTGACGTCACATCACATGGTCCATCATCACCATGGACCATGTGATGAGCGCAGTGACGTCATCACAGGTCCTTTAGCCGCAGCTAATGATTGAAGAAGAGATCGCAACTACGCGATCAAGTGGATGAGGTGAGTTAATTTTTTTATTTTTAACCTCTCCATCCACATTTTACTAAGCATTCTGTATTAAGAATGCTATTATTTTCCCTTATAACCATGTTATAAGGGAAAATAATAAAATCTACAGAATACTCAACCTGAAACCGGACTTCAGTGATGAAGTCCAGGTTCGGGTCTGGGTACCAAACATGCCGATTCTTCACACGCATGCAAAACGCATTAAAACGCTTTGCACTCGCACTGAAAAATCGTGCATTTTCCCTCAACGCACCCGCATCCTATTCGGCCCATTCCTCAACGCCAGTGTGAAAGGGGCTTAAAAGATTTTATTGTCAGGGCCCCTTCAACATTATTATAAAATGACATTATATACAGAGACACTGTAGGAAACAGACAGAGCAGCTGCCGGGTCCTGTGTTGACTAACCACAGGAGTGAGGGTTTTACAGGAGGAGAAGAAGTTGCTTGGGGGCTCTATTCAAACATTTTACCATTTAGTATGTACTGGTGACTTGTATTTTAATTTCCCATGTGCGTAACCTTACATTTGTCAGTGTTAAACCTCATTTGCCATTTCTCTGCCCAAGCCTCCAATCTAACCAGATCACTCTATACCAGCATACTGTCCTCTTGAAGCAGATTCAGCTGCTGTGACTTCTATTGCTGAAACCCCATTTAAATGAGTTGATGATTGGGAACACACATTTATTTTTGATCATTGTCCCAATGTAAACATGCTGCCGATCTTCCAATAGTTGAGCAAACGTTGATTTGTTGAGCGATTACATTTAAAAAAAAAACTGCTATAGGAAATGTCAATTTGACATTAAAATCAGATTTCTTTCAACATTTTGATAACAAGATATTTTGGAAAAAAAATCACATTTTACATCATAGTTCCACATTGGTTGGGTATAAATTGTGATAACTGGAATTAAGAGGCTCACTCTAATGAAACTAGGCTTTATTTACCAAGTAAACTTATGAAATTAATTCATCAAGGCACATACAAGTGCATTTTTTTTTAACATAGTAACATAGTAACATAGTATATAAGGCCGAAAAAAGACATTTGTCCATCCAGTTCGGCCTGTCATCCTGCAAGTTGATCCAGAGGAAGGCAAAAAAAAAAACCTGTGAGGTAGAAGACACTTTTCCCCACTTAAGGGGAATAAAAAATTCCTTCCCGACTCCAATCAGGCAATCAGAATAACTCCCTGGATCAACGACCCCTCTCTAGTAGCTATAGCCTGTAATATTATTACACTCCAGAAATAAATCCAGTCCCCTCTTGAATTCCTTTATTGTACTCACCATCACCATCTCCTCAGGCAGAGAGTTCCATAGTCTCACTGCTCTTACCGTAAAGAATCCTCTTCTATGTTTGTGTACAAACCTTCTTTGCTCCAGACACAGAGGATGTCCCCTTGTCACAGTGACAGTCCTGGGGATAAATAGCTGATGGGAGAGATCTCTGTGCTGACCCCGGATATGTTTATACTTAGTTATTAGATCTCCCCTCAGTCGTCTTTTTTCTAAAGTGAAAAACCCTAATTTTGATAATCTTTCAGGGTACTGTAGTTGCCCCATTTACACTATTAAAATGATTATCCCACAGATTTAGAACATTTTGGAAGACTTACTTCCCTTTCTGTGGGTGGGCGGCAGCTCATCAGGTACTTGTTAACCCCTTCTTCCTCTCCATAGAAAATAGTCCTTCGCGTATAGCCCCAGAGATACATATGGTAAGTAAAGCCCCCACAACTTCCTTCTCTCACTGTCTTGAAATAGATAAAATATATACTTCTATGAATTTGGAAGTAGGAATAAATGAATGAATGAATGAATGAATGAATGAATGGTGTCTGGGTTGTGGCTTCACTATGAGATTACTATACTGGCAATTAGAGAAGAAAGAGAGCAGGAAAGCTACCCAGCATGATAGTCCATCTCTGAATGCAGGAGAAGGTGGACCAGAAGGACTAATATCAGGGGGCGCAACCATAGAGGAAAATGTAATATACATTAAAGAATAAACAATATTTTATTGCATATTTATTGCAATCATACCTCATTTGAAATTTCCTATTCATTGCATAGTAATATATTTAGTGGGATAACCCTTTAAGACTTCTGCAAAATTTATATGATTTTTTTTAAAAACATGGAAGAATAATTTCAAGCACTTTTTTATGTCTTTATATAGAAGTTTCGTAATACTATTGCATAAATCAATACAAGAACAAGAGGTGTTGAATTTGGTCTAAGTAAGTTTCCAGGATTTACAGATTTTCCTATGGTTATGGGGTGGAATGCGAAAGTTCTTAAAATGTGCACCGACTTAATATTGCTAATGTTGTAATGTAGTGAAAAAAGCAACCTAGCTGCTAAGGCTAGCTGTGTGTTAAGTGCTTGTTGAAATGAGGGACAGGTATTAAAATTTATGAGGCTCAAAGTATCGAGGAGTTGATCATCACAAGTACATTAAAGATACTATTATGTGTCATTAAAGAGGTATTCCCATTTTACACATTCATGGTGTGTCCACGAAAATACTGGATACGTGCAGGTCGCATCTTTGAGACCTGTTGGGATAATGGAGTTTCCTTGACCTCTTTTGCCAATTCAAACTGGCCATGCTCCCCATACAAGTCAGAGGAGAGTTGGTGGACTTTATGTGGGGCCTTCTCAATTGAACTCTGTGAGAGTTACCCTGGGAACACGCGCCTATGACCGCATGAGCTTCTGCCGCGAAGTTGCTGTTTTATGGAAGCGCGCGTCATATGCGCGCTCCCATAATAAAATATGGGTTGGATCGCGCGTGCTGCCGCGCGATAGTCACGGCAGCCGGCGCGATCGCGTAGGGTGTTTTACAGCGCGGTCGTCCGCGCTGTAAAACGCCGACATGTGAACCATGCACATAGGGTTGCATGGCTTTTCACATGTTGAGCGTTTTTCAGCGCGTATGAACGCGCTGAAAAACGCTTAGGTGTGTTCCCAGGGTTATGGAAAGAGCTAAGCAAGCAGCACTCATGACATCGCTAAATAAAAGTTTCTGCACATGTACCAAAATCACCCTTGTGCCACATAAGAAGACACTGGTGTTATAGAAAGTGCATGCAGGTCAAGTTACACCTCTTGCTAGAAAGAAGGGGTTAGGACAAAAATTTGGAATGGGGGGGAAGCCGATTTAAATGTTTGCCTCAGGCAGCACGAAGGCCATGTGCTTCCCTGCCCCTGGCCACACAGCACTGAGGGAAGCTCACTGAACTCTTGCACTAGGGCCCGTGAGCCTTTAGCTACGCCTCTGGACTTACAATGTAATGTATGATTTTTGTTACATACAATACAGTTTTACAAAATTAATTTGCTGTGTGGTATGAATAGCAGGTGTGGGTGACGGTTCTGGTCCAGGTTTTCTTAAGTCCCCATAAAAAAGGATTATGGGAAGGGGTGATAATAGAGAAACAATCCACTGAAGAAGAAATCTAGGCAGACTTTGAAAGACGTTTGGAGGCATCACCATCATGCAACACCTACATGGGAGGTGATAAGGTGATTACAGTCAATTCAGATAACAGGTATAACTGCATTCATCTCATATTGGTGTTCCTTATTGCGCAGATGCCAACAGAGCAGTGTACACCGTCTGCCGTAACTACAGAGTGCTACAGCAGGAGAGATGGCATCCAAAACTGCCAACTGCACATGTGCAAGCCTGGTAAGGCTAAATGGCAGGAGACTGGCTCTGCCAGTGAGTTGTGAACAATAAGTAACATCAAGCAATTTTTTTGCAATTAGAAGACATTGATGTTTGGAATGGTTTTGTGATACTATATACCGTATAGCTAGTAATTATCCAATGAGGAATCAACCCAGGGGCATAGCTATAGGGGAAGCGGGTGCTTTGGGGCCCAAACTCAGAAGGGGCCCACTCAGGAGGACTTAAAGATTTTAATGTCAGGACCACCACAAAAGTATTATACAATTACATTATATATAGAGACACTGTAGGAAACGGATGGAGCGACTGCCAGGGATAGTTGAATGAAGGACCTTTGGTGACGTCACAGGATCAAATGGGTCACATGGTCCACTCAAATGCTTCTATGATTGGACCATGTGACCTCTGTGACGTCACCACAGGTCCTCAAGCAAGCAATCATCAAGAGAAAGGCGTTCTGGGGCTCTCGCGTACAATGGGAGAAGGTAAGTTAACTCTTTATTATTTTAACCCTCTTTAGCCGAGGAACATTGCATTCTGTAATTAGAATGGATTGATTTTCCCTTCTAACTATGTTATAAAGAAATAATTACATATACAGAATACTCATCCCGAATACCGGACTTCAGTGATGAAGTCTGACTTGGTCTGGGTATAAGCATGCAGATCTTTTCATGGCGTGCTAAACACACTATCAGGATTAGCACAGCGGAAAAATCGCAGGCGTATTCCACTAACGCACCACCTGTTATCCGAGCGTCAAACATGACGCCCGTGTGCAAGGCCTCTAGACCCCGGATCATACCAAGTGCTTTGCCTTGCTACACATTTTATATACATAGCTATTACATTTCATCAGTGTTTTTTAAATCTTTATTAATTTTTATGAAATTGCACTGTGTATATTATATACAGCCATGATAAATGGTGGGATATAGGTCTGGAGTGCCATAAATATATATCAAATGTTATGTACTGTCTGACATGTAAAGTGTTGCAGAATACATTGTCGCTACACAAAGGGTAAAATTAAATATTATTATTATTGTTATTATTATTTCATTTCTTTTTTGAATACTGCAGTTATTTTACAGTGTAACAAAAAAACTTTATTACTGTGAATAACTTGTAATTTTCGATACTGAGTCTAGACTAACCTTTATAGTTCTTGGTTAGTGATTAAATGATAATATACACTTTAGAGCAGGGGTGCACAACCCGCGGCCCGCATGCGGCCCCCAGAGCTAAGGTTTGCAGCCCCCATCCTGCGATCAGCTGTGTTTCTGCCCGCATCGCAGTGTGATGGAGAATTACAACTTCTGCTCCCGCACTGTAGCAGGAGCAGGACGGGTCCCCGGCTGTCAGTGACAGCGGGGGAGCCGAGGAGAAGGCAGAAGCAGTGTATCAGTGCTTCTGCCTTCTTCTCAGATGGGTGAGCAGCACACTATACAGGGTGGACCCGGCTTGGGGCAGAGGAGTGCAGAGCCACAGGGTCAAGAGACCCTGATCAGCTCTGCCTGTGTACAATGCCCCCACAGCAGGCTGGTTTTCCCTGTAACTGGGGCTCCTTTAGATGTCCCAGTTACAGTGGAAATAGTGCAAACAAAGTCTGTGTCCCCAAAGGTCTTTCAGTGACCTCTTGGGGACAAATTATGCAGAAAAAAATATAAAAAAATAAGTTTCAAAAATTATTTACAAAATTTTTGAAATAAAACACAAATAAAAGAAAAAAAATAAATAAAATATGATGTGGCAAAAAATAGAAAATTATAAAAATAAATGAAAGAAAAAAATAAAAGTAAAAATTGCAAAATAAAAGAGTGCTCACTGTCCCCTAACAGTCTTTTTATGATCCCTTGGGGTACACATTATGTGGCAAAAATATATTAATATAAAAATAATAGAAAATGAAAAATAATAATAATAATAGTAAAATAAAAGAAAATACAAATAAAAGAAATAAAAAGTCCAAAATAGTAGAGTGTTCATTGTTCCCCAACAGTCTTTTATATTAACAAAATACAAATAAAAAGGAAAAAGTGAAAAGTTAACAAAAAGTGTCGTATTTGTAGCAGAAATATTAAGTTAAAAAAGATAAAAAATAATAAAATACATAAAAGAAAAAACACCCACACCAACCAAAACTGCCGCCATTATTGCCCCATTCACGTGAAACTACAGTATACACATTATATAACAAAACGACCGACACAAAATACGAAACTAATTATAAGGCTACATTCACACGACCGTGAATGTGTCCGCGTCCGTTCCGCAATTCTGCGGGACGGGTGCGGACCCATTCACTGTCTATGGGGCCGGACGAGGTGCGGAGAGCACACTAGGTGCTCTCCGCTTCCAGACTAGGAGCGGCCCCGAACTTCCGGTCCGCGGCTCCGCAAAAGATAGAACATGTCCTATTCTTGTCCGCAGCCTGCGGACAAGAATAGGCATTTCTATGGGGGGTGCGGCTGGGTGTATTGCGGATCCGCAATTTGCGGATCCGTAATACACTACGGTCGTGTGAATGTAGCCTTAGAATGTATTTTGGTGTCAGATTGCATATTTAAAGAATAAGGAGCTATAGTTGGAAAAAAAATACTTTTTGAAAATGTTTTGTAAAGTTTCCCCCAAATAAAGCAAAGAAAATAAATTATAAGGCCCTATATGTCAAATAAAAAATTGTTGCAAAAATTATTTTAGTAATACCAACACATAAAAAAGTTAAAACTGTTCGAACCACCACATGTGCTAAATCACAAAAAAATGTGTCTGTTCAGGCCTGGTTATTAAAGTGTTAACCAATAAGCGCTTTCCCACTAGTAAGGGAAATTGCTTACTGTTTATTGCATGGCGCCTGTAACTGGCAGGAGGTGGTAATAACCAGGGAGCGCCATCCTCTGCAGTGAAGGAAAGTGACTGATTTATGAATAGAAGGCAGAAAGGAAATGTCGCCACTTTTCCGTAAAAATGACTTTTAACAAGTTCCTGCAGCATGGCCCCTGAAACAGAAGATTCATACTTACCTGCTTCATGCCGCCCTGCCTCCATCTTCCGGTTCCTGCACTTTTACACCTGTCAGTGTATTGCCACGGTCACATACACCACTGCAGTCAATGACTGGCTTCAGCAGTGACACACTGCTTGTGGCCACATCACCGCTGAAGCCAGTGATTAGCTGGAGAGGTGCATGTGACCATGGCCATGCAGTGCCAAGTAAAAACAGCGTGGGGAGCAGGTAAGTATAAGGGCTCATGCACACGACCGTTGTTGTTTTGCAGTCCATTTTTCACGGATCCGTTGTCCGCATCTGAGGTTTTTTTCTCCTCTGATTTTAGTCCTCTTCCGTTCCGTTATTCCACAAAACATATCCTTATGGTTTCTGTATGCGATCTGTTTTTTGCGGATCGTATATGGAAGCAGTAACTTATTAATCACCAAACACATGAGAAATATGGGCTGGGCATAGCAGTTCTACAGTATAGATCTGCAAAATATGGATTAAATACGGATGACATACGGATGCGTTCTGTGTGCGTTCCGTATTTTTTACGGACCCATTGACTTGAATGGGGCCTCGGACCGTGATTTGGGGACAATAATAGGACATGCACTACTTTTTTGCGGAACAGCCATGCGGACAAATGGAAACGGAATGCACACGGAGTAACTTCCGCATTTTCTATAGCCCTATTGAAGTGAATGGTTCTGCATACGGGCCGCACAAAAAATGGAACGGAAGCAGAAAGAAAATACGGTCGTGTGCATAAGCCCTAAGGGTACTTTCACACTAGCGGCAAGGAACTCCGGCGGGTGAACAGCCTGTCTCATCCATGCTGCCGCTAGTGCATGCGTGCCCTCCGAACTATCGCTTTGGCCCAGCGGCAGCACGGCAAACATGCCGAGAGGCGGCCGGAATAAAAGTACGAAACTATGTGAAACTAGCCTAACTCTTCGGTTTCAGGGGCCATGCTGAAAAAACTTGTTAAAAATTAATTTTTACTGGGAAATCCCTTTAACCCCTTAAGGACGCATGACGTACCGGTACGTCATGGTTTCCGAGTCCTTAAGGACCCATGACGTACCGGTACGTCATATTTTCAAAATGCAAGTGCGGCGCGGCAGGGGTTAATTGTAACAGGATGTCCGCTGAAATCATTCAGCGGGCATCCTGTCACTACGCCGAGGGGGGTCATTTGACCCCCCCGTATCGGCGATCGCAGAAAACCGCAGGTCAATTCAGACCTGCGGTTTACTGCGTTTCCGATCCATTCGGGTCTCCGGTGACCCGATGAACCGGAAAAGAATGGTGATCGGTGGTGTGATATCACACCACCAATCACCGTTCTTGAGTTGAGGGACGGTTGTGGCGGTGCTGGGATCCGATTGGTCGGGGAGAGGCGGGAGATTCAAACTCCCGGCGCTCCTCTCTCCCCTCCTCTTCCTGCTGCTGCTGCTGCCGAGTGAGGATCGCACCCGCACAGCTCCAGCACCGCTCCAGCACCGCTCCAGTCACCCCCAGTCACCCCCGGCTGGCTCCCATCACCCTCCGCCATCAGGTAGGTTAGGGTCAGCGAGGGAGAGGTATCTTAGGCAGGGCTAGAAGGGATAGTTAGTGTTAGTAAAAAGTTTTTGTTTTATTTCAGTGCTGCTTGTGGTGGTTGGGGTCCACAGCACTTAGCTGTGAGACCCTAAACCCACCCAGGGGTGCTGACCCAAGCCCCCCCCCACACCCCCCCCCCCACCACCACTTTTTTTTTTATTTTCAGTGCGCTTACTGTGGTCGGCACTTTTAGCGTCCGCCCACCGTTAGCGCATCGCCCACCCCACCGCTGATCAGTGCCGGACGGCTGATCAGCTAGTTTGAACTTAATTTTTTTTTCTAACACTTGTCAATTTTTTCTTATTATTAGTACGTGAACACCCGCCCCCACACACACGCACATACAATAAAGTTTGTCACACACGCACATACACGCACACACATACCCATGGCCCGCCGGATGTTCTCGGCGGAGGAGGCATATGCCCAGATGCTCTCCGACACCGAGAGCGCCAGTGAGGATGAGGATGACCCCACGTTCCTCCTTTCATCCGCATCCTCCTCATCATCATCTGATGATGATGAGCCCCAAGGCGGCGGAGACGCCGCCAAGCGGAGCCAGGGCCCCCACATGCTAGGGAACCCGTGGCCCACACCAGTACGAGCAGCCCTGGGGTTCGTACTGGTTTCCCGGCCCACCAAATAAGCGCACCGGAGCCCCCACCGGTGAACTTAGCTGGTGTCCCCCAGTGGACTATGAGCCTGCGATTCCGGATTTTGTTGGCAATCCTGGAATCCAGATTCCCACAGTGGGGTTCACTGAAATAGACTTTTTAGTTTTTTTCAGTGACCCACTGGTGAATCTGATGGTGGAGCAGACGAATCTGTATGCCCAACAGTTCGTCGCTCAGCACCCAGGCTCCTTTTGGCTAGACCCGGTGGCTGGACGCCAGTCAGTGCAGCCGAGATGAGGACGTTTTGGGGCCTCGTGCTGCACATGGGTCTAGTGCAAAAACCCAGTGTCAGGCATTACTGGAGTGGGGACGTCCTCTATCAGACCCCACTGTACAGTATGGCCATGACACGTCCCAGATTCGAGGCCATCCGGAAATGCCTGCATTATGCAGATAATGCAGCATGTCCCCCAAGGTGATCCTGCCTATGACCGGCTGTACAAGATACGGCCGATCATCGATCACTTTGGGGCCGCATTCGCGCAGGCCTACGTACCTGGAAGGGAGGTCGCGGTTGATGAGTCTCTCGTTGCGTTCAAGGGAGACTCAGTTTCCGCCAATACATTCCCACTAAGCGAGCGAGGTATGGCGTGAAAATGTACAAAATTTGTGAGAGTACCTCAGGGTACACTTACAAATTTCGTGTTCTGAGGGACGAGATTCCCGTATTCAACCCCCAGAATGTCCCCCACTCTGGGTGTTAGCGGGAAACTTGTGTGGGACCTTGTGCACCCACTGCTGGATAAGGGTTACCACCTGTACGTGGATAACTTTTATACCAGTATTCCCTTGTTCAGGTCCCTTGCCGCCAGATCCACGTTCGCTTGTGGGACCGTGCGGAAAAATCAGCGCGGCCTCCCTACCTCCCTCCTCCAGGTACCTATCCCCAGGGGTGAAACCCGTGCCCTTACCAGCGACAACCTGTTGTTGGTCAGGTATAAGGACAAGAGGGATGTCCTTATCCTGACCACAATCCATGGTAACGGCACCACCCCAGTCTCTGTGCGAGGTACCACGGCAACGGTCCTCAAGCCCGATTGTATCGTCGACTACAATCGGTATATGGGAAGGAGTTGATCTATCTGATCAAGTCCTCAAACCATATAATGCCATGCGGAAAACCCGGGCATGGTACAAAAGGTTGCGGTCTACATGGTACAGGTTGCCATGTACAACGCTTTGTACTATCTCGAGCGCTGGCAGCACAGAGACTTTCCTCCAGTTCTATGAGGCAGTCCTCAAGGACCTGATCTTTTCAGACCGGGAAAGAGCAGGTCGGAGTACCTCGGGAATTGGAGGCGCCCGGGTCGATCCCTGGCCAACATTTTCCAGGTGTGGTCCCCATACTGGAAAAAGGGACGAACCCAAAAAGATGCAGAGTGTGTCACAAGAGGGGATTCGGAAGGACACCACCACTCAGTGTGACACTTGCCCCGATCATCCGGGCCTCTGCGTTATCAATTGCTTCAGGGAGTATCACACTTCCATGGAGTACTAAATTTTTATAATTCCCGACAGTCCCCTAGAGAACATAAAAAACTATGGCTCTCAGACTTTGTAGACACTGGAACAAATTTTTGTCACAAAAATATTAGTTTTAGTGCAGGCATCCTCAAACTGCGGCCCTCAGATGTTGTAAAACTACAACTCCCAGCATGCCCAGACAACCTACAGTGGGAATTGTATTTTTACAACATCTGGAGGGCCGCAGTTTGAGGATGCCTGCTTAGTGTCTCCAAAGTATGAGAGCCATATATATTGGGCATACGTAATATATTGGCCACGTACGTAAAAACTTGTCTATAAATATACCCCATAAACTAGCCCTTCGATAAATGCCGTCCAAAAAATCTAATAAAAACTATGTAAAAAAGCCATTTTTATTTTCACCTTGGATCCCCAAAAAGTGTAATAAAAAGCCATTAAAAAGTCATATGCACCCCAAATAGTGCCAATCAAACCGCCATCTCATCCCGCAAAAAATGAGCCCCTAAATTAGATAGTCGCCCAACCCAAAAAAATAAAAATTTAGCTCCCAGGCTATGGAGATACTAAAATAATTTTTTTGTTCCTCAAATGATGATATAGTATAATTTGTTTAGATTTTACATGAAGTAGACATATTAGGTATCGCCGCGTCCGTAACAATCTGCCCTATAAAAATAACATTTAACCCAACCCCCGGATGAACAGGGTTAAAAAATAAAATAAAAACTGTGTAAAAAAGCCATTTTTGTCACCTAACATCAAAAAGTGTTATAGCGAGCGATCAAAAAGTCATATGCACCCCCAAATAGTGCCAATAAAACCGCCATCTCATCCCGCAAAAAATGAGCCCCTATATTAGACAGTCACCCAACCAAAAAAAAAAATGTAGCTCCCAGGATATTGAGATACTAAAATTATTTAATTTGTGTTCCCCAACTGATAATATAGTGTAAAATCTAAACAAATTATAAAAAGTAGACATATTAGGTATCTCCACGTCCGTAACAATCTGCCCTATAAAAATAACATTTAACCCAACCCCCGGATGAACAGGGTTAAAAAATAAAATAAAAACTGTGTAAAAAAAGCCATTTTTGTCACCTAACATCAAAAAAGTGTTATAGCGAGCGATCAAAAGTCATATGCACCCCCAAATAGTGCCAATAAAACCGCCATCTCATCCCGCAAAAAATGAGCCCCTATATTAGACAGTCACCCAACCAAAAAAAAATGTAGCTCCCAGGATATTGAGATACTAAAATTATTTAATTTGTGTTCCTCAACTGATAATATAGTGTAAAAATCTAAACAAATTATAAAAAGTAGACATATTGGGTATCTCCACGTCCGTAACAATCTGCCCTATAAAAATAACATTTAACTTAACCCCCGGATGAACAGCATACAAAAAAAAAAAAAAAAAATGGAAAAACACAATTTTTTGGGCAAAATTTCCATTTCAATCCATTTTTCCGGTAATAAAGCAAGGGTTAACAGCCAAACAAAACTAAAAATTTATTGCCCTGATTCTGTAGTTTGCAGAAACACCCCATATGTGGTCGTAAATGGATATATAGCCACAAGGCAGGGCATAGAACGAAGGGAACGCCATATGTTTCTTGAAGGCAGATTTTGATTGATTTGAATTAAAATTTTTTGTTATCTTTCCTCAAAAAAGTGTAATATAGAGCAACCAAAAATCATATTTATCCTAAAATAGTACCAAAACAACAACCACCATATCCTGTAGTTTCCTAGATGGGGTCACTTTTATGGATTTTCTACTCAAGGGGTGCAGCAGGGGGCTTGAAAGGGTACATGGTGTAAATAAACCAGTCCCGCAAAATCTGCCTTCCAAAAAACATATGGCGTTCCCCTTCTTCTATGTCCTGCCGTTTAGCCAAATAGTAGTTTAGGACCACATAGGTAGTGTTTCTGCAAACTACAGAATCAGGGCAAGCCATATTGAGTCTTGTTTGGCAGTTAACCCATTTTGTCCAGTAATAAAGTAAGGGTTAAAATGGAAATTTTCCCAAAATTGAAATTCTGAAATTGTTTCTCCATCTGCCACTAACTCTAGTGGAACACCTAAAGGGTTAACAAAGTTTGTAAACCCAGTTTTGAATACCTTGAGGGTGTACTTTCTTAGATGGAGTCACTTTTTGGAATTTCTATTCTAGGGAGTGCAACAGGGGGCTTGAAATGGGACATGGTATAAACAAAACCAGTCCCGTAAAATCTGCCTTGCAAAACCCATATGGCGTTCCCCTGCTTCTATGTCCTCCCGTTTGGCCAAACAGTAGTTTAGGACCACATATGGGGTGTTTCTGCAAACTACAGAATCAGGGCAACCCATATTGAGTCTTGTTTGGCAGTTAACCCTTACTTTATTACTTGAAAAAATGGATTAAAATGGAAATTTTTCCCAAAAATTGAAATTCTGAAATTGTTTCTCCATCTGCCATTAACTCTAGTGGAACACCTAAAGGGTTAACAAAGTTTGTAAACCCAGTTTTGAATACCTTGAGGGTGTACTTTCTTAGATGGAGTCACTTTTTGGAATTTCTATTCTAGGAGTGCAACAGGGGGCTTGAAATGGGACATGGTATAAACAAAACCAGTCCCGCAAAATCTGCCTTGCAAAACCCATATGGCGTTCCCCTGCTTCTATGTCCTACCGTTTGGCCAAACAGTAGTTTAGGACCACATATGGGGTGTTTCTGCAAACTACAGAATCAGGGCAACCCATATTGAGTCTTGTTTGGCAGTTAACCCTTACTTTATTACTTGAAAAAATGGATTAAATGGAAATTTTCCCAAAAATTGAAATTCTGAAATTGTTTCTCCATCTGCCATTAACTCTAGTGGAACACCTAAAGGGTTAACAAAGTTTGTAAACCCAGTTTTGAATACCTTGAGGGTGTACTTTCTTAGATGGAGTCACTTTTTGGAATTTCTATTCTAGGGGTGCAACAGGGGGCTTGAAATGGGACATGGTATAAACAAAACCAGTCCCGCAAAATCTGCCTTGCAAAACCCATATGGCGTTCCCCTGCTTCTATGTCCTACCGTTTGGCCAAACAGTAGTTTAGGACCACATATGGGGTGTTTCTGCAAACTACAGAATCAGGGCAACCCATATTGAGTCTTGTTTGGCTGTTAACCCTTTGTTCCTGGAAAACATGGATTATATTGGAAAATTTTCCAAAAAATTGAATTTCTTAAATTTTATGTCCATTTGCCATTAACTCTAGTGGAACACCTAAAGGGTTAACAAAGTTTTTAAAATCAGTTTTGAATACCTTGAGGGGTGTATTTTCAAGAATGGGGTCATTTTTGGGTGGTTTCTATTATGTAAGCCTCACAAAGTGACTTCAGACCTGGACTGGTCCCTAAAAAGTGGGATTTGGAAAATTTCAGAAAAATTTCAAAATTTGCTTCTAAACTTCTAAGCTATCCCCAAAAAATAAAATGGCATTCCCAATATGCTCCAAAAATGAAGTAGACATATGGGGAATGTGAAGTTATAACTATTTTTGGGGGTATTACTACGTATTAGAGAAGTAGAGAAAATGAAACTTTGAAATTTGCTAATTTTTTAAAATTTTTGGTAAAAATTGTATTTTTGCAGGTGGCATCGCTGCATTGGAATATACTGAATCCTGTATTCTGTAACAGATAGATATCTATTAAAGCATGGATGCTCAACATGCGGCCCTCCAGCTGCTGTAAAACTACAACTCCCACCATGCTCTGCTGTTGTCTGATAGCTCTAGGCTATCTGGGCATGCTGGGAGTTGAAGTTTGGCAACAGCTGGAGGGCCGCAGGTTGGGCATCCCTGCATTAAAGAATACAAGTGGCAATCTAGTGATTGCTTGTTATAGTCACTTAGGGTGACTTACAGAAAAAGTATTTAAAAACATAATAAAATACAAAAGTTCAAATCATTATCCTTTCCCTAGAATAAAAAAAATTAGCAATAAAACATTTAGGCCTCTTTCACACGGGCGTCATGTTTGACGCCCGGATAAGAGGCGGGTGCGTTGCGGGAATATGCGCGATTTTTCGGCGCGGGTGCAAACGTTTGTAATGCGTTTTGCACGCGCGTGTGAAAAATTGCCATATTTGGTACCCAGACCCGAAGCCGGACTTCATCACTGAAGTCCGGTTTCGGGTTGAATATTCTGGAGGATTTATTATTTTCCCTTATAACATGGTTATAAGGGAAAATAATAGCATTCTTAATAAAGAATGCACAGTAAAATGAAGAGGAAGGGGTTAAAAATAATAAAACTTACCTTACCTTAGCCACTTGATTGCGTAGTTGCGATCTGTCTTCTCTCTTCAAGCTTCAGCTAACAACTAAAGGACCTGTGATGACGTCACATCACATGGTCCAATCACATGGTCCATCACCATGGTAAGATGGACCACGTGATTGGACCATGTGATGTGACGTCATCACAGGTCCTTTAGCTGGTAGCTGAAGCTTGAAGAGAGAAGAGATCGCCAACTACGCGATCAAATGGCTAAGGTAAGTAAAGTTTTATTATTTTTAACCCCTTCATTTTCATTTTACTATGCATTCTTTATTAAGAATGCTATTATTTTCCCTTATAACCATGTTATAAGGGAAAATAATAAAGATTGGGTCCCGTTGCTAAGCAACCATGCGGGAAAATCGCACTGCATCCGCACTTGTTTGCGGATGCTTGCGATTTTCCCGCAGCCCCATTCACTTCTATGGGGCCTGCGTTGCGTGAAAAACGCACAATATAGAGCGTGCTGCGATTTTCACGCAACGCAGAAGTGATGCGTGAAAATCACCGCTCATGTACACAGCCCCATAGAAATGAATGGGTCCGGATTCAGTGCGGGTGCAATGCGTCCTCCTCACGCATTGCACCCGCGCGGAAAACTCGCCCGTGTGAAAGGGGCCTTAAACAACATGGGCATTGCCGTGTCTGGAAACACCCATACTATTAAAATATGAAAATATTATTCCAATCCAGTGTATAAATAGTGATCAAAAAGTCATACATATTCCAAAATAGCATTTGACCCACAAAAAATTAGCCATCATACAGCTGCGTACACGAACCATAATATGTTATGGGGGTCAGGATATGGTAATCAAAAGAAAAAATAGTTTTTTTCCAAAGGTTTTATTTTTGTAATTGCACTGAGGGAACGCTGTAAAAACAAAACCCATAAAACTGTGGTGGGATTTTTTTCCAATTGCTCCCCATTTGGAATTTATTTCCAGGTTCCCACTATATTGTATGGAATAGAAAATGCAATGGTAGTGCAGGAACACTCCAGTAAAAAAAAAAAAACACATGGCATTTAACTGTGTCACATACTTTACATTGCCCAGGCATTCTGATCTTTTATTTCCTGTTACTACATTTTTCCCCATTGCAGCTGCTGCTTCTGTGACTCCATGGCCAGTAACTGAGTCAGCCATATAGCAATTACCTCTCAGTACAGACATGTATACACATGTGAATGTGCAGCTGTACACAACTAAGACCGTCCCACAGAGGTGAAAAGGCAGTTAGAAAAGATGTGTCATGGACCCTGAGAGATATAACCTGAGGTAATATTACACTTTTTCCAGGCCCCATCATCACTGGTGTTCTGTTAGTATCCTGCAGAGGGATATATACTGTGTATATTTCTTTTGCTGACTCAGGTGCCTCAGGATAGCACTGCTCTGTTATTATGGCGGCACAGGCTTCAGTTGTAGCTTAGTAGGGTAAAGCATGGGATCTATGTATGGCACAATTTAGGTGACTAAAATTTTGGGAGCATGTACAGTTTTATGAATTTGGACAAAGGAGTCATTTTTAGATCTTGCCTGGATTGAGTGCTGAAATAACAAAAGTAACTATGCCTACGCCTTTTCTCCCCTGCTTTTTCCCTTGCTGTGCTCTGGCTATCCCCACGGCTGTTTGTTTTCCTAGCCTCCACATTGACATTCTGCATAGTGTTGAGCGTGAATATTCGAATAGCGATTTTTTTTTGCGAATATCGGCACTTCGCTAATTCGCAAATATTGCGAATATAGCGCTTTATATTCGCTATTTCGAATATTTGTTTGTTTGTTTTTTAAGTTGTTAACCCTTGTTGCTCCCTGGTTGTCTTCCCACTTCCCAAAAGCTGTTGTTACCTGTCCGGAGGATTCCTGGCTCCCTGCCCGCTCCAGTCAATGCCCGTTGCCGCTTCTGCCGACTTCCCGTGTGCATGGGAACGCCTCCATGCTAAAATGTACTGTCGGATGTGAGAATCACAATCTCACAAATTTGACTAAGTTGTAATCGCAATGCGATTAATATAACCTGAATTACTCGCATTGCGAATTCAACTTAGAGCTGAGTTCCTAATGGTTGTTGCTAGAACATAACGAAGATAGAGAATATAGTGCTATATTCGTGATATTCGTTATCTTCGTCAATTCTAGCAATACAAGTTACAATCATTAGGAACTCAGCTCTAAGTTTAATTCGCGATGAGAATATAAATTCGCGTAACATTCGCAATATATAGAATGACGAATATTAGATTTCCACGAATATATGACAAATATTCAATCGAATATTCGCGAAATATCACGAAATCGAATATGGCACCTCCCGCTCATCACTAATTCTGCGCACACAGATAACCGCTCCTGCCAATCGCTGGCATTAGCAGTGGCGTCCTGTATACTGCCGAGGCCAGTGACTGGCTGCTAAGTGATCTGTGTGCACAAAACATCGCCTCTGCAGCCAGGAAGATGATGTCAGCAGCAGGAGGACCGGATCACAGTGTTGGAAAAAGCTGGAGATAAAAAGGGAGAGCATATTGATTGTTTTGTTATTTTAGCACATTTATAGGGGCTGTCTGAGTATCTATTTAACTTGGACAACCCTTTTAAGACCGGAGAAGCCATTTTATTGTAAAAAGAATCTATAAAAAAAAAACCTTGACATATAGACACTATAGCAACACGCACACAGCATAACAACAAATCTTTCTGATGAAACCACTACTCTGAATTCTCAATGCGTATGAGAGTGAGTCATGTATGACTAAAGAAACATAGCTAAACTATCCCTCTGAGATAAATTCCAACACAATGTTATCAGACAACAATAACGTAGCGCTATGTGCACTGTGGTGCTCAAATATAGAGAAATTACACAGCAGATGTGTTTGGTTAACAGTAACACCAAGAGAAAAAAAGTTTATAATGCCAATAAATCAGATGAGAGGTATAACTATTACACTTATAATGGGCAATTAGCAACATCAAGTGGTTTCAGTAGCTCTGTAGACTAATAAAAACAATAATTAGCCCATAGTGTAATATTTCTTCCTCCCAGTGCACTTTTTAATGGTTTGCCAAATTAATGAAAATACATGTAAAACAGAAACAAATGTAAACATTCTGCCACGTAAAAGAACTGTGTAATATGATCATACTCCTTAGAGCGGAATAAAGCATGATATGAAGCACAATGTATAATAAGCTACTTTCACACTAGCGGCAGGACGAATCCGACATGCTGTTCCGGCGGGTGAACAGCCTGTCGGATCCGTCCTGCCGCTATTGAACGTGTGCCCCCGGACTACCGCTCCGGCCCCATTGACTACATTGGGGTCGTGCAGAGTTTTGGTGGAGGCACGGCAGTGCACGGCGAGAGGCTGCTGGAATAAAACTACGACATGTCCGACATTTATTCAGGCAGCCTCTCGCCGTGCGCTGCAGTGCCTCCGCCGGAACTCCACCCCGCCCCCATTATAGTCAATGGAGCCTGGGGCACACGTTCACAAGCGGCAGGACGGATCCGACAGGCTGTTCCGTCAGGTGAACAGCCTGTCAGATGCGTCCTGCCACTAGTGTGAAACTAGCCTAAATAAGTTTAACCCCTTCTTAACACAGCTGTTTTCCATTTTTTCACTTTCGCTTTTATCTTTCCACTTTCTAAAAATGTATCTGTAACAAAAATTACACAGTGATATCAATGCAGAACAATAATATCACTGTGTAATTTTTGTTGGAGATATCATTTACAATTTTTGGCCATTCGTGATCTATTTTTCACGTTTTTTACTTTTCAACTATTGTGCTGGTTTTGTGTATCCCCTAAGGAACTGTGATGGAACAAAACAAAGTATGGGATATGTCATTTATCAGGCAATTCCTGTCATCTCGTATTTCTACAATATTAAAGGGGAAGGCGCACAAAATGCATGCGTGCCATCTCCTTTCTCACTTCCACTTTGCCATAGCACATAGCAGCAGCGAGCAGGAAGAGAGAAGGGAGATGGCACATGCACACTGCGCCCGCCTTCCTTTCTTACAGCCGATCGGCGGGGGTGCCGGGTGTCGAACCCCCATCGATCTGATATTGATGACCTATCCTGAGGATAGGTCATCAATATTAAAAAAATGTAGAACCTCTTTAAATATCTGGCCCATGTGTATTTTAAAATCTACAACATTGACACATGACTTGACTATACATGGTGTTTGGTGATAGCTTTTTTCTGTCAGGGACATCCTAGGGCACTGTAGAAGGTTCCTCACATGGGATTGCCCCTATCGGGAAAGCCATGCTGTTTTTAGGCCAGGCATTACAGTATAGGGACAGTTACTAGAGAAAGCTTTCTCTTCATATAGGTAGGCCATACCCACCTTTCTGATAATGGAAGGATTTTATTAGCATCTTAATAAAGGTTTTGGAGGTGGTTCTGTGACTAGATTCAAGTAACAGCAGCCGCCTGGTTGGGTCAAGGAAATAGTCTTCAATGAAGAACACTGGTACTGCCAAACTCCTCTCCACATATCTCCAGTTGTCAGCTGCAGTGTCAGTAGGGTGGCCAAATGTCTGGCTTTATGCCAGACAGTCCAGTTTCCTGGCTCACAGTCCTCCGTCCGGTGCAAGGCCTGGATGGATGCTTGGGTGTCCTCCTTTTCTGCGTCTCCACACTCAGAAAGCAGCTTTGCACTGTCTGAGCACTCGCTACAACTACAGACTGACTGACTAAGGCCCCTTTCACACGGGCGAGTTTTCCGCGCGGGTGCAATGCGTGAGGAGGACGCATTGCACCCGCACTGAATCCTGACCCATTCAGTTCTATGGGGCTGTGCACATGAGCGGTGATTTTCACGCATCACTTTTGCGTTGCGTGAAAATCGCAGCATGTTCTATATTCTGCGATTTTCACGCAACGCAGGCCCCATAGAAGTGAATGGGGATGCGGGAAAATCGCAAGCATCCGCAATCATGTGCGGATGCGTTGCGATTTTCCCGCATGGTTGCTAGAGATACGATCGGGATGGGGACCCGATCGTTATTATTTTCCTTTATAACATAGTTATAAGGGAAAATAATCGCATTCTAATTACAGAATGCAATGTTCCCGGCTTTAAAGGGTTAAAATAATAAAGAGTTAACTACCTTCTCCCATGTACGCAGAGCCTCAGACGTCTTCTCTCTGATAGTTTGGATGCTTGAGGACTGTGGTGACGTCACAGGTCACATGGTCCAATCATAGAAGCATTTGAGTGGACCATGTGACCATGTGATCCCTATGACATCACGGCAGGTCCTTCATCGAACATCTGTTGTTCGATGAAGGACCTGCCGTGATGTCACAGGATCACATGGGTCACATGGTCCACTCAAATGCTTCTATGATTGGACCATGTGACCCTGTGACGCCACCACAGGTCCTCAAGCATCCAAACTATCAAGAGAGAAGACGTTCTGGGGCTCTGCGCGCACAATGGGAGAAGGTAAGTTAACTCTTTATTATTTTTAACCCTTTAAAGCCCGGGGAACATTGCATTCTGTAATTAGAATGCGATTATTTTCCCTTATAACTATGTTATAAAGGAAAATAATTACACATACAGAATACTCATCCCGAAACCAGACTTCAGTGATGAAGTCTGACTTCGGGTCTGGGTACCAAGCATGCGGATTTTTTCACGCGCGTGCTCAACGCACTACAAACGTTAGCACACGCGCGGAAAAATCGCGGCGATTCCCGCAACGCACCCGCATCTTATCCGGGCGTCAAACATGACGCTCGTGTGCAAGAGGCCTAAGGCTTTCTCTTACACCCAATCAGTCACTAGAGTCGGCCAACATGTCACTGGGAGAGAGGCATGGCTTAGCAGGGTTGGGGGCATGGCTTTTCTGGGTTTGGGGCATGACTTGGATGTTCTCCTTTTGGGGGTTAAGCAAGTGGCCACCCTGTCAGTCCCATGTGTACCTGTCTCACACTTAACAGCTCTCACTCTGTCCTTCATAATACACATTTCACTGCTCTAAGGTCACAAGACATACCAGACACCTCATTGAGGGCAGCAAGAGGGGCAGGAACTTGTAGATTTCACCTGTGGAAAACAGCAGTGAGGAATTTTTTTTTAAAAAAACACTGTACTGACATCCCCTGGCACTTCCTTTTCTCCCTTGCCTGGTATCATGCTGGTCTCTATACAATGCAGCCTCCTCGGACGTTGTCTTGTCACATGTGACTGCTGCAGCCTGTGATTGATATAAAGGAACAAATATAATCACAGGAGGTTGGATTCTACTGAGTCCGGCATAGGACCAGACAAACGAGAAACGGAAGTGCCAGGGGATGTGACTATAGTGTTTTTTTACTTTAAAAACCAGGTTTGGTTGTTTTTTTAGGTTTTTTAATTTAGGATTTGCAGATTTAGTTGCAGATTCACATGTAATCCGCATCATAATCTGCATAACCATTGAGGTTTGCTGTGGATTTTGAACTCAATGGGGAAAATCTGCAACCGTACCACAACAACTCCATGGCAACAATTGACATGCTGCAGAGGTAAAAATGTGAACAGCAGGTTCATATCCGCACAGAAATGTATGCCGCATGTGGATGTGATTTATGCAAGTCTTATTCACCTTGCTGATACCATAATCCGCTATGGTATTCAGAGAGAAAATCTTTAGCAATGCCGGTACATGTGGACACCTCCTAATCTTCATTTTACTAGATGGGATACATTCTAAAGGTGGGGATACAAAATATTTTTATGTATTTTTATTGTTTTTTGACTTTTATTAGATTAAAATTATCTATTTTTAACTATTTTTGTTTTATTTCCATTCATTTAATTTTTTTTCCCCTTATTATTAAGAAACTTTTATCTTTAAATTATTTAAACTATAATGTAGTATCATATTTGTATGTGCTGTTATTGCCTGTGCATGTAAAATTCATACAGTTAAGGCTACATTTACATGACCGTATGTGTTTTGCGGTCCGCAAAACACTGAGCCGCAAAAAAACAGATGACGTCCTTTTGGCACCCGTATTGCATCTACGGACAAGCATAGGACATGCTCTATATTTCTTTGCGGGGCTACAGAACAGACATACGGATGTGGACAGCACACAGTGTACTGTCCTCATTTTTTGCGGACCCATTGAAATGAATGGGTCCTCATCCAATCCGCAAAAAACGGACACGGAAACAAAATAGGTTCGCGTGCATGTAGCCTAAGGTTTAGACCAGTACTTGACAGCCCTGTGGGCTTTAATTAGGTACTGATTGCAGTGTTTGGGATCAGGGTGGGAAATAATTAGTGTTGAGCAAAGCAAAGCATTTTAATATTGGAGAGGGAGAGTGCATGGAGACTTATGCTTCGTCAGTTTTATTTGTTTATTTATTCCTACATGTTCCTGATGACATTCTCATCAATATTAGATGATGTGGAAAAGGAGGAAAAGCAGATGGCAGAAGAAGGGCTCCCACCTGTAGGGCAGAAAAGGGCTGGGGTTGGAGAAATGGGTATGTCAGAGCTGATTTATATTCAGTGTTTACTGTCAAATAACCTGCAGGAGATTGCAGGCCAGAGCAGCCTTAATTTGCATATTGTGCCCCCATCTAACCAGTCAAACCCCATACCAGTAACAGCCCATGTTTAAAGGTGCATTAAAAGTGCTGTGTGACCATTAACAATGAAGACCGACTATACAGTGCAGTCTTCATTATTAGATAAAACGCAGCTGTGGGATAATTGGCCACACAGTTCTTTACTGCAGCATGTCTGCAACCCGCCAGCAGCACGGGTGCTCCATATGGCAGAGTGGCCTGGGTATACATGATTTATAGCGATTCATGACAAATTAATTGGTAATGAATCTAATTTCCTGGCTAAGGGGAAATAATTGAGGGATGAAGGAAAAATAACTTGAGTCCAGACCTTGTGGTGAAATTCAATGGCAGCTTTACTTGAATAAACGTTCATCCAAATGATTGGTACGCTTTGTCTTAGTTCCAGCAGGCTTTAGCATAAACTGGCAGGCAAATTCAATAACTCTGCTTTCTTTCTCTGCTATACTGACAGGCTTACTTAATAACTTGGCTTTCTTTTTTTATGCTGCACTACATTCTGCTTTAGTCTGGTTTCTGTACTTCTGATCTGCTCTGGTATGTAGTGTTGAGCGAACAGTTCGAGCATCGTTCGGGTTCGTACCGAATTTTGGGGTGTCCGGGACACGGACCCGAACCCGGACATTTTCAAAAAAGTTTGGGTTCGGGTCCGTTGTTCGGCGATTTCTTCCCGCTTTCTGAAGGGCTGCACAGCAGCCAATCAGCTAGCGTTTTACTTCTTGCCCTAAGAGCCCATCACAGCCATGCCTACTAATTGCATGGCTGTGATTGGCCAAGTGCAGCATGTGACCCAGCCTCTATTTAAGCTGGAGTCATGTAGCGCTGCACGTCACACTGCTCTGATTAGTGTAGGGAGAGGACGCAGCTTCTGTGAGGGCGAGATTAAGCAGGGAAAAGTCAGCAACAGCACCTAATGAACGGATCGATCTACAGCTGTGAATGATTGAACTTCTGCTAGTTACTTGCTAGTTTTTCTGTCACTTATTTTCTGGGTTGATCCGCGGCCATTTTGTGACTTGTGGTGCACCAGAAGAAGCTGCCACCAAGTCCATCAATCCACCAATACTAGTTTTTTTTTGCTATATCCTACATCAGGGGCTTGGCTGTGCTAATTGTCACCCCTAGAAACTCAGGATAGCAATTTCTATATTTTATTAAGGGGTTAAATACAATTGCCCAAATACCAATCCCCTAAATCTGGTGTTCCAGCTTTGGCTAGACAAGTATAATACTGTCTGCTGTCTGGCAAAGGATAGATTATTTTCTGTGGTGAAATTTAATTGCCAAAATAGCAATACCATAAATCAGTGGTTTCAGCTGTGGCTGGCAAAATAGAATAGTGTCTGCCAAAACATATATTTTTTTCTGGGTGAAATTAATCTGCCAAAATAGCAATACCCTGAATCTGGTGTGCCAGCTGTTGCAGGCCAGATTTCATAGTGCCTGCCAAAACATATATTTTGTTCTGGGGTGAAATTAATCTGCCAAAATAGCAATACCCTGAATCTGGTGTCCCAGCTGTTGCAGGCCAGGATTCATAGTGTCTTGCAAAACATATATTTTGTTCTGGGGTGACATTCAATTGCCAAAATAGCAATACCCTGAATCTGGTGTCCCAGCTGTTGCAGGCCACGTTTCATAGTGTCCGTCAAAACATATATTTTGTTCTGGGGTGAAATTCAATTGCCAAAATAGCAATACCATAAATCAGTGGTTTCAGCTGTGGCTGGCAAAATAGAATAGTGTCCGCCAAAACATATATTTTGTTCTGGGGTGAAATTAATCTGCCAAAATAGCAATTCCCTGAATCTGGTGTCCCAGCTGTTGCAGGCCAGATATTATAGTGTCTGCCAAAACATATATTTTGTTCTGGGGTGAAATTAATCTGCCAAAATAGCAATACCCTGAATCTGGTGTCCCAGCTGTTGCAGGCCAGGATTCATAGTGTCCGCAAAACATATATTTTGTTCTGGGGTGACATTCAATTGCCAAAATAGCAATACCCTGAATCTGGTGTCCCAGCTGTTGCAGGCCAGGATTCATAGTGTCCGCAAAAACATATATTTTGTTCTGGCCTGGGGTGAAATTCAATTGCCAAAATAGCAATACCATAAATCAGTGGTTTCAGCTGTGGCTGGCAAATATAATAGTGTCCGCCAAAACATATATTTTGTTCTGGGGTGACATTCAATTGCCAAAATAGCAATACCCTGAATCTGTTGTCCCAGCTGTTGCAGGCCAAGTGTAAATCTGTCCATAAAAGGATACCTTTCATCCAGGGCCTAAATACTAGCCCAAAAAGAGATATTCCCCTAAATCAGTGGTTACTGCTGTGCCTGGATTAGTGTAATACGCTACATAAACAAATAGGCAGATAGTGTTAGGTGCCTGTAAAAAAAAGGCCTAAATTTGAAATCAATACATTGGGCCAAATATTTTTTTCCTTATTGTGGTAACATAGTAACATAGTATATAAGACCGAAAAAAGACATTTGTCCATCCAGTTCGGCCTGTTTCCTACAAGTTGATGCAGAGGAAGGCAAAAAACCCCTGTGAGGCAGAAGCCAATTTTCCTCACTTATGGGGAAAAAAATTCCTTCCCGACTCCAATCAGGCAATCAGAATAACTCCCTGGATCAACGACCCCTCTCTAGTAGCTGTAGCCTGTAATATTATTACACTCCAGAAATACATCCAGTCCCCTCTTGAATTCCTTTATTGTACTTACCATCACCACCTCCTCAGGCAGAGAGTTCCATAGTCTCACTGCTCTTACAGTGAAGAATCCTTTTCTATGTTTGTGTACAAACCTTCTTTCCTCCAGACGCAGAGGATGTCCCCTTGTCACAGTCACAGTCCTGGGGATAAATAGATGATGGGACAGATCTCTGTACTGACCCCTGATATATTTATACATAGTTATTAGATCTCCCCTCAGTCGTCTTTTTTCTAAAGTGAATAACCCTAATTTTGATAACCTTTCAGGGTACTGTAGATCCCTCATTCCAGTTATTACTTTAGTTGCCCTCCTCTGAACCCTCTCCAGCTCTGCTATGTCTGTCTTGTTCACAGGAGCCCAGAACTGTACACTGTACTCCATGTGTGGTCTGACTAGTGATTTGTAAAGTGGTAGGACTATGTTCTCATCACGGGCGTCTATGCCCCTTTTGATGCAACCCATTATGTTATTGGCCTTGGCAGTAGTTGCCTGACACTGGTTTTTGCAGCTTAATTTTCTATTTATTAAAATTCCTAGATCCTTTTCCATGTCAGTGTTACCGAGTGTTTTACCATTTAATATGTACGGGTGACTTGCATTATTCCTTCCCATGTGCATAACTTTACATTTGTGGTGCTTGGTGAACGGTAACAATGAGGAAAACATCTAGTAGATGCGGTCGTGGTGGTGTTAGTGTACCCTCTGGTGCTGGGAGAGGACGTGGCCATTCTGCCACAGCCACACGTCCTAGTGAACCAACTACCTTAGGTTTCAGTACCCGCCAGAATTTACAGCGATATTTGGTGGGGCCCAATGCCGTTCTAAGGATGGTAAGGCCTGAGCAGGTACAGGCGCTAGTCAATTGGGTGGCCGACAGTGGATCCAGCATGTTCACAACATTATCTCCCACCCAGTCTTCTGCAGAAAGCGCACAGGTGGCACCTCAAAACCAAGCCCATCAGTCTGTCACATCACCCCCATGCATATCAGGGAAACTGTCAGAGCCTCAAGTTTTGCAGCAGTCTCTTATGCTGTTTGAAGACTCTGCTGGCAGGGTTTCCCAAGGAAATCCACCTAGCCCTTCCCCAGTGGTGGAAGACATAGAATGCACTGATGCACAACCACTGATGTTTCCTGATGATGAGGACATGGGAATACCACCTCATCGGAGTCCGCACGTCTCTGATGATGACGAAACACAGGTGCCAACTGCTGCGTCTTTCTGCAGTGTGCAGACTGAACAGGAGGTCAGGGAGGAAGACTGTGTGGAAGACGATGCAGGGGACGATGAGGTCCTAGACCCCACATGGAATGAAGGTCGTGCCACTGACTTTCATAGTTCAGAGGAAGAGGCAGTGGTGAGACTGAGCCAACAGCGTAGCAAAAGAGGGAGCAGGGGGCAAAAGCAGACCAGCCGCCGCCAAGAGAGTTTGTCTGCTACAGGCCACCGCCACCAGGGACCAAACACCCCAAAGGCAGCTTCAAAGAGTTCCCTGGTATGGCACTTCTTTAAACAATGTGCTGACAACAAGACCCGAGTGGTTTGCACGCTGTGCCATCAGATCCTGAAGCGAGGCATTAATGTTCTGAACCTTAGCACAACCTGGATGACCAGGCATCTACATGCAAAGCATGAACTGCAGTGGAGTAAACACCTTAAAAGCAAGGAACTCACTCTGGCTCCCCCTGCTCCCTCTTCTGCTGCTGCCTCGGCCTCTTCCTCCGCCTCGGGAGGAATGTTGGCACCTGCCGCCCACCAAACAGAGGATGTGCCACCGACAACACCACCTGCGTCACCAAGCATCTCCACCATGTCACACGGCAGCGTTCAGCTCTCCATCTTACAAACCTTGGAGAGAAAGCGTAAGTTCCCACCTAGCCACCCTCGAGCCCTGGGCCTGAATGCCAGCATTTCTAAACTACTGGCCTTTGAAATGCTGTCATTCAGGCTGGTGGACACAGACAGCTTCAAACAGCTGATGTCCATGGCTGTCCCACAGTATGTTGTTCCCAGCCGCCACTACTTCTCCAAGACAGCCGTGCCTTCCCTGCACAACCAAGTATCCGATAAAATCAAGTGTGCACTGCGCAACGCCATCTGTGGCAAGGTCCACCTAACCACAGATACGTGGACCAGTAAGCACGGCCAGGGACGCTATATCTCCCTAACTGCACACTGGGTAAATGTAGTGGCGGCTGGGCCGCAGGCGGAGAGTTCCTTGGCGCACGTCATTCCGCTGCCAAGGATCACAGGGCATCATTCTTTGCCTCCTGTAGCCTCCTCCTCCTACTCGGCTTCCTCCTCCTCTGCTTCCACCAGCTCATCCAGTCAGCCACACACCTTCACCACCAACTTCAGCACAGCCCGGAGTAAATGTCAGCAGGCCATTCTGAAACTCATATGTTTGTGGGACAGGCCCCACACCGCGCAGGAGTTGTGGCGGGGTATTGAACAACAGACCGACGAGTGGTTTCTGCCGGTGGGCCTCAAGCCCGGCCTGGTGGTGTGCGATAATGGGCGAAATCTCGTGGCAGCTCTGGGACTAGCCGGTTTGACGCACATCCCTTGCCTGGCGCATGTGCTGAATTTGGTGGTGCAGAAGTTTATTCACAACTACCCCGACATGTCAGAGCTGCTGCATAAAGTGAGGGCCGCCTGTGCGCGCTTCCGGCGTTCACATCCTGCCGCTACTCGCCTGTTTGCGCTACAGCGGAACTTCGGCCTTCCCGCTCACCGCCCCATATGCGACGTGCGAGCAGCAGCAGGCCATAGTGGAGTTTCAGCTGCAGCACGCACGCGTCAGTCGCACTGCGGAACAGCACCACTTCACCACCAATGATTGGGCCTCCATGCGAGACCTGTGTGCCCTGTTGCGCTGTTTCGAGTACTCCACCAACATGGCCAGTGGCGATGACACCGTTATCAGCGTTACAATACCACTTCTATGTCTCCTTGAGAAAACGCTTAGGGCAATGATGGAAGAGGAGGTGGCCCAGGAGGAGGAGGAGGAGGATGAGGGGTCATTTTTAGCACTTTCAGGCCAGTCTGTTAGTGGCTCAGAGGGAGGTTTTTTGCAACAGCAGAGGCCAGGTACAAATGTGGCCGGCCAGCCAGCCAGGGCCCACTACTGGAGGACCTGGAGGATGAGGAGGAGGTGGAGGAGGATGAGGATGAAGCAGGTTCACAGCGGGGTGGCACCTGACACAGATCAGGCCCATCACTGGTGCGTGGCTGGGGGGATACGGAGGACGATGACGATACGCCTCCCACAGAGGACAGCTTGTCCTTACCTCTGGGGAGCCTGGCACACATGAGCGACTACATGCTGCAGCGCCTGCGCAACGACAGCAGAGTTGCCCACATTTTAACGTGTGCGGACTACTGGGTTGCCACCCTGCTGGATCCCCGGTACAAAGACAATGTGCCCACCTTACTTCCTGCACTGGAGCGTGATAGGAAGATGAGCGAGTACAGCGCACGCTGGTAGAGGCGCTCCTGAGAGCATTCCCAAATGTCACAGGGGAACAGGTGGAAGCCCAAGGCGAAGGCAGAGGAGGAGCAAGAGGTCGCCAACGCAGCTGTGTCACGGCCAGCTCCTCTGAGGGCAGGGTTAGCATGGCAGAAATGTTGAAAAGTTTTGCCTCCACGCCACAGCTAACTGCACCACCACCTGATACGGAACGTGTTAGCAGGAGGCAGCATTTCACTAACATGGTTGAACAGTACGTCTGCACACCCCTCCACGTACTGACTGATGGTTCGGCCCCATTCAACTTCTGGGTCTCCAAATTGGCCACGTGGCCAGAGTTAGCATTTTATGCCTTGGAGGTGCTGGCCTGCCGGCGGCCAGCGTTTTGTCTGAATGTGTATTCAGCACGGCAGGGGGCGTCATTACTGACAAACGCAGCCGCCTGTCCACAGCCAACGTGGACAAGCTGACGTTCATAAAAATGAACCAGGCATGGATCCCACAGCACCTGTCCCTCCCTTGTGCAGAATAGACATTTATAACTGCCTCCCCCTCAACCATGTATTCTTGTACTCCGGGGCACTTCTTTATTGAATCCTCATTTTTTTAACTTTACCATGATCTTGCGGTGCAACCCAAAGTTGAATGAACCTCTCCTCTGTCTGGGTGGTGGGGCCGAAATAACTGAGAGTGGCCTTCTCCGGTGGTGGTTGATATGACGCATGATTCCTTGCTGTGGGACCTCTCTCCTCGGTCTGGGTGCTGGCCAAAATAACTGAGAGTGGCCTTCTCCGGTGGTGGGTGATACGACGCATGATTCCTTGCTGTGGGACCTGTATCCTCGGTCTGGGTGCTGTGCCGAAATAACTGAAAGTGGCCTTCTCCAGTGGTGGGTGATATGACGCATGATTCCTTGCTGTGGGACCTCTCTCCTCGGTCTGGGTGCTGGCCGAAATAACTGAGAGAGGCCTTCTCCGGTGGTGGTTGATATGACGCATGATTCCTTGCTGTGGGACCTCTCTCCTCTGTCTGGGTGCTGGGCCGAAATAACTGAGAGTGGCCTTCTCCGGTGGTGGTTGATATGACGCATGATTCCTTGCTGTGGGACCTCTCTCCTCTGTCTGGGTGCTGGGGCCGAAATAACTGAAAGTGGCCTTCTCCAGTGTTGAGTGATATGACGCATGATTCCTTGCTGTGGGACCTCTCTCCTCGGTCTGGGTGCTGGCCGAAATAACTGAGAGTGGCCTTCTCCGGTGGTGGTTGATATGACGCATGATTCCTTGCTGTGGGACCTCTCTCCTCTGTCTGGGTGCTGGGGCCGAAATAACTGAAAGTGGCCTTCTCCAGTGTTGAGTGATATGACGCATGATTCCTTGCAGTGGGACCTGTCTCCAATTGATATTGGTTAAATTTTATTTATTTTATTTTAATTCATTTCCCTATCCACGTTTGTTTGCAGGGGATTTACCTACATTTTGCTGCCTTTGGCAGCCCTCTAGCCCGTTCCTGGACTATTTTACAGCCTTTTAGTGCCTAAAAGTTCGGGTCCCCATTGACTTCAATGGGGTTCGGGTTCGGGATAAAGTTCGGGTTGAGTTCGGATCCCGAACCCGAACATTTTCCGGAAGTTCGGCCGAACTTCTCGAACCCGAACATCCAGGTGTTCGCTCATCTCTACTGGTATGCTTGGATGGGGTGCCATCGACTGTTATTCCCCTCCTGACACTCAGTAAAACTTATCTTCAGCCGAAGAACTCTTCCTCTTGCTGATTTCTCTTATGGTGGCCGAGGAAATATTCCTCTAGCCCCTATAGCTTCCAGACATCTTTCTTCATGGCCAGCAGAGCTTAGGGTGCTTTGGCTGGGATAGGCATGCCTGAGCGTGCCCCTGCTCACACTCCTCCTGTCTAGCTCTGCCACCTGCTGGTGAACCAGGCATATTACGTGTAATAAACAGTTTCATAGAAAGATTATCATTGCACAATGTAGAGGACCTGGACAGAAATACATAGATGACATTCAGGTTAGCCCATTGTAGACAGTAGCAGGGTGTAGGAGCAGTAACACCACTCCGGGGTGTCACATACAATTTTTGCAAAATGCTGCAGTTATGTAGTGTAAAATTGCTTCAAAAACACAATATGAGCTCAACATGTGAACCCCAACTGTATTATGAGTGAAATGAAAGTGATTTCTTCTACCTGAGATTTCTCTTTGTGTGAGGATTTCCCAAAGTGTGTCCCCTTGCCAAAAATGCTGAAATAATTGGACTACATATAGCTAATTTAACTAAGTTATTCTGAGAGCAAATTATTTAAGGAGAAAGCTCATTTACATGTTTGTCTATTGTGGCTTGCATGGCTACAGGGATATATATCTCAAAAGCATTTCTAGAAGTTTATGTAAATAACAGGCTTTCTACTTTTCTCTGAACCAATCACCTGATTTAAGTCTCTGCCTCTGAACACGATTCAACCTGTAAAGGTATTTCCTTGGCCACACCTAAGAAACATCTGAAGGAGCCACGGCGCTGTGACTGTGCAGCACTGTAAGACTGAAGTCTATTAGGACACTTTTCCCTTTGCCGTTCAGGTAGGACTCCAGAAATTAACACTTCATATTATGGGACTGTAACTCTTAGAAAAGATAATCTTCACGTCTGAATTCTCTTTTTAGTACAGACGCTACTTCTGTCTTACTTCTTAAGTTGTTTTCTATTTTATTACTATGTACATGTTATGTAGTAAGTCCTGAATATCTGACATATAGTCATAACTCACCATAGTCCTCTCTTTCTTCACTTCTATTGAAGAATGAACCATTTTTTTTATTCTCTCAAGCTTCTAGTATGATTTAAAATCTAAAAGACATTGAAAACCAGGAAAATACTAGTTAAATCTCTTCATGCTTTAATTGCACAGTAAAAGGAATTTGACCCGTGTGTGAGCTGGAACAGCATTGATTTCATAGTCATATATGTGGAAAATCTGAACACAGTATTAGGTACAAGTATAAGGAAACATTAGCTCCTCATGACGTAACCAATTTTCACGCATTTGATAAAGTGAAGTTAATGCACCATTTTTCAGAATATGCAGAATATATATACAACTTATTCATGCATTACAATTGCTTTATTAGTATACTCTATTCATCTTGTAGTTATGTTGAATTCTCAATATATATGTGTAACCCCTGTAAGAGATTTATAAGAGCAATTAGTGCTATAGTGGGTGGTCATCAGTAAGAAGAATTCTCTACAGCTGTTAGGGGAGGCAGCAGAACTACATTTCCCAGCTCTGCTTGGAGCAGTGAGCAGGAGACAAGTAACTGACACTTGAATAAGTAACTGACATTTTGGTTTTGCCATAGATGATTATAAAGAAGCAGCCATCTACAGTTAGTAAAGCAAAAGATGCCTATTTATTAAGAGAGAAAGGAAAAGTATTAAGCCAAGGCTCGACGATTCAGCTACTCCAGTGGACCTCCTGAGAGGAGTGTCATCCCAGTGCGATCGTCCTAAAAGCATCCTGCTAGTCCTTCTCTTCATAAACTATTTACTAGATGATACTGCTGGTTGTTGGAGGCCTAAACCAAGCCTAGCTTAACAGAAAAATGAGTAAACTGTTACACTCCTGCAGGCTAAGCTGCCTCTGGACAATGCTAAATAAGGCCATACAGAATAATAACGAGAGTTACTGCTTAAAGGGAACCTGTCATCAACTTTATGCTGACCTCATAAGACTGTCAATCATGAACTTTATGCTGCCCTCATAAGACTGTCAATCATCAACAGATGGGCAGGGAGAGCACGCGGCCATAACTCTTTTCCAGGCCCAGTCTGCAATGATTGGGATGTCGGTTCTCGGCAACCACTTACTTTTAACTTATAAATGACAGACCGCTGAAATCAACTCACCTGTCTCTACTTTATTCTGACGTTAGTTTGGGCAGTATAAAGGTGATGACAGGTTCCTGTAAAAACGACAAGTCTTTCCTGCGCTGCCTCCTCTTCAATGTTTACATTGTAACTTGGACAACCCCTTTAAGTGCACTTACAGTTTATCAAGCGCTCGAACACCCGGAGCAACAGGCAGACATTATATTTGATTTTCAGACTGTAGTATAAATTATAGCACATCACATATACTTAAAATGCATGCAATTGTCGGGGATTGTGAGGAGATGTGTGACAATATAAACAGTATGTGAAAAGAGCAGAGCAATTTTCAAGAGCTTAATATCATATCATCAATATTATACCTTTTTGGTCCGTACCATTTGTCTTATCTGAATATCCCATTTCTGATTGTCTTACCTTTTAGGTCAAGAAAAATTATATAAAGTAATATAATAATTTCTTTATTCAACGTTAACTTATAACTTTACCGAAATCCCATATTATTTACCGGCTTTGACCGGTCCGCTTTGATTGGATCGCGATCAGATCCAGGGAAAAAGATATGCCCACAGCAGAACACTGCGTCTCCGCCCTGTTGCGAGTTTACAGGTCGGTACAATACAGAACGGGGCTCCAGAGCAGACGAACGGGAGGGGGGATTTTGAAAAAAAAAAACACACATATCGTATCAGTGGGGGCCGCACTACAAGGTTTTGACATAGTTGGCCTATGTCAAAACTGATGAAAGGTCCTCTTTAGTGCTCCGTGTCTCTGCTGTCCAGAGCGTGGCTTGGCTCTCTTTCACACAACAGATTACCTGCACGGGATCCGTTCGTGTGAAAGAGCCGTAACAGAGCAGCCTGCTGGATCATTTTAGCAATAGTGTAAAACTAGCCTAACATGGTATAGTTTAGTATGAGTGAAGGACTGGTTACAAATGTAACATTTGGAACTGCTAATTTAGGGTGCTTTCACACTGGCTTTTTTCTTTTCCGTCATAGAGTTCCGTCGTCGGGTCTCTATGCCGGAAAAAAACTGATCAGGATTATCCCCATGCATTCTGAATGGAGAGAAATCCGTTCAGGATGCATCAGGATGTCTTCCATTCAGTATGTGAACGTTTTTTGGACGGAGAAAATACCGCAGCATGCTGTGGTTTTCTTTCCGTCCTGGGATGCGGAGCAAAACGGATCCGTCATGACCCCCAATGTAAGTCAATGGGATCCGTTTTCTCTGGCATATTCTGCCACAATAGAAAACGGATCTGTCCTCCATTGACTTTCAATGGAGTTCAAAACTGATCCGTTTTGACAATCCTAAAAAATAGTTAAAGTTAATACAAGCGGATCAGTTCAAACGGATGCATGCGGTTGTATTATCTGTAACTGAAGTGTTTTTTTCCGGCATAGAGCCCCGACGACGGAACTCTATGCCGGAAAACAAAAACGCCAGTGTGAAGGTACCCTTAATAGAGGCACATCTTTGTTAGCAAGTCCCCCGGTAATGCAGGTATAACCCACAACAGTTCTCATGATGACTCCCTAAAAGGTGGTTTACTATACAAGGTGCTGACATCACAGCAGTACCCTACTTGGGAGGAGTAGGGCTGCTAAATGGGTGAAAGTGAGGAGAAGGAGGTCTCACAAGAGGGGAGAACACTGCTGAAAAATGTGTTCTAGTCTTGTTCTTATCTAATATACTTTTATACGATTATGTTTACATACCATATTATGCAGATATCGTGCTACAAGTTACCTTAAAAGCTTAAAAAATTGCCAAAATCTTGTGTGGAGCTTGCAACATGGCCACACTGCATTCAAATACTGCACGCCTGTAATTGAACTCATTAGACCACACTGTTTAGTCGGTCTGTATTGTTAATGGCCGTTCAGCACAACTATTAACAATATAGAACCACTGAACAGTACGGTCTCTGCAGTTTAATTAGAGACAGCTGCAGCCGGTACGGTTGTGCAGTACTCAAGTTCAGTGCAGTCTCGTCGCGAGCGGCACATTGACCACACAATGTGGTCGTACCCTAATATTCTCTTAGGCCCCTTTCACACAAGCGAGTTTTCTGCGCGGATGCAATGCATGGCATGCATTGCACCCGCACTGAATCCTGACCCATTCATTTCAATGGGGTGTGTACATTAACGTTTTTTAACGCATCAGTTCTGTGTTGCGTGAGAATCGCAGCATGTTCTATATTCGTTTCACCCACATAGGGCTCTTCAGGGGGGTGATATTAATCAAAGTATACAGATGCCATATACAAAAAGTAAATGAAGACCTACTTTGTGGTAGTCTCCAATGGGAGATGGCATATACTCTTGAAGGGTCACAGATAAATTGCCCTTCAGGATGCCGGGGCCACAGATATCTGTAGATAAGGCAACAAACAAATGTTACTTTCTTATTGTTTGAATAAAATTCTTATACAGTCCCATCAAGGGAGAGAAACTTACTGTGGCCTCGGTCTGTCCGTGTCCCGCTGCCTCCTGTCTCGATGCTGCAGATGTCAGTGAGGCAGCAGGTGAATCGGACTTATTTAAAGTGCCGCGCGGCGCCAGCCTTTCCGGTTGGTGGAACGCACGCCGCGCTTCTTCCGGGTCTCTTGGCACTCACATTATTTCCGAACATGCGCAGTTGGATCGGTCGGTGCGACGCAGCCTGTGTCGTCACCTCCGGTCCACTATGCACATCATTCTTAGCGATATATCCCGGAGTCAAAAAGCTCCGCCCCTTCACAGACTTGATGTGTCTCTATGGAAACACTTTTAGGGGTGGGTCTAGATACCAGAGAATGTTTAAATCTATAGTTGCGTAGGACGTTCAAACCCTCCATTCCAGATCATTGGGATGGAGTCAGAGGAAATAATATGCAGTGTGGGATAAAGAACACATATACGGGGCGCAAGGTGGCGCGCTCCTTAACAGGAGTCCCTGTCCTAGGGGCTCACATGAACATGAAAAGAAGCAGGAGGGGGGAGCTACACCACAAATACTTGGCACCCACCCATTTCCCAATGGGGGTATACACATATATATATATACCCACGATACTCTTATTATTGCGGATGCATTTTTTTATCCATGACCAGCTGGGGATAAATATACTATCTATAGAACACTAAGGCAGACAGAGGTAAAAGGTCTTGAGGAGGGAAAATCACCGATTAACAGAACTCCTCATCAGTATCTAAATAAAACATGTGAAAATTAGTCTCTCGTTTAAGCCGAGGGGTTTCTGGGATTTACATCTGTGGATCCACTGAGCTTCTTTTTGTAATATTTTTTTGTCCCAATTTCCTCCCCTGGGGGATGCAGGGACCACTTCTAAAACTGAGAATTTTAGGGCCTGTGGGTCACCCCCATGTTTTTCATTTATATGGTCCACCACAGGGGTCGTGTTTTTCTTTCTAATATCGTAGATATGTTCCCCTATCCGTTTCCGCAGCTCCCTAAAGGTTTTGCCTATGTAGTCTTTAGGGCAGGTGCACTGACATATATATACCACACCCGTGCTCTTACAGTTTACAAAATCCCGTATGGTATATACGTTGTTCGTGGCGGAGCAAGTTACGGTCTTTGAGGGTTTTATAAAGGGGCACACAGAGCACTTCCCACACCTAAAAACCCCCAGGGGGCATTGCTCAAGCCAAGTATCTCTTTTAGGCTCCTGCCCTTCCGGTATGTTACACTTGGCTATTCAGTTATATTGGTCGCAACATAGGGATCCATCAGGAGTATAGGCCAGAACTTATGGAGAATTGCTTTTACCTCATGATTAGCGTTGTCAAAAGTGGATATTAGTCTAATCCATTGACTGTTCTCCCTCTTGGGAACTTTTGGAGATAGTAGCCCTTCCCTTCCCGTCTCGCGGGCCTGTTGAAAGGATTTTTTGGGGGTAACCCCTCTTGATCAAGTGATTGGATAATTTTTTGGATTCGGAGTGAAAAGAGTCAGTGGATGAGCAGTTTCTACGTATATTGAGATATTGGCTTCTAGGAATACTCTTCCTCTGGGGGAAAGGATGGTGACTCTCCCAGTAGAGGATAGAGTTGGTCACGGTTAGTTTTCTAAAGAGAGGAGTAGACAGTTTGTCACCCTGTTTAAACACTGTGACATCAAGGAAGTTGATTTCACGTGTGGATTTCAAAGGTGAATTTAAGACCTATTAATCAACCGTTATTCACCTAGAGATCATCCACAAAGAGGCAAAAATCTTTCTGCGTGCCTTCCCAGATTACAAATATATCATCGATATATCTAGTCCAGAATGTCACCTTCTCACTCCACCAAGTGTCATGGCCTGGGAAGACAAAATTGTCCTCCCACCAGCCCAGGAAGAGATTGGCGTAGGATGGGGCACATGCGCATCCCATCACCGTCCCCCTGAGCTGGTGGAAGAACCTCCCCTTGAAGAGGAAAAAATTGTGTGTCAGGATGAATTCCAGTAAATCCATGACAAATGTGTTATGTGGAGCGTAGAAGGTGCCCCTGGTCGTTAGAAAGGATGAAACTGCCTCAAGTCCCTTTTTATGTGGGATACTACTGTAGAGTGCCTCTACGTCGATGCTTGCCAGATAAGACGAGGGGTTGATAACCAGTGTCTCGATTTTCCTAAGGAAGTCCATCGTGTCCCTGGTATATGATGCCAGAGACATGACAAAACCCCTCAGTATCTGGTCCAGGTAGAGACCGCAATTTTGTGTCAGGGAATCAATTCCTGACACAATCGGGCGACATCTCAGAGGATGTATCCCCTTATGGACTTTCGGCAGTCCGTAGAATGTTGCAATTTGTGGTTTTGTTAATAGCATGAAATCAAATTCCGACACACTGATTACCCTACTTTGAAGTCCTCTCTCCAATGATCTGGAATGGAGGGTTTGAACGTCCTACGCGACTATAGATTTAAACATTCTCCGGTATCTAGACCCACCCCTAAAAGTGTTTCCATAGAGACGCATTAAGTCTGTGAAGGGGCGGGGCTTTTTGACTCCGGGATATATCGCTAAGAATGATGCGCACAGTGGACCGGAGGTGATGACACAGGCTGCGTCGCACCGACCGATCCAATTGCGTATGTTCGGAAATAATGTGCGTGCCAAGACACCCGGAAGAAGCGCGGCGTGCGTTCCACCAAATGGAAAGGCCGAGAGGCGGGGCTTGCACCGCGCAGCACTTTAAATAAGTCCAATTCACCTGCTGCCTCACTGCCATCTGCAGCACCGAGACAGGAGGCAGCGGGACACGGACAGACCGAGGCCACAGTAAGTTTCTCTCCCTTGATGGGAGCCGTATAAGAATTTTATTCAAACAATAAGAAAGTAACATTTGTTTGTTGCCTTATCTACAGATATCTGTGGCCCCGGCATCCTGAAGGGCAATTTATCTGTGACCCTTCAAGAGTATATGCCATCTCCCATTGGAGACTACCACAAAGTTGGTCTTCATTTACTTTTTGTATATGGCATCTGTATACTTTGATTAAAACTTTCTCATCCAGACCCACCATACCCTATACCCTAGACAGGGGACACTAACATTTTTTGTCTGTGTTGCTAGAGAGTCATATGAAACGTGTCTGCAGCATTGGTGACTCTGATTTTTAGAAGCACCCATTATACCTGATTTATTTGTTTGAGTTATTAAAAGTTAAGTTTTAACATAAAGGATTTTCTCTGCTAAATAAAAGTTTTTTTTGTGTATTAACATGAGATCCTAGATATCTTTAAGTATCATAACCCGAGTAACTAATGTTCTATATTCACCCAGCCGTGGTCCCATAGAAGTGAATGGGAATTCAGTGAAAAAAGCATTTCATCCGGATGTAACCTGGATGTGGTCCGGATGCAATGTGTTTTTCACTGATAATGGTTAGGAGATGTTGTTTGTAAATCTTCAGTTTTTTTCACGTGTGTGAAAAACGCATCAAAACTGATTGCGCGGGAAAAAAAATGAAACACTGAATGCAATTGCAGACAAAACTGACTGAACTTGCTTGCAAAACGGTGAAAGTTTCACTAAACACCCTGAACACATCCTGACACAATCCATATCGTTCGGATTGTGTCAGGAGGCCTTAGTTTTATTTTCTTCTGCAGTCATGCAGTTCATATGGCAGATAGCTACATTTTGGGGGGGCATTCGCGTGACTGTATCCGTTTTGCAGTATGGATGCGGTCCGTATGCATCCTGCCCTCTTCTCAGGCCCTATTGAAAAAAATGTCTATTCAATGGACAAGAATAGGGCATGTTCTATAATTTGCAACTGAGCCGCATAGATGCAGAGAGCACCTTTATGGTAATAGTAACTGTCACCCAGACATGTAAACGAGTTATAAATTACGCTAACTTTTCATGGATAGATGTGTGCCAGAGGTCTCTGGGCTTGCTGTGCAAGATGCTTTATAAATTCCCCATTAACACAGCAGAGCTATCTGTAGTAGGTTGTATAAAGTCTCTACAGCGCACATGTAACTTTTTAATGAAGGGAGAATCCTTGAATTATTCCATACTTACTTTTTTCTTGGGCATTTTTTGTTTAGGCTTGTGAAAAAACATATTTTGTTAGTGTGGTGTTTAACTTTTTCAGGTGTTTTTTTTTCTCGTACAGAGAAGTCTATGGGAAAATACCTGAAGCAAAACAACACAAAATGCACTGTATTATAGTGCATTTCATAATTCTCTACCAACAAGAACAACAATAGCTATGGCAGTACATTTAAAGGGTTTGTATCAAGGTAAAAGCGTATCCACTGATTAGTGGACGTCTAACCGCTGGATCCAACTCTTAGGACTTATGCACATGAACGTATTATCTTTCCGTGTTCGTTCCGTTTTTTTGCGGACCGTATGGGGAACCATTCATTTCAATGGGTCTGCAAAAACAACGGAAGGTACTCCATGTGCATTCTGTTTCCGTATGTCCGTATTTCCGTTCCGCAAAAAAATAGAACATGTCCTATTATTGTCCGCATTACAAACAGGGATAGTACTGTTCTATTAGGGGCCAGCTGTTCCGCCCCGCAAGATACGGAATGCACACGGACGTCATCTCATTCTTTATAGAACAGCCGAGGGGTATTTCCTAGCTTTTACCACCATTCGGGGGATTGGGGCCCCTGTTCTTTTTATCCGTGAAGGTCCCCGCACTAGGACCTCCACTAATCAGCCTCTTATTGCCTATGTGGTGGGTAGGGGATAAGTTTTGATCTTGGTAAACCCTTAAAGAAAGAAAATAAAGTAATCATTGCTACATACAGTAATTCTTTCTATCATGACCCTGAAATGATGCAAAAATACACACAACCATATTCAAGCAGTATTGTGTCTGTGGGTTAGGGCGTGAGAAAAAAAAAGCACTGAAGAAAGGGTGTGGTTCATACAAGATTGCTTCTATGTCAAGCTTAGTCATCAGTTAACCTCCTATTATGAAGGCACCAACTCCCTCATCCTATTTCACCTATTTTATTATCATTATCACTACTAAAGCAAAATTGTGGTCATGGCATGATGAGAATAAGGTTAACTACACCCCTCAGTGTTACAAATACCAAGCTCTATTCTCTAACTTTTTCTCCTCTTTTCTCTTGATTTCTACCTTCTTCTGTCTATGGAAGAATACTTTTTGCACAAACCAGCCCAACGAGTTTGATGAAAGAAATCATACGCCCAGATGCTTGTCTCTAGTGTCTCACATTTTTTCTTTTTTCTCTCAGTGAACAAACATTTAACAGCTCCACTCCTTGCCAAATATAATGCTCACCTGAATAAAGGTGCAGCAATGTAACTTTTGTGCCGTTTTGCTGAAATGCAGGGAACCCAACATTGTCATAGGATGCACTGACTGTACATCATAGGATGCACTGACTGTCATAGGATGCACTGACTGTACAAAGGGGGGGATACACAGAGATAAGGTATAATGGAAAAATCTGCACCTGTTCAGTGTTCCGCACCTGGTTTAGGCTCAAAATCACTGATGGAAATCACTGAACAAAACACTGACTTCGTGAAAAAAAATCATATGCCATGCATGTACACATTCTTTTACAAAGGGGGTCAGTGGCAAATGCATGCAAATGTATTGGCATTCTGTTGCATACATCAGGGCCACATGTCTGGCAACGGAAACATAATGCTAAACATGTTTGAGCCTAGCAGGACCCACAAACCATGGTAAATGGTGGAGTACATCTTATAGGCTGCTTTCACACATGGTGGAATAACAGAAGACGATGATAATATTCAGAGGTCTCTTTTTATGCTGTTTTACTTTTTTTTATGCTGTTTTACTTTTTTTAAAACATTTTTTTATGTATGCAGCCTTAGGCCACTTTCACGTGGTCATTCATCTTTTTAACTCTGTTCCGTGATCTTACAGTCCCTGACCTGTAAACCTCCAGATGGGGTCACATGCACTGCTGCAGCCAATGACTGGGGATTCGAAGATCGCAGAATGGATCGGTGGGGAGCAAATGAGTATCATGTTTTCATTACATACAGGATGCTACTGGGGATAGTTAAAAACACCCAGAAACACCCATGAAGCTGGAAAACCTTTTTAAGATTGGACCCACAAAGACTCTGGCACAGATTTACTGATCATAAAGATAGCCTGAGCTTAGACAGGCTGTATGCAGGGATAGACACTTTTCACTATCTATATAAACTATTGGTTGGCTTACTTTGAGACAGATTTTTATGCCAAAATTTCACCAAAACTGTTGGTGCATAATAGTGCCTATAAGACCCTGTCCACTCTCTGGTAGGCCCCGGCCACTTTTTGATCATGTTGGAAAAAAGTACTTGAAACCCTAGACAGATTTGTGGCGCAGACACATTAGTAAATCTAAGTCTCTGTGTGCTGCCTAATAGGAACAACTCATACGGGGACAATTCAATGGGGGTCATTTATTAGGACCAGCTACACCGGTCTTAGATTCCCCCCTATGCTGCCATAAAATCGCCGTGAATTAGGCAGTCCGTACAGTCCGGGCATCTGGTGTTTATTTGCAAATATTTATTCCTGTTTTAAGCCAAATATGTTAGTAAATCTGCCTGGCCCGGAGACCTGGCCTCGGCATAGCCCCTGACACACACCCCCGTTCCACTCCCATACCGCCCAACTGGCGACCACGGCATAAAACTCCCCATTTTGTGGGAGTGAATTTGACAATTGGGAGTGTTGGGGCCCAGCCAGGGCTAGGACATCGTCTCCGACACATTTACCAACATTTTTATGGCTGCAAACAGGCAGAAATATTGGTGAAAAACTACTCCAGTCAGGGGCTGGAGTAGTTTTTACACCTGGCACGTGATCTGAGGGAGGTGTGCCTAAAAATTTATGATGAGGTGTACACACTGTCATAAATTAGGCAAATCCTACGCCAGCGCAAAGGGGAAACAAAGACCGGCATAAAAAGCCGATCTTTCTAAATGACCCTCTGTGCTTTTCCACCTCACAAGGTCCGCTGACTGGATACAGTAGCTGACTGCAGAGTATATTTACTCTTCTCAAATGGCCGACTACTAGTCATTTCTTTCATAGACACAGCACTTTCAAAAGCAAATAGCATTATCAGACTTACTACTGATATTAAATGGTCAGTCTCTTTTATGTGTTTATTTAAACCGGGTGTGATATTCCTTCCTATATAATGCCCGCTAAAGTCATTTCACTTCTTTGTAGCTATCAGTATGGAATTTTTATTACATTTCTATAGAACAACCCAAAAATTAAATGTGAAGCTGAACTCTCAAACCTAGACCCACACAACTATTTCCTACTTTCCTGCTTTTGGGCCTTTTGCTTCCTCTTTCACAACAACTGAGGATTTCTTGCTAACAAGGTGAGGCCTCACTGAAGCATGTGGCTTCAAGTCTTCCTTATAGAGTTCACATGCACATCCATCTACACATTCAGTTGGGCACGTGCAAGAAATTGCCATAAGCAATACAGAGTCCTGGATGCCAGTCCCTCTGGGTTACTGGGACAGAATAGAATTATTGACGAGATATTTTTACAAGGTACTGGGTCAGTCACTGGCAGACACAGATTGTATATAGTAGACATACATAGAAACACAGCACTTTTCAGTTCATATAAGGAGCTTCTTTATTTATTATTTTTGTATCACCCTACAGTATATAGCATTAATCTCTCACAGTCTATGAAGAGGTATAAAGCCAGTCATACGCTTAAAGGGATATTCCCATGTTAGCGGTGCATTCGCCATTCACTGCCATGGGACTTCTGAAAATAGGTGAGCACGTTCACTCAGCTATTTTCAGAACTCCCATAGCAGTGAATGGAGGGTATGACGCACATGCGCAGTGTACTCTCCTTCACTTTGGGAGACCCGTTCTGGAGATTGGAACGGGTCCCAGAGGTGAGACGTGCTCCTATTTGACAATGATGGCAAATCTTAGTGATATGCCGTCAATGTCTAAGATGGGAACGGTGCTTTAAGATACAAGTCAGCCAAACATTTATTCAACTGATAGCTATTGCTCCCAATTCCCCCATACACATGCATGCTCTGCTCAGTTGCGCCACTATCTGCAACTTTCCCCTGTTCACGCCAGTTCTACAATTGTGGGCCCGTCTCATTCATCATTTGTGACGCCTCTTTTAGGAGTAGAAAATGGTCTAAATGTTATACATTCTTACATTTAGAACTGGCGCTAGATGTGCCAGCACCTCTTCATAACTTCGGCAGATGGGCCTTTATTAAGAAACGTCGGTCTTAATAAATGTGCCCCCTATTGTGTATGGCAGCAGTGAGCTGGAAAAATATCTATAATAGGGTTACATTGGATTTTGAGATATCTATTGTATACTGTGGTTGCTGTTGTTGGAAAGGGGAATGGAAAAGATAGGCCCATGCAATGTAAAGTAGTTAAAAAGAAAGTTAGATTTGAACTGACGCACATGAATGACTGACCAAACGTGTCATAATTACATCAGGGAAACAGAATTGCATAGCACGTGCCATATTCCACATGTTTTGTGCAATAATTTGAGGAATATAGTGCACATTGACAGTTTTATCAGGGCTCTAATACATTGGGACAGTATTCATACATAGAGTACATTCCATATTGTTTTCTAGTAATTGAGTATATCTATAGATTTGTGCTATGTAAATTCTACTTTCAAAATGAGTATGGCAGAACTATTGAAATGAATCACTTAATCACTTAACTTGTGATTTTCAACCATATGTTTCGAAGACAGTAATCATGTATACCATCAGATTTAATTGGCATATGAACAAGTTATATGTATATATATATATAGATATAATAATGACCTGTACCTCAGTTAGTGTTCCTGTGACTATGTTTAGAGCTGAACAGCTAATGTACCAAGAATAAAAACCATCTCAGGAATGCTAGGAAAGTACGACGAGTACTCCTACAGTCAGGTTGGAACAACATGTGACTAGAGGAAAACATGAGACACCAATTGCATTGTCCTTTTACAGTATTTACAGTATTGTATCATGTATAGCACCATATACTGTAAGGTTAGCCTTACATACATCTTAGCAGCCTTTTATATGGCTGAGGTGGACACAACTGACACTCAGTAAGCACAATTTGAGCACCTGTCCGGCCTCCATAAGCTGAAAGAGAAACGTTGCATCAAATGTGTCTCTATTCAGCTGAGGGTGACATCCGAATGCAAATTTACACCAGCCACATAACCAACACTATAGAAAACTATGGGATCTGTTTTGTCTAATTATATTCCCTCTGTTCTTGTACTAAACTGTAGTTCTAGATATATGAAAGGAGGACTAACCACTTCCAAACTGCCCATAGACGTCTGGGGAGTCTATGTTTATCTCTGCAAGGACATTTCTGAATGTCCTTGCAGAGATGGCAGCTGTATGCAGATTGTGCAGATGCAGGAACAGGGAGCCAGTCGCCTTTTAAAAGACAAAGATGGTTCTGTACCATCCCTGCCTTCCCCATGGCTGTATTAACAATGCTCAATGAGTGTTGTATATAAAGATCTGGAAGCAGCAATTTTGCTTCCTGCCCTGGTCCTAGCGATTATGTAATTGCCGGGTTTCTGAGAGCTATATTTCCGCTGTTACTGGTACAAGTATGTCAGCCCCTGTTACAGGAGAAATAAGCAATAAAAAGAAAATGTAATACTAAAAAGCCTCCAATCATGAGATCCAGCACGTTCTTCCTGCACTCACCGCTCCCTGGTCTTCTGCCAGTGTCTCGCTGCACTGTGAACTGTTATTGCACAGCATCAGGTCATAGTGTGCACTATGTCCTGACGCTGTATGTAGTCAGAACACAGCACAGCAGGCGCCCAGCAGAAGACCATGGAGCGGTGAGTATAGCCAACACCAAGAGCGTCATATTCACTACTCCCTAGTCCCACTATGTACTAATGAGCTCTTCCATAATGGAAGTGCTCATTAGTATTCGCTTTATAATACGCACTGCCATTTCCCCCCACCCCTATGTTGGGGGGGGGGGGGTAAAAATACATTTTATGGACCGAAAAATACAGTACGGTAAATGCAAAAAATACTAAAATAAAAATGGCATTAAATAAAACTCCACGTGTTACCAAAAAAGACACAAATTTGATTCAATTAACCAAATGAAAAAATTATGACTTTCGAAGCTACATGTAAAAAAAAAGAAAATGTATCTGTCCAAAAGGGTAGAAAATGACTAAAAACACAAAACTATGTCTGGTTAGGAAGAGGGGGGGGGGGGTTGTCAGTCTTGAAATGATCTATTATATACTGTATAACAACAAAAAATATGTTGCATGGCAATGATTTACCATACATATGTATTCAAATATTTTAGCATCTACAGTGAATCTACTTCTGGTCCTAAATTAATTAAATATTTTTATCTCTTTAGGCAGCTAACTCAGAATGGATTGGAAAACATTCCAGGGGATCCTGAGTGGTGTGAATAAGTATTCTACAGCATTTGGAAGAATCTGGCTATCAGTGGTATTTGTATTCCGCGTTCTCGTGTATGTGGTCGCTGCAGAGAAAGTATGGGGAGACGAACAAAAAGATTTTGATTGTAACACTCGACAACCTGGTTGCACCAATGTTTGCTATGACCACTACTTCCCTATATCTCATATCCGACTTTGGGCTCTACAACTCATATTTGTGACATGTCCTTCACTGTTGGTCATTATGCATGTTGCTTACAGAGAAGATCGAGAAAAAAAGAACAAGATTAAAAATGGAGATAAATGTAATAAACTGTATGAAAACACAGGCAAGAAACATGGTGGTCTGTGGTGGACCTATCTTTTAAGCCTTTTCTTCAAAACTGGTATAGAAATATCATTTCTGTACATCCTTCATAAAATATGGGATAGCTTTGACCTGCCAAAACTTGTTAAGTGTACGAATGTGGATCCATGCCCCAATATTGTGGATTGCTACATTGCCCGACCAACTGAGAAGAAGGTTTTTACCTATTTTATGGTAGCAGCCTCTGCCATCTGTATTATCCTAAATATTTGTGAGATATTCTACCTCATTTCTAAAAGAGTTCTCAGATGTGTTGCCAAGTTTAAGAAGACCAATAAACATTCAGTTACCTACAGCAAAGCATCAACCTGCCAGTGCCATGTTCATTTGGATGCCTCAGAGAAGAAACTAATTAACAAAACAGTGGACTCTCTCAGAGCTTCTGCACCCAATCTGACCTCTTTGTAAAATGTTTAAATCAGTTTAAAGATCAAACAACAGTCAACCAAGTCACCTAGGAAACAGAACTTGTGCTGCCTTCTATTTTGGTAATGTTGATATAAAATGTATTGGAGGAGATACTGGGAGTCATAATGTGGGGACTCTATCTAAATGAGCCTACAAGTCAGGGGCGTAACTATAGGGGAAGCGGCTGCTTTGGGGCCCTGACCCAGAAGGGGCTCATCCAAGAGGAGGAGGAGAAGTACCAAATGATTTTGTCAGGGCCCCTCAACAGTATTAAACAATGAAATGATATACAGTGGCAGTATAGACAGTGTAGAAAATGGATGGAAGAGCTGCCAGGCCTGGTCTGAGAGAGCGATCTTTACTAGCCACAGGAAAGGGGGTGGCATTAAAGGAAGAGGTTGTGAAAAAATTACTGGGGGAGGGGGCCCCATTCAAAAATTTGCTGTGGAACCCAGTCATTTCTAGTTACGCCACTGCTACAAGTAGTTCTTTCAGAGCTGCCAAAAGAAAATGTGTGTTACCTAACTTAAGGATGGAAATACCACTGAGAAATAGGATATCATTATGAACACTAAAGAACTAAAGAAAAGAAAAATATTACTGTCTTCTGTAGTCAAGTCCTATACAAATCCTATAATATGCATTTCATAGTTTAGGTACGAAATGTGACTCAACAATTAATGGAGATCCTCAAATGCAAGTATTATAGTTACTGCCACAACATACACGTTGACATAGACTGGACTAATCTAATGAACTACTAGTTACTGATATTGGGAGTTGAAGAAGAAAAATAACATTCTACAGTTATACTATATTGAACAAGATTGATTTTGGTGACATCTATTCACATGGCCCTCCGGAGGAACAGAGGATCCTGGAAAAGGCTTTCATTTTTATACCCACAACAGAGTTTGTGAAGCTCAGAGAAGACATTGTCACTTACAGATGACCAGCTGCTGGGCTCTGTCATGTTTTTGGTTGTTATTATTAATGATATGACCCATGTAGACAAAAATAGCAAAGTTTACAAGGTAATCAAAACAGAGCATTTGTTCTAGCCACCTGGAGGATGTGCCCTCAGATTTACCTCTTATGGTTGGACTACAATAACCCAGTTGTTTTTGTTTCTTTCATCAAAACACTGGAAAACACCTTTGTATATATTTCTATAAAAAACAGAGTATGAATAAAATTCTGCCTATAACACATAATGTTTGATATCCTACAGCGACTAAGCTAGCGATTATGCTTGGATTCAATTCTAGGTTTATTTTTACTAATGTTTATTGCAATGGATGGGAATTAGGATAATAATAGGGACAGTAAATTAGTTATGTCCATTTAGTTGGAATTCATCTTACAGAATTTAGTACAGAATTTAGTACAGAATTCATCTGTCATAGAAATTGTGAAAAAATGTCCAGGTTCATGCACAAATTGACAGAAAAATTAAGGAAATAATTTTTTTGTAACTGGATGTAACATGTTTATGCTAATGAACAGACTTAGAGCTGGATTATAGGGCAGAAGGGGGATTTGCCCAAGGATCTTCACCATATACTCTTTTTAATAGGTTTGTCCAGGCTTTTAAAATCTATGGCCTATCCAATATTACACTGGTGGGGGTCCAACTCCTGTCTCCCCTGCTAAAGAACTATATGAAGCCCTCAGGCATTCATGCAAGCGATCAAAACATTTTTTAATACTGGTGTAATTTTAGTACCAGCTGTGCAGGGTGTTACAGCTTTGCCCCCTCTAAACAGCTGAGATGCTGAGTATTGAACCTCACCAATCTAATCTTTATGGCTTTCACTAAGGAAAAGCTATACATTTTAAAGGGCTTTTGTCACCAGAATCAAAACAGGCTTACCTGCAAAATGGTCAGCAGAAGCTAGCAGTCTTGGCCCCATCCCCACCTGTGGATTTTATTTTTTGTCAAAACTGAACCTTTAATATATGCAAATGAGCCTCTAGGAGCAATGGGCACTGCCCGTTACTCCTAGAGGTTCAGTTCTCCTTGCTGCTGCCATGCCCCCTGCACTTTGATTGACATGGCAAGGCAGTGTAAACATCATCATGCCTGGCTGTGACTTTTCCTAGTCTCGTGCCTTTGCTGTGTGTTTCAGTACCCAGTGCATTACAGGAGGTTCGAGAGCACTTCTTCTCTCTACTGCACTTGCATTGGGTACTGAAGCGCACAGCGAAGGCGTAAAACTAGAAAAACTCAGGTGTAATGATGTTTACACTGCCTGGCCCTGTTAAACAACGTGCAGAGGGCTTGCTAGCAGCAGGGAGAATGGAGCCTCCAGGAGTAACGGCAACACTCCCGTTGATCCTAGAGGCTGTATTTGCATATACAATATAAAAGTTCAGTTTTCTCAGAAGTAAAGCCACAGATGGGGATGGGACCAAGACTGCACATGTCGAAGTTCAGCCTGTTTCACTACTAGTGATGAGCGGCAGGGGCAATATTCGAATTTGCGATATTTTGCGAATATGTGGTACAATATTCATCATATATTCACAAATATTCGTAATTATTCTATTGATTGCAAAAAAACGGCAATGTAAAAATCGCATAATGCAAATTAGTAACGCGAAATACAGGCGTCGGTCACTTTGGCTACTTTGGCTAGCTGCTAGAAGTTTCCTGAGTTTATCCTGAGACTGGAGAAAATGGTTGGCACGGCAGAACATTACAATAGCTTTATATGAAGATAGAGCGCTCCGATATATTCGCGACTGCGCAAATTGGCAATTAATGATGCGCATATTTTTGCGCAATACGTGCAACTTCACATTTTAGCAGGTCTGACTACATATTAGTGATTGGTGCACTAAGTATTGTTGTGAACTTGACATTGCTGCCTTCTCATTGGCCCACAACCAAGAAGCACGGAGGAATCATGTGTTAAGATGGAAAAAAATGACGAATATTCGAAATTACGAATATATAGCACTATAATCTAAATATTCGCGAATTCTCAAAAATTCGCTATTCGAATAATCGCGCTCAACACTATTCACTACAATGATCTGATGACAGAAGCCCTTTAAAAGCCTGGATAACCACATTAATATCTTTCCAGATAATCCTAGCAACCATACATAGACGTTTCAGCACCATAGATGCTATTAAAAGTTGTGCAACCTTCTTGTTTAATCAGCAGCTGACAGGGTCTGAGTACTTGACACCTAATAAAAGCCCAAGAGCAGGATCTTCTCCACCATAAAATTTCCATCAATTTCAGACGCTCACCTAGGGGAGAGCACTTTAACTGGAGATTAACGTGAAGTGGTTGATACTGAATTGCATCAATGAGATGGAAAGGTGCTAACCACCAAATTCTTTGCTCAGGAGTCTCCACCAACCTTCATCCAGCCCTTAGCAGAATAGAAGCAGTTGTGAAATAATTTGCACTTAAAGTGATGAATAAAGAGAGCTAACTTTCCAATGATAGAGATAGGAACCGTGAGGTGATGGATGAGTGACATTGTTCTGTTATACCAAGTTCCAAGACTATTCTTTCTACTGCCTATGTATTTATTATTTATAAACCTGTGTATATTTTATTAAATTGTATTTTTTAAATAAGTGACATTGGTTTTAATCAGATTTTTTTTCATTTGCATGGAAATGAAAAAGTTATTAAATACTCAGTACAAAATGCAGATGGAGCAGGGATTTCATAATAGGTACAAGCTGGAAATAGTAATATTTCTGCTACAGCTTTCCCAGTCACAATATTAAATTCTAATGAGTATTCTATAACACATTGCTGAAATGAAGCAATAGGGACTGCTTTCCTGGATCATGACTAATGTCTACCAGCAATAAAATGAAAATTCAGGTCAATTCACTATTTATCATTTGTGTAGTCCAAAACTTCTCAAACTTTAGAAATGTTATTCAGCAAAATGTGCCAGAATTTTGTAGCAAAGTGCACGAAAACGTGGATTAAAATTATACTGTCTGTCCCCACTGTTTTTGAAAAGTATCTAGAAACAGGGGTAATGACGCATACTAAGAAAGTAACAAAAGTGTCTATCTAGCCTGTCAGACTCGGCTATTTCCATAAGCCTCATAGAAGTGAATTACGTGGTGCCTTTCTCATTCATTTAAATCACATGCCCCATTTTAATAATTTGGCACAATGAACCTTTTTTATCAAAGCTGTCTAAAAGAAAAAACTAGCATTATTGCCGATCCAAGATGAGTGAATTTTTCAAAAATTTGATTCGGCCAGTTTGCCGGAATTTTCTGAAAAAATTTGGTTCGATTTGAATTTATTTGGGGTGAATAACATAAAAAAACAGCTGTTTCCTTGCTGCAGAGAGCCTTTAATAGTGGTGTAGAACAGTGTTTCCCAACCAGTAGCCTAGTTGTTGTAAACTACAACTCCCAGCATGCCTGCACAGGCAAAGGCTGTCTGGGCATGCTGGGAGTTGTAGTTTTGCAACAGCTGGAGGCACACTGGTTGGGAAACGCTGGTGTAGAACACTGTTCCTTGCAGTAACATTCATAAGGAGTCTGCTGTGGTAGTGAAATTATATTGTGAGTCATTATGACATGCAGATGACAGGCGTCACTCTTAGGCCCCTTGCAGACGATCGAATATTCCGCACAGGTGCAATGCGTGATCCGAACACATTGCACCCGGAAAAAAACAGACCCATTCAATTAAATAGGGCTGTGTACATGAGCGATGTTTTTCATGCATCAGTTTTGCATTGCGTGAAAATCGCAGCATGTTCTATATTCTGCTATTTTCACGCAACGCTGCAAGCAAGTGCGGATGCGATTTTCATGGATAGTTGCTAAGAGATGTTGTTTGTAAACATTCAGTTTTTTATCACCCGCATGCAAAACACATTAAATCGCATTGTACCCGCAAAATAAAAACTGAACAACTGAACGCGATCGCAAACAAAACTGAATGGTCTTGCTTGCAAAATCGCTCAGTTTTCACTGAACGCACTCGTCTGCAAGGGGCCTTAAAATCACTGCACACCACTTATTTGGGCAGTCACCGGGCCAAAACTGACCAAATAACTCAAGTGCAATAAACTCAGCCTTACAGGTCGAAGTTAGTGTCAAGAAGAAGAGCACTCCTTTTACACAGTCGTCAGCTGATTACAAATAGATGTCAACAGAACCCGTTCTATTAAAAGCTTTTACAAGTAGAGCTCCCCGACAGAGTGGAGAGGGTGTCAGCAGTGAGTTTGTGTTGACGTCACTCATTATTTTGCCCTTCCTCTGATCCGTCAGAACAATAACCCCAAAAAACTGATCCTGTTTGTGGAGCAAACGAGGTGCAGAACAGCGTGACACCGCCATTCTCTGCACATGTGGTATGCTGGAGGGATTCTGTGAATTATCCCTGCAGTGGAGGCTGAGGACACGGTAGAGGATGAGGAGACAGAGGTGGACATTGTCACAAGACCAATGGTGTGACAACGTGGAGGTGGAAGCGGCGTCACCTGGCCAAGTTGCTGGGGTGGCTGTGCAGCAACCACATTCACCCAGTGGGCCATAAATGACATGTATTGTCCCTGACCGTAGTTATAGCTCCACACATCGGCACTGCCGTGCACTTTGGCAGACACCAACAGGCTCAAGGACTGGCCCACTTTCAGTTCTACATACATGTGCAGGGCTGGTACTGCCTTTTTGGTAAAGAAATGACGGCTTGGGTCTCTCCACCTCGTTTTCGCACAAGCTTTCAGTTCTCTGAAAGGTGCAGAGACCACCACTTGGAAAGGGAAGAACTGCAGTACCAGCAACTTGGACAGGAGCACATTCAGCTTCTGCGCCGTTGGATGAGTGCACACATACTGTTGTCTCTCTTGGCAATCGCTTCGGTGATCGATTGCTGACAGAATGAGTGACGAGGAGTAGGAGGACGAGGAGCAGAAGCATCAGGACCGGTAGATGATGGGAAGGACAGACAGCTCCCTTCAGCTGAGGTGGTGGAGCCTTGACTGCCTGAAATCGGCTGCGTGCCACTGGGTGATGCAGCGGTTGCTGCTGCAGGCTGGACCACCACATCGGAGCCACGGTTCCCCCAGGCCACTTTAATGTGACGCTGCATATGTTGATGCAGGGCCTTTGTGTCAACATTGGCACCCTGGCCATGCTTAACCTTCTGCCCACAGATTCTACATATGGCCATGTTCACTTCCTCTGGCGGCTTAACAAACAACTGCCACACTGCCGAGTAGGTGATTTTACCCCCAACACTACGCACTGACTGACTGCTATCACCGCTGCCTCTGTGAACCCATGCACCGCTACTTCCCAGGCACGTAGGCTCCTGCGAAGCAGGTGGTCTACCCAGGGCACGTTTGGCTACCGACCTCCCACTGCTGCCACCCTGACTCCTGGCCACGCTAGCGACTTGCTGGCTTCACCGCTGCCTCAAGGGCAAGCTGCCACCGTCTTCTCCCGATGATGGAGCCCCTTCATCAGAGGGGATGAAGAAGACGTGATGACGTAGGTTTGTTACATCGCTCCTCCCTCTGACCATTCTATCCCGCTGCACTATGCAAGACACGAGCCTCTCTATCTGAACTGCGGGACACCCCCACCTCTGGGCCCTTTGCGTTCTGCTGGACCAGACACTCTACGTATCCCTTGTGTTTGTCTGCTTGCTGCCTCACTTGCAGACCGGGTGGTCGCTCTCCTCGGTCTTCGCTGCTTCCTGCGACCCCCGTCCTTGGATCTTCGGTGTCAGCTGGGACCTGGTTACAGGTATAAAGTTTGAAGTATCAAATATATGTTACTTTGTGTCCTCCACTGCCTCCATGTTTGACTCCTCCCTCCCCATGCCCTGTGTAATCGTTTTCTCGATCTCCCCGCATCATCTATTCATTTATAGGGAATATGGGACAGAAGGTTAAGATTTCTCCACTTTATAAAGTGTTGCTTAAAACACGATTTAATAATACATGTTCTCCTGGACAAAAGGCTTGGCAAATTGATTGTCCGGGAATTTCCCTAGAAGATTGGGATAATATATTGGCGAATTTAAGTTTAGTTAATATTTTGCACCAAATCTATATCACACCTGTATGGTTTAATAAATGTGGTTTAAGGTATACTTCTAATTTTCAATGGTGTGATTTATCTGGGGAGGATAAATTGCATATGTTTTGGTCATGTATAGAGTTAAAACAATATTGGGGGGCAATTTATAATTTTATTATCCAGGAATTGAAAGTTGAAATGTGGAATGTTGGGTACTAAGTGACCTCACCAAGGTAGAATGTCCAAAATATAAGAGGATTCTTTTGATTAAAATAATGTTCTTGGCGAGACTTTGGATTGCTAGGGTTTGGTTTTCTCAAAATACTCCAAGTATTACTTCATGGGTTAACCTGGTTAATAAGATTAAGAGATATGAAAACATTCTATACAAGCAGAGGAAAAATGGACAAAAATTTGGGGAGAATGAAAGTTTTAAGGTTTTCCTGCCTACACTCCCTCATTATCCCCCCCTTTTCCGCTTATTGATCACAAGGGAGAGGGTTGATTGGGTATGAACAGGGGGTAGGACTTATTAGGGGAAAAATAATATAATTATATTTTGTTGTTGTGAATTGTATTGTTTGAATTTCTAATAAAAATTTTAAATTAAAAAAAAAGATGAGTAGCATATCACACACAGAGTGAAAGGAGCAGGATTCCTCAGCAGTGCAGAGTATTTCAGGAGAGGAGTGTGCTGATCTTGTTGAAGATTGTGGACTAACAGTTACAAGCAATTGCCGCTGCTGCAATATAGAACACATAAGGTTGGGTTAAGATAGCAGCCCAAGAGCCCCCTGCTATCAAGCTATGCCCCATGGCTCCAGGCCAGAGACATAACTAGAAAGGGGCAGGGGATGGCAGCCTCCACGCTACTTACACTTTAAGTGAATCCCTATAATAATTAGGTGTAGAAACACATGGAAACTGTTATGATGCAAAAATAAAAAGTTATTAGTCTGGAATAGTGAGATTAAAAATGTTGTGTCCCCCGTGCCCTGAAAGGATTAAAGGTATCTGTCAGCAGATTTGTACCTATGAAATTGGCTGATCTGTTGCATGTGCTCTTGGCAGATAAAAGCATCTATCTTGGTCTCATGTTCATATGTGCCCCCAGTGCTGAGAAAAATGATGTTTTATTAGATGGAAATCAGTTTCTAAGAGCAATAAGGGTGGTGCTGTTACACCTAGAGACTCTGTTCTCTGTTGTAACTGATGTACCCTCTGCACTTTGATTGACAGGGCAAGTTGTGATCAGTTTTACACTGCTTGGCCCTGTCAATCAAAGTACAGAGGACACGGCAGTTGAAGATAGAGCTGAGCCTCTAGGTGTGATGACAACGCCCCCATTGCTCCTAGAGACATATTTGCATATATTAAAAAATAATTTTTCTCAGCAATACAGACACATATAAACATGGGACCAACACAGATGCCTTCAGCTGCCAAGAGCACATGCAACAGGTCAGCCAGTGTCATAGATACAAATCTGCTGACAGATGCTCTTTAAGATAAAAACCCAACTGTGGCGGAATTGTTTTTTTTCCCCAATTCCATCCCATTTTGAAATTTTTACAGCTTCCCACTACATTGTATGCCATATTAAATGGTGGCATTAGAAAGTACAACTTGTCCCACAAAAAAACAAGCCCTCATACGGATATGTGAATGCAAAAAATAAAAAAGTTATGGCTCCGGGAAGACATGAAAACGTAAAAGTTGAAAAAAAAATCCAGTATCCAAAGGGTTAACCAGCATCTTTCCATATGCCTCTCATGGAAAGTGTTAGACACCCAACTGTTGTAATGCAATGATTCATGCAGCATCACTGCAGAGACCATGAACAAGTTTAGGGTACTTTCACACTAGCGTTTTGGATTCCGTTTGTGAGATCCGTTTCAGGGCTCTCACAAACGGTCCAAAACGGATCAGTTAAGCCCCAATGCATTCTGAATGGATAAGGATCCGTTCAGAATGCATCAGTTAGGCTCCGTTCCGCCTCTATTCCGTTTTGGAGGCGGACACCAAAACGCAGCATGCAGCATTTTGGTGTCCGTCTGAAGAGGCGGAGCCTAACGGATCCGTTTTTTTTTACAATGTAAGTCAATGGGGACGGATCCGTTGTCAGTGACACAATATGGTGCATTTGAAAACGGATCCGCTCCCCATTGACTTTCAATGTAAGTCAAAACGGATCCGCTTTGGACTTTGTTATTTTTCTTAAAGCTAATGCAAACGGATCCGCTCTGAACGGATACAAACGCTTGATTAGAGGTGCGGATCCGCCTGTACAAATAAACAGACGGATCCGCACCAACGCTAGTGTGAAAGTACCCTTACAAAAGCTGGTGAGCTGAGCTAAACAATTCCTTAAGTAACATTTTCACATAATTTATTGATTAACCACTTCAGCCCCCCTAGCTTAAACACCCTTAATGACCAGGCCACTTTTTACAATTCTGCACTACACTACTTTCACCGTTTATTGCTCCGTCATACAACTTACCACCCAAATGAATTTTACCTCCTTTTCTTCTCACTAATAGAGCTTTCATTTGGTGGTATTTCATTGCTGCTGACATTTTAACTTTTTTTGCTATTAATCAAAAATGACCGAAATTTTTGCAAAAAAATGACATTTTTCACTTTCTGTTGTAATTTTTTTTTTTTTTAAACTATATTTCTATATAAATTTTTCTCTAAATTTATTGTTCTACATGTCTTTGATAAAAAAAATCCAATAAGTGTATATTTATTGGTTTGGGTAAAAGTTATAGCGCTTACAAACTATGGTGCAAAAAGTGAATTTCCGCATTTTGAAGCAGCTCTGACTTTCTGAGCACCTGTCATGTTTCTTCAGGTGCTAGAATGTCAGGATAGTATAAATACCCCCCAAATGACACCATTTTAGAAAGAAGACACCCCAAAGTATTCGCGGAGGGGAATGATGAGTTCATGTATCATTTCATTTTTTTTCACAAGTTAGCGGAAAATGACACTTTCTGAGGGAAAAAATAATAATAAAGTTTCCATTTCTGCTAACTTCTGGCAAAAAAATAAAAAATCTCGCACGGACTCACTATGCCCCTCCGTGAATACCTTGGAGTGTCTACTTTCTGAAATGGGGTCATTTGTGGGGTGTGTTTACTGTTCTGCCATTTTGGGCGGGGCTAAATTGTGAGCAACCTTGTAAAACCTAGCAATTTGGAATTTGGGCCCCTTTGCGCACCCAGGCTGCAAAAAAGTGTCACTCATGTGGTATCGCCGTACTCAGGAGAAGTAGGGCAATGTGTTTTGGGGTGTATTTTTACATATACCCATGTTGGGTGAGAGAAATATCTCTGTAAACTGACAACTTTGTATAAAACTTTTTAAAAAGTTGTCATTTACAGAGATATTTCTCACACACAGTATGGGTATATGTAAAAATACACCCCAAAACACATTGCCTTACTTCTCCTGAGTACGGCGATACCACATGTGTGACACTTTTTTGCAGCCTGGGTGCGCAAAGGGGCCCAAATTTCAATGAGTACCTTTAGGATTTCACAGGGCATTTTTACGCATTTAAATTCCAGACTTCTTCTCACGCTTTAGGGGCCCCTAAAATGCCAGGGCAGTATAAATACACCACATGTGACCCCATTTTAGAAAGAAGACACCCCAAGGTATTCCGTGAGGGGTACGGTGAGTTCATGTAAAATTTTATTTTTTGTCACAAGTTAGTGGAATATGAGACTTTGTGAAAAACTAAAATTAAAAAAAAATATCAAATTCCCCTAACTTGTGCCAAAAAAAAAAAATTCTGTGAACTCGACATGCCCCTCACGGAATACCTTGGGGTGTCTTCATTCCAAAATGGGGTCACTTGTGGGGTATTTATACTGCCCTGGCATTTTAGGGGCCTTAAAGCGCGAGAGGAAAAATGCGTAAAAATGCCCTGTGAAATCCTAAAGGTACTCATTGGAATTAGGGCCCCTTTGCACATCTTGGCTGCAAAAAAGTGTCACACATGTGGTATCGCCGTACTCAGGAGAAGTAGAGCAATGAGTTTTGGGGTGTATTTTTACATATACCCATACTGTGTGTGAGAAATATCTCTGTAAATGACAACTTTTAAAAAGTTTTATACAAAGTTGTCAATTTACAGAGATATTTCTCACCCAGCATGGGTATATGTAAAAATACACCCCAAAACACATTGCCTACTTCTCCTGAGTACGGCGATACCACATGTGTGACACTTTTTTGCAGCCTGGGTGCGCAAAGGGGCCCAAATTCCAATGAGTACCTTTTTTTCTTCTCACGCTTTAGGGCCCCTAAAATGCCAGGGCAGTATAAATACCCCACATGTGACCCCATTTTGGAAAGAAGACACCCCAAGGTATTCTGTGAGGGGCATGGCGAGTTCATAGAAGATTTTTTTGGGCACAAGTTAGCAGAAATTGATTTTTATAGATTTTTTCTCACAAAGTCTCCCTTTCCGCTAACTTGTGACAAAAGTTAAATTTTTCATGGACTCACTATGCCCCTCAGCGAATACCTTGGGGTGTCTTCTTTCCAAAATGGGGTCATTTGTGGGTGTTTGTACTGTTCTGGCATTTTGGGCGGGGCTAAATTGTGAGCAGCCATTAAACCTAAAGGTACTCGTTGGAATTTGGGCCCTTTGCACTCCAGGCTGCAAAAGTGTCACTCATGGTATCGCGTACTCAGGAGAAGTAGGGAAATGTGTTTTGGGGTGTATTTTTACATATACCCATGTTGGGTGAGAGAAATATCTCTGTAAATTGACAACTTTGTATAAAAAAATTTAAAAAGTTGTCGTTTAGAGCGATATTTCTCACACAAAGTATGGGTATATATAAAAATACACCACAAAACTCATTGCCCTACTTCTCCTGAGTACGGCGATACCACATGAGTGACAATTTTTTGCAGCCAAGATGCGCAAAGGGGCCCAAATTCCCATGAGTACCTTTAGGATTTCACAGGCCATTTTTACGCATTTGTATTCTCACGCTTTAGGACCCCTAAAATGCCAGGGCAGTATAAATATCCCACAAGTGACCCCATTTTGGAAAGAAGACACCCCAAGGTATTCCGTGAGGGGCATGGCGAGTTCACAGAAAAAAAAAATTTATACAAAGTCTCATATTCCACTAACTTGTGACAGAAAATAAAATTTTACATACCCCTCACGGAATATCTTGGGGTGTCTCCTTTCTAAAATGGGGTCACGTGTGAGGTTTTTGTACTGCTCTGCCTCTGGGCTGAAAAAAAAAAATGAACGGCACAGATTTTTTCATTCGCATCGATCAATGTGGATGAAAAAATCTCTGCCAAAATCAGTGACTGCGGTGCGGTGGGCTGGGCGCTAACTACCTAACAAGTAGCTAACTAACTGGTGGTGATAAGGGACCCTTATGCCCCATTCACACGTCCGCAATTCTGTTTGCGGAACGGAATTGCGGACCCATTCATTTCTATGGGGACAGACTTTGTCCCTCTCGGATCCGTACTTCCAGGTCTGCACTTCCGTTCCGCAAAAATATAGAACATGTCCTATTCTTGTCCGCAATTGCAACAATAACAAAACAGCGTCTGATATACGCGTTTGATGCGATTTATTTCGCATCTACAGCCTGCCAGCGATTGATCTCGCAAGATGATACGCCGTCGCGTCAAAGAGGAACAGACCTACCGCCGCCTAGACGCATCCCTGCGTTAGGCAGTCGGCAGGCGGTTAAACTATCTTTCTACAGAAAAACTTGATGGGATATAAACTAAAATTGGACGTGCATCTTATTTATTCCAACTTATCTTAATAAAAATGAGTAAGAAGAAGAATGCACCCTGTGCCAACACTCTGCATAAGCATAAGGATGCCCAGCCTTTGATTTGGGTACAGCACCAAGCAGGCTGTATACAGTCTCTCAAATGAGGCTAAGTTGGCTGAGAGGGGGTCTGAGATGTTATTTTAATGAGAGCAAACTACTGGTTCTTTCAGTTCCATTTAGGACAGTGAGAAAACAGCATTCAACATAACTACATTAGTCAGTGTTAGCCTGCAGCTTTGTCTTTCTTCTGCTTGGCCATCCCACCACATCCACTGTAGATGTCCTACTGGAGCTTCTGAATTCCTCAGCCACTCTGCACATCCTGATTGGCTGGAGATCTGATCTTTATTATCTTCTCTACCTTTTTCTGTCTGCTAAACTTGTTTATCAAGTTTCAGAGGAGGGGTCTAGGCTAGTCATATCATGGGTTAGTCCTTCTAACAAGGTGCAAAGGATACAATAAGCAAAGACAGCATTATGGATTTACTTGGGTGCCTGCAGGATTTCTCTGGGTGTTTAGATAGAAGTTTTAGTCCATCTTCAGTTACAACAAAACTACCCAGTTTGGCTGCTAACATAGCTTTTCCTGTGCCTTCTCCTATAGCTAGTCTTCCCTAGTGTCGGTCCAGACTTAATCACCTAAAGAAGTAGGCAAGATACAGGTAGACAACAGGGCCAGGAGCAAAGCACTTGTTTGCTTTGAGAAGCAGGTTGTCGGGAATGCATATGAAGGGACAATATCTTCTCCATCCTGGCCGTGAAAAAGTTCAATCTGGACAAGGGAAACAGAGATGAGAGCAAAAAATAAAAGGAAAAATGTTTTCTACCACCTGATTCCACACACAATTACAAACTGGTTACAAGCATTTGCAATTCTGACCAGTGTTACTGGTGTTGTTCAACTCTGTTATGCTAAATGAAATATAGTGGAAGCTCATAGGGTATATAGGGGCAACACCTGGGTCTGCTATAATGAGCAATTTATGAAGCACAAGGCACTTAGATCTATATATGTTGGAATCACGCGAACACTGGTTTGTGGCTGTGTATGACTGCACGTGTAAGAAGAGGTCAGTCTTTCCAGAAAGCCTTTGGGCAGGCCATCAGGGGTCAGATTCTAAAATTAGTTTGTTTTTACTTATTGTTGGACTGTATTTATTTCTGGCAAATTATTATTATTTCTATTTTCTGAATAACATGGCTGCTGTGTTATGTGATTAATCCCCTTTTCGTTGAGTTTTTATTTAATAGTTACAGCTGTAGCAGGTAATGGCTTCACTTCACCTACGCTTTTCAGGCTATGGATAGGCAGTGTGTTTGTCACAGGCTTACTGAAAGAGTTAGACGGGAATGTGGCTCGCTCTGTTCTCTGATCAGATAAATAACAAAGTACACGGAAGTTATGCAGGAACAAAATTATATTAATCCAACTGGAATACAAGAATGAACATGAAAATATAAATTCAAGGAAAACCATAATTAAGGGTGGGAAAACCCCCAGTGCCGTTAGTTAGGCTATTGGAAAATCCAATTACCGGTAAGAGTAATTAACCCTTTTCCCCTGCGCCTCCCCCAACAGCACTGACAGGAGGAATAGCAGAGGAGTTTTACTAGAGTGGGATTACGGCAGAAAGAATTCTGCACCCAAAGTATAATTCCTGATTATGAATGACATTTAATTTATAATGGTTGAAGAAAGTCATTGGATTTGCCCACACAGCTGCTTTGCAAATTTGTTCAATCGAGATGGCCACGTTTTCTGCCCAAGAGGCCGACATAGCCCATGTTAAATGACCCTGAGTCCCTTCGGAGGATATAGGTTCTTTTGAGTGTAACAAAGAGAAATTGCCTGCTTTATCCACCTTGCAATGGTGGCTTTACTGGCTGTCTAACCTTTGTTAGGACCCTGACACTGAAGGAGAAGGTAATCTGATTTTCTATCTTTTAAGTAGGCAAGCACACAACGTCTCAAATCCAGGTTATGAAAGCGCCTCTGCAGGTCTGTCGAAGGTGATGGACAGACTGATGGTAAAATGATTTCCTGATTACAGTGAAATCTAGATACTACCTTCGGGAGAAAGGATGGACAATGTTTTAAGATTATTCTGTCTAGGATCCTAAGATTAGGAGGACAGCAAGAGAAGGCCTGTATTTCCCCCACCCTTCTTGCAGTTGGTATGGCCAGGAGGAAGGTAGTCTTTAGGGTCAGAAGTTTGAGAGAAATATCTTCAATTGGCTCAAACGGAGAGTCTATCAGCACCGTAAGGACTAAGTTCAAGTCCCAAGGTGGGATGGTAGAGTGTAATCTGGGGGAATCTCTGGTTGCTCCCTTGAGGAATCACCTGATTAGAGGATGATCAGATAGATCTGTGTCTAGAAAAACTGTTAAAGCGGAGATCTGAACTTTAAGGGTGGATGGCTTAAGCCCCTTGTTCAAACCTGTCTGCAGGAAGTCCAGAATGACAGGGATGTTGACTAAGGAACTGTGCTGGATCCTGTTACTAGAAAACAAAAGAAAAGCTTTCAACGTTCTGAGATAGATCTTGGAGGTTATGATCCTTTTGACTCTTTGGCAAGTTGGAGATTACAGGGTCAGAGAGACCTTTCTGCTTCAGATTTTGGCGTTCAATCTCCATGGCCTCAACTTTAACTGAGAGACTCCTGGATGGTGTACTGGCACCTGTTGAAGAAGGTCTCAGTAAGAGAGGAAACCAAGCCCCTTTGGGACAACAGCGAGCAATCATGATGACCTGTGCGACCTTTTCCGCCACCTTCATCAGGTTTCTCGGAATCAGGCTGAATGGGGGGGAATGCATATAACAGACCCTTTGGCCAAGGGCGAGATAGGGCATCCATTTTCTCTGGACCGTCTAGGGGGGACAGGGAACAAAATCTCTCTACTATCCTGTTCCTCCGATCTGCGAATAAATCCAGAACCGAACACCCCACATCTTGGTAATTTGAAGAAAGACATTCTCCCTCTTGTAGAGTTTGACTGCTGAGGAAATCGGCCACCATATTGCTGCTTCCTTTTAAATGCACGGCCGTTAGAGAGGAAAGGTGTCTTTCCGCAAACAGAAAGATATCCCTTGACATTGCTGCCAGAGGTACCTCCTTGCATGTTTAAATAAGCGACTGTCATCATATTGTCTGACAGGATCTTGATATGATCGAGAGAGTTTCTTGAGTGAAGGGCTAGAAGAACTTAGTAGACTGCTCTGAGCTCTCTGTTTGATGATACATTTAACATGGAATCGTCCCAGACTCCTTGAACCATAAAGTCCCCCACATGGCCTCCCCAGCCTCGTCTGCTTGCATCTGTAGACACCGCTAGAAGATATTCTTGACACCAGAAATCACCACTCTGCAGATTTCTTTTTATTCTCCACCAAGCCAGAGAACGTTTTACGAACGGCGGAATTGAACCTCTTTTGTCCAGAGAGTTTCTGTTGCCATCCCAAGATGTTAGAAGAAAGCAGGGGCGTAACGATCGCGGTCGCAGAGGATGCGACCGCGACCGGGCCCGGCGGTGGGGGGGGCCCGCAGCTCCGTCGCCCCATCGCAAGTAATTTTAACATTGGCAAATGGCTGGTCGCTTGGGCCCCCGGCCTCTGTGAGTAGTTGCGCCGCCCCACCAACCCCAGCCCTGCCTCCATCCATTCGGGCTCCGCCTCCACCCATTCAGGCCTGGTGGCGCTGTGATATCGCGCCAGCCAGGTCTCGCGGGATCACACAACGCACGCTGGAAGACAGGATTGTGGGCTGCAAGCAAGAGCAAGAAGGCGGGAGCGGAGCAGTCTGACGAGGTAAGTATTTTTTTTTAAATGTGCACACCACCACTGCCTGGCTATAACTCACAGGGGGCACCTGGCATGGAACTAAATGTCAGGCAAGAAATCCTCCACAGGGGACCAATGGGGAACAAAAATATATTTCAATAAGAAAAAAAGGCAAAAAAATGGAAAAAAATTAAACAGATAACAGAGGGGGCAAAAATGCAATATATACACACAGGGGATAAATGATTATGGAATATATACAGAGGGGGCAAAATGGATATATACAGGGCCCCTCTATTTATATCCATTTTGCCCCCTCTGTATATATTCCATTTTCCCTCTTTATCGATATTCCACTTTCCCCACCTGTGGAGCAAAATTGTATATATCTTATTTTGCCCCCTCTCACATTGTATATATTCTGAGTGAGAGGGTGCAAAATAAAAATATATTCTGAGTGAGAGGGGCAAAATAAAAATATATTCTGAGTGAGAGGGGCAAAATAAAAATATATTCTGAGTGAGAGGGGCAAAATAAAAATATATTCTGAGTGAGAGGGCAAAATAAAAATATATTCTGAGTGAGAGGGGCAAAATAAAAATATATTCTGAGTGAGAGGGGCAAAATAAAAATATATTCTGAGTGAGAGGGGCAAAATAAAAATATATTCTGAGTGAGAGGGGCAAAATAAAAATATATTCTGAGTGAGAGGGGCAAAATAAAATGTATTCTGAGTGAGAGGGGGCAAAATAAAATGTATTCTGAGTGAGAGGGGGCAAAATAAAATGTATTCTGAGTGAGAGGGGGCAAAATAAAATGTATTCTGAGTGAGAGGGGGCAAAATAAAATGTATTCTGAGTGAGAGGGGCAAAATAAAATGTATTCTGAGTGAGAGGGGGCAAAATAAAATGTATTCTGAGTGAGAGGGGCAAAATAAAATGTATTCTGAGTGAGAGGGGCAAAATAAAATGTATTCTGAGTGAGAGGGGCAAAATAAAATGTATTCTGAGTGAGAGGGGCAAAATAAAATGTATTCTGAGTGAGAGGGGCAAAATAAAATATATTCTGAGTGAGAGGGCGAAATAAAATGTATTCTGAGTGAGAGGGGGCAAAATAAAATATATTCTGAGTGAGAGGTGGCAAAATAAAATATATTCTGAGTGAGAGGGGGCAAAATAAAATGTATTCTGAGTGAGGGGGCAATTATTCAACTAAATACAGAGGGTGCCAAATGTGCAGTTATTTTAGGGTGCTGTGTGCCAATAATTACTGCATGGGGATTATCTGCATGGTATTAGTATTATCAGGGGTTTAACTGTTTCTGCAGTATAATATTGGGGAGCACAGGGTGGTAGGATGATTGAAGTAGTAAACTAAGATATGTTTTGTCAAACTGCAGAGATGAGAAATGGCTGAAAATGGTGTCTGGTCTGAAGATCTAAAAGGAGAAGATGAGGACAGAACATCTACATCAAAGGAGACGTCACTGGATGTAAGTGGTATGGGGTGCTGTATTAGCCTGTATGTTCTGTAGTGATGGGTCCCGGGGCGTAATGAGAGGGTGCGACCGGGGGGTGGGGATGTGCGAGGGGGAGGGTTTGGGGGGTCGGGCCCGGGGGGGGGGCCCAATTCAAAGTTTGCCCTGGGGCCCATGGAACTCTAGTTACGCCACTGGAAGAAAGGCTTGCAGCATTCTGGTGTGGCTTTGTGCCCATCTGACAGCAGGGATTGAGGATGTCAGAATTCCCAAGATTGTCATGACGTTTCTGATGCGGATCTTAGACTGCAAAACCGATTTACCTTTAGTTGAAGGGACAATTGCTTCTCTTCTGGGAGAAAGGACATCCGTAAGCAAGAGTGGAGAAGAACCCCTAAAAAGTGGAGTGTTTTTTGATGAGTTATCAGGATTGAAGTGGAATCCCTTTTTTCTTCCTCTTGACGATTGCCATCTGAGTATTCTCTCTTTTTTGCTCTGGTTTTGGCTTCCTTTGACTACAAAAGGAGCGTCTCTGATGAAAATATTTTGAGTCAGTGGGAAAACCTTTTTTCTTATCGGAAGCCTACTCTAAAACATCATCCAACACTGACCCAAAAAGTGTATCCCCCTCACATGGGATGGAACATAATCGGTTTTTTGAACCAGCATCTCCCGACCAAAAGTGGAGCCATACGGACCTGTGGGTGACATTAGAAATAACAGCTGATTTTCCTGACAACCTGACTAAATCTGCCGAGACGTCGGACAGAAAATTTGAGGACTGTTTAAGCATGGGCAATGAGGCCAAAATTACTTCCCTTGGGGTTCCTGCTACAAGATGATCCTCTAGCTGATATATAGCTATACTGGTAGGGATCTGGCGGTACAGGTGGATGCAATGCTTGGTCAGAACATAGCTGTATTTACTTCCCATGCTTTTTTTAGTAAGTTCTCACACTTCTTATCCATTGGATCACAAAGTAATCCCATGTCTTCAAAATGGAGGGATGATTTTTTTGGATACTTGTGCCACTGGAGCATCAATCTTTGGAGTTTTATCCCAAAGATATGAGTCAGAGTCCAAAAACTAATGCTTTCTTTTTAAAGCGTTTTTAATCGTGGTTCTCTTTTTGGGATCCTTCCACTCCCTCGAGATTAGGGTATTGACATTATTATGGATCAGAAAGACACGTCTTTTCCTTTCTCCTAGACCCTGAAAAATCAGATCCTGGATGGAGTGACTTTCTTTAGATTCTTCCAGGTGCATAGTAGTTCTTATAGTTTTTAAGAGACTGTCTGTATCTTCCGTGAGAAACAATGGTCTCCCCTCATCAGATGAATCAGAGTCTATGTCGGAAGCAATTTCTCCTTCATCCAAATTCAACCCGAATAACTGGGAACTCTTGTATTTTTGAGACGTAGAGGCTTGCGGTGAAGAGAGAGGTAACCTAGACTCCACTGCAGCATTAACCCTTTTCACATATCATACTCCGTATGGAGTCTAAGAAGGAAGGAGATTCTTTAGCCACCACCTTTTCAGCACATTTGGTGAAAGTGATTTCTTGGCTGTAGAGATAAATGACTTTTTGCAGATAACAAATTTTTTGCGACTAGAATCAGACCCAGGTGCCTTGGAGGTGGAAGTGTCTCTACCCTACAAAATTTAAAAATAAATAAATAGGGTTCTGAAAAACTTCCAAGGAATAGACACCAGTACCAGGCAACCAAGGTGGATAATAGGGGTAACATCACCCATATACCAATATCTGCCCAAGTCAGGAGAGGAGGCTTACCGGGCTGATGGTGCTTCCGGCCACATACAGAGCCTTGAGGGCGGTTTCCAGGTCAGTAGGAGCCGACATTGCAGGAAAGGGAACAGCACGTGTCGCTGCTCCCTGAATCCGTCTTGCATTTAATGTTCCCGGACTTCTGGGGGAAGTCTGTGACATCATGACGTCTGTACATGCATGACGCCGCAGCGCAATTACGTCATGATGCACGCAACGCCCGCTACCAGAACGAGACTCCCCAAACCTCCGGGAGTCTCCGCCCACCGGAATGCCGCAAGAGTACCCTGCGCTCCTCCAAACGGAGCATGCAGGATAGAGCCCGAGCCACCTTTCTACAGGACTTATGTCCACTGCAACGGCCCTCCCACTAGGGCAGGCATCAGCAACCTTCGGCTCCCAGCTGTTGTGAAGCTACAATTCCCAGCATGCTCCATTCATTTCTATGTAAGTTCTTAGAAGAGCAGAGCAACTATGCATGCTGGGAGTTGTAGTTTCACAACAGCTGGGAGCCAAAGGTTGCCTACCCCTGCACTAGGGGGAGGAAGAGACCAGGCCGTGCGCTTGATCTTCTGTTAATCTGCTCAGAAACACACAAGGAGCTTCCACGCTATCCGGGACAGCAAACAACACTGATTAGGTAAGGGAAGGAGGCCCTTTTAGGCCTTATTCACACGTCCGTAGTGCTTTGCGGATCCGCAAAACACCTTGCCACTGGCCCTATAGAGATGCCTATACTTGTCCGCAATTGCGGCAAGAATAGGACATGCTCTCCGCATCCATCACGTCCCCATTCAAAATGAATGGGTCCGCACCCGTTCCGCAAATTTGCGGAACGGGTGCGGACGTAGATTGCGGACGTGTAAATAGGGCCTTAAAGTTTGAGCTTCCGTGTTGTTTCCTGTCCTGGGGGCGGGGAGCACCCTCCTGACAGTACCATTGGGGGAGGCGCTGGGGAAAAAATGTTTTTAAAAAGGGTTTTATTTTCTTAAGATAGTAAAACCTAAAAAACTATATACATTCGGTATCACCACAATCATACTGAGGTTGTCATGTAATTTTTAGCACACAGTGAATGCTATAAAAACAAAACAAAAAAACTTTGGCGGAATTCTGATTTTTTTCCCCCCCACAAATTTCACCCCACAAATACAACACAAGCTGGGTAAATAAAAATGGTGGCATTAAAAATACAATTTGTTCTGCAAAAGCCCTCATATAACTGTGTGAACAGAAAAGTAAAAACATTTAAACACTATAAAAAAACAAAAGTGACAAAAAAGGAGCCCTATACAATTACAGCAATTGACAAGTATTACAAATAATGGGGCCATAATCCAAGCTGGGCCTGCAGTAGTCATGTGCCATCCATTATTCTCATGAACTCTGCAACCAATCTCTGGCCTCAGCATTCATGTGCTGTTCCCACACAAGGGACCCCTGAGGACAGTGATTTGCTGCAGTGTTCACGATGCACAGCAAATAACTGCTGCTGGCCCAGAGGAGATTAAAGTGGCAAGGACTGAAGCAGCAGCAAGATAAAGGTGGGGCATTTAAAGGGTAAGTGAATATTTCTTCTTTGTTTCATACAGCATGTCCGTCACTATACAGTCCTGCAGCATGAGGTAAATGACAGGTCTGTTTCACATTTGCGGTAAGCAGATTAGGCGGGCTGTTCCGTGCACTGCTGAGATACTGTCCAGCCCCATTCACTATAACACTGGGTTCAGACCTGAGCGTTTTGAAGCCTAGCGCTTTTGGTGCGTTCAAGACTGGCGTTTAGGCGCGTTTTTTTCAAGCGTTTTGGTAAATAGTGTAGGCGCGTTTGACGCGCGTTTATGTGATTGACTGCATAGTTGGCCAATGACCAATGATATAGTTTGGCCAATCTGAGTGCTTTAGAGGTGTGACATTCCATGGTGGCTGATTCAGCATGTTGCAAACTTTGTAAAACGCGCATCCATAGGCGCGTTTTACGCTGCACAAACTCCCGAACAACACGCCTATCGCGTTTCCCATTGAAGTCTATTGGAACCAAACGCTGGATAAACGCCCGAATTAACGCGAACATACTTGCCTATGCGTCGGACGTTTTTAGGCGCCTACGAACGCGCATTAAAACGCGCAAGTGTGAACCACCTCCATTGGAATGCATGGTTCCTGTACTGTTGTGCGTTTTTTTGCGCGTTCGAAAGCGGCGTTTTACGCGAAAGTGTGAACTGAGTGTAATGGAGACCGACGAAGACTCGTCTTCTACCCGGCAAATATGCCGGGAAGCAGCTGGATGAGAACTGCTGCGTGCAGCGGTATTTGTCCGGACGCTTCTCTGCATATTTGCCAGGTGCAGCCGGATCTCCGCTGGCCCCATTATAGTGACCAGGGCCGGATGGTATCTTGGCAGTGCATGGTAGTGCCTGGTATTTACGAATACAGCAGGCTAATCCCGGCCGGAACAGCCTGCCAGATATACTTACTGCAAATGCGAAACAAGGAATCTCCAAGATCACTTTGCAGCTCATTTGCACAGAATATACATATATATATATACGTATATATATATATATACGTATATACATACACTATATGAACAACAGTATTCGGACACATCTCTTAATCATTGAATTCAGGTGTTTCATTCAGTCATTGCTTCAACTATATACAGGTCCTTCTCAAAAAATTTGCATATTGTGATAAAGTTCATTATTTTCTGTAATGTACTGATAAACATTAGACTTTCATATATTTTAGATTCATTACACACAACTGAAGTAGTTCAAGCCTTTTATTGTTTTAATATTGATGATTTTGGCATACAGCTCATGAAAACCCAAAATTCCTATCTCAAAAAATTAGCATATTTCATCTGACCAATAAAAGAAAAGTGTTTTTAATACAAAAAAAGTCAACCTTCAAATAATTATGTTCAGTTATGCACTCAATAGTTGGTCGGGAATCCTTTTGCAGAAATGACTGCTTCAATGCGGCGTGGCATGGAGGCAATCAGCCTGTGGCACTGCTGAGGTGTTATGGAGGCCCAGGATGCTTCGATAGCGGCCTTAAGCTCATCCAGAGTGTTGGGTCTTGTGTCTCTCAACTTTCTCTTCCCAATATCCCACAGATTCTCTATGGGGTTCAGGTCAGGAGAGTTGGCAGGCCAATTGAGCACAGTAATACCATAGTCAGTAACGCTGGGTTCACACTTGAGTGTATTTGATAGGCGCATATTACGCGCGTTTTTGTCGTAAAACCGCACGTATTACAGTATGTTTTGGAAATAGGAAACGCGCGTCATACGCGCGTTCGTGACTCTGGAGACCAATTTAAAAAAGGCATATCTACACTTAACGAGCGTTCCCATTGAAGTGTATGGGTGCAAACGCGCGACAAAATGCCCCAAAGAAGCTCAAGAACTTTTTTTAACGTAGGGCGTTTTACAGCGCGTTCAAACGCGCTGTAAAACGCTCAAGTGAGAACCAGGGCCATAGGGAAGCATTGGTCTTCATGTGTTGAGCGTTTTACAGCGCGTTTGAACGTGCTGTAAAACGCTCAGGTGTGAACTGAGGGTAATCATTTACCAGTGGTTTTGGCACTGTGAGCAGGTGCCAGGTCGTGCTGAAAAATGAAATCTTCATCTCCATAAAGCTTTTCAGCAGATGGAAGCATGAAGTGTTCCAAAATCTCCTGATAGCTAGCTGCATTGACCCTGCCCTTGATAAAACACAGTGGACCAACACCAGCAGCTGACATGGCACCCCAGACCATCACTGACTGTGGGTACTTGACACTGGACTTCAGGCATTTTGGCATTTCCCTCTCCCCAGTCTTCCTCAAGACTGGCACCTTGATTTCCGAATGACATGCAAAATTTGCTTTTATCCGAAAAACGTACTTTGGAGCACTGAGCAACAGTCCAGTGCTGCTTCTCTGTAGCCCAGGTCATGCGCTTCTGCCGCTGTTTCTGGTTCAAAAGTGGCTTGACCTGGGGAATGCGGCACCTGTAGCCCATTTCCTGCACACGCCTGTACACGGTGGCTCTGGATGTTTCTACTCCAGACTCAGTCCACTGCTTCCGCAGGTCCCCCAAGGTCTGGAATTGGTCCTTCTCCACAATCTTCCTTAGGGTCCGGTCACCTCGTTTTCTGCCACACTATTTCCTTCCCACAGACTACTCACTGAGGTGCCTTGATACAGCACTCTGGGAACAGCCTATTCGTTCAGAAATTTCTTTCTGTGTCTTACCCTCTTGCTTGAGGGTGTCAATGATGGCCTTCTGGACAGCAGTCAGGTCGGCAGTCTTACCCATGATTGCGGTTTGAGTAATGAACCAGGCTGGGAGTTTTTGCAGGTGTTTAGAGTTAATTAGTTGTTTCAGATGATTAGGTTAATGGCTCGTTTAGAGAACCTTTTCATGATATGCTAATTTTTTGAGATAGGAATTTGGGGTTTTCATGAGCTGTATGCCAAAATCATCAATATTAAAACAATAAAAGGCTTGAACTACTTCAGTTGTGTGTAATGAATCAAAAATATATGAAAGTCTAATGTTTATCAGTACATTACAGAAAATAATGAACTTTATCACAATATGCAATTTTTTTGAGAAGGACCTGTAAAATCAAGCCCCTAGACATGCAGTCTGCCTTTACAAGCATTTGTGAAAGAATGGGTTGTTCTAAAGACCTTACGGAATTCCAGTCTGGTACTGTAATGGAATGGCATCGTTTAAACAAGTCAGTTCATGAAATTTCTTCCCCCCTAGATATTTCATCATCAATTGTGAGTGCTATTATTGTAAAGTGGAAGTGTCAGGCTCACAGACTTGGATTCAGGATAGGAGCCTGCAAGATCATGCTGGACCTCCCTCTGTCAGCACTCCGTCATCCAAAACTAATCAATCTTAGCTGCCCCCACTCGTCATATCCGGCTGACGAGACATCTTGTATTAAGTAATGCCCAAGTACACTCTACAACTGCTAGCATTCACAAGATAATAAAGTAATAAAGGTAATGCTTCTTCTAAGGTCATTGAATCGTTAGAACACAAGAAGGCTCTTATTAAAGTGAAGTTTTATTATAAAAGAAGGACAGTGCGTACAAACAATGGGATTATCATAGAAAATATAACATAAGATAACATATACAGACATATACATATAACATATACATACAGTGCAAAATAACAGTTTGGAAAAGAAAAGGGCTAAAAACAGAACTTAATACGTTATCCAACGGATAAGTCCGGTTGCATGGGGAAGCAGAAATATCAGTCAGTTCATCAAACTAGGGATCCCCAAAGAAATGACAGTTTGCTATTCTCCATACATATGTTAAAAAGGATCTGTTTCCCCCACAAACCATGCAGAATGCTAATAATCAGATGGAGTGACCTAAAGCACACCAGCACTGGACTCTGGAGCAGTGGAAATATGTTCTGTGGAGTGACAAATCACACTTCTCTATCTGGCAGTCTAACTGATGAGTCTAGGTTTGCCAGGACAATGTTACCTGCCTGAGGTGTAGGAAGGATAATGCTATGGGATTGTTTTTCGGGGGTTGCCTAGGCCCCTTAGTTCCAGGGAAGGGAAATCTTAATGCTTCAGCATATCACTGTATTTTGGCAACTTTTGACAATTTTATGCTTCTAACTTTGTGGGAACAGATTGGTGAAGGCCCTTTCATGTTTCAGCATGACTTTGTCCCAGTGCTCAAAGCAAGGTCCAAAGGTATGGTTGAATGAGGTTGATGTGGAGGAACCTGACTGGCCTGCACAAGGCTCTGACCTCAACCACACTAAAAACCTTTGGGATGAACTAGAATAAAAATTGTATATAAGGCCATCTCATCCAACATCAGTGCCTGACCTTACAAATGCTCTTCTAGTTAGATGGGTAAGAATTCCTACTGACCGTTAGAATTAATTTTCTTTACCAAGGAAGGATCCCGATTTACATCTGAATATTAAGGTTAAAGAAGGCAATTCTTCTTGTTCTTATATAAGAATGAGACACTCTGGATTGAGGCTTCACAGAAAATGTCTGTCTCTCTTTATTCTGCCACAGGTTATATAGACTTTAGGAAAGCATAGTAAGACTGGTTTAAACCAGCCTTAACAGCTCATTCACATATATGGACAAAATAACAACACTGGGGCTATTCATCAATAAGGAGTAGTGTTGAGCGCGAATATTCGAAAAGCGAATTTTTTTAGCGAATATCGGCACTTCGCTAATTCGCGAATATTTCGAATATAGCGCTATAAATTCGCTATTTCGAATATTCGTTTTTTTTTTTTTTTTTTAGTTATATTTTTTTCTTTCCTACTTCCCAAAAGTAGTTCTTACCTGTCCTGAGGATTCCTGGCTTCCTGGCTGCTCTGGTCAGTGCCCGTTGCCGCTTCTGCCGACTTCCGTGCTCATGTGGAGCGTCCCCATCCATGGGAGAATCTCCATATACTAAAATGTACTGTCGGATTTGAGGATTACGTTGAAATCGCAATGCGATTAATTCAAGTTATATTAATCGCATTGCGATTACAACTTAGCACTGCTATCTTACATAGGCTAGAATTAACGAATATGAGCAAGACTGATATGGAGTATAGCTATGCACTAGCAGTGCTAAGTTGAAATCGCAATGCGAATACTTAAGTTAAATTAATCGCATTGCGATTTCAACTTAGCACTGCTGCTATATTCCATATTCGTTAACTTCGTTAATTCTGGCAAGCTGACCCATTATAAACCCAGCTCTAAGTTGAAATCGCAATGCGATTAATATAACTTGAATTAATCGCATTGCGATTTCAACGTAATTACTCAAATCCGACAGTACATTTTAGTATATGGAGACGTTCCCATGGTGATGGGGACGCTCCATGAGCTACAGAAGTTATGGTTGGCTTGGTAGAATTAGCGAATAGCGAATATGACGAATGTGATTCGTCTATTCCTCAAAACGAAGATAACGAAGTATTCTACATCTTCGTTTTAGCTACCTATTCGATCTCGTCATCGTCAACTTCGCTATTCGCTAATTCTAGCAATCAAATAGGAAGGTTGACTTACCAGACAGCTGTGTTAAATTCAGCTATGCGATTTTTTTTTTTTAATACAATAATTATATTACTTGATAAAATTATTATAAGTATTCTATTTATTAAAAAAAAAAATCGCATAGCAATTTAACACAGCTATCTCTATAGTCAACCTTCCTATTTGATTGCTAGAATTAGCAGTTGACTGAATAGGTAGCTAAAGCGAAGATGTAGAATACTCGTTATCTTCGTTTTGAGGAATAGACGAATACATTCGTCATATTCGTCATCCTCGCTAATTCTAGATATGAAACCAATAGGAAAGTAGCCTTAAGTACAAATCGCAATATGCGATTATTTAAATCGCATGTTAATCGCGATAACTAGAAAAAATGACGAATATTCGATTTCGACGAATATGAAACGAATATTCATTCGAATATTCGCGAATTTCGTCGAAATCGAATATGGCACCTGCCGCTCATTACTAATAAGGAGACTGGGACCAAAATTTGTTCCAGATGTCCTCTATTATGCTTATCTTCAGTTACAGGATGTCAATGATCTGTGTAGCCATGGCCCTAAGGCCTTTATTGAAAAGATCATTGTGGACAATATCTGCGCTTGAGAAGAAATTGCTCAAAACAATCTGAATTTCTTAAAAATTATCCTCTCCATATTTCAAAGCCAGCTTTTCAATCGGCATGTTCACACGACCGTATTTCCCCCCCTTAGTACAAAAAAGAAAGGACACAAGATGAATCTGCAATACAAGGAAATTAAAGGGAGTTACGCCTCATCAGTACGTTTGACGAGGCAGCTTCCAGTGTCAAAAAGATTATTTCCAAACATTGGCACATTTTACATATGTATCCAGAGATTAGTACCGTAGTGAGGGATTACCCTAGCATTACATGTAGGAGAGGGACTAGCATTCGTGACACGCTGGTTAAGAGCCATTTTGTTCCTTCTCCTACCGTTAGAATTTGGCTGAACAAACCAGTCACTGGATGTTGCAGATGTGGAGGATGTGTTCGTTGTGGTAAGACCTTTACAAGTAATGTCACTAATAAAACTTACACCATTAGGGCTCGTTCACACGACCGTATGGTTTTGAGGTCCGTTTTTAATGGATTTGTTTTTCCGTTTTTGGCTTCAGTAGTGTTTCCATTTCCGTTCCGCTTCAGTTCCATTTCTGTATGGTTTCCGTTTTTGATACAGAAGTTTTTTTTACAGCCCCATTGACTTGAATGGAGCCACGGAACATGATTTGCGGGCAATAATAGGACATGACTCAAAATGTAGCAGAACGGAAATACGGAAATGGAATGCATACGTAGTACATTCCGTATTTTTTACGAACCCTTTGAAATGAATGGTTCCGTATACGGACGGTATACTGAACGCAAAAAAAGGCCCGTATATGGAACGCTCATATACGTGTGAACGAGCCCTTAAGGACATGTTTAATTGCAAATCAAAAGGTGTAATTTACAAAATAACTTGTAAATGCGGTAAATAACTTGTAAAGACTGCTAGAGAGCATAGACGCAGAATTGGGGAACATGTTGGGGATGTTATCAACAAGAGGGACACATCAGTGTCTCGGCCTTTTAGAAATGAACATGATGGTAAATTAGACTACTTAGAATTTATGGACATCGATCTGATTTAACCAACAGGCAGAAGAGGCAATTGGGATCAAAAAATCCTACAACGTGAGGCCAAATGGATATACTACTTAAAAACAGTGTATCCTAATAGCCTAAACAAACAGCTCAATTTTAGCTGCTTTGTGTAATTCAGTGCCCCAGTAGTCCTGGTGTCCCTGTACTCCCTATCTGGTATTATATACTTATTTTGAGTTTTTTGTCCATCAATATATATAGGGCCTGATACCATCCGGCCCCGGGCAGTGTATTTAACATATATAGGGCCTGATACTATTTGGCCACCAGCAGTGTATTTAACATTTTTTACATGTACCATCTATATAGGGGCGGTGTTTGTTAACATGTTTATAAACATGTTAGGGTACTTTCACACTTGCGGCATGGCTATCCGGCAGGCTGTTCCGGCTGGTGAACAGCCTGCCCGATCCGCCATTCCGCAAGTACCCGTGTGCTGTCGTGCTACCGCTCCGTCCCCATTGACTATAATGGGGCGGGGGTGGAGCTACGTTGCAGCACGGCAGTGATCGCCGGACTAAAAAGTCAGACCTGCAATACTTTTAGTCCGGCGATCTCTGGCGGTGCACTGCCATGCTGCGCTATAGCTCCGCTACCCACCCCATTATAGTCAATGGAGACGGATCGGCAGCACACGGGTACTTGCGGCATGGCGGATCCGGCAGGCTGTTCACCCGCCGAAACAGCCTGCCAGATAGCCATGCCGCAAGTGTGAAAGTACCATTACTCCTACTTGTATTAGCCCCTGTTCAGACATCCTTTTGGGGTACCATTAACATGTATTTGCATGTTAATAAACATGTTACCCTTACTTGTATTAGCCCCTGTTCAAACATCCTTTTAGGGTACTAGCCTGTAAATTAGTTTTTCAGCAATTTTGCTGCATCTGTAAATTAGCCATGTGCATAACAATTGTGGCTATAGTGTACTCCTTCCGATCACGTGTCCTCCCGCAGCACGTTCTTCCTCGCGTGCTGGTCTGGTTTGCGTTCCACTTGCATTCCAGCCAGCCCGCGGGATTAGCCCATTCATCAGAACGTCTTCGACCTTTAAACCGTTGATTGTTGACCCTCCATCTGTATATATATCCCCTGATGAGGGATTAGGCCCCTATAAGGGACGGGTTCCAGACGGGGTCGCCCCTATCGGGGTGGGTGCTCCGTATTTCTGCTAGGCAGGGACGTTATAGCCCCTATCCCAACCAATTCTTAGGGTACCATCTTGAGGGCTATATAGCTTTATGTCCCTTGAAGATTTGCAGCAGTAATATGGACCCCGCTTTCCTTTAATTTGACAACCATCTGATCATCCAGGACAATTGAAAGGTACCACGCCATCCAGCATGCACCAAACCTCTGCAAACATGGCCGTGACCAAGGTCTTGGGATGAGACGGAAACGTTGGCCGTTTTGTACTACTATCTTTCCTGGATGGATAACAATAAAAATTGAACTGCTTCAATTTACATCTACAAGTGCCGTGGTCCTTCATATAATCAAGTTGTACCACTTACCATTGAGCACAGTATTAGACCCGTGGGGTGCCGTCCAACCAAATATTAAGGTTAAAAGGTAGACACCCACCTGAATATTCCATCAGGGAACTTGTAAGACCTTTCCATTTATTACCGGTTATTGTCTACCCAAGTTTGAACTTTTAATTGTTTTTCTATCCTTATTTTCACCGTTATTTTGAGCACTATGTGTTTTTTTTTCTTTTAACCATAATTAGTGAAAGTTATGTTTTAATATAATTAGCCACTGACATAGTGATGAGTGGCAGGGGCAATATTCAAATTCGCGATATTTTGCGAATATTTGGTAGAATATTCATCATATATTTGCGAAAATCGGCAATGTAATATTCGCGTAATGCACGTGCAATACAGACGTGGGTCACTATAGCTACATTTTTTAAACTGGTTGAAGTTTAAATAGACTGGAATAAATGGTTGGCATGGCAGAACATTACAATAGCTTTATATGAAATTATTTTAGCTGCAAAGGGTGGACCAACTCTATATTAATGTTTATGGATTTAGAATGGGATTACCACAGTTGTTCTTTGTCCAACTTGGTGGCCAGTCCACAATCTAGTATAAACGCTGTCACTTCATAGTCTGGTGTAAATGTTGTGGTCAGTCCATAGTCTGGTATAAATGCTGCAGTCAGTCAGTCCATAGTCTGGTATAAATGCTGCAGTCAGTCCATAGTGTACTGTAAATGTTACAGTCAGTCCATAGTGTAGTGTAAATGTTACAGTCAGTCCATAGTGTAGTGTAAATGTTACAGTCAGTCCATAGTGTAGTGTAAATGCTGCAGTCAGTCAGTATATAGTCTAATTTAAATGCTGCAGTCAGTATATAGTCTAATTTAAATGCTGCAGTCAGTCCATAGTCTAGTGTAAACGATGTCAGTCAGTCCATAGTCTAGTGTAAATGTTACAGTCAGTCCATAGTCTAGTGTAAATGCTGCAGTCAGTCAGTATATAGTCTAGTGTAAATGCTGCAGTCAGTCAGTTCATAATCTGGTGTAAATGTTGTGGTCAGTCAGGATTGTCTGGGTGGGGGTTACTAGAGACAGGGGAACTGAAAGTGGCACATATAACAGGCCACCATAGAGTTAGGAGTGAGAGGCCTGCTCATATAGCAGCTGCTCACTCCAGGCCCCACTGGCATCTGCAGGTTCATCATCAGGCTGACCATGCAGACCTGGTGCAGCTTCTCTGCTTGCTTTGTAAGGGTGGAGGCCTGGGGCATGGGCCACGGATGCCCTTCCTTTAATGCCTGTAGACATAATGTGTAGGTGTACCTATTTTTTGTCCATATAATGTCTTTTTCTCACAGGTAGTTTAGTTGCTCATAGTTTTTGCAGACCCTGTTAAAAACAGCTCTACTGATACCAATTTCCTGAAGATATTGTACTTATACACAGCAATGCACATGAACAGGTACAGCAGGAGTTTAACCCCTTCAGCCCCCCTAGCTTAAACACCCTTAATGACCAGGCCACTTTTTACAATTCTGCACTACACTACTTTCACCGTTTATTGCTCCGTCATACAACTTACCACCCAAATGAATTTTACCTCCTTTTCTTCTCACTAATAGAGCTTTCATTTGGTGGTATTTCATTGCTGCTGACATTTTTACTTTTTTTGCTATTAATCAAAAATGACCGAAATTTTTACAAAAAAATGACATTTTTCACTTTCTGTTGTAAATTTTTTTTAAAAAAACTACATTTCTATGTAAATTTTTCTCTAAATTTATTGTTCTACATGTCTTTGATAAAAAAAAGTCCAATACGTGTATATTTATTGGTTTGGGTAAAAGTTATAGCGTTTACAAACTATGGTGCAAAAAAGTGAATTTCGGCATTTTGAAGCAGCTCTGACTTTCTGAGCACCTGTCATGTTTCTTCAGGTGCTAGAATGCCAGGATAGTATAAATACCCCCCAAATCACACCATTTTAGAAAGAAGACACCCCAAAGTATTCGCGGAGGGGCATGGTGAGTTCATGTATCATTTCATTTTATTTCACAAGTTAGCGGAAAATGACACTTTCTGAGAAAAAAAAAAAAAGTTTCAATTTCTGCTAACTTCTGGCAAAAAAAAGAAATCTCAGACGGACTCACTATGCCCCTCAGTGAATACCTCGGGTGTCTACTTTCCGAAAGGGGTCATTTGTGGGGTGTGTTTACTGTTCTGGCATTTTGGGCGGGGCTAAATTGTGAGCCGCCATGTAAAACCTAAAGGTACTCGTTGGAATTTGGGCCCTTTGGCACTCAGGCTGCAAAAAAGTGTCACTTATGTGGTATCGCCGTACTCAGGAGAAGTAGGGCAATGTGTTTTAGGGTGTATTTTTACATATACCCATGTTGGGTGAGAGAAATATCTCTGTAAATTGTCAACTTTGTATAATATTTTTTAAAAGTTGTCGTTTACAGAGATATTTTTCACACACAGTATAGGTATATATAAAAATACACCCCAAAACACATTGCCCTACTTCTCCTGAGTACGGCGATACCACATGTGTGACACTTTTTGCAGCCTGAGTGCAAAGGCCCTAAAACCAATGAGTACCTTTAGGATTTCACAGGGCATTTTTACGCATTTGGATTCCAGACTTCTTCTCACGCTTTAGGGGCCCCTAAAATGCCAGGACAGTATAAATACCCCACATGTGACCCCATTTTGGAAAGAAGACACCCCAAGGTATTCCGTGAGGGGTATGGTGAGTTCATGTAAAATTTTATTTTTGTCACAAGTTAGTGGAATATGAGACTTTGTAAAAACAAAATTAAAAAAAAATATATATCAATTTCCGCTAACTTGTGCCAAAAATAAAAATTCTGTGAACTCGCCATGCCCCTCACGGAATACCTTAGGGTGTCTTCTTTCCAAAATAGGGTCACATGTGGGGTATTTATACTGACCTGGCATTTTAGGGGCCCCTAAAGCGTGAGAATCCAAATGCGTAAAAATGGCCTGTGAAATCCTAAAGGTACTCATTGGTTTTAGGGCCCCTTTGCACCCAGGCTGCAAAAAGTGTCACTCATGTGGTATTGCCGTACTCAGGAGAAGTAGGGCAATGTGTTTTGGGGTGTATTTTTATATATACCCATGCTGCGTGTGAGAAATATTGCTGTAAACGACAACTTTTACATTTTTTATTCAAAGTTGTCAATTTACAGAGATATTTCTCACACAAAGTATGGGTATATGTAAAATACACCCTAAAACACATTGCCCTACTTCTCCTGAGTACGGCGATACCACATGAGTGACACTTTTTGCAGCCAAGATGCGCAAGGGGCCCTAAAACCAATGAGTACCTTTTAGGAGGGCATTTTTACGCAATTTTCTTCTCACGCTTTAGGGCCCCTAAAATGCCAGGGCAGTATAAATACCCCACATGTGACCCCATTTTGGAAAGAAGACACCCCAAGGTATTCTGTGAGGGGCATGGCGGGTTCATAGAAGATTTTTTTTGGCACAAGTTAGCGGAAATTGATTTTTATTGTTTTTCTCATAAAGTCTACCTTTCTGCTAACTTTTGACAAAAAGTTAAATTTTTCATGGACTCACTATGCCCCTCAGCGAATACCTTGGGGTGTCTTCTTTCCAAAATGGGGTAATTTGTGGGGTGTTTGTACTGTTCTGGCATTTTGGGTGGGGCTAAATTGTGAGCAGCCATATAAAACCTAAAGGTACTCGTTGGAATTTGGGCCCCTTTGCGCACCCAGGCTGCAAAAGTGTCACTCATGTGGTATCGCCGTACTCAGGAGAAGTAGGGCAATGTGTTTTGGGGTGTATTTTTACATATACCCATACTTTGTGTGAGAAATATCTCTGTAAATTGACAACTTTGAATAAAAATTTTTAAAAAGTTGTCGTTTACAGTGATATTTCTCACACACAGTATGGGTATATGTAAAAATACACCCCAAAACACATTGCCCTACTACTCCTGAGTTCGGCGATACCACATGAGTGACACTTTTTTGCAGGCAAGATGCGCAAAGGGGCCCTAAAACCAATGAGTACCTTAAGGATTTCACAGGCCATTTTTATGCATTTGGATTCTCACACTTTAGGACCCCTAAAATGCCAGGGCAGTATAAATACCCCACAAGTGACCCCATTGTGGAAAGAAGACACCCCAAGGTAATCCGTGAGGGGTATGGCGAGTTCACAGAAAAAAAAAAATTTGGCACAAGTTAGCGGAAATTGATTTCATTTTTTTATTTTTTTACAGTCTCATATTCCACTAACTTGTGACAAAGGAATACCTTGGGGCGTCTTCTTTCTAAAATGGGGTCACATGTGAGGTGTTTGTACTGCTCTGGCATTTTAGGGTCTCCGCAATCATTACACGTATGGCCAGCATTAGGAGTTTCTGCGATTCTCCTTATATTGAGCATACAGGTAATGAGATTTTTTTTCCCGTTCAGTCTCTGGGCTGAAAAGAAAAAAAATGAACGGCACAGATTTCTTCATTCGCATCGATCAATGGGGATGAAAAAATCTCTGCCCAAAAATGTGCAAAAAAAAAAAAACGCCACAGATTTCCTCATTCGCATCGATCAATGTGGATGAATAAATCTCTGCCAAATATTGTGCAAAAAAAAAAGTAGTAAGGCCCCATTCACACGTCCGCAAAAATGTCCGCATCTATTCCGCAATTCTGCGGAATAGATGCGGACCCATTCAGTGTGAATGGGGCTGGCGGTGATGCGGAGAGCACACTATGCGCTCGCCGCATCAGCATTTGCGGAGCTGCGGCCGCAAACTTCCGGGTTTCGGCCCCCAAACATCCGGCCGCAGCTCCGCAAAAGATAGAGCATGTCCTATTCTTGTCCGCAATTGCGGACAAGAAAAGGCATTTTCTATATAGTTCTGGCAATGTGCGGATCTGCAAAATGCGGAAAGCACATTGCTGGTGTCCGTGTTTTGCGGATCCGCGGATCCATGGATCCATAAAACACATACTGGACGTCTGAATGAGCCTTACAGGGGGTAATTAGTGTCAGGGGGTGACAGGGGGTGACATGGGGTGATCGGGGGTTAATCAGGGGTTAATCAGGGGTTAATCAGTGACGGGGGTGGGGGGTGGATGGGTGGGGGTCTGTGTGGTGATTTGGTGCACTTATAAAAGTTTCTTTGGTGGTCCCAAGCAAAAGGGACCACCAAAGGAACAATCAGCAAGCATATCAGACGCTGTTAACAAAACAGCGTCTGATATGCCATTTTTTTAACTTCTACAGCCTGCCAGCGCACGATCAGCGCTGGCAGGCTGTAGTTTACCTTGTCCCCGACGTGATCCTGTGAACGCACGCGCGCGCGCGCGTTCACAGGAAATCTCGCCTCTCGCGAGATGACGCGCCCGCGCGTCAAGGAGGAACAAACCGACCGCCCGCAGGACGCAATCCTGCGTGAGGCGGTCGGCAACAAGTTAAAGCATGGGAAACACGGTAGCAGCCACAGTGATCATATTGTGCCCTTTAGAAGAGTTACAATAAATTCCCCTCCAATTGTCATCACCAAAAGATGAAGGGGAAGACACTTTGAGAACCAACTTTCCTAAAAAGGTACAGGGAAATTCAATTACTTAAATTAATACAGTACATTTCATAACTATTGGATTTTCCCTTTTAAGCTGAAGCAATAGGAGTTTCTCCGTTTATTTCGCTACATGTCATGTACTTGCAAGTTGTGGGAGTAGTACTTATATGTAAAACATGGGCACATTGCTAAAACCAGAACAAACTAGACCAGCCCGAAACACACCTAATGTGTGATGGGAGCAAATGTGACTTGAGAATTTACTGCTCAACAATGCACATTTCACCTGTACTTCCTTCATCAGTTCCTTCTCTTAGGTATGTTTCAGAATATTGTAATGAGGGATATTCCAGTTTTACCTAATGACAATGGCACTTCATCAAAGGGTGGGTGTCACGTGCTGGAGGCCCATGGCAGACCTCCGGGACGTCTTGCAAACAGGACACAGGCAAGATTCTGACCAGGGACCAACAGAGTACTTTATTACATGTGTAATAAAAGAACATAACAGTAAAAGCAGGTTAAGTAATAGTGGTAGCACTACCATAGAACCAAGTGCACCGGCAGACCAGAGGTGGAGAGACAGTGAGCACCCGTTCTTCACAGTGCCAATGGTGGTGGGGATTAACTGGTGAGAGGGCTTACTGGTTGCACCTCCAGAAAAGTCCCAGTACACTTGGCCACTCCCTGCAGGAAACCACAGACAACAGGACTGGAACCCAAGAAAACACAGTAATGCCAACGCAACTCAATCACAATAGAATGCGTGACTATGCAATATATCACCAAATGACCATAAAGGGACACGCAGTACAATTTCATAAACTTTATTAATTGATAAAAAGACCAACAATACACATAATGTCAATATTAAAAATTATATATATATATGGCGGTAATACAAATGGTAGCCAAGACATATGACTCCCCTCCCATGCATAGAAAACCCTGATTGCCCCTCCTATATAGGGTAAAGAAAACCCTTTCACAGTGTTGACATAAACCAACACACCCTCAATACCAAACATATATGAATTGGAACAGTGCCTAACTGAGCTAGCCTGATGGGCAACAGCACACACACAGTACAGCAACAAGACACATACGCTCCATCACAATATACCTGAGGGACACTTGGAAAGGAGGACACGGGCTTCCGAGCAGAGAGGAGAGCCTACCCGGACTCCGCTTTTTCGCTCCGCTTTCTCAGGGTCGGGGTAGGCTCTCATCTCTGGTCGGAAGCCAGTGTCCTCCTTTCCAAGTGTCCCTCAGGTATATTGTGATGGAGTATATGTGTCTTGTTGCTGTACTGTGTGTGTGCTGTTGCCCATCAGGCTAGCTCAGTTAGGCACTGTTCCAATTCATATATGTTTGGTATTGAGGGTGTGTTGGATTAGGTCAACACTGTGTAAAGAGTTTTCTTTACCCTATATAGGAGGGGCAATCGGGGTTTTCTATGCATGGGAGGGGAGTCATATGTCTTGGCTACCATTTGTATTACTGCCATATATATATAATTTTTAATATTGACATTATGTGTATTGTTGGTCTTTTTATCAATTAATAAAGTTTATGAAATTGTACTGCGTGTCCCTTTATGGTCATTTGGTGATATACCAAGCAAACACAGGACATGGATAAAACAACAAGCGGAATGGGAACCAGCACAGAAGCAGGTGGCTGGACCCCAAGCGGAACGGAAGCATGTTGGTCTCAGGCAGAACTGCACACAGACTAGAAGTGCAGAAGGCAAAAGCCCCTGGGTCAGCAGCAAGGTGCTACACCCAGCAAGGCCCAAGACAGACTGACCACAAGACCCCCAGCTCTCAGATAGATGTAGCTGTGATAACGAGGGCACCTGATAAGCCACACCCAGGAACAGACCAGAGAAAGTTAACCCCATCAGAACCAGGATTAACAAGAAGCACTGAACAAATGATACAGGCTACAGTTCACACACAAGGCCACAGCCAGCACGCATCGCAAAACCAGCATACATGTGAACACCCACAGCCAGTACACAAAGCGCATGCAGCCAGCCTGCACGGCATCGGTGACAGGAACACCGGAGATACAGACACGGAAGCCACAAATACAAGCCACAGTTCTCACACACCACCGCAGCCAGCACGCAGCCCCAAGTAACCAGCATACACAGGTGTCAGCCTGCAGCCAGTACGCGAGAGATCCTGCAGCCAGCCTTCGCGGCAACAGTGACAATAACTGCACCGAGATGCAGACAAGGGGAGTACACACACTTACAGGCAAGTTCACACAAGACACCGCAGCCAGCACGCAGCCCAAAGCAACCAGCATACACAGGAGTCAGCCTGCAGCCAGTATTCAAGAGGGCATGCAGCCAGCCTACACGGCCACAACTGTCACAGCGAACCGCACCGTGACAGTGGGACATACTGTCAATAATCAGTTCTGGACATTGATGTGTTAGAAGCAGGAAAATGGGAAGGTGTAATGACCTCAGCAACTTTGAAAAGGGCCTAATTGTGATGGCAAGACAACAGGGTCAAAGCTTCTCCAAAATGGAAGGTCTTGTTGGCTGTTACCAGTACAGAGAGGTTAGTACCTACCCAAAATGGTCTATGGAAAAATAGAGGGTGAAGCTGCAACGGCTCATCGATGCACGTAGGGAGTGAAGGCTAGACCGTTTGACCTGCTTGCACAGAAAAGCTACTGTAATACAAGTTGCTGAAAAATGTTAAGGCTGGCTATAATAGAAAAGTATTAAAATACACAGCACATCACAACTTGGTGCATGTGGAGCTGCATAGCCGCAAACCAGTCAGAGTGCACGTATTGATCAATAGACCATGAAGCAATAAAAAAGGTAGTCTGGTCTGATGAATCACATTTTATTTTACATCATGTGGTCAGGCACATGAGCATAACTTACCTGAATGTTACTTTGACATGTAGAACTTACTTAAACTTTATTGTAGACCAAGTAGACCCCTTTATGGTAACAGTATTCCCCAATAAGGCCTCATGCACATGGCCGTTGTGCGGCCATTCCGTGCATTGGGGACCGCAATTTGCGGTCCACAATGCACAGGCAACATCCGTGCAGCGGCCAAGATGGTTCGAGATCTATTTAACTTGTATGGGTCCATGATCCATCCACACTGTCAAAAAATAGAACATTTTTGCGATGCAGAGGCACGGACAGAAAGACCATGGAAGCACTCTGTAGTGCTTCCGTGGGCTTCAAATCCATGCTTCCGTTCCGCACCGCACTTCATCTCCCGGATTGCGGACCTATTCAAGTGAATGGGTCCGTATCTGTGATGCGGGGTGCACATGGTGCCCGTGTATTGCGGACCCGACGTATGCGAGCCGCTATACGGCCATGGCCAGGCAACGGCATTGTGCATGAGTCCTAACAATGATGTTTTCAAGATGGATAATGCGCCTTGCGACACTGCAAAAATTCTTGAGAAATGATTTGAGGAACATGATAACGAGTACAAAGTGTTGGCTTGACCGACAAATTCTTTACATATAATATAATTTGCTCAAGGATCAATGATATGGTGCCTTGAAAAAATATTCATACCTCTTAAAGTTTTCCACATTTTTCACCTACATACTCAAATGTATTTTATTGGAATTTTATGTGATAGATCAACACAAAGTAGCAAGTATGTGTGAAGTGAAAAGAAAATGATACACGGTTTAAAAAATGTTTCATAAATAAAAATCTAAAAATAGTGGACTGTTCTTGTATGCAGCCACCTGTACTCCAGTGAATGAAGTCCACCTGTGTGTAATTTATTCTCAGTATAACTACAGTTGTTCTGTGAAGGCCTCAAGGTTTGTTAGTGAACCTTAATGATTAAACAGCATCATGAAAACCAAGGAACACACCAGACAGGTCAGGCATAAAGTTGTAGAGAAGTGTAAAGCAGGGTTAGGTTATAAAAAAGATTATTCAAAGCTCTGAACATCTCACAGAGCACTGCTCAATCCATCATCTGAAAATGGAAGGAGTATGGCACAACTGCAAACCTACCAAGACAAGGCCATCTACCTAAACTGACAGCCCAGGCAAGGAGAGCAGTAATTAGAGACGCAGTCATGACTCATGAGGCCCATGGACTCTGGAGGAGCTGCAGAGATCCACAGCTCAGGTGGGAGAACTTGTACATAGGACAATTATTAGTTGTGTACTTAACAAATCTGGCCTTTGTGGAAGAGTTGTAAGAAGAAAGCCATTTTTGAATGTAAGCCATAAGAAGTCTCATTTGCAGTTTGCCACAAGCCATGTAGGGGACATAGCAACCATGTGGAAGGAAGTACTCTGATCAGACCAAAGTTTAACAAAATACAATAGAAAACGAACACTGTACATCACCCTGAACACACCACACCTACCGTGAAACCTGGTGGTGGCAGCATGATGCAGTGGAAATGGTTTTCTTCAGCAGGGACAGGGGAAATGGTCAGAGTTGATTGGAAGATGGATAGGGCTAAATACAGGGCAATCCTGGAGGGAAAACCTGGTAAAGGCTGCAATAGAGAATGGAGCAAAGGTTCACCTTCCAGTAGGACAACAACCCTAAACATACAGCCAGAAATACAATGGAATGCTTTAGATCAGAGCATATTAATGTGTTAGAATGGCCCGGTCGAAGACCAGACCTAAATCCTATTAAGAATTTGTGGCAAGATTTAAAAATTGCTGTTCACAGACACTCTCCATCCAATCTGACTGAGCTATTTTGCAAAGAAGAATGGGCAAAAAAATTCGGCCTCTAGATGTGCAAAGCTGGTAGAGACATACCCCAAAAGACTAGCAGCTGTATTTGTAGCGAAAGATGGTCCTACAAAGTATTGACTCAGGAAGGCTGAATACAAATGCATGTGCCACACTTTCCAGATTTTTATCTATAAAAAAATTTAAGACCATGTGTCATTTTCTTTTCACTTCACACATACTTGCTACTTTGTGTTGGTCTATCACATAAAATCCTAATAAAATACATTTAAGTTTGTGGGTGTAACATGAAAAAATTTAGAAAAGTTTAAGGGGTATGAATAATTTTTCAAGGCACTGTAAGGCCTCTTTCACACGGGCGTCATGTTTGACGCCCGGATAAGAGGCGGGTGCGTTGCGGGAATATGTGCGTTTTTCCCGCGCGGGTTCAAACGTTTGCAACACGTTTTGCACGCGCGTGAGAAAAAACGCCATGTTTGGTACCCAACCCGAAGCCGGACTTCATCACTGAAGTCCGGTTTCGGGTCTACTGGAGAATTTATAATTTTCCCTTATAACATGGTTATAAGGGGAAATAATAGCATTCTTAATAAAGAATGCATTGTTAAATGAAGAGGAAGGAGTTAAAATAATAAAAGTTAACTTACCTTAGCCACTTGATCGCGTAGTTGCGATCTGTCCTCTCTTTCCCTGCAGCATCTATGATCTAAAGGACCTGTGATGACGTCACATCACATGGTCCAATCACATGGTCCATCACCATGGTAAGATGGACCATGTGATTGGACCATGTGATGTGACGTCATCACAGGTCCTTTAGATCATAAATGCTGCAGGGAAAGAGAGGACAGATCGCGACTACGCGATCAAGTGGCTAAGGTAAGTTAACTTTATTATTTTTAACCCTTCTCTTCATTTAACAATGCATTCTTTATTAAGAATGCTATTATTTCCCTTATAACCATGTTATAAGGGGAAATAATAGAGATTGGGTCCCGTTGCTAAGCAACAATGCGGGAAAATCGCAACGCATCCGCACTTGGTTGCGGATGCTTGCGATTTTCCCGCAGCCCCATTCACTTTTATGGGGCCTGCGTTGCGTGAAAAACGCAGAATATAGAACATGCTGCGATTTTCACGCAAAGCAGAAGTGATGCGTGAAAATCACCGCTCATGTGCACAGCCCCATAGAAATGAATGGGTCCGGATTCAGTGCGGGTGCAATGCGTCCTCCTCACGCATTGCACCCGCGCGGAAAACTCGCCCGTGTGAAAGGGGCCTAAGGCAGCTTTAACACGAGCGTGACGGATTAGGTCCGGATGCGTTCAGGGTGCGTTCAGTGAAACTCGCACCATTTTGCAAGCAAGTTCAGTCAGTTTTGTCTGCGATTATGTTCAATTGCTCAGTTTTTTCCGCGCGGATGCAATGCGTTTTGATGCATTTTTCACGCGCGTTATACAAAACTGAAGGTTTACAAGCATCTCCTAGCAACCATCAGTGAAAAGCGCATTGCATCCGCACTTGTTTCCGGATGCAATGCATTTTTCACTGAAGCCCCTTTCACTTCTATGGGTCCAGGGCTGCGTGAAAAACACAGAATATAAAACGTGCTGCGTTTTTCACTCAACGCAGAACTGATGCATGAAAAAAAAGCTCATGTACAGAGACCCATTGAAATGAATGGGTCAGGATTCAGTGAGGGGCTTTACCGGGTGCTATGCGTTCACGTCACGCATTGCACCCACGCAGAAAAATTGCTTGTGTGAAAGGGGCCTAAACCATATTAGGGAAGTGGTTTTAATGTTATGGCTAATCAGTGTATATTAAAAGTCATGAAAAAGTTACATAATGTCTCAATTAAGGTACTTTCACACTAGCGTTAGAGGAAACCGGAAATCCATGTGGAAACGGATACCATTTGTTTCCGGGTATGTTTGACAAATGCACTGAAATACCGGATCCGTCTCTCCGGTGTCATCCGGAAAAAAAGGATCCGGTATTTATCTTTTTCATATTTTTAAAGGTCTGCGCATTTTTCTAGAACACTTGGTGTCGGATCCGGCATTGATACATTTTAATGGAAAATAATGCCGGATCCGGCATTCCAGCAAGTGTTCCGGAATTTTGGCCGGTGAAAATACCACAGCATGCTGCGATATTTTCTTCGGTCAAATACCATAAAAGTGACTGAACTGAAGACATCCTGGTGCATGCTGAACGGAATGCTTTCTATTCAGAATGCATTAGAACAAAACTGAAGCTTTCTTTCCGGTATTGAGTCCCTAGGATGGAACTCAATACCAGAAAACTTTAACGCTAGTATGAAAGTACCCTTACTTATTCTTATTGACTAGATTCAGATGTCCATAGGTTTTGTACACAACTGCAGGACTAGTGGCTCTAGGACTTTTATTAACAGGCAACTCAGAAGATTAGGAAGAAATGAAGTTGGGCAACACTTCTGGCAGTTCTAAGGTCTAGCTGCACTTAAGTACAACTATCACTGGAGAAGTGAATTCTCTAAGCTACTATTGATTTGGTAGAGAACCAAAAAAATCTCTGTTTTCCACTATTAACCCACAAAAAGAGGTATGGACTAGCTTCCCAGGTGATTCAGATTCCCAGGTGACCTTCCCCAGAAAAGTCAGTAATTGGCTGTGAGTGCACTGTAACTAAGGCCTTATTCACATGTCCGTAGTGTTTTGCGGATCCGCAAAACACCTTGCCACCGGCCCTATAGAGATGCCTATACTTGTGCGCAATTGCGGGCAAGAATAGGACATGCTCTATATTTTTGCGGAGCCGCCGTCCTGAAGATCGGCGGCGCGCTCCGCAAATGTGGATGCAGAGAGCACAGTGTGTGCTCTCCGCATCCATCACAAAATGAATGGGTCCACACCAGTTCCGCAAATTTGCGGAACGGGTGCGGACGTAGATTCCGGACGTGTGAATAAGGCCTAAGAACTTCAGCGAAATCAGAAACATAGCCTAAGGTCATCAGTGGAGCAACAAGCTGGATGAGACAAGATGGAACATAAGACAGAATCATAGTCAGGAGATAGGCAAGGGGTCAATATCAATACCGAAAGTAAAATCACAAGAAAAGACTAGAGAAGAGTATAATCCTGAAAGAAAGCCACATTCAGGATCAGAATCAGCATCAGAATCAATATAGTAGCAGGAACAATAGTTAGGCAAGGATGTACATTGATCTTCAGGCTTCAGTTACAATTTATGAAGAAGTCTACTCCAGTTTCTGGCACAAAAAAGTCGTAAGACCCTGTTTTACAACTTTTTAAACACATGTGCGATAAAATCTTGGCACACAGGTGTTTTTACTCCTTCCTCGACACTTGGGAGTAGTGGAAGTGTGGCAAATTTACTAACATTTAAGCCTGGTATAAAAGAGGAGTGAAAACTACTGCAGTCAGGGGCTGGAATAGTTTTTATTCTAGGTACATGGACTGTGCCTTGTCATATATTTTGCGGTTTCTCCAGCAGCGCAGAAGCTATCAGAGACCAGTGTAAAAAGACAGGGATAAATGATCCCTACAGTCTTATATCTGACAAACAAGACTATGGGGCAGATTTACTAAACCTCTAGATGGCCTAAACTTACACGGACTGTCTAGACCTGCACCAGATTTATCACAGGACTCAGGCTGGATGATAAATGTGGTGCAGGGATAGTCACTTTTCTCTGACTCTGTACCAACTATTGGTTGATTCGTTTTAGAATTTTACTCCAGATTTGAGTCACACTTTTGGTGCAAAATGTCATATCTTAGTCCACGCCTATTTCATGCAAATCCTTACCCACTTTCTGAGGGAGTCAGACAAAAATGTGAAATCCTACATCTGCCAACTTGCACCACTTTTAAATCTAAGCACCATTCACTCGAAGCTATGTTCAATCCTTTTTAGGGCTTATGCACACAACCGTAGCCTGTTTTGCGCTCTGCAAATTGCAGATGCACAAAACATGGATACCGTCCGTGTGCGTTCCACATTTTTGGGAATGGAACGTCCTGCCCTCTATAGAACAGTCCTATCCCAGGGTGCTGTCCACATCTTATAAAGTCCCATTGAAGTGAATGGGTCCGCATTCAACCCGCAAAAAATGCAGATCGGATGCGTACAAAAAACATAGTCGTGGGCATGAGCCCTTAGTATGTCGTTTTCCCAATGGGGCCGCAAAAGATGCAGCCAGCACACTGTACGTCTGTTCCGTGGTACCCATACAAAAATAGAACATGTCCTATACACAGGGCCGATGCAAGGATTTTTGCCGCCCTAGGCAAAAGAAAAGTTTGCCACCCCCCCATGTGACATCACAATGCCCCACCCATATAGTCTGCCATATTAAAGGGGTTCTGCAGTTTATTTAAACTGATCGGCAGGGGTCCGACACCTGGGACCCCCGCCAATCAGCTGTTTGAGAAGGCAGCGGCGCTGGCAGTAGGAGCCTGGGTGGGACTAAGCTTCATTCAAGTGAACAGAGCTTAGCCCCGCCAAGGCCAGTGATACTAGTCGTGACGTCACTGCGCCTGCGGTAAACAGCAAGAAGGCCGAGGCACTACTGCCAGCGCCGCTGCCTTCTCAAACAGCTCATCGGCGGGGGTCCCGGGTGTCGGACCTCTGCCACTCAGATGCTGATGATCTGTCCAGAGGATAGATCATCAGTTTAAATAAACTGCAGAACCCCTTTAACTAACGCCAGTTCTCTCTCTCCCCCCCCCCCCTTGTCATTCTTCACTCCCCCCCCTTGTCATTCTTCCTTCCCCCTTGTCATTCTTCACTCCCCCCCTTGTCATTCTCTTCCCCCTCGTCATTCTTCATACTCCCCCCCCCTTGTCATTCTCTTCCCCCCCTTGTCATTCTCTCCCCCCCTTGTCATTTTGTCATTCTTCACCACCCCCCTTCACTCCCCCCCCTTGTCATTCTTCCCCCCCCCACTTGTCATTTTTCACTCCCCCCCACCCTTGTCATTCTCTTCCCCCTCTTGTCATTCTCTCCCCCTCATCATTCTTCACACTCCCCCTTGTCATTTTGTCATTCTTCACACCCCCTTCACTCCCGCCCCCTTGTCATTCTCTTTCTACCCCTACCTCTATTGTAGCACGGCCGAGCTCTTTATGGTCCATGGGTACAGGACCTTTTTTTCCTGTACCCGAGGGGACTGACAGGAAGTGCACACTGTGTGCGCACTTCATGTCAGTCCGGCCGAGTGCAGGAGACAGATGCTCCTGTACCCGCGGACCATAAAAAGCTCGGCTACGCTACAATGGAGTGACAGGAGGGAGCGCTGAGCGCTTCCCTCCTGTCAGCTCCTCCCTCATGGACGCGCCATCCCAGGCAGTGCTGCAGCCGCCAGAGGCTCAATTCAGAGCGCTCGGCGGCTGCAGCATGAGGCTGGGCCGGCGCTCCTAGCAGCGCCCCTTCCCAAGGGGCGCTCTACGCGGCGGCCTATTCCGCGTATAGGACGCGCCGGCCCTGCCTATACATGTCTGTTTTATGGACAAAGAAAGGACTGTTGTGAGGATGCACACGGCTGGTATCCATTTTCTGTACAAAAACAGCAACGGCCGTGTGCATGAGCCCTAACAGTTCCAAGGAGAGTTGACATTTAATACATTCGAAGCCCAACAACTCAGCAACAGTGTAGGAAGAAGAGGGGAACATATTATAAAAGTGTCAATGATCTTCTGGACAAAGCAACTTCACAGATAGAAGACACACTATCATTGCCACTTGGGTTCAAACAGATACCATCTAGAACAATGGATAAATGCTGTAATCCTCCCATGAAGGGCAGGTGTGGCAGTCTCGCAGTTTTGCCAGGATTACTGTACTGTCGTTAGCATGACAACTTGATCAGCTTCAAGACGTGCTCACACAAGAACTTTTCTACAAGCATACCTCCAAAGGAAGGCTCTCTGTATGTATATGATGGTCCATGGTCAGGCATGGACAGAATGTACCCTATCCAAAAATAGTCATTGCTCCCCAGCAAACTTCTGTAACAGCAAAAAAAAAATATTTTATGCTGTAAATTTAAATATATCACTATGTAAAAGAAACATAGACATAGAGAAGCATAGCCTTGTTTGTCCATGTGTAACTGGAATCCTGGGTGTATTTCTTCCAAAAATAGGAATGTGTGCCGGCAGGTGAGAAAGAAAAGTCTTTTAGACCGGTGTCATACAAGAAGATTTTTGATTTGATTTGATTTGCTGGCATTTTTTTGTTGTGTTTTTTAGGCATAAAACGCCAGACCCAGATGTTGCATGGAAGTCAATGCGAAATATCAACGCAGAACAAAGGAGCATTTTGCAGTGTAGTTTTTTTTTTACACCTTTGAGGTGCCTTTTGGAGCTCATAGTATTTTTTTCAAATTACAGAATGATCTATGTCTGGTCTTTTATCACTAATTGCCTGTGTTTTCCTCACAAAGATCTCCATTGGGCTTTGCTTCAATAAAATGCATGTGCAATGTGTGTTGGTGTTTTTAGTATGCCATTTTTTTCCAATGCCTTTTTCCCCCCATACAGTTCTACAGATGAAGTGACATTACAATGGGCACATACTTTCCTCTAAGAAAAAAAGGTAGGCTTGCAAAAAATGGCGTTAAGAAATTACAGGTGGTAAAACATATGATATGGACAAAAAACGCCTCAAAAAACAATGATCAAGTCAGTCGTTTTTGGCCCCTTGCAGACGAGCGTTCCTCACGCAGCGAGTCCACAACGGAGCTCCCGGCCCGACCTTCCTGCACTGATGGGATTCACATAGCATTATATTGATTTATGATGCCATGTAACCCTTACAGTTCTGGAATGTATTGGATAACACTGGCATAATGCTGCCAGTGTTATCCAATACATTCCAGAACTGTAAGGGTTACATGGCATCATAAATCAATATAATGCTATGTGATCCCTGGCAGTGCTGGGAGGTCAGGCCGGGAGCTCCGTTGTGGACTCGCTGCCTGAGGAACGTCGTCTGCAAGGGGCCTTTGAGTCTTAAAAAAAAAAAACACCATGAGTGAAGGATGAAACCCTTAGGCAGGACACTCACAAGTGATTTGAATCCGATAAACTCACAGGAGGAGATTTATCAAAACTGGTGTAAGGGTACTTTCACACTTGCATTGAAGGATTCGTCAGGCAGTTCCGTCAACAAACGTTTGAAGATCCGTTTGAAGATCCGTTTAAAGATCCGTTTGACAATTGTATTGAAATAACGGATCCGTCTTTCCAATTTCATCTGTAAAAATGGATCGGTTATTTATTATTTTACCATTTTTAAAGGTCTGCGCATGCGCAGAGTGGAGGAACGGATCCTTAATACATTTCTTCGGAAATTAATGGTGGATCCGTCATTCCGTCAAGTGTTTGCGCTTTTTTGGGCGGAGATAAAAATACAACATGCGCTTTTATCTGCGTCCAAAAACCGCGAAAGGACTGAACTGAAGACAAACTGATGCAAACTGAACGGATTGCTTTCTATTCAGAATGCATTAGGATAAAACTGATCAGTTTTTTTCCGTTATTGAACTCCGAAGACGGAACTCAATGACGGAAAAGAATAAGGATTGCAAAGCATTATAATCATTTATAATGCTGTGTAACCCTTAGGGCTCTTTCACACGAGCGTTTGCAGTGCGGAAATCACGCTCCATGTGTAAGTGTGGTCCCCCGTTCTAGACACTGCTCATCTTGCAGGAACGCACACCATTTTACTGAGTGCTACGTGCCTCTGTATCTGCATGACCTTCTACAGAATCATAGTGTCAGCTTTATGTCAGTATGTCACTGCCTTTTTAGTAATCAGTGGAGGTTCTGCAGACGTCCCAGGGATCAGACACCACCTATGCTGTGTATTAGAGGCATAACTAAAAAAGGCAGACCCGCAAATTTATGACAGCTCCCTCTCTAATTTCTTGGAACCTCTGCCCCCACCCCCACCCCCCCAATGGCTAGTTAAGATAGATAAGAACACTGACACTTTCCATTACAACCCCCATCTACTCATTAGTTATGTCCCCTTAGTGCCCCAAGCAGAAGAATACCCCCTTCATGCCCCCTTCACAGTAGAATGCCCCCTTAGTGCCCCTTCAAAGTAAAATGCCCCTGTAGTGCCCTCATACACAGGAGAATGCCCCTTAATAACAGTAGTGCTTCTCCTTAGTGCCCACAGTAGTATGCCTACTTAGTGCTTCAACACAGTACAATACCCCCTCAGTGCCACTACTCAGTACAGTTATGTCCCCTTATTGCCCCCACACAGTATTTATGACCCCTTTGTGTCCCCACACAGTAGTTATGCCCCCTTACTGCTTTCACATAATAGAATGCCCCCTTAGTGCCCTCGCACGGCAGAATTCCCTTACAGCCCCCACACAGTAGTTATGCCCTGTTAGTACCCTCACACAGTAGAATGCACCCTTAGTGTACCCACGCAGTAGTTGTGCCTCCTTAGTGCCCCTTCACAGCAGAATGCCTCCTTAGAATGCCTCTTTAATTACCTTAATGCCCGCATACAGTAAATACTCTTACAGCCCCTGTACAGTATCTATGCCGTTAGTGCCCTCACATAGTAGAATGCCCCCTTAGTGTACCCACACAGTAGTTATGCCCCTTAGTGTCCCCTTCAGGGTAGAATGCCCCACAGTAGTTATGCCCCCTTAGTGCCCTCACACAGTAGAATTCTCTTATAGCCCCCACACAGTAGTTATGCCCCTTAATACCCTCACACAGTAGAATATACTCTTAGTGTACCCACACGGTAGTTATGCCCCCTTACTGTCCCCTTCAGAGTAGAATGCCCCCTTAGTACCCCCACACAGTAGTTATGCCCACTTAGTGCCCCTTCACAGTAGAATGCTCCCTTAGAATGCCTCCTTAATGCCCGCATACAATAGAATTCTGTTACAGCCCCCGCACAGTATCTATGCCCCATTAGTGCCCTCACACAGTAGTTATGCCCCTTAGTGTCCCCTTCAGAGTAGATTGCCCCCTTTGTGCCCCCACAGTAGTTATTTCCCCTTACTGTTCCCACAAAATAGAATGCCCCCTTAGTGCCTCCGCATAGTAGAATTCTTTTATAGCCCCCACACAGTAGCTATTCCCTGTTAATGCCCTCAGACAGTAGAATGCCCCCTTAGTCTACCTACACAGTAGTTTTGCCCCCTTAGTGTCCCCTTCAGAGTAGAATGCCCCCTTAGTACCCACACATGGTAGTTATGCCCACTTAGTGCCCCATCATAGTAGAATGCCCCCTTAGAATGCCTCCTTAATGCCCGCATACAGTAGTATTCCCCCCTTAGTGCTGACTGTACATTAGCAAATCCCTTGTGGTGTTAATAAAATAAAAAACAGTAGTACTCACCCAGACCTTTTCCAGCGATGAACTGAGCACATCCTGCTCTCCCTGGCAGCTGGCGATAAGCAGAGAAGTCAACGGTGCATCTGCTGGGCTGAGCAGAAGAGCTCACAGGCTGAGGACAGGCCAGGGAACGATCCTCGGTCCATACGATCTTGTACTCTGCACTGCACTGCTGCTGGGCAGAAAGCAGGCTGGGAAATAAGGGCTAGGCCATAATGATAGTGGGCACAGAAGTGTATGCGGATGGCCCACCATGGTGTCATGGAGCAGAATAGGTGTAGTAGTACTGTTTTTTTGTAAATTGGTCATTTTTTGAGGAAATTTTACTTCAGAGTTGTATTTAACTTGAATTTTCTATTACATATGTGAGGTGATTTGTGGGCTTGTTCTGATTGGTTGCTGGTTGCCTACCTGTTGCTGAGGCACCTGTGGTTTGGCAGAAGCTGATTGGCTGCTGGAATTCTAGGGCGGGAAAGTGGGGTATTTATGGAGGGTCCCAGTAGGTCCGGAGTTGTCCACCGTGGAACCCTGGAAGAAAGAAGACGTCGTCCCACCCACCCTCCCTATGTGAAGTCGTGGTCCTGAATTAGTGGGGGGTTAGTCACCCGGCTCTGCTGGGGGGACAATGGTTTCAATAATTGATTATGTATCAGTATTTATTTAATATTTTATTAATTATTCAAAAGTTTGTTAATTTTAATATTAGGTAACCCCTTAATAAAGGACCACAGCCGTTTACTACCATATTTTGTCTTGTATTTATTTTAGATAAGCATTTTAGAATTGCGTTAAGTTGTTGCTCATATGACATCATGAAACAGACATCAATTACAGCCCAGGCCTTGCTTGCCTGCCACGGCAAACACACAGTAAACATTATTGCGGCCGCTACGGTGGCAGTTCTGCCCCTGCTGTGGATAGGTGTTTGTTAAATGTCAAATTTTGTGAAGACAAACATGCAGACACCCAGGGAGAAAAATGACCCGGGAGCTCTCCCTACAGGTTCCTGCATACATGTCATCTGCTGCAGAGAATTTTTACAACTCAAATGCCAATCTTCTAGGCAGCAGAGCCCCTTCTTTCTCAGGTCTTCTCTACAGACATAGCGACATACAAAGGTACAGTACAGAGCTCATACATCTATTCCAAGTTGTGGCTGCAAAGAACCTGCTTCAAAACGCAAATGTGAACTGGACCTAACATAATATTAAAAAATTGCTCAGGATGTGTTCAGGGTGCGTTCAGTGAAACTTGCACCATTTCGCAAGCAAGTTCACTCAGTTTTGTCTGCAATTGCGTTCAGTTTTTTCCACGGGGGTGCAATCCGTTTTGATGCGTTTTTCACGAGTGTGAAAAAAACCTGAAGGTTTACAAACCATCTCCTAGCAACCATCAGTAAAAAACGCATTGCACTCGGACTGCATCCGGATTACCTCCGATTTCACTGATGTCCCATTCACTTCTACGGGGCTAGGGCTGCGTGAAAAACACAGAATAAAGAACATGCTGCAATTCTCACGTAACGCAGAAATGATGCGTGAAAAAAAACGCTCATGTGCACAGAACCCTTTGAAATGAATGGATCCGGGTTCAGTGCGGGTGCTATGCGTTCACTTCACGCATCACACCCATGTGGAAAACCCATTGGTGTGAAAGAGGCATAGGTCCTCTTTCACATGAGCGATATGGATTGTGTCAGGATCTGTTCAGGGAAAAATTGATGGTTGGTCTGTCATACCGGTCAGTGTGTGCATTTTTCTGCATGGATTGAGAGAAGAAAAACGGAAGAATAATCTACATCTCCTTGCAATCATCAGTAAAAAATGCATTGCATCCAGAATTCCAGATGCCTTCGGTTTTTCATGCAAGCTCCATTCACTTCTATGGAGTGAAAAACACACAATAAGGGCTCATGCACACGAATGTATTTTGTTTCCGTGCCCGTTCCATATTTTTTTTTGCGGCCTATATGTGGAACCATTCATTTCAATGGGGCCACAAAAAAAAACTCAGTGTGCATTCCGTGTCTGTATGTTCCTATGTCTGTTCCGCAAAAAAATATAAGATGTCCTATTATTGTCCACATTACGGACAAGGATAGGACTATTAGGGGCCGGCCCTTCCCTTCCGCAAAATGCGGAATGCACATGGCTGGTATTTGTGTTTTGCGGATCCACAATTTTCAGACCGCTAAACATCGAACGGTCGTGTGTATGAGCCCTATTGGACATGCGCCAATTTTTCCTGAACACAGAAATGAATGGGTAAGGATTTACTACAGATACTCTGCGTTAACTATACACATCACATCCGGACACAAAACTCGCTCTTTTGAAAGCGTCCTAGAGCTACTTGCACACTTTGCAGATTACAAGCGTTTTTTCCTTGAGGAAGTTTGTGCGTAAAAGCTACAGAATAATACAGTCCTATTTTTGACCGGACATGCAACAATATTTAGTTACACTGCCAGTTTTGCACTACGAAGCGCTTCTGTGAGTTTTCGGGTCTGTGCCTCCACACTGCAGAAGATAAGACATGTCCTATCTTTTTCCGTATCTTGCGGATCAAGGACCTATTCAAGTCAATGGATCTGTATCCCTGATATGGAGCACACACGGCCGGTGCCCGTGCATTGTGGACCACTGTTTGTTCGTGGGCATGACGGTATGGCTTTTTCAGTATTTTGCGGTCCGCAAAAAAAGGATCCACAAAAAATACGGATGACATCCAGGTGCATTCCATTTTTGCGGGAACGGAACAGCTGGCCCCTAATAGAACAGTGCTATCCTTGTCAGTTATGCGGACAATAATACATGTTCTATCTTTGAACGGAAATACGAAACGAAAGGCATACGGAGTACCTACTGTTTTTTTTTTTTTGTGGATCTATTGAAATGAATGGTTCCGTATACGGTCTGTATAGGGAACGCAAAAAACGGGGAAAAAAACATTCGTGTTCAAGAGGCCTAATTCAGAAGTTTTCTAACAACTTATTTCCAACCTATTTATGTAGGTGTTCCTGTTTTTGCCCCTGTATTAGTTGCAAATACAGTCTAATTTCTATTCCATTCCAGGGCTGGCATACTGGGGCACATTTATCAAGCTCGCCTGTTCTTAGGCGTAAAATTAGACTGGCATATTTCATTCGTTGTCTTTCTTTAGCCAAGTATTTATCAACCCCTTCCCAACCAGCACCGTAGTAGTACGGCGCTAGCCAGGTCATTAATGATGGCGCCCACTCCTAAGCTCTGCGGGCGCCATAGCCAGCAGTAATGCCGATCGCGGACATTTAACCCCTTAGATGCCGTGGTCAATCCTGACCACGGCATCTCAGCGCACTGAAAACCAGCTCTCCCATGTGCTCCAGCTCCCCCATGTGGCGATCGGAGGAGCCAGAGCTTGTGTGCAGCAGCTCCTGTCTTTGTGAATGACAGGAGGCTGCTGCATAGTATTTCCTATGGAGCCCTTGCCTGTAATAGGGCTCCATAGGAAAGTAGTAAAATCATCATAGACATCAATGCAAGTGCATTGGAGTCTATGATAATAGCAATCAGATGATTGATTGTTATAGTTCCCTATGGGAACTATAAATAAGTGTAAAAAAAATAAAAAGTGTAAAAAAATTTAAAAATTTAAAAATTTAAATCATCCCCTTTTCCCAAAATAAGATTAAAAGAACTAAAAATGTTTTAAAAAATACACATCATGGGTGTCGCGATGTGCAAAAACGCCCATAGTATGAAAATATATTCCCCATACGACAAACAGCAAAACGGAGAAAAGTGTCCAAAAGGCATTTTTTTCGCCCTTCGCCATTTTTCGTCGCTTTTTTTTTTTACAAAGAATAAAATAAAAAGTGATCAACAAGTCATACACACTCCAGAATGGTATCAATAAAAAGTTCAGATCGCCCCGCAAAAAAACCCTATACAGCTCCATACACATAATTACAAAAAAGTTATAGCGGTCAAAATATGGCGACAAAAAAATAAAACGGATTTTTTCACACATTTTAATTTTTTTATCAAAATGCAAGAAAAACTATACATATAAGGTATCGCCGGATTTGTACTGAAATGTAGAATAAAAGTAAATGGTCAGTTTTATCGAACATCGAACGTCGTAAATAAAAAATAAAAAACGTAAGACTGTTGTAGAATTGTTTTTTTTTTTAAATTTCACCCCATATGGAATTTTTTTTCCCACTTCCCACTACATCATATGCAATATTAAATGGTGGCATTGGAAAGTACAACTTGTCGCACAAAAAATAAGCCCTTATATTGCTATGTGAATAGACAAATAAAAAACGGGAGAAAAAAAAACTCTGCAGGTGAAAGGGTTAAAAGTCGCACAGCTGTTGATGAATTAGACTCGGCGTATTTTTATTAGGCCTCATGCACACGACCGTTGTTTGATTCCGTGTCCGTTGTGCCGTTTTTCGTGATTTTCTGCGGACCCATTGGTTTTCAATGGGTCCGTGGAAAACTCGGCAAATGCACCGTTTGTCCTCCGCATCCGTGGTCCGTGATTCCAGTCCGTCAAAAAAATATAACCTGTCCTATTCTTGTCCGTGAAAAACGGTTCACGGACCCATTCAAGTCAATGGGACCGTGAAAAAATGCGGATGGCCATCCGTGTGTCATCCACAGTCCACGTCCGTTTTTTTGGGGGATCCCTTGGCAGGCACTTGGCAAAAATTGTCAGCCTGTCTTTTGGTAAAATCTTTTGGGTCATGTTCGCTCAAAAAAACGGGAGACACACGGAAACACAACGGAAGCAAAAACTGACACGGATCACGGAACAACGGAACCCCGTTTTGCGGACCGCAAAAAAATACTGTCGTGTGCATGAGGCCTTAGTCTGACCTCTGGTGGTTGTTTTCAGTACAACAGGTTCATATTCAATTAGACTGCTCTAATATATTTGTATAGTTGCATGTCTCCAGGAAAGTGTGAATTTTTATCCAAAAAAATTGTACTTCACTACTGAAAACAGACGAAGAAAAGTATGCCAGCCCTGGGGTGACGTAAAAATTAGATAGTGCCTTGTCTAAGATTTTACATGGTATTTGCGCATGTTTTTTTTTCCGTCTGTTTCTTTGATGGGGCTAAGTGTTTCATTATTGGCAAAGTGTAATTTATGTATTTCCGACTTATTATGTATGACTGTGATTGGTAAAAGTGAGCAAAACGCCACCAGCTCCTGGCTGGCGTATGTTGCTTCCCCTAGTCTGATCTTTTGCGACTCATATGATAGTAAAAATAAATGGGTGCGACTTTTCAGTTTATTTCGTAACTTTTTAAAAACATATTTGCGACTTTTCAGTGAAAAATGTGACTTGTGACTTTCTAAATCCACAGTGGCCATAAATTACACGTAAAAATTACGACAACCTTAACCAATCTAAAAAGAATGGCAACAGACTGATTTATCAACCCAAATAGAATCACATGATAAATTGAATAAAATGAAACTTTCTAACAACAGAAAAACAGGCACAAAAATAGGCATACAACTATATTAAACTGATAAATGTGCCCCCTAGTGGCCATTTTCTTGTAAGACAGATTCAAATTCACTAAAACTGGTCTAAATAGTACATGCATGAAAATGTGGCGCAAGTGAGCTGAATTTTGGGGGCACACGTCTCCATAAAAGTAGGCAAATTGTGGCACAACTCACCACTCAAAACAGAGACAGAAAAGTACGCCAGCCCTGGGGTGGCATAGAAATTAGACTGTTTTTATGAAAAAATCTGGTGCACCTACATAAATAGGATGGAATTCAGGCACAAAAGTTGGAAAACTTCTAAATGTAGTCTTAAAACTCCAATAAGTCACCACAGGCGCAAATGCCTCCAACGGTGTGCCGTCCGCATCTTTTGCAGCCCTATTGAAGTGAATGTGTCCGCATCCGGCCCGCACAAAACGCGGATCAGATGCGGACAAAAAATACGCTCGTGTGCATGGGCACTCGGTCTAAAACTTAAATTCTCAAACAAGCCACAAATGCATCTAAAACAGGCAGACTTTCAGTTGTAAATGTACCTAAAAAAAGAAACTGTATAAGGCCTCATGCACACAACCATAGCAGGCATGTGACTGTATTCCGGTCCGCTTGAAGGGGTCAGCAATCCGTAAAATATGGGCCAGTGCAGAATGAAAGCACAGTTCGGAAGCAATACTTTTTTGCGGTGCAGATCATCGGATGCGGAACGTGTCCCACATTCAAGTTAATGGGTCCGGTTCTGCAGATGGCGGACACGCGGTTGGTGCCCATGCATTGCAATTTGCAGTCCACAGCACGGGCATGGCCGGCACAAGGTCGTGTGCATGAGGCCTAAGAATAGGGCTACACAGCGATAAAAGAGGTACATCTAATTTGCAACAGTTATTGTAATGAAAGTCTATGTGTCGCATTGTGACATGGATGGATTTTTTCAGCTGTCGTGTCACATTGCGATACCATGGACTATTATTATAATAAATGGCGCCGTGTAGCCCTAGCCTTAATGTGCCCCAATGGCTTTTCTGGTTTGGCAAAAACTTAACCCCACAAAACCAAAACCCTTCAAGGTGCCTGCCACTGCTGTAGACTATATAGCTGTAATGACTATCCTCTCATTTAGAGATCACACCTGTACAGGAGAAGTGTCTATCTGGTTTTCTTCAGAGCTGGATATGGTGCTTGGTCCGGAGCAGTAGCTGCAGATTTAACAGAGGTGAATTTATCTATCAACTGTTTTTTCATAAGGCTATGTTTACATTTATACCGGAAACCATAATGCACACCACTGGCACTGATGGCACACTGATCAGCAAAAAATACGGATGCCGTCCTTTCGGCATCCATATTGCAACCGTTTGGTTTTTTTTGCGTATCCATTGTAAGGCCTCATGTACACGGCCATTGTGCGGCCGTTCCATGCATTGCCCAATGCACGGGCAACAACTTGAATGGGTCTGTGATCCGTCCGCACCGTAAAAAAATAGAGCATGTTCTATTTTTTTGCGTCGCAGAGGCACGGACAGAAACACCACGGAAGCACTCTATATTTTTTGCCGGGCTGCGGAATGCACGCGGTTCATGCTAAAATGAATGGGCCCTCATCCAATCCGCAAAAAAAAGGGGAACAAACACGAAAACAAAATACGTTTGTCTGAATGTAGCCTAACAATATCTGTCCTTGTCTGCAAAATGGACAAAAGTAGGACATGCTCTATCTTTTTGCAGAACGAGGACATACAATACGGAATACACAGAGAGTAATTTCCGTTTTTTTTGCGGCCACATTGAAATGAATGGTTCCACACAAAAAAATGGAACAGACACGGACAAAAAATATATTTGTGTGCATGAGACCTAAGACTGGCAATGGAAGAGCCTGATCGCAAGTAGTGTTGAGCGAACTTGTGTTTAAGTTCGCTGTCCAAAGTTCAGGTTATCGAAGAATCCCGTTATGGATTCCGAATTCTGTTATGGTCCATGGTAGCGGAATCCATAATGGGATACTTCGATAACCCGAACTTTGGATGGCAAATTTAAAACACGAGTTCACTCAATACTAATTGCGTGTATTTTACGTATGTGTTTTGTGTTGTATTCAGCCATACAACAGAATCTTCTCAGTGCATTTTATTCTTCTCCTTGCAATTGTTTTACTACTTTGAGGCGCTGTTAAAACCGCTTCACCGTAATCATCTAAAAAATTGTCTTTTATGGAGCAAACGAAAACGGTATACAAAGGGGGAGATTTATCATAGATGGGTGTTTTCCGCCAGCCTAGGATATCCCCCTGTGTTGCAGTCCATGAACCTATACTGGTTTGTCAGCTCCGAGCTGCTGTAGATTTCAGTCGTCTTTTGAATCAGAAAACTGTTGCAAAGCCAGACACACACGTGAGTTCAGTGTGAGAAACTCGCTGGGGCACATTTGTTAAGTCCGGCTTTTTACGCCAGTCTTACACTCAGTTCACACTTTCGCGTAAAACGCCGCGTTCGAACGCGCAAAAAACGCACAACAGTACAGGAACCATGCATTCCAATGGGGGTGGTTCACACTTGCGCGTTTTTATGCACGTTCGAACGCGCCTAAAAACGTCCGACGCATAAGCAAGTATGTTCGCGTTAATTCGGGCGTTTTTCGAGCGTTTGGTGCCAATATACTTCAATGGGAAACGCAATACGCGTGTTGTTCGGGCGTTTGTGCAGCGTAAAACGCGCCTATGGACGCGCGTTTTTCAAAGTTTGCAACATGCTGGATCAGCCACCATGGAATTTCACACCTCTAAAGCACTCAGATTGGCGAAACTATATATAGCGAGGGCTGTTTGGTCATTGGCCAACTATGCAGTCAATCACATAAACGCGCGTCAAACACGCCTACACTATTTACCAAAACGCTTGAAAAAAACGCACGTTAACGCCCGTCTTGAACGCTCAGAAAACGCTAGGCTTCAAAACGCTCAGGTCTGAACCCAGTGTTAGTCTACCCCTCTGCGCTGCTGCAAGATGCATTTTATTTATGACCAGGAGCATTTGTGGCAGTCTAAAAATTAGTTAAAGGGCTCGTTCACATGAACGTTTTTTGTGTTCCGTATACAGGCCGTTTTTTGTGTTCAGTATACTATCCGTATACAGCACCATTAATTTCAATGGGTCCACAAAAAAACGGAATGTACTCTGTGTGCATTCCATTTCCGTTTTTCCATTCCGCTACATTTTGAGTCATGTCCAATTATTCTATTATTGCCCGTAAATCACATTTCGTGGCTCCATTCAAGTCCGTTTTTGCAGAAGCATCTATTGAAAATTTTATGCCCAGCCCAATTTTTCAATGTACTTACTGTTAAAACATTATTATATGCTTCCGTTTCCATTTGTGACCCACAAAAAACAGATCACAAACGGAAACCATACGGAAATGGAACGGAAAGACTACTGAAACCAAAAACTGATCTGTTAAAAACGGACCGCAAAACCATGCGGTCGCGTGAACGAGCCCAAAAACAGAATTATGTCAGTGTAATGCAATAGACTCCAGGTCTCACAGGGACACACAGCTTTATAAATCTTTACAATGCTTAGAGCGGAGGCCAGAACTGGAACTCGCACTGCCACATGCAGCAATTTTCTCGCACTGAACACGCTCGTGTGTGCCTGGCCTGCTTGCTGTGACACCTTCCCACCTTGCCACTCTCCATTTTTAGAAAATTGGTGAGAGTGCTGGAGAAATTCCACTTAGTGACGATATTTTGTTGCTTGATACTATCAGTCTATAAGTATGTGCAGTACACAAAGAACACACAAAAGAGGGAGACTTATCAAGACCGGCGATATCCCCTGCGCTGCCGGGGGAAGGTGCCTAATTTATGATGACTAGAGATGAGCGAACCTCTATTTTTAGTTCGGCGTCCAAAGTTCGGGTTATCGTAGCATCCCGTTATGGATTCCATAACGGCATTTGGAATCCATAAGGGGCTACTTCATTGAACCCGAACCTTGGACAACCCTAAGGACCTGGGGTGACGTCACCGTCATGTGATCAGTGCAGGGGGCGTGGCTAAGCACTGGATTGGATAAGAGGTGATCCAGTACTGAGCCACACCCCCTGCACTGATCACATGACAGTGACGTCACCCCAGGTCCTTAGGGTTGTCCAAGGTTCGGGTTCAATGAAGCAGCTCCTTATGGATTCCAAATGCCGTTATGGAATCCATAAGGGGATGCTACGATAACCCGAACCCGAACTTTGGACGCCAAACTAAAAATAGAAGTTCGCTCATCTCTAATGATGAGGCATAGGCCCTGAGTTCCTAAAGGGTGGTGGGAGTGTGACTGTAATGCCTTAGGCCTCATGCACACGACCATATGTGTTTTGCAGCCCGCAAAGAAAAAATGACGTTCCGTATGGCATCCGTTTTTTTTTTGTTTTTTTTTTGCGGATCCGTTATTTTTGCAGATCCATTGTAATAATGCCTATCCTTGTCTGCAAACTAGAAAAAAATAGGACATGCTCTATTTTTTTTTTTTGCAGAATGGAAAAACGGACATAGGGAAACGGAATGCACACTGAGTACCTTTCTTGTTTTTGCGGACCCATTGACCGCAAAACACATCCGCAAAAGGAACGGACACGGAAACAAAATATGTTCGTGTGCATGAGGCCTTATTCACATGTCAGTGTTTGATCAGCGATTTCCATCAGTGATTGTGAGAAAAAAGCTGCATTGGAGCCTCCACAGACCAGCTTTTTACACCGGTCTTTGTTTTTCACTCTGCGCTCCCATAAGATCCGTTTAATTTATGAAAAAGCTTGTGTGCCTCATAATAAATTACGTTTTTGGCAGTAGTAAACGCGCGTTTTACGAGCGTTTTTGTGATTGACCAAATATCCCTGTCTATATGAAGTCTGGCCTTTCCAGCATGTTGAAAAATTCATAAACGCGCATTCAAACGCGTGTTTTCAGTGTCAAAAACGCGCAAAATACAAGCATTGCGCTTTCCCATTGAAGTCTATGGGCCAAAACGCGCAACAAACGCCCCAAAAAAAGCTCAAGTACTTGTTTATGCGTCGGGCGAAAATGTGAACCAGTCCCATAGGGAAGCATTGGTTTGCATTGGTTATGCGTTTTACAGCGCGTTCAAATGCGCTGTAAAGCGCGCAAGTGTGAACTGAGGGTAACTGAAATGGCGAAGCTGATTTGTTTTGTAATCAGCAGGATCAATCCTACCAACCAATATGTCCGAGCTTAACCTTAAGTTCACACCTGAGCGTTTTACAGCGCGTTCAAACGCGCTGTAAAACGCTCAACACATGAAAACCAATGCTTTCCTATGGCCCTGGTTCTCACTTGAGCGTTTTACAGCGCGTTTGAATGCGCTGTAAAACGCCCGACGCATAAGCAAGTACTTGAGCTTTTTTTGGGGCGTTTGTCGCGCGTTTTGTGATTGACACCACAGTAGTCAATCACAAGAACGTGCGTACGAACGCGCGTTTCCTATTTGCAAAAACGCGCTGAAATACGCGCGTCAAAAACGCGCGTAAAACTTTCTAGAACGCTCAGGTCTGAACCCAGGGTAATAGGGTTGATCCTGTTGGCAGAGCCTCTATAAAATATTTACCCCACAAAATGGTTCTAGGTCTCCTTCATCCAAACTTTTTATCCACACTTTAAGGCTCCATTCACACATTGGCAAAATGGGTCCGCATCCTTTCCGCAAAATTCGGACCCGTTCATTTTCAATGGGAAAGGAAAAGATGAGGACAGCACACTATGTGCTGTCTGGATCCGCACTTCCGTTTCCGCAAAAAAATAGAACATGTCCTATTCTTGTCCGCAATTATGGTATTTTATTATGATTAGTATTCTATTATAGTGCCGGTGATGTGCGGTCCGCAAATTGCCCGTGTCTATGTTTTGCGGATCCGCAAGACACTTACAGACGTGTGAATGGATCCTTATGCTGCCACACATAAGGGGAATGTATTGTGTGAAAATTTGCAGTTTTTGCATACTAGAAAACTGCCATACCAGCACAAGTGCAGTTTTCCACCAAATTTTTGTTTATTTAAAATAAAAAAAAACCTTGCTACTATTGCAAACAGAGGGTTGGGGAGGCGGGCCATGGTTGGGACCCGACATATTTATCAAAATTGGAAAAAAAAACTGGTGCACATTACACCAGAAACTTGCGGCTCCAGGCCACATTGTTTGCATAAGCATGGGGCTCCCAAAGATGCGTCACTATTATTGCCTCAAAAAATCTGGTGAATTATAGGGATTGTATGTAAAGGGACAGCCTCAATAGGGTGCTGTGAGGAACTCTGCTATCTCTGCTACTCCCCTCCCTCTTGCTCTGGCTCTTCTGCCTCCTGGGGACAGCCTCTAGTGCTGAACTCGCCTCCCTCTCCCGGGTTACATCCAGTGCCACACGTAATGCTGCCCGCAGGGTGTGTGCCTTTGTGGTTACAGGATGCATCCGATGTGTACATGTACGGTATATATGAATGTATGCACAGTACTTGGCATACCTTTGTATGGAATACATTCATTACAAAGTGGTCTTTTTATTATTTAAAATCATCTCCTAACTGGCTTCATGTAAAACTGTAGCCCTTCCCCATACATCCTGTTTAACCCATGAAAATTGAAGATATATATATTTGTGGTCATGGCTACTGCCAAGGGGATGCCTGGAAACCCTAGGGAGATAACACCAAGACTAACCTAACCTAACTGGACATGTCTTAGCTGACCTGACTGAATAGCTGATGGTGTGCCTTTTGCCGTGGGTAGGCCTATAAGGGGGCATACCCTGTGGAAATAAAAAGAGAAGGGAGGGAGGATGGGGCACCTGAAAACACACGTCATCAGACTATGTAAAAGCAGCACGGCATGGAAACAAGTCAGCCTTCCTGTTAGCCAAAATGGCACAAAATAATACATTTAATAGTCTAATAGGGGCTAATAATCAATACATCGTACTCGTAGGGAAAAACTTATCAAGACCAGAGTTTCCTAGATCAGCCTTGATTTCCTGTACACTGGAGTAGATGCATCTGCCTCTTAATAAATTGGGCACATTTCTGGCCCTCTGTGCACCAAAAACTTAGACGACCTATCGCCACAAAATGCAGGGCAATCTGAAAGTACCATGTTATAGAGCTGGAGCAGACTGATATTTACAGTTTAGGCTATATGCACACGACAGTGTTTTTTTGCGGCCCGCAAAACTGGCTACCATGTTCCGTTTTTTTTTCTCATCCGCATCCGTGCTGTGTGTCCGCATTTCTTTCCGTGTGGCTTCCGTTTTTTTTTTTTTTTTTGCAGATCCGCAAAAAAAACGGAAGGCTTGAAACAGTTTCCTAAAGTACCTGTACAAGTGCCCTGGTTTCCAAGCAACCATCCGCAAAAAAAACAGATGCGGATGGAAAACGGAAGGCTTCAGTGTGGCTTCCGTTTTTTATGTGGACCCATTGACTTCTATGGGTCCGCAAACCGTTTTTTGCGGACAAGAATAGGACATGCCATATTTTTTTTTGCGGACGTGAAATGCGGAATGCGGACAGGAAACGGAAGAGGCATCAGTTTTTTTTGCGGATCCATAGAAATGAATGGGATCCGCAAAAAAAACGGAACGGAAGCCGAGAAAAAACACTGTCGTGTGCATATAGCCTAAACCTGTAATTTATACATTTATATCTTTGCTCTTTCTAACAACTATCGGTCCAGGAGGGAGGGGCTATCGGTGATTGATAGCATTGTGTGTATATAATAGCTGTCAGTCACTGATAACTCCTCCCTCCTGTACCAATAAGTTTTCACAGAGATATAAATGTATAAAATACAAGTTTTAATAAATCTTTTCCCACAAAACGCATACATGGGTAAGACAGCACTACTCATTGACCCTGGGTTCAGACCTGAGCGTTCTTGAAACGCGAGTTTTAGTTGCGCATATTACAGCGCGTTTTTGCAAATAGGAAACGCGCGTCGTACGCGCGTTCTTGTGATTGACTACTGTGGTGTCAATCACAATACGCGCGACAAACGCCCCAAAAAAAGCTCAAGTACTTGTTTATGCGTAGGGCGTTTTACAGCGCGTAAATTGCGAAAATGTGAACCAGTCCCATATGGAAGCATTGGTTTGCATGTGTTGAGCGTTTTACAGCGCGTTCGAACGCGCTGTAAAACGCCCAAGTGTGAACTTAGGGTGAGACTTCTCAGTAGGTCCATAAAGTGGCAGTGCCAGCAGTGTTGAGCCCTAGCCTGCTGGGCTCCCAATAGCCAAGCGGAGAAGAAGATAGCCGCTGCACTCAATGATAAAGACTCGTACGAATCGAAACGTCACTTGAACGGCCAACATCAGCATCCGGCATACCCGGGCAAGTGCCGGGGCCCACTGCGCTGCTATGAGCGCTTCAATCAATACAGATGGAAGCGCTCACTCCTGAAGGGCAGGGAGCTGCGGTCATTTTATTCACTAACCGCAGCTCCAGAGGTGTAGCTATTGTGGAAGCCACTGCTTTCGACCCTGAGGGCAGAAGGGGCCCGGGAGCAGTAGCAGGGCAGCATTGTCAGAATGGGGCAAGGGAGCATCAACAGCATGCAGAGGCCGGCTGCGCTGTCCCCCTTACAAGCTCCTGTGCTGCGGAGCTTCAGACACGCCCCTCTTCACTCTGTTCAGCAGAGCAGCACATTTTGCCTTACCAGTTTCAGCCACGCATTATATGGCGGATCGCGGACCTATTCAAGTCAATGGGTCAGCGCCGCAATACGGGATTCACACAGCCGGTGCCCATGCTTTGCAGACCACAATTTGCAGTACACAGCATGTGGCACACACAGTCATGTGAATGAGCCCTAAAACACAGCTGTCTAAACAGCAGCTAGCCATCAGTCTGGTGGGTTTCCTAGAGGTGGAGATTCTGCTCTTCCCCCTTTTTTTTTTTTTTTTTTTTTTTTTTTTGTGTGTGCTTGGTTATCTTTATAATGAAAGATTATGTATGGGATCCTACTGCAGGCGCTCCTCCTAATAAGAAAAGGAAGGATAGGACTAGAGAGGGATAGATAAAGACATTTGGGAAGAAAATAAACATAAAATAAAAGGAACAATCTTTTTTAAAAAAAAGCGGTATGTGATATAGAGATAGTGTGAAGTAACGCTAATCTCTAGATATATACAGTTTTCTCAAAAAAGGAGATCTTCCCATAAGAAATTAGGAATATCCATAAATGCTGAATATTACTCCATCTCTAGTGAAAATATATCTATTTAAAATCTCTATCTCTCTCCTTTATTTATATATATATATATATATATATAAAGCAAAAAATCCCTGTATCCAAAGTTTTTAATAATTTCTTGGAGGGTAAGAAAAATAATAATGGTTTTAAAAGAAGACAAAAATAAAAGTTAATTTTTATCAGGGCTATAAACAGAAAATTTGTGGCTGAATCAGCCACCTTAGTGAGTTTTCAAATCATACTATGTACACTGCATTTATGGCTACAGTGTAAGGTTTCTGTATGCACTGCAGTGAAAAATGGTGGCGTACCTGCAATAGAGGTAGACCAAGCCACTGCTATGGGGCCCAGAGGGAGGGAAGGCCCGCATGGAACTTATTCTTCCCTTCCCTGATTACAAACACTGCATTTTCAAGCAGCTGACACTAGGGGGAGCTCAATGCAAGGAGATTATAACATCTTTCATGGTAGTTGTATTAATTCCTATTCACTCGGTTCCCCCTACTGGTAGCTCTAGGCAGTCAGATAGATTTGTAATAGAAGAGAAGCAGGAGATTTATCAATGTATTTTTACCAGTTTTCTGGTGTAATTACATTGAGAAATTTGGTGTTCAGAATGAGTGCCATATATTTGAAGCACCAGCTCCACATTTTTATTTATTTTTTTCATTACAATTTCTCCCACTTGATTCAAATAAATGTAAATTTGTCAGAAATCTGGGTCATTGCACATATGCATTGTCTGGGAGTGATTGATGCACATACACTGAAAAACTAGGAGCAGGAGGGCCATGTTACGTTTTGCTATGGAACCCTATTACATCTGTGTACACATCTGGTAAAAAGTGCTGTAGAGAGGCCCATATTTTAGTTGCCTGTTTTGCTAGTAAAACAATAAATATCAATAAATTAAATATATTACAAAAATAATTTTTTTGGCATTTGTAGATTTTAAAAAAAGTTAAGTTTGGGTACATATTAATATTTTTTTTTTTCAATTATTTTGATTCCGGAAATGTAGCTCAGTGCTTCAATTTGCAAATCATTTTAATTTTTACTTTTTTGTGTATTTTTGTATTTTCAGTGAACTATGGCCGGATGGGATCTGCTCAAAATATTGCTAGATGAAGTCCAGGAACATTCCACACTCATTGGAAAAGTGTGGCTGACTGTGCTTTTCATCTTCAGAATACTTATCCTAAGCTTGGCAGGAGAGTCTGTTTGGGGAGATGAGCAGGCTGGCTTCACTTGCAATACACGGCAACCCGGGTGTACCAATGTCTGTTATGATAAGGCTTTCCCTATCTCGCATGTCCGATACTGGGTGCTGCAGTTCCTCTTTGTGAGCACTCCCACCTTGATCTACCTTGCGCATGTTATTTATTTGTCCAGAAGAGAGGAGAAATTAAAGCAGAGGATTACGAAAGAAATCAGTGCTGAAACAGAATCGAAGATTAATAATAATAATAATCAAGCACCTACCAAAAAAATGAAAATCCATGGAGCCTTAGTCTACACCTATGCAGTCAGCATCATCTTCAAAAGTGTATTTGAAGCTGGATTTATTTTTGGTCAGTGGTATCTATATGGTTTTGTGATGCCTCCAATTTTCCAGTGTTCAAGAGTGCCTTGTCCTCACAACGTGGACTGCTTTGTTTCCCGACCCACGGAAAAGACTATCTTCATCATCTTCATGTTGGTGGTTTCTCTGATATCTTTGTTGCTCAATTTGCTTGAACTTATTCACCTTTGCAACAAGCAATTCCAGAAACGTCATTTAAGGGATGAAGTACTTTGCTTTTCTCCTCCTAACTCAACAAAACGCATACCAAATGGAGACAGTTCTCACCAGTCTTACTCTAATCCTACCTCAGGTGACTCGGAGCTACCAGTGTACGTCAAAGGTTCGGGAAAGAATCGCTGGCAAAGCATCCAATTGGGAAAAACGATTAACAGTCCTGAGAAGACCAATGCACTATCTGACGGCTGGTCCCAAAGTGGTTTTTCCATGGTAGTTACTGATGTTCCAGGACAAGTGTCCAACTCCGCAACTATTACATGTAGCTCCCATACTGCTTGCAAACAACAGTATGTCTAGTTCTGTCTGACGAGACTGCATGACCACTTTCTGCAGACTATAAGGGGAATGCTGTTTGGCCAACCTTGTACATGACGTACAGTGATGTTTGGGGAAAAAACACAATGGTGGTATGTGTCTTTAGTTTCTCTCACAATGTTAAGCATAACCAAAAAAATCAAATAAAATATTAAAACATGTTGGACACGGCACTGTGACTTATGATTGAAAAGACAACATGAACCCAAGATATTTGGCTCTTAAAGAGGACACCACTCCAACTTGTCTGTTTTAGTAAATAATTGTATTCCACACAATGATAATTCAAGTTATTTTTATAACACTTATGTTGTGCTATGCCGACTAGAAGTCTACAAACGAATTGCCAGCTGGGGTTGTGTCCCGATACATTCTGACACTGCCCAGTTGGTGCTGGCCATGTCGCTGTGTAGGGGACATACCTTTTGAAAAGGGAAATGGTAACACCCAGGCATATGGAGGAACAGGGATTGCAAGTAGTTACTAAAATAGACATATCACAAAAGATGGCAGGTCCTCTTTAAAAGATTAATAAAACATGTAAAAACTTGCTGATCTAGTGGAATTCAAAAAAGGAACACGAGTCACGTGGGATATTACATTGCTCATCTGTGGATGGGTTCTTGCACTGCAGAGTTTACATGCAGCATGTCTTATTGCCCAAAATTCACATTTTAGTATTTTTCTTTTCTTTTGTAAGCCCCATGCTGAAAACCTACAATACATAGGCACACATATATACGCAATGTATGAAGGAGTCAACATGTAGTGAACAGAAGAGTAAGCTGGGCTATAAAGAAAATTGTACATCCAGATCTATACAAATGTATTTTATTAAAGCCCCCAAAAAAGACCAACACTTTAAAGAATTGTATACAATAATGACCTATGTGGGACACAATGGAGGTCATTTACAAAGACTACAGTTTTATACCAGTCTTTGATTCCCCTCTGCTGCTAAAGGATGCATGTGCCTCATCATAAAGTAGATGCATCTTGGGCATTCTGTGCGCCTGGTGTAAAAACTATTCCAGTCCTTGCCTGTGTACAGCCGTAAATGTTGGTAAATGCCCCAGCCCTGTCACACTTCCACGATAAGGACCAAATAGTCCTGGACAAACACTAAAATAAGCCTAAAAATAGAGCAAGCATGTATGAAATAAATACATTAGTACAAGCATATACCAAGCCAGACACCTCGAGAGTATGCATCATATGTACCCCACATACCACCAGCTTCCTCCTGAGGTCTGGTGGTAACATGAGCTACATTTGATGTATACCCTCCTGGCCCAGACTTCTAGGTTTAGAGTATAGGATGTTTTTTATATTTTGCACATTGGGTGTTATGCTTGCATTTAAGGAGTTTGTCCAAGTTCTTTTTAGTGATGACCTGTCCGCAGAATAGGCCATCAATATCAGATCAGCAGGGGTAAGGCCCATGCCGATCTGATATTCATGGCCTATCCTGAAGATAGGTCTTCAACAAAAATACCCTGGACAAACCCTTTAACGCAGGGTTGTACAACCTTTTTTTTTGTCTGGAGGCCACATCGTTACATCGCACTATTTCAAGGGGGCGGCAAAAACCGGGTCTAAACTGCACAGCGCACCGCTCAAACGCAGTGTCGTACAGTACTAGTGATGTCGCGAACATAAAATTTTCCGTTGGCGAGAGCGAACTTCCGCAAATGTTCGCGAACAGCGCGAACCGCCATAGACTTCAATAGACAGGCGAATTTTAAAACCCACAGGGAATCTTTCTGGCCACAATAGTGATGGAAAAGTTGCTTTAAGGGGACTAACACCTGGACTGTGTGGCAAAATTACGTAGTTGACGCAGAGTGTGATAAGTTGTAATCGCAATGCGATTAATACAGGTTATATTAATCGCATTGCGAATTCAACTTAGAGCTGGGTTCCTAATGGTTGTATTGCTAGAATATAATGAAGATTGAATTTCAATCTTCGTTATATTCTAGCAATACAACCATTAGGAACTCAGCTCTAAGTTGTAATCGCAATGCGAATAATACTTACAAATTACAATTATTAATCGCTTTGCGAATCCATTTGATGCCTTTATTTGATTGTATATGACGGTTGACTATGACTGCCACCAACGTTCTGCTGCCTCCGAGGCAAGATATCTGAACCCACCAGGGGCCATTTGGGCGTTTTTGATAGAAAACGCGTCAAAAACACATATGCGTTTTTATCTTTTTTTTTTATTTTTTTTTTGTGTATTTTGCCACATTTGGTTGCATATTTACATTTGGTATAGGCAAATATGGTAGTCTAGAATTCAGTATTTCCCAACCAGTGTGCCTCCAGCTTTTGCAAAACTACAACTCCCAGCATGCCCGGACAGCCTTTGGCTGTGCAGGCATGCTGGGAGTTGTAGTTTCACAACAGCTGGAGGCACACTGGTTGGGAAACACAGGTCTAGATCATTACTCTGCCCAAATCTATATGCAGCTATAAGGCTTAGAAAATATGCTGTCGAACAATGATCCTAGGTTTTGGTATAGACACATGATCTAGACTACCATATTTGCCTATACCAAATGTAAATATGCAACCAAATGTGGCAAAATACACACAAAAAATAAAATAAAAAATGAAAAAATTATAAAAACGCAGATGCGTTTTTGATGCGTTTTCTATCAAAAACGCCCAAATGGCCCCTGGGGGGTTCAGATATCTTGCTTTGGAGGCAGCAGAACATTGGTGGCAGTCATAGTCAACCGTCATATACAATCAAATAGAGGCATCAAATGGATTCGCAAAGCGATTAATAATTGTAAGTATTATTCGCATTGCGATTACATCTTGGAACTGAGTTCCTAATGGTTGTATTGCTAGAATATAACGTATATTCTAGCAATACAACAACCATTAGGAACTCAGCTCTAAGTTGAATTCGCAAAGCGATTAATGCAGGTTATATTAATCGCATTGAGAATTCAACTTAGATCTAATGGTTGTTGTATTGCTAGAATATAACGAAGATTGAGAATATAGCGCTATATTCGTTATCTTCGTTATATTCTAGCAATACAACCGTTAGGAACTCAGATCTAAGTTGTAATCGCAATGCGAATAATACAGGTTATATTAATCGCATTGCGATTTACAATTACTAACACTGCAGCTTCAGAATGAATCTAAGATGGATGCTGTCCTTGCGTTTAGATAGGAGGTGGGACAGCCGGCGAATAGTTCGGGCCATCTCTATACAGTACCAGAAAAGTGATTGAGATTATACAAATCTCATGTACACTTTGCGGATGTTTTCTGAGCGCAAATTGACCTACTGTGTAGATTTCAAAATCCGCAGAATGTCAATTTTGTTTGCAACTTTAGCTGCAGATTTTCGCTCTTTTCTGATGAAGGGAGAGAACTGTAGCAAAACTACATCGAATTCACACCAAAAACCGCTGTTGGATATTGCGTTTTTTTTTGTGCAGTTTTGGGTGCAGAAACGCACAGAAATCTGCATGAGAATTTGTGCAGCTCTTCTGCTCGTGGACTTCCAGCCCTGTGCAGGTACCCTTCTTGTGGCTTTTTATATGGATTTAACTTAGATCTTACTTATGTGCACTGAAAATGCAAAGCATGCATTTTCAAAATCCGCACAGAAAATTTCCATACTGTATCCTGGAGATTTTGAAAATCTCATCTACTTAGCTGGTACTGTATTATGCTGCTGAATTTCCATATGTAAAATCCGTGTGTAGTGCATAGTGTGCATATCTATCCTAAGGACAACACTTGTAGTTGTACTCGTGAAGAGGTAGAGTTCTTACAGCCCAATGTAGTCCAAATAATTGCCTTGATGGTGACCTCCCAGGTACAGAGGCAATGTAAAGCTATACAGCCAGATGGCTTTCCATGGACAGCCACACTCCCTCAGCGCTGCTCTGTGGCACCCTTTTTCTTGCCAGGTATCGTGCAGGCAAATTGGACATCTCTTACCAATTCCACTTCTCACTTGCTCTGTCGCAACACTTCAGATGTTTATGCTCAGACAGACTCTGCTCCGGTGATTTGTCTCCTGATCATCGTTACCATGGTGACTGCCTCACTTTATCCTAGTCAGGGACCTTGCTTCACAACTGGTCCGCAGCCTGTGCTCCCAGGCCTGGTCTGCATCTCAGGCTTCAGCACATCCCTGGCATAGGACAGTGCTCCACTTCCGACACTCGTGCACCACTTTATCGTCACCTTTGCTAGTCTTCATGCTGCTGCATCCTTCTTCTGGCGCACCCCTAGCAGAGGATACACATGACATCCCAGCATGGCTGTTCCACATTCTGCAGGAAACACTCTTCTGGTTCTGTCTGTTACCTAGATGAAGGAGCAAGTGCTCTTTACCTGCAGCTGAGAAATGAGTGCCCTAACACGCGGTATGCACTGCACTCTGAGCAATATGCCATTATCCGGTGCTTATGAGGGGAGGCCTACTGTCCTTCAAAATGGGTGACACACTGGATATGTCACTGCTTGTCACTACAAGGGGGCTGGAAATTTTTCCACTGAGCTCCCTGCATGAAGCTGAGCATAAGTCCCATCAATGGTACTACATCTAGTGGCCAAACTGTGGCATTGCATCCAGGCCATCCTTATCTTCCAGCGACAGAGCAGTGCAGCATTGTAACTAGAGAGGACTCCCCTGCATAACGGAAACGGGATGGATCCATTTTGCAGCTCATAGACTTCTATTATGACGGAATGAGTAACGGAACGCCTCTAAAGGTATTCTGTTATGCATTCCGTCATAGAATTGCATTATGGTTCTTGGTAACGGAATCCATAACGCAATTCACCTTTTACCACCAAACGAAGCATGAACGAAATGTCAAAATATGAAATTCGCTCATCTCTAATTGTAACCACAACTCAGCTTAGGACTTCATAGGAGCTGCGCTCTCTTCAAGGTGGCTACATCCCTTCCTGCCCAATTACATGTAAATTTAGCAACAAAGTACAGCACCATGCAAGTGAGTGGGAGTTTAAGAAAATTAAGTATGAGTGAATTGACTCTAAACAAATCAGATTTGTTACAAATTTCACAATAAATTGCCACATAAATCCAAAGTTTTTGTGATTTATTTTGGACAAATTGTGCAAAACAGAACAATTTTGGGCCTCTTTCACACGGGCGTTGCGGGTGCGTTGCGGGAATCGCCGCGATTATTCCCTGCGAGTGCAAAGCGCTGTCATGCGTTTTGCATGCGCGGGAGAAAAATCTGCACTTTTGGTACCCAGACCCGAACCTGCACTTCTTCACAGAAGTGCATGTTTGGGTCAGAAATTGTCCCGCTGGTATTATTTCACATAATAACATAGTTATAATGTAAAATAATACCCTTGGCCATCTTCCTAATGTTTAAACCGGTGCAGAATGGGTTAAAAATAATAAACTAATAATAACTTACCTGTTCCATTTGATCGCAAAGCCCGGCATCCTCTCCGTTAGCTTGCTAGTAGGAAAAGGACCTGTGATGATGTCAGAGCATCACATGGCCCAATCACATGCTCCATCACTATGGTGATGGAGCATGTGATTGGGCCATGTGACATCATCACAGGTCCTTTTCCTAGCACCAAGCCAATGGAGAGGATGCCGGGCTTCGCGATCAAATGGAACAGGTAAGTTATTATTAGTTTATTATTTTTAACCCATTCTGCACCGGGTTCAACATTAGGAACATGGCCAAGGGTATTATTTTACATTATAACTATGTTATAATGTGAAATAATACAGAACCGATTACACATCCCGATGGTTGCATAGCAACCATGCGGGAACATCGCAAAGCATCCGCACTTGCTTGCGGATGCTTGCGATTTTCCCGCAGCCCCATTCACTTCTATGGGGCCTGCGTTCCGTTAAAAACGCAGAAGATAGAGCATGCTGCGATTTTCACGCATCGCAAAAGTGATGCGTGAAAATCAACTGTCATGTGCACAGCCCCATAGAAGTGAATGGGTCCGGATTCAGCGCGGGTGCAATGCGTTCACAGCCCGTGTGAAAGAGGCCTTACTGTGTATATTGGCAGGAAAACCATAAGGGAGGAAGAAGATGCAGGATGACATGACACTGTGAGAAAGTTGGGGGAGAGGGCTTGCCCCGATTGCCTCAGAGGCTGAAAGACAGCCTAGTTAGCCAATTAGAAGTCAATGGTCAGGCAGGTCCTTATACTCATAAGGAAAAATAACACCATTCTATCTTCAGCTTGTGACCTGGAAGAATGTGTTGTGGCAGTGTCTGACAAAAAGCTATTACAAACACATGCCACTAGGGACATAAGTAGAGTATAGGGAGAGAATAAGAACATATAATTGGGTGCTTTTTCGGGACTTTGATCAGGCAAATCATCAGGGAGTAAGGGACTGGCCCCCAGGAGTGTTTTATACAGCTGTTGGCAGCTAGTTCTGCATTACAAAACCCTTTTTTTTGTATATGAACAGACAGCTTTTTCTATTTTAAAAAAAACCTCAAGGGTGAAGTTTATCAAGACCGGCCTTGCCATGTCCCCTTTTGCAAAAGTGGTGAGGGTAGTGTAAAAAGTGCCGCTTGTGACTATTTTTTGAAAAGTTACACTTAAAACGTAGCACGAAGTTTGCAACTTTTTAATTCCACTTATCAGGGACAAATTGATAAATCTCTCCCCAAGTTTATACAGTTCATAGGCTTATTGCTAGCACCCCAAAAGCCTTCTGCCGCAAACGCTGAGCAATTGCCCTTTTTTTTTTTTTTTATTCTAAAAACCACTTCAGCAGATTAAACAGGTGTTACTGAATGTATTATATATTACTGCAAGATAACTGGTAGTTACAGCTAAAGCAATAATGTCATTTTTATAACCATTACAACTACAAAAGAAGGGGGTCAGTCAGCACATCCCAATGGGCAGGTGCACGCTGCCATGGCTAGAAACACGAAGAAAAAAAACACAATGCAACAGCACTCTGCAGACACAAATAAAGTATAATAAAGCCATAATTATAGAAAAGAATTCTGGTGCTAATGCTATGCTTATTTTGCAAATTTGAGATTCTTGGCAAATACATTTTGTACAAAATTATTTGGGCCCGTCTGCCAAACGTCAAGGTGATCTCTATAAGACGGGAACCTAACACTAAATACTACCTGTAATGTGCCATAATGGCCACCATAAAATTCAGGGAGTGCAGGTTCTACATGCATGCTGGGTCCACTCTGCTTTTTACCATTTTTGGTGCCATAATGGCCTTCATTAAATCCAGGGATGCAGGTACCAACATGTATGCTGAGCTCACTCTATACTTCTCCTGGTGCCAAAAATTTTCTTTGTGTTTCTAGCCATAGCAGCATGCATCTGCACATTAGGATGTCCTGACTGACCCCCTTTTTTTGCAGTTGTACTAGAGTTGGAGGTGTAGCTGACTCCAGTTGTTCTTGCACCTCTGACTAGCCTGTTTTCCCCATAGGCTGATTTTAATTACAGTAAGTACAAAGCTGTAGCCTGCTCTCATTGTATTTATTGGAAGCCATTTGGCACCAGGAGAAGTATAGAGTGGGCTCAGCATGCACATTGGAAACTGCATCCCTGGATTTAATGGAGGCCGTTATGGCATAAAAATAGTAAAAAGCAGAGTCCCAGTATACACGTTTAACCTGCACTCTCTGTGCCCTATACAGGGATTGATGAAAACTACGCTGTATCGTATCCTATGGATCCCTTCAGCTCCAGATTACAGTCCCTGCAGTCTCCCTATGCTCTCACTAGAGTGTGTAAAAACTCTCCCTACAATATTCCTACACTGTCCCTGCACTCTCCCTATCCAATGTTTCACAATTAAAAGCTTTTAGCAACACTGTCCCTAGCGCTTGCCACGTCTCTCCCTATGCTCTGCTCACAGTGAAATGGCAGAGACCGCACAGGATAAGGCTTTTAAAGGGCTGTGACATCACAGGTGCTGGCTAGCTGCTGATTGGCTGTCTGCACAGCATTAAGGGTGATCTCACATTCCCAGGCTTCTTACTTTCACTTTTGAACACATGTAGCCGCCATTTTAGGAAAAAAAATAATTTGTTACCACAAAGCACAAGAAAATACAGATTCATAGCAAATCAAATTTTTCATAATTTTTGTAAGAATTCAACATTCGGATGCTTCGATTCGCTGAACACTACCTAGTAACCTACTATAACCTGCAATATTATTACTCTCCAGAAATATGTCCAGACTCTAGACCGATCTTCAGCTCTTTTAGTGATCACACTATCACCACCTCCTCAGGCAGAGAGTTCCATAGTCTCACTGCTCTTACCGTAAAGAATCCTTTTCTATGTTTGTGTACAAACCTTCTTTCCTCCAGACGCAGAGGATGTCCCCTCATCACAGTCACAGTCCTGGGGATAAATAGATGATGGGAGAGATCTCTGTACTGACCCCTGATATATTTATACATAGTTATTAGATCTCCCCTCTTTTTTCTAAAGTGAATAACCCTAATTTTGATAACCTTTCAGGGTACTGTAGTTGCCCCATTCCAGTTATTACTTTATTTGCCCTCCTCTGAACCCTCTCCAGCTCTGCTATGTCTGCCTTGTTCACAGGAGCCCAGAACTGTACACTGTACTGCATGTGTGGTCTGACTAGTGATTTGTAAAGTGGCAGGACTATGTTCTCATCACGGGCATCTATGCCCCTTTTGATGCAACCCATTATCTTATTGGCCTTGGCAGAAGCTGCCTGACACTGGTTTTTACAGCTTAGTTTGCTGTTCACTAAAATTCCTAGGTCCTTTTCCATGTCAGTGTTACCCAGTGTTTTACCATTTAATATGTACTGGTGACTTGCATTATTCCTTCCCATGTGCATAACCTTACATTTGTCACTGCCACTTCTCTGCCAAAGCCTCCAATCTATCCAGATCCCTCTGTAGCATTATACTGCCCTCTTCTGTGTTAATTACTTTACACAGTTTAGTACTTGGCTATCTCCGGAACTCCCGTAGAAATGAATGGAGCATTCACGCACAAGTACGACTGGCGTAATTTCAGGGGAGCAGCAGGGGGTATGGGGCCCCCATTCTCATGATCAGTGGGTGTTCTACCACTGGAAAAGGGGATAGGTTTTACCTACCGGAATACCCCTTTAAGTTGCTGCAGACAACATCCTGACGCCGAGCACCATTAGGATATTGTCTGCTGCAGTGCCCTGAAATGGAGGGAAGGTGAGAGTTCTGAGAAGGGAAAGCAAGTAGGGCACAGCTGTGGTAAGAATGCCAAATATCACGGTGCAACAAGAATGTTTTTTAAGGCATGCTGGGACTTGTAGTGTGGCTGCAGGATACTTGCCACAGTTTATGTTGACCACTGCACATAACTATGGAATTGAATGTTTATACATTACATATAGGGTCCCACTATAAAGAATATATATACTCAACACATTCCCCGCAGGTATTTCTGGAATATGAATTAGGCTACATGCACACGAACGTATTTTGTTTCCGTGTCCTACAGCACACAGTGTACTATCTGTATTCTGCATGTCCGTTCCGAAGCCCCGCAAAAAAAAAAAATAGAGCATGTCCTATTCTTGTCCATTTTGCGGACAAGGATAGGCATTATTACAATGGATCTGCAAAAAAAAGAATGCCATACGTCATCCGTTTTTTTTTTTTTTTTGCAAATCCACAATTTGCGGACCGCAAAACACATACGGTCGTGTACATGTAGCCTTAGGCTAAGTATCCCAACACATGAAAACTACCATAGAGGCTTCACTAAATTCCCCCCAGTGTGCACTTGGCCTTATAGTCTCTGACCCTCTGATGTGCTTTACTGGGGCAGGTGCAGTTGTCAACTTATGTTTTGCCAAAATATAAATGGTATCATATCAGGCAAGGTCCTGTGGAGAGGAAAAATGTAGAAAAAGGTTAAACCCACCTCAGCTAGTAACAAAGAGATAACGTCAAAGCATTTTCTGGGTGTCAAGACAGCAGCGTGTATTAGAAAGGAGTGGGGATCTAGTAGGCTTTGGAATAGCAGTAAGAGGGGGATTTGTGAAGGTAAGTATCTCTTCTTTTATGTTTTTAACCCCTCTCACCCCACTGACAACTATTTTTGTTTCGTTGGAACTCCCCTTTAAATCTGAATCATTGGACCATGATCTGTTCTCCATAGTGACCATCAGATGGCGATGTTACTCCACTCATGAACCATAATATTCAGTAAAGCAGTGATGCACAACCTTCTCTGGTCCAAGGGCCGCGTATCAGATTGAACCTATTTCATATAAATAAAATGGTTTTACCATCCGAAAGTATATGCCACACGTATCTGATGGGTGCTAGTTCCACCTCCAGGCCTACCACTCATTGGGAGAATGGGGACCCCCTTCTCCCCTGTGCGCACTCCAGAAAGTGTCTCTCTGCATTTCAGGTTAGGTGAGTTGCTGAACCAGCCGAGTATTTCACTATTCCCAGAAACTAAAATTAATGGCCACCTCTCTTCTTCATCTATTCCTTACTGGAGGGCCACACGGGGATCAGAAGACCTCCAATCTGCCACTATATGTGGTCTCAGAGAGGGCCACACAGTGCATCATACTTGACTGTCCCTGCCTTACAGGGCACTCATCTTCCCAGACCGCATGTTGTACACCCCTACAATAAAGGAACTAATGGAGAAAAAATTATTTCTATGTCAAAGATTACATCCCAATGGCTGTGTAATTACTGTGTGTTACTGAGACCACAAAAGGAATTGATCCAGAAAAGACAGACTCATTTGTTTTTTTTAATAATCATCAAAAAAAAAAGAAATATTACTAGAATATGAAAGTTTAAATTATACTCTTCTGATTCTGCTGTAAAAAAAAATGTTTGCAAAGCTTTAAGAGATCCTGTCACATAAAAATAAATCTGTGTAATCTGCAGGTAGCATATTATAGAGCAGGAGGAGCTGAGCAGATTGTTATATAGTTTTCTGGGAAATGATTTATTATGACTTGTAATTTACATATTTAAAATCCTGCTCACTGTGGGCTTTGAAGTCAAGGAGGTGGTCCTATCAAGGATTGACAGCCTTCCTTCTATGACTGTGTACACACAATCGTGTGTTAGACTGCTGATGACAGTGACTGGCTGCAGTGGTCATGTGCCATATACCAGCATATAATGACTGCAGTAAACACACAGTGACAGGACGACTAGACCAAAGAGAGAGGCACGAGAAAAAGCGGTGTGCATATGTTTTATTTCAGGCTACTGGAGGGCATATCCAAGATTTTTTTATTATCTCGAAAAACCCCTTTAATGCAGCAGTCATTGAAAAATAGTGCTCGGTGTGCTGTCCGCATCCATTGCTCTGTTCCGTGGGCCAGCAAAAATTATGAGTCATGTCCTATTCTTGTCCGTTTTGCAGACAAGAATAGGCATTTCTATAAAGCGCTGCCCGTTCCGCAAATTGCGGATCGCAAAACACGGCACGGTCGTGTGAACAAGCCTTAAAGGAGTATTCAGTCCTGGAATGAACAGTGCCCTAATACAGAGCATCAGATAAATACACTTTACAGTGGCAGAGATTGGGCTATAGGCTGCCAGCAAAAGTTTCCCAGGACCTTTCCCCCTCCTCCTTTGAACTGTTCAACTTACAGTAAGGCTACATTTACATGACCGCAAAACACTCCGCAAAAAATACGGATGACGTCCTTTTGACATCCGTATTGCATCTGTGTTTTTTTTTTTTTTTTTTGCAGATCCATTGTAACAATGCCTATCCTTGTCCGCAAAATGGACAAGAATAGGACATGCTCTATCTTTTTTTGTGGGGCTACGGAACGTACATATGGATGTGGACAATACACGGTGTGCTGTCTGCATTTTTGAGAACCCATTGAAATGAATGGTCTCTCGTCCAATCCGCAAAAAAAACAGAAACAAAATACGTTTGTGGGAATGTAGCCTTACACTGGAAATGTGGCGCATTGTAGAACTAGTGCTCACGGCTCAGGTGTGACTTCAGGACTACAGAGGCTGTGCTCACCTACTACAGACCGTTGTGCACAAGCTACAGCCACAGCTCCTGCTCTCCCAAGCCCCAACTGAAAAAGACAGTGCCGCCCAATTCCAATAGTAAGTGCACCTCCACTAGGCTCTTCTAGCCTGCTGCTGCCGCCACCAACAGGCCCCACTGGCTCCTCCTCCTCCATATGTCAGCACAGAGTCCTAGGCACTAGTGTTCTAGCTCAAGTCTAGATAAAAAGTCTTGAATCGTTGTTCACACTATGTTACTTGCGGTATCGCAGGTTCCAAATCGTCGTGGGTCCAGACGTCAACAGATTCAATAAAGTTCACAGAACCGCGCACCCTTTCACCGATCCAATATTTCTGATCAAACTGTTCCTCCTCGCCAGTGTAAATCAAGTACTTCTTTTCGCTTGTCTCCTAAGTACCGATATAGACCACACAATAGTGCATTATCTTCTAGTTTTTTAATAAGGTATAAAAGATACACTTACAGGAAAGTAAATAGTCAAACGTCCATAAAATTCATAAATATCTCGGACTTCGGCGTCCTCGTTTCCCGACCCGGGTTTCGCTCACCAGAGCTTCGTCAGGGGCGTCACAAGCTAACATCCGGGGATGGGCTAATATATCCTCATCCTCCACATAAAATTCACAACTCTAAAAAGTTTTACAATATATAAATCTTCCATAACAAAATAGTAAAATAATAAAAACCTTATTCCAATACATACTGCAACATCTCCATTATTTTGTATCAAAGGCAATTGTTAGTGAACCAATAGCACAATATTCCCTATACTTCCTCTAGTCATTCATAAAACTCACCTCCCTCTCACATGACACAGTGGAACCTCCTACCATTCATAGAATTCAGTTCGTTCTCCAATCTCTTTCTACACACTCACTAGCTCAAGTGTAAATCATTGGGAGCCTAGGCCACTATGGCTGCTAAGACAATAGTTTCATCACTGATCTTTTCCTATAAAACAATATATTGATCTGCTCAGCTCCTCCTGCTCTATAACATGCTGCCTGCAGACCAGACACCATATTCACAATGACAGGTTCTTTTTAATCAGTGTTTAATGAACTTCTTAAATACTTTAACTTTTATTCCTATACTAGTTTAGCTCCCAGTAGAAAACCAACCCATACCTAGTCCTGCTCACGATGAAAGGTGGATACCATTGACAATGATTACCAGAAAAAACATCATTTATTTCCCAAAAGCAGCATATAACATTGTAAACCGCACAAATAAAGATGACACAACTGTTGTTAGAAATTACCACAGCGTTAGGCTTCATGCACGCAGCCGTATCCGTATTTCGGTCCACAAGCCACAGATCCACAAAATATTGATACATTAAGGCCTCATGCACACGACCGTATGTGTTTTGCGGTCCGCAAACCGTGGATAAGAGTTCGACGAACAGCTGAGCATGTCTGCATGCTGGGAGTTGTAGTTTCACAGCAACTGGAGTCCCGAAGGTTGCTGATCTCTGGTCTAGAATTTGTGAAACAGCCACTCAGATCTGCAGAAAACATGAATCTGTGCATGGCCCTATAAAAATAAATAGTATGCAAGCCACATAAACTGCGGATAGCACACAGTTGAAGTACGGTTGTGTGCATACAGAAATTAAGGTGAGGTCACCTGGTGGCTTGCCCCCAGGATCCTTAACCAACAGGCAGGAAGTAGGCTCTTCCAGCAGAACTTTTGCCATCTCTCCACAGACGTCATTGACAGGGCACTCAGAATGCCCCGGAGCATAGGTACATTGGACTACGGACATTTATGGACATTTGCCCTTATTGCTGCTATGCACAGACATCAAATCCCTACTTTATTGCACTCTGAAGGGTTAACTAGCACTATGATTTAGGCTGTTGTGTGCACTTATAATCTTTCATATTGTTGAACTTTATATATTTATTGTAATATATCCTGTTTATTTGTACTGTTATTACACTATAGCTACACTGCACTGTAGAAAGGGTTAATGCACGGCCAGCTAATACTGAGAAACTTTATGACATTCTACCTATGCAAAGTTTGGAGGGAGAACAAGACACACTTACCTTCTGACTGTCTGGTCTAGCTCTGTTTTTTATGTTTAAAGATTTGTTTATGTCTAGAAAAAACTTCTTATTCGTTCCCATAGACTTGCATTGCAGCCTTACAAAGTCTATGATAGACAGAAATTGTAACAATCTATCTTTCTGTATAAACTGCTACTCCACTCTACCCCTCCAACTAGAAGGTTCTAGTTCAGCTACAAACTGTATATAAAGAGAACAGTTAGAGCCCCTTGTCATCTGCAGATAGGGGCCAGTTATTAATAGGAGATACTCTGCCAGTCTGCAGATCAGGACCAGTGCTTAGTAGGAGAGACTCTGCCCAACATCATGAGTGACTAGAAGAAGACGCCAAAATGGGGATGCAGAGCCAAGGACCCCGAGTTACCAGCCTACTGACCAGGGAGCAAGCCTGATGACTGAACCACAGACCATGGGCCACCAGCCTTTGGCCAGGGTACCACCCTTCTGAGAGATGAAGAGCTAGTTCAGGCATTTCCTCAGCATGAAACCTACCTCTGCCCAGAAGGAGGAGACTAGAGAAGCCAGCTCAGTGTCTTGCCTGTATTGTTTTGTACTTCAAATCCTCCAGTAAAGAAGCACACTGGTTAACTGCAGACCCTGACTCTCTGGATTTATTTCCCATTGTGATGCCCCATCTCTTGCAGAGAGTAGAAACACATGGTGACACCTCAAAGGTGTCCGGGGGACACAGTGTAGCATTGGGCCAACCTCAAACCCGGCCACTGCACACAGTGATTCCTAGCTACGTTGCTGTGAGTAACTCGGCTGTCTCTGCTTCTCCCTCTCCATTGGCTAGCTTTGCTCCTGCCATTCTGCCTCCTCGGGGCAGCATCTAGAGCATGGCATTTGTCATGTAGGCAGTGAATTCAAGATACTTTCTAATGTATTGTGATTGTCCATAATTCTTTTATCAATTTTTCATTATACACTGCTCATATCTAGTGTTGAGCACGAATATTAGAATCTTGAATTTTAATCGCAAATATCACCACTTCAAGAATTTGCAAATATTTCGAATATAGTGTTATATATTCATATTCGCGAATAGTGTTGATTGAGAATATATTACATTGCCAATTTTCGCAATCAAATAAATAATGACTAGAGATCATGAATTCTAGAATTTGCGAATTTATGGTGAATATTCAGGCAGAAATTTGCAAAATATTGCGAATTCGAATATTGGCTATACCGCTCATCACTACTCATATCCAGGGGTTACGACCACTCTGCAATCCAGCAGCGGTGGCCGTGCTTAGGGCTGTGCTCCACCGCTTTACTTACCTCTTTAGAAAAGTGGCAAAAAGCTCAAATATGGTGTGCACCATAATTTGCAGCTTTTTAACGCCACAATAGTTTTAAAGCATTGATAAATCTAACCCATAGTCCAGTCCATTTTTCTCCGTGATACAACAGTTCATCAGGGCCACTACCACTCCTATCCTCTGCACCGACTCCTCCGGGGCTCACTGCAAATTGTACAATATCCTCCTCCCTGCTGATATCTTTAACGCCGACACAAGGAAGGAGGAGAAGTTGACATACATACCCATGAGCAGTGTGCTAATAGGTTAATAGCACACTGCTAAGCAGCAGGATAGCCAGCTATGTAAAGGAGTTACAGATAAAAAAAAAAAAAACTATTCATTTTGATCTAAGAAACATATCAATTAATTTAACAAAACATTTCAGTGCTAAGGTCTCCAAAGTCTTTATGGATCTTTTCACTGACAGCAGTCCAGCAGCATATGCCAAGATTTCTTTTTAGTACAGTTTCAGTTATCCAGTAAAAAAGAAAAACCATACACTACACAGTATACTTTTTTAACATGGGTGCTTACATTTGAGTGACAAATGTACAATGCAGTCCTTAAAGTCCTGATGGGTGTCCAGAACCAAGCACCCCCACTGATTTGTTTTTACCTGCAGGCACCAGCACTACCACTGAGAATGGAGCTGAAACACAGCTCCACTCAGAGTGTGGTGGTCGTGCCGGGTTACTGCACCTCAGCTCCCACTGAAGTGAAGGGAGCTGATCTGCAGAAATCTGGCATGCCTACTACACTTTGAATGAAGCTGTGCTTTCTGCTCTATTCAAAATGCTAGTTCTGGCTGCAGTTAAAAGCTGATCGGCGGGGGTGTGGGTGTTGGATCCCCGCCAAACTGATATTGAGGGCCTATCCTGAGGATAGGTCATCAATATCGTTAACCGTGGAAAAACCCATTTAATTGCTTTAAGAATAGACAAGAAAGAATCTTGTCAAACAAGAACTTTATTTTAGTTGTTTTTGATAGTTTTCTCATCTTGAATATTGGTCATTTTACGATGGACATGTGAATGATTCCTTCATGCCCTTTTCAATTGATAGCAATACACAAGAATCACAAAGTATAGGTACAATTGACAAAACCCTAGATTATATGTGCAGTCATGTAAAATATAAAGGCACGTTCATCTTTATTTTTGACATGTGAACATAAGGATTTTTGGGATTAATTCAAACAGTATCTACAGACAATGGTGATTGAAGTAAACAAATAGTCGATTGATTTACCGATATATTGTTTTTAAATAAAAATTTACATATATGCCATTTCGTTCTGTATTTGAACTCCCTACATTTATCAATAACCATCTGAAAAAGGGATGGCATATCAGTATACTATGCCATTGGTTTCTGATTGTATGACTATTAGAACCCCTACTGCTGATGAAAATGAAGCGACTGCAACTCTGGTTTAGCGAAGCAGACCCTTTTAGGCTAGGGCTACACGACACATAAGGTATAACTACACTGCAACATGTCAAAAATGGAGACCGGCACCCGCTTCAGTTGATCTTTGGAAATGCTTTAATTTGTCACATACTATACAAGTGACGAGTTTCGGCACTTTATTGTGCCTTCATCAGACTCAGTCTGATGAAGGCACAATAAAGTGCCCAAACGCGTCACTTGTATAGTATGTGACAAATTAAAGCATTTCCAAAGATCAACTGAAGCGGGTGCCGGTCTCCATTTTTGAAGTATTCCGGGGACGCCGACCCATTGACACGTGCACCGCGAACATTTCCAGAGCAGTGCCGACCAGTCCAGCGCTCAATACACTGCAACATGTGTCGCGCGACATTGATGCTGAACCAATGTCACGCGACAATTTTTATAATGATAGTCTATGGTGTCACACTGCGACATGCTGCAACTGCGACGCGACAGACGCAGAAAAATACATCTTGGATGAATTTTTTGCTACTGTCATGTCACAGTCGCAGCATGTCGCAGTGTGACACCATAGGCTATCATTATAAAAATTGTCAAGGATTTCACTGGCACGGGTTCATGAACTGTTTATGGAGGAGCGAACTGTGAGCAAGGGGTTATGGCCACCACGTTCCACAGACTTGTCCACATGCGATTTTTATCTGTGGGGGAATTTAAAACAGAAGATGTACACTAAGGCCTCATGCACGCAATTCGTCATATATTTGTGAAATTCGCAAATTCGCGGTTATTTTCTTGATTGCGAAAATCGACAATGTAATATGTGCGTAATGCGTGCGCACTACAGGCGTGGGTCACTATAGTTACATTTTTCAAGCTGCTAGAAGTTTCCTGAGACTGGGGAAAATGACGCGGCAGAACATTACAATATGCAGATAGAGTGCTCCGATATATTCGTGATTGCGCAAAACCGGCAATTAATGATGCGCATATTTTTGCGCAATACGTGCAACTTCACATTTTAGCGGGTCAGGCTACATATTAGTGATTGGTGCACTAAGTATTGTTATGAACTTGCCTGTAGCATGTATATATGGACAGCAGAACCTATCACACTACCTAACACCCTGCACTGGAATCAGCTATACTATATCACAATCTAACCTACACTGACTATCTCCCACTAACTATCTGTATTATATATATAAGCTAACTAACTACTATCTAATGTAATGTGACACAGGAAAGCACAGAGCACAGCAATGACACTACTGTCTCTCTCAGAACTGTAATAAACTGTAGAAAATGGCTGCTGCGGAGATTTGCATATACTAAAGGGGTAGGAAACTTTCCTATTGGTTGCTAGGGATGTTGCTAAGCTCAGACAAAGACATTGCAGCTTTCTCATTAGCCCACAAGCAAAAAGGGAGGTTACTGATGAACAAAAAATGTAGAATATTCGAAAATACGAATATATACCACTATATTCTAAATGTTCGTGAATTCTCTAAGTTGTGATATTCGCCATTAAAACTCACGATTCAAATATTCGCACCCAACACTATCAGCCAACATAATCCAACGTGCCCAAAGATGCATAGATGTGAACGGGGACCACATTCAGCATCTTTTGTGACTTGTGGGTAATAAAAAAAAAACAATCCACTTGCACGTTAATCTTGTCATACTATTGCTGGAGGCGGGATACTTTTTCTGGGGGCCACCTGTATAATGCACTGTACTGTCTCATACTATTTCTTGTTGTATGCTGCAATCTAGAGACCAATTGTACTATTGGCTAATGTGATGTCATATGCACAGGACCTTTTGGTCACATGTTCCAGTTGTGCAGGCTTTCAAGCTGAAAAGTGTACTGCTGCAATGTAATTGCTCCTCTCATTATATAGGTACAGTGGCTTTCTGTTGTATAATATTCGGCTGTGCACTGTCCAGTAACCATATGCTGGGAAACCACATAGGGATTGCCCCACAGCCGGCATTCATGCATCAACCACCAAATGAGGAATTGGGCATAGGCTAAGTACAATAGCTAGCAGTATGTCATGCTGAACTACCAGACTACAAGCAGATCTACAGGTACTGTGTCTTTAGTAGAGGCCACCTACCAGAGTCAGGTTCTCTGGGAATGATTGAAAATAGCTGCCAGCAACCTGTCCTAGAATGTGAACAGGACTGGTTGACTCCACTTGCAGAGCTGCCTAAGGGGGTAAAGGGCAGGTCCTCACTACACTCTAGTACTTGAATATATTACATATTGGTGAGCATTCCTGTCAGACTGCTCAGTCATGATGGCATATCATAGGCAGGCTCGCATCCATCTATTGTAGAGCAGTGTAGTGAGGCTTCACTCCCATAGGCAGCTCTGAAAGTAGTGGCAACTAGCCCTGCTCACATTCTAGGACAGGTTGCTGGCTGCTATTTTAATTAATTCCAGGACAACCCCTTTAAGGTCTAATTCACACGTCCGCAATCTATGCCCCCACCCGTTCCGAAAATTTGTGGAACGGGTGCGGACCCATTCATTTTGAATGGGGACGTGATGGATGCAGGGAGCACACATTGTGCTCTCCACATTAGCGGAGCGCGCCGCCAATCTTCCGGATGGCCACTCTGCAAAAATATAGAGCATGTCCTATTCTTGCCCGCAATTGTGGACAAGTCTAGGCATCTCTATAGGGCTGGTGACATGTGAATAAGGCCGAAGAGGGCTCTACCAGAATATCCCTGAAGGAGAGAGGATATATTTCTTGTACCAAAAGGAGAATCACTAATACTGCTGCCATGCACGTTTTCTGTTAGTAATGTTTTATCCACAGTCTATAACATTTACTCTGGTTTCTTATCATTGCTTCTCAACAAGAAATAAGTTCACACATGCAGAAGTGTTTCACAAAGGATTTTGCTCCAAAGTCGCAGTGAACTTCTCACAATGACGTCTTAGTTAAATATCACCGCTCTACACTAGTGTGCAAATATTAACCCTTTCAGGATCGGCCATTTTTCACCTTTCTATCCAGGCCATTTTTGGCAAATCTGACCAGTGTCACTTTATGTGGTAATAATTTTAAAAAGGTTTTACTTATCCAGGCCATTCTAATAGTATTTTCTCATCACATATTGTACTTCATGACAGATATAATAGATAGTAATGTTTGGGTCATCTTGTGAATGCCATTTTATTTTTTGGGGACGTTAGAAGGTTTAGAAGTTTAGAAGCAAATATTGAAATTTTTCTGAAAATTTCCAAAACCCACTTTTTAAGGACCAGTTCAGGTCTGAAGTCACTTTGTGAGGCTTACAAAATAGAAACCATATATGGCCCCATTTTAGAAATCACACCACTGAAGCTATTCAAAACTGATTTCACAAACATTGTTAACCCTTTAGGTGTTCCACAAGAATTAATGAAAAATGGAGATGACATTTCAGAATTTCACTTTTTTGGCAGATTTTCCATTTTAATCCATTTTTTTACTCTAACAAAGCAAGGGTTAACAGCCAAACAAAACTCAATATTTATTACCCTGATTCTGTAGTTTACAGAAACACCCCATATGTGGTCGTAAACTGCTGTATGGGCACACAGCAGGGCGCAGAAGGAAAGGAATGCCATATGGTTTTTGGAAGGCAGATTTCACTGGGATAATTTTAAGCTGCCATGTCACATTTGAAGACTCCATGATGCGCCCCTAGAGTAGAAACTCCCAAAAAGTTACCCCATCTTAGAAACTATACCCCCCTAGGTATTCAAAACTGATTTTACAAACTTTGTTAACCCTTTAGAGCCAGTCGATAAGGATACGGCGATACCTAATATGTTCACTCTTCTTTTTTCCCTATATTTTTTTTTTTAATTGAACTTTATTTTGGGAAAAGGACACTTTTTATTTTACTTGAAACTTTTAGTTTTTTTGTAAATTTTTTTTTTTTACTTTTTTTTTACACTTTATTTTTTGTCCCACTCTGGGACTTCAAATTTTGGGGGTCTGATCCCCTATACAATCCATCACAATACTTATATAATAGTAATGCATTGGCTGTAAGTGTATTACAGACTGTAATACGCCTACAGCCTGCTTGCCTGTGAGATCCAGGGGGCTGGATCTCACAGGCCTTCCCTGCCATCGGGTCCCCGTCACAGCAGCGCGGGGACCCGATGGCAGCTCCGATACTAACACAGAGCAGTGATATTTAACTAAGCTGTTGATAAATTGTGACCTTTATTATCTCCTGCTCCAGTAATGTCCACACCCATACTGAGTGCCTATAGTTTGTTATTGGATGTGTATATTGTTCAGACACTGTGACATCTGTCTCAATAATTCAGCATACATACTCCACATGTCAGGGGCGTAGATAAGGACACCCCCCCCCCCCCCTCTCCAGAGTGTCTGTCCTCCTAAGTTTTGGTTGGCACTTTTTTTTTCTTAATGCGCATTGCGCCGGCTGCCCTGCCCAGGCTCAGCTGCCGCTCTGTGTCAGGCCGAGCCCATGCGGCACAGTAATCTCCAGCATAAGTCACGTGGTGCGGGCGGTGCGCACAGGCAGTCTTCTAGAGCAGAGAAGAAGAGCTGCCCGCAGTGCGCTTAAAACAAGACAAGCCGGCTGACCGCCACCCACATCGCCCGCCCGGAATCCGAATCGATCGCCAAACTAAAGTGACCAGTCTCTGTGTCTCACACACTGAGTCTGTGTGTGTCAAGAGGTGAGACTGACATGCAACGCTCCTGCTGTCACTGAATTTCCAGGCTAGGCTAGCTGCAGCACATCTTCTTCTTGTCGTACTTCTGCGTCTTCCACACACTGCCTGCCTGCCCTGCTGCCATCATGAGGGCCGGTAGACTGGCGGGAAAATGTACCAAGTAGATAGTAGAGGGGACGGGGGAGGAGATGTGCTGCCTGCAAACCCAGGCCCATGAGGGGAAAAATGTGCACCCCTGCTTGCTTCACAATCATGCCTTTATGGCCCAGCACCTCTTGTTGGCTACTTCTGCTGCCACTGCCATCATGGAGGCCGGTAGTGGCGGGAAAAACGTATCATAGTATGGGGGAGGGGAGCGGGGGTAGGAAATACACTGCCTGCAAACCCAGGCCCATGGAGGGGGAAAATGTGCCCAGCACCCCTGCTTCATACCTATCCTATGTATTATAGAGTAAAGTCAAGTCAGTGTCAGTGAGTGCCACTTCTGCCTGCTTCTGTCTGCTACAGCTAACAGCTAGTAATGACTTCCATCATGGAGGGGGTAGTGGCGGTAAAATCGTACCATGGGGGGTCAGATGTTGTGCTGCCAGCCCACGGAGGTGGAAAATGTGCCCCTGCTTGATGCCTATGCCTAAGATAGGCTTCAAGCACGGGCACATTTTCCACCTCCATGGGCCTGGGCTGACAACAGAACATCTCCCCCCTTCCATGGTACGTTTTTTCCCGCCACTACTCCCTCTGGCAGTCATAACTAGCTGTGGAAGACAGACGCAGCATTGGCACTCACTGACTCAGTAATACATTAAGATAGGCTGTCCAAATGTATTACTGAGTCAGTGAGTGCCACTTCTGCATCTGTCTGCCACAGCTAGTAATGACAGCCATCATGGAGGGGCTAGTGGCGGTAAACACGTACCGTGGGGGGGGAGATGTTCTGCTGCGCTGCCAGGCCAATGGAGGGGGAGAAATGTGCCATGGGGAAGGGGGAGTAATGTGACATTAAGGCTGGTATATTTTTCTGGCACATTATTAGGTAGCACTATGGGGGCACTTCTTGCTGGCACATTATTGGTGGGCACTATAGGGGCATCTACTGAGGCCACAAAATAGGGGTATTTTATATGGGGGGCTCTGTACAATGGCATTTTATACTGGGACACTCTATGCTTGGTACTATGGGGGAGAGGAGTAATATGGGGTCATCTATGGGGGGCTCCTGCAAATGATCATAATGAAATCTCTCTCATTAGGATAAAACACATCAGCTTCTCCATCGACACCCCGCAGGAAAAGTGGTGTCCGCCCGAGATCTCCAACAGCCCAGCCAAACAATTGTAAGTTTTCATCTGAAATATGTTAGTTAAACACATATAGCGTACACAGAGCTGCACTATATATAGTATATCGCTACACTGTGTAACCTGTTCTATCAGCACCACATGCTTTCCTGACCACCGTCACAAAACAATCCGGAAGTGTCCCTGCAGGTGGCATCATGTCTGTGGGCAGACAGTGTTGTATCATGTATGACCTACACCTCACACCTCACTAAGTCCATGAGGCCTGATTCAAAACCTCTTTATGGACGCAGCACTTCAGAAACCAATATGCAAGAGAGCAAGCATGTGATGTCATCATGCCATAGACTGTCACCACACATGCATCCATCACCTATGTTGCTAGCACTTTGTTAGGATTGCCAATTTATTGCGCCCAAATTGTGTTTAAAAATATAAGTAGACCAATTTTTTTGGTTCTGTTAGGAACCACAATGAAGCCAGCAGCAGGAAAAAGAACAAAGCAGGCTCAGATTAATTCATTTTTTCGCCAAAAAGTTTCAAGACAGGAATCACTAGATGAAAATCAAAATATCTTACCTTCCCAGCAAACTAGCTCTAGTTCTATGTCTGCCACTGAGTCTGATTTAGTAAGCACAGAGGAATGTAATGCGTCAACTAGTACTGCTTTATGTATACCACTTCCATTGAAGAATGACGTATATAGTTTTGTAAAAAAAAAGGGCAACATAAGGGATGCTGAAAGATTTGACATTCTAAGGAATCTGTGGGTCCCAGATGAAACCTATTTATTTCCAGTGTCAAAACACTATCAGGAAAAGGGCCGAAATCTAAGATTCCAGTACCAGTGGCTGACTGGATGGAAGTGGTTAGCTTATTCTGCTGCTGAGGATGGTGCTTGCTATAAATACTGTGTAGCATTTTCCAAGTCAGGAGCTGGAATAAACTCACAACCTCTTGCCTCTCTGTGTAAGAAAAAAGTTGACAATTGGAAAAAAGCAGTTGAATATTTTGAAAAACATTCAGCAAACCAATACCATCAAAATTGTATTCATGATGCTGATTGCTTTTTGACTGTGTATAAAAACCCTAACAAGTCTGTGGAAAACCAGCTGGTCAAACGTGAGAAAAGCAGCTGAGAAATTAATACCTATAATTGAATCAATTATTTTGTGTGGTAGGCAAGAACTGGCTTTAAGAGGAAATAAAGATCATGGTAAGATCAACTGCTCAGAGCTGCCAGACCATAATGAAGGAAACTTCTGTGCTATATTAAGATACCGGGCTAATATAGATTCTGAGTTGAGAACAGTCTTAGAGGGTCCCGGGCAAAGGGATAAGTACACAAGCCCTACTATACAAAATGAAATTATTGAAGCATGTAATACAATATTTCTCAACAAACTTGTTGAAAAAGTTAACAAATCAAAGTGCTTTGATGTACTACTTGATGATACCGCAGATATCAGCGGGGTCGAGCAGGCCTCTCTTTGTGTTCGGTATGTTGACTTGGATTCCAGCATTCTTAGGGAGGACTTTCTGCAATTTCTTCCAGTTACTGATTTGACAGGAAGAGGATTAGCTTCCTTACTATTATGTAGTTTAATCACATTTGGAATCGACTGTCAATATTTAAGGGGCCAAGGTTATGATGGAGCTTCATCTATGTCAGGAAAACTACAAGGTGCACAGGCCATAGTTAGAGAAAAACATTCCACGGCACTTTATGTTCACTGTTCAGCTCACTCTCTGAATTTAGCAGTGTCTAAATCTTGTGAAGTGCAAGCCATCAGGAACTGCTTAGTGATCATAGGGGCTGCTCACAACTTTTGTAAATATCTAAAAAGAAAAGCAGTGTTTCTACAATGTATTGAAAGATGCAATGTGCTACCTGCCATGGGTGTAAGAAGCGGGGGGGGACAGAGGGGTCGGATCCCCCCCAGGAAATAATGCGGTGGGACGGGTATGCAAAAATCCCCCCCAGCTTTCGCAGGGCAATGTGTGCAGCGGTGGCGGGGCACAGGGAGATGAACGCTTCAATTGTGGAAGCGTTCATCTCCATAGTCATCTGTATCGCCGTCCCCAGGACAGCGATACAGATGGCTGTGCTGCGGAGCAGGAGAGGGAGAGGTGTCTCCCTTCCCTGCTCCTCTGATAGGCTGCAGGCCTAGTGCCGGCAACCTATCAGATGTTGGTACAGGCGGCGCGATGACATCATCGCGCCATCTGTGAGCCGTACAGCGCGGGACACAGGCCGGAAGAGGCCTGCATCGCATCGCTGTTACTGATGGAGGTAAGTACAGGTGTCTTGTTTTGTGTGTGTGTGTGTTTTTTTTTTTTTAGACCGGACCCACTGGCCCATAAGGAGGGGTGGGGGGGGGAGATTTTTGGCACTTGGGGGGGGCGGAGAGATGTGGGTGTGGCTTGAGGGTGGGCGGGGACACAGGGGCCCCATAAGTGCTGTCCCCCCAGATTTTTGGGGCTTCCTACGCCCATGCTACCTGCTGCAAAATCTTTAAAAAGTCTTTGTGTACCTCGATGGATTGAAAGATTCTATGCAGTTTCTGACTTCCTAGAACTCCTTGAACCATTGGTAGAAGCATTGATCACTATATCCAGATGGCCAAAAGATTCATCAGACACCTCCAAAGAGGCAAACTCTTTATTGTGTTCTATTCTACAGTGTGAATTTATCATATCTCTTTTGGTGACCGCAAAGGTTTTTGGATTTGGTCGAACATTAAGTAAAATCCTTCAAAGAACATCTCTGTGTTTAAGAGAGGCAATGAAAGTAGCTGAGGACACAAGACAAGAATTGGAGGTTCTGAGAGCTGATGCTACAAAAACTTTTCAATCTCTTTTTCAAACAGCAACAGATATTTGTCTGAAGCTGGACATTACAATCTTGGTCCCAGGACAGGTAGGCACTCAGAGAAATAGACCAAACTATATGACCCGTTGTCCTGAAGAGTACTTCAGGCTGGCAGTCTATATCCCATTTGTGGACTGTTTTATAGCAGAGCTGAATTGTAAGTTTGCAGAGCATAAGAAGGTGCTCTCTGGATTTTCATCCCTTTTTCCCGCTTCAACCGATGATGTCTTTGTGAAAGGGGAAGAACTGGAGGAGTTTAAGACTTTAGTTATATTTTATATAAGGGATATGGATGGTGGTGTTGAAGATGTTGTAGCTGATCTGCAGTTATGGAGAAGGAAGTGTATCAAACAAAAATCTAAGGCCATCATGTGCTTTGAGTGGACTAAGTATATGTGACAAAGACATGTATCCAAACATAAATACGCTTCTTCAAATTCTGGCAACTCTTCCTGTTTCCACTTCCACTCCAGAGAAGTCATTTTCTACTCTGAAAAGGATCAAGACATACTTGCGGAATACAACAGGACAGGTAAGTAAAATAATGAAAATTATAAATAAAAATTGAAAAATACTGTTGGTTTCATTATAGTATTTTGTATATTTTCAGACAAGGCTGAACGGATGTTTTGGATGAGCTAGCCAAGAGAAAAAAGAAACTAGATATGTCATAACTTTGGTAAGTGATGCTTGTTATATCTCATGCATTATATATTCTGAACTGTATTGGGCCAAATTCACGAAACTGAAGAAATAAAAAGAATTGCCCATGGGAACCAATGAGATTCCATGTGTCAATTTTTAAGAGAATCTAAGAATACAGAAGCAAAGATCTAAGTGATTGATATGTACAACAATTACAGTTTTTCTTGCTCCAGTCCAGGTGATTTGAGCCCACTTTTGTTTATTTTAAATAGACTTTTGGTTGGTGTTTTTTGAAAATACTCAATGAAAATGTGCAGTGGGTAGGTACCAATTACGAGTCTTTTTAGAACATGTTTTTTCCATATGGTGTCAAACAACTAAATCGGTATTGCTCAAGGTAAAGGATTGGTTTAGGAATGATATGGCTGGTATATTTTTTTCAAACCCTGGTGTGTCTGCTAGATAAAGTCTTATAATTTAAGAAAGCTGAACCCCCCCCCCCCCAGGAAAAAAAAATATCTACGGCCCTGCCACAGGTAGGGCATATTGAGGACTTACCAATCCACATCATTCCCTAAAATTTGAAGTTTTGTAAAATTATATACATCTGTCACCAGCTCTAGGTTTTGTTCTTTAAAAATATGAAAATCTGCAGAGGGATCTGAGAAGAGGGATGACTGATGTTCAAGTGTCCTAAAAACATCTGGTGGCAGCTTTTGTCAGCTACTGCTTTGGGCAAGAAGAGAAGATGTAGTCATTTTCATTTTCAAAATGATGGAGGACATCGGAACTAGAAACTAATTCTATGCTTACTGTATATTACAGGTCTTAGGCTGGGGCTACATGGCAAGATGTGTCACGTGACATGAAGATTGTGATATCACATTGTGACATTGCATCTCTAATGATTGTCAATGGGGTCCCTATGCAACAAGCGACATGCCACCATTGCGATGTGATTTTGCCATCACAGATCACAATGCAAGTTGCAGGCCTGTGACTTTCTGCAATTTGGTTGCGTGTTTCTTTCTGCCAAATCACAACTCTAAAAAAGTTGGCTTCCATCAAGTTACAAACAAGTCGCAGAAATATTTTTGTTTGCGCAACTTTTCTGAGACTTTCTATCACTCAACGTGTCTCCACGTAACCCCATTCTTAGAATTTTGCAACTATTGCAAGAGGAAATTGAAGTTTAATTGTCACTCACACAGCTCTCTAGATTGAAATTAAAAAAAAAATCATGGCTGTCGGAATATGGTGACTCAAAGCAATTTGTTTTCCAGAGTTTTTTTTATTTTTTTTTCAGTCATGCAGCATTAGAAAAATGAAAAAAGTTTGGTATGACTGTAATCATACTGACCCACAGAATAAAGGCAACAGGTCCGTTTTACCGCACAGTGAGCGCCATAAAATCAAAGCCCCAAAAAGACAATGGCAGCTTTTTTTTCATTTTCACCCCTCAATGAATTGTTTTCCCATTTTTTTTATGTACAATATTGTAAATTTTAAAAAATACAACTTGTCCCACAAAAAACAAGCCTTCAAATGACTGTGTGAATGAAACATTAAAAAAGTTATGGCTGTTGGAAAGTGGGGAGGAAGAAGATTAAAAATGTTTATGGCGGGAAGGCGTTAAATTACCAATCCTATATAGGACACAATACTATATAATAATAGTGCACGTGGTTCATGTAGTTTTGTCCGTGAAATAGAGATTTTTTTTATATACGTATACATATATAGATGAATGTTTTAGATAGCAGTATAAAGTTCTATTTTATTTTTATATTTTTTGTATGTTTTATACAATTTCAATCAGAATACATGATATTAGATTGTACAGAGCTTACAGACAATGAGTTAAATCATGTCCTGCCCTTTTCTGCCTGCTCCTCCTCTCAGCATCCTGCACTCAAAAATCTTCTGCCATCCCATCACTGAATCTATGTACCACTCGGAACTATCTAAATTAGAATCCTTCAGTTCCCTACCTGTATTTTTTCAATGCTGTTCGCCACCTAACTTCAGGTAAGTCCTTCTTACTACCTGCTAACTACACTTGCTGATAGTTTTATGGCTCTGCTTACTAAGGAGCATTTTCAGAGTACGTAATACTAATCCAGGAAGTCTGCACTTTTTTACCGTAGTTGTCTATGACACATCCAAAGTAGATATAGAACTAGAAAAATGTAACACCTTTATGGTTTATGAACTGATTTATGAGGTTTTAACCTTAAAATTGATGTAGGTATCATAATCAGTGTACATAGTCATGTATAGGTAAAAACTAAAAACTTGAGACTTATCGAAAGTCAATATTTATCCTTTATTTTTCCTTATGTTATATATACGACTGTATTGAGTACAGAGAATACAATCAGATTTGTTTCAATACTTTTGCTCACCTATGTACTCCTGAAATCCGAAACTAAGAAAAATTAAGTGATGGACTTAAGCTTGTATTCAATTGGACAAGATATTAATAATTTGCCTAGTGAGGAATTTTCATATTAATTGAATCAATTTCTATACTTTTTGCCTATACCTTGAACAAATGCATAAAACGTTGAGTAATATTTTATCTATATATTATAAGTCAATATACATCATAAAATATGTGGTAAAGAGTATTAAACACCTAAGACCATTTTTGTGCAACCAGATTTGTTCAGTTAATGTGAGGTTAAGCTGCTTGAAGACTTGGCTGTCTCCTTGCATTGTTTCAGGGCATCTCTGGATAATGTCTTCTCCGTTAAGGCAGCAAGATTACTGACAAACACACAGCCTGATATAGACATGTCGGACACCTAGCCACCAGCTTTCTATACTCATGGTAAGAGGGAAAGTTTAGTTAACCAAAAGTGAAATGATGTTTTTTATATAATACAAATTCATAATGTACAACAGAATCTTTAATGAAATAAAGAGTGTCAAAAAATTGGCAAAGTGGCTTCACTTGCTTGGCGCTTACACCATATTTTTCAATGTACTTATGCCAAAAAAATAAAATAATTACATTGATAAATTTAAGAAAATTATATTTCTTTCTTTGTTTTGTAGATATATTGAAATATAATTATAGGAAGGGTTTGAAGAATGAACAATTGGAAACCCCTTGAGGCTATAAAAATAAAAAAAGCACTTCCTTTCTCCCATACACTTGTATCAATATGGCATCTTGCCGTGAAAAAGCATTGTTCTTTGGAAATGCTCTAATTCTACCAAGATGCTGATTGTATCACTCTACAAGCTCATAACAGTTTGAAAAGCTCTTTAAATGGTAATGTCACTGACTGGGAATCCTTGACAATATATGACTAGAAAAGCAAAAGTGAATACTTTGAAGAGGGATTCATTTCAATCACTGTCAGTCTTCTTCAAAGCAAAGGTCTGCAGCAGGTGTGTTCCATATTATAGTGTTATCTAGTGTATTTCCCCAAAATGTGCCAGTCACAGTATTCCTGCCATACTGTTATTGTGCCCCTCCACACAGTGATTGCCCCTTAATACATTGTCTGCTCAGTTTTCCCACCATACGGTGGTCTTCTTGAGCCTCCCCAAACAATTTCAAGCCACAACATGATGCCCTATAGTATGCCAGCCATAGTATCCACGCCATAGAGATTGAGTCACAGTATGTTTGCTAGAGTAGACCTCCACTGAGATAACAATCATGTACTACATTGTTAGAATGATTGACAAGTGTAGGAAAGACTAGACATTTGACTTGCCATCATTTTCATATTGATGGCCTATCTTCCAGATCATATCTGATCAGTGGGGTCTGTTTAAAGGGGCCATGGAGCTCCTGTGAGTAGCTGTGTTTAGTATGGCAGCCAAGGCCCATTCACTTTAATGGAACTAAGCTGCTCCTGGGCCATGTGACCAACGGACATGATATCATTGGCCTAGGAAGATGGCACAGTGGCCTCTTTGAACAACTGATAGGTGGGGGTGCTGGAGGTTACAGTCCCACAAATCAGATATTGATGACCTTTCCTGAGGATAGGCCATTAACCTCAAATTGTCCCACCATAAGTATCTGATCAGTGTAGGTCTGACTGCTAGGACCTCCCACGATCACAAGAATGGGGTCTTAGGATTCTTTCAGTAGGACATGCCCTTTAAAGGGGCTTTCTCAAGACAGATATTGATGTCGTAGTTAATAAAAAACCATGTGGCCTTTAAAGCCCAGCGGAGCTGGCTATAACCACTCTTCTAGTTATCAGAGGGATTCACAGAATTCTGTCTCCTGACAATTGGACATTGATGTTGTGTTTTCAGTTATAAAACCACAGTTAAGTACTAGATCGATCACCGATGCCCAACTAACCCCAGTGACTTAGTAACTTGTAATGAGTCTATCATGTCTATCATTTGGACAGGAAAAAAGTGAGGCATGCAACGCTATTTCTCTTGTCAAATATGAGGGAATGCAGGACAAAGACCCCAAACGCAGATGTGAACTCAGCCTAACAAGAAAACATTATACATATAAATATACATTCATAAGGAAAAAGTAAAAGCCCATCAGCTGTTTAAAGGTGCTGTGGCACTCATGCTAGTGCTGTAGCCTCTTCATGGTTGACATTACTCCTAAAGCCCTTCTTTTGACACCACCTTGTACTGCAGTTTTGTCTTATTTAATTGAAGGGGTCGAAGATGCAATACCCAGCAGCCACTACTAAATGTTCAGCATGAAGGTGTACGGAGCAATGCACACAATGAGGAAGTTGCAGCACTCACCCAAGCACTGTAACTCCGTAAAACAGCTGGTCATGGGGGTGCCAAGGTTTGGAACCACACCAATCTGAAATTGATATCCTTAGGACAGGCAATTCATATTTCAATCCTAAAAAAATCTCTTCAAAATACATTTACACACAGCATAAACACTGTGGGTATGCCATTGTGATAAATGTTTCCATCACATTATACACAAGCAGTATACAGGGGTTACGACTAGAGATGAGCGAATCAAATCCCTTAGTGGATTCGATCCAAATTTCAGGATAAATTCAATTCACCTCGAAGCTGAATTTCCTTGTGCTTCGTGAAAATCGATTAACCTGAAATAGTGTAAAAAAAAAAAAAAATCTAACTTACCTCCTCCATTTGCTCGAGATGGGCCGGCCGGCGTGATGACGTAATCTCTCCCAGCGCGAGATTTCACTCCAGATCTTCAAGCAAGATGGCGACGGCCGGCCCATTGTGAGCAAATGAAGGCAGCAAGTTTGATTTCATTTTTCTTTTTATGTTAATTTCACACTGCTTTTACACTCGAATGCCGCGATCATGTATGAACGCGGTATATGAGGGGTACAATGATGGGGGGGCGGTGCTATGGCAGCTCCCTGTCATTACACCCGCTGCTTCCAAAAAAATGCGCTTTGTGACAAAGTAATTCGTCACAAAGCAAATTTTATTGTAAAATTTGGCGAATCAGGCGAATGAAGCTTTTCAAATTTTGCTGATCTCTAGTTACGACCACCCTCTAATCTAGCAGTGGTGGCCATGCTTGCACATTATAGGAAAAAGTGCTAGCCTCACTGGTGGTCAGGACTGTGGGAGCACACATAGCATCATTGTGTGCAGCATCATTTTATAGGTTTTATGGATGTACCCCACACATTTTAAACACTACCTACCTACACTTCTTTTATTTAATGAGATAAACCACATTTCAATCAAGTAAATGTAATTGAACCTGTTGTGGCTCAGACCAGTTTCACATGAGAGTGCTTGGTCTAGCTGATGGCGCATTTCCCGGACCGAACATGACCAGGATGTTTTGACTGTGTATACTGCCTTTTACTGGGTCAAAAACCTGACATTGCAAAGAACTATCCCTATTTTCTGCCAGAACATATTTTTTCTCACATAATGTATGCTGCACGTAGGCAATGTAGATGAGGCCATTAGAACGCTGAGTATGACTTATGCTTTGTAGATGCCACTACTTTATCAGCAGATTTAATGTACTGTGGACTGTATCTTTTGGCTTTGATTGTGGTGCTTGTTCTGATAGCATGTAACAAAACTTGTTGTTTAGCAGAACACGATAAAAACTGAGATTTGTCTTTCCTTTCTGTGCTCACAAAGTTCTCATTCAGGAAGGATATGATGTATTTATACAGTTTCAGAGCTGACTCGTTAAAAACAAAAGCTCCATAAATAATAGGGAGGAACTGACACTTAGCAGTACCACGAAACGTGCCTCTTTTATGCCGTTCCCAAAACATTTTTCCCAGCAGGGTTCATTAAAAGGAAAATCTACTATATATAATTATTAAACAGATTGGGGGTTATTGTACATATAAGGGTACATACACATGGTGGTGTTATTTACACCTATTTTCCGCCCCAAATCCACACCAAAACCCATGTGTTACATGCAGATTTTTTTGTGGATTTTGACATGGATTTGCTTCAATTTTGATCCTCTGCATTGCAAAGGATAAAATCTGTACTGACAATCTGCACAAAACATCCATTTGTAGTATGTAGTAGTAAAAATACATTGTTCACTGGGGCTAAAACCTGAATTATTTTGGAATACCCTAGAAATACTAGACATATTCTGTCAATGCAATGTCAGTATTTTGTTTAAAGGGCAATGCATTTTTATTCAAAATGGTTGTCTAGGTAAAACATGGCTGCTGTTTTCCCCAAATAGTTCTACACCTGTGTCTGGTGGCCACATATTGTTGGGTGGCCCCTTTCTGGCTACTTGTAACCAAACAGGGACACTAGTGGCCCTGTCACAGAGTGGTGATGGTGGCAACAGTGAGAGGAGTCAACTTAGTGGCCCCATCACAGAATGCAGAGGGTAGCAACCGCATGAAAAGCCTGTTTGGTCCTGTCACATAGTGGGAAGGGTGGCAACAGCAGGAGGAGTCAACATAGTGGCCCAGCCACAGAGTGGGGGGGTGCAACTGCGGTGCCAGTAACAGCACAAGATAGTGGCAGTAGGAGAAGATGGCAGCAGAGGTAGCAGGTGTGTGGCATCAGGTGGATTGCGGCATTGGAATAGTGACTGAAGCACATGGACAGAAGTAACAGGTCATTTTTCACAATGTTTTGCTGTGACACCCAGAATAATCTAGTCTGATGCATTAGGCACTGGCTTGTGGAAATCCTGGCTGATCCATGTCTGATTCATCTTTACAAAGGTTAATCTCTCAACATTCTCTTTGGGGGGGACTATGCCCCCTGCTGCACTAAACACCCTCTCTGATGCCACACTACTGGCCAGGCAGGAAAGCTTGTCCAGGGCAAACTCGTCCAGTTGCGGCCACAAATCAAGTTTAGCTGCCAGTAGTCCAGGGGATCTTGGATCTGGGGTGGCAGGGTGCAGTCCAGGTATGCACACCTGCTGGTTCAGGTAATGCTCCATGTCCTGCTGCTGCTGGGTGGTTTCTTCAGTAGGCAGGTGAAAAAAAGTGCTAGTTAGAGACTCCAGACTTAAGTTGCTGCTGATGGAGCTGCTGTTGCTCCTGCCCTCCTCCCCCACTCCAGCAGTCATGGCAGTGGAGCGTGAGCACAGAGGACCCCCCTGGTCGGACCTTTGTGAAGATGGGAGATAGCGCACATAGGCAGCGGCCAACTGACTACATAGGATGTCTCAATAGTAGTTCAGTTTATCCTGCCTCTCTGCGGGTGGAAAAAAGGTCCCCATTTTGGACCGGTGGAGATCCAGTAGTCATCCCTCTACCTAATGGTGAGAATACGGCTGTCAATACGGCTGTCTCCCTGCCTCCATCTCCACTGCATACTGCCACTGTGTGTCAGGGTCATGAAGAGTACATATGAGAGTACTTCCATTCATAGCACAGTACATGATAATATAAAAAAGTGTGGACAAAAACAAACTAAAAAAAACACAGTGATTGACCCATTCTGCCCCTGATGAGTTTCCATTTGTTTTTTACTCCTTGCCTTCCCGTGGCCATAACTTTTTTATTTTTTTATGGCCCTAGAAACAAACTTGTAGGGGAGAATATCTTCAAACACTGGGATGTGCTACAACTTTATTTTCCATTGAATTTGTATGCCATGCAACAGAAAAAAAAGTCAAGATGTCTCTGTTTGAAATCAAGGATATACAACTTTTAGTAGAAGCCCCTTGCACCTTTATGGGACCTCTATTGAAATGGTAGTCCAGGATTTTTACTATTTACTATGTACTATTGCTATCTACAGGAAAAACCATCAATATCTGATCAGCAGGTGTCCGACACCCCGTACCCCCTCCAATCAGCTGTTCAGCAGTAGCTGTGTAATGTAAGGAGCTGGTTACTGCAGCACTGCTCCCACTGAAGTGAATGGGAGCAATTATGCAGTAACCAGCTCCGCACACCACACAATGGATGGAGCTGTGTAGTTCTTGCACCAGAGCTACTACGTAACATCTGAAAGGCTAGGGTGTGGGTGGTGCTGGACCATTCAATTTTGCTGGCCTATCCTGAGGATAGCCCAGTAAAATCCTGGAATACTCCCTTTAGGCTACATTCACACGGCTAAACTGTTTTTAATTAGTTTTTAATAGACTTTTTTTTCACTGATGCCTTTCTGAGAAATGGATGTTAAAAATGGTCCTATTCAATTGTATAGGTCTGGACAGGATAGAACATGTTCTATTTTATTACATCCATTATACACTGGCCATCAAAAATACTGCTGTGTGAAAAACCCCATAGACTACCACTGTTCTTAAAACGGGCGCATGACAACTGTTAAAAAAAAAGTCCATCACATATCTGTTTTTCACTTCAAATGTAGCCTAAAGCTCTGTATAAAACCCCATAATAAATCCATTTGGATAAGGTTTTAATGAAAAATGAGATTTTGCTTTATATTTCTTTGCAATGTTCTATGTGGATTATACGAATTCAGGTGGAAAATCTGTACAGTATTACAGTACCAGCCAAGTGGATAAAATTTTCCCAAATCATATCTACATACTCCAGAAAAAATCTGCACCTGAAATCGTCAGCATATCAGTTTATGGTAACATAGTAACATAGTATATAAGACCGAAAAAAGACATTTGTCCATCCAGTTCGGCCTGTTTCCTACAAGTTGATCCAGAGGAAGGCAAAAAACCCCTGTGAGGCAGAAGCCAATTTTCCCCACTTAAGGGGAAAAAAATTCCTTCCCGACTCCAATCAGGCAATCAGAATAACTCCCTGGATCAACGACCCCTCTCTAGTAGCTGTAGCCTGTAATATTATTACACTCCAGAAATAAATCCAGTCCCCTCTTGAATTCCTTTATTGTACTTACCATCACCACCTCCTCAGGCAGAGAGTTCCATAGTCTCACTGCTCTTACAGTGAAGAATCCTTTTCTATGTTTGTGTACAAACCTTCTTTCCTCCAGACGCAGAGGATGTCCCCTCGTCACAGTCACAGTCCTGGGGATAAATAGATGATGGGAGAGATCTCTGTACTGACCCCTGATATATTTATACATAGTTATTAGATCTCCCTCAGTCGTCTTTTTTCTAAAGTGAATAACCCTAATTTTGATAATCTTTCAGGGTACTGTAGTTCCCCATTCCAGTTATTACTTTAGTTGCCCTCCTCTGAACCCTCTCCAGCTCTGCTATGTCTGTCTTGTTCACAGGAGCCCAGAACTGTACACTGTACTCCATGTGTGGTCTGACTAGTGATTTGTAAAGTGGTAGGACTATGTTCTCATCATGGGCGTCTATACCCCTTTTGATGCAACCCATTATCTTATTGGCCTTAGCAGTAGCTGCCTGACACTGGTTTTTGCAGCTTAATTTGCTGTTTATTAAAATTCCTAGATCATTTTCCATGTCAGTGTTACCGAGTGTTTTACCATTTAATATGTACGGGTGACTTGCATTATTCCTTCCCATGTGCATAACTTTACATTTGTCAGTGTTAAACCTCATCTGCCATTTTTCTGCCCAAGCCTCCAATCTATCCAGATCCCTCTGTAGCAGAAAACAGTCCTCTTCAATGTTAATTACTTTACACAGTTTAGTGTCATCTGCAAAAATAGATATTTTACTGTGCAAGCCTTCTACAAGATCATTCATAAATATATTGAAGAGAATAGGGCCCAATACTGACCCCTGAGGTACCCCACTAGTTACAGTGACCCAATCTGAGTGTGTACCAGTAATAACCACCCTCTGTTTTCTGTCACTCAGCCAGTTACTTACCCACATACAGACATTTTCTCCCAGTCCGAGCATCCTCATTTTATATACTAACCTTTTATGAGGTACAGTGTCAAATGCTTTGGAGAAGTCCAGATATACGACATCCATTGATTCACCGCTGTCAAGTCTAGAACTTACCTCCTCATAGAAGCTGATTAAATTTGTTTGGCATGACCGATCCCTCATGAAGCCATGCTGATATGGCGTTATTTGCTTATTTTCATTGAGATACTCCAAAATAGCATCTCTTAGAAACCCTTCAAACAGTTTACCAACAATAGATGTTAAACTTACCGGCCTATAATTTCCAGGCTCTGTTTTTGGACCCTTTTTGAATATTGGCACCACATTTGCTATGCGCCAATCCTGTGGAACATTCCCTGTTATTATAGAGTCCGTAAATATCAGAAATAATGGTCTGGCTATGACATTACTTAATTCCCTTAGAATACGGGGGTGTATGCCATCCGGTCCTGGCGATTTGTCTATTTTAATCTTTTTAAGTCGCTGTTGTACTTCTTCCTGGGTCAGACAGGGCACTTTTAATGGGGGATTTACTTTTACATTCTGCATTTCATCTGACAGTTTATTTTCCTCAGTGAATATAGTGGAGAAAAAAATATTTAATAGTTTTGCTTTATCCTCGTCGCTCTCTGCAACACCCCCTCATTGCTATGTAGAGGGCCGACTCCTTCAGATTTATATTTTTTACTATTTATATAATTGAAGAACATTTTAGGGTTAGTTTTACTCTCTTTGACAATTAATCTCTCGGTCTCTAGTTTGGCAAATTTTATTTGGTGTTGAATTCTACACTGGATTTCACCCTCTGGAAAACATAGGGTGCAATCTACGGCAAATCGCAAAATCTACAACAAATCTAGATGTAACTCATACATACAGATTGAGTTTAAGGCAACTTGTCATTTTTCCCCCTTTTTTGAATTTATGTCCCCTTTGAACGTAACTTAGAGGGGTTATTCCATGACTAATGTTAAAAAAATGAAAACCAGACATCATATAGTACATGATAATCTTTTTTTAACACAGCTAGAACCAGACCTGTACATCACATGGATCCAGAGATCTCCCCATTATTTGCTCTGCTAGATTTATATCAAGCTGGCAGCTCAGGGGAATGTTCTTTCTGCTGCAGCTAAGGGGGTGTGTCCATGCTCTCCCTATCACAGCTCAGGAGGCAGTTCTAGGATGAAACTGAGCATGTGCGGCCATCTCAGTGAGCCGGACAAAGAAATAAGAAAAAACAAACAGCAGGTGGCGCTATACAGATACCTTTTATTGAATAACTCAGTGGCTATACTAAATTTCTAATTACATGCAATTACAAAAGTATTCGGATCCAGGCGCTGGTTTGAAAACTGTACAATATTTTTCATGGGACAACCTCTTTAAGGAATTATTTCATAAAAATAAGATAAGGTGTCGTACTGGTGAATGGTCTGACCATATATCTTGCTCCTTCTGGACAGATCCACAATGTCAGTCTCCATGAAGCTGTAAATTGTCAAGGTCTGAATGTAAAAATCCCTTGTTCTGAAGTACACCATATTTTAGCCAGAATTTGTAACATTTCCCTTTTCACGCCACTTTTAAAAAAAGGCATAGATAGGTGGGTGGGCCTTAGGCTACATGCACACGACTGTTGCCTGCCTCCGTGTCCGCTCCTCCTGCAAATTTTGCGTCCGTCAAAAAAAACGGATGACGGGCCGTTTTTTTTTACGGATCCGATTTTTATGGCAGATCTATTGTAAAAATGCCTATCCTTGTCCGCAAACGTGAAAAAAATAGGACATGCACTATTTTTTTGACGGAATGAAAACACGGACCACGGATGCGGAACAAAAACGGTTGACCATACGCATTTTTTGACGGACCCATTGAAATGAATGGGGAAGCATCCTATCCGTGAAAAAAAACGGAATGGACGGGGAAACAAACAACGGTCGTGTGCATGTAGCCTTAGTGTGAGGGACGTGGTCAGCCACTGCCCATCAGATTTACTATAATTTCTGCCAGTAATTAGTGTAAATTGTAGCTGATATCTACACCAGCTCATAGCTGTTGTAGATTTGAACTTCTGGCACACTGATGTACAGAAGATACGCCAGGTTTATAAAGCCTTTCCTGTAGAATTTCTGAGTGGGTTTCTTCATCCTGATGTACATTCACATCTGATGGATGCCGCGGGCACAGGAGGTGTGTTCACAGGATCCACGGTGAGAACAAGCTATAATACACAGCCAAGCTCCTGCAGCAACAGCAGAGATCAGACATAACTTTCATCCTGGCTGTTTAATGCCCTAGTGAAATGAGAAACAAAGTTCATTACAGCTCACTCAATGGCTGAAAATAACAGGGAGATCATTGGTAAAAAGAAGCTTGGATCATCCCTCGGATTTCAGATGTCTCAGAAATTACCATAAAAATTATATGGATCTAGCGCCACAGGATAAAACTTAAATTTTACTAGAAAACATAAAACCACCTGGCATCCTTTTACTTACACATTTATCGCGTTTAACGCTTTATCATAGTTATCCTGTGGAACAGGATCTACAGTGTTTCTGTATTTAATCCCCTGGATGCCGCTGCCAATAGCGACTGTGGTATCTAAGGTAGGGGGTACCATGGCAGCCAGAAGATAAACAATGGCTTCCTTGTCTGTTAGTTCAGATGGCCTATTAGATGCGCAAAAAACCTACAGCTGTATTTATTTTGCAGTCTCTGTGATATCCGTGTTGCATCCATTTTTTGCGGACCCATTGTAACAATGCATACTCTTGTTCTCATCATAACGGACAAGAATAGGACATGTTCTATCTTTGTTGCGGGATTGCGGAATGGACATACAGATGGGGGCAGCACACGGTGTGCTGTCCTTTTTGTTTGTTTGTTTTTTGCAGACCCTTAGAAATGAATAGATCCATGTGCGATCCTTGAAAAATGCGGATCGGATGCAGATCAAAAATACGGTCATGTAATTGGGGCCTTATAATGCACTACCATATTGAAGTATATAAGAATCCCATAGTTGGACACACCTCTGATCACATGGGTCATTCAGCTACACCTTCTCCTCTGCACTGCTGAGCTGCATTCTTGATGGACTGGTCACATGATTATGACATCACACAGATCCTTTTGCACTACTTCCCCCCCTAACCATAAGCCTAACCCCTGACACCCCCACCCCCGCCCCAGCGCTATTCCTGGAAAAATTCTGCCCAAATGAATTTGAAAAAAATGAGATTCTTATGAATTAGAGTTTTTAAACAAATTTTAATTGATCTCTAATCCAAACACATTGTACCAAATTCTATGAAATAACTGTAGTGTCAAAATTCTCACTGCACCCCTATATGAATTCCTTGAAGGGTGTAGTTTACAATATGCAGTCATTTTGGGCAGCTTCTTATCTCTTGGGTCCTCAAAGCTACTCCAGAGCTGAAATGGTGCCTGAGCCTATTAAAAGAGAGGTCCCAAAATCCACAAAGTGCTCCTTCATTTTTGTGGCATGTGTTTGAGTCAAGTAGCACATTACTGTTAAAAATGCTGTGTTACAGAAAAACTGGATTAAAACTGAAAATCTGCACAAAAGAAAATTAATAATGTGACCTCCATTTTGCTTTAATTCCTGTGAAGCACCAAAATGGTTAACACACTTCCTAAATATTGTTTTGAATACATTGAGAGGTGTAGTTTAAAATGATGTGATATACAGGGGTTTTCTAATGTACCATATTTTTTGGACTATAAGACACACCGGACTATAAAATGCACCTAGGATTTGGAGGAGGAGAACAAGAAAAAAAACATTGTACAACCTTCACAGTAGTTTTGTTCAAATGTGTGCCTCCTCACAGTAGTTATGCCCACATTGTGCCCTCTCACAGTAGTTATGCCCACATTGTGCCCCGCTCACAGTAGTTATGCCCTTAATAGTAGTAATTCCCACTGTGATAGTAATGCCCTCTGTGCCCCTTAACAGTAATAATGCCCACTGTGCCTCCTTCACAGTAATAATGCCCACTGTGCCCTTTTCAAAGTAATAATGCCCTCTGCGCTCCCCCTCATTGTAGTAATGCCCTCAAGCTCTGTGCCTCCTCCATAGTAGAATTGTCCATTGTGCCCCCTTCACATTAGTAATGCCCTCTGTGCCCCCTCCAGAGTAGTAACGCCCTCTGTGCCTCCTCCATAGTAGAAATGCTGTCTGTGCCTGCTCCATAGTAATAAAGACCTCTGTGTCCCCTCCATAATAATAAAGACCTCTGTGCCCCCTCCATAGTAATAAAGACCTCTGTGCCCCCTCCATAGTTATACAGTCCTCGGTGCCCCCTCCATAGTGATAAAGTCCTCTGTGCCCCCCCCCCTCATAGTAATAAAGACCTCTGTGCCACCTCCATAGTAATAAAGACCTCTGTGCCTCCTCCATAGTAATAAAGCCCTCTGTGCCCCCACTGTATTAAAAAAAAAAAAAAAAACACAGTAACTACGCACCTTGTCCTGCTCCTGAAGCTCACATATCTCTCTTCCCTGCAGGCACAGATCTCTCTGCAGCACTGTGTAGGCGGAGCTTATGCAGATTTCTGGGCTGCAAGCTCCACCCACACATGTCGGCAGCACGATCTGTGCCTGCAGGCTGAATGGTGGAGCAGAGAGAAATCTTCCTGCTTCACCACTCAGAGCGCCGCCGGCAGTGGCCCACGGTGCGAAACTGATCCATGGGCCCCCCCCTCACGGTCTCGGGAGGGGCATTTTCCCGGGCAATAGGAGATTACGGGGCCCCTGTGTCCCCGCCCACCCTCAAACCACACCCACACACAGCCCCACCCATAAATCGCGCCCGTACCTCTTACATCCTGTGGTGATGTCTCCTTCGATGTAGATATTCTCTGTCCTTGTCTTCTCCTTTGAGACCTTCAGACCAGACACCATTTTGTCACCATTTTCCGTCTCTGCATTTTGACAAAAAAAAAAATCTTAGTTTACTACTTTTCCATCATCGTGCTATCTTCTGGACAAAACATCCTACTACCCACAATACTGTGCCGCTGTGCTCCCCAATAATGTGCCAGTACCAAGTGCCTCTCTCCTCTCTCCCCCCATGTGCCAGTATCAAGTGCCAAACCCCCCATGTGCCAGTATCAAGTGCCAAACCCCCTCCATGTGCCAGTAACAAGTGCCAACCCCCATGTGCCAGTATCAAGTGCCAAACCCCCTCCATGTGCCAGTAACAAGTGCCAACCCCCATGTGCCAGTATCAAGTGCCAACCCCCATGTGCCAGTATCAAGTGCCAACCCCTCCATGTGCCAGTATCAAGTGCCAACCCCTCCTCATTTTCCAGTAAGAAGTGACAACCCCCCCCTCATTTGCCAGTAAGTGCCAACCCCCTCTCATTTGCCAGTAAGTGTCAACCCCCCCCTATTTGCCAGTAAGTGCCAACCCCCCCTCATTTGCCAGTAAGAAGTGCCAACCCCCTTTATTTGCCAGTAAGTGCCAACCCCCCTCATTTGCCAGTAAGAAGTGCCAACCCCCTCATATGCCAGTAAGAAGTGCCAAAAACCCCCTCATTCACCAGTAAGTGCCAACACCCCTCATTTGCCAGTAAGATGTGCCAAAACTCCCCCTCATTTTCCAGTAAGTGCCAACCCCCCTCATTTGCCAGTAAGAAGTGCAAGGCCAGCAGCCTATCAGAGGAATAGGAAAGGTAGACGCCTCCCCTGTCCGGCCGCAGCACTGCCATCTGTATCGCTGTCCTGAGGACGGCGATACAGATCACTATGGAGATGAACGCTTCCACAATGGAAGCGTTCATCTCCTTGTCACCTGCCGCCACCGCCACCGCGGGCCCACACCTGAGTCTGAGCTGCACTACTGCCAGGAGTCCACAGGCGGCGGGCAACCTGGAGTGCCGGGCCCGGTCGCAACGGCGACCCCTGTGACCCCTGTATGACCCGCTGGCCTGAGGGAGGGGAGGAGCGCGGGGAGCTGAGCTGTGAATGACAGGACGGCAGCTCCCATAGCTCCAGCAATGAGGGCTTCCATCTGTATTTATGTAGACACTCATTGCTTCTGGCACCCCCCTGAGAGCACGCCACTGTGCACACGGACCACATCTATATTTTGCAGATCCGCCTTTTGCGGACTCCAAAACAGATACGGCTGGGTGCAGGAGGCCTTATTCTGAGAAAACGTAGAAAAGTTTAAGGAGTATGAATACTTTTTCGAGACACTGTAATATGTGTAAAACATAAAAACACAGGTGCTGTTATAGAAACCACTGAGAGCTACACTATGTTCATGTAAGGTCCATACAGGGGTTCCAGCAATCAAACATTTATCACCTAAGTTGTATAGAATACAAGCTGCAATAAACAGTGTCTCCTGTGGATTTCTCCTCTTAGTAAAGATAGGAAAAATAGGTGGGGAAAAGGTGGGGGCACAACTGAAAAGTCTGCAGATACACCATCAGGTGTACCAGACAGCTGCTGCATCAGCTCCTTTGGTGGACATGTTCTGTCACATTATAGTATCTGATGCAGAAGTCTGCCTACCTACAAAAACATGCCATGTCCCACCTACTCCCAGGCTGCCTTAACATCTGGCCACTACACATAATGACACGACCCGTTCTACTTCCTGCTCCAGGATTACTTGGGTTCAGGAGTGGACTGGCCATAGATGCTACCTGGAAACAGTATCATCCTGCTGCTACCCCTGAAACTGTGTCTGCTGTGCTCCCCAAAGGCCCCAAATACATACTGTTGAAAAATGGTGCCACAGTAGTAATAATGCCCCTAATTTGCCTCCACCAATAATAATGCCCCCCCAGTAATCGAATATCCTCAGTAATAATAATAATAGTCCCATTGTGCTCTCATTAATAATACCTGTATAGTGCCCCCTAGTAATAATGTCCCCTAAAATGCCCCTAGTATTAAAAATGCCACTACAGTGCCTCCAGCAATAATACCTCCCATTATGGCACAGTTAAATTGCCCATATAGTGACCCCTGTTTTAATAATGTAACCTACAGTGCCTCCAGCAATAATAATGTCCCCCTATTGTGCCCCAGTACTAAAAATTCCACTGTGGTGCCCCAGTATTAAAATGCACCCCCGTGCCTCCAGTAATGCGTCCTATAGTGCCTTCCTTATTAAGAAAAGCCCCCGTAATGCCCCCTATAGTGCTTCAGTATTGAAATGTCCCTAGTCCCTCCAGTGATGCCTACTGTAGTGTCCTAGTATTAAAAATGCAGTCCTGAGTAATACAGTTGAGTTCAGAAAGGAGACACACCCCAACTTCCTGGCACCCTTGGCACGTACTTAGTGATGCCTAATGGTAAATAATGCCCTAACTGAGACCAGCTGCATTGGGATGTAGGTGTTTCAGGCTGCAGACAGTGGGCGCATCAGGTAATTATGTATTATGTGTTATACTTACTGTCCACATGTGCCTTTCTAAATTCAACTGTATCACCATCCTCAAAAAGCCAATACAGTTAAATATTGCAGTGGGGCACAGGAGCCAATGATGCACTGCCCTGCCATTTACCCTCAGAGGCCACAGGTCACTAGACCAGTAGTTTATGAGACAGTAGTATGGTGCATGTGGTTGCATGGCAGTGAAATCATTGCAACCATCTGCGCTACATCTCAGGGAGCATAACGCACCAAAAATGTAAAACCACACATAAAGTATAAATACATTCTTAATTACTTTATAGAAAACAATACAAATAAAATGATTTCCAAAATATATTCTCACAAAATAGCCAACCCTCCCACTTACGCTGCCGGTCCAGCCCTCCTCCACATAGCTCTATCAATCAACATCTTAGTGCAGGGAGAGACGTCAGCAGGCGCTAAGGACAGTGCTAGAAAAGCGATTTACAAGTACAGGGAAAGATTATTTGGGGATCCAAATAGCCATTATACAGCTCTGTCATTCCAGCAATTTGTTCTTGTTATTGGGGTGCAAGTGCTGTGTTGAAAGAAAAATATATACGCACTTCATTGTTGCAGTTATTTGTGGTGAAAGCATTTAGTGGCCTATTTCAGTACAAAAATTAAAATATATTTTCAGTTCACTTCTGCAGTTATATGTGTTGAAAGCGTTTAGTGGTCTATTTCAGTACAGAAAGAAAAATATAAACGCACTTCACTGTTGCTGTTATTTGTGGTGAAAGCATTTAGTGGCCTATTTCAGTACAAAAAGAAAAATACACACGCACTTATTTAGGCAGTTATTTGCAGTTATTTGTAGTGAAAGCGTTTAGTGGCCTATTTCAGTACAGAAAGAAAAATATATACGCACATCACTGTTGCAGTTATTTGTGGTGAAAGCATTTAGTGGCCTATTTCAGTACAAAAATAAAAATATATACGCATTTCACTGTTGCAGTTATTTGTAGTGAAAGCGTTTAGTGGCCTATTTCAGCACAGAAAGAAAAATGTATACGCACTTCACTGTTGCAATTATTTGTGGTGAAAGCGTTTAGTGGCCTATTTCAGTACAAAAAGAAAAATATTTATGCACTTGACTGTTGCAGTTATTTGTTGTGAAAGCGTTAAGTGGCCTATTTCAGTACAGAAAGAAAAATATATACGTACTTCACTGTTGCAGTTATTTGTGGTGAAAGCGTTTAGTGGCCTTTTTTAGTTTAGAAAGAAAAATATATACGCACTTCACTGTTACAGTTATTTGTGGTGAAAGCTCTACCTTGTTCAGTATTTCCAGATTGGTAGCAGTCTGAGATGGATGGGTATCCACAGCTTTCATGGGTTCATTTATAAATTTTTGTCCTAGATCCAAATATTCTTCCTGATTCCTCCTTCGAAGTGGGGTCCAAGTTGTTAGATTACCACAGGAGTAAGTTCAGCTGTCCCTGATTTCTCCCTTAACTACCCCTACCTACAAGCAGAGCACCTGCCCTGAAAGGGGCAACCCCACTTCTCGGTGGCTAAACCTTCGGAGTCCTTGCAATGGCCCTATTCTGATGCCAGACCTTCAATAATACTGCGTCCCAACACGTTTCTCCAGTGCCTATAATGCCTTAGATACAATAGGCTAAAACAGACAATGCTGATAAGAATATATCTGGCGGCGTCCTCAGATAAGAGAGATGAACGCTCTGAGGAGGCCGCCTCATTGGGTTTTTTGCCTTCATGGATGAACTTTGCTGGATAACAGGCTGAACTGTATAGATGTTTGTCTTTTTTCAGCATTACAAACAATGTTAATATGTCACTATGACATATTAAAAGCTTTTTGAAAGCTCCATGATACTTTAATTTATCAACATTAAAATTCATCTGCCACATTCTTGCCCTTGCTGCCAGCTAAGTCTTTCAGTACTATTTGACAACCTAGCTGAGTTTTAAGTATCCTACAAATTTTGTATCATCAGTAAAAATTTACACTTTATGAGATTTAAGAGATTTAAAAAAAATATGACCAGATCTTTGTGGTATCCCACTGCTGACTGTAGCCTATTCTGAGTATGTACCATTTACAAAGACTCTGTTTTCTGCCATTAAAGTAGCATCCCCAAAAAAAATGTATTCTTTGACCTGTTAGAAAAGTACATGATGTCAATTGCAGTAAAGGCTCATGCAGACGAACGCATTTTCTTTCCATGTCCGTCCCAGTTTTTTTGCGGACTGTATGCGGAACCATTCATTTCAATGAGTCCGCAAAAAAAACGGAAGTTACTCTGTGTGCATTCTGTTTCCGTATGTCCATGTTTCCGTTCGGCAAAAAAAAAATATAGAACATTTCCTATTATTGTCTGCATTACGGACACGGATAGTACTGCTCTATTAGGGGCCAGCTGTTCCGTTCTGCAAAATATGGAATGCACATGGACGTCATCCGTATTTTTTGCGGACCGCAAAATACGTACGGCCATGTGCATGAGCACCAAATATACTAGTGACTATATTTGTGAGTTATAACCTCCTTTCTGATCATCAGCTGTGTCATGTGACCAGCATTTTGATTTCTAACTGACACAGAACAGGAAGTCAGGTACTTCTCTATTCATTCCTATGAGATTGACTCTGAGGCTCAATAGGAATACATAGAAAAACTGGCTTCCTGTCCACACATAAGACGCTCTGTTATTTGGACAGTCAGAGTGCTGGTCACATGACACAGCTGAGGATCAGAAGGGAGGTTATAGCTCGCAAAAGCAGACACTGGTAAGAAAATTAACTTAATTACAGTGTACGTCATGTACCTAACAGGTCAGAGGATAAAAATTTTGTGGGGGTGCTTTTTTACCCAATTCTTTACCCATGTGCATATATTTTCCCCTAGCCCCTGCATCTATAGCTTTGCTGTTGTGTGGTACAGTATGAAATGCCTTGTAAAATCTAGATACAGTGTATGACCAACATCTAGATTTGCACTTACCCCCACATACAAAGAAAGCATTTTAGTTAGCTCTCTTTCATGAATTTACTTTCTGTTTTTAATTTCAGATACCATAAGCAAGAAAAATGGGTGACTGGAGTTTTCTTGAAAAGTTGCTGGACCAAGTACAGGAGCATTCTACAGCGGTTGGAAAAGTCTGGCTTGTGGTCTTGTTTGTGTTCCGTCTCCTAATTCTGAGCTTAGCCGGAGAGTCTGTTTGGGGGGATGAGCAATCAGACTTCATCTGCAACACTAAACAACCTGGATGTCCGAATGTTTGTTATGATAAGGCATTTCCTATTTCCCATATTCGCTATTGGGTTCTACAGTTCCTATTTGTCAGCTCTCCTACCCTATTTTATCTGGGTCATGTACTTTACATATCAAGGAAGGAAGCAAAGTTAAGAAATAAAGAAAATGAGTATAAAGTCATGGATGAAAAAGTCCATCAAGCAAACCATGATGAAAAGAAACCTAGGAAATTCTTAATTCAGGAGGATGGAAGAGTCAGGATTAGGGGAGCTCTGATGTGCACATACATAACTAGTATCATTTTTAAGAGCCTATTTGAGGCTGGATTTCTACTTGGTCAGTGGTATCTCTATGGCTTTGTGATGATTCCAAACTACGTGTGTGAAAGACCTCCATGTCCTCACAAGGTAGACTGCTTTGTGTCTCGACCAATGGAAAAAACCATATTCATCCTTTTCATGCTTGTTGTCTCCCTCATCTCGTTATTCCTTAACTTACTAGAGCTGACTATTCTAGTTTTTCAAAGTATTTGCCGGAAGGTAAAACGCTGTATGTCTGCCAAATATACTGGTCAAGACATATTCCATGAAAAGGCCTACAGCTCACCTAGTGCACCAGTGCTGGATAAATCTTGCTTGTTTTTTACTGTGGACAAGGATAAATGTCCTGCCTACAAAATATCTGATGAGGAGAACTGGGCTAACTACAATACTGAAAAGGAGTTGGGATTAAACGTTGGATTACACACAAGCATGGAATGTAATTCGTACTGTGATGCTACCAATCGATCAAATAGTTCTGTCTGGAAAAAACAATACGTGTAAATGTACCATCTTGACTCTACAACTGCTTTAAAAACTGCAATATGTTGAAAATAGGTTATTTTTCTTGTTGCTTCCTACTTTTAATATTATGTTTTTTAAGTTATTATTGATCCCGAAAAAAAATAAAAACTCAAGATTGGATATCTGTTTCCAGAAACACCTTTTTCAGCCAGCTTAGGTACGTACAGAACTTGTATGAAATATATCTTTATGACAACATAGGGTGTTCAGATAAAACAATGAACAAACACGTGAAATACTTTGACAAGGGTGGACTGGGAATTTAAAATGGCACTGGAAAAAAGCTAAATGTGGCACCGTGTTGTAGGCATGTCCACATTGACAAAAGGGGCGTCAACACAACCAGATAGGGCAAGCAACCACAGTACAGCACAAAACACTGTCGCCCTGGACACAGTATTCAACTGCATCACTGTCCCGATGATGGCGATACAGTAGAATTCAGAAGGGCACCTTTGGGCCATTGGTCAGGTGCATAAATACCTGATGATCCTACATTAATTAATGTTGAAAGCATTAGACCATTTTATACCTGGCCTATGGCCTGGAGGAGGGCTCAGGCGGTCCTCTAAGCATCGGACCACCGTGAAAATCCACTGTAGGGTGTATAGCCAGTACGCACCTGGACTTTGAGCTCATTAGTTTATAATGTGCGTCAAGATGCTGTGAGCAGCCAGGTGGAGAAACAAGAAAAGCACGGGACATTTGAAATCATTTAACGCTAATGAGTATAGTTCTTAGATACTTCAACTTCTATCCTTTTATTCTTTCTTTAAATGTATATATATATATAAGTGTGTGCACTTTACTTCCTATATTTTGATGGCATCTGCAGTAGAAAACAGAGATAGATAGATAGATAGATAGATAGATAGATAGATAGATAGATAGATAGAATGTCAAGGTGTTTGCCAAGGGTATTTCAATGGCAGGAGTGAAGAAATAGGTAGAATGGACACTACAGCTACACAGGGTAGATTTACTATATTTAAAACTATACACACTGTACAGGTTAAAAATATAAAATAAACGCAGGGCAACACATTTTGCCAGTGCTCCGCCAACTTCTTCAGGCACAGAAGTAGATTTACAGTAAATCTATCATGTGTAGCTGTAGCGCTCTCGCCTACCGGTTTTTCACTCCTGCTATTGATCTACAATACGGGATCTGACCTGGGATTTCTGCAATAGGACTGTGCTGCTTCAGTGATCAGGACTGGTACATCTGATCAATACACCTTCATCGGCTTTGTGCCGAAAGAGCACAGCGTGATCTGGGAAGCAACTTTCTTTCATGCGCATCTGTCTGGAGTGTTTTTTGAGTCTACACATGATGTGCGACCCTCTTTTTAGGCTACTTTCACACTTGCGTTTTGCCTGATCCGGCAGGGATCAGCAAAAAAGCTTCCATTTGAGATTATTCAACCGGCTGCATGCGTTATAAACGGATCCGGTTCTATTATCTTTAAAATAGCAATGACGGATGACGTTTTCTATGTCCAATAAAGCGGATTCGGCATGACACACAATGCAAGTCAAAGGTGCTGGATCCTTTTTGCTCTGCAACCCATGCCTAACAGAAAACTGCAGCTTGCAGCGGTTTTCTGTCCAGTATGGGAACGCAACCAAGCGGAACGGAATGCATTTTGGGGAATTCTGTTCTGTTCAATTCAGTTTTGTCCCTATTGACAATGAATAGGGACAAAACGGAAGCGTTTTATCCTCTGCCGGATCTCAATACCGAAAAGAGAAATGCATATGTGAAATAATGTCCTGTGATTACAGCAGCATGAGCACTGATTAAAGTTGGCAGTTTCTGGGCTGTGTGACTGGCATGTGGCTACAGGAGTAAAATAAAAAGAGGAGGAGTAAGTGGAAAGAGTAAAGTCAGGTTGCAGGCAGTAACTGGTGAACAGGCTGCAGGAAGATAACACATGATCACACCAGTGACAAATAGTAATACAAGCAGCTCAGCTCATCTAGTCATATTTACGGCACTCTGGTTGCCCTAGCAACCATCAGCACCCCAAAATTACGTTGCAGGGGGCCGAGGAACATAACAGCAAGCTTCGTCCATGGAAGTCAATTCCTGTACCACCCAATCAACATGACCTAAACATACAGCATTTTGCAAGTACTCCTACGTGTTCATGTATACATGTCTGTCAAATGTCAGGAAGAGGTTTGAAAAGAACAGTTACTTCTCCTGACATGGCTGTTTTAGTAAATCGTTGTATTTCTCACAAATAACAATTCTGGAGCATGTGCATTGTGACATCATCCTAGAAATGTATAGTTAAATTGATATTTGAACATTACCAGTTAGGGTGTCCCATTGTTGAAAGTTCCAGTGTGTATAGGAATGTGTAGGAACATATATTTTTGACATAGGGAATGGTAACACCCAGTAGTGAAATCATTCATAAGTTTGTAGGAGGAATCATTGAGGAACGGCACAACACAGAATTATGAGAAAAGCTCCAGAATTGTTTTTTCACAAGAAATACAAGTATTTGTGTCAAAAGAACCAATAGATCTCCTTTAACCAAGTGACAACATCTGCCGTACATGTATGGTGGATGTCATCTCTTTAAGGCCTCATGCACATGGCCGTAGAACACGGCTGCGCGCAGACCGTGGTATCCCAGCCTGGAATCCAGCTGACAGCAGGAGTGCCCGGCGTCATTGGTTGCTATGAAGCCATGCGCTTCATGCCGCCGCTGGACTACAGTGTGCATGAGGATTAAGGATGGTGCTCACTCCTGAGCAGAGTAAGCACGATAGCCGCACGATAGTGCTTGCTGTCACACAGCAGATGCCCAGGGCTAATGTCTACAATAAGTGATAATGTTGCTGTTTGCAGACATTTAAACCCTTAAGTGCTGTGGTCTATTGTGACTAGGGATGAGCGAATCGACTAAGTTGATTCGCATAAAACTTCGATTCAATACTGTACGGAGCGAGCGCTCCATACAGTATTAGAATGTATTAGCTCCTATGAACACTATAAACCATTTTCCGAACTCGGGTTTGGTTCCAAGTGGTACCTTGGAACCGAACCCGAGTTCAGGAAATGTTTTTTTACAGTAGAAATCAATTTATGAAGTTATTACCCGAAGTCTCGCGAGACTTTGCAAAGTTATAACTTCAGCTCATACAGAGCCAATACATTCTAATACTGTACGAAACATGTCATCCTAGCAGTCGAGGGAGATGTTGTCCACGTCTGTGAATTGTGACTATTACGAAAAAAGTGAACGCCAAGTTTTTTACCCAAAATTCTGGAACCTTTGCTTTCTCAATTTTTCCTGCAGTGTTGTGTTCCCAGGGTCCAAACAGCTTCCATGCACTGAGATCGGGGGAAAACAGTTTTTCCTGGTGATAGGCCTGAGCCTGTATGAGCCTACCAGGCCTATAACAGGTATATTCCAAGGTGTGCCTGCATGTATAAGTACTGCATTGGAATATACTGAATTTCCCACACAATAATATATTAAATCACATTATTGTGTGGGAAAAGCAATCTAATGATTGCATGTTCAGGTCCCTTAGGGGGGCTAAAAAAATTTTTTTACGTTTTTTAAAAATAGAAGAAAAATAAATATAAAAATTCAAATCACCCACTTTTCCTATAAAAAAAATAAATTAGCAATAATAATAATAAAAAAAGATTTATCCCGTATGGTGAATGCCGTAACAGGAAAAAAATAAAAATGGCTGATTTGCAATTTTCTCCATCGCTTTACCTTCCCCCAAAAAATGTAACAAAAAGTGATGAAAAAAATGTGTATACATCCCAAACTGGTATCAATAAAAACTACAGATTACCCTGCAAAAATTAATCCTTCACACAGCTCGGTAGACGTAAATATGAAAAAAAATATCAGGGTCAGTTTTTCAGTATTAAAACACAAGAAAAACTATATAAATGTGCTATCACTGTAATTGTTCTGACCCAGAGAATGAAGGGAACAGGTCAGTTTTATGGCACAATTGCATTTTTTTCTATGTAAACAGAAAAAAAATAAATAATTATGACTCTGGGAAGGCAGGGAGCAAATAAAAAAGGAAACTCAAAATCACCTCAAACTGTTAGGCCTCTTTCACAAGGCCGTAGGTGTACCGTGCCTGTGCTGCGGAGCGCAAATTGCTTGAATGGATCCATGATCTGTCCTTTCTGCAGAAAGAAAGGACATGTTCTGTGATTCCGTTCCGCACGGTTCCGCATCTCCGGATTTGCGGACCCATTGAAGTGAATGGGTCCGCATTCGTGATGCGGAATGACAATGGAATGGTGCCCATGTATTGCGGATCCACAAATGCGATCTGCAATACGGGCACGGGACACCAACGGTCGTGTGAAAGAGGCCTTAAAGTGTAACTGTTGTTTCAGTTTATTTTTAATATAGTGTAGGGATGCAAATGTTAAACATTTTGTAATATACTTTATTTGGAAAAGACGTGTCTTTGTACTAGAAAACATCGTGTAAAGAGTCTTTTTAGCAACATTCTGAGCATTGCGAAGGAGAGTCTGTCCTCAGTCTTCAGCATTCTACTAGGTGCTGAAGAGGCCTGTGTGTAACATACAGAGGCTTCCAGACTGCCTTATGTACATGTGTCCTATCAGTACCCACGCATCCCTTCCCTGCACGTTTCCCTTAGGCAGTAAGCACAGGCACAGCACAGGTAAGCAATCACCACTCTCTTCCCTACAATTACTGACCAAGAGAGAAGAGCAGGGAAAAGAGCTTAAAGGGGTTATCCCATGATTGTTGACATCATATAGTACATGACAATCTCTAACAAAGCTACAATCATCCCTGTACCTCACATGGATCCAGAGATCTCCCCATTCATTGCTCTGCTAGATTTATATCAGGCTGGCGGCTCAAGAGGAGTGTCTTTTCTGCTGCAGCTTAGGGGGCATGTCTCAGATCTCCCTATTACAGCTAAGGGGGCGTGTCTCAGCTCTACCTATTACAGCTCAGGAGGCAGTTGAAGGATAAAACTGAGCATGTGCGGCCATCTCAGTGAGCAGGTCAAAGATATAAGAAAAAGAACAAACAGCAGGTGGCGCTATGCGGATACATTTTAGTCAGAATAAGTAAAAGTGGTAGTCTGCACAAAAGGACGTTTGTTACTTGTGCTGCAGGTTCAAAATGTGATGTGGGTCCAATCACGAAAACTTTATAGATAGGGTAGAACCGCGCTTGAGATCGCCCTTGAGAAAGCAAGCAAGCGAAACCCGGGTCAGGCGGATGGTTTTACATGCTGTATTTTAACCACTTCAGCCCCCCTAGCTTAAGCACCCTTAATGACCAGACCACTTTTTACAATTCCGCACTACACTACTTTCACCGTTTATTGCTCCGTCATGCAACTTACCACCCAAATGAATTTTACCTCCTTTTCTTCTCACTAATAGAGCTTTTATTTGGTGGTATTTCATTGCTGCTGACATTTTTACTTTTTTTGCTATTAATCAAAAATGACCGAAATTTTTACAAAAAAATTACATTTTTCACTTTCTGTTGTAATTTTTTTTTTAAAAAACTACATTTCTATATAAATTTTTCTCTAAATTTATTGTTCTACATGTCTTTGATAAAAAAGTCCAATAAGTGTATATTTATTGGTTTGGGTAAAAGTTATAGCGTTTACAAACTATGGTGCAAAAAAGTGAATTTCGGCATTTTGAAGCAGCTCTGACTTTCTGAGCACCTGTCATGTTTCTTGAGGTGCTAGAATGCCAGGATAGTATAAATACCCCCAAATGACACCATTTTAGAAAGAAGACACCTCAAAGTATTCACGGAGGGGCATGGTGAGTTCATGTATCATTTCATTTTTTTCACAAGTTAGCGGAAAATGACACTTTCTGAGAAAAAAAAAAAAGTTTCAATTTCTGCTAACTTCTGGCAAAAAAAAGAAATCTCAGACGGACTCACTATGCCCCTCAGTGAATACCTCGGGTGTCTACTTTCCGAAAAGGGGTCATTTGTGGGGTGTGTTTACTGTTCTGGCATTTTGGGCGGGGCTAATTGTGAGCCGCCATGTAAAACCTAAAGGTACTCGTTGGAATTTGGGCCTCTTTGCACAAAAAGTGCAATCACTTATGTGGTATCGCTGCATTCAGGAGAAGTAGGGCAATGTGTTTAGGGTATATTTTACATATACCCATACTGTGTGTGAGAAATATCTCTGTAAACTGACAACTTTGTATAAAAATTTTTAAAAGTTGTCGCTTACAGAGATATTTTTCACACACAGTATAGGTATATATAAAAATACACCCCAAAACACATTGCCCTACTTCTCCTGAGTACGGCGATACCACATGTGTGACACTTTTTGCAGCCTGGGTGTGCAAAGGGCCCTAAAACCAATGAGTACTTTTAGGATTTCACAGGGCATTTTTACGCATTTGGATTCCAGACTTCTTCTCACGCTTTAGGGGCCCCTAAAATGCCAGGACAGTATAAATACCCACATGTGACCCCATTTTGAAAGAAGACACCCCAAGGTATTCCGTGAGGGGTATGGTGAGTTCATGTAAAATTTTATTTTTGTCACAAGTTAGTGGAATATGAGACTTTGTAAAAACAAAATAAAAAAAAAAAAATATATCAATTTCCGCTAACTTGTGCCAAAAATGAAATTCTGTGAACTCGCCATGCCCTCACGGAATACCTTGGGGTGTCTTCTTTCCAAATGGGATCACATGTGGGGTATTTATACTGACCTGGCATTTTAGGGGCTCCTAAAGTGTGAGAATCCAAATGCGTAAAAATGGCCCGTGAAATCTTAAAGGTACTCATTGGTTTTAGGGCTCTTGCATTTGGCTGCAAAAGTGCCACTCATATGGTATCGCCGAACTCAGGAGAAGTAGGGCAATGTGTTTGGGGTGTATTTTTACATATACCCATACTGCGTGTGAGAAATATTGCTGTAAACGACAACTTTTTACATTTTTTTATTCAAAGTTGTCAATTTACAGAGATATTTCTCACACAAAGTATGGGTATATGTAAAAATACACCCCAAAACACATTGCCCCACTTCTCCTGAGTACGGCGATACCACATGAGTGACACTTTTTGCAGCCAAGATGCGCAAAGGGCCCTAAAACCAATGAGTACCTTTTAGGAGGGCATTTTTACGCAATTTTCTTCTCACGCTTTAGGGCCCCTAAATTGCCAGGGCAGTATAAATACCCCACATGTGACCCCATTTTGGAAAGAAGACACCCCAAGGTATTCTGTGAGGGGCATGGCGAGTTCATAGAAGATTTTGTTTTGGCACAAGTTAGCGGAAATTGATTTTTTATTGTTTTTTTCTCATAAAGTCTACCTTTCTGCTAACTTTTGACAAAAAGTTAAATTTTTCATGGACTCACTATGCCCCTCAGCGAATACCTTGGGGTGTCTTCTTTCCAAAATGGGGTCATTTGTGGGGTGTTTGTACTGTTCTGGCATTTTGGGTGGGGCTAAATTGTGAGCAGCCATATAAAACCTAAAGGTACTCGTTGGAATTTGGGCCCTTTGCGCACTCAGGCTGCAAAAGTGTCACACATGTGGTATCGCCGCACTCAGGAGAAGTAGGGCAATGTGTTTGGGTGTATTTTACATATACCATATTTGTGTGAGAAATATCTCTGTAAATTGACAACTTTGAATAAAAAATTTAAAAAGTTGTCGTTTACAGTGATATTTCTCACACACAGTATGGGTATATGTAAAAATACACCCCAAAACACATTGCCCTACTTCTCCTGAGTTCGGCGATACCACATGAGTGACACTTTTTGCAGCCAAGATGCGCAAAGGGGCCCTAAAACCAATGAGTACCTTTAGGATTTCACAGGCCATTTTTACGCATTTGGATTCTCACACTTTAGGACTCCTAAAATGCCAGGGCAGTATAAATACCTCACAAGTGACCCCATTGTGGAAAGAAGACACCCCAAGGTATTCCGTGAGGGGTATGGCGAGTTCACAGAAAAAAAAAATTTGGCACAAGTTAGCGGAAATAGATTTTTTTTTTTTTTTTACAGTCTCATATTCTACTAACTTGTGACAAAAATAAAATTTTGCATGAACTCACCATACCCTCACGGAATACCTTGGGGTGTCTTCTTTCTAAAATGGGGTCACATGTGAGGTTTTTGTACTGCCCTGGCATTTGAGGGTCTCCGCAATCATTACACGTATGGCCAGCATTAGGAGTTTCTGCGATTCTCCGTATATTGAGCATACGGGTAATGAGATTTTTTTCCGTTCAGCCTCTGGGCTGAAAAGAAAAATGAACGGCACAGATTTCTTCATTCGCATCAATCAATGTGGATGAAAAATCTCTGCCCAAAAATGTGCAAAAAACAAAACGGCACAGATTTCCTCATTCGCATCGATCAATGTGGATGAATAAATCTCTGCCAAAAATGTGCAAAAAAGTAGTAAGGCCCCATTCACACGCCTGCAGAAATGTCCGCATCTATTCCGCAATTCTGCGGAATAGATGCGGACCCATTCAGTGTGAATGGGGCTGGCGGTGATGCGGAGAGCACACTATGCGCTCGCCGCATCAGCATTTGCGGAGCTGCGGCCGCAAACTACCGGGTTTCGGCCCCCAAACATCCGGCCGCAGCTCCGCAAAAGATAGAGCAATGTGATAGAGTAAAAGATATATAGTTCTGGCAATGTGCGGATCCGCAAAATGCGGAAAGCACATTGCTGGTGTCCGTGTTTTGCGGATCCGTGGATCCATGGATCCGCAAAACACATACGGACGTCTGAATGAGCCTTACAGGGGGTAATTAGTGTCAGGGGGTGACAGGGGGTGACATGGGGTGATCGGGGGTTAATCAGGGGTTAATCAGTGACGGGGTGGGGGGTGGATGGGTGGGGGGTCTGTGTGGTGATTTGGTGCACTTATAAAAGTTTCTTTGGTGGTCCCAAGCAAAAGGGACCACCAAAGGAACGATCAGCAAGCATATCAGACGCTGTTAACAAAACAGCGTCTGATATGCCATTTTTTTAACTTCTACAGCCTGCCAGCGCACGATCAGCGCTGGCAGGCTGTAGTTTACCTTGTCCCCGACGTGATCCTGTGAACGCGCGCACGCGCGGGCGCGTCAAGGAGGAACAGACCGACCGCCCGCAGGACGCAATCCTGCGTGAGGCGGTCGGCAAGAAGTTAAAGAAAATTTTGTAAGTACAATAAAACCTTTTAAAGAAAAAGATCTCGAAGGTACCTCACTATTTGTGCGCATTCTTGACAGAAATACGCAGGAACGTTTGTGGAAATCAAACACCTGTGGAGCCTGTTGATATCCAGTGCTGGCGCATGTGGAGGATTGCGTGGATACATTTTAGTGAATAACTAAGTGGCTATACAAAATGTTCTATTACATGCAATTACAAAGATAATCAGATCCAGGTGCTGGTTTGAAAACTGAAGAATATTTTCCATGGGACAAACCCATTATTTAGCAGAGCTGCCAGTGGTTAGTGCTGACAGCAAGTCAGACAGTAAAATGGGCACATGTACGTGGTCAGAGACTGTGGTAGTCACACAAGCATCTTCAGCGCTCAGTAGAATGCTGAAGAAGGATTCTCCTTAGCAACATAGTTACAGCTTTGCTAAGAAGACTCTTTACACCCTGATTTATAGTACAAAGAAACATCTGTCTCCACAGGGTTCAATTGTACAAAAAAAAAAATTATCCATTAACGTATACATAAGACAAAACTGTGATGTAAACAGTGCCTTATAGTGATGTGAACGTTCTCACTGAGGGCTTTTTTGGAGGACATAAAAACTTTTGTTGTATTTGACAATTTTTCAAACCAAATGTTTTCACTAATTTTTATCCCCATCATTTGGTGGATGTCATCCCATCATTTCCAGTCACATGATACTGCAAAGTGACATCACATCTTCACAGTTATGTGACAAGGATACAGGGAAACACAGCAGAGTCAGGAGTACCAAGACTCTTTATGACCAAATTTGGCAAACCCATGGGAACTCTGCCAAGGTTTATCAGCAGACATTAATTTTCGTAAGGTTCTTTTACATCAGGCATGCCCAACCTGCAGCCCTCCAGATGTTGCAAAACTACAACTCCCAGCATGCCCGGACAGCCTATGGCTATCAGCCTACAGCAGGGCATGGTGGGAGTTGTAGTTTTAAAACAGCTGGAGGGCAGCAGGTTGAGCATCCCTGTTTTACACAGACCGATCAGTGGGCCAATTATTGGGGATATTTGTAAAAGTGCTAGTTCTCGCTAAATGTTTCATTTAAAGGTGCAAGAGATCATCCAATGTACAAGCAAACTCTTGTTCATTGGGTAATCGTGACTTTAAGCAAGCACCAAAAATAATTGCTTCTGGGCAGCAGATCATCCTATATAAACATCTGCAACTTGGAAACAATGATTCTCCATGGGAACAAGCGATCGCAGTAGACACTGCTTATCCCCATACAGTAGAGGAGATTGTTGTATCCAAATGCAGCTTCATATCTACTGAAGATCAGGCAATTATCAGGAAAATTTGGTTTGTTCCTGATAACTGCTGTGGTAAGGTGCAAGGTGTCATATGCGATGGCAGGTACGTGTCACCGAGGTTGCTGGCCTCGGTGAGGTGAGAGCCGGGTTTTTTGTCTGCAGCAGCTAGTGCTGTTTGACTCTGTTAAATAGCATGGCTGCAAAGCCGATCCGGGCCGGCTCTTACTGGGAGCAGCTAAAGAGTAGGGTGGGTGGCTGCTCCCCACGGTCCAGTCCGAGTTTTGGGCTGGGTATAAAAGACAGCCATCAGCTGTGTCTGAGGTGATTATCCTGGAGCCTGCTAACAGGGCTGAGGAGTTCTGTGCTGGAGGACGGAGCTCAGCAACGTGGTGTTTCCCTGCAACCTGAAGGAGGAATCGCCTGCGGCTGAGCCGACTGCTAGGTGTGAACCCGCACCTAAACCACCCAAGGTGACTGGACCCTGTGTTGGCCTGTTTTTGGTTTTGCCACATGATTTCCGTTGGTGTGAACTGTCACCAAAAGACTGTTTTCATTTCTGGTGTGCAAGTGTGAATAAAACACTGTTTGATGCACAATCTGGACTCCTTTGTTTTGCCTCTAAACTGCACCCGCACCGCTGTCTACCAGAGCGACTCCCACATTTGGTGTCGGATGCGGGCATGCGCAGTGAGGCTGGCGTGAACGCCGAACTTTGTTTTTGCTGAGCAAAGTGAATGTCCTATATTAAGCCGGCAAAGTTGCAGCCTGTGATCCCCGACAAAATGGAGGCGGCTGTGAAAGCCCTCATAGAGGCTAACGGCAGCAGCGGGAGACCAACCAGCTACTGCTACAGCACGTGATGGCGTTGCAAGCGGCAGGAGCGTCCCACCGCAGCCCACGATGCCCGAAAGCTGTCCGTGCCGCGATCCCTAAGATGACCCTCGGATGATGCTGGGACCTATCTGGCGGTGTTCGAGAAGGTGGCCGTGAGGGAGAAATTACCCGAGAACAGTGGGCAGAGGTCGTCGCTCCGTTCCTGGCGTCTGGACCCCAGCAAGTATTTTTGACCTCCCAGGTGACCAAGCAGCTGACTATCTCCGACTGTGAAAGGTGAGATCCTGGCAAGACTGGGGTGAATGTTTTGGTCCGGCCAGCGGGTGCATCAGTGGGAGTTTAACCCGGCTGAACCCGCCAGGCCACAATACTATGACTTGCTACAACGGTTGCAAAAATGGCATGCAGCCAGACATACTGACTCCCACTGCTATGCTCGACCGTCTGTTAGCCGATGTCTTCTGGAGGGCTTTGCCTACCCTCTCCAGCACTGGATCGGCCAGGTATCGCCCACCAATGCCCTGGAGATGGTCGACCTGGTGGAGCGGCACGAGGCCACCCGAAACCTGCAGGGAGTCTTGCTGGGAAGGGGTCAGTCAAAACCTCGGAGGCCTCTGCCCCAGTTCCGACGGTCCGCGACAGAGCGGCCTGCACGGAATATACCCCTGCGAGTCCGCCTCCCGTGGTATGCTGGAGGTGTCAGGAGCCAGGCCACATCAGGGCCGACTGTCCGCATCGGGATGAGCCGATGGAGGTGAACTACTGGGGTCGCCACTCCTGTATGCACGGAAGCTGTGGCGCAACTGGCACCCGTGGAGGTGAAGACCATAACCACCTGTGTCAGGTAGAGGTGGGAGACTCAGCTGACGGTGGCTCTGCTGGACTCCGGGAGTTTAGACTCCCTGGTAAGGGGCTGCCCTTGTACGGCCTGCGGAGTATACTGGCTCAGAAAGTCGGGTCCTGTGCATCCACGGAGACCTGAAAGACTACCCCCCACTGCACTAGTGACTTTGTCCACAGCGGCTGGTAGGTGGACCCACGAGGTGGCTGTCTGCTACTAAACTCCCACACCAACTAATACTTGGGAGGACTTCCTGGTTTTCCGGCGCTGTGGCCGGCAATAAAGGTATCTGAGGGACCCGAGACAGGGGTGACCCTAGTAGAGTGGCCTGATACCGCTGGAAGGCCAGAACCCTGGGGAGCCCGAGAGTCTGAAGAGCCGGCGGTAGGGGCGACCACTGCTCCAGCGGTAGAGGGAGAGACAAACCCCACTGAGTGCAATGGTGGGAGACACGGAGGACTTGCCACCGGGACCTGAGTTGGCAGACCTCAATGCCTCCTGGGAGAATTTTTGGGACCGCACAACACCGGACCAAACCCTAACCAGGGCCTGGGAGAATGTGCTGAAATTGATGGTAAACCCCAGAAACCAGGGGCTGAATTAATGTTTCCACGATTTATTGTTCTACAGGATATGTTGTATCGGGTGAACCAAATCCGAGGCGTAACCTGTTGAACAGTTGGTGGTGCCCACAGCGCATCGCTAGCTTGTCATGGAGCTTGCCCACCAACATGTTCTGGGGACACCTGGGGTGGCAGAAACCCAGGACCGCATACTGCAGCGGTTTTATTGGCCCAGTGTGTTCAAGGAGGTAGAAAATTACTGTAAGTCCTGTCCAACCTGTCAGATAACTAGCCCCCAGCCTCATTTCCTGTAGTCCTCTGGCTACCTCTGCCAATTATTGAAGTACCGCTTGAGCGAATCGCTATGGATTTAATTGGGCCTGTACCAAAGTCTCGCCAGGGGCCACCAACACATTCTCTGGTAGTTCCTCGACATGCCACTCGGTATCCGGAGGCGGTGCCTCTGCGACATACCTCAGCTAGGCTCATTGCCAAAGAGTTAATGGAGATGTTTTCCTGTGTGGGCCTACCAAAAGAGGTTCTGACAGACCAAGGGACCCTTTATGTCCAAAGTAATGAAGGAACTGTGTAAATTGTTGCGTATAAAGCAGTTACGGACGTCCGCTTACCATCCGCAAACAGACGGTCTTGTTGAGAGGTTTAACCAAACCTCTAAAAATATGTTAAAAAGGGTGGTGTCTAGAGATGGAAGGACTGGGACCTGCTTCTGCCCTATCTCATGTTCGGAGTGCGAGAGGTACCCCAGGCCTCTACTGGGCTCTCGCCCTTCGAACTGCTGTTATGGCAGACACCCTCGCCTGCTGGATATCGCTCAAGGAAGCGTGGGAACAACAGCCTGTCCCTCACAAAAGCTGCCATTGAGTATGTCACCCAGATGCAGGAACGGATAGAAAGGGGTGTGCTGCTGGTCCTGGAGCATATGGAGGCAGCGCAACAAGCCCAGAGTAGGTGGTGAGTAATCGCCAGGCTCGGGCACGGGGCTTCCATCCGGGAGATCGGGTTTGGTCTCTGGTACCCACCCTGACAGCGAAGTTCCTAGCTAGGTGGCAGGCCCCTATGAGGTGATCGAGAAGGTAGGGGAAGTAAATTACAAAGTACACCAGCCAGGGCGGCGCAAACCGGAGCAGGTGTACCACGTGAATTTACTTAAGCCGTGAAAGATAGGGACGCGGCTCGACGACCACAGCCCCGGCCAGGGCTTCTAGGGTGAAAGGGTCCAGCCCCACAGTTCGAGGCCTGCATGAAGCAGTAACCACGGTAAAATTGCAGACAGCCTGTCTCTCCAAACAAGTTCAGGAAGTCAGGAGTTTCATCAGTCGGAACACGGATGTGTTCTCGACCTCCTGGCCGCACGTCTCTCATCCAACATGACATTGTCACTGAGCCTCAGGCCAAGATCCGGATAAAACCATACCGGGTACCCGAGGCTCGGCGACGGGCCATCGCGGAGGAAGTACAGTTAATGTTGAAGCTCATGTCGTTGAGGAGTCGAAAAGTGAGTGGGCCAGTCCCATAGTCCTAATACCCAAGCCGGATGGGACGCTATGGTTCTGCAACGACTTTCGCAAGTTAAAATGAAGTATCCAAGTTTGACGCGCATCCCATGCCCCGAGTAGACGAGGCTGGTTGAAAGTTTAGGACAAGCCCGTTATTTTTCTGTGCTGGACCTCACTAAAGGGTACTGGTAGGCACCCTTAACGGAGTCGGCTAAGGAAAAACCGCATTTGTTACCCCGCAGGGCCTGTATCACTACTAAGGTGTTACCCTTTGGCCTGCATGGCGTTCCGCCACTTTCCCAAAGGTTAATGGACATAGTGCTGCGCACCACATCGCCGGTGCAGCCTCGGCCTACTTAGATGATGTAGTCATCCACAGCACCGACTGGGAAAGCCATTTACCCAAGGTGCAGGCGGTAGTGGATGCCCTGAGGAAAGCCGGATTGACCGCTAACCCAAAGAAGTGCCCATAGGGCTAGAGGAGAAAATATCTGGGATATGTAATCAGGGAGTCATCAAACCTCAGGTAACTTCAAGGTAGAGTATCCATTAACTGGCCCCGACCGGTCAACCACCAGGCAGGTAAAGTCGTTCCTCGGGATTGCAGGTTACTACATGAGGTTTGTGCCCCACTTTGGCCAGCAATAGCAGCGCCATTGACAGACCTGTTGAAGGGGCGTAAAGTCTGGGAGGGTTAGCTGGAGTGAGAAGGCGGAGAGGCTTTCTCCGCGTTGAAGTCGGCCCTGTGTGGGTCCCCGGCTTTGGTGACACCGACTTCAACAAGGAGTTTGTCGTACAGACCGACGCCTCGGAGGTAGGCCTCGGATGCGGTGCTGTCGCAGGAGGTCAACGGGAAGAACATCGTTGTCTTCCTGAGCCGTAAGCTCAGTCCCGCCGAGTCCAGATATAGTATAGTGGGAGAGGAGTGCCTGGCTATCAAGTGGGCACTTGACATCTCTCCGCTACTACCTGTTAGGGAGGAGGTTCTGTTTGGTGACCGACCATTCCCCTCAAATGGATGAGTCAGGCCAAGGAGAGGAATGCTCTGGGTCACCAGGTGGTTCCTATCTCTTCAAAATTTCAAGTTCTCGGTGAACACAGGGCAGGCCGCTGGCAGGGCAACGCAGATGCCCTGTCCCGCGTCCACTGCCCACGTGTGTTCCACCCCCTCAGGCTGGAACAAAGGGGGGTATGGTAAGGTGCAAGGTGTCATATGCGATGGCAGGTACGTGTCACCGAGGTTGCTGGCCTCGGTGAGGTGAGAGCCGGGTTTTGTCTGCAGCAGCTAGTGCTGCTTGACTCTGTTAGACAGCATGGCTGCAAAGCCGATCCGGGCCGGCTCTACTGGGAGCAGCTGAAGAGTAGGGTGGGTGGCTGCCTCTCACGGTCCAGTCCGAGTTTTGGGCTGGGTATATAAAGACAGCCATCAGCTGTGTCTAGAGGTGATTATCCTGGAGCCCTGCCAACAGGGCTGAGGAGTTCTCTGTGCTGGAGGACGGAGCTCAGCAACGTGGTGTTTCCCTGCAACCTGAAGGAGGAATCGCCTGCGGCTGAGCCGCCACTGCTAGGTGTGAACCCGCACCTAAACCACCCAAGGTGACTGGACCCTGTGTTGGCCTGTTTTTGGTTTTGCCACATGATTTCCGTTGTGTGTGAACTGTCACCAAAAGACTGTTTTCATTTCTGGTGTGCAAGTGTGAATAAAACACTGTTTGATGCACAATCTGGACTCCTTGTTTTGCCTCTAAACTGCACCCGCACCGCTGTCTACCAGAGCGACTCCCCACACTGCCTAAAACATCAGTCAATGTAAAGGGTTCTTACTTGATTCTACCTTTTTAGTATAGATAATTCTTCATTATGTTAAAAAATAGTAAAGACTTATCATACTGTCTGCACCATTATTGCACATTTGTTTTCCTGCAACTGTGGTTATAGTTTTATTATCTATCTATCTATCTATCTATCTATCTATCTATATCATATCTATCTCATATCTATCTATCTATCTATCTAATATCATATTATCTACCTCATATCTATCTATCGATCTATCTATCTATCTATCTCATATCTATCTATCTCATATCTATCTATCTATCTATCTATCTATCTATCTCATATCTATCTATCTATCTCATATCTATCTATATATCTATCTATCTAACAAAAAAAAAGCAGTGAGGGTGCAAATCCTTCAAATAGACCAGAGACCAAGGTCCACTCAATACTAGTAGAAAAAAAGGCAGCACTCCAGCATAACGTGAAAAAGGTGGATGGTTTAATTAAGGGTACTTTCACACTAGCGCTATTCTTTTTCGGTATTGAAATCCGGTAAAGGGTCTCAATACCGGGAAAAAACGCTTCCGTTTTGTCCCAATGCATTCAGAATAGAAAGCAATCCGTTCAGTATGCATCAGGATGTTTTCCGTTCCGTCCCTTGTACGGCATTTGACCGGACAAAATACCGCAGCTTGCTGCAGTATTCTTTCCGGCCAAAATTCCGGAACACTACCGCACTTGCCGGATCCGGCATTAATTTCCATGGAAATGGAAGTGTTCCGTAAATTGCTGCATCGCCAGATCCAGTTTTCCGGTCTGCTCATGCGCAGTTCTTTCTAGCTTTGAAAAAATTAAATATGATGATACCGGAAAGACGGATCCGGTAGTTCAATGAATAAGTATCCGACAAAACAGCTTTCAGTTTGCATATGGTTTGCCGGCGCCGGCAGGCAATTCCATTGCCGGAACTGCCTGCCGGATCTGAACAATGCTAGTGTGAAAGTACCCTAACCCATCTAGCAGCAACGTTTCAGCTCTACTCAATGGAGCCTTTGTGAAGCTGTGATAACATGTGCCATACAGGATATATAAATACTAGTGTCAATTAAGTGTAACATAATTGCATAATTATCCCAAAAAATCTAAAAAAAAATGATTACAGTTCAAAATTCCAAAAGATGCATGATTATACAGTGTCTCTTCAATTTGTGGCATGATTGCAAAAAGTCAACCTTTGTTTTAAAAAATGATCTGGTTCATGAAGTCCATAAAGAGGCATGATCCCCAATAGTGAATTAATCAGGTGTGCAAAATAAATCAATTGTGCATAAAAAAAAACTATTAAAAATCTCTTTGTAGTCCATAGGCAAGTCTCACCAGGAGCTGGATAACCACGAGATCTAGTTCAGCGTCAGGAAACATAGTACTCGCATGCGCCACCCATGTGTACTCGCGCGAGATACGGGATTACAGAAAAAATAACCACAGTAAAAATGGCTGCCGTCTATTAGGTATTCAGAGCGCATGCGTCTGCCCATAGAATTACGCAGCCAGCATGGGCCGTATCAAGCCATTGGTCACATGTCTTTCCATATACTATGTAAAGTCAGCAACTGGACACTATAGAACTGCAAATGTCTAACGTATAGATTTCCCCTACCTTATGTCACCTTAAATTCTAAATTCAGTCCCCTCGGTTTGAGGGTCTTAAGTGTATAAATCCACAGAAGACCTCATACGTTTCCATTTTTTTCCTAATTCAATTGATCCGGGGGTTAGGCTTATGTTGACCTATTCGACAGAGATGGTACCATTTTTTGGATACTAAGTTCAGCACATAAGGCGAGACCCTCAGCACTGATTTATATGTTAAGGAAACTGATAAAAATACCTTATTAAGATATGAAAGTCATCATCCTAAACCAATGATTCAGTCTCTTCCATATAGTCAGATGCTGCGAGTAAAAAAGATAGTCCAAGACTCAATACAGGTTGAGTCTAGGTTACGAGAGATGGGAAATAAATTCATTTCAAGGGCATATCCCAGGAAGCTAGTCTCTGACTGCCTAAATAGAACTAGGGCCCTTGACGGACAGGATATTATTAAGGGATGCACTACGATTAAGCAACAAGCATTGCGAATTCCATTTGTTTCAGATTATAGTGTGGATACTGTACGTATTTCATCAATTCTCAGGAAACATTGGAGCATTCTAAAGAGTAATTTTGGGGAGATTAAGGAATTCAGTGTTCCACCTCTCTGCTCATATCGCAGAAATCGTAACTTGGGAGACAGACTAGTTAGGTCTGATTTTGAATTGACAAGTAAAATGCATATTTTGGGTCTACCCGCCAGGGATGCTACCCCTGTTATAATTGTGTAAATTGTGTGTTATAATTGTGTAAATTGTCCATTAATATTGCGGGGAGATACTTTTTTGAACCCCTCCTCTGGTAAGATGATTAAAATCCAGCAGTTTTTGACCCGTGATTCCACCTATGTGGTGCATTTGCTACAATGTCCCTGCCACCTACTATATGTGGGTGAAACGACCTGGGACTTAGAAACCCGACTGAACCACCATATATATTCTATTAGGAAGAAAAGGTTGGATTTACCCGTGTCCAAGCACTTCATAGAAGCCAAACATTCTGAAAGAGGTCTCAGAGTCAGGATTTTGGAACAGATACCTGTATTGAGACATGGTGGAGATAGGACAGCTCTATTGATGAAAAGGGAGCTCTATTGGATTTATACACTTAAGACCGGCAAACCGAGGGGACTGAATGTGGAAGTTAAGGTGATATAAGGTAGGGGAAATCTATAAGTTAGACATTTGCAGTTCTATAGTGTCTACACTGACCTTATGTAGTATACGGAAAGACATGTGCTTCTGATTTACTTTTCTTTTACTCTAGGCAATAGCATTATATATGAATGTGAACAGGACAGTCACACCGGATGCTGGACCCCAAGATCATCAAGGCTTTATTTTATATATATATATATATATATATATATATATATATTTTTATTTTTGTGTTATTTTTTGATTGTCCCTTGAAACCAATTAGTGTGGGGATGGTGTCTGCCTTCATATCCTGGCTTCTTCCTTCCTCTGCCCCTTATGGGACAGTGGAGGGTGGGACCCTTGATAGCTACTTATCTCTTTTGTTTTAGATTAGTGGAACCATAGATTGTGTATAGAACCACTCCCTTAAATTGAGATGAGGCCCTAAATCACATATATGTGACATTGGGACCTCTATCCCTAATAGGGTAGGGGGCTGCTTTGCGGGAGGTACCCTGTCGGTCTCCTAGCCCCTTGGGTTTATCTATGGTGGTTTCCAATGTTGGATGAATGACAGTAATGTCAGCGTCCGACACCCTATTGGTGCTGGCCGCGGTAATCTGTTTATTCTAGGAGGGCCGGTAACTGATGACCCTTTCAGGACACCTCCCCCCTACCAACATGGACCTCCTCCAATAGTGGTATTTGATCGCTATCCATGAAACATGGTTTATTTATGGTCACCTAGGTGACCAATACGTTGATACGGCCCATGCTGGCTGAGTAATTCTATGGGCACACGCATGCGCATTGAATACCTAATAGACGGCAGCCATATTTACTGTGGTTTCTGCGTTCTTTTTTTTCTGTAATCCCGTATCTCGCGCGAGTACGCATGGGTGGCGCATGCGAGCACTATGTGTCCTGACGCCGAACTAGATCTCGTGGTTATCCAGGTCATAGTGAGACTTGCCTATAGACTACAAAGAGATTTTTTATTATTTTTATTATGCACAATTGATTTATTTTGTATACCTGATTAACTCACTAACGGGGATCATGCCACTTTATGGACTTTATGCACCAGATAATTTTTAAAACAAAGGAAGACTTTTTGCAATCATGCCACAAATTGAAGAGACACTGTATAATCATGCATCTTTTGGAATTTTGAACTGCAATCATGTTTTATTTTTATTCGATAATCATGCAATTATGTTACATGTGATTAACACTAGTATTTATATATCCTGTATGGCACATGTTACCACAGCTTGACAAAGGATCTATCTATCTATCTATCTATCTATCTATCTATCTATCTATCTAACTATCTACAGTATCTATCTATCTATCTATCTAACTATCTACAGTATCTATCTATCTATCTATCTATCTACAGTATCTATCTATCTATCTATCTATTGCATATATATCTATCTATCTATCTACAGTATCTATCTATCTATCTACGGTATCTATCTATCTATCTATCTACAGTATCTATCTATCTATCTATCTATCTATCTCATATCTATCTATCTACAGTATCTATCTATCTATCTATCTATCTATCTAACAGTATGTATCTATCGCATATCTATCTATCTATCTATCAATCTAACATCTATGTATCTTTCATCTCTGCCTACAGACTATGAGCTGCATTTTTGCCTATAACATGTTAAAAACAATCTTCCACACAAAATAACAAGCTCTCATCTGAGTACACCCCTAATATCCTGCACCTCCTCTAGTCCATCCCATGGTTTCCTCTTTTCCCTGTGGAATCTTCTCATTTTTTAAGGGCATCGTCTGTCTAGCTCTCTTATCACACAGGCTCTGGTACTGCCAACCTCATATGGCTCTATCAGGAAAGACTTGCCCTACTGCTGGATACAGGGACTTTCCTTGGCATGCAGGAGAATGTGGTGAAGTCCTTAGCATCTCATAGGTAGAGGTCCTACTCTGACTATAAGGTAGGTTGTATATTAACTTACAGTATATGGTTTTAGAGACAGCATGGTAGAGAAATCTATATACATTTATGTAGAGAAGAAGCTTAGTGTGGAGTATCTTAAGAGGACAGTTCAAAAAGGAGTTTATGTTTCAAATTTGACCATTTGAGAATTAGAACTCTACATGTAAGTTAAAATGTGTGTTTTGTATCTTTTTTTTTTTATTATTACAAATTACCTCGAAAAAATGCAATGTTATTGTATAACCCCCATCCAAACATCATCTGTGGAACATCTTCTGAACATCACATTATCAGGTTTTCACTCCACTCATGATTATTATTTTTATTATTATTAATAATAATATTTTCCTAATAAAGCAACATTTTATGTAGAACTGTATGTTCACGTGATTGTTTAACAAATACACAGCTATATGTTACACCAACCCATATGCCTCGATATTCAAACAGATGAGAACTCAATAAGGATTTTACTGGGGGAAAAAATTAGATTTTTTAGGATAACAATACTTCCACATTCCAGCAACCAGATTTTTCTGCAATTGGACTGTCTTCTGAGGTACTCATTGAAGCTAGGTTGCTTATTGCATGCCCTGTATACTATGTTTTCACTGAAAAAATTAGACATATAGAGGCGTTATTAATTTTACCAATTTTAAAACTAAACAAGAAACATCCGTAATACCTTCCCCCTTTGATGTCATCTGTTGTTCCATTTTTATATAAACATATAAGAGACATGTGTGATATGTACAGCAGATACCCACATAGTATTGTTGGGGAAATGGTCCGCTATGCAGTTGTGTTCCTGGTAGGGTGGAAGGTCATATGCCCCTGGTGCTGGGTATAAGTGAGAATGCTACACTTGGGCAGGGTATCTAGGCACATGGTCACAGCAGTTAACTGATTGTTTGCCGAGTGAAGAGTAGCATATCTACCACCCTGCTGCTAAGAGGCAGAAAAATATGGGGAAATAAAAGAGCACAGGCTATGACTCAATTAATCAGCTTGCTGCACATTTCCTTTTGATGGTCCTATCTCCAAATATTTCTGTTCTGAGATTAGCCGTATATGTAAGTCTTAGATAAATTGCCCTGGATAATATTGCTATATTCCTTACACAAATATATTTGTTCTACGTTAAATATGTCATTTTTCTAGGCACATCTACAGTTGGCTCTAACCTTCTGAAAGTGTTAGGTACAACCAAACCCAAGGCAGGACAGGGACAGAGATTTCACATGATGGAAATAATTATTCATTTTTTTCAGGAATGTGGTGATGGGTTTCAAAATGCAAAATATTCATGTAAACACAAGTTTAAAGGAATTAGCTCCCATTGGAAGATTGATGGGCACTTAACCCATGCACACGGCCATTAAAGGGTTATTCCTATCTGAAACAATGGGGGAATATCGTTAGGATATGCCCCTATTGTCTGATAGGTGCGGGTCCCACCTCTGGAACCCACACCTACATCGAGAAGGGATCCCTGAAAGTTGTGGAGGGTGCACTGAACATGCACAGCCACCCTCCATTAATTTCTATTGGGCCACCGAAAATAGCCTAGTGCTGGCTCAGCTATTTCTGTCGGCCCCATAGAAATGAACGAGAGTGGTGGCTGCAGAAGCATGGCGCGCTCCCGTTCACTTTTATGGGGAGAGTGCTTGGCGGTGGCCGGGGTCCTCTGGTCACCTCCTTCCCCGCTATGTTTTCGGTGTAAGTGCGGGTCCCAGAGGTGCGGATCCTAGCGATATGCTCCCACTGTCTCAGATGGGAATACCCCTTCAAGTGTTTTGCGGTCCACAAATCACACATATTTATTAGTTGTTTGTCCTCAACCTGTTTGGTCACTTTCTGGTTACTGTTGATCAATGTGTCTGTAAGATAATTATATGGCACTTACTATCTAAGCCTTTGTTGATGTTTTCTGTCATTTGCAATATTTCAGAAGCCATGTCCGCTTTTTGGGCAAATCTTCTGTGCTGTCCACAGAGGTCCTTTTTAAAGGATGTCCACTGCTGGAGGGTCATGTGACCAGACACATCAATCACTCAGCCTTTGCCATTCATACACACTGCACCTGCACACAACTCTCAACAGTGCAAGTACAGATGTCAGGTGCAGTGTATTTGAATGGAGGAGTGATTTGCCTGGTCATATAACCCTCCATCTGTAGGCATTTTATGGACACGACCTCCATGTGGACAGTACAAAAGATTTGGTCAACAAGGAACACACCTTATAAAATACATAAAAGGAAGCAGAGCATCAACAAAGACTTTTATGTTAGTAACTGCCATATAGTCATCTTACGAACACATTGACCAACAGTAACCAGAAAGTGTCCATCCCCTTTAAAGGGGTATTGTTATCACAAACATTTAAGGCATAGCCACGAGATGAGCCATAAATGTCTGATAAATGCGGAGTTCCCACCTCTGTAAACAGTGCTTATCTCTAGAACTGGTTTCACCTCCAAACTCTGCTTGGCTGGATGTAGGAGCTGCAGGTGGTTGGGGCTACAGAAACAGTCGCGCTCACTGTACTATGCTCTTTACATGACTCTCATTCACTTCCATGGGAGTTATAGAAACGGTGGAGCACAGTGGGCTCGGCTGTTTTCGTAAACCTGGCCACCTCTCACAACCTGCATCTGGAGGCCCGTGGGGCAAGGTGATGCAGGACAGTGTTGGGGACCCCCTTCTAGAGATAGATACAGGTCCGAGTGGTATGACCTGCATCTATCAAACGGTAATGACATATCCTACAGATAGGCACTATTTTATAATCTTGTGCAGCCACTTTTTTATCATTAAGGCTACTTTCACACTAGCGTTTTTTGCCTGATCCGGTTGTATTATCTTTAACATAGCCAAGACGGATATATCATGAACTCCACTGAAAGTCAATGAGGGACGGATCCGTTTTCTATTGTGTCAGATTGTGTCTGAGAAAACGGATCTGTCCCTATTGACTTGCATTGTGGTTCATGCCGGTTCCATTTTGTTCTGCATCCCATCAAGGAAATAAAATGCTCTCCACAAATAGGAAAACAACCAAACGGAACAGAATGCATTTTGGAGAATTCCGTTCTGTTCAGTTCTGTTTTGTCCCCATTGGTAACGAATAGGGACAAAACGAAAGCGTTTTTCTATGGTATTGAGATCCTATGATGGATCTCAATACTGATAAATGTAAACGCAAGTGTGAAAGTAGCCTAAGGCACATTTAGATGCTGTGAGGAGCAGACAATTGTCGGGAAGGAAGCATTCCTTCCCAACAATCAGCTGCTCATTAAGTGTAGGTGAGGACCCGCATTTACATGCAGCAATCACCTCCACAGTATGAAGACAAGCGATGGCTGTTGCTATGGCTCGTCTCCATACAAAATCATTGTTCCTAGGCAGCACAGTGCTGTTTAGACAGTATGATCTGCTGCCTGGGAACAATGATTGAGGTGTCTGAACCTCCAATCATTTCCCCCGATAAACAAGCGCTTCGCTCATTTCTTGGGTGATCTGCGGCACCTTTAGATGGGCAGAACATTAATTCCCAATAATCAGCCCGATCATCAGGCTGTATAAACTCAGTTTTAGTTATCAATGCATGATAATCAGAAATAGTTGTCGTACTGGATTCAATCATAGTATTTGTCAATGATCAAATATTGCTTTAGGCCACTTTACATACAAGTAATTTATGGTTTGAAGTAAATTAGAAAATACTAATAATTCCGTCTATTTTACAGGAAAAGGGCTCATGCACAATGGGAGACTGGGAATTTCTTGAAAAGTTGCTGGATCAGGTGCAAGAACACTCCACCAGCTTTGGAAAAGTCTGGCTAATATTACTGTTTATCTTCCGCATCTTGATTCTCGGTCTTGCAGGGGAATCGGTTTGGGGAGACGAACAATCAGATTTTGTCTGCAATACAGAGCAACCTGGGTGTCCAAATGTCTGTTACGACAAAGCCTTTCCAATCTCCCATGTACGATTCTGGGTGCTTCAGTTTCTGTTCGTTAGCACCCCTACATTATTTTATCTGGGCCATGTGATCTATCTATCTAGAAAAGAGGAGAAGCTCAAGCAAAAAGAGGAAGAGCTAAGAACTAGAAGTGACAAGGATCATCAAGTAGATGAAGCCTTAGCAGTCATAGAAAAAAAAAGACTAAAAATCTGCATTCAAGAAGATGGCCGAGTCAAAATCAGGGGGGCTCTGATGTGTACGTATGTTACAAGCGTCATTTTCAAAAGTATTTTTGAAGCTGGCTTCCTGCTTGGTCAGTGGTACCTTTATGGCTTTGTCATGCCTGCTGTATATGTATGTGAAAGAAAACCATGTCCTCACAAAGTGGATTGTTTCGTGTCTAGACCCATGGAGAAAACAATTTTCATTATTTTTATGTTAATAGTGTCACTTATATCTCTTCTACTCAACCTTTTAGAACTTATACATCTGGTCTTCAAGAACATGGTTCACACCTGGAGGAAATATTCTCCTTACAATTCTACCCCTAGATACCCCAAAGAAGAAGATATTTACCCTGATAAATGCCCTGAGACTGCTACTGCTCCTTTCAATGACAAATCTTACATGTACCTTCCAATGGGTGAAAACATTTCCTACCCAGCATACAAAATACAAAATGAGGACAACTGGGCTAACTTCAATACAGAAAAACAGATAGCAATGCACGTTGGAAAACAAGCAAATCTCGAAAATTATTCAAGTAGTTTCACCCCAGTACCTTCCAGCTCCCATCCTGTAGTAGAGAGGCAACCAAGCAGAGCCAGTAGCTCAGCCTCGAAGAAACAATATGTTTAAGAAAATTGTCAGCACTGCTTTCAATATTTTGTTCCCAGGCCATTTTCGTCAGTACTGTCTCTTAGGTCCAAGCAATTACCCATGCAAAGTGAATAATAAGTAAAATAGTCTAGAAAATAGACTATTAAAATGAATGTGAAGGAAGTCAATGATGACAACATAGATTAGTACACATGGCCTGGGAATGATCATAAAGTGGTCAGGCTCATTTTGACTCCTGGTGACCAGATAACTAGAAGGTTGTGTCTGGTTTATTTCTGATTCTGACCTTCAATGTGAGTTAGGCCTCATGCACACGACCGTTGTTTGATTCCGTGTCCGTTGCTCCGTTTTTCGTGATTTTCTGCGGATCCATTGGTTTTCAATGGGTCCGTGGAAACCTCGGCAAATGCACCGTTTGTCCTCCGCGTCCGTGGTCCGTGATTCCAGTCCGTCAAAAAATATAACCTGTCCTATTCTTGTCCGTGAAAAACGGTTCACGGACCCATTCAAGTCAATGGGTCCGTGAAAAAATGCGGATGGCCATCCGTGTGTCATCCGCGTTCCGTGTCCATTTTTTTTGCGGATCCCTTAGCAGGCACTTGGGAAAAATTGTCAGCCTGTCTTTTGGTAAAATCTTTTGGGTCATGTCCGCTAAAAAAAACGGAAGGAACACAGAAACACAACGGAAGGCAAAAACGGACACGGATCACTGAACAACGGAACCCCTTTTTGCGGACAGCATAAAAAAACGGTCGTGTGCATGAGGCCTTAGATTGTGATGTGTAGGCTTGTTCAACTATATACTTTTTACAAACTATTTTGCACAGATTTTGATGGTATTTTGCTGCAATTCAGAATATGCAGTAATGCTGAAAATATTTATACCTTTCCGAAACCATAACTATGCAAAATGTTATATAGGCATGGGCTGACCATTCATGCATTAAGTTACTGCCCATGGTCCTCCAATGCAAATTTTTAAAGCAGTTTTCCAGGACCCACAAAAAATTTGCTGAAGGTAAGTAAATACCGTAGCTACACCAGCACTACTGCAATGACTTGTGTGAGTACGCAAGGTGACCGTTGAGGCCAGTGATTTGCTGCAGTGTTGACACTGAGTAATTTGTGACACTATCACTGTAGGTCATCAGGACCATCAGAGCGGTGGGTTTGGAATGGCAAGGGATTGAGCCAGTCAGGAAGGCTTATTTTTTATTTTAGAACATTCCTACATCAAATATTTAGAGGATCGCAGAAAACCCAACTGTATCTTGGCAGTATGGTATGATGTACAAAGCCTTTAATGCCTCAGGGTCCAGACTGCTACCATTGCCATATACATATCTTCATTTTCTTTCTGTTCAGAATATTGTTTTCAGGGCTTGCTGAAGCAGTTTCAAGAATCATACAGTTACTCAATGGATATCACCTCTTGTGAAGCACTTATTTTCCAAATGTGTAATTGCAATTTTTTTCCAAGGAAAAATAGTCGTAAAGAAATTGGTAACATACCCAAAGGGCACATTTCAAGTGTATGTTCTTCTAGTTTGTATAAAAAAAATAAAGTCATAAAAAACTGATAAATTGTAATGATTGTATATTTTATTTACATACAATATTTGCTAATTTTAGGTTACCACTTTTATGTGTTTTGGGCATGGTGACAGGAACAAAATTTCACCACTTGGGATGACCTGTTTTATAGGTGATTTAAAATCTGCGCACGCATTGATCACATATGGGTACAACTAGAAATATAGTGGCACATGCACAGTCTGCGTTTGAGCTGCTACTCGGAGCAAGTAGGCAGGCGCGAGATTGACAGGGCCCGGTGAGATGTCTGCTCAAGGAGGCTGATTTTTTTTAATGAATTTGATCTGTAGGAATCGATTCACTCATCTCTAATCATAGCCCCAAAAAAGCTCCAGTTTAGATACTACTGATGAGTCAAACTTCATGCAAAACTATATATATCTGCAATTTCATGATTTCTTGTTTTTATTGTTTCCTCAAGTTGTGTGCTATGGAGATGATGCGTTAAAGAGGACCTTTCACTTAGGACTGAGGTAGTGAAATACTTACACTACCTTCCTGGGCGGCCCCCGCTAAGGTCCAGGCAACTGTTTTTTTTTTCAAAATAACCCCCGGTTCATCCACTCTGTTCCCCTTCAGTTTTCATATGCGGCGATTCTTTGTATGAGGCGGGGACGTGTATTTTTTCATGGGGAGTTGATTTCCTGTCCCTGGCTGCTAGCCGAGCGCTATGATTGGCTGCGAAAACCACTCCCCAGGCAAAACACAAGTCCCCGCCTCATACAAAGAATCGCCGCATATGAAAACTAACGGGGACCGGAGCGGATGAACTAGGGGTATTTTGAAAAAAAAACTGTTGCCTGGACCTCAGCGGGGGCCACCTAGAAGGTAGTGCAAGTATTTCACTACCTCAATCCTAAGTGAAAGGTCCTCTTTAAAAATTGATGCCCTGACAATATTTTGAGAGGTTATTAGGCTTGTTGCTCCTATATAGTATGCTGTTGAAACACTTTCCTTTACAGAGCACACAGTTTAAAGGGAGCCCTGTTTGCTTCTGTGTTTTGCCTTCAAAATCACTTTCAAAGTAAGCATACGACCATGTAGGATTGATGATCCAAAACATAACCATACCTTTCTGGTGAAAATCTGTTCTTCTGATCCTAAGATATGTGTCTTTTTATTTTTATTAAAATAAGTGTTTCAGTGCACCATGGGCAGAGCCATTTCTTTCTGTGCAGCTGGCTTCCCCTGCATCATTTCTCTGAAATCTGAGGGGCAATCAATCAAACAAGAGGGGAGGTATTATGACAGAGCAGTGGTGCACCAAGCAAAGCAGTTCTGCCCTCAGCAAACCGAAAACCGTATTTGTATAAAAATAAGAAATAAAGTATTTCTCAGGATTAGGGGACCAGATTTTCAGGAGAAAAGTATGGGGATGTTTTGTGGCACCTACCCTACATGGAGGTATGTTTACTAGTTTTGAAGGTGAAACCGAATTTGACTGTTTCTCAAATGTTGAATGTGACCCTGGATATCTTTCAAAGTTGAATGTGGCTCAAAAATTACAAAAGTTTAGTGACCTTTAGAATAATATATAGCAGTGTTGGACTGGGGATCCTTGGGCCTATCAGAGGAGATTATCCTGAGGACCATCCTCCTCCTATACATGTCCATTTTTCTTTGCATATAATCTTTGTTACGATTGTGTATACCAGAAAGTCAAAAAGGTTTAAGTTATATGTGAATCATCAGATAAGAAATACACTCAGGTGACAAGTGGTTGGCTGAAAAGTCTGTTCCAAATGGGCTGGTTTTCTGTCAGATTAAGGGTTCCCTAGCACCCAGATGCTATATTAATTGTTTATTTAGTCACTGAAAGGTTTGTTTCATAGAGACAACCCCTGTCCATATGCCATGTTGCAAAATTTAGGAAATAGGCAGGATTTCTACAGCAAGCAATTGGGTAAAGGTTAACGTCAAAACTGTAGGTTGTATGTCTTCAATAAACCATCATAATATGAAGACTATAGAGAATTCTTAAAGAAAAGGGGTAATAAGGGGGTCCGTGTGTCTATATTTAGTGTCAATAGGTCTGAAGACTTAGCACGGGATCAGTATTGTTCTGTGAGGTTTAAGTTGTATATGATCTCAATACAGTGGCATTTTTGCTTTGTGCTGATGACTAGTGCTGGGCGCGAATATTCAAATCGCAAATATTTATCGTGAATATCGGCTCTTCGAGAATTCACGAATATTTAGAATATATATTTGTATTTTCGAATTGCTAGGGTCATCCACTATGACATCTCCATTAAAAACATTGTAATTGTACTGTACAGTCACAGAATGACTCATGAACATGTGCTGGTGACAACGGAGGAGCACATTGGACCGCAATCATGCCTTGTTACTCCCATCCCATGCTGCATTACTAATACATTTTTTTATAAATTTCATTTATTTGCATGTTTACAGAATTGCAATAATTTTGTAAACTATTCCAAAAACACAGGTAATATTCCATAAAGGCGGATACTTAAATATGACAATTCTAACTTGTGGTCATACATGCACACACTAGAGCCATTGTCACGGAAAGGCAATTAGAAAGGTTAGCAGCTACTATATTGAAAATATAAACTTCTTAATATACTAGACACATTCGTCTACATTCCCATACCGTCAGCCTACGTGTGTCCAAGCTACCCAGTGCTGTGATGGTGATGATGTTTCATCCATGATTATGTTATGTAATGCAAGTGCATAGACTGGAATATAGGGCAATTCTAAAGATATTTTACTGCATTTGTCAGAGATCTTTAGGAAGGGGGGGGGGGGGTTACTGTAACTTAATTCATAAAGGTGTATGGATGTACAGGATTTAAAGCCCTGTTTACTTCATTGTCCTGTTTCTGGGGAAAAAGCAGACATTTTTCTCATCTTGTACATCCCCTTTAAATTCCAGTATTCCAGTTTCATGAGACTGATGACCTATCCACAGAATAGGTAATTACCTTCAGATTGGTGGGGGTCCGACTCCCAACAACTCCGCTGATCAGTTGCTTGAAGTGGAAGCTCCTCTTGTTGGAGTAGTGCTAAGTCCTCTTAAAAGGGGTTTTGCCACTAATATAAATGTTTTCTGCCCAACAGATATCGCTGTTATATCACTTTCCCCAAATACCACCATTTATCAAAACTGCCTTAAGGTACTTTCACACTAGCATTGTGAGGATCCGGCAGGCAGTTCTGGCAACGGAACTGCCTGCCGGTTTCGGCAATCTGTGTGTAAACGGATATCGTTTTTTTACGGATCCGGTAATATACCGGATCCGCCTCATCCGGTATCATCCAGAATAACGGATCTGGTATTTCATTTTTTTCAAAGATCAAAAGCGAAACTAGCTCCTCCTGTATCCCAGCGTGGCGCAGACCAGAAAACAGGATCTGGCAACACAGCAATTTCCGGAACACTTGGTACCGGGTCCAGCATTAATACATCTCTTTGAAAATTAATGCCGGATCCAGCAAGTGCGGTAGCGTTCCGGGATTTTGCCCGGAAAAAATACAGCAGCTTGTTCGGTCAAATACCGTGCAAGGGACGGAACGGAAGACATCCTGATGCATACTGAACGGATTGTTTTCCATTCAGAATGCATTAGGACAAAACTGATATGTTTCTTTCCGGTACTGAGACCCTTTACCGGATGTGAAAGTACCCTTAGGCTACATTCACACGACCGTATGAATGGCTCCGTATCCGTTCCGCAATTTTGCGGAACGGGTGCAGACCCATTCATTTCAATGGGGACGCAAAAGATGCGGACAGCACACAGTGTGCTGTACGCATCCGTAGATCCGATCCGCGGCCCCGCAAAAAAGATAGAGCATGTCCTATACTTGTCCGCGATCACGGACAAGTATTGGCATTTCTATCATAGGGCCGGCTACATTCACACGGCCGGTATCTGTGTTTTGCGGGTCCGCAAAACCCAATTTGCAGACCGTAAAACCCATACGGTCATGTGAATGTAGCCTTATTCTAAAGTTTTTAGCCTACCATTGCACCCAGTGTCAAATCTGTTTTAATATTCTGTTTCAATCGTTTTTATTGAGATTTTCATTTCAAACGGTTAAAGAAAGTACATTACAGTTTGATTTGTTACAGTGTCAAGCAGAATACCATTATAATCAGGTAATCAAAGGAGAATATAAATTCCAATATAATACAATTATTCAGATAACATTATTTTATGTAAAGCATCATCCTATTCTTTATTGTGCTTCAATGAAGCAACCTTCTAGTTGGTGCTTGGAGCCTGCTTCTGTCATAACAGCCTCTCTCTAATGTATAGCGCAAAATTGGAAATCCTCATCAACTCCTCACATGTCTCAAATAATATGGAAGCTAAATGTCAATTGTAGTAAAAATGATTGCCAGAAGCAACAATACACTTAATAAATACACAAAAAAAATTGGACACCATAGTCTTCATCGAGGTACTTCTCATTATTAGACAGTTAGATTAGGTTGTGATGTACATTTTTTCCTTTGCATAAGGGACCTAAATAGGTTTTCTAAGTTCTCTCTAGTTAACTATCAGTTTTTTTCTTTTTTTTTCTCTACCCTCATCTAAGAGTTAAAATACTTTTTGACCACACAAATCTGTTTTAATATTCAGTTGCTGTAAGTTAAGTCCTGATTTGGAGCTTTCTAACGCACAAGCTCATTGATAAGAGCAGGGGGCGTGGTTAATGTCACATGATCTGCTGATATCAGGACACACTGCCCTAAGGCATAATAGACACATGACAAACTAGGAAGTAGGATAAAAGCATGGGGGATAAGAGAAAATTGCAAATTAAGTAAATTTTAAAAAAATCTAAAGAGGAACGGGAGCTACTTTAGAGTGAAAAGTAGTTTATGGCACAACCCCCTTAAATGTTTATCTGCATGTCGTCTACATTGTAGTAGCGTTGCAGAGTAATTACACCTTCCTGTCCCATAACTCTCCCTACTACAATGTAGATGGTATAGGTATAGGTAATCACTGAAGAGGATGCAGAGCTTGCATCAGTGCCACACCCCCTTCAAAAAACTGATCGTTAAGTGCCATGGCCTCTTCCTACAAATGACGTCACATGGCCTAGTTGCAGCACAGTCCCATTCAATTGAATGGGTCTGGACTCTGGACTACAGTACCAAGCACAGCCACTATACAATGTACGCACTATGCTTGGTATGCTGCTAAGAGGCCGCAGCCTGCTCAAACTGCTGATCAGCGGGAGGGCCGGAAGTTGGGCTCCATCAATTGCAGGATTAAATAAAACTGTATTTTAAAAATAGGTAATTTTCTGATTCCCTTAGATGTAGGTTAATCCATGCAAACATAGGGAAAGCATGCAAAGTTCATGTTTCACTGGCGGGACTTGAATTCTCAGGTAAGGTTCTGGTCACCCATTCTAAACTTCTAATGGCAGCCAATATTCCATAACTTTACTAATGAACCCATGGGAGCAAACACATATGTATCTTCCCTATTAGAAAGAATTCATTTACTATAAACCAGGGATGCTCAACCTGCAGCCCTCCAGCTGTTGTAAAACTACAACTCCCACGATGCCCTTCTGTAAGATGATAGTTGTAGGCTGTCAGGGAATGATGGGAGTTGTAGTTTTGCAATAGCTGGAGGGCCGCAGGTTGAGCATGTCTGCTATAAACTATTCAGAAGTTTAATATGTTTAAGACAAGTTGCAACTCATTACTAAATAAAAGTCCTCTGTTGACCTGATAGCATGAGTGGAAAACTTTTCCCATTCCCCATTCGGGTGGCAGCACTACAGCCAGTTAACCTTGTTTTTTCACCTGACCACACTCTATTTTACTTGGCTGATGCCTCCCTACTTTCACTAAAATCTATTTCCTTCTGCTTCCTGACTCCTGGTGCCTTCAGTAGATTATATGAGAGTCACATCTCCACCTAGTACCTTATTTAACTGCATCTCTTAAAGGTGATTACAGTTCTTGGCTACACAACACAAAAATACTTAACTCCTTAAGGTCTATAAAAATTTCTTTGTGCCACCATTCAGTCACCTTAGCCAAAAATAACAATCCTATTATGTTAATAGTAATGTTTTAAGCCAGAAGTACTCAACTAATTTCACCAAGGGTCTACTTATCTGGATCATGTAAAGGTACAATCTGAAAATCATCAATAAGGATCATCAGTCTTGTTTCATAGACTTTGTAGTATTATATACATCATTTATTATTGTTATTATTATTATTATTATTATTATTATTATTATTCGTTAGTGGGAAAACCAGACTAGACACCTAAATTAATTTAGACCGGACCCCAATATTATTTAAGATCCCAGGCCCCTTAACTCAGTTAGACCCTAGATTAGACTCCTACACTCACTCAGACCACAGACCAGGCTGCTAAAATGAATTCCGGCTCTAGAACCGACTACTTAAATTAATTCAGACCCTAGAAGAGACCACTACAGTTAATTCAGACCCCAGACCAGACCACTAAAATAAATTTAGACCACTAATAACTGGCCTCAGCAGTATGCATCCTAAGAACGCTGTGGTCAGTGATTGGCTGCAGTGGTCACATGCAGGATATAGGAAAGTCATTGCTGCAGTCATGAAAACAAAGTCCAGTCGGAATGATCAGAGCCACAGCGTTGGAATGGAGGGGGGGTCGGAACAGTGAGTATAACTTTTTCTTTACTATTTTAAAACCATCCCATTTGACGTTGTACTCAAGGCCCTAATGGTACTTTGTGATAGCAGATCTGATGTATTTGATCTATGTTGAATGGTCTGCAGGTTCCAGTCATCTGGTATACCTGGTTCGAATTAGCTCCATGCTAATGTAGATCACACTAATACACAGTCTACAACGGGGATCAGCAACCTTCGGCACTCCAGCTGCTGTGAAACTACAACTCCCAGCATGCAAACATGCTCGACTGTTCTAACTCCCACAGAAGTGAATGAAGCATTCTGGGAGTTGTATTTTCTGAACAGCTGGAGTGCCGGAGGTTGCTGATTCCTGGTCTACAAGGAACCAGCAGATGCAAGTCACAAATTTCTTGTTTCTGACTGTATAAAGTACAGTGTTGTGAAGTAACTTGTCCTCCTGTGTGATTAGGACAGATTTTGTGTTGTACTAATAGAACGGCGGCCATTTTATTTCTCCTAGTGGTTGCTCTGCAGACAAAAGGAGCCATTATAACTAATGAAAGGTATGTGAGAATATATTTATAATAAAGTAATATTTAAGTATTTCATTTCCATAATTCCTGGAGAACCCCTTTAAGCTGTATTCTGAAATAAGGGACCAGCTGCCTTCAGCAGCCATGAGCACCCCCCAACTCCCAGGACTTTCAAGCTGCTTATTGCTGATCTAGCCGCCTCCATCCTCCTGAAATGAAGAAACTTGAAGGAAGCCCACTCTCCATCTGCTTAGGGCCAACTTTTTGTTGTGCCTCTTCTCTCTCATAAACCACCTTTTACAGAGGACCACTCACTCTCTTACAGGCATATGTCCTCCTCCCTTTGGTGGGAAGGGCAACCCCTTTAAAGACTACTTACTCATCTACAAGAGCAACAAGCAATCCCACTGTCACGGACCAGTGGGTGTGAACCCACTGGCGCACTGACTGGTTAAATCCGGGGAATAGAATCGTATATCATCCAGATACACTATTATGCAGACATAAAGCAGATCCCGGAAGATATCGTTCACCATCTCCCAGAATAGCGCAGGAGCATTGCACAGACCGAAGTAGTGTCCATTACGATTGTTAAAAGCAGTCTTCCACTCATCACCCTTTCGAATGAGGATAAGGTTGTATGCGCCGCACAGGTCAAATTTAGTAATGATTTTAGCTCCCCGGATCCTGCCGAAGAGTTACAAGATTAGCGGAAGAGGGTATTGATTTTTGATTGTGACCTTATTCAGACCTCGATAGTCGATACAGGGCCATAAGGATCCATCTTTTTTTTGCACAAAGGAGAACCCGGCACTGGCTGGTGAAGTAGATTTCCAGATAAACCCCCTCTCGAGATTTTCCTTAATGTACTCAGACATCGCTTGGGTCTCAGGAAGTGAGAGTGGGTAGACTTGACCACGAAGAGGAGTGGCACCAGGCAGAAGGTCAATCGGACAAGTCTCTTTCTTGCTGAAAACATATGCAAAATTGGCATACTGCTGCGGCAGTCCAGGCAGGTCTACTGGTCAAGTAAAGCAAGGAAGAAGTTCGGACCTCCAATAGGCAGGTGGAATGTCAGGATGATCCCCAATGTAGAATCTGACCGGAGTTCCAGTCCAGAACTGGAGAGTGCTGACGCAGAGAAATGAGAATGAGATCATGTCAGAATGCAGAACCTCAATTTGCAGCTTGAGGGGCATAGTCACAGAGAGCACTGGTTCAGGGAGTGGCAGTCCAGTACATTAATGGAGGCCTTTCTAGACGGATGGTAGGAAGCCAGAACTGATGGACTAGAGCTTGCTGAATTAAATTACCGGCCAAGTCTAGGAATGTAGGAACAGACTGACTACCTTGTGCGAGAGAGTCACCGGAACTGAAAGTTTCAGAGAGGACTCTTTGTCTAGGACCACCTCTCCAACTGATTTTAGACATTGGCGTTTCCCAGCTTCTGGGGACAATTACGCACGAAGTGGGCCTTGCCACCACAATACAAACACAGGTTCTCTGCTTTGCGAAGTAAACATTCCTGGTCAGACAATCGAAGGCGCTCTATTTGCATGGGCTCTTCAGGTGGGGTGGACACTAGAGGACGGAGCGTCTTCTGGAAGGATGGAGCCAACAAAGGTGGCCTTCTGGCGCACGCGACCTCCTTATCACATTCTTTGAAGCGCATATCTATCCTTGTAGCCAAGGTGATCAGGTCTTTCAGAGTAGACAAACGGTCGCGACCAGCTAGTTCATCCTTAATCCGGTCAGAACACCGCCAGTTGAGCCTCATTGTTCCATGCAAGTTCGGCAGCCATGGTATGAAACTTGCCGTAGACGTAGCAGAGCTGAAGCAGCAGAGGACATGCGGTCTGGCTCTTCAAAGACCAGCCGAAAGGTAGCCAGAAAAGACTGGTAGTCTCAGGACCTCAATGTTCCCAAATAGGATTTTCCCAAGCAAGAGCCTCATCAGACAGCAGGGACACGATGAAGGCAACTTTGGATCGCTTAGTGGGAAACTTCTGCCCATGCAACTCAAAGTGGATCAAACAATGATTCCTGAATCCACGTCAGGTTTTTTGATTTCCACCATAGCGTGAAGGCAGAGGGTGTTGCACACCAGCGGTACACAAATCCAGACTCACCGGTGTGGGAACTGCAGGAGTAGCAGCGCCTGACGACCCTCCCGTAGCTGGAGACGAAATGGCATCCAGACGAGCAGCAACATTTTGCAAGAACTGCATCAAGATATCCTGACGTTCGCTCTGGCTCATTACTTCACTTAACAGTTTCTGGACTACAGGCTTGGGATGAGCAGCAGTATCCATTACCTCAGTGTAGTGTCACTGATCAGCGGGTGTGTACCAACTGTGCCACTGACTGTCTATACTCTGGAGGGGCGTGTCTAAGCAACAACCTAGTTTTCACTAGAGCCTCTGATGGTGAGCATAGACTTAAGCCGTTAGGGTAGTTGCCAGGGGCTACTCCAGAGCAATCCCCGAGTCAGTGGCAGCTGGTCCGGGAGGACAAGGAGGTACCTGAGTAGGTACCTGAAGTACAAGCATAGTCAGGCGGGCAGAGATGTTACCAGGAGCAACGGTGCAGGACCAAAGAATGAAGCAGAGACGTGGTCAGACAGGCAATAGGTCAGGGCAGGCGGCACAGGAACAGGCCAGGCAATCCGGGTCAGCAATAGGAGAGTCAAAGCAAGCAGGCAGGGATCAGATGATAAGCAGAGTCCAGGAACGAAGTATAGATCAGGAGCACACATAAGGAATATCAGGAACCAGCAAAGGACTTTGACACTGAGGCATCTGGGAGGGGAGCTGAGCCACTTAAGTATATGCAGGAGAGCCAGAGTTGGTCAGCGAGGTCACTTGACCCAAGCCACACAGCCAGGGAGTGATGCACTCCGCCCCTAGAGCAGTTTAACACGAAACCAGCCAAACTCATGCTGTATCCAGGGCTGAGTGGAAACTGTGGAGTGGAATCCACAGAAACAATAACACCTACACAAACAGATCCCAGGAATGCAGCGATGAAATGGGATGCACCAGCCACAGGTTACCGCTCAACATGGCGCCCGGGACCGTGGTGATAAGCAGGGGAACAGCGGCGTACCGCAGCCGATGTTACACCCACCTTTATGTGTTTTTACATTCCGCTGGGCCAAAATACTTTGCTACTCCCAACCACTCATGGAGGACAGGGCCATACTTCCTGTTGTCATGTCTGACTAGACACGGTCAGTCTAACAATAAAGATATAAACACTTGTACCAATCAACATTGAAATAAAAGTAGTTGCTTGTCTTTTGGGTCAAACTTGTGGTGAACTTGGAAAAAAAGGTAGCGCTATTCCCAAGCAAGTCCAGAGGGGTCGGTCCACCACCTTTCATGCATTACATTTTTTTGATCACTCTTTTCTTTAATAGTGTGAAGGGCCCTTCTGGTCACTTTCTTGCCTGCACCCTGGTTGGTGATATAACAGGATTATTCTGCTATCATTAACAGATGGGAAATTGTGCTCCTAATGTAGGATAATATAACTATTGTCCTTGATTACATTTAGCCTGTCATACATTTATCTTTGACTTCTTATCATGACACCAATTGCCTGTTATTTGGTTTCTAGGAGAAATAAGGACATAGAGGACTTATCCCAACTTTCCTGCTTATTCTAGGCAAATGAGCATAGTCACTTTATAAAGTATAAAGGTGGAACAAGGAAATCAAACTTTTTGCACTGTGGCCCAATACCAACAAGCAAGAAGAGGGTGAAGCAAGTGCAGCTATCTATGGTAATCAGTATAGTAGATGTTAAGGTACAAGTCAAGCCTCCATTGAACTGCACTGCGCATGGCAAGAAAAACTAGTGCATGCACAGGGCCATGCACAGTGCAGGTCAATAGAGGTCAACATGAGCCTCCATCAATGGTCATGTTGGGACCAGGATGTCGCACAGCCATGGATGTGAATAGTGTAAGCCAACAGGAGGCTGTTTTGAAAGCAGGGAACTGACACAGATGTTCTCTATAAATGTAAGTCAATTTTTGGGCACATTTTGAAAAATAATGAAAGAGTGGCCGACTACTTTAATATTACAGACTACATGGCTTAATATGAATAGGGATAAGTTGCAATAGTAGACAAGACCCATGGATAAGAGTGGTGCTGGAAGAAAGCTGACCAATTTTCTAATATGACAACTCCTTAAAAACTGTTACATGTGGTTAATCCAGTAATAGATCGTTTGGCTTCCACTAACATTTTCCCTAGTAATTTATAATCTGATGATAATTGGGATACCATCACAGTTGTTGTTTTGGAATTATACAATCAACACTATTCCCCATCCATTTCTAACAAACACATTCCAATAACTGGTTTGCCCTGGTACATCCTCTGCTGCTTAAACAGCTGGAGGAAACAGGTCTGCAAGTCTTTCCAAAAGCAACATGTAGCCACAGCCCGGATATTTCCCAGGTCATTGGTTGTGTTTTTGGAGAAGGTGAGATCTGAGTGTTTACCCAGCAGTTACCATCATTCTCCGTCAACAAACTAAACTGCAAATGAAGCAAAAAAGTGCCTCCTTGTTTTTATAGAAAACTAGAGGGAAGAATAGACTGGAGCTGATAAGAAACATTGATCCTGAAAAGCAGGAAAAGCCCTAAGTATATTTGTGGAGAAGATGAGCCACAAAGTTTATCTGGCCAAGGGAGCATGAAAAACAAGTTATTAATACTCATACAGGAAAATATTCATTCTAGGTCAAAGCAAGTGCAAGGGAACCTATTCTGAAAACATACACGAAAACACACCATAAGGACTCTTTGGTGTCTGCACTCTGCTCGACCTTTTATGTACCCCAGAACACAAATGATTGCCCATTTCCTTATTGCTTTCCTGACTCCATTCTGCCAGTGCCCAGACAGCATGAAGTTAACCTCTAAGTATATTAAAAAATGGTTTGTTTTAACAACATCATGTCAATCATTGCCTGTAACATAAAAATGTGCACCATCATATGCCAGCAACAACATTTAATCATCATTATCCACATAAATAATAACATAATAAAATACATGAGAGAGCACATGCACGTTCCCAGAAGTCCTATTCCTTTCAGTGGATATTTTGCAGTACAGGCCATTAGTGTCTGACTGATCTGCCTACTGGTATCACCTATCAGTTTCAGATGAAGCCTCATGGACATGAATGATGTATTAGTTACTGCAATGAAGATGCCGCAGGACTCCACCTAGCACACCATCCCTTCATTCTTCTGATCATGGATGTTCAGACCCATATTGATCACACATTGATGGCATATTTTAGGTATCAGATTATTAGGAGTCCAAATTGAATAACGTAAAAACATTTTTGAATTGAAGAATAATAAAAATCTTATTTTTATGAAGTTGTTATTTTGTAATAGATTAGGATAAGGCCAAAGATTAAGATGAACCTCCGGCGAAAAGAAGAGCTTCTCATAAGAACTGCTGTCTCTAGGTTTCTGAATAATAAAGTATTGGGCAGAATGTGCTTGGGTCATTGAATATTAGCAGTCCAAAAGTGCATAGCCTTTGTATTCTGTTTTGTTACTCATTCCTTTCCATGTGATTCCTGTAGATTTTATAAGAATTCTGCTCTCCAGTTATTTTGACCCTCCACCCCACAGGGGATGACGTTTACACACTGACTGTGAGTTGTATGGGGATGCACATGCACAATTTACAATTTACAACCTCTTTTGTGCCTTAAAGGGGTTGTTCATCTGTACCCTACTAATACAAGATGATTGTTTGACAATTGAAAAGTAATAGTTTACCATTAACAAGTGTCACCTCATACCAGCTTATAAGACGGCGGATGCAGAGGTAAAATATGGGATAGGTTACTATCCCACATCTTATAAGGTATATAAAATGGGTGCAACATTTGATTATAAGTAACACCCTACCTCACCCATAGATAAAAAACAATAGACAGACTAGTGCCAAAAAAAATCATAATTTAAATGAAACACGCAGAATCATTATACTCATTAAGGTCACAAGGGGTGATAGTATTTAACCTATGTCCATCTGTCTTCTTTTTGTTTCAAAATGGTGTCAAGATCTCCACCTCTAATACCTGTCCTAATTGTCTCTAACACGCAAAATGTCAGAACTCTGGCATCACCATTATGTTTCAAAGTCAAATGTCTGGAGATAGGTTTATCACGTTTGTTTCTCACATCCCCACATGTTCCAAAATTTGTCTCTTAAATGCACGGCATGTTTTGCCTACAAACATCCAATTGCACGTGCATTTACATAGATATATCACACCCTCAGTGTTGCAGTTAGCAAAAGAGCGGGTATGGTATACCCTATGTCCACCAGAATCTGAAAACTGAGACCCCCTATTGATGAATTGGCAAGCTTTACAATGGCCGTAGCGAAAGGTACCAGTCTGTCTTATTGGTCAGTCGTGAGTTGTGAGTCGCAAAATGGCTGTGAACCAAGGTAACTTGCGCCAACGTCTATAAGTAATTGCTGGAATAAATCCTGAGATGTCTGGATGAGTTTTCAGAAGTGACCAATATTTACCAAGTATATTTCTCACTTCCTGTGCCAAGGAATCAAAAGTTCCAAAATACGTATAGTATTGTCATCTTGTTTTCTGCTTTTGGGGGTTAATAGCTTCGCTCTGTTGCATTTCGTGCAAATTCCCATGCCTGATTTAATACTTTTATCGAAATCTCTGATATAGAATGTGCCCTCTTTCTCAAAATCCTCATCTCTCGTGCAGTTCATGCATATTCTGAGGAACTGTCCCTTTGGATCTTCTTCTTTAGTGGGGTGGTAAAAAAAAACTCCCCCATTGCAAAAAAACTGTTAGTACAGGTCTCTTTGCAATGTAAAGATGTCTGAATCATATTATCTTTTTTCCATAGCCGAATATCTAAAAAAGCAATATAATTTTTCTGTATCTCATGGGTAAAAAAAAAACAATATTGTTCCGATTCATTGCCTCGAGAAATAACTGAAAATCTCGTTTCTCACCTGACAACAATATCAGAATGTAATCGATATATCTAACCCACAGTAAAATATGTGAGACCCAGTAAGCATATTGGTCAGAAAAAACTATTGTATCCTCCCACCAGCCCACGAGATAATTAGCATAAGTTGGGGCACAAGGACTCCCCATAGCGGTGCCCCTGAGCTGGTGGTAATACTTAGAATCGAATACAAAATAGTTATGAGTTAAGATGAATTCCAGCAAACGAAGAACAAAACTGTTATGGCCCTAGTAATGATTGCTTTTGGTATCAAGGAAATGCTTGGTAGCTCTCAGTCCCATTTGGTGTGAGATGGATGTATAGAGGGCCTCAACATCAATCAAGGCCAGCCACACATCCGCCTCAACCACTATTCCTTCGAGTTTTTTGAGTAGGTCCATCGTTTTACGTATATACGAAGTAAAATATAGAACAAAGGGACATAAAATTCTACCAATATAAATACCAGGATTTTGAGTCAAATTTCCAACCCCCGAAACTATTGTGGCCTCCCTTTTAGGGGGTGTAACCCCTTGTGGACTTTAGGAAGAATGTAGCAATTTTTGAATGCTGGGGGAATAGTAATTCGTACTCAAATCGAGAGTTGCAATTGATACTGTGTGGTAAGATCACGCACAAATTTGTATCAGAGAGGAGTGATAGGCACATCTGTTTGTACTATTTACAGTTTAATATCACAATATCACAATATCACCCCCCCCCCCTTATCTGATGATTTAATGACTAAATCCTTTTCTCACTAAGGTTTTTGAGGCCTGCCAACTCACTAGTCGAGTAATTTTTAGGATGATGTGAGGTGTCGACACATTGATCCAAATGTTCCAGATCTCTAATTACTGAGTTTAGAAATAGATCAATGTCGTTGATCTGATCCTTTAGGTGGCATCTTCCTACTTTTATTCCTCAAAGTGGTGAACGCTCCCTTGCCCCTCTCTCTATCATTTTCTTCAATCAAGTGGGCAAGATCCTCTACACCCTGAAGATCCTTTAGATTTATTCTCCGTTCTAAACATTTTTTATGATTCTTTTATTTGAACATTTTGTGGCAACAGATTTTTCTAATAAATAGATGTAGATCTTTGATCCAATCAAAAACATGAAACCTAGTAGTAGGTACAAATGATAGACCTTTAGATATCATTTTTAATTTAAAGTCTGCTAATGTAGTTCCCGACAGGTTCAAAATCAATCAGGGGTCACAATCCAAATTTTTATCTATTTGCGTTGGATTTGTGTCCGTTTTCTTTGGGTGTATGAGTTCAGTTGTAAACTTTTCCCTAAAAAAGTAGAGGGTGACAACAAATTTGAGGCATTGTGAGAAGAAGAGGAGGTAGAGGAACATAAAGATAAATTGGAACCTCCCAATGTTGATCCCCTAATGAAGATGGTCGGGTAGTCGGTGGCGTATTGGTGGCTCTCCATGTCTCTTGGTTGGTAGAGTTTAATGCAGGACCACATTAGATCAATGTCAGATAAACCTGATGATTTTAGCGGGACCAACCAACTATCTTATATGTATGGGGTCCCAACTCTCCCTCAACAGCAGATGTTGAGGGAAAGAGAGATCCTATATGTTGGAACCTAGCAGAAGTTTTTTTTCCCCTTTTGAGAATGCATCTATGCTCAGTTGTGAGATAGGAGGAAACACTGTCCAACAGCATACTTACCAACGTTTCAGTTGGTAAAATTGGTGCATCTAAGACCCACCCTGGGAACACCCCAACTCAGCTGGGAATGCCTACTTACAGGTGGGGTTTGCATTATCCCCACCCATTTCTGTCCAGGACAGTGTAAATTTGCTGGACCTGTCTCTGAAAATCAGGACAATCCTGCTAAATTTGGGACAGTTAGCAACTATGCAACAGCTATCTAAGATTTATGGCCACATTTAGACTGACACCAATGGTTTTTCAGCATTATTCTCACATAGTTTCCAACTGACCCAAATTTGCAGGAACTGTCCTGACAGTCCTGTCAAATTCTATCTGTCCCTGCCAGAAAATGGGGGGTGCTAACTTTAACCCCGCCCATAAGTGGGCATTTCAGGATGAATTCTGGGCGTTCCCAGGGGCAATCAATGTCTGTCTGTCCTCTATAGCCATCCAAATACCTGAACTGTACGACATCAAATTTGGCACAAAGGTACATCAGGTGTCTGAGAAGGTTTTCATAAAGGTCTCAGCTCTGTGCCGTTCTTGAGATATTCTCAGGTAAATGCAATGTGGTCCATATTAGCTAATAGAAGCTCGCAGGTCCTTCACTCATATCCCAACTGATATACACACAGTCACATGACCCTTTCTAGCCAATAGAAGCTCGTAGGTCCTTCAGTCTTCACCTCACTGACATAAATACAGTTTTAAATACTTACCAACGTTCAGGTTGGTAAATCGGGGGATCCAAAACCCCACCCGAGAAAGTCCCAACTCCACCCAGAATGCCCACTTAGAGATGGGGTTGCCATTAGCCCCACTCATTTCAGCCAGGGACAGCCCAGATTTGCCAGAACTGTCTCTGAAAATCAGGGACAGTCCCTGCAAATTCGGGACAGTTGCTGACTATGGTTTTACACCAGGTTTTCATAACAAATCAGCCATGTTTCTTCACTATTATAGGTCACTATTAAGGGTGCAGGGTGCTGTGGAGGTCACTGTTAAGGGGGTGGGGCACTGTGGAAGTCATTGTTAAAGGGGTGGGGTGCTGTGGAGGTCACAGATTTAAAAAACAAGGGCATAGATTGACTTCCTGGGCACCCTTAGAACCCTTGTAACAAATCCAATAAACACACAAACAGATAACACTTCATACTCGGGCAGCGCCAGGTACTTTTTCTAGTATTACTATGTTATAATATACATTAGATGAATAAATCATTAGCCAGACATCAAACCAGATACTTCCTGTATGCCGGCTATTGTCAGGCGTTCAGAGTTCTCTAGCTTAGCTAGTCACCGTAAAGTTACATCCAGGATATTTTTGGTCAACAATTTTCTGGTAGATATTTTGACAGACATAGTCTCTAGGGAAAGAAAAATATTCAGTGAAATGCAACAGAATACAGTTCCTGTCCACTTATGTCCTGGGAAAGGTCAAACAAATGGGAACATAGCGAGAGAAACATGAGCGAGATAAAAGTTACTACATGAAAAGTGAAATACAGTAATGATAACACATTACTACTTTTCAATTACAACAGTAGTAATAAAAGATATTTTACTAAGTCATAAAATACCATAAATATAATACTTTTAAATTCATTATGTCAACATTATTTTTAGTAAATGTACTGTTCATCTAAAAGAAAAACAACCCTTAAAGGGGTTATGCCATGGTTGATATAAAATATATATGATAAGCTTTTTCTAACAAAGTGTGTCCTTTCTGCTGCAGCTCTCCCTCACACAGCTCAGGGGGTATGTCCTTTCTTAGGAGGTGTATACTTTCTGCTGCAGCTCTCTCCACCTTACTGCCAGAGTTTCTAATGGAAAATACAGCTGGTGACTGCTAAAGATTTAAACTGAGAATGTGCGACCACTTCAGTAAGGTGGACAGAGAAAAAGGAAAAGAACAAACAGCAGGTGGGGCTATAGTAAATACATTTTATTGAATAGCTCAGTGGCTATACTAAATTTTTAATTACATGCAATTACAAAATTGCATGTAAAAAACACACCACTTGGCATTGAACCCGAGTTCGGGAAATGTTTTTTTACAGTCTAAATCAATTTCTGAAGTTATTAAACTAATAACTTCGGCTCATCGGAGCCAATACATTCAAATACTGTACGGAGCGCTCGCTTCGTACAGTATTGAAACGCAGTTTTATGCAAATCGACTTCGGATGTTATGCGAAGTCGATTCGCTCATCCCTAACCTAAATCAGATCAGTTACATGCAGTATTATTAGTATCATTTTTAAATCATTGCATGCTCTGCTACAGATTTCTCTGTAGGGGAAAAAAAAACTAAAAAAAAAAAAATGCCACTCCAAAAATGCTTATAAAAATACATGATTTTCAGGACATTTTTAACATGCCAAAAAGTGCCAGGTAACGTATGTAGTGTTGCAGCACCCTAATCAAGGTAGGATGCGTAGATAAATTAGGGTTATTTTATTCAGGGCTCATAGAAAACACATATAGAAGGTTAGACGATATTTTAAAGGGGCCCTTTACACGGGCCGAGAATGGCACGGATTATCACTGAGGAGCGTTCATAGTAGCCCTCATTAGCGATGATCGGGCAGTGTAAATGTACCGCTGATCCGATTGTTTGTGCGCACGCAAAAGTGATTGTTTACCAGCGGCAGATCATGCCATGTAAACACAATCTGCTGGCAAACAATGAGTCCTTATGGGGAAGAGCGATGGCATTAGTGATCGCTCCTCCCAGTACTCTGGAGGGGATCAGTGCATGTAAATGCAGCCGTTTTCTCCGCTAGAGATCTGCAGATTGTCGAGAAGGAACGCTTCCTTCCCGACAATCTTCTGTAATATCGTCCGTTTTAAGGGACCTTTATCTCTTCTGTACAAAGTGTATTTACATGACTTTTACGCAGTTGTAAAGGCTATCCTTCTAATAATGACATTTCTATGTAGGTCTACATCTTATCAGGTGCTTCGTGGTTTTATTTCTCCTCCTAGACAGGGTGTGACTGCTAATTGGGTTAGTTACAGTTTTTTGTATGTTCTTTTAGATATTTTGTTACCCCTTTCCTCCCTTACGATACAGACTACTATCACATCTCAGCACAGTCTTTGCGAAACTCACTTTTGTGTACAGTGATGTGTTGCATATTTCTTTGTCTTCATTATTTGCTATGTCTTGACCTATTAATCTCTCAATATGTCTATGGATATTGTCTGGACATGATGTTGTCATTTCCATTCCTTTTATGAATTTTTTTTTTTTAAACAGAATTGATTAAAAAAATTAAAGCAGTTTCTGCAGTTTTGAACCACGCAGGAGGTTCCAGTAGACAAAAAAGCAGAACAAAATACTGCTGCGTGCAGGGGTATTTTGTCCGACAGAATCGCAGAAACCTGATGGAAACCTATTACAGTAAATGGGGCCTGTTGGACACCGTTGGTGCCTGGCATTTGCTGGTTTCACTGCTTCCGTTTTGCCGGTTTCTTACTGGAACTGAAAAACTGGAAAATCCCCAGGGCCTCCATTTATTAAAGAGTAGGACCCCTAGCAGCAAGCTGACAAAAAAGTGGGAAATTCATACTTTCCACATCAGGTCCATACGTTCTGATGAATGTTCATCACACTGAGCTGTAGAGAGAACAGTATAACTTTTACATCACAGCCCTCCCTGACTTCTGCTCTATAATCAGTGCAGATGATTCTGAGAGGCTGATTTTGATTAGCTATTTATTACAGCACAACTTACCTGGAGTCCGGGGAGCTGAGTAAGCCACTAGACACCAGGCATCTAACCACTAGACCACCAGGAATTTTACAATGAATTAATTTATTAGACTTGCTGACTGGACAAAATTCAAATTCAGAGATGTAAAGGATATTCCCTCCAAGCTGAAGTGGCTATTATACACTTCTACATCTCATCTTCCATTTCACCTCCTTAGTACAGACCAACTTTCAAACTTAAAAGCAAAAAAGCTTGAAAGCACAAAAGAGCCTTAATCATTTCAGATAGAGTTAAAATCCCTTAATTAAAACTCCTCATACTGAATACTCTTGTTGTTACCGCCCGACTTGCGTTTCACCCGGACCTGACGCATCAGAATTTATCAGTGAATCCCTTCACTGCCCTAGACCACCAGATAATGTAAAAAATAAAAATCATGCATAATCAAGTACACGGCAACCTCTTTATAACAAAGCTAGAATCAGCCCATTTATTGCTCCAATTGTTCTGCTAGATGTATTTCAAGATGGCCAATTAGGGATGTGTACTTTTTCAGGAAGCGTGTCCTTTCTGCTGCAGCTGGTGGCAGTTGAAGCATGAAACTAAGCATGTGCTACCGTACCAGTGAGCAGGACAGAGAAATGAGAAAAAGATAAAACAGCAGCTGTAGCTATACAGATAGATTTCATTGAATAACTTACCAGCTATAATACTTTTGTCATTGCATGGAATAAAAAATGTATCTAGATCCAGTGTCAGCACAGTAGGCAAGAAATATGAACACGGAGAGCCTTGACTGAAACCCAACCCACTTTCCCTGCCTCCTTGCAGTGTAAGCCCTAAGCGGCAAGTCTTCAACTGGTCGACGTTCCCTGTTCTGCTAAGTGCAAGACAGACAGACACAGAGACGCAACCACACAGAGAAGGGTTGTATGGAAACAGGTCAAAATCGAGAGGACAATACAGCACAAAATCAGAGGATGGATGGTAGTCAAAATAGCCAAACCATAGTCAATGGTTGCTGTGGGGAGGAACAGAGCATTGCATCCTGTTGCTAGGGATGCTGGATGCGTCACAAGGGGGCGTGGCTTTGCAGCGCATTGGAGATCTTGACACTGAACTGAAACTGTAGAATAGTTTTTGTGGGACAACCCCTTTAACCATTAACCCTTTCACTGCCCTAGGACACCAGATAACCCATAACCCGCTCATTGCACAGCCTCTCTCAACTGCTTATCGGCATTTTATATAGTAACGCTAAAGCACATACCTTTATGGGTTAGTACTGATTTTTAGCGGTATACGTGAGGTAATCTATAGCGTCACTGCTGTTGTGTAGGTGTATACGCGGTATGTATTACTATTTTTAATGTAATTTCCCTAATAAAGATGTACATGTGTTTTTGCTAGACATCTCTCCTGGGCATTTTTCAGGGGTGGTTACTTGACTGACATTGCACAGGAGAATGTATACTTGTCTAATAGGCTCTAGTTGGGTAGTAGTGGGAAAAAAAAAAAAAAAACAACACCAATCTAATCATCTTTTAAACTCACTTTTCTTGGACACACATTAAAGAGAAAAAAAAAATCCAGAACCCATTTCAGCACTAATCTAAGTCCTTGGAAAAGAAAACCCATCAATCTTCACCAATGTTTGTCCCAAGACAGATACGTTTTATATAAATATAGAAGTGTGTTAATAAAGCAGAAGGAGTTTTTCAGTTTTAGAAACTGAAAAGGTAATAAAAAAAAAAAAGAAAACGGTTTACAGCTTGGAAAAGTACTTTGTATTTCAATTCTTCCACATTTTTAAGGTATTAGCATGCAGAGAGTGAATGAGGACACTGGGGCAGATTACTAGTCCTGTCTAATATTTAGAAGTGTAAATTTAAGGCGGATTTATTTAAGGTGGACTTTTCTTCTCTAACAACTTGCTGCATTTACATGCAGAGAAAATCTCCACTCTATAGGGACGAGGAATCACTACTGCTGTCACTCGTCTTCATACAAATTCATTGTTTCCGGGCAGCCGATCACTGTTCACACAGCACAATCTGCTGCCCAGAAATGATAAGTTAATGTGCTGCAATAAAGATTATTTCACCCGATGATTGTGCTTTATGCGCGTCCATTGGGTTGATCGGCAGCACATTTACACGGTCGTCTTATTGGGAACGAGTGTTCGTAGTAACGTGTGTTACCGAAAAGAGGCCCAACAATTTTGCGGTGTAAATCTGCCTAGTCAGGCTGTCTATAGATGTGCCAAATTTATCTACTTGGCTTTTGCTGGATTCTAAATTTGGTCCATCTACAGGCACATTAGGGGGATTGTAATAAGACTGACAATTCTGTTGCATGGTCTGGAGGTCCGCGTGTTAGAAAAAGAAGTCTGAAAACTGTTGCTGTATGAGTCACGCCGCTGAGGCACTGCCCACAACTCACCTCCTCCTGCTGCCCAGACACCACCCATTTTTTGTAAAGGTTGCAAGGGAGTTAAAAACAGGTAAAAAGTCAGAAAACTTGTGAAAAGTAGAGCAATAAGAAGGACAAAAATTTAGCAAAGATATAGGGCATAAAGATGTGTTAAGGCATAAGGGTTTAAAGATTATCCCTAGTTAACCCTAACTTCCACTCAACATGGGGTATCATCCTGATGGTGGATGAACCCCGCACCGAAACTTACCCCTACTAAACCTAATTGACCCTACACTGTTCCGACGTGTTTCCCCTCACTAGGGTTCTTCAGGGGACCACAATAGAGTTAAAGGATCCCACTTGCCCTGCCCGTAAACATAATACAAGGAGAGCCATGTCAAACGGATGACAGTCCCAGAGACAGAGGGCTGCCAAACAGATGTAAATGCAGACACACACAAGGGAATGAGGCTGCGCTGCGCCTAGGTCATGTGACTGATGAACATGTCATCACTAGGCCTAGGGAAAGCATCGAGTGCCACTGCCTTCTCAAACAGCTTATTGGTGGGGGTCCCAGTTGTCGTACCCTCGCCGATCAGATACTGATGACCTATCTATAGGATAGCAAGCAGAGTAGACGGCAGCATGTCATTCAAGGTTTGTTTATTCAAATTGGGTCCATAAAAATGTACGGAAAGTGCCAAAGATAGTGCAACGTTTCAACTATATCCTAGTCTTTTTCAAGCAGGATATAGTCGTCACTTTCTGTACATTCTTATGGACCCAATTTAAATAAAGAAACCTTGAAGGACATGCTGCCGTCTACTCTTCTTGGTATTGTATATGGAGCGACCGGAGGATCTATAGTTGCCGACAGGCTGAGGCATTCCTGAGGGAGTCTAGAAGGGACATTGGTGCTGCTTTCATAAATACTTTTTTCTATCTAGAGCATAGGTCATCGGAATGTCTTGGACGAACCCTTTAAAAGTTACATTTTAGATGATTTCAATGCATACAGTGATAAGACAAATTCTGACTCCTTCATCTCTTAGAGTTTGCTACAGTGTATCACTGTGGAGTACTAGCTGTTTAGCTTATGATTAGACTGGATACACTTGTATGCAGTTCTCAGCTTAGAGCAGGACTAGCTATGAAACTATCTTGAAAATGTTTACTGGACAATCATATTCCTAAAAGAACATATTTGGCCATTAAAGTCAATACGTACAGCAATGGATATGTCAGGGTAGTTTCCCAGCATGAGCTGAGCCTTACACAGTCATGGTGCGTTGACATTTTAATTCTCTTGATTTTTGCAGGTCAGTTTTTCAGAAATATCTAAACAATATTCTTATTGGGAAAACCTAATCATGTATTTTTCAATCAGCAGCTTTTCATTATCAATTATATATACAGAACTGCTAGCATCATTTATTTTTTATTCGGCAGGATCAGCATTCCTACACATTTACCATGCAAAAAAAAATAAAAGTTAAGGCAGAGATCCAAAGGATGTCTGTGAGAAACGGCTGAAGACACAGGGCATGGGAAACAGAAAAGTAAGCTAATTTTATCTGTGTTTTAAATAGAGAGTATTGTTTGACTTGTAGTTGGCGGCAATTTTGTAGCCCAAAAATAAGAATGTGAACGCTCCTGTCAATTAAACTTAGAGATGAGCGAATTTTTAAAAAGTTCGATTTGGCTGATTTTACAGAATTACTTTGTCACAAAGCGCATTTTTTTTGTAAGTAGTGGGTGCAATGATATGGAGCTGCGATAGCCCGCCACCCGTCACTGTAGCCCTCAAATGTCGCGGTCATACATGAAAAAACTGTGTAAAATTAACATTTAAAAAAATTCAATCAAACTAACCGCCTCTATTTGCTCGCGACAGGCCGGCCGCAGCCATCTCGCTTTATTTAACAGCAAATGAGACAGAGGACTCAATAAATAAATATTGCATTTTTATGGGTTAACTCTAGACAAAGGATGCCCAGTCAGGTGGTCCGCCACCATTCTGTGTGGCCCGCAACCATCAGGGCACAGAAATTCTTGAAAATCCATTCTAAGGGACTACCTCATGAAGCTAATTGGGAGAGCCAAGAGTGTGCAAAGCTGCTTTTAAGAATCTAAAATATGAAACATATTTTTGTTTAACCATTTTTGCTTACTACTTAAAGGGGTTATGGCATTTATCATGTAGACAAAATTAATACAAGGCACTTACTGTATTGTGTATTGTGATTGTCCATATTGCCTCCTTTGCAGCCTGGATTCATTTTTCATTAGTAAGTGCCTTGTATTGACATTTTCTACCACATAAATGCCATTCGCTAAAGTGAGACAACCCATTTAACCCCTTAATGACCGGGGCATTTTGCACCTTCGTGAACAGGCTTATTTTTTAAAATCTAACATGTATCACTTTATGTGGTAATAACTTTGGAACACTTTTACTTATCCAAGGCATTCTGAGACTGTTTTCTCGTGACACAGGAGATTCTTCATGACAGTAATAAATTTGAGTCAATATATTTTACCTTTATTTATGAAAAAATACGAAATGTACAAAAAAATTTAATTAGCAATTTTCTAAATTTTAATTTCTCTGCTTTTAAAACAGAAAGTGATACCTCATAAAATATTTATTACTTAACATTCCCCATATGTCTACTTTATGTTGGCATCATTTTGTAAATGTAATACAAATTTTTTAGGACGTTAGAAGGCTTAGAATTTTAGAAGCAATTCCTAAAATTTTTAAGGAAATTTCAAAAACCCACTTTTTAAGGACCAGTTCAGTTCTAATGTCACTTTGTGGGGCTTACATAGTAGAAACCCCCCATAAATGACCACATTATAGAAACTACACCTCTTAAGTTACTCAAAACTGATTTTACAAACTTTGTTAACCCTTTAGGTATTCCACAGGAATTAAAGGAAAATGGAGATGACATTTCTAAATTTCACTTTCTTGGCAGAATTTCCATTTCTATCCATTTTTTTCTTTAACCCTAGGTACACACCTAAGCGTTTTACAGCGCGTTCAAACGCGCTGTAAAACGCACAACATGTGAAAGGCCATGCTTTCCTATGGGCATGGTTCACATTTGGGCGTTTTACAGCGTGTTTGAACGCGCTGGAAAACGCCTAACGCTGTCGCTTCTACTTGTGCTTCTTTAGGACGTTTTTGTGCGTGTTTCCGTCCATAGGATTGTATTAGAACGCACAAAGATGAAGAAATGCGCATTTTCTGTTCCAAAAACGCGCCTACGAACGCGCGTTTTTTACTAGGCAACCAGCTGAAAAAGGCCACTCCCAGGTGCAAGACAGAATCCTAGGCCCAAGCATGGAGGAGGCAGGCTATGAAGAAGAGACCCTCATCAGGCTCGTGCGTCAGAAACGCTGCCTTTATGACACGAAGGACCCAAAATATAAAAATCGAAGATACAGACAGCAGGCTTGGGAAGATATAGGCAAAAGCCTATGGAAAGAGTGGCCGCAAATGGCCAAAGCAGGCCAAACTGCCAAAGGTAAATCAATGTGTGGTTTTCAAACGGTACAATTTAACTCACTGTGTCCCCTGGTCATAATTATATATGTGCTTCCTATGTCACAGAGCTTTTGCACCGGTTTAGCCAATGTTAAATGCAGCCCCCTCCCCCGTTATGTGGAAACCACAAACATTTTATCTGTCCAAAGCCTCATGCACACGGCAGTGTTGCACGGCCGTGCCTGGTCCGTGTGTATCATGGCTGGCATGTGTGTAGCAGCGGCCGGGCATAGTGTACACATGTCCATGTGCCTAGGTGTATTAATGCGCCTGCCTGATCTTAACGGCGTCTCAGCAAACAACTACGCCGTGTGCTGCTGCTGCCATACAAATGCCTGGCCATGTTAAACACGGTCCATGCATATCCTTGTGACATTGCTGTGTGCTTTCCCTCTGATTACTGAGTGCACACTTCCACCCCTGTTTTCCAAAACGAGTTTTTGGTTCAACCTTTCTTTATTTTGATTAATTAGGATGTGGGCCCACATGCTTTTTGTAATTTATGGCGGTCCGTGTCCCTTTTGTGTTAGGTTTATTTGATTTGCATGTTTTGCCTAGTCCATGGCATTGCAACATTGGGCGTCTGTGCGTCTGTGTATGTACTACTCCCAGCATGCTCTGAAGACACGTTATTATGCTACGCATTGTGTAATGATCTTGGGTGGGTTATTGGGGTGGAAACCAGTGTGTTGCAAATGTCTTATCCCTTCGCTGCAACGCCATACAGACACTGTGAATTTTGTGGATTGTTTGCCGAGGGAAGTACATACACAGAATATATAACGTTCTGTATGGTATATTATTCTAAAGGGGACATCAATGGGATCCCATCTTGTTTTAATTTTTTGGGGGGTTTATAAACCGGTATGTGTGCGGCTGGCTGTGGCCATATCACTCGGCCTAGATCAGCGTCAATATCCCACTCCCTCGCAACTAAGGCTTTATGAACTTTTAGGAACTCTTTTATTACTTTGCCCACCCACCGTGCACCTTGTGTGTAGAAGCCCTACGAAATATGGACAAGAGGAGTAGCGCATGTCAAAACATAAACCTTTTTATGAACACACGTGAAAATGACAAACATAACAATAACCGTAGATTAGACATTAACTAAATTTTTGAAAACTAGGTTTACATCTCAATTGCTTCCATTTGCCAGGGAAGCTCACCCTCTGGCGACATGAAGTATTGTGCGAAATGGTCCCGAACATGTGCACCATGTGCGGTGCCACGGACCACTGTGAACTGGGTAGGCCCCAGAGTGTGACTGAGGGTGTCCTCAAAATTGAAGCCATCTCTCTGCCGCACAAAGTTGTGCAGTACACATGCCGCCTTGACTGCCTTGATAGCAGTATCTATTTTCAATGGAATTGGCGAATGGAGGAAACGCCATTTGTTGGCGAGAATGCCGAAGGCGCATTCACCACCCTTCTTGCTCGGGTCAGCCTATAATTAAACACCCTTCTCTCGGTAGTTAGTCCTCTGCTTGAGAAGGGCCGCATCATATCCCCCCCCAGGGCGAATGCCTCGTCAGCAACAAACACGTACGGCATGGCCGGATAAGTTGTGCCTGGCAGAATTTGGGTCCGAACTGCTGCCGTAAGCTCCGACATCTATGTAGCGGAAGCAGTAATTTGCGTCCGAAACTGCCAGTAACACCACCGAAAAATACGGGCTTGCTGTTGATTTGCCTATTAGAAAAGAATAATGGAGACTGGCCAAAGACTGGCCAGTAGCCAAATACCTGTAAATAAAAAAGAACGTTTCAATTAATACATGTGTCACGTTTTATTTTACAGTCAATATGCTAAAAAACAAGTGGAAACGCCTCAAAGATGCGTTCGTCTGACATCGCCGAAAAGAGCGAGAGCAAAGGAGCGGATCTGGGGCTAGTTGCAGCACCTCCTATGTGCATGCCGAGCAGATGGCGTTCCTCATCCCATGCACCGAAATGCGTAGGTAAGTACATCACAAACACTGTCAATCGACCACCTTCAGGCATGTTCTAACTCTGTAGCTGGGGAGGTTGTATTCTAGATGTGCGCAGTCAGATATTCCTAAGCCCAATAAGAAGGCTTTCTAGTTACTATTGGCTACCAACACCGGCTATGGGCAGATATGCTTTTTGACCCAGATAAGACTACTGTGTACCTGGATCCTGCAACTAGGACTCCGGTGGAGACACAGGAGACATATCTGCTACATGAGACATATCTGAAACAGGCCAATATGTGCAAACTGCATTATTGGACCCACCTAAAATAGTTTTCAAAAATGGGCCATGCGGATGTGTCTGCGTACAGCTAGAAACCCATGGCCTCAGCTATATAGGCCACATCCGGATAAGGTGACATCCTATATGGGCCTTGGGAGCATAACCGGGCCAAAATAGATTACCTACTAACTCATTATGTGCACATTTTTTGTTACAGCACTGACAGTAGCTGGGATACAGCAGAGAGGCAGGAGGATGAAGAGGAGGAGGCCACCATGGAAAGTGATGGTGGCCCATCCATGGTGGCAACCAGTCCGCCGGGCCCAAGTTTGGAGCCACCCATTGCATCAAGTACAAAACAATATAATGTTGCTTTTTGTTTTATCTATTGTCCTAATTTAAAAAAAAAATAGTAAGCACATATTACTATTTCGTGGGGCACACAAACATAATAAACGTTTGTGGCTAAACAATATGTCTGGCTTGTCTAAATTGAGTGTGTATACGTCTATATTTATTGTACACATTGGTATGGTCTAGAAATTCGCGCCTACTGGGCTAACATCACAGACAGCATCAAGGGAATAGTGTGACACACAAACCGTAGCACACCAACCATACTGACGGCAACCACAGGGACAGCAGAATATACACCAAACACACACTGTACATGATTACTAGGGCCATAATGATGCTACTTACCTCAAGGTAATTAAGAGCCTCTGAACAGGTGGGATGCTGTCACGCATAAACGTGTCCTGGCGTTGCAAATATACAGACATCAGCCCCAGGAGTTCATCAAAACTGTTTGGAAGACAAGACAGTTTTCGGAACAGTAACATACACATATACGCCAATCATAGGAACACCAAAAAAAAAGGAGGTAACATCAGACACATATGGCTACTAACCTGGATATGGACATCCGTGTGTAGTTCATAAAGCGATCTTCATGTACCCGTAGGTTATGGTACAAAGCCCAGAACTGACCCCTACTATTGCGGTCCACGATCAACGGATGGATCCAAAAACGTCGCCGGGTCGTTCTCCGACGACGCATCCGCAAGAGCAACACTCCACACACCATTGCTGCCACTTGCGTTTGTCTCCTAAACTCCATAGAAATCCACCAAATTAACCACACCAAACTCCAACAGTACAACACTCTCAAACACACCTAATCAATCAATATCTCAATTTGGCAAACATTCAACACCTTTCATATAGGTAGGCCTGCATTTTTAGTGGATCTAGCACCTGTCAATCACAAAAACGCACGAAAAACGCGCGTTCATTAATGACAAAAACGCGCATACAATCGCGTGTTTGTCGCGCGTAAAAACGCTTGAAAATGCGCACGCCTGCAAAACGCTTAGGTGTGTTCCCAGCCTAACACATCGAGGGTTAACAGCCAAACAAAACTCAATATTTATTACCCGGATACTGCGGTTTACAGAAACACCCCACATATGGTGGTAAACTGCTGTAAGGGCGCATGGCAGGGCGCAGAAAAAAAGGAGCGTTATATGGTTTTTGGAAGGCAGATTTTGATGGACTGGTTTTTAGACACCATGTCCCATTTGAAGCCCCCAGATGCACTCTACAGTAGAAATAATCAAAAAGTGACCCTATTTTGGAAACTACGGGATAATATTATTTTTAATCGCTCTATATTATGTTTTTTGCGAGGCAAGGTAACCAAAGAATGGATGTTTTGGCACGGTTTTTATTTTTTGCTTTCTACAATGTTCATCTGACAGGTTAGCTCATGTGCTATTTTTATAGAGCAGGTTGTTACGGATGCGATGATATCAAATATGTCTACTTTCTTTGTTTGTTCCAGTTTTACATAATAAAGCTTTTTTTTAAATTATGTTTTTGTGTATCCATTTTCTGAACGCCATATTTTTTAAATTTTCTGCCGATCGTCTTGTGCTCGGTTTTTTGCAGGAAGAGATGATGTTTTTATTGGTACCATTTTTGGGTACATATGATTTTTTGATCATTCATTATTAGACTTTTTGGGGCAAGGTGACCAAAAAATTGGTAATTTTGGCAGTTTTTATTTTTAGGGTGTTCACCTGAGGGGTGAGATCATCTGATATTTTTATAGAGCAGGTTGGTACAGACGTGGAAATACCTAATATGTATACTTTTTCTTATTTATTTAAGTTTTACACAATAATACCATTTTTGAAACAAAAAAATTATGTTTTAGTGTCTCCATAGTCTGAGAGCCATAGATTTTTTATTTTTTGGCCTATTGTCTTATGTAGGGTCTCATTTTTTGTGGAATGAGGTGCCGGTTTTATTGGTAGTATTTAGTTGCACTTTTTGTGATGGCAGGTGACAAAAAAATGTCTTTTTTGGGACTGTTTTTATTTTTTTTTAAATTTACGGTGTTCACCTGAGGGGTAAGATTATATGATATTTCTATAGAGCAGGTTGTTACGGATGTGGCAATACATAATATGTATACTTTTTCTTATTTAAGTTTTACACAATAATAGCATTTTTTAAACAAAAAAAAAATAATGTTTTAGTCTGAGAGCCATAGCTTTTTTATTTTTTGGCCAATTGTCTTAGGTGGACCTCATTTTTTGCAGAATGAGGTGATGGTTTGATTGGTACTAATGTGGGGGGCATATGCCCTTTTGATCGCTAGGTGTTGCACTTTTTGTGATGGTAGGTGACAAAGAAAATTCTTGTCTGGCACTGTTTTTTTTTTTTTTTTTACGGTGATATTTATTTTTTTACAGTGATATTTTTATAGAGCTAGTTGTTACGAACGTGGCGATACCAAACATGTTTAGGGTAATTTATTCTCTTAATTTTTACCCAATTGTAAATGTGCATATATGAGAAAATGTTAGATTTTTTTTTTTTTAATTTACACTTTTTGTAAATAGTTTTTCTACCCAGACCCACTTGGTTCTTAAAGATCCAGTTCTTAAAAATCCAGATCCAGTTCTTAAAGATACACTGTATAGTGTACTGCAGTGTATTTTCATTCACAGTAAGTTTGATCGGGCCCCTGCCTCTGGCTGGACCCTGTCAGGCTTACATACCATGGTAAGCCTGGATGTCCGTGTAAGGCGTCCAGTTGCCATGGTAACCATCGGGAAGTTGCCACAGCAGAGCAGCGGCCCGATGGGAGGGGGAAAGGAGGGAGCTCCCTCCCTCTGTTATAATAAAACCATCGGGACGCTGCCACGCTTCCTCCCTGTTAACCTCTTCCATACAGTGGTCCCTACGGACCGCAGCATGGAGGGGGTTCAATGGCTGACATCAGTGCTAGCACCGATGTCGGCAATTACAGTAGATTGTCAGCTGTATGTTACAGCTGACAATCTACTAAGCTCGGCCATCCTGAAAGATTGTGTGGGCGGGGAGGGGTGTGCGGTTGGCCCTCTTATTATTACCTGGTCCCGCTCGGCCATCCTGAAGGGGGGGTGATCGGGGCACAATAGACACAGCAGTGCAGCCCCAATATCCTCAACACTCACTGAGGAGATCGGAGCTGCACTGCTGAATGCTGCAGTTGGTCAAATCTGACATCTCCCCTCTCCATACTGAAGTGCGAGCATCGAACAGGAGGCATGCTACCAGCCTGGGCACGCTTCCATCTGAAAGAAAGAACTAAACTGCCTCTAAAGGACTCAGGATTAAGCCAAGCTACTGGAACTTTTACAACAGCTGGACCATCAAAGGAACAGACCCCGGGAGAAACAAAGGTAGGAGTGATTTATATCACAAACCAACTGCACTATTCGTACAGGGGAATATTGGATGTGTTGGAAACTCTAAAGACCATTTCACTTTTTTCACATTTTATGTTGAAACAATAACAGTTGATATTGATAATGAAAGGAAAACTGAATGTTCGAAATCTTTGCTAATTTATTGAAAAGTATTCAGGGTCTTTACTTTACTTAGTTTAAGCATCTTTAGCAGTGATTACAGCCTTAAGTCTTCTTGGGTATAATGCCACAAGCTTTCTATATGTGGATTTGGGGCTTTTCTACCATTCTTCTCTGTAGATCCTCTTGCATAGGGATCGTTGGTGGACAGCCATTTTCAGGTCTCTCAGGAGTTGTTCGGTTGGGTTCAAATCAAGGCTCTGGCTGGGCCACTCAAGGACATTCACAGAGTTCTCTCTAAGCCAGTCCTGTGTTGTCTTGGCTGTGTGCTTGGGGCCATTGTCTTGTTAGAAGGTAAACCCTCAGCCCACTCTGGATCAAGTTTTTAATAAGAATATCCCTGTACTTTGGTCCATTCAACTATCTCTCAATTGTGACCAATCTCCTAGTCCCAGCAACTGAAAAACACCCCCACAGCATAATGCTGCCACCACCATGCTTCACTGTAGGGATGGTATTGAGCGAGTGATGAACAGTGTTTGGTTTGCCCCACACATGACACTTAGAATTGAGGCCAAAAAGTTCAATCTTGGCTTCATCAGATCAGGCACTCTCACAGTCTGAGAGTCCTTTTTGCAAATGTTCATGCGTCTTTTACTGAGGAGAGGCTTCTTTCTAGTCATGCTGACATAAAGCCCAGATTGGTGGAATGCTGCTGTGACAATTGACCTTCTGGAAGTTTCTCCCATCTGCACATAGAATCTTTGGAGCTCAGTCAGAGTGACCATTGAGTTCTTGGTAACCTCTTTTACCATGGCCCTTTCCCCCCAAAGACATAGTTTGAGGGGACAGCTAGCTCTAGGAAGAGTCCTAGTTGTTCCAAGCTTCTTCCATTTAAGAATTGTGGGGGCCACTGTGCTCTTGGGAACTTTCAGTGCAGCAGAAATTATTTTGTACCCTTCTCCAGATCTGTGCCTCCACATAATCCTGTCTCTGCGCACTACAAGCAGTTCTTTCCTATTCATGGCTTGATTTTTGCTCCGGCAAGCATGTGAGACTTTGGATAAACAGGGGTGTATCTTTACAAATTATGGAAAATTTTATTTTTTCCTTTTTAATAAATTTGTAAACATTTCCAAAATTCTCTTTCGCGTTCTCTTTATGGGGAGTACAGAATGATGAGGGAAAAGTAAATTTTTTTTTTATTTTAGCACAAGGCCGCAACATAACAAATTGTGAAAAAAGTCAAAAGGTCTGAAGACTTTCCAAATGCATTGTAGTTTCCCAACTCAGCACTGATGCCTTTCCAATTATTGGCCAGTGGCGTACCGCCAATGGAGGCAGACCATGCAGCTGCTATGGGGCCCATGGGGTAAGGGGGGGCGGCCGTGGACAGCTGATCAGTGTTGGTTCTGGATGTCAGATCCCCACTGATCTTACTTGAGGATTGGATCAATAATATGAAACATCTGGAAACCCCTTTCAATGATGTCAATAGAAAGTACAACTCGTCCTGCAAAAAACAAGCCCTATATGCCCTGGAAAAGTAAAAAAGTTATGGCTCTTAAAAGGCAGTAAGGAAAAAAAACTAAAATGAAAATTGATTATAGAACCAAGGAGTTAAACAAATAGCTGAATGGATTATTTTAGGAGCCATGGTTCAGGCCAGATCAGATACATGTGTATTGACGTATAAAGGCTGTATTAGACAGGCAGATTATGCAGGCGATTGGAGGAGATGGCCGCTGCTATTACATGGGGAGGAGCAATCGCTAATGTGATCACTTGCCCCCATACTGAATGATTGTCTGCCGGAAGCAGATCACGATTAGAATCACAATCTGCAAGCGCTGATTTTTAAACCTGTTGAAAGACTGGGATTGCCTGATGAACGAGCTAACGGCGGCAGTATTTATTACACTGCCAGATCATCGCTAAAGAGCTTTCATACGAACACTAGTTAGTGATGATCTGGGAGACTATCTGCCTGTCTAATAAACCCTTAACCCACATGCATTACTGAAAATTAGAAGAATCAACCAGTCAGTTACATGGCAAATGTATTTTGCCATTCACATGAGACAGCTATGTAAAATGGTTAAATTCCTTCACTAGTAGCCATAGGTTTGTCAATGTCTCACTTGACCTAGCCAAGTAGTTTGTTCTCAGGGAGAACACAATGCTCTTTTTATGACATTTCCTCTTAACATGCTAGCCCAATTTCTTATTGAATTACCTATTATTACGAGCACTTCCCCTACTAAGTACCTCACATTACATCCCCTACAAGCTACTTCCTGTGCCCTTACAAGAATAATCCAAGACCTCAGAGAACAGACACAGTGATAAGAGAACTCCTATAGAATAGCTGTGCTAATCAGCTGCCTGCATATCTTTTCAAGGGCTGGCTCGCCCCATACCCAGGAAGACGCCCGCTCCTTCTACAGTAAGCTGCACCCTTTCTCTCCGCATCTAATTGTATTTGCAACAATAACAAGAAACTTTATTTCCGTGTTAGTCCCCATGTTTTGTTCTCCGCTTCACAATGCCAGCGCTTGCAGATCTTTTTTATGTTCTAATTAAAAACTCCTTATTGTGTTTTTCAGACATGCCAGTCCAGTTACAATGGAAGGCTGAAGGGAAATGTCTACTTGCAGGTTTTATGGCTTTCTTATTGTAATGTTAAAGCTTTTCTACCTTGTCATTGCTTTCAAGAGCCGTGTTCAGTATGGCAGATCCCATTGACTTAATGTGCCTCTCCAGAACAGTATAGAAGACTGCACTGTTCCGGTCCTAACAGAAAACTGGGTGAAAAGCACAAACACAAGTGTGAACAGAGCCTACTGTACGGATGCTGCACAGACTCCTTTAGTTTTAATGAGACCAAAAAAGGGGAGTTTTCAGTTTTTACCTTGACCCATCTTTTACACACAAGATACAGAAAAATGCGGACTCATCCTCTTATAACCATATTTTTTTTGTATTTTCCCTTTATGAGTGAAGCAGCACCTAAGGCTGAGTTCACATCACCACTTAGAGCAGGCACGCCCAACCTGCGGCCCTCCAGCTGTTGCAAAACTACAACTCCCAGCATGCCTGGACAGCTTACAGCTATCAGCCTGCAGCAGGGCATGGTGGGAGTTGTAGTTTTACAACAGCTGGAGGGCCGCAGGTTGAGCATCCCTGACTTAGAGGGGGAAAAAACATAATCTTGTAAAAAACGGATCCTGTTGCATCAATTGTCATCCGTTTGAGCCATTTCCTTCTGAAATCCGTTTTTTTAGTCCTGCATGTAGTACTTTTTTTTCCATTTAAAAAAACGGATTTCAGACGGAAATGGCTCAAACGGATGACTACTGATGCAACAGGATCCGTTTTTTTTAAAGGATCCTCTTTGTTTTTTTCTCTTCTTCTGACGGATCAGAAGAACGGAAAGCTAAGGGGTGATATGAACTCCGCCTAACTGACTTCATAATGATAAAATGTCCCAAGCCTAGGTTTCTATGGGATAAGTAGAGAAAACCACGGCACTCGATAGATTATTTTACTTGAACACTTTTTTTTTATTTTTCCATTGAAATTTACGGTAGGCTTAGTCTAGAAGCTACAGAGGCTTGTCCTCATCGCGGCCTGCTATTTGCAGCTCCCCCCGTTGCTGGATGTTTTGATCCGCACGACAGGGAGATGCAGCGGCGGCCGTGCAGGGACCTGGAGCGTTGTGGGTGCCGGGAAGCAAGTAAGTATGCGAGAGGCCAGCGTATTGGAGGGGATCTTTTAGACTTCGGATAACCCCTTCAAGGTTGGGACTCTGACATGGCCATTCCAAAACACAAATCGCCTTTTTCACCAATTCTTTAGTTGACTTATGTGGGTCAATGTCTTGCATCACCCATGAGTGGCAGAAACTTACAGCAAAGGGCCCCTGTACAGGAAGGTTTTCTGGGCTCCTGTGTATTCAAAGTCAATATGCCACTCACAAGTAGTACGTACGGTCACTGCACACTCATCCTTTATACATATGCCTACATAACACTTATGCACAGGTCGCACATGTCACTCACACATACTATATACATGCACAAACAGCACTGACATGTCTGCTTAACCTAGATCACACGTGTCTAATTTTTAGAGAATTTGTGGCAGAAAGACTGATGCTATGCAGATGTGACATCTATGCAGGTGCTGTAGGTCATATTTCTGGAATATGTTTGCTTTGTATCCATTTGTCTAGAGGCCGCATCCACTACTATCCTGTGCTGCTATGTTTTCATTTTTATAATGAAGTTGTACGTACCACAAAAATGGTACCAATAAAAATGAAAGTTCGTCCCACAAAAAACAAGCCCTCATACAGCTCTGTGAACAGAAATATCAAAAAGCTATGGCTGTCAGAATATGGTGATACAAAGAGAATGCAGATTTTCTAAAGGTTTATATTTTTTTTTTAAGTAGTTAAACAAAAAAATTTGAATAGAATAGAATAAGAACATCATGTCATTTTTAGCGCACAGTGAACGTCCCCAAAAACTTTCTTAGGAATTGTGTTTGTTTGTTTTTTTCCAAATTAACACCACAAAGAATTTGGTGAATTTGGTAAAATAAATAGTGCCCTTAAAAAAATACAACTTATCCTGCAAAAAATAAGCCCTCATTTGGCTATGTGAATGGAAAATGAAAAAAGTTATGGCTATTGGAACTTGGGGAGGAAAAAACTAAAATGCAAAACCAAAAATGGGCATGGTACTTAAGGGGTTAGATCCCCCTCCACTGCAGTGCTAAAGCTTCTGTCTGCTGTCCAGTCTCTGTTTACATGGCAGCAGCAATTGCATGACGCTCCGGCACAGCCATGACATGATGCTCCGGCACAGCCATGACATGACGCTCCGGCACAGCCATGACATGACGCTCCGGCACAGCCATGACATGATGCTCCGGCACAGCCATAACATGATGCTCCGGCACAGCCATGTAAATCGGGATGGAACAAGGGATTACTGGTTGCAAAAGAAACATGCCATACTTACCGGCAGTACTGCTGTGGCCAGTGAATGGCTGCAGTGATCATGTGCCAACCACTATGTGGGGACCACAGGAGCATTGCCACTGGGACAGTGAAGGATGTAACAGGTGAGTCTGGTCTGATGTGTTATTTTAATGTATTCTGAAGAAATATCTAATATTATCTAGAAAACCACCTTCAATTAAATAATATACTTGTCAAAAAGTAATATATACAGCCCATGCACTCCCTATTTTGCATGCCGAGATATGACACTCATGGCTTCCTTCACACTCAGCTCTCTTTTCAGCTGGAGACATACTGCTGAACCAGCAACTCGCCTTGGAGTCTGCTCAGCCCACTGTCAGCTCACTGTGATGCTGCCACCTGCTGGTCACAATAATGATATTTCTTGTAAAACAGAGGAGAGATAATGACTGCTGCTTTCTGGCTGCTGACCATATGGACCCTCTATCACTCCCAGCCCCTGTGCAATTGAACCGCCTTTACATTCTCCAGTAAAATGTTTGGATACACTTTAGCATTCTATGTTCTCTCAATGATCACAAGGTGTACAGGCCATGAGGCAGCAAAGCAGCCACAAACCATAATTTTCCCTCCACCAAGTATAACATATTGGTGTGCAGTTATTTTTTTTCCCTCCAAACATAACACTGAGCATTTGTGCTAGAAAATTGTATGTTTGTTTCATCTGCTCATAGAACATTGTCGCAGAAGCATTGTTGAATATCCAGGCAAATTTGAGATGGGTTGTAGTGTTTTTTTGGACAGCAACAGTGTTCTTCATGGTGTCCATGTTGTTTTTGCAGTTTGTAGAGTCTTCTGTAGGTTTCTTGCTGTTAAAGGGGTTGTCTCACCTCAGCAAGTGGCATTTATTATGTACAGAAAGTTAATACAAAGCACTTACTAATGTACTGTTATTATCCATATTGCCTCCTTGACTGGCTTGATTCATTTTTCCATCACATTATACACTGCTCGTTTCCATCGTTATGACCATCTTGCAGTCCAGCAGCTGTGGTTGTGTTTGCACACTATAGCAAAATGTGCCGGCCTCTCTGGTGGCCGGGACCGTGGTAACTCACATAGGGTGGTGCTTTTTTCCATAGTGTGCAAGCACAGCCACCACTGCTGTATTACAGAGTGGTCATAACCATGGAAACGAGCAGTGTTTAATGTGATGGAAAAATGAATCCAGCCAGTACAGGAGGCAATATGGACAATCACAATCCATTAGTAAGTGTCTTATATTAACTTTCTCTACATGATAAATGCTATTTGCTGAAGTGACACAACCCCTTTAACCTTCGGTTCTTTCATGATTGCCTGTGGTGCTTTTGAAATAATGTTAAAATGACACCAAAGCCTAAGGAGCGTGGAATCAGTCCTGAATTTTCTGCATTTCTCGATAATTTGTCTAACTATAGATTGCCGTATACCCAGGTCTTCAACAATGTTTGTGCACACTTTTTCAGCTTTATGCATCTCTCTAACATGTCTACTGAGGTTTCCTAAAAGCTGATTGCATTGAAACATTGTTCGCACAGACCAAACCTTCTTGAGAAGAACGGATATGTCAGTAACCAAGCATTGTGTGCCTTTATTTATAGACAAAGCACCTATCTCATCTCCTTAATTGAAACACCTTTCATAAATTAGCTCTTCGAGAAATCCTTAACATGGAGGTTCACTTAAGGCTGTATTACACAGCCCAATGTGGTAGACAATTATCAGGAGTGAAGCGTTCCCTCCCAGCAATCGCCTATTACATGCAGCGATCTCCTCCACAGCAGAGATCACTATGCCGTCGCTCATCCCCATGCTGTGTTGTCGGGCATTTTCATGAGTTTATATGATACCTGATCATATTATAGTCCAAAATAAATGCTCATTGTCTTTAAGAGACAGGCTGAACCAAAGTTTTGATACACGGCTGGAACAGGCCAAGATTTGAAGTCACACAGAGTTCAGTCTGTGTAAAAAGTTTACTGAATACTGAATACAAAGAACATTGTATTTTAAAAAGTTATTGCCACAGATGTGGGCTTATCTGTAAGGGAGTACACTGGATTCTCCAGACATGTCCGTCTGAAGAGAACAAGGCCCATTCATACCATAATGGCCCATAGATCAATAGTGTCAGAGAGACTCCAAGTTGTCTATCTTTAGTTGATACAAAATGTCTACATTTATCCTTATCTCTGATTTACGATGACGAGGGTCAAATGTATATGATGCAAAAATACCCTAGTTAAGTCTTCATGGTATGGTGTTAATAGCTTGCACAACAGTGCCATCCGGAGACAGATATCGATATCGTTACACCATCCTCCATAGTTGCATTATGGGTAAACATGATCTCATAGGATCTTATTACATATGTTTACACCCCCTCAATTGATTGGAGAATACTAATCCAGGGGGTAGTAATGTTAGATTACAAGGGAGATAATTACCCTAGATAGATCAGCATCAGGAACAAGCAAAGAACAGGCAACAAGCAAAGAACAAGAACATTCCAGGATTAAGCAGAACGTCCAAGAGAGAGGGGTCTATCAATATGAAAGTCATGGTGAGACATGCGATGATGGACCATCCAGCTTTCCTAGGAGAAGAAGTGTGATTCCTGCTAGGACTTGGTAAGAGACATGAAGAATGATATTTCATTTTATTAAGACTAATTGGATGATGTGGGTGAAGTCATACCATCTAGATTGGCGAATACATAAACACATTAATTAATTGACCATCTCCATATTGAGATGTAGTCTTAGGATATTGTGAGGCTTCCTTCTACCTGCAGAAGAATCAAGACTCATATTCTAGCAAAGTATTAAATGATTGCATATATATATATGCAGATATATATTGATAGTAGCATTCTTCGCCAAGCTAGATGATAAATTCCCACTGGAAAGACTTGTTTCAAGTTCTTCCCATTTCTGTTGTTTGTCTTAATAGTCTTACCAAGTCATAGATGTGAAAATAGTCCAGGATGGGGCGGAAGGATACAGTTATCTCTTCTAAGTTATATCCTTGGATGGATTTGCCCATTCCTGAAGTCATGTGAGGTGTAGTTGGTTAGAGGGGGGCAGAATGTAGTTAGCATTCGATATTGGTGTCTAGAATTAGACATGCCCATCCTGATATCATGAGGTTTCCTCTGAACAGAAGTGATGTATATACTGTAATTTAACTTCTTGTTTTGATATCCTAACCAAATAGCTTTGTTATAATGTGACAAGTTGCTTCTACCCACATGTGTTTATTTACTTATTGTGAAGCTTATGATGCCTGAGATCAATGCCATGTATATTAATTGGCATATATCATTGTTTATTTACTTATGATAAGCTTGTAATGCTTCATATATCATTGCCATATATATTCCTTGGCATATATAATCGTGTTTATATACCTATTTGTTTATAATCGTGTAACTAATAAAATCTGCATATTTTTATAATATCTGCGTATTATTTAATGTCAAAACTACATCTTTAGCATTAATGTCATCTCTCATGAAAAGAACTTATTATCTGAGGAAATAGTCGGCCTCAGATGTGAATTGTATCGATTGGGTTATCTACAATTCACCAGGTCATAATTTCAGGTAGTTATGAAAAAAATATTTTTATGACCATAATTAATAATTCTTAATTGAATTATTATAAACCCGACAGTGTAGTGGTTTGCCAGCGGCAGATCGTTATTAGACACCACGATATGCCACCCGCAAACGATAATTTTGCTCATTCATCAGGCAATCTGCGGCAGTATTACACTGCCAGATGATCGCTAACAAGCGAACACTCGTTAGCGATTATCTGTTGAAAAATCAGGCAGTATAATACAGACTTTACTCCTTGCACAGTTTATTGTTTGTCTATAAGTTATCTAACAACCAGACCACATTTTATTAGTAATCAATGCAGATCCACGTCATTCCAAAAGGGCTCATTTGTTTTTTCTTGCGGCTGTGTAGTCCTGCATCTTTCTGCCAATTCCTATGTGTTCATATGTTTTGTTACTCACAAGCCTAATCCTGCCTGTGTTTAGTCTTCAAGCATAAAGTAACAATAGATGATGGAGTCACCAGCTTGTAGTTTCCTCTAGAAACCCATTACAGCACTTATCAGATGAAGGCAGCAAGTGTTTCCTCTTTTTGCTGAACTAAGAGCACAAAAGTCAAGGTCAAATGCATCACTCTAGAGATATAGTTTATATTCGAATACACATACATATGGTTAGAGATAATTTAGAGCTCATCACTATCCAAACTCATTTACAAGTCCCAATATCAGCCAGAATGATTATAGAACTGATTATAACTGCTCGTCCCATTCAACTGAATAGGATGAGCCGTTGTAGGTACACTGCGCCGCATCTACAAAGAAGACGGAGCGCAGGTAAGTTTGAAGAGAAAGCAGCGCTCATACGAGCACCACTACTCCTTCGAATAGGTGAGTCAGACCCCCACCAATCTGATATTGATGACCTATCCTAAGGACAGGTCATCAGTATTAACCCACTGCACAACCCCTTTAAGTCAGGTAAATTACTATAATTTTGAAAAATCCTTGCATCCAGATAAAAGCTAAACTTTAGATTTCTATAAGGATCTGCTGACAATTTAATGTCAATGGGGACAGCCCGACTCACTTCCAGGCAAACAGGTCTTACAGCATGAAGTCTTGCCTGGCTGGTCCTTTGCTTCACTACAGATAAGCAGTGCCAATGGGTGGGGGGCAACCACCGCTCCTTCCCCTGAAGGCAGGTCTTACAGCATGAAGTCTTGCCTGGCTGGTCCTTTGCTTCACTACAGATAAGCAGTGCCAATGGGTGGGGGGCAACCACCGCTCCTTCCCCTGAAGGCAGGTCTTACAGCATGAAGTCTTGCCTGGCTGGTCCTTTGCTTCACTAGAGATAAGCAGTGCCAATGGGTGGGGGGCACCCACCGCTCCTTCCCCTGAAGGCAGGTCTTACAGCATGAAGCCTTGCCTGGCTGGTACTTTGCTTCACTAGAGATAAGCAGTGCCAATGGGTGGGGGGCACCCACCGCTCCTTCCCCTGAAGGCAGGTCTTACAGCATGAAGCCTTGTCTGGCTGGTACTTTGCTTCACTAGAGATAAGCAGTGCCAATGGGTGGGGGGCACCCACCGCTCCTTCCCTTGAAGGCAGGTCTTACAGCATGAAGCCTTGCCAGGCTGGTCCTTTGCTTCACTAGAGATAAGCAGTGCCAATGGGTGGGGGGCACCCACCGCTCCTTCCCCTGAAGGCAGGTCTTACAGCATGAAGTCTTGCCTGGCTGGTCCTTAGCTTCACTAGAGATAAGCAGTGCCAATGGGTGGGGGGCACCCACCGCTCCTTCGCCTGAAGGCAGGTCTTACAGCATGAAGTCTTGCCTGGCTGGTACTTTGCTTCACTAGAGATAAGCAGTGCCAATGGGTGGGGGGCACCCACCGCTCCTTCCCCTGAAGGCAGGTCTTACAGCATGAAGCCTTGCCTGGCTGGTCCTTTGCTTTACTAGAGATAAGCAGTGCCAATAGGTGACTGGTGGACCTATATTCCCCTCCCTCCAAAGACAAAACTTGGCCAAATAGTTGTAGAGCTAATAGTTACTGGTTAGGGAGAATAGCTGAAAGGCAAGCAGAAGCCGCAAAAAAAAGTCATCTCAATGACCAGATTCAGTTTAAACTTGGGTTCGACCGATATTGATTTTTTAGAGCCGATACCGATAATCTGTGAACTTTCAGGCTGATAGCCGATAACTTATATTGATATTTTATATCTTATAATATATATTATATCAGTTGGTAGTCACTGAGGTGGGCGGTGGTGGTGGAAATTTGCATTTGGCACTAGTATATTTTAAATGTAAATTATAAATTAATAAAGCCGTTAGTTGGTAGTCAATTTATAATTTACATTTATAATATACTAGTGCCAAATGCCAATTTCCACACCATGCCACCCTTCTCACTGACTTTATTAACCCTATCAGACCTCAGATCAGACCTTTAACCCCTATCAGTCCTCAGATCAGACCTTTAACCCCTATCAGACCTCAGATCAGACCTTTAACCCCTATCAGTCCTCAGATCAGACCTTTAATCCCTATCAGACCTCAGATCAGACCTTCATTAACCCCCATCAGACCTCAGATCAGACCTTTAACCCCTATCAGTCCTCAGATCAGACTTTTAACCCCTATCGGACCTCATATTAGCCCTGAAACCCCTTATCAGACCTTTAACCCCTATGAGACCTCAGATAAATAAAATAAAAAAACTCCTCACCTCAGCGTGCACTACGTCCTGACACTGTACGGGGTCAGAACAGTGCAGCGCCGGCCGGATCAAAGAAGACTAGGGAGGGTGAGTATCGGAAGCGCTTTCTGCGCTTCTTTCCCGCTCCCGGAACCCGATGCATACTAGTGCGAGCTCCCATAATGGAAGCGTGCACTAGTATTCGCTTTATACGCATTATCGGCAAGATGCAGATGCAGACACCGATAACTTGCAAAATCCTGAATATCGGCCGATAATATTGGTATCGATCCCTAGTTTAAACGCATTTTAAGCATTCCCTTTGGACACAAACTCTTTGGACATCAGCTCCTCATATCTGTCATTTGCTAGCGGACGAAGGAGAGGGACCCAAATACCCATTAATAACCAAATCATTCTAAAATTGGCCAGTTCTGTTGACTTATCTAATGTTCATGGGCTGCTTTACATAGCATCAGCCAATAAAATAGTATCCGTCAGCTCCAGTTTCATATAAACTGTGAAGGGCACATAGGTCTTCTGCAAAAGGAAATGAAACAGTAACTAAACTGTAAGCATAAAAAGAACTGCTTTTAGCACTTTTTTTTATCACTTGATAATATCTCGTAACAATGTGCTCTTCACCTCGGTTACATACATATTACAAAACTGGACTAAGGTTTTTTTTTTTTCTCAAACCCACATTGGAGGCTGATTTTGGTTTGTCTGATGGAAACTCAATGGACGCCATGGTGGCCTATGTTGCAATTCTTACACCGAATACCAAGAAAATCCTTTTACTTAACTTTACTAATTTTGTATTTGTTACGTGGGATAAAGAGCCCGCGAGGTCAATTATTTACTTAAATAATACATAACAATCTAATAAATATTACTTTTGCGTAGCCATTATTCACCGCCGTAGGTCTTTGCTTTGAAGATGAGGTCTTTTAGGAGTTCTTCCATGGTAGATAAGAAACAAGGTCCTGTCCTGTTGGTTTCTGATGACGAGAATGCGCAAGTAATGTTGCTCCCTGTCTTTTATAGGTCCCATGCTTCAGCCCCCGCCAGGCTGTCCACCAATCCGGATCCAGCAAGACCAACATGTTCAGGAAGACACGTGTCACCCAGGTAAGTTATGTAGTACACATACCATACCGCACCACACTGCATATATACAATGAATGGAACCATAGCCACCATGCGTTCCCTTCATTGTATACACAATGAAATAGGGTCCCTTCATTATAGTCAAAGGGGTCTGTCAGGCTCCGCTGGTATCGGTCATGTAATAGACTTGTCTTTGTATTGCATTCCATTTTTCTGTGCCTATGATGGAGATGTGCTTTGCCTTATAGACCTTAGATGGGTCACTTTAAGGGATAGCTTCATGAAGATGTCATGTACGTAACGGAGGTGAGATTTATAATAATCATTAACCAATGAGTCAACCTTTTAGCAATCAAGCAAGTGCTCTTAACCCAGACCAAAGGTTTGAAAAGACACAGACTACTCACACCACTGCATATTTTTCATAATTTTACAATTATGTGACAGTCAATGAATAGTTAAATAACATGCTACTCTAGACTCAATGTCTTCATCAGGACCACAATTTTCATGCGCCAACTGCTATCTCTGATGTCACTAGGACTGCCACCTGACCAGTAAGTGACTGGCATGTCTGGAAAATAAAGCAGAGATAGAGGTTGGTATTAAAGGGATTGTCCAGGATTTTACTATCGATGTCCTATGCTCATGACAGGCCAGCAATATCTGATCGGTTAGGGGCTGACACTCTGACACCCCGAATGGGAGAAGCACTGCAGTAACCAGCTTTGTCCACTACACAATGGACAGATCTGTGTAGTCCCAGCGCCTGATCTACCCTGAAACAGCTGATCAGCATTGGTGCGGGTCCCCTGCTGGTCAGATACTAATTACCTGTCCCGAGTACAGGGCATCAATAGTAAAACCTGGAAATCCCCTTTAAGTTTTCCCTGGCAATAATAATTGTTGTACATTTGTCTTACAACTCAGGGAGCATTCCTATTATTGTGACCAGGATCAATGACATAACCCCTCACTGCCCTAGACCACACTATATGCTGATGTTAAAGGGGTTTCCCGAGACCTATATGATATATCCTCAATATTCTCGGGATAGGTCATTAATATCTAATTAGTGGAGGGTCTGACTCCAGCCACCCTGCTAGCTTGTGATGTCGCATGGCCTTTTTGCAGTTCAACCCAGTCTTTGGATAGGTGTGATGCTGTTTCTGAGAAGAGAGCAGCAATGTCTTTCTAGTCCTGGCCACCAGGGTTGAATTCACTAGCCTCTTCACTACCCTAGACCCCAGGGATTTTGAAATAACACTGTCTTTTGAAGCCATGTCGACAACATCAAACCCCGTTTTTATCCAAAAGGAATCTAGTCCTAGACAACACTTTTAATGTCTTGTTAAAACATAATGATCTAAAATAAAGAGGTCTCCTAACCACTCTTAGATTAACCGCTTGCCGACCGCCGAACGCACGGATGCGTCGAGGCGGCGGCAATTTGTTCCTCCTGGACGCATCCGTGCGTCATCTCGCGAGAGGCGAGATTTGCTGTGAACGCGCGCACGCGCTTTCACAGCAGAGCGCGGCTCTGCAGTGATACTACAGCCTGCCTGCGATGATCAATCGCTGGCAGGCTGTAAATGTAAAATAAATTAGATCAAACAGGTACATCAGATGCTGTTTTGTTAACAGCGTCTGATATACCTGCTACCTTGTCCTCTGGTGGTCCCATTTACTGGGATCGACCACCAGAGGACCAGGTAACTCTGTAAAGTTGCACCAAACACTACACTAACCCCCCCCCCACCCCCCCTCACTTTATAACCACTAATAACCCCTTGTTAACCCCTGATCACCCCATATAGACTCCCTGATCACCCCCCTGTCACTGATCACCCCCCTGTAAGGCTCTATTCACATGTCCATATGTGTTTTGCGGATCCACGGATCCACAGATCCGTGCCGCGGATCTGCAAAACACGGACACCGGCAATGTGCTTTCCGCATTTTGCAGATCCGCACATTGCCAGAACTATATAGAAAATGCTTTTTCTTGTCCGCAATTGCGGACAAGAAAAGGGCATGTTCTATTTTTTTGCGGAACGGAAATGCAGACCCGGAAGCGCAGATCCGTAATTCCGGATCCGAGCGGGACAAAGTCTGTCCCCATAGAAATGAATGGGTCCTCAATTCCGTTCCGCAAACAGAATTTCGGACGTGTGAATGGGGCATAAGGGTCCCTTATCACCGCTAGTTAGTTAGCTACTTGTTAGGGAGTTGGCGCCCAGCCCGCAGAGGCTGAACGGAAAAAAAAATCTCATTACCCGTATGCTCAATATAAGGAGAATAGCAGAAACTCCTAATGCTGGCCATACGTGTAATGATTGCGGAGACCCTCAAATGCCAGGGCAGTACAAACACCTCACATGTGACCCCATTTTAGAAAGAAGACACCCCAAGGAATTCCGTGAGGGGTATGGTGAGTTCATGTAAAATGTTATTTTTTGTCACAAGTTAGTGGAATATGAGACTTTGTAAAAAAAAAAATATATATATATATCAATTTCCGCTAACTTGTGCCCAAAAATTTTTTTTCTGTGAACTCGCCATGCCCCTCACAGAGTACCTTGGGGTGTCTTCTTTCCAAAATAGGGTCACAAGTGGGGTATTTATACTGCCCTGGCATTTTAGGGGTCCTAAAGTGTGAGAATCCAAATGCGTAAAAATGGCCTGTGAAATCCTAAAGGTACTCATTGGTTTTAGGGCCCCTTTGCGCATCTTGGCTGCAAAAAAGTGTCACACGTGGTATCGCCGTACTCAGGAGAAGTAGGGCAATGTGTTTTGGGGTGTATTTTTACATATACTCATACTGGGTGAGAGAAATATCGCTGTAAACGACAACTTTGTAAATTTTTTTATACAAAGTTGTCAATTTACAGCGATATTTCTCACACAAAGTATGGGTATATGTAAAAATACACCCCAAAACACATTGCCCTACTTCTCCTGAGTACGGCGATACCACATGTGTGACACTTTTTTGCAGCCTGGGTGCGCAAAGGGGCCCAAATTCCGAGTACCTTTACACTGGGTTCAGACCTGAGCGTTTTGAAGCCTAGCGTTTTTTGCGCGTTCAAGACGGGCGTTAACGCGCGTTTTTTTCAAGCGTTTTGGTAAATAGTGTAGGCGCGTTTGACGCGCGTTTATGTGATTGACTGCATAGTTGGCCAATGACCAAACAGCCCTCGCTATATATAGTTTGGCCAATCTGAGTGCTTTAGAGGTGTGAAATTCCATGGTGGCTGATCCAGCATGTTGCAAACTTTGAAAAACGCGTGTCCATAGGCGTTTCACATTGAAGTATACTGGCACCAAACGCTCGAAAAACGCCCGAATTAACGCGAACATACTTGCTTATGCGTCGGACGTTTTTAGGCGCGTTCGAGCGCGCATAAAAACGCGCAAGTGTGAACCACCCCCATTGGAATGCATGGTTCCTGTACTGTTGTGTGTTTTTTTGCGCGTTCGAACGCGGCGTTTTACGCGAAAGTGTGAACTGAGTGTTAGGTTTTACAAGGTTGCTCACAATTTAGCCCCGCCCAAAATGCCAGAACAGTAAACACACCCCACAAATGACCCCATTTCGGAAAGTAGACACCCCAAGGTATTCACTGAGGGGCATAGTGAGTCCGTGGGAGATTTTATTTTTTTTTGCCAGAAGTTAGCAGAAATTGAAACTTTATTATTTTTATTTTTTTCCTCAGAAAGTGTCATTTTCCGCTAACTTGTGAAAAAAAATGAAATGATACATGAACTCACCATGCCCCTCCGCGAATACTTTGGGGTGTCTTCTTTCTAAAATGGTGTGATTTGGGGGGTATTTATACTTTCCTGACATTCTAGCACCTGAAGAAACATGACAGGTGCTCAGAAAGTCAGAGCTGCTTCAAAATGCTGAAATTCACTTTTTTGCACCATAGTTTGTAAACACTATAACTTTTACCCAAACCAATAAATATACACGTATTGTTTTTTTTTTTATCAAAGACATGTAGAACAATAAATTTAGAGAAAAATTTATACAGAAATGTAGTTTTAAAAAAAAAAAAATTACAACAGAAAGTGAAAAATGTCATTTTTTTGCAAAAATTTCGGTAATTTTTGATTAATAGCAAAAAAAGTAAAAATGTCAGCAGCAATGAAATGGCACCAAATGAAAGCTCTATTAGTGAGAAGAAAAGGAGGTAAAATTCATTTGGGTGGTAAGTTGCATGACGGAGCAATAAACGGTGAAAGTAGTGTAGTGCAGAATTGTAAAAAGTGTTCTGGTCAGTAAGGGTGTTTAAGCTAGGGGGGCTGAAGTGGTTAAAGGGGTGGTCTCACATCAGCAAACAGCATTTATCATGCAGAGGATGTTAATACAAGCCACTTACTAATTGTGATTCTCCATATTGCCTCTTTTGCCGGCTGGATTCGTTTTTTCATCACATTATACACTGCTCGTTTCCATGGTTATGACCACCCTACAATCCAGTAGCTGTGGTCGTGCTTGCACACTATAGGAAAAAGCACCAGCCCATGCTTTCCCGTGGTCCTGGCCACCAAAGAGGCTGACGCTTTTCTGCAAACACGACCACTGCTGATGGATTGTAGGGTGGTCGTAATCCCTGGATATGAGCAGTGTATAATGTGATGGAAAAATGAATCCAGCCGGCAAAGAAAGCAATATGGGTAATAACAATACATTAGTAAGTGCCTTGTATTCACTTTCTCTACATGATAAATGCTATTTGCTGAAGTGACACAACCACTTTAAGTGCTGAACCTCATCCAGTGTAATAAGTTATCCATTATCCACAGTATAGGGGATTACTATTATATTGGTGGAGATCCTACTGCTGGGACCCCCACAGACCATGAGAAGAGGGACTACATACCTCATGGGGCCCAATAAATCGGAGCGCTCACTGAGCATGCACACAGCCCTCTGCTTATACTCTACTATCTCGGGCAGTCCCTTAGAGATTCATTTATTTCAGGGGGTCCTGCAGCGGCCCGGCTGTACCGGAAAACTGTGCGAAAACAGCCTTTTTTGTCATATTGCTTAACAAAAAGTAATATCAAGCGATCAAAAAGTTGTACCCCAAAATGGTACCAAGCAAACCATCATATCCTTCCGCAAAAAAATAGCCTCCACATAAGACAATTGCCAGAAAAATGTTAAAAATTTAGCTTTCAGAAGATGGCAATACAAAAACAAGATTTTTTTATATTCTAAAATGCTTTTTACTGTGTAACACTTAACAAAAATAAACAAACATACGTATTGGGTATCGTCGTGTCCATAATGACCAGCTCTATAAAAATATCACATGACCTACCCCGTTGCCTCACAAAAAGTGCAATACCAAGTGATCGAAAAGTTGTATGTACCACAAAATAGTGCCACTGATAACGTCACCTCATCCCTCAAAAAACAAGCACCTACATAAGACAATTGCCCCAAAAAATGTTTAAAAAAAAAACATGGATTTTAGAAAATGGTGATGCAAAAACTTGTTTTTTTTCCCTTCCTCTGGATGAACTTGCAGGATAACAGGCTGAACTGGAAGGACAAATGTCTTTTTTCGGCCTTACAAACAATGTTACTAAGGCCTCATGCACACGGCCGTTGTTTTGGTCCGCGTCCGGGCCACATATTTTGCGGCTCCGGCGCGGACCCATTCACTTCAATGGGGCCGTAAAAGATGCGGACAGCTTGCATGATTTGTGGACCGCAAAACACATACGGTCCTGTGCATTGGGCCTATCTCTGTAAGCGCACTGACCAGCAGAATAAAGATAACTTGTCATTTTCCCTTTATTTTTGTGGTAACACAACCCCTAAAGTAAACACATCAGTTGTCGTAAGAGCCTGGTCTAACTCTCCAGTTTTTTGGGGGTTTTTTGCCCCAAAAATTTCAAGCCATCATAAGTGAATGTCCAGACTGACCCAGACTGGTCGTTGCGATAGACCTCCTTTGCGTTGCATATACCGCTATCTTTAGTCTACATTTCTCAAATAAGATTAGCAAGGCTATGTTCCCAATTTTCTTTGCTTTTCTGTTGTGTTTCTTGGACACTTTGCTCCAAATCTACAGGTTAATAATTGTCAATTTCTAACATCTGATAATTCTTCACCATAGAACTGCAGATACCTCATTAATAAAGATATCATCTTCCACTGCTTGACAGCCAGGTCCAGAAGTGCTGGTAGCATGTAGGAACAACCGCCATACACCATCCCAGTAGAAATGGCCGGAGATCTGGTTTTCACAAGGACCGTTCTCTAGTACTAAGCATTTGCTTACTTCCATATACTTAGGGTACTTTCATATTAGCGGCGGGTGAACAGCCTGTCGGATCCATCCTGCCGCTAGTTCACATGTGCCCCTGCACTGCCGCTCCGTCCTCATTGCCTATAATGGGGGCGGGGGCAGAGTTACGGCAGCGTCGCACAGCGAGAGGCCGTCGGACTAAAAGTACGACATGCAGCACTTTTAGTCCGGTGGCCTCTCGCCGTGCGCTGCTGCCGTTACTCCGCCCCTGCCCCCATTATAGTCAATGGGAACGGAGCTGCAGGGGGGGGCACATGTGAACTAGCGGCAGGATGGATCCGACAGGCTTTTCACCCACTGGAACAGCCTGATGGACTCCCCTGCCGCTAATGTGAAACTAGCCTTAGGAAGAAACAGTTCAGATCTAGAATACAATGCTTATTATTTTAACTTTATTATTGTCTTTTTATTTTTACAGCTCTAAAACACTGCTAACATCAGGAACCCTGTAGACGCCATCGATAGTTCCTGACAATACAGCTTCCAGTGGAAGCTCACAGTCCTGTCTACAGCTGTTCTTAGGCCTCTTTCACACGGGCGTCACGTTTGACGCCCGGATAAGAGGCGGGTGCGTTGCGGGAAAACGCGCGATTCTTCCGCGCATGTGCAAACTTTTGTAATGCGTTTTGCACGCGCGTGTGAAAAATCGGCATGTTTGGTACCCAGACCTGAAGTCCGGTTTCAGGTTGAGTATTCTGTAGATTTTATTATTTTCCCTTATAACATGGTTATAAGGGAAAATAATAGCATTCTCAATACAGAATGCTTAGTAAAATGTGGATTAAGGGGTTAAACATAAAAAACTTAACTCACCTTAGCCACTTGATTGCGTAGTTGCGATCTCTTCTTCATTCATTAGCTGCCGTCTAAAGGACCTGTGATGAGGTCACTGAGCTTATCACATGGTCCTATCACATGGTCCATCACCATGGTAATGGACCATGTGATTGGACCATGTGATGTGACATCACCACAGGTCCCTTAGCTGTTAGCTAACGCTTGAAGAAGAGAGAAGAGAGATCGCCAACTACGTGATCAAGTGGCTAAGGTGAGTTAAGTTTTTTATTTTTAACCCCTTAATGCACATTTTACAAAGCATTCTGTATTGAGAATGCTAATATTTCCCTTATAACCATGTTATAAGGGAAAATAATAAAGATCGGGTCCCGTCTCTTACCAACCTTGCGAGAAAATCGCACTATAACCGCACTTGATTGCGGATGCTTGCAATTTTCCAGCAGCCCCATTCACTTCTATGGGGCCTGCGTTGCGTGGAAAACGCACAATATAGAGCATGCTGCGATTTTCACGCAACGCAGAAGTGATGCATGAAAATCACCGCTCATGTGCACAGTCCCATAGAAATGAATGGGTCCGGATTCAGTGCGGGTGCAATGCGTCCTCCTCACGCATTACACCCGCGCGGAAATCACGCCCGTGTGAAAGGGGCCTTAGCGTTAACAATGAACTTGCAGATCTTTTAATTTAACTTTATTTAGAAGTAAAATAATCCTCAGAAATGGCTATACGTGAACCGAGCTGCTGACAATATTGTAGGACATGAAACTGTAATTATTGCATTTGTGACATTGTGATTATTGAATGACAATCCGCCATAGAATTAACTGAGCGCAAAGGTAAATCCAATACTGCATGTGTTGACCCCATTCATGCGTCTCCAGTGTCATCAAGACGTCCCACCTGTCACTTGGAAGTGAAGTACTTTCAGGAAGGGCAAGGCATAAAGTCATCTCAACTCTTCTCTTGTCTGTTGCGGTTGAGAACTGCCTTAGGGGTAAATTCCAACTTTTCTTTCAAGCTAGTGACTTGGGTAAGATCCCGTCCTGCTGCCTCCTGTAAGGCCCTTTCCTCTCTCTTCTCCGAAATGCTCAGCTCCTCCGTAATCTGTTGTGGAGTTCCACGAATAAACCATTCCAATTGGTATCCTACTGTACCAACCACTAGTGCCACTGGAAAAGTGACGTACGGGGCATATGTCCTTAGGGCAGCCCACAACACAGGCCACATGGTTCCTCCGGTAATGTTACCGAAACGCAGGCAAGTGAAGACCTACAGACATAAGAAAGGTTCATTATATGCTGTAACGGACAGTGTACAATAATAGGATGGATAGATAGATAGATAGATAGATAGATAGATAGATAGATAGATAGATAGGAGATAGATAGATGGATAGATAGATAGATAGATAGATAGATAGATAGATAGATAGATAGATAGATATGACCTGCCACATACTTTTGCATTAGAGGAAACATGTTTTGAAGGGGTTTTCCAGAAGTTTGATATTGATGACCTATCCTCAATATGACCCCCCATCTGTTCCTCGGTCACATGAACGAGGCGCAGCTCAGTCACGTTCAAATGAATGGGCCTGGATGCAATACCAACGTATGATACTGGTGCTTGTAAGTTGTGAGGGAGCCACAGCCTTCATCACAGTCTCTTCAAATAGTTGATCAGCTGGGGTCCTGGGTGTCGGACCCCCACCAGTCTGATGAAAGGTCCTGGTGATAGGTCACCAATATCGAACTCCCGGGAAACTACTTTCATATTAGGGTCCATTCACACGTGTGTAGAATGGGTCCGGATCTGTTCCGCAACAGATCTGGCCCCATTCATTTTCATGGGGCCGGAAGAGATGCGGACAGCACACAGTGTGCTGTCCGCATATGCATTTCCGGTGCACATCCCCGATCTTCTGGTCCGCGGCTCCCGAAAAAAATATAACATGTCCTATTCTTGTCCGCAATAGTGGACAAGAATAGGCATTTCTATGGGGGTGCCGGCCGGGTGTGTTGCGGATCTGCAATACACTACGGACGTGTGAATGGACCCTAAGAGAGATGTCTGACCAAGGTTACAGGCCCACAGCCTTAAGCCTATTGCACACGACCGTATGGCTTTTTCAGTATTTTGCAGTCCGCAAAAAACTGATCCACAAAAAATATGGATGACATCCATCTGCATTCCGTTTTTCGGCGGAATGGAACAGCTGGCCCCTGATAGAACAGTACTATCCTTGCCCGTTATGCGGACAATAATAATAGATGTTCTATCTTTGAACGGAAACGGAAAGCATACAGAGTACATTCCGTTTTTTTGCGGACCCATTGAAATGAATGGTTCCGTATACAGAGCGCAAAAAGCGGAATAAAAAACAGTGGTGTGCATGAGGTGTAAGGCCTCACAATACTGAGAGAGACTGATAATATATCCTCGGATTTCTATCCAGTGCAATGTTGATGGAGTTTTTAGGTTCTCCCCGTATTTGAGTGGGTTTCCTCCGGCTTTCTGCCACACTCCAAAGACACACTGATAGTGAACTTAGACTGGAAGCTCCACTGGAGACGGCAAGCAATGATGATGTCTGTAAGGCCCTGCAGATTATGTTGGGGGGTTGAATAAAAACTTGGGCTCCAGCGCTCCCCACCGGTGGTCATTTTCCTGGACGCACAGTGACTTCAGTGCACAGAATGTCACCGCGGCCGGACCAGGCACGACGCTAGAGGCAGGAGAGAAAAATGCCATCGCCTCACGTACTTTATCACATTTACAGCTGCTGCCCGGTTTTTATGAAACTCGAATAATCTTTTTTACTTTAGGGACATTTTGGGGTGTGTCAAATAACGTAGGGTGTCGGGCACGGGGCTGAACACATTTTGTATGCCAAAGGGTACGTTCACACGACGACAATAAGTCGCGCGACAAATAGGGCACAACTTCACTGCAACATTTGTCGCGTGACATTTTGTTGCATCAATGTTGCGCGACAATTTTTATAATGGAGTCTATGGTGTCGCATTGCGACATGCTGCAACTGTCGCAGAAAAATCCATCTTGAATGGCTTTTTTGCGACTGTCGTATCGCAGTCGCAGCATATCGCAATGCGACACCATAGACTCCATTATAAAAATTGTCGCGCAACAAATGTCGTCGTGTGAACGGTACCCAAAGACACGGCGTTTTCACTGCGCTGCTGGAGGATTAGCCTATATTAGAAAGAGGTGTGTGCCTCATCAGAAATTAGGCTAATCCAGGCAGCCATGCACCTGGCGGAAAAACGATGCCAGCCTGGGGCTTTCCGACCAACATGTACGCCTGATTCCAGGCGTACATGTCAGGAAATTGGCAGAGGCTGGAGTCCCGGCACAGCCACCAACATGGCCAACATCAGCCATGTAACTTCATATTGTGGTCCGGCCTGTCAAAATGGGGACTTGCGACTGTTTTTACACCTAAAATACTCACAAGTCCCTTGATAAGTGAGCCCCATTATCTCCACGAAATCTGGTAATATAAAGGCTAAAGGTGGTTTCATGGGTTTTTCTCAGCTATTTTTCCAGCAGAAAAAGCAGCAACGCCAGATGTTAGCGGCATGACATTACGCGATTAGGACATGCACTAAAAACATGCATCTTGTGTTGTTTTTTTATCACTTTGGTGCTTTTTGTTGGGGGGGGGGGGGGGTCCATGATGGTTTTTCAAAAAGCAGCACGCTCTAAGTACAGCATTATTTCAGGCATTTTCCAGTCTACAGAACTTTCTATTGAAAAGAAAAAAATGTTTGACAAAAAAGTTAATAAAAAAACACATGAATGTCATGACATTTTTTAAAAGCATAAAAACTGCCATGAAAAGCCAGGTTTTAGAGTATGTTCACACATTGTGGTAAAACAAAAACACATGGAGCTCTGCAGTGCGGTTATGGGCCTGGTGTTTTATCAGGTCAGAGACATTTTACCTGTAAAACCACATTGCAAAAATACACCAGACGCAGCTTCTATTATGCGGTAGCAAAGGGTAAACCTCCCATCAGCTGGCATCATGTATGCAGTGTCTACAGGTCACATGCCCACTGTACCTACTGACAACCTGCTGTGACCTACACTACTAGCGGTAAGTGGATGAGAGCTGCAGGGCACCAGGAAATGGTCACCGGTTCTCCCCACACCACTGCAAAACACGGGAAGGTCAAGCAGCCACCAGTGTATAGCACACAGACTACACAGGAAAATCACACACAGCCACCTACCGACCGCCAGCCCGGTAACCTGCTTATAACACCTACTGCACCTAGCAGGCGAAAGGACCTTCCGTGATGTCATGACCATGTGATCAGTCACGTGTAAAGGCGGGGGCGGAGCTTGACTGTAGTGAGCGCTAGTAGAGAGCAGAAAGGACAGGCTGTTGTATGTCATCATGATCGATAGGGTGGATGTAGCAGTGCTGTAGATGTGCGCGGCTGAAAAACCTATGGAGAGATAGATAGATTAGACTTAGATAGATAGATAGATAGATAGATAGATAGATAGATAGATAGATAGATAGATAGATAGATAGATAGATAAGATAGATATGAGGTAAATATATGATAGATAGATAGATAGATAGATATGAGGTAAATATATGATTAATAGATAGATAGATTAGATAATTGAAAAAAAAGCCAGCAACACGCCAATAAAAAATCAAAGACGTGATTTATTGACCCAGTGTCATAGCATGTCTAGTGTCTATAGATAGATATGAGGTAAATAGATAGATAGATAAATATTAGATAGATAGATAAATAGATAGATAGATAGATTTGAGGTAAATAGATAGATATATAGATAGATAGATAGATAGATAGATAGATATGAGATAGATAGATAGATAGATACTGTAGATAGATAGATAGATAGATAGATAGATAGATAGATAGATAGATAGATAGATAGATAGATTTGAGGTAAATAGATAGATAGATAGATAGATAGATACTGTAGATAGATAGATAGATAGATAGATAGATAGATAGATAGATGATAGATAGATAAGATAGATATGAGGTAGATAGATAGATAGATAGATAGATAGGACAGATACGATAGATAGATAGATAGATAGATAGATGGATAGATAGATAGATAGATAGATAGATAGATAGATATGAGGTAAATAGATAGATAGATAGATAGATAGGACAGATACGATAGATAGATAGATAGATAGATAGATAGATAGATAGATAGATAGATATGAGGTAAATAGATATAGATAGATAGATAGATAGATATGAGGTAAATAGATATAGATAGATAGATAGATAGATAGATAGATAGATAGATAGATAGATAGGACAGATAGATATGAGGTAAATAGATATAGATAGATAGATAGATAGATAGATAGATAGATAGATAGATAGATATGAGGTAGATATATAGATAAACAATGAACATGAACAATACTATTGAATGACGGAGAAAAAGGGGAGATATTTGTATTTTGTTCATTTTACTTTATAGATAACTGGACTCAGCGCATTTTGATACTGCGCATGCGCAGTGTGCCAGAATTTTATGCTACCTTCAGCTCGGCCCATTTTCCTACCTGCACCTGTGCCAAGCAGCCTCGTTCGCGCTCATGCGCAGTGGCCCGGAATTTTATGCTACCTTAGGCGCGTTCATATCATGGGTGAACCGTCCACGCCTGCTCCAACAAACCCCTTGGCAGACCAAGCAGGAGCCGAGATGAAAGACGGGCCTCCCACGTCACTACCGGAAGTGCCGTGGGTAGCAAAAAATTGGATGGAGGTGAGTTAATTTTATTTCATTTTTTTAACCCTCAATTGTCCTTTTACTAAGCATTCTGTATTAAAGAATGCTATTATTTTCCCTTATAACTATGTCATAAGGGAAAATAATAAAATCGACATAACTCCTAACCCAAACCCGAACTTCAGTGATGATGTCCGGGTTCGGGTCCAGGTACCTAACATGCCAATTTTTCTCACACGCGTGCAAAACGCATTAAAACTGTTTGCACTCGCGCAGAAACATCGCGCATTTTCCCGCAACGCACCCGCATATTATCCAGGCGTCAAACTTGACGCCCGTGTGAAAGAGGCCTGACACAGCACAAAGGCCTTCTGCACACGTGGCGGATTACGCATGGTTTTTCTGTGTGGATTCCTGTGTGGAAAAACAGCAGCTGAGAATAGACATTTCTCATTTACACTTTAGAAATCCTCAGCCTGTTAATTCTTTGTGCGGATTTCCCCCTTTGCAATGCAAGGATGAGATCTGCTGAAAGTCTGCATTAACCCAAACCAAAAACTACAAGTAAGGCCCCTTTCAGACGAGCGAGTGTCACGCTCCGGACTCACTTTACAGCTCCCATCCTCAACTTCCAGCACTGCCGACCGGGGTCACATATTATTATATTGAGTTACGATGCTATGTAACCCTTAGAGGTCTGGAATGTATTGGATAACAGTGACATAATGCTGTCACTGCTATCCAGTACATTCCAGAACCGTAAGGGTTACATAGCATCGTAAATAAATATAATGCTATGTGACCCCAGCAGTGCTGGGAGTTCAGGACGGGTGCTGCGCTGCGAGTCCGGAGCGGGACACTTGCTCGTCTGAAAGCGGCCTAACGTGTTTTTGGTCCAGAAACACACAGAAATCCGCTTAAAAAAAATGTGCAGATTTTCTGTTTTGAAACCTGCACCTGTGTACAGGGAGCCAGGGGTGCACATAGCCTTTCTGCTGCCTGAGTCGAAAACTGAAACGGTGCCCCTCCCTCCAGAATGCCAGTTTCTTATCCTAACCCCTTCCCTTCAGCCCCTACCTGGTGCTGCCTGAGGCGATTGCCTCACCTGGTCTCATTGGTGGTGCACCCCTGCAGGGAGCCTAAGGCCGGATTCCCAATCCAATCGCAGATTTAACAGATTTATGATGTGTGTGTAACACACGAGGAAAACAGGTTATAATACCGACATGTAAATCACGCCTAAAGGTGGCCGTACAGATTAGTCAAAATGAACGTTCATCGGGTGAAATTTAAAGGGGTTGCCCACTTTCTAGCTACTGTTAATCAATGTGTTTGTAAGATGATTATATGGCATTTACTAATATAGACCCTGTAGATATTCTATATTTTATAAGGTATTCTCCCATGTTGGCCAAGTCTTCTGTGCTGTCCACATAGAGGTCCTGTCCATAAGATGGCTGCTGATGGAGGGTCATGTGACCAGACAAATCACGCAGCCTCCTCCACTCAAATACACTACACCTGTACTAAACTCCCAACAGGGCAAGTGCAGATAGCAGATGGGATGTATTTGAGTTGAGAAGGCCGAGTGATGTGTCTGGAGTTATTTTTGCCTGGTCACATGACCCTCCATCAGCAGCCATTTTAGGGACAGATCTCCTGTGTGGACAGCACAGAAGATTTGCCTAACAAGGGGACATGGCTTATGAAATATAGGAAACAGCACAGAAAATCAGCAATGGCTGTATAAGGCTACTTTCACACTAGCGTTTTGGATTCTGTTTGTGAGATCCGTTTCAGGGCTCTCACAAACGGCCCAAAACGGATCAGTTCAGCCCCAATGCATTCTGAATGGATAAGGATCCGTTCAGAATGCATCAGTTAGGCTCCATTCCGCCTCTATTCAGTTTTGGAGGCGGACACCAAAACGCAGCATGCAGCATTTTGGTGTCCGTCTGATGATGCGGAGCCAAACGGAACTCCAGATATTGGGGATTGCTATTTTGGCGGAGCCTAACGGACTTACATTTTTTTTACAATGTAAGTCAATGGGGACGGATCCGTTTTCAATGACACAATATGGTGCATTTGAAAACGGATCCGTTCCCCATTGACTTTCAATGTAATTCAAAACGGATCCGTTTTGGACTTTGTCATTTTTCTTTAAACCTAATGCAAACGGATCTGTTCTGAACGGATACAAACTTTTGCATTTTAGGTGCGGATCCGTCTGTGCAAATAACAGACGGATCCGCACCAACGCAAGTGTGAAAGTAGCCTAAGTAAGTCATCTTATATACACATTGGTCAAGTAGCCAGAAAGTGGCCATCCCCTTTAACAACAATCACTGTAGCCCACCGATGACTAACCGTTATCGCCTGAAAAGAAGTCGCCGTGTTTAATATTTTCGTCTGATAGTTGGATGAAAGATCTTTTGTCCATCTCAGATTCGTAGAAGACGTGCGGCCAGCCGTGGAGTAAAATATGTATATCTGTGTCTGCGAAATGATCATTTACTAGATGATTTTTCAACTGCTGTTCAACCATCAACCAAACTCTATCTACTGTGGATGGCCACCCTAAGGCTCTGTTCACATCTACACGCAGCGCCTTTTTTTTAACAAACCATATTGAAAGTAAAAAGGGTCCAATCGCATTGTGCGTGTCTAAAGTACACCAGATTTAGAAACTCTTGGATGAAATGGATTATCATTTCAATGGCCCTTGGATTATGATTTTTATTAATAGGACAGAGAGACACCTACTGGTGAAAATGTGTATTTATCAGAAAAAGGGCTCGTGAACGCGACTGTATATTTGTTCCGCACTTTTTACAGGTCAGATGCGGACCCATTCACTTCAATGGAGCAGGAAAAGATGCGGACAGCACAACGCGTATGTCCGTTCCGTAGCCCTAAGACATTTTTTGATAGTCTCTGGTGTCGCGCTGTGACATACTGCAACACGACAGTCGCCCAAATATCCATCCAAGTTGGATTTTTATGTGACTGCCATGTCGCAGCATGTCACAGTGCGACACCATAGACTATCATTACAAAAAATGTTGCGTCACATTACCGTGACATAAATGTGTGCGACACGTCGCAGTGTAGTTGTGCCCTTTTGTTGTGCGACAAATGTGGTTGTGTAGCTGTACCCCTTTACGGACATTTTGCGGAACTCACGCGGCTGGTTATCCATTTTTGCGGACCGCAAAAATGGCTACGGTCGTGTGCATGAGCCCTTAGGCCTCGTCCGCAATTTCCTTTTTCACTACCGCGTGCTGTCTGCATTTTCCACGGACAGCAGACATACTCATTGATTTAAATGTGTCTGTTCACATTTAAGTATTTTTTTTGCTGACCGCGGATGCCATCCTTGGTATGTCCGTTTTTCACTAAAGAATGACTTCACATGTTTTTTGATAAATTTGGTGCACTTTTGTCTAGAAATGTTACTCCAGTTTTCTGCACCACTCCCTTAAAGAAGTCCCAGTGCCAGATAACATAGCTAAACATGCCCACTTTCCCATCCACGTTTCAAAACTGGAGTGAGTAGTGTAAAATGGAAAAAGGGGTCACATTTTTTTCACAAGTGAACCCAAAAAGTAACAAAAACCCTATTTTGTGACTTTTTGAAGAATTCTGGGCTTAATAAATTCCCTCACACTGTACTGCAGCAATTCTGTGAGCATGAGCAGTCTTCCCCTCAGACGTGAGCTCTGCAGCCAATCATTGTTCTCAATAGTCTAATGCTGGTGACAGTGATTGGCTGTAGCAGGCAGCAATCACATGACTTACACCTGCACGTCAATCACTGTTCTCAGCGTAAGGGCTCATGCACACAAATATTTTATGTCCGCATCCGATCCGCATTTTTTGGATTCACTTCAATGGGGCCACAAAAGATGTGGACAGCACAATGTGAGGTGGTTCCGTGGCATCCGCAAAAATAGAGAACACGCCCTTTTCTTGTCCGCATTACAGATAAGGATAGGACTGTTCTACACTGAACAAAAATATAAACGCAACACTTTCGGTTTTGCTCCCATTTTTACATGATCTGAACTCAAAGATCTGATACATTTTCTACATCCACAAAAGACCCATTACTCTCAAATATTGCTCACAAATCTGTCTAAATCTGTGTTAGTGAGCACTTCTCCTTTGCTGAGATAATCCATCCCACCTCACAGGTGTGGCATATCAAGGTGCTGATTAGACAGTATGAATAATGCACGTGTGTGTCTTAGGGTACTTTTACACTTGCGGCAGGACGGATCTGTCCTGTCGCAAGTGGCCGTGCTGCCGCTCCGTCCCCATTGACTATAATGGGGCGGAGCTACGGCGCAGCACGGCTGGAGATCGCCGGACTAAAAGTCCTGCATGTCCGACTTTTCAGTCCGACGATCTTTGCCGTGCGCAGCAGTGTTGCGCCGTAGCTCCGCCCCCCGCCCCATTATAGTCAAGGTGACGGAGCGGCAGCACGGCAGTGCACGGCCACTTGTGGCAGGACAGATCCGGCAGGCTGAATAGCCTGCCGGATCCGTCCTGCCGCAAGTGTAAAAGTACCCTTAGACTGCCCACAATAGAATGCCACTCTGAAATGTGCAAAATGGGAGCAAAACCGAAAGCGTTGCGTTAATATTTTTGTTCAGTGTATTATGGCCCGGAAGTTCTGTTCCGCAAAATGCGTTACACAGTCAGTAACCATGTTTTGTGGATCCACAATTTGCAGACCGCAAAACAGGAAACCGTCATGTGCATGATCCCTTAGACTGCCGAGGACAGCGATTGGCTGCAGTGGTCACGTGCCGTATACCAGCACACCACCATTGCAGTTTGTAAACATGCATTTTAACCGGCACTGGAAAAAGAGGAGAGTATATCAATTTCAGGCTTTTGGAGGGCCTGTCCGAGAGTAATTATCTCAAAGCACCCCTTTAACTTTTTCTTATTTTTTTTGGGTGGCCCTTAAAGAGGACCTCTCACCTCTCCTGACATTTCTCTTTTAGTAACAACTTGCATTCCCCATGTAGTAACAATTCTGGTGAATCTTTTCTTAGGACTCTGTTGTGCCATTCCTGCTAGAAGCTTTCAAATAAGTTGCCAGCAGTCTGCAGTAAAGGTACTGCTGGGTGTTACCAGTAGCGGGTGTGTCTGACTAATGATGCTGGTGTCAGACTATGCAGGGACACACCGCCAACTGGTAACACCCTTCTGTACCTCTACAGCAAGCTGCTGACAATCTATTCTTAACCTTCTAGTAGAAAATGATAGAGGAATGGTACAACACCGAGTCATAAGAATAGATGCTCGAGAATTGTTATTACATGCACTCCCCATGTAGTTACTAAAACAGACATGTCAGGAGATGCGTCAGGTCCTGTTTAAGCACAATGAGGAAGATTTATCAAACTGGTGTAAAGTAGAACTGACTTAGTCCCCATAGCAACCAATCAGATTCCACCTTTCATTTTCCAAAGGAGCAGTGAAAAATGAAATGTGGAATCCGATTGGTTGTATGGGCAACTAAACCACTTCTACTTTACACCAGTTTGATAAATCTCCCCCCAAAGTGTGTATTACAACTCGGTGCAAGCTGAAATGTCAGGAGTCGTAGCATGCCCCCAAAAGTAGTCTCTCTAAAAAGGTGTCATGAGGACTACAGAGTGCTTTAATAATGGGCAGCATGCTAAAAGCAGGAGATTTACTTTTCTGGGGGGGGAGAGAGAATTAACTTTATTTTATTTGTGGTTAAAACAAGAAAAACAAAAACTGAAATGGAGACATTTAATAGAGAACATACATTTTATCAGCGTCATACATCCATTTATCCATGTATCCATGTATTTTGTTGTGATACCTGTTGAACATAATGCAAATGTAAAAAGAAAAAAGTCCTGTTGACCGCAGAAGCCGAAAAACTGCCTATAGCAGTTAAAGCATGTAATAAGTAAAAAACACAAAATAAGGCTCAATGGGGGAAAGTACACTTTCAAATAAAACACAGTAACTTCTTTTATGAAAACCTGTGCTGTACATTTTATACATTTCCAGATCATTAAAAATGTCCTCATAGTACATAGATCAACAACGCATTTAGAATACCGCCTGCACTTCCATGTGCACTGCCAGAACCGAAGAGAGAAACAACAAAATGTCAAGTCCTTTTTCAGCGGGAAAGCATTTCATCAGTTCTGCTTCTCGACTTTTAAAGCTTGCAGCCTTTCCAGTAAGGGAGGGTGAGAATAATGCCACATTGAAAACAACCAGTCGGAAACTGGAAATCCTAAATTATCCTTATTTAGTTTAATCAGAGCAGAATACAAGTCTTTTGCTTTTCCAAGGTTCCTGGCAAAAGCATCGGCCTGAAATTCAAACCTCCGGCTAAGGACAGTGAGACAGAATGACAGGACCTAGAATGAGAAGACAGACAAATCTTGTATGGGTAGCTCTAGGCAGAGATAGTCTCACACACGGGGCGGTGGAGTCCGTCTGTAGAAAGATACAGACTCCCACTCTGGCTTCAAATAAAAGTATTACATAGAATTCATACTGTATTCATTTATTAAACGGCAACCTGTCACCAGCGACCTCCCGATCAAACCGTTTCCATAGACACATGACTGTGGTTCACCTGATTAAAACTCTTTTTGTCTTTTGTTGATCAGAGTTATGATACTTTTTTAATATGCAAATTAGGCCTTTGGTGCAATCAGAGTCACCATTGCTCTTGTTGCACCAAAGCTCCACTCATTTCTGTGGCCATCCCCTCGCTGGGTGATTTCATTAACAGTGCCAAACAGTGGCAAAGTAAAAATCTTGTCTTAAATCAAAAAGTTTAAAAAAAAAAATTGTAAAAATAAACAGTTTGTCCAAGTTTAATAAAATAAAAAATAAAAAAATAAAAAACTCAGACAACCCCTGTAAAAGTAATAAAATAAGAGGCCAGACCCATCCCTTTTCTCCCCTGCTGTGTTCTAGTCCTCCCTGTGGCTGACATCATCTTCCTGGCTGCAGAGGTGACGTTATGTGCACACAATCACTGGCCTCAGCAGTACACGGAACGTCACTGCTGCAGACAGCAAAACAAACAGCAGGGGAGAAAAGGGGCAAGTAGGGCTTCTTTTGACACATTAGCATCTTTTTATTGAACTTGGACAACCCGTTGAAATATAAATTAAGGCTATATAAATTACATAAAAATTCACGCAGCCTTAACACAATTTCCCAAGACTACTGTAAACAGTACTATGAGCAACTTAATCATAGGATTGTAGGAGAATTTGCCCCGATGTCCTCATTGGTGAAATCCCACTCCCTTGTTATAGTCTCCTTACTGACTGACAAACATCGGCTGCTGGTAGAGGGGCACTTGACCAGACCTCCAGTCAATAACGCTGCACACAATATTAGAAACTAGAGCATGTCTGGCCACCCCTTCATCAGCGGCCATGTTTTGGATGGCAGTGCCATGCAGTAAATGAAGGGAATGTACAGAAACAAGCATGTTAGCAGCCTGCAGCAGTGGCCTCCAGATCAGTCAAGTATAAGTTTGCTGCTGGGCACCAGAGTATGACTTTGAACAGATCTGGCAACCATACTGAATAATTGCCATCAGGAATTCTTACCTCATTGTATGGGGAGAAGATGAACTGAAATATAATCATCAGCCCAATTAGAGTGGGTTGTGTTGAATGAAATCCAAAAGCTGCAAAGAGTTCTTTCCGTCCAATAAGGGTGGCAAACAAGAAGAAACAGAGGAAGGAGTTCACCTGAAGGAAAGAAAACAAAGACCTTCTCAGTACATCATGTGGGCCTACATTACATCCCCAGAACAGTTGGGATCAACATATTAAAACAATATTTAGTGATTGATAATACGTTACATGAAAATATGTCAAATCTGTGAAGGAATAAGAGATTGTACTTTGCCATCTCTGATTTCTTCTAGTTAGGCTACATGCACACGACCGTTGCCTGCCTTCGTTTCTCCTGAAAATTTTGCGTCCGTCAAAAAAAAAACGGATGACGGACAATTTTTTTTTGACGGATCCATAGTAAAAATGCCTATCCTTGTCCGCAAACGTGAAAAAAAATAGGACATGCACTATTTTTTTGACGGCATGAAAACACGGATCACGGATGCGGAACAAAAACGGTTGACCATCCGCATTTTTTGACGGACCCATTGAAATGAATGGGGAAGCATCCTATCTGTGAAAAAAAACGGAACGGACACGGAAACAAACAACGGTCGTGTGCATGGGGCCTTAGGCAGGAGGAATCTAGGCATGATTGGGAGCTATGATTGGTTGCTGTGGCTGCCTGAGGCCTTGTGAAGGTTCCCAGGGCTGCCATAGCAAATTGCTCGTAAAGCCCTGCCTCAGTGCAGAGTATTCACATTGACTGTAATAGTATACTATTGCAATCTATGGTATAAAGTATAAGCAATTGAAAGATCACAGGTTGAAGTCCCAGAGAAGCACAAAAAACAGATCTCCGTACAGCATTAAAACAACCTTTACCCACAGCTAAAGAGCGAACAGGAGACCGGCACCTACGCGAACAATTGGAGGAGGAGAGTTTATTTTTTTTTATTTTTAACCCTCAATTGTCCTTTTACTTAGCATTCTGTATTAAAGAATGCTATTATTTTCCCTTATAACCATGTCATAAGGGAAAATAATAAAGATTGAGTCCAGTCTCTTAGCAACCATGCGAAGAAAAAAAATAATAATAATCTCACTGCATCCGCACTTTCTTGCAATTTTCCCGCAGCCCCATTCACTTCTATGGGGCCTGCGTTGTGTGAAAAAAGCACAATATAGAGCATGCTGCGATTTTTACGCAACGCAAAAGTGATGCGTGAAAATCACAGCTCATGTGCACAGCCCCATAGAAATGAATGGGTCCGGATTCAGTGCGGGTGCAATGCGTTCACATCACGGATTGCACCCGCACGGAAAAATCGCCCGTGTGAAAGGGGCCTAAGAGTGAGCCTCCTTCCCTCAGTTCAACTGCCCAACTGCCACAGTCCCTATTCACTGCAGAATCTGAGGAGTTAAATGACCAGGTTCAAGATCTCTCTGATCTCATTATTGCTGGGAAATGCTAGCTGTATTATATAGCCAGCGCTCAACCTATGCTCGTATGAAGGATCCATGAGACGGGGGATTAGTGTCTAATCACGATGAGGTCCCTTGGGAATGGAGCGATAGTGCACATGTGACCACCATTCCATTCACTTCTACGGGATTGATAAAAGATAGAGCCGCGCTGTACTTCCCGAGAGTCCAATAGAAGAGAATGGAGCCGTGGCTCTGCTTGCACACTACAGCTCCATTCACAAGAAGAAAGGAGAGTAGCCTCAAAAACAGCTGCAGCCTTACATCCACCGTTACGTAGAAACTCACAGCGCTATATACTGACCTGGCTAATGACAATGTTCTTTACAGTATGACCCAGCTTCCAGTGCCCCAGCTCATGACCTAACACAGCGAGGACCTCTTGGTTGTTGCAGCCTTGCTTCTTATTTACATTCTAGGTTTAGAGAACAGAACATTCATCAATTTGCGTTAGAATAAAAAAAGATTTCAACATACAGCATCACTGATATTTTTATAAGATGCACTTTGAATGCATGTCCACGATTTGATGTTCCGAATTCCTGGAATCAGTCCAATATTGAAGAATCTCCTTCCTAGAGAGGGCACAATTCTGACCTTTTATCCCTGTGTCTTGTCCCATAAAAGGTATATAGACTAGATCAGGGATGCCCTCCAGCTGTTGCATGCCCGGAAAGCATGATGGGAGTTGTAGTTCTCCAACAGCTGGAGGCCGCAGGTTGAGCATCCCTGGACTAGACGATTGTGGCCTGGAACATGATGGAGAACACGGCTAGATCTACCTAGCGGTGCAGTACAATGTAACCTCTGCTGAACATGACCAGAAGAACACGAGGAGCACAATGTGCATTCAATTTCAACCGTAACTTACTTTGGCTTTAGGTTTAAGGTCCACATTTTCACTCTCTGAGGTTTCCTCGGCGTTGGCTTTATTTAGGGGAGAGTGGTCCTCCAACAGGGTGTCAAACAAAACAATACGCTTGTTTTTAAAGAACCCATAGAAGTATGCATTGCTGTGAGAGGACCGTTTGGAACCTAGGTAAAAACGGTGGGGAAAATATTAACGTAGCCTAGTACAGGGATATCTGAATACGCTAAACTCCTGATAAGCCATTATACAAATCACTGCACTGAGGCTTTTCATGCCTTCAGAAAATCCACAGTACAAAAAAAAACTTTACATTGGAGATAATGAAATTTGAAGAAGTCACAATACAGAAAACAATGCATTTTTTAAAGATATCTGAGATTTTAAAGCACCATTGATTTTAGGGTGTTATGTACATAAGATGAGACAATAAAAACGCATACATTAAGCGGAACCTTACCAAGTGACGAACTGTATAGAAGGGGAGAGTGCCCTGTTCATAGGCTTATAATATAGAAGTTTGCCTCACCATTTTCATGGATCAAGACTTATTTTTCAAGCATTTACCTTAAAAAGAGGTTCTCTCGAACTTTTATATTCTTCATGAAAATCCCAGACAACCCCTTTAAATGGTTAAAAATGAAGGAGCCACAAGCACAGGCTTTTCACCTATTACGCCTCTGGAATGCAATCCCCATAGAATCATTCTAATAACCATTTTCTTGGGAATAAGACAGGAACATCCATCGTTCTGGTTTGATAGAATGTCCTACACTATGGCCACAATGTCCTGGCTGCACTGACACATGAAAACACTCTCAAAATTACATCAGGTTAGGAAGAGGGGTTTTTTCTGAGGTTCTTCGTTGCACTAGTGTGTGAGTAAATGGACGGAGCAAGGTTACATTAAAAAAATAATAAATGTTGCCTGAGCATGCTGTAGTAGAAACACGGACCATCAAGCGTTCATGTGACCAGGTCCAGTCAGAAGCCCCATTACGGTAATAATAATTACTTATTATCTAGTGCCTGCAGCCTGCCTTCTAAAGCTTAAAAATGTACACATACCTGCTCCTGGCCGCCTCCGCTGTTGCCAGCCACAAGCAGCACATAACTGCTGAAACTGGTCACTGGCTGCAGTGGAGCATGGACCGGAAAACTAAAGAAAGCAAATTCAGCGGAAGACCGTAGCGGAGAGCAGGTACGTATGAATTTTCTGTTTCAGGAAGAAGGCTGCAGGCATTCGAAAAAAAATTATTCCCAGAAAACCCCTTTAAAACTGATCCATGGCGACTGGCAGAAAAACTACACGTGGTTGATGTTTGGTCGGACTACTACAATTAGAGACAACTGTACACAACACAGGAGAAAGGCATTGTAAACTAGAGTCTTCATCAGTATTAAAGCCAACCTATCACAAGTTTCCCGACAGGATCTTGGGTGAAAAACAGCTATGGCTTTCAAGAAAAATTGAACATCTGGGCAGGTCCCCACTGGCTACTGCCTTCTTGGCTCAGCTTGATTGGGAGGCCTCCGCCTAGTTGTGTGTATAGGGAGAGACCTGTCAATCATGTCAGGTAGGCAGAAACCGGTGGACGGCCACCCCTGTGACTCTTCTACCCATGTCCAACTTGCCTTTGAGCTATGTTTCCTCTGATACACTACCCATGGTTTGGGGAGCACGAAGACCGTGAGAGATTTTCTTTAGGTATGTAGGACATGCCACTTACCTTCGACAACATAAACTTTGGTCAGTGGAAAGGCAATACTTTTTGCCATCGTTTCAATAGCTTCTTTCAATTCTCCTTCAGGAAGAGGGGTAAACTTATCAAATAATGGAGCAATATAATCTGCATATATTGTTACGAGCACCTGGAAATAAGGAATAGGAGATGCATTATGCAGACTCCGCCATTACATTCATATATCCATTAGGCCTCATGCACACGACTATTGTTTTTTCAAATTTTCGCGGATTGGATGCAGACTCATTCATCTCAATGAGGCCGCATCCATATGTCCGTTCTGCAGAACATGTCCTACTCTTGTCCATTTTGCAGACAAGAATAGGCATTTGGACAATGGGGCCTCAGGAAATTGTAGGATACACAGGGCTGGTATCTGTATTTTGCAGATCAGCAGTTTGCGGACCGCCAAATACATATGGTTGTGTGCATGAGGCCTTAAGAGCAGAAAACAAGGGGCCTTACCAGGGACACCACCAGAGTAAACAGCCATGCATAGATGAAGAAGTAATCGCCACCAATCTTGATGATGTACAACAGAAGAGAGGTTACCGGGAGGAGAATGCACTGAGTTACTAAGAATTTCTTTATGGCATCTTTAAAGAAAAATCCCACAGTCTGTGAACATAAAAAATAAGTTTAGTAGGCATGTCATTAAAAAAAAAAACACAACTTTATTCACCCTACCCTTGTGGTTAGGAATGTGGCACCACCGTTCATTCCTGTAAGGGTACTTTCACACTTGCAATAGTGTGATCCGGCAGGCAGTTCCGTCGTCAGAGCTGCCTGCCGGATCCGCCGTTCAGTGTGACAACTGACAGCATTTGTAGACGGATCCGGGTGCGGATCCGTCTACAAATGCATTGCAAGAACGAATCGGTCTCTCCGTTTGTCATGCGGATGGACGGATCCGTCTTGCAGTCTTTTTCCCAGTCTGCACATTCGCAGACCGGAAGGACGGATCCGTCCTTCAGTTGTTTCGCAATGCCGGATCCGGTATTATGTCCGCCCCAAACACCTCACCGTGACTGAACAGAAGGCATACTGATACAAACTGAACAGATTTCTATCCATTCAGATTGCATGCGAATATGCCTGATCAGTTATTTTCCGGCATAGAGCCCTTTTGAAGGAACTCTATGCCGGAAAAGAATAACACAAGTGTGAAAGTACCCTTAAACAGTAACTGGTGACAGGTAATGACAAAACAGATGTCGCTGGGGTTAACCGTTTGGTTTTCTGACTGCAGCAGTGACATTCCATGTATGCCACATCACCGCTACAGCCAATCAGTGGTCATGTATATACTGCCGAGGTCAGCGATTGGCTGCGCAGTGACTTATGTGCATGGATGTCACCGCTGCTGGACCAGAGAACAGTGCTGAATGCAAAGGGGAGAAGTCAGTAAGCATCTGCGTTGACCTTTCTGTTCTTCTGATCCGTCAGAACAGAAGAATGAAGAATAATGGACCGTATTTTTTCAGCACCAGTTTAGTGAGAAATCAGTTATTTTTTATGGGAGTAAATGTGCTTTTTCTCTCGTCAAAAATAACTGATGCACAAAAAAAAAAAAAAGCCAGATCCATCAGAGGAACAGTAAAATGAAAAAAAACGGATCAGAAGAACAGAAAGCTCAAAGCAGATGTGAACCCAGCCTAATTCGGATTAGCTCTAATTTGGGTTATGTTAATGCCTAACCACGTTGGGGGACTCTTCACAACTGCCTCCGCCTTCTCTCTGTAGGCACGCACAGCTAGACATACAATGCTTCGCTCAGACTGGCCTGGACTGAGTATGTGAGCAGTGCTGCCCAATCCAACATCAAGGCTGGACAAGCAGAAGCGTAGTGTGCATCAGGTGGTCTGAGAAGTGGTGCAGCCATCTTGGAAGACAGAAGAGGCGCCCGGGAAATGACACATCCACAGCTGAAAAGGAGGCCACCGTGTAAGGGTTCTGTTTGTTCCCAGTTAAAGGGAATTTTTTGTCTTCAACCCGAGAGTGGCTTTTAAAAAAGACAGTTACACCAAAACAAGATGCTTACCTGTTGGTTAAAGCCATGTTTTTCTTCAATCACAAAAGTATTGTACAAGCTCCATGGAAGGCCAGTCAGGGAGCTGAACAGGGAAGCAAGGAGTAAAAATACCAACGACTGAACTATCTAAAAGAGAAAGATAAAACACGGAGTAAGCCGTTTTATAGGTAAGATAAGCACATTTAAGTCCTAGTGCTTGATTATTTAGGGGGAGAAAAAATTGCATATATTTACAAGTAGTAAACTATAATTATTATTTTTTTTTGTAATGTATAGGGGCAGTGATACTGACCATTTTTATAATATACTTTAATTACTGAAATCGTACATTTCCATTAGAAAAATAGCTGTAAAGTGGCCCATTTTGAGCCTTAGCAATGCTCCGTCTTCTGTTTACATAACTGTGGGGACACGCTCCACACTGACTGCTATGTAACCAGAAGACAGGAGCGTTGCTGAGGCTCAAAATGGGCCACTTTACAGCTAATGGAAATGTACGATTTCAGTAATTAAAGTATATTATAAAAATGGTCAGTATCACTGCCCCTATACATTACAAAAATAAAAAATTACAGTTACACTTAAAAATAAGAAGGATGCCACTTCTGACGCCTTTAAAAAAGGCGAAAAAAAAATTAATCTGAGTAAAAATATGCATCCATGTGCACTAGAAGACACGTTTCCCATAACAAAAAAAAATAGAAATCTCTTTTGTACTATTCTACAAGCGGAATATTCTTTTTTTTTGCAAAGTGAACATAGTCTACTGCTTTGTCATACAAGACAATTGTGAGAGTAATAAGGGACAAGAAATACGTGTTAGATTGGGGTCTCTCCTGGCTAAAAGGGTGGCCGCCAATGTCTCCTGTTGCTATGAATGAGCATGCGGACGGTGAGCTCCAGACAAGTCTATGTAGGTAAGGAAAGCTAGAATAATCCTGACTACTATGGTCCCCAGTTGTAAAGAAGCGGATAGTTTGCAAAACCCGTTTAACCCTTTGGGGTCAATGCCCATTTTTATTTTTGCTTTTTGGATTTTTCCTTTCCGCGTTCCAATAACCATAACTTTCAATTTTTCCCATTCACATAGCTATATGAGGGCTTATTTTTTGCAGGACACAATGCATTTTTATGCCACCATTTACCACATCTTGTATTGGAAATCCGGTGGAGAAAAAAAAAAAAAAAAAAAGAATTCCACCAAGATTTTCCAAGTGTTCACTGTACGCTAAAAACGACCTGACCTCCTTATTCTGCAGCTCAATATGAATGCGATGATGCCAAACTTGTACAGGTTTTTGGTTTTACTACTTTAAAAAAAAAATTATAATCTAAATTTTCTTTGCATTGCCATATTCCAACAGCCATAGCTTTTTATATTTCGGTCTATAGAGCTGTATGAGGGCTTGTTTGTTGCGTTACAAATTATTTTTTGTTGGTACCATTATTTGTGGTATGCATACTTTAAAAAAAAATGTTTGTTTTTTGAAATACAAGCCGACAAAAAATTTTTTTTATTTTTTTACAAAAACGGCAAATGTTTTTAATTTTTTTCCGTTACAGCGCTCACCATACAGGAATTTCTTTAAAACTAATAGTTGAGACACCTACCTGTGATACCCAGTTTATTTTTTTTATTGATTATATATTTTTAGAGATCCATTAGGGTGAATAGGATTTTTACACTTCAGCAACGTCCAGGCTGCCATGGCAACCGATCGGAGCCCCGCAATGTCACTGAGGGGGCTCTGATCGGAAAGCAGAGGGAGCTGCATCTCTCTGCTTTCACTCACAGGTGCTGAGGGGTAAAATGATGGGGGCGGTGCAATTGCTGCTAACCGTCAGCGCGGGCAGTATGATGTGTATGGAGTGGGCCCGCACCATACATCTCCTCACACAATATGACGTGAAGGGGTTAAACTAGATCAGACACAGAGTGCAATAAAAGCAACAACACATTTGATCTTGGTTATCCACCAGCCTTCAGTATCCAGAATCAAATAAAGGAAAAAACCAAACAGATTTTAATAAGAAATGCTGACCTCGTATTCGGGACCAAAGCCTGCCCGATCCAGGATGTTCTCAGACACGCTCCAAAGGAAAGGAATACCACCAAGGACAAGGATGAGCTGCACAAGTCAGAAAATGTTACAGACCGATTAAAAAAAATGTAAATTATTTAGTGCTTTTAACAGAGGCTGACAACCGCATCTGACAACACATTCCTGACAGGGGAGAAGGTTAAACCCTTCTTTTATCCATCGCTCCCCTGGTCATCCATTTACTGAAGCCACATATGGAGAGCAAGGCCCCTTGCAGACGAGCGTGAGCAGATTAGGTCCGGATGCGTTCAGTGAAAAATGCCCGATTTCGCAAGCAAGTACACTCAGTTTTGTTTGCGATCGCGTTCAGTTCAGTTTTTATCGTGCGAGTGCAATGCGATTTATTACGTTTTGCACTCGCGTGATAAACGGAATGTTTACAAACATCTCTTAGCAACCATCCGTGAAAATCGCATACGCACTTGCTTGACTTTCACACAGCCCCATTCACTTCTATGGGGCCTGCGTTGCGTTAAATTGCAGAATATAGAACATGCTGCGATTTTCACGCAACGCAAAAGTGATGCATGAAAAACATCGCTCAGGTACACAGCCCCATTTATATGAATGCGTCCTGTTTCCGTGCGGGCGCAATGCGTTCGCATGCTCGCTAGTCTGCAAGGGGCCCAAAAGTGAAACCATCGTCATATAGAAGTCAGTGGGTTCATTTCTAGTTAAAAAGCACTTCCCACTCCACCATGTGGGAGAGAGAACAAGAAGTGGAACTGTATCTGCAACATGGTGGACATTTCAACGTCTCACTAAATTGTCCTATTAAGACGACTTCTCCACAGGACAGGGCATACGAGTTTGATCAGCATGGGTCCGAGCGTAGGAGACCCTGCAGATCTCGACGAGGCCTGTGCTCCCCAGTTGCATGGAGAGGCAGACACGCATTCAACTTTAAGGGACTGCCTGAGATAGTAGAGTCCAAGCGCTTGGTTATCTCCGGCAGTCCCATAGAGCTGTATGGAGCAGCAGCACATGTGTGAACACCGCTCCATGGTGTGGGTGGGGGTGTTGTAGCAGGGGCCCACATTCTCCGACCACTGAATGAATATGGAAGCAGAGGTCTTTAGCCCAAACGGATCATCATTGAAAGACAAGACTTTCAAAAGGAGGATCTAAGTTCTTATTTCCCTTTAAGGGCCCTTTCCCACGAGCGGATGCTGTGTGTGGAATCCGCTGTGTGAAAGAGAGCCAAGCTCTGGACAGCAGAGACACGGAGCAGTAACATAATTGATAATGCTCCGTGCCTCTATGTGACCCTTTTACTACAAAATGACGGTGAGATAATGTTGTCACGGTGATTTTGTAGTAAAGAGATCACAGAGAGGCACAGAGCATTATCAATTATGTTACTGCTCAGTGTCTCTGCTGTCCAGAACGGGTCTTGGCTCTCTTTCACGCAGTGGATTTCACAAGAAAGAGCCCTAAGGCTGGGAACACACCTAGACGTTTTTGGATCAGGCGTTTTTTTGAGCGTTTTTTCCGCAGAAAACGCGCGTTTTTTTCGGCGTTTTTGTATTTTTGCAACGCGCGTATTTGGGGCGTTTTTTGATTGACAGCTTAAAGTTTGCAGAAAAAAAGAATCCCCACCCAGCAAAGGTGGGTGGAGATTCTGCCTTTCTGCTGGGTTTTACTACAAAAACGCGCGATCATATGCGCGTTTTTGAAGCAGAAAACGCGCATATTTTCTTATATGCGCGTTCCAATGCTTTTCAATGGGTGCAAACGCTTGGGCAAACGCCCCAAAGAAGCTCATGCACAAGCATTTGCATTTGGCGTTTTTCAGCGCGTTCAAACGCGCTGTAAAACGCTCAAGTGTGAACCATGTCCATTGGAATACATGGGTTTTCACTTGTTGTGCGTTTTTCAGCGCGTTTGAACACGCTGAAAAACGCTTAGGTGTGTTCCCAGGGTAAGAGTGTTTATATGAGGAGGTCTTCTCTCCATTGTTGTACTTCACAGCACCAGCCACATGTTACTTGGGGCTAATGGGAGAAACTGAAATATAACTCATTCGTAGCATTTTGCAAAAAAAAAAAAAAAAGCCACCAATAATGCCCGAGTTCCTAGAGGTGCATGGGTACATACAACCTGAAGTGACCTGGCACCTTTCCTAAATGTTGTCTCTGCCACAGCTTAATGGTTGACCTCATGCAATGAGCTTGAAGGGGTTGCCAAAGTTAAACATTCGTCTGGGGGCAAACTGCAGGGAAGCTAGTAAAGTAGTGACCGACACTGCTGAGACCAGTGCATGCACCGTGGCGGAGATCATACTTCAGCAGCAATGTGATGTGGTTACCAGCCTCCTGCAGCTTTCCTCAGAAAAATGAGGTTAGGTCATCAATATCAGATGGGCGGGGGTCTGACACCAGGCAGCCCTGCCGATCAGCTGTATGGGGAAGACGGCGCGCGCAGTGTGCACATGTCGTCTCCCTTACTGCTCACTGCTGTATGTCTATGGGACAGAAAGAAAGAAGGGAGACGGCACGTGCACACTGCGCGCCGTCTTCCCATGCAGCTGATCGTGGGGGGTGCCTGGTGTCGGATGCCAGCCCATCTGATATTGATGACCTCTCCTCAGGATAGTTCATCAATAGAAAAAGCCTGGAGAACCCCTTTAACTTGGAAATCCCTTTTAGAACTGAAAGCATGCACAGTGAATGAGACTTACCGTGCCTTCTGCCTCCGAGTATAGTCCAGACCAGAAACTGAACGTGCTCTTATCAAGCTGATACAACCGAGACTTCTCAAAGGTTTCTGGATCCATAATATTACCAAGTTCGGCTGGCACATGTCTTGTAGCTTCATAAATCTTACGCTGCAAGAAACAGAACATTCTTAAGTATGGTGAAATCCAAATAAGAGCTATTGAGAGCAGGAACGTGGAGCTACTCAAAGAGATCCGAAGAGCCGGTGCGCCGGGAATCGACACCTAAAAGTTATCGCAAGAGGAGAGTTTTTATAGTCAGTTTTGTTTGTAGGACTTTGTGCCAAATTTATCAAATGTCACGTTTGACAAATATTTTTTTTTTTTAAATCAGATTAGTTTTTTTTGAAATTCAGTCAATCTATACATCAGATTCCTGAGAACATGGTGGTACCAGCACCCTATTAAGATCGAGTCAGCTTAGTACAAGTTGTGGATATTATTAGAATGTAGTATTTTACATAAACGTTTGACAAATCTTTGACACTTCTTATGTCTTGACATGTCATCCACTGTCTATGCCACCCCTTTAAGATTGAGACGATATTTGTGTCTTTTCGCAGTTGATAAATCTGGTATAAATCAGCGCGACTTCCCAGCTCACTCTTCAAAACTGGAGAGAGTGGTGTAAAAAATGTGAAATGTTGCAATTTTCTTTTCCCAAATAAGCCCAAAAAGTCGCGAAACACCATGTAGCAGCTTTCTGAAGCGCAGGGCTTGATTAATTCCCCACACTCTGTTGTAGTCCAGAGCTGCATTCAGAATTCTGCTGCTTGTCATTAGAAACCAGTAAACGGACATGTATCATAGTTCAGCCAGGTTCACATAATACACCCAGCTGGGAGGAAATGAATCTATCATTCCCCCAAGCCTGACTGAAGGAAAAAAAAAAGGAAAAACATCTTCTTGCAACTCCGCTGCAACTAGTTTGTTGCCCATAGCATTTCTATGCCGCCACTTTCCAAGAAGGAAGCATGAGAGGGCAGGGTGGGCACAGCGGAGTCAGCACATGTATTTTCTGTTACTCCCGTTGTAAATGAAGACTGAGACCTACGGAAGATCCGAGCTGCCTTCGATTTCAGGCTAGGCGCATGGACTGCAAGAGAATGGGCCCAATTTGTGATGCGGCCTTCACCGCACCATAAATTAAGCGCATCCTCCGGCGATGCAGAGAATATTACAGACTGGCGTACCACACGCTGGTCTTTATAAAATCCCCTCCAATCTACATCACAAGAACGGGCATAAAGCCAACAAGATAATGGCGTGCAATACTTTGTGGGATGACCCCTTTAAGGACCAGCTCAGACATTGCAGATTTGTGGCACTCCGCAGCAAGCGACAGAAGCATGCCCACGGATGAGGTTTTAAAAACCATCATCCAAACCTAAGAAAAATGTTTCATATGGAAAAACAAGCCGCAGGATTTTCAAACTTAAAGGAGAATGCTGCAGAATTGTCATGGATTTATAGAGAGTCCCACGGTGGCCCACAGACCACCACTGGGATCCCCACCCACATAAGAAAGGTGGCTCCCGCGTCCCTGTGTGAATGGTGCAGCAGTGATCACCACTCCATTCACTGCCTATAGAACAGCTGGGTACAGTGCTCCGCTTTCTCCAGCAGACCGGGGCCACACAGAGACCTTAGACGTGGCATCCACGGAACGGTCAATGGTCGCTGCGTAGCAGTGAGGCACAAACAAAATCCCATTACCAAAAGTCCAGCAGTGTGGAATTTTTATGCAATTCTAAGGGTCGCAGCAACTTGAGAGTCCCTCTGCGACCCAACTCCGTTTCGTGACTACACAGCGATCTTTGGTCTTGTGATGGTTGTCGCAGCCAAGATCGCTGTGTAGCCCCAGCCTTAAAGGGGATGTTTCATCTGAGACACTGGTAACATATTACTAGATATTGTTAGGTCTCAGAGGTGGGACCGGCACCTATCTCCAGAATGTGCCCCCCGAAAGTGAAGGAGAGAGAATCACATATGCTCGTCATGCTCTCCATTCATTTCTAGGGAGCGCTTGGCTATTATCAGCAGTCCCATAGACATTAGTGGAGAGCGCAAGCAGAGATGGAGAGCGGACACACATACGCAGCTGCTCTCCAACCACTTTAGAGGTCCCGTTCTGGAGACAGATGCAAGTCACTGAACAGGACACCGGAAGTGGGTGGAAGGCAGCCGTGTAGGCAGAGATGCGCTCCATTCATTTCATTCATATTCAGAACTCCTGGAGAAACGAATGGAGGTCGGCTGCACATGCGCTGTCTGCTTTTGGGGGCTTGTTGTGAAGTGTGTTTTATGCATTCGTCTAGGATAGCTAGCACCCCCTCATGGACCTCTTCTTGGGACTCTAGTCTTTTAGGTAGTTAGTATTTATTTATAAGCCCTTATGTCCTTAAAGGGGTCTTCCCATCTTAGACAATGGGGGCATATCGCTAGCATATGCCCCCCTTGTCTTATAGGTGTGTCCAAATGCTGGGACCCGCAGCTATATAGAGAACGGAGCCCCGAAAGTGAAGGAGGGCGCACTGCGCATGCGCAGCCGCCCTCTATTCATTTCTACGGGGCCTCTGAAAATAGCCGAGCGCTGGCTCAGCTATTTCCGTCAGCCTCATAGAAATGAATGCTTTCTTGGACATCTGATGCAGAGCTACCAGGAGTAGAGTTGAGCGAACTTGTGTTTTAAGTTCGGCGTCCAAAGTTCGGGTTATCCAAACATCCCGTTATGGATTCCGCTACCACGGACCATAACGGCATTTGGCATCCATAAGGGGATTCTTCAATGAACCCGAACCTTGCACAACACGGAGGACCTGGGGTGACGTCACAGTCATGTGATCAGTGCAGGGGGCGTGGCTGTAGCCTACGACCTCTTATCCAATCCAGTACTGAGCCACGCCCCCTGCATTGATCACATGATAGTGACGTCACCCCAGGTCCTTCACCCCGTGTTCCAAATGCCGTTATGGTCCGTGGTAGCGGAATCCATAACGGGATGCTTGGATAACCCGAACCCGAACTTTGGACGCCGAACTTAAAACACAAGTTCGCTCAACTCTAACCAGGAGGAAACCACAAGCACAACCTGACTTGCATTTCACCATGGGGGTGTGTAGTACCCCAGAATTAGTGGTATGCATTGTATTTCACTGTTTGTTTCCTGGCTACAGTTATGGGAAAGGTCAGCAGGAACAGGGTTACATTCTGAAGGGCAGGTCCCACAGGTCTCATGGGTGGGCGTCTGATTCTGAGAAGGAGTGTGCCTAGCCCCTAGCTCTGAGCATGGCCACCACCCCCCACTGAAATCTATGGAAGGTTTATCTCTACAGTGAAGTACATGCTATGGGATTCTCTACAATAGGGGGTGCACACTCTTTAAAGGGGTTATCCAACCCCTCCAATGCCCCCTAAAAATACCCAGGCACTTCATACATGTTATACTTACCGCTCCCCGACACCCACATGGGGCGTGGCCAGCCAATAGCAAGCCGCGATGGGACCGAGCCTCCTTAGTGTCACCCATTGATGCAGTGGTGGGCGTCAGGAGCCAGACAGGTATGTATAACCTGTATGAGGGGCCCAGGCACTAGGGGGGACCCCCTTTAATGTATTCAAGGGCTGGCCCTGTATTTCCAGGGCAAAGAGGTAAGTGACCCCATATAGGAGCTAATGGGACACACCCGAAGGGAAAGCCCAATGCAGCCTCGCCAGAGCACAGTCATGCAGCATTCCGGGAGGGAGCTAGGACCGCGGGAGTCCCCTCTCATTATGGCAGACAGGGCCTCGTCAGTGACAAAGCAAGCGAGCGCCGCAGCTCCTCTCACCTGTCTCCTGGCCAGATAAGCCTCCCAGACGTACACCACCCATGAGAACAGCAGCACCGAGTAGAAGATCTTCCCCTCCACCGACATCTCGGACAGCACCATGTTGACGGTAGCCACTAGGCGAGCTGACACCGGTGTGCAAACGAAACCGAAGCTGCTGAGCCCTGATTGGCTGTCAGCTGGAGCTGCTTGTACAGAGACGTCTCCCCGGCCACGGCCGCCAGACTTCTCATTGGTCGAATTACCAATATGCGCCCACTACGATTGGTTTGATCTCGCTTCCGCCTATTTAGTGCGCCTCCGCTGACGTCACCACAAGCGACCTGTATCTAAAGCCATGCGCCGCAAGGACTAGAGCAGGTTTGGCTCTTTGGCCCCCTAGTGGTCAGGTCCTGAATGGACTCCCGAAGAACCTGGTCCTTACCAGTGATGGGTAATAGGCAGATCTACAGCAGTTGTCTATTTGCCTTCCAATGTAGGGACGAATTTTGTCCCCCCCGCCCCTCGGGTCCTGAAAAGTAATTCAATTTAGCTGCTTCAAAGTGCCTTGATAAAATCTCAAGGACCTGGACTTCATCTAAAGTTGCAGAACCTTTTTTGTTCATGGATAAAATGTAAATTACATGTCCATGATGCAGATTTCCGCCCGGATTTCACCCTTTGAGATGTAGGCTGCTCTCTGGATTTGACTTATTCACCTGACTACACTCCATTCTTAAGTTCACACCACATACAGCTTGTATATATATGTATTATACGGTAGGTACCACCTCACCAGGCGGTAGAAGCAGGTAAGGACAGGTAGTCTTGAGGCACGGGCGTAACTAAAGGCTCATGGACCCTGGTGCAAGAGTTCCGCTTCGGCCCCCTTCCCTCAGTGTAGGGAAGCACATAGCCTTTGTGCTGCCTGAGGCAAAAATGTAAATGTCCCCCCCCCCCCCCCATCCCAAATTCTGTACCTAACCTTCCCTCCAGCCAGAGGTGTAACTTGACCAGCATGCACTTTCTATAATATGGGTGTTTTCTTATGTGGCACAAGGGTCTTTGGGCCCCCTCAGGCTCCTGGGCCTGGTAACGACTGCTACTTCTGCACCCCCTATAGTTATGCCCCTGTCTTGAGGTCACACGTGGTGTGGGAAACACAGAAGGAGGCAGAGCTTGTCGTTGGATCCTGTGCATATAAATCACTAAAACAGGAGGGTAGCGAGGAAGCACTGAAAAACTATAAGGAAAAAAAATAGAACATGTAAAAAACTAATAAAAGCGGCCAAACTAGAGACTGAGAGATCAATTGCCAAAGAGAGTAAAACTAACCCTAAAATGTTCTTCAATTATATAAATGGTAAAAAATATAAATCTGAAGGTGTCGGCCCTTTATAGAGTAATGAAGGGAGAGTTGCAGAGAGTGACGAGGAGAAAGCAAAGCTAAAACAAAGGTGCAATGGCACACTGCAGCTAGAGCTCCGTCCTGCCACTATGCTGGATGTTAGATGAGGCATTAGTTTATATTTTGGCCAAATTATGTAAGCCACCCACCACTTCACGGTTGCCTCTATGAATGGTCCCTAACATTAATTCTTACCTTTTATGGGCCATATCAGCCACACAAAATCCAGGGAGTGCAGGTGCCAAAATATTTGGCCAAAATATAAACTAATGCCTCATCTAACATCCAGCATAGTGGCAGGATGGAGCTCTAGCTGCAGTGTGCCATTGCACCTTTGTTTTTACGTTTGTATGTGTATTTCACCATAGCAACGTGCACCTGCTTATTGGGTTGTGCTGACTGCAATCTCCATTTTTTTTTCCTTTGTAGCATATATGGGAGGCGTGGTGACCTCCATGCAGTCATGCACACCTGACTAGTGAATCCGCCCTGTAGGCTGGTTTTAAAGTCAGTATAAAACTGAGTCTGCTTTATTGAACTTACCAGAAGCCATTTGGTTCCAGGAGAAGTACTAGTGGGCTCAGCATGCATGTTGGTATTTGCATCCCTTGATCTGATGAACGCTGTATGGCACCAGACGGGGTTACAAGCAGAGTGTATCTGGCATGCATGCTGCACCTGCACTCCCTGGGTTTTGTGTGGCTGATATGGCCCATAAAAGGTAAGAATTAATGTTAGGGACCACTCATAGAGGCAACCGTGAAGTGGTGGGTGGCTTACATAATTTGGCCAAAATATAAACTAATGCCTCATCTAACATCCAGCATAGTGGCAGGACGGAGCTCTAGCTGCAGTGTGCCATTGCACCTTTGTTTTTACGTTTGTATGTGTATTTCACCATAGCAACGTGCACCTGCGTATTGGGTTGTGCTGACTGCAATCCCCATTTTATTCCTTTGAGAAAGCAAAGCTGTTAAATATTTTTTTCTCCAATGTATTCACTGAGGAAAATAAACTGTCAGATGAAATGCTGAATGTAAAAATAAATCCCCCATTAAAAGTGCCCTGTCTGACCCAAGAAGAAGTACAACAGCGACTTAAAAAGATTAAAATAGACAAATCGCCAGGACCAGATGGCATACACCCCCGTATTCTAAGGGAATAAAGTAATGTCATAGCCCAGGGATGGCCAACATGAGGCTCTCCAGCTGTTGTAAAACTACAACGTCCAGCATGCCCAGGCTGCCTACAGCTATCAGCCTACAGCAAGGCATGGTGGGAGTTGTAATTTTACAACAGCTGGAGAGCCACAGGTTGGCCAGCCCTGTCATAGCCAGACCCTTATTTCTGATATTTGCGGACTCTATACTGAGGTACAAATGTGGTACCAATATTCAAAAAGGGTCCAAAAACAGAGCCCCGAAACTATAGGCCGGTAAGTTTAACATCTGTTGTGGGGAAACTGTTTGAAGGTTTTCTGAGAGATGCTATCTTAAAGGATCTCAACAGAAATAAGCAAATAACGCCATATCAGCATGGCTTCATGAGGGATCGGTTATGCCAAACAAATTTAATCAGTTTCTATGAGGAGGTAAGTTCTAGACTTGACAGCGGCGAATCAATGGATGTTGTATATCTGGACTTCTCCAAAGCATTTGACACTGTACCACATAAAAGGTTAGTATATAAAATGAGGATGCTCGGACTGGGAGAAAATGTCTGTATGTGGGTAAGTAACTGGCTGAGTGACAGAAAACAGAGGGTGGTTATTAACGGTACACACTCAGATTGGGCAACTGTCAATAGTGGGGTACCTCAAGGGTCAGTACTGGGCCCTATTATTTTCAATATATTTATTAATGATCTTGTTAAAGGCTTGCACTGTAAAATATCAATTTTTGCAGATGACACTAAACTGTGTAAAGTAATTAACACTGAAGAGGACAGTTTTCTGCTACAGAGGGATCTGAATAGATTAGAGGCTTGGGCAGAGAAATGGCAGATGAGGTTTAACACTGACAAATGTAAAGTTATGCACATGGGAAGGAATAATGCAAGTCACCCGTACATACTAAATGGTAAAACACTCAGTAACACTGACATTGAAAAGGATCTAGGAATTTTAATAAACAGCAAACTAAGCTGTAAAAACCAGTGTCAGGCAGCTACTGCCAAGGCCAATAAGATAATGGGTTGCATCAAAAGGGGCACAGATGCCCGTGATGAGAACGTAGTCCTACCACTTTACAAATCACTAGTCAGACCACACATGGCGTACTGTGTACAGTTCTGGGCTCCTGTGAACAAGGCGGACATAGCAGAGCTGGAGAGGGTTCAGAGGAGGGCAACTAAAGTAATAACTGGAATGGGGCAACTACAGTACCCTGAAAGGTTATCAAAATTAGGGTTATTCACTTTAGAAAAAAGACGACTGAGGGGAGATCTAATAACTATGCATAAATATATCAGGGGTCAGTACAGTGATCTGTCCCATCATCTATTTATCCCCAGGACTGTGACTGTGACTAGGGGACATCCTCTGCGTCTGGAGGAAAGAAGGTTTGTACACAAGCATAGAAAAGGATTCTTTACAGTAAGAGCAGTGAGACTATGGAACTCTCTGCCTGAGGAGGTGGTGATGGTGAGTACAATAAAGGAATTCAAGAGGGGACTGGATGTATTTCTGGAGTGTAATAATATTACAGGCTACAGCTACTAGAGAGGGGTCGTTGATCCAGGGAGTTATTCTGATTGCCTGATTGAAGTCGGGAAGGAATTTTTTATTCCCCTTAAGCGGGGAAAATTGGCTTCTGCCTTACAGTTTTTATTTTCCTTCCTCTGGATCAACTTGCAGGATGACAGGCCGAACTGGATGGACAGATGTCTTTTTTCGGCCCTATGTACTATGTCACTATGTCCTGGTGCTAGAAGCATCAGGTCCTTATATACCAGGCCAGCATCCAGGAAGGCCTTTTACACCATTAATAAAGCGACTGAGTAGGGCAGCAATGGCCTGCTACGTATTGGCCCACCGCAAATTTTGCCCTGTAGGGTCTATTTCTACTCCGCCCCTAAAGCCCTTTCATATAGATATTGAAGGTACTGGGATGTACCCCCGGACGATGATTCGCCAAAATGCGCGTCGGGGTTGACGCCATCCTGGTCCCTCACTTCTATTTACTTATTGGTGAGTACCCCTTTGGGTTTTGTGTTAGCACTGCTGATGTCATTCTCTGTTGCCTTACACTATCCGCATTGCCAATGTATAAAGACACTTGTATCCACTACGGCTGTATTTGCGGATTTTCTGAAGGCCGTAGCAAGGCCTAGATATACTATATTGATAACACAACAGTTAAGCGATTGGCTTTTTTATAACATCACTCCAGCGGTGCTAGATATGTTTTGTACACCTCGCTATAGGGTCCAGGGTGGCGTCTATGTTCTCCTGTCACCTCCTTCTATGATTTGTAATTTTTAGTACATGACTAATAAAATCTTTTTGATAATTTTTTAATACCTTTGCATGTTGCTCTTTGTCTTTTTGCTTTTGATGAGGTACTGGCATGTAGCCAACCCATATAGATGACTATTTCCCATACTCCAGAAGGATCTTTCTATGAGTTATGTATTTTACAAGTAAGTTCATTTTTATTATTTAGTTTTCAGCAAGGTGCTGCTATACATCTAAAAGGGTATATATACAAACTTAATATGAAAGTACAATAAGCATGAATCTATTAACAGACTGGCACAGACAGGGTGAAGGCCATCTACAAGGGAACAGAAAAGGAGACAGTAGGTGAGGCTGAAAGATGCTGGAAAAGATCTGGTTGTGTGGTAGCAACATGCTTATGGTAGGTGGTAGGCTTTCCTGGAGGAGGTTTTTTGGGTTGCTTTTGAAGGTTTGCATGTTGGGGGAGAGTCTGACGTTGTGGGGTAGGGAGTTCCTGAGAATGGGAGATGCATTTGAGAAAACCTGTAGACGATTGTGTGAGGAACATACAAGAGGAGAGCAGAGGAGGTCATGTGAGGATTGGAGATGAAATGTATCTGACTCACACAGAAGCCAAACAATACAGTAATCCAAAAAGGTACTTAGCCCTGCAGGACATCCAACGAAAGCAGTATTTTAACAACTTTTATTTCTCTTTCAGGTTTGAACTACGTATTTCTGGGGCGGTACCAGTGAACCCGACAAAGGGGATGTTCCCCTTTTCCAAACCTGGAAAAGAAATAAAAGTTGTTAAAATACTGCCTACGTTGGATGTCCTGCAGTGCCACGTACCTTTTTGGATTACTGAATTTGTGACACTCAGACCAGAAACCGAACCTGAGCCGACACTGTGCAGCCGCGAACCCGACTTGTTTACTTGTAGTTGCCTGGAGAGGTGTTGTGCTGTGAGCACAACACTGGAAGATGAGCAGACTCTGTGGGGGAGAGTTGTCATCTCCCTTGCGTCTGAGTAGTGTTATTAAAAAGTGATCATCATTCCCCCGCCTCGGCTCTCTGTTATTCATCTCTGCACGTGCGATGAGAGCACCGGCAGCTGAATAGTGAAGCATGGAGTGGCAATCAACTGCCTCTGCATCCTAAGGACATAGAGACAGTTGAGAAAGGTACATGGTACATACACAGCCACCAAAATCCAGAATGGTTGAGAGGTACACTACACTACAACTATGTTAAAGGCATCTAAATTAGCGCCCCCAATAAAAAAAAAGAAAACATGGAAAAATGTCCAATCTCCTAAACAGCAGGTGTTATGGTGTGTTCCTTCTAGGCAGTGGAAAGCAAGATGTAGGTTCATTGATGTAACCAAAATGGCTGAACAAGTCAATGCTAGCTCTGATAGAAAGATGTGAGAAGACACAGAGCATCTCTGCCTATAGTGACCCTGTCCACTGCTCGGAGTTGCCAACCGTCTAGAAATTCCTGGACAGTCCATAAGAATAGAGGACTTTTTTTTCAATGTTCATGAAAAAAATTAGATGTATCTGCAACTTTTTTTTTTTTGAGGCTGGTGGTACTTGAGGAGGTCACTTTGTAATTCTCACGGTACTAGGCTACTTTCACACTAGCGTTTTTACTGGATCCGGCAGGGTTCAGCAAAAACGCTTCCGTTACTGATAATACAACCATCTACATCTGTTATGAACGGATCCGGTTGTATTATCTTTATCATAGCCAAGACAGATCCGTCATGAACTCCATTGAAAGTCAATAGGGGATGGATCAGTTTCTTTATTGTGTCAGAGAAAACGGATCCGTCTTCCTCCGCATCCCAGGATGGAAAGCAAACCACAGCATGCTGCCGTTTGCTCTCCAGTATGAGAACGGAACGGAATGCATTTTGGTGCCTTCCGTTCTGTTCAGTTACATTTGTTCCCATTGACAATGAATGGGGACAAAACGGAAGCGTTTCTTTTCCGGTATTGAGACCCTATGATGGATCTCAATACCGGAAAATATTATCGCTAGTGTGAAAGTAGCCTTAAAGCTCACAGTAAATGCTGGTAAAGCGTTCAGTATTGGTATCTGACCTATAGACATGCATTACTTATCTTTATAGTTCATTATGGATTACCAATTTGTTCATAACAAATGTTGCGTGTCCATGATTTTTATATAAATTGTCCAGGAAAAAAAAATTTAAGTTGGCAACCCTGCCTCTGCTGAAAGTGCCCACAACGGGCACTTGAGCATCAGATTTGGTACATGGAGAAGTTGTTGATCCAGGGAGTTATTCTGATTGCCTGATCGGGAAGTAATTCTTTCCCCTTAAAATGAGGAAAATTGGCTTCTACCTCACAGGTTTTTTGACTTCCTCTGGATCAACTTGCAGGATACCAGGCCGAACTGGATGGACAAATGTCTTTTTTCAGCATTACAAACTATGTTACTATGAAGTAATAGAAGGTAACCTGGTCTTTTGACTTAAACCCCTATCCGCTTGATGTAAAACGTGTGTGCATTGCTTACCTGGGAAAGAGATGGTACTAGGGTGCACTATGGGAAGCAGGTGGCCAGGACCGATGAATCACGTGTACATCATTTGGACAGCCAGGTGCATGCTTGTCACTTACCTGGGAAAGAGATGGTACTAGGGTGCACTATGGGAAGCAGGTGGCCAGGACCGATGAATCACGTGTACATCATTTGGACAGCCAGGTGCATGCTTGTCACTTACCCGGGGAAGAGATGGTACTAGGGTGCACTATGGGAAGCAGGTGGCCTGGACCGATGAATCACGTGTACATCATTTGGACAGCCAGGTGCATGCTTGTCACTTACCCGGGGAAGAGATGGTACTAGGGTGCACTATGGGAAGCAGGTGGCCTGGACCGATGAATCACATGTACATCATTTGGACAGCCAGGTGCTTGCTTGTCACTTACCTGGGGAAGAGATAGTACTAGGGTGCACTATGGGAAGCAGGTGGCCTGGACCGATGAATCACGTGTACATCATTTGGACAGCCAGGTGCATGCTTGTCACTTACCTGAGGAAGAGATGGTACTAGGGTGCACTATGGGAAGCAGGTGGCCAGGACCGATGAATCACGTGTACATCATTTGGACAGCCAGGTGCATGCTTGTCACTTACCTGAGGAAGAGATGGTACTAGGGTGCACTATGGGAAGCAGGTGGCCTGGACCGATGAATCACGTGTACATCATTTGGACAGCCAGGTGCATGCTTGTCACTTACCTGAGGAAGAGATGGTACTAGGGTGCACTATGGGAAGCAGGTGGCCTGGACCGATGAATCACGTGTACATCATTTGGACAGCCAGGTGCATGCTTGTCACTTACCTGGGGAAGAGATGGTACTAGGGTGCACTATGGGAAGCAGGTGGCCTGGACCGATGAATCACGTGTACATCATTTGGACAGCCAGGTGCATGCTTGTCACTTACCTGGGGAAGAGATGGTACTAGGGTGCACTATGGGAAGCAGGTGGCCTGGACCGATGAATCACGTGTACATCATTTGGACAGCCAGGTGCATGCTTGTCACTTACCTGGGGAAGAGATGGTACTAGGGTGCACTATGGGAAGCAGGTGGCCAGGACCGATAAATCACGTGTACATCATTTGGACAGCCAGGTGCATGCTTGTCACTTACCTGGGGAAGAGATGGTACTAGGGTGCACTATGGGAAGCAGGTGGCCAGGACCGATGAATCACGTGTACATCATTTGGACAGCCAGGTGCATGCTTGTCACTTACCTGGGGAAGAGATAGTACTAGGGTGCACTATGGGAAGCAGGTGGCCTGGACCGATGAATCACGTGTACATCATTTGGACAGCCAGGTGCATGCTTGTCACTTACCTGGGAAGAGATGATACTAGGGTGCACTATGGGAAGCAGGTGGCCTGGACCGATGAATCACGTGTACATCATTTGGACAGCCAGGTGCATGCTTGTCACTTACCTGGGGAAGAGATGGTACTAGGGTGCACTATGGGAAGCAGGTGGCCAGGACCGATGAATCACGTGTACATCATTTGGACAGCCAGGTGCATGCTTGTCACTTACCTGGGGAAGAGATAGTACTAGGGTGCACTATGGGAAGCAGGTGGCCTGGACCGATGAATCACGTGTACATCATTTGGACAGCCAGGTGCATGCTTGTCACTTACCTGGGGAAGAGATGGTACTAGGGTGCACTATGGGAAGCAGGTGGCCAGGACCGATGAATCACGTGTACATCATTTGGACAGCCAGGTGCATGCTTGTCACTTACCTGGGAAGAGATGGTACTAGGGTGCACTATGGGAAGCAGGTGGCCTGGACCGATGAATCACGTGTACATCATTTGGACAGCCAGGTGCATGCTTGTCACTTACCTGGGGAAGAGATAGTACTAGGGTGCACTATGGGAAGCAGGTGGCCTGGACCGATGAATCACGTGTACATCATTTGGACAGCCAGGTGCATGCTTGTCACTTACCTGAGGAAGAGATGGTACTAGGGTGCACTATGGGAAGCAGGTGGCCTGGACCGATGAATCACGTGTACATCATTTGGACAGCCAGGTGCATGCTTGTCACTTACCTGGGGAAGAGATGGTACTAGGGTGCACTATGGGAAGCAGGTGGCCAGGACCGATGAATCACGTGTACATCATTTGGACAGCTAGGTGCATGCTTGTCACTTACCTGGGAAGAGATGGTACTAGCGTGCAGTATGGGAAGCAGGTGGCCTGGACCGATGAATCACATGTACATCATTTGGACAGCCAGGTGCATGCTTGTCACTTACCTGAGGAAGAGATGGTACTAGGGTGCACTATGGGAAGCAGGTGGCCAGGACCGATGAATCACGTGTACATCATTTGGACAGCTAAGTGCATGCTTGTCACTTACCTGGGGAAGAGATGGTAGTAGCGTGCAGTATGGGAAGCAAGTGGCATGGACCGATGAATCACGTGTACATCATTTGGACAGCCAGGTGCATGCTTGTCACTTACCTGGGGAAGAGATGGTACTAGGGTGCACTATGGGAAGCAGGTGGCCAGGACCGATGAATCACGTGTACATTATTTGGACAGCCAGGTGCATGCTTGTCACTTACCTGGGGAAGAGATGGTAGTAGGGTGCACTATGGGAAGCAGGTGGCCAGGACCGATGAATCACGTGTACATCATTTGGACAGCCAGGTGCATGCTTGTCACTTACCTGAGGAAGACATGGTACTAGGGTGCACTATGGGAAGCAGGTGGCCAGGACCGATGAATCACGTGTACATCATTTGGACAGCCAGGTGCATGCTTGTCACTTACCTGGGGAAGAGATAGTACTAGGGTGCACTATGGGAAGCAGGTGGCCTGGACCGATGAATCACATGTACATCATTTGGACAGCCAGGTGCTTGCTTGTCACTTACCTGGGGAAGAGATAGTACTAGGGTGCACTATGGGAAGCAGGTGGCCTGGACCGATGAATCACATGTACATCATTTGGACAGCCAGGTGCTTGCTTGTCACTTACCTGGGGAAGAGATAGTACTAGGGTGCACTATGGGAAGCAGGTGGCCTGGACCGATGAATCACGTGTACATCATTTGGACAGCCAGGTGCATGCTTGTCACTTACCTGAGGAAGAGATGGTACTAGGGTGCACTATGGGAAGCAGGTGGCCAGGACCGATGAATCACGTGTACATCATTTGGACAGCCAGGTGCATGCTTGTCACTTACCTGAGGAAGAGATGGTACTAGGGTGCACTATGGGAAGCAGGTGGCCTGGACCGATGAATCACATGTACATCATTTGGACAGCCAGTTGCATGCTTGTCACTTACCTGGGGAAGAGATAGTACTAGGGTGCACTATGGGAAGCAGGTGGCCTGGACCAATGAATCATGTGTACATCATTTGGACAGCCAGGTGCTTGCTTGTCACTTACCTGAGGAAGAGATAGTACTAGGGTGCACTATGGGAAGCAGGTGGCCTGGACCGATGAATCACGTGTACATCATTTGGACAGCCAGGTGCATGCTTGTCACTTACCTGAGGAAGAGATGATACTAGGGTGCACTATGGGAAGCAGGTGGCCTGGACCGATGAATCACATGTACATCATTTGGACAGCCAGGTGCATGCTTGTCACTTACTTGGGGAAGAGATGGTACTAGGGTGCACTATGGGAAGCAGGTGGCCAGGACCGATGAATCACGTGTACATCATTTGGACAGCTAAGTGCATGCTTGTCACTTACCTGGGGAAGAGATGGTAGTAGCGTGCAGTATGGGAAGCAGGTGGCCTGGACCGATGAATCACATGTACATCATTTGGACAGCCAGGTGCATGCTTGTCACTTACCTGAGGAAGAGATGGTACTAGGGTGCACTATGGGAAGCAGGTGGCCAGGACCGATGAATCACGTGTACATCATTTGGACAGCTAAGTGCATGCTTGTCACTTACCTGGGGAAGAGATGGTAGTAGCGTGCAGTATGGGAAGCAAGTGGCATGGACCGATGAATCACGTGTACATCATTTGGACAGCCAGGTGCATGCTTGTCACTTACCTGGGAAGAGATGGTACTAGGGTGCACTATGGGAAGCAGGTGGCCAGGACCGATGAATCACGTGTACATCATTTGGACAGCCAGGTGCATGCTTGTCACTTACCTGGGGAAGAGATGGTAGTAGGGTGCACTATGGGAAGCAGGTGGCCAGGACCGATGAATCACGTGTACATCATTTGGACAGCCAGGTGCATGCTTGTCACTTACCTGAGGAAGACATGGTACTAGGGTGCACTATGGGAAGCAGGTGGCCAGGACCGATGAATCACGTGTACATCATTTGGACAGCCAGGTGCTTGCTTGTCACTTACCTGGGGAAGAGATAGTACTAGGGTGCACTATGGGAAGCAGGTGGCCTGGACCGATGAATCACATGTACATCATTTGGACAGCCAGGTGCTTGCTTGTCACTTACCTGGGGAAGAGATAGTACTAGGGTGCACTATGGGAAGCAGGTGGCCTGGACCGATGAATCACATGTACATCATTTGGACAGCCAGGTGCTTGCTTGTCACTTACCTGGGGAAGAGATAGTACTAGGGTGCACTATGGGAAGCAGGTGGCCTGGACCGATGAATCACGTGTACATCATTTGGACAGCCAGGTGCATGCTTGTCACTTACCTGAGGAAGAGATGGTACTAGGGTGCACTATGGGAAGCAGGTGGCCAGGACCGATGAATCACGTGTACATCATTTGGACAGCCAGGTGCATGCTTGTCACTTACCTGAGGAAGAGATGGTACTAGGGTGCACTATGGGAAGCAGGTGGCCTGGACCGATGAATCACGTGTACATCATTTGGACAGCCAGGTGCATGCTTGTCACTTACCTGAGGAAGAGATGGTACTAGGGTGCACTATGGGAAGCAGGTGGCCTGGACCGATGAATCACGTGTACATCATTTGGACAGCCAGGTGCATGCTTGTCACTTACCTGGGGAAGAGATGGTACTAGGGTGCACCATGGAAAGCAGGTAGCCTCGACCGATGAATCACGTGTACATCATTTGGACAGCCAGGTGCATGCTTGTCACTTACCTGGGGAAGAGATGGTACTAGGGTGCACTATGGGAAGCAGGTGGCCTGGACCGATGAATCACGTGTACATCATTTGGACAGCCAGGTGCATGCTTGTCACTTACCTGGGGAAGAGATGGTACTAGGGTGCACTATGGGAAGAAGACTACCTGATCAGATGGCAAGGTGAGTGTCAATGGAGCTACCGAGGGGCACCGCATCTACTTCCAGGAATAGCCAGATATCAGTGGTGCAGGCGAAGTCGGTGTCTGTGCTACTGAGATAGCTGCATCAGATCTGCTGTGCTTGCGCTGATACTAGGAGCAATGGAGCTAGCACGAGATTGGCAGGGCCAGGTGAGATGTCTGGCCCTGCCAATCAAGGGGGAGGAGGGAGTCTCTTGAGCAGCCCTCAGTGCTCCAGAGGGCTGATTTTAAATGAATTTCATTCATTAGAATCGATTGGCTCATCTCTAACAACTAGTAACGTCCTTTAACCCCTTAAGGACACGGCCCTATTTCACCTTAAGGACCAGGCCATTTTTTTAAAATCTGACCATTGTCACTTTATGTGGTGATAACTTTAAAATGCTTTTTCTTATCCAGGCCATTCTGAAATTGTTTTTTCGTCACATATTGTACTTCATGACAGTGGTAAAATGAAGTCGAAAAATTTTATTTATAAAAAAATACCAAATTTACCAAAAATTTTGAAAAATTTGCAATTTTCCAAGTTTCAATTACTCTACTTCTATAATACATAGTAATACTGCCAACAAAAAGTTATTGATTTACATTCCCCATATGTCTACTTCATGTATCGATCATTTTGGGAATGCCATTTTATTTTTGGGGACGTTACAAGGCTTAGAAGTTTAGAAGCAAATCTTGAAATTTTTCAGAAATTTTCAAAAACCCACTTTTTAGGGACCAGTTCAGGTCTGAAGTCACTTTGTGAGGCTTACATAATAAAACCACCCAAAAATGACCCCATTCTAGAAACTACACCCCTCAAGGTATTCAAAACTGATTTTACAAACGTCATTAACCCTTTAGGTTTTCCACAAGAGTTAATGGCAAATGGAGATAAAATTTCAGAATTTCAATTTTTTGTAAAATTTTCCATTTTAATCCATTTTTTCCAGTAACAAAGCAAGGGTTAATAGCCAAACAAAACTTAATATTTATTCCCCCGATTCTGCAGTTTGCATGAACACCCTATATGTGGTCGTAAACTGCTGTATGGCCAAACTGCAGGGCGCAGAAGGAAAGGAGCTCCATATGGTTTTTGGAAGGCAGATTTTGCTGGACTGGATTTTTGACACCATGTCCCATTTGAAGTCTCCCGATGCACCCCTACAGTAGAAACTCCAAAAAAATGACTCAATCTAAGAAACTACACCCCTCAAGGTATTCAAAACCAGTTTTACAAACTTTGTTAACCCTTTAGGTGTTCCACAAGAGTTATTGGCAAATGGAGATGAAATTTCTGAATTTCTATTTTTTGTTACCTTGTCTCAAAAAAAGTGTAATATAGAGCAACCAAAAATCATGTTTACCCTAGAATAGTACCAACAAAACTGACACCTTATCCCGTAGTTTCCAAAATGGGGTCACTTTTTTGGAGTTTCTACTGTAGGGGTGCATCAGGGGGGCTTCAAATGGGACATAGTGTCAAAAAACCAGTCCAGCAAAATCTGCCTTCCAAAAACCATATGGCGTTCCCTTCCTTCTGTGCCCTGCCGTTTACGATCACATATGGGGTGTTTGTGCAAACAAGAGAATCAGGGCAATAAATATTGAGTTTTGTTTGGCTGTTAACCCTTGCTTTGTTACTGGAAAAATGGATTAAAATGGAAAATTTGCAAAAAAATAGCTGTTTTGGGACTGTTTTTATTTTTTGTTATTTACATAGTTGAACTGACAGGTTAGATTGTGTGCTATTTCTATAGAGCAGGTTGTTACGGACGCGACAATACCAAATATGACTACTTTTTGGGGTTTTTTGTTTCAGTTTTACATAATAAAGCATTTCTGAAAAAAAAATTTTTTTAGTGTCTCCACATTCTGAAAGCCATAGTTTTATTTTATTTTTTTGGGCGACTGTCTTATGTAGGGGCTCATTTTTTGCGGGATGAGATGGCGGTTTGATTGGCACTATCTTGGGGTGCATATGACATTGTGGTCGCTTGCTATTACACTTTTTGTGATGTAAGGTGACAAAAATGGCTTTTGACACCGTATTATTTTTTATTTTTTTGCTGTGTTCAGCTGAGGGGTTAGGTCATGTGTTATTTTTATAGATCAGTTTGTGACGGACGCGGCGATACATAATATGTATACTTTTTATTTATTTATATAAGTTTTACACAATAATATCATTTTTAAAACAAAAAAATCATGTTTTAGTGTCTCCATAGTTTGAGAGCCATATTTTTTTTTTTTTTGGGCGATTGTCCTATGTAGGGGCTCATTTTTTGCGGGATGAGATGGCGGTTCGAATGGTACTATCTTGGGGTGCATATGACTTTTTGATCGCTTACTATTACACTTTTTGTGATGTAAGGTGACAAAAAAATGGCTTGTTTGACAACATTTTTATTTTTTATGTTTACGGCGTTCATCTGAGGGGTTAGGTCATGTTATATTTTTATAGAGCAGGTCCTTACGGACGCGGCGATACATAATATGTATACCTTTTTTATTTATTTTGGTTTTACACAATAATATCCCTTTTGAATGAAAAAAAAACATGTTTTAGTATCTCCATAGTCTGAGAGCCATATATTTTTCAGTTTTTAGGCAATTGTCTCAGGTTGGGTATGATTTTTGCGGGATGAGTTGACGGTTAGATTGGCACTATTTGGGGGGTCATATGACTTTTTGATCGCTTGCTATTACACTTTTTGTGATGTAAGGTGGCAAAAAAATGGCTTTTTGGCAAAGTTTTTATTAATTTTTTTTTTACAGTGTTTACTTGAGAGGTTAGGTCATGTGATATTTCTATAGAGCAGATTCTTACGGACGTGGAGATACCCAATATGTCTACTTTTTAATTTTTTTTTTACATTTAACACTAAAAAGCATTTTTGAAACAAAAAAAATCATGTTTTAGTCTGAGAGGCATAGTTTTTTTATTTTTTGGCCAATTGTTTTTTGCGGGATGAGATGGCGGTTTGATTGGTACTATTTTGGGAGGCAAACGCCTTTTTGATCGCTTTGTATTACACTTTTAGTGATGTAAGGTGCCAAAAAATGGCTTATTTACACCTTTTTCTGTTTTTTTTTTTTTTTATGGCGTTCACCTGAGGAGTTCAGTCATGTGATATTTTTATAGAGCAGGTTTTTACAGACGCGGCGATACCTAATATGTGTAGTTCATTTTTTTTTTTTTTTTTTTTTTTATTCAGTGATATGTGTTTTTTTCATTTTTACTTTTTTTTCACTTTTTTACATTTTTTTTTGACCCAGACCCACTTGGTTCTGAAAGATCCAGTGGATCTGGTGTCTGTATAATACAGTACAGTACACTATATAGTGCACTGTGTTGTATTTTGTACTTTACAAAGTCTGAATAGACCTTTAGCAGGTCTATTCAGACTTTCAGCACCATGGAGAGCAGGACGCTTCTGAAAGCGTCCTGTCTCCATGGCAACCATCACCCGCTGCCATAACTGCGCAGGGGGTGATGGGGAGGGAGTGGAGCTCCCTCCCTCTGTGATCCCATACTGTTGGGGGGCTGCAAAGGCACAGCAGCCCCCCGATGGGAGAGGGAGGGAGCTCCCTCCCTGTTAACCCGCGGTACGGAAGGGGTTAAACAGCTGGCATCTGATCAAGCACAGATGCCAGCCGTTTCTATCAGAGTGTCAGCAATGTGCTGACACTCTGATAGACCCACTAGACACCAGGGATACATTACAGAGGAGGCGGGCGGGGGATCGCAATCGCGATCCCGCCCGCCGCACCGCCCGCCTCCCGCACCCCTCCCGCAACCACCCCCCCTGCACCCCCGCCGCCATAATATGATTGGGGGCTGCAGGGGGTTAAAATCAAGACTCAGGGGCAATTAACTCTCTGATCCCCGCAGTCACAGACCGCGGGGATCAGAGATCGCACAAAGCGCTGCAAACCGCAGGTCTGAATTGACCTGCGGTTTGCAGCGATCGCCCATATGGGGGGGGGTCACAGGACCCCCCTGGGCATTGTAACAAGGTACCTGCTGAATGATTTCAGCAGGTACCTTGTTCCGATCACTGCCAGCTGAGCAGCAGTGATTGGAACAACTCATGACGTACCGGTACGTCATGTGTCCTTAAGGACTCGGGAAACATGCCGTACCGATACGTCATGTGTCCTAAAGGGGTTAAAATAAATAATTAGTAGTAGTAATTAACAGTGGCGTTGCTAGGGCTGGTGTCACCCGGTGCGGTAGAAAATGGTGCCCTTCCCCCACCCCCACCGAAGCTTAGAGCCCTAGGTCAGGTGCACCCCACTTTCACTGGCTGGCTGACCGAGACACCAAATGCTTTTCAAATTCTAGGACAAATTATGTTCTGGGAGAACGGGAAGCAGCTCAATTTTTTGGGGCCCTTTACACAGCTCAAGGTCTGGGCCCCAGGGCCTGACGGTGAGTATGCCCATAAGGCCCACCCATAAGTCCACCTACATGTTCCACCCATGAGTTAGTTCACAGTGGGTGAAGCGTGTAGGAGACGTGTTATGTGGTGTAAAGAATCTAATGTGTGTGCTTATGGAATGTAGTGTATAGGGATAGCAGTGTGTGAAGTGGATACCAGTCTGTGTAGGTGATGCAGTGTGTGTGTAGTGGATTGCAGTGCGTTTTTGTGTAAGGGATAGAAAGAAGTTTGTGTATAAGATATGTATTGTGTGTTTCTGAATGTGTGTACGGAATGCGTTGTGTGAATCTGTATTTGTATGTGTAAGGGCTGCAAGGTGTGTGTCTGTAAGGGGTGCATTGTGTGTCTGTAAGGGGTGCATGTTGCGTGTCTGTAAGGGGTGCATTGCGTGTCTGTAAGGGGTGCATTGCGTGTCTGGAAGGGGTGCATTGCGTGTCTGGAAGGGGTGCATTGCGTGTCTCTGTAAGGGGTGCGTTGCGTGTCTGTAAGGGGTGCGTTGCGTGTCTCTGTAAGGGGTGCGTTGCGTGTCTGTAAGGGGTGCGTTGCGTGTCTGGAAGGGGTGCGTTGCGTGTCTGGAAGGGGTGCGTTGCGTGTCTGTAAGGGGTGCGTTGCGTGTCTGTAAGGGGTGCGTTGCGTGTCTGTAAGGGGTGCGTTGCGTGTCTGTAAGGGGTGCATTGCGTGTCTGTAAGGGGTGCATTGTGTTTCAGTGTGTGTAAGGGATGCATTGTGTGTTTCTGTGTATGTGTGCAAGGGGTGCATTGTCTTCGTGTGTAAGGTTTGCATTGTGTGTGTGTGTGTGTTGTGATGGATGTCAATCTCTCCCCCCCTCCGTTCCTTGTCACATTCTTCCCCCCCCCCCTCCGTTCCTTGTCACTCTCTTCTTCCCCCATCCCTCCCTTGATACTCATCTCCCTCCCCCCCCCCTTGTCACTTCCTTTTTCCCCTCCCTTGTCACTCTCTCATTCCCCCCCCCCCCCCCCCGGCAAGTGCTGCATCCGCCTAAGGCTCTCGTCACCGCACCCGCCACACCCCCCTCACAATGCCACTGGTAATTAAATATGTAATGTGATCTTAGACAACAATAACATAATTAGGTTTGATCCAGGGTTCTAGGACCAATCCTTATTTTCTGTGACACAAATTAGCTGAATTAGCTAATCATAGGCATAGTGCAGTATTAGGCCTTATTCACACAACTGTATTTGACAATTTTGTAAGGATCTACCGTAATGTTAATTAGATCACTGTTCATAGCATAATTTGATGCAGGGTTCTAGGACCGATCTGCTTTTCCCGGGGCTGGGAAGACAGGTACTCCCTGAGGCACAGATTGGATGGACGTGTCCAGGGTTTTTTGCCTTATTCTAGATCAACATGTTTAGATATATTGGTCTTATTCAAACCAAACATAGGATAATACGGTAATAGCATACCATTAATAATGTTAGAATAAAATATTAATATTGGAGTACTAATAATATTGATAAGAAAAATAATAATAGTGATAAGGATAATAGTACTAATAATATTAAATAAATAATACACAGACTCCTGTACTCCACTTTGCTATTCAAATCGATGCTTTATTCGAAGAGCGGTTACCAGTCAAAAAACGTTTTTCGGCATATAGCCTTCTTCAGTATAACTGGTTGAGCCGCATAGAGGAGTAGGCGTAAAGATAAAGCAGAATGCTGCAATGCGATCGGGCTCTATGGCCCTGGCTGGCGTGCAATGGGATAAGGCTCTGGCCTAAGGAAAATGGCGCCGTTTTCCTTAGGCCAGAGCCTTATCCCATTGCACGCCAGCCAGGGCCATAGAGCCTGATCGGATTGCAGCATTCTGCTACCCACTCTGGGTACTTTATCTTCATCTTTACGCTTCCTCCTCTATGCGGCTCAACCAGTTATACTGAAGAAGGCTTTATGCCGAAAAACGTTTTCTGACTGGTAACCGCTCTTTGAATAAAGCATCGATTTGAATAGCAAAGTGAAGTACAGGACTCTGTATATTATTTATTATCCCCTGGCCTGGGAACCATCTCCTGCTGCCCACACACTCTATCCATTGGAGTACCATCCAACCTTATATCAAGTACTAATAATATAATATTGAAAAATATATTCTAATGGTCATAAGAAAAGCAATAATATAATATTGCTAATAGTAATTATAAAAATATAGTGTTACAATATAAACAGTTAATAATTGTATAGTAATTATAATGTTAGTGTGGGGATTCAAGACTGGTTAACAGAAGCTGATAAAATCTTGTTCTAATGATGTTAGTAAATTAACACCTGAATGGAACGTTAAAACAAAAAAAAAAAAAAAAAAAAAAAAAAAAAAACATTCTTTATTAGTTACTATCATACATAAAAATTGGGCAGCTCCGATCCACTGACTAGATCAGGCAGTGTTGCTCAGGACCAGAAGCATACATGTTGCCCAGTGATGTATAAACTGCTGGTGTGCCTAATTAGCGTCTGACTGCACACCTCAAGTTAGGCTACTTTTTCGTGCGACAAATGGGGAACCACTACACTGCAACATTTGTAGAGCGACATTGATGTCACATTAATGTCGCGCGACAATTTTTATAATACAAGTCTATGGTGGTGTCGCACGTGCAACATGCGACATGTTGCGACTGCGACAACAGTCGCCAAAAATCCATCCCGGATGGATTTTTTCCGACTGTCGTGTCGCAGTCGCAGCATGTCGCAATGCGACACCATAGACTCCCATTATAAAAATTGCCGCGCGACAATAGTGCGACTTTTTGTCGCGCGACAATTGTCGTCGTGTGAATGTACCCTTACTGCTATACTTACTGTATTAAAATTAGAAGCTTTTTATGCACATTTTTGTGCATCAGGCCCATCTACCAGAGACAAGGTGGCATCTATCAGACAGGACCTACACTATCAGAGTTGCCTCTCTTGGGCTTTTGGCCTACAAAATTATTTGAAACATTACAAGACCCCTTAACCCCACCCTTTTTCTCTAAGCACCATTCAAAACTGTTGAATAGGCTCCTAAAACACATAAGGCATATTCTGGAGCATTTTTCTTGGCAAACTCTGTTCATCAGTCTTCAGCAGAATCAAAAATGTTCTCCACAGTGCTCAGATGCTAGAGCTATAAATTTGTGTAATAAATCATAATGGCTTTAATCGTAATGTTTTACTAAGATACTGTAAATGTCATGTAAACAATGTAATAAAACAAGTCAAGGTTTGTAAACCCAGGTTATAGCAAATGTTTATTAAGGCCTCTTGCACACGACAGTATGGCTTTTTCAGTATTTTGCGGTCCCCCAAAAAAAGATCCACAAAAAATACGGATGACGTCCGTGTGCATTCCGTTTTTTACGGAACAGCTGGCTCCTGATAGAACAGTACTATCCTTGTCCGTTATGCGGACAATAATAGGACATGTTGTGTGGAAAATACATGTTCTATCTTTCAACAAAACAGAAATACGGAAACTAAATAAATGGTTCCATATACAGAACACAAAAAACGGAACGTAAATGGAAATAAAAAAACGTTCATGTGCAAGAGGCCTACCGCATTAAAGGGAGTTTATCACCTCTGAAATTGGTTTCAAAGCAAGCACACCTCCCTGTAGACTTCAGCTTGGCCTTTAACACCATCGTCCCACAGAAGCTGGTCCAGAAACTGAGCGCACTGGGCTTGAACACTTCAATCTGCACAAGATCTTAGACTTCCTGACAGGGAAGCTTCAAACTATTACCCTCAGTTCACACTTGCGCGTTTTACAGCGCGTTCGAACGCGCTGTAAAACACTCAACAGGAGAAAACTCATGTTTCCCTATGGGCATGGTTCTTACCTGAGCGTTTTACAGCACGTTTGAACGCGCTGTAAAACGCCCTACGCTCAAAGAAGTTCTTGAGCTTCTTTGGGGCGTTTTGTCTCAGAAACGCTCAGGTGTGAACCCAGGGTTAGAGTAGGGAAATGCAGCTTCAGGACAGTCACACCGAGCATGGAGGTACCCCAGGGCTGCATGCTCAGCCTAATATTGTGTACCCTACTAACTCATAACTGCGCAGCCAAACATGACTCCAGACATCTCAAAGTTTGCAGATGACACGACTGTGGTAGGTCTAATCAGAAGTAACAACCATTTAGAGCATAGGAGCGAAGTGAGTAGGCTAACGGACCGGTGCAAGGAAAACTACTTGGTCCTGAACATAGTCAAGACAAAGTAGATAGTAGCAGACCTCAGGAGAAAATTTTGGCACTGTACATCAATGGGGCCTCAGTAAAAACTGTGGAACAAGCAAAATTCCTAGGGGTTACATCTAAAGCCTCATTCACACGTCCGTGTCAGTGCTCTATTCCGTGAGCAGGTGGTCAGTGATGCATCTGTGAAGCTGTCTGTGTTGGGTGTCTGTTTTTTGCTGTCCTTGTTGCATCCGTGTTTCACTGACACTGAACAGCTAAAAAATAATTTTCAAAGCATCTTCTTAATGATCCGTGAAACATGGATGGCATCCGTGTGGCATCCATGGTGGAGGAAACAGCAACACTCTCTTATTACGGGACTCCCTATGCCTGATTGAGGCTTAACTGTTTCATACATAATCTTAGTGTAAAAAAAACAAATTGCACCGGCTGTAGTAGAACACCAAGTAAAACATTTTATTGAGCGAAATGTAAAAAATATATAAAAAAAAAAATCAGAGTAAACATATACAATTTTTTTTCTATACAAAGAAAAGGTATCAGTACATAAAATAAATTACATATAGCTGTGTCATGAATTACAAATATGAGCCTTTCTTTAATTATACCAAAGACATTTAAACCCAAACGTCAAAAAGCAGTCAAAAGTAATAGAGTGAAATAATTTTCTACATTTTTTTTCTCTTTGAGAATATGGTGTTCTAACTCAAACATTAGATGCAGTTTTTTGGAGCCACATGAGTGGATACTAAAGAAATTCTTATACTCCATTCTTTGATACATTTGAACCAAGTCCTGGTTTTTGGCTTCAAAGCCTGCACGTGTCAGTCCAGCCTAAGACACGCGTGACCTTGGTTTCATGAGGAAAGATGGATTGTGAGCACAGTGACTATGTTATGTTATGCTAATATTGCCCTTTCATGTAAACATTATACTATGTGCAATTATAAGCAACTTTATGAATAATCATTTTAGACCCAGTGCTAGATGTCATCATCCATCTTCCCTTGGTACTTTATGAATACAACGAGCATAATGATGGCAAAAAGTGTACACAAGGAACCAAAAACAAGATATGCTATTCCCAGGAATGGATTCTTTCCTCCCATCCAGGATACGCTGCTGAAAACGATTTTTTTTCTTCCTTGGAAACTGACAACAGGGTAATCTGTTGAGCAGCAGTTAAGGTAGAACAACAAGGTAAACTTTTCTTAAAGGAGTTAGGTAAAACTTTAAAATTGATGGAGGTTTAACTCTTGGCAACCCATGCTGTTTGAAGTGGCCACATTTACGCCTGTGTCCAGGCGTAACTAGCCATTGAAATTCACTCTAGTCTGGGGCTGGAGTAAATTATAATCTGGCAGAGAATGCACCGACCTTATGACATGGTGCGTTCCTGGTCATTAATTAAGAGCATCCTCCGGCAGCGCCCCCTGTCTTTAATGAATGACCCCCATTATCTCCAGTCTATGCCCAAGCCCAGGTTACTGTCAGTTCCGGTGGCAGTACCAACTAGGTGAAAGTAGTAGAATTTCTAGGATTGTATATACATTGTATAATTTTAATTAGAAAGGATACTGTACTCAATTCTTAGTTGATATTCTCCATTTTTGAAATTTCCACTCTCAATTCTCCGGTATAGTTTCCGAAACGTGGGCAATGCTGCACTTCTCATCCATACAATGAAGTCCTCATTTATAAATCCCGTGTTATTTGGGTCACTTGACAGGTTGTAAGCTTTAGTTATCCATCTGTTAGGTTTCTCCGTTCCTAATGATTTCAGAGGAAAGCACTGAACCACGGATAAAACATACGACAGATTCGCCTGTTTCTGCAGATATTTACCTTGCCCCAGTGCTGATCACGCTCTCTGAACTGACCAAGCAAATCCATGCATTAAAGTCGGTACGTAGTCAGAGAGAGACCAGACTTGGCTGCAGCATCTAGTAGTGAGTGATGCATCTCACCCCAGAGCTGGAGAGTTTGTCATGTGATAATCCAGCTCAGGGATGAGATAAATCACTCAGTAGTAGCTGCAGCCATTCTTGGGTCTGTTTGCCTCAGCAGTGCCGCCTCCTCTTTCTCTCTTCACAGATTTCAATGGGCTGGGAATGGACTTCCACGTACAGATTTGATCAGTAAATTCAGAGACATTGCAATTCAGCAGGGACAGGGGATATGTGCAGAGATATGTGGCACTTTCCAATTAATAATATATAATACAGAGATCATTATTTTTACCTATACTAATGAATTATAAAATAAAAAAACTTTAGGTGCACTAAGTGTTCCATGATGTTTCAATAGTGTACTGCAATACTCAGCCCACACAAAGGCAATGGGGGAGATTTATCAAAGTGGTGCCCATTGAAACCAATCAGATTCCACCTTTCTTTTTTAAAGAGCTCCTTTGGAAAATGAAAGGTGAAATCTGATTGGCTATGGCAGGGATGGGCAAACTGCAGCTCTCCAGCTGTTGCAAAACTACAACTCCCAGCATGCAAAGACTGCTTACAGCCATCAGCCTACAGCAGGGCAGGGTGGGAATTGTAGTTTTACAACAGCTAGAGAGCTGCAGTTTGTCCATCCCTGAGCCATGGGAACTAAGCCAGTTTTCCTTTATACCACTTTGATAAATTTCCTCCAATGTCTAAAAGATTTGTTAGTGCCCCCCCCCCCCTTATTTTCCATTTAGGTACCCCACACTATTTACCATGTCCCAATACACTAGATATCGACCTCTTGACACTAAAGAAATGGTACTGTATAACATGTTTCGTGGTTACCTTGAAATATCTGCTCCAAGCTCTCATTGCCATTAGTTGGGTTCCTGAATTTAATGTTGTAATCGGTCCACCAGGATATCCCTTTCCCATCTAATGGAACTTCAACATATGTGCCATTCTGATTGCGATACAGCGTAATAACATCTGAAGAAGAGGAGCAGGTATGGTAATTGTGGTCTGATATTTGTCACGCTTTTCAATAGTTACTATATCCTCTATCACATTTTAAAGGAAGATGCTAGGTAAACCCATGTGTTGTGCCTGGAGCATGATTCTTAAGTCCTACACTACGGGCTTGTTCACACGACTGTGCCATGTTTTGCAGTCCGCAAATTGAGGATCCGGAAAACACGGAGGCCGCTCATGTGCTTTCCGCAATTTGCGGAACGGAACAGACGGCCCTTTATAGAAATGCCTATTCTTGTCCGCAAAACGATTTTTGCAGGGTCACGGAACAGAGCAACGGATGCGGACAGCACACAGAGTGCTGTCCGCATCTTTTGCGGCCCCGTTGAAGTGAATGGGTACGCACCCGAGCTGCAAAATATGCGGCTCAGATGCATAGTCCAAAGCCCGGTCGTGTGAACAAGTTCTAAGTATAAGGCCTTATGCAGACAAATGCCATTTACGTCTACGTGCGGTCAATTTCTAAAATGTAGTGGCACGCAAAGAAAATCGTGTTATTCACATCTCTATTTTTACTGCAAGGACCAGGCCATTTTTAGCAAGTCTGACATGTGTCAATTTATGTGGTGATAACTTTAAAACGCTTTTACTTATCCAGGCCATTCTGAGAGTGTTTTCTCATCACACATTGTACTTCATGACAGTGGTAAAATGGAGTAAAAAAATTTCATTTTTATTTATAAAGAAAATACAGAATTTACAAAAAATTTCCTTTTAAACATTTCCCATATGTCTACTTCATGTTTGGATCATTTTATAAATGACAGTTCCTTTTTTTGGGACGTTAGAAAACCCAATTTTTTAAGGACCAGTTCAGTTATGAAATCCCTTTGTGGGACTTGCATATTAGAAACCATCCATAAATCACCCCATTTTAGAAGCTACACCCCTCAAGCTATTCAAAACTGATTTTACAAACTGTTAACCCTTTAGGTGTCCCACGAGAATTAAAGGAAATTGGGAATGAAATTTCTAAATTTCACTTTTTTTTTCCGCAGATTTTAAGTTTTAATCAATTTTTTTCTGCAACATATCAAGGGTTAACAGCCAAAAAAAAAAAAATCTATTACCCTGATTCTGGAGTTTACAGAAACACTCCATATGTGCTCAAAAAATGATGTATGGGCGCACAGCAGGCTTCAGAGTGGAAGGAGCACCATATGGCTTTCGGAGAGCGGATTTACCTATAATGGTAACTGGGAGCTATGTCGCATATGAAGACACCCTGTGGTGTCCCTACAGTAGAAACCACCAAAAAGTGACCCCATTTTGGAAACTACATCCCTCAAGGAATCTTTCAAGGTGTGTAGTGAGCAGTTTGACCTCAAAGATGTTTCCTAGAATTAACACTTCGCAGAAAATAAAAAATATTTTTTTCACAAAAAAAGTTGCTTTACATCCTCATTTTTCACTTTCCCAAAGGGTAACATGACAAAATGCACCCCACATTTTGTTCCCCATTTCCCCCTGAATACAGCAAAACCCCATATGTGCTCAAAAAATTATGTATGGGCGCATAGCAGGGCTCTAGAGGCAAACAGCAAAATATGGATTTTGCTGACCTCAATTGGCAGACATGGATTTTAGGTGCCATGTCGCATTTAAGAGATTCCTGAGGTCCCCAGAAATTAAAAACCCCAGGAAGTGACCCCATTCTGGAAAGAGCAACCCGTACAAACATTTTAAGTGGTGGAAAGGGTACTTTTCAGCAAACAGGTGTCTCACAGAAGGCAGAAACACTTGTTAAAAGGATTTCAAAGCACACATTTGTGAAAATGAAAATTTACTAGTAGACCCCAATTTTTTACTTTTGTAAGGGGTTAAAGGAGAAAATGCACCCAAGTATGTGTTCCCCATTTTCTCCCCATACAGGAAACACCCCATATGTGCTTGTAGCCTGGTGTATGGGCGCACAGCAAAATATGGATTTTGCTGGCAGGCCTAAATTGCAGACATGGATTCTAGCAGCCATGTCGCATTTAAAAGATTCCTGAGGTCCCCAGAAATTACAACCCCAAGAATTGACCCCATTTTGTAAAGTGCACCCCAGTATGAACATTTAAAGTGGTGGAAAGGGTACTTTTGACCGAATAGGTTTTTCAGAGAAATGAGTATGTAGTGGTTGGTGAAAAGTAGATCTATAAGCTATGCAGACTAAATCAGAGATATAAGGTGGTAAACCTACAGGGTACATCAAGGATGAAATTAAATTAATACTCCATGGATGAGTGGTAGATTCTGAAACAATCCTGCAGGCACAGGCCAGGTTTTTCAGGGCAGGTTTCGCAGTGTTAAATGGTGTCTTTCCTTATCATCCCCCTTATGTAACACACCCTGCATCTTTTTTGGGTCCTTCCCGTCCTCGCTGTCTGGGGGAACTTGACCTGGAAAATGTTGCCCTGTCACAACATGGCTTTGAAAAATTAGGGCCTTGATAACCACCTCTTGGAACTGAAGAAAAGTTCCTGTGTGGCCTGCAGATTGAAATAGCACGTACGCATTGCACATTGCCATCAGCTTTTTGTTCCACACTTTTGTTTCTCGTGTGGCACTGTAGGGCTTCAGAAGTTGATCTGAAAGATCCACCCCTCCCATGTGCCTGTTGTAGTCCAGGATACAAACTGGTTTGGGAGTAGTGGTTGTGGTAAGTCTTACAGGAGATGGGGAGCTGGTGTTCGTGTGAATGGTGGTCAGTAATAGGTCATCCCTCTTGTCCTTGTACTTAACCACTAGCATGTTCTCATGGAGTAGAGCCCTACTTTCACCCATTCTCAGTGGTTGCCCTACCAGGGATCTAGAGAGTCCTCAAGCCACAGTACCTCTGGCAGTTAGGGACAGGAATAGGGGTATGCTGGTATAATAGTTTTCCACATAGAGGTGGTAACCCTTATCCAGCAGTGGATGCAGTAAGTCCCACACGATCTTCCCACTAACTCCTAGGATGGGGGGGGGGGGGGGGGAATTCTGGAGGTTCTATCCGGGAATCTTTCCCTTCGTAAATGCGTAACTTGTGGGTGCACCCGAAGCTACTCTCACAAAGTTTGTAAATCTTAATGCCATATCTTGCCCGTTTGTTAGGCAGGTACTGGCAGAATCTAATCCTTCCTTTAAAAAGTAAGAGGGACTTATCTACACAGACATTTTTATCTGGGTTTTACACCTCAGCAAACTTGGTGTTAAAGTGGTCAATGACAGGCCTAACCTTGAACAGACGGTCAAATGTCAGGTCGTTTTGGGGTGGGCACTGTGCATGGTCGTTGTAGTGTAGGAATTTTCTAATTGACTCAAATCGCTTCCGGGTCATGGTGTTACTGTAAGTTGCAGTCTGGTAGAAAATGTCCGAACTCCAATATTGTCTAACGTGTGGCTTCTTTACAACGCCCATATGCAGCATGAGTCCCCAAAACTTCATCATCTCTGCTGCACTTACTGGGGTCCAACCTAGGAGTCTAGAGCAGGGATGGCCAACCTGCAGCTGTCCAGCTGTTGCAAAACTACAACTCCCAGCATGCCCAGACAGCCTGCAGCCAGTGGCGTAACTACTGGGGAAGCAGGGGAAGCGGCTGCTTCGGGGCCCGGGCTGCCAAGGGGCCCGGCGCCCAGCAGCATGTGTGACATTTTACTGTTTATTAGTTCAGTTCATATGCAATCGCAATCGCCCCTGGGCCCTTCACAGCAGGCGCAGTAGCGTCGGCGCCGGGGGACCGCCCCCCCCCCCCTCCCCTCCTCTCAGCTCCCCTCCTCTCCTCTCAGCTCCCCCTCCTCTCCCCTCCCCTCCTCAATCTGCAGTCCTCGCTAACCTGATTTGTTCTGTGTCTCCCGACCCTAACTGTGAGTACAGCGCGCAGGCTGTATTAAGCCCGCCCACATACACTATCTCATTCAGAGCAGGAGTACGTGACAGGCAGGAGGAGGGACAAAACAGCCAAGACCAGGAGGACAGGAGGAGCTGCAGGCAGGTGGCAGCAGAGTGAGTAGAAAAGAGGCAGAGCACTGAGAGCAGCATGTCAGGTCCAGCATCAGCGGTTCAGCTTGTGAGGTACTAATGAAAAATATGATGTCTACTCTGTGTGGAAATAAAGGGGCATAGAGAGCTCTCACTCACTGCTACATGTGTACATAGTGTACAGAGCTGGCACTGCTACATGTGTACATAGTGTACAGAGCTGGCACTGCTACATGTGTACATAGTGTACAGAGCTGGCACTGCTACATGTGTATATAGTGTACAGAGCTGGCACTGCTACATGTGTACATAGTGTACAGAGCTGGCACTGCTACATGTGTACATAGTGTACAGAGCTGGCACTGCTACATGTGTATATAGTGTACAGAGCTGGCACTGCTACGTGTATAGTGTACAGAGCTGGCACTGCTACATGTGTATAAGTGTACAGAGCTGGCACTACTACATGTGTATAAGTGTACAGAGCTGGCACTACTACATGTGTATAAGTGTACAGAGCTGGCACTGCTACATGTGTACATAGTGTACAGAGCTGGCACTGCTACATGTGTACATAGTGTACAGAGCTGGCACTGCTACATGTGTATATAGTGTACAGAGCTGGCACTGCTACATGTGTAATAGTGTACAGAGCTGGCACTGCTACATGTGTATAGTGTACAGAGCTGGCACTACTACATGTGTATAAGTGTACAGAGCTGGCACTGCTACATGTGTATATAGTGTACAGAGCTGGCACTGCTACATGTGTATAGTGTACAGAGCTGGCACTGCTACATGTGTATAGTGTACAGAGCTGGCACTGCTACATGTGTATAGTGTACAGAGCTGGCACTGCTACATGTGTATAGTGTACAGAGCTGGCACTGCTACATGTGTATAGTGTACAGAGCTGGCACTGCTACATGTGTATAGTGTGACTTGTGAGGTACTAATGAAAAATGTGATGTCTACTCTGTGGGGCAATAAAGGGGCATAACTAGTGTGTGGACACTAATGGGGAAAGGGGAATAATTACTCTGGAGCACTAACAACATTTTACTGTGTGGGTGTGGGGGCAATAAGGGGCATACCTAAACTGAGTGAATGGGATGTCCGACGTTGTGTCGTGAGTGTAGGCGTCTTACAACCTGCTGCTGTATATGTATATATATATATATATATATATATATATATATTTGTGGTCATGGCTACGGCCAACGATGCTTGATGAACCCTAGGGAGATAAACATCAAGAACAACCTAACCCGGCTAGCCGTGTGCTAGCTAAACCTAACTTAATGGCTTGAATTGTGCCCTTAGCCATAGCCGTGGGTAGGCCTAAAAGGGGGCAAAAGCCAAGCCAAGTAGGTTATAAAGAAACAATGAAAGTGCAAACAAATCCGTGACCAACTGTAAGGCATCGGCAATCTTGACCGCACATTCAGGAAGTATGCGGCAAAACCATAAGAAGACGTACATCACAGCTTGCAAATGACGAAACCGTAGACATGATGCTCGATGTTGCAGATAGTGCCCCAAGCGGAATGAAGGAATGGGAATGCGCTGTGGAAAGGAGCATGAGATATTAACTGAACCTGGTGACCTGTGGTTCTAGTACTGACAATTGCCCTGGCCTCCGGAGATTGTGGAACCGAAAGAGAAACCTGCCTGCCTAGACTATGCAAGAAGTGAGGGGCAAAAGAAACCATGAAAGTAGGAAGGGAATCTTTGAATAGTTCCCCAGACATCAACTATCTGCTTGCCATGGCCCCTGCATTCTTCTGTGAACCCCTGAGGATGGTTTAATCCTGAACCAGGAAAACCGACCTGGTATCTGAGTCTACCATTAACCTACGTGGCCCGAATACCGTGGCAGGCGAATATGGTTGAAAAAGTGACCTGACCGACATGGCAGGTGACCCTAAAGATTTGAGCTCCAGTAATTGAAGTGTGATCCTGGAGCATGGCAGACACTGGACATTAATAAGGTGTAACACCTAAAGAACGTAAGGAGCAGGAAACTTAGTTGAGTAACAAGTGAACCTGACTGAACCCCGCAGATGACAGACTTTAGTTTAAAACATGGGCCGTATGCAGGTGATCAGGGAAGCAGATATGAATGTGAGACATTTGGGCCCAATCAGCCTGGAACCATGGATGGACAACCAACCAGGCAGGACTGAAAACAGGTAATCGGACCCCCGCAGCCATGGGGTCGAAGCAGTCGTCAGACCCCGAGCCATAGGGCCGAAGCAGTCGTCAGACCCCGGCCATAGGGCCGAAGCAGTCATCAGACCCCGAGCCATGGGGCCGAGGCAGTCATCAGACCCCGAAGCCATGGGGCCGAAGCAGTCGTCGGACCCCGAGCCATAGGGCCGTAGCAGTAGTCGGACCCTCGAGCCATAGGGCCGTAGCAGTCGCCGGACCCCGGCCATAGGGCCGAAGCAGTCATCAGACCCCGAAGCCATGGGGCCGTAGCAGTCGCCAGACCCCGAGCCATAGGGCCGAGCAGTCGTCGGACCCCGAGCCATAGGGCCGTAGCAGTCGCCAGACCCCGAGCCATAGGGCCGAAGCAGTCGCCGGACCCGAAGCCATAGGGCCGAAGCAGTCGCCGGACCCCGAAGCCATAGGGCCGAAGCAGTCGCCGGACCCCGGCCATAGGGCCGAAGCAGTTGTCGGACCCCGAGCCATAGGGACGTAGCAGTCGCCGGACCTCGGGCCATGGGGCCGAAGCAGTCGTCGGACCCTCGAAGTCATAGGGAAGGTACAGTACCTTCCCAACAAACAAAAGAACAACTTGTAAAACATGGTAGGCCCACTGGCCTCCGCTGAGAAGCTGTTTTGTTGAACTAGGCAGGAGACCAATCTGAGTGAATGCAAACCAGGAGTATAGGAGACCAATCTGAGTGAACACGAATCAGGATTTAAAAGAAAAAAAAAATTTTTTTTTTTTTTTTCACACCACCGAGGAAAAACGTACGCCTGAAAAGAAAGCAGCCATGTTTACCGGGAGAGTACTAAGCAGTGGGTGCGGAGTGCCCCATTAAGACTACTGAGTGTAGCAAGTAACATGAGGATGCAGTTTTGAGTGGGAGGTTCAATCAATATATTTCCTGCCTCAAGGACGTGTCAGATCTCCTGTGATCACACGTAAAATACGATAGCTGCTGCAGCACAGAGTATTTCAGGAGAACAGACTGACCATTACATTATAATAGTGACATCACCAGCCCAGAAACACAGAGGATTTCTGATGACCTTGTGTTAGGTTACATACATAGAGAACTACAAAGTCAGGTACCCCAAGCAGCACAGAGGATTTCAGGAGAGCAGTGCGCTGATCCTGTGGAGATCACAGGATGAGAGTTACATAGTGGAAGGAGCAGGGTCCCAGCAGCACAGAGGATTTCAGGAGAGGAGTGTGCTGATCCTGTGGAGTTCACAGGGTGAGAGTTACATAGTGGAGAGAGCAGGGTCCCAGCAGCACAGAGGATTTCAGGAGAGGAGTGTGCTGATCCTGTGGAGTTCACAGGGTGAGAGAGCAGGGTCCCAGCAGCACAGAGGATTTCAGGAGAGGAGTGTGCTGATCCTGTGGCGGTCACGGGGTGAGAGTTACATAGTGGAAGGAGCAGGGTCCCAGCAGCACAGAGGATTTCAGGAGGGAGTGTGCTGGTCCTGTGGAGGTCACAGGATGAGAGTTACATAGTGGAAGGAGCAGGGTCCCAGCAGCACAGAGGATTTCAGGAGGGAGTGTGCTGATCCTGTGGAGGTCACAGGATGAGAGTTATACTGGAAGGAGCAGGGGAAAGCAGCTCTGGCGAGTGGGGTATAAAACCTGTTGTAGCAGTAGAAGTGTTAACACAACTCTGGGTATAGGCAGAGCAAACGATTGGTATAACGGCAGCTCTGGTTGTGAATGGGGCGTGACACATGCTGTGAAAGTGACATGAACGCAGCTCTAGAAATGGGCCTGGAAAGAACCGTAGTAACAATGGACGTGTGAACGCAGCTCTGGGTGTGAGTAGAGCAAACATGATATGCCAATAGACGTATGGACGCAGCCCTGGTCGTGAATTTGACTGCGTAAGTGTGAAGGCTCTTTGTGAGTGAGCCGAGAACGAAAATAGGTATAACAGCAGCTCTAAATGTGAGTGGAGCATGAACATGATGTGACAGCGAACGTGAATGCACCTCTGAAAACAAGCCTCGAATGACCTGTTGTAACAGCAGACATGTGAACGCAGCTCTGACTGTGAGCAGAGCAACATGGTATACTAGCCGACGCACAAACGCAGCTCTAACCACACACAACAACATGATGCAACAGCCAAGTGTGAACAGCCAACGGGTGAATGCAACTCGAATGTGATTGAAGTATGAAGCATGATGAAAATAGCAGACATGTGGACACAGCTCCAGTGAGCAGAGAGTAAAACATGTGTAAAGCAAAATGTAAAGGCCGTCTAGAACGAGCAGCGTGAAAGTGATGGACAATAAAAGACGTGCGGATACATCTGAGGGTGTGAGGCGTATAAAGCGAGGTGCAAGCAGGTATAAGACAGAAGTAGAGCCGAACGTGGAACTGCCGCTCAGAATAAGAGCAGAGCATAAAGTGCATCAGGGTTTTAGTACATAAAGCCGGGAAAAACATGAAGTCTAAAGACGGTGGTGGCTGGGAGAGGGAGTCACATGGCGAGGAACAGCTACAGCAATAGGTCAAACAACCGCTGAGTCTGATGTTCAATCATGACGTCACATGCAGCCCGGGTGACTGTTCCCTAACTGCGTATAAGCTGAAGTAATTTTCCATGCGACAAACAAGCGACGTAAATTTGCAAGATATACCGGAACTAATTCTTATTATCAAACAAACGAGGTTGAAAAGAAATAGAAATTTTTAAGCCCCAACAAAACAAACCTGAGGCAGAAGATTCTGAGGCGAAGCCTCCCGTTCGCTAGGAAAGTCGGGTTCTGACCGGCCAGGAGGGATGGCCACGGCCCAACTTACTTACGCATTACCCCGCGTGCATTGCTACGATAGCAGAGAAAACAAAACCTCCGTTCTGGCTCCATGCTGCAAAGAAAGAGATCCTGCCACCAGAGAAGCTAGTTCACTAATGACACCCAGCAGCACCTGTGCACCTGAAGAACACACGCCCAGGAGTGAGGCAGTGGCTTGTTTAAGAAGAGCCTCCGCCCCTCCCACAAATGCAGGCTGACCAGTCAGCCTTAATACATATATTATATAGGAAAAGAATGGCGTGGCAGCCAGCTCTGGTCTAGATCGTGACTGGCCAAAGGAGTGGGGTTTACACAGGAGGAGGGAGGTGCGAAGCGCGCTGGAGGGGGCCCTTACAAAAATTTGCTGTGGGGCCCAGTCACTTCTAGTTACGCCCCTGCCTGCAGCTATCAGCCTACAGCTAGGCATGGTGGCAGGTTGGCCAGCCCGGGTCTAGGAGTATGGCGATGTAGGGTTCTGATCAATTAATTTTTGGGCATGTAAATTGGTTTGGGCCACCATTACACTTACAAATTCTTCAGAGAAGAGGATTTTAAAAAAAATCTAGTTCAGTGAAGCCCGCACAGTCTATCTGTAATTCGGAGCTGCCCACAAAATCCGGAATTTGGGGCTGATAATCATCAGGGGGTGGGGTCCATAAGGGTTCACTCTGGGGGAGCTGCCTCCGCTGCTACCCTGGGGCACCTTCTAGAGGCTCCCCCATCACCGGATGATGATGATGATGAGAGGGTAGAGGAGTAGAGGAAAGTGGCATCCTCTTCTCCCTCACTGGCAGACTCAGTATTGGAGGCAAGCATGGCGTATGCCTTCAGCTGAGTATACTCGTTGGGATGGACGATTAGAGTTGTTTCGGTACCAAAATTTTGATTCGGTATCGATACCATAAAAAAGTATTGCGATACTCGATACCATTCGATACCACGCGAAAAAAATAAAAACGCCAAAAAAATCTGCGTGCATTCCACATTTTATGAAACCGCCGGCTCATAATACAACAGTCCTATCCTCCTTTTTTGTGGGGACAAGGCGACTAAAAGAAAATGGCGAATCGTGCATTTTTTCTTTTTCTTTTTTTTCTTTTACGGCGTTCACCGCATAAAAGTGGATTTTTTAATAGTTTGGACTTTTGAGACGCGGCGATATGTAATATTTTATTTATGTATTGTTTATATATTGTATTAAATTGGGAAAGGGGGTGATTTATAATTAATATTTTGGTGTACTTTAACTTTTTTTTTTCTTTTACAGTTTATTTATTAACTATTTCCCTTAGGGGCTAGAACCTGGGATCTTTTCATCCTATTCACCCTGATAGAGCTCTATCAGGGTGAATAGGATCTCACCCTCTTCCTGCTGCCCTGTGCACAGTGCACACAGCAGCAGGGAGCAGACCAAGGCAGCCAGGACTTCAGAAGCGCCCTGGTTACCATGGTAACCGATCGGAGCCCCAGCATTACAGTGCTGGGGCTCCGATCACTGCCACTGCCACCAATGAGGAGGAGGTGAGGGGACCCTATGGCCACTGCCACCAATGATTTTATTACTGGGGGGAAGGGGGGGGGGACAGGGGGGGGGCACACTGCCCACCAATGTTTTAATACTAGGGAGGGGGGGGGCGGAGCACTGGCCAACCCCCGCTGCGATCAGAGGCAATTAACCCCTCAGGTGCCGCACCTGAGGGGTTAATTGCCTCTGATTGCAGTGCTGGGTCACAGGCAGGTGCTGGCAGGCTGTGTCTTCTGCCTGCAGATATATAAGAACGTTATTAGGCTGGCCAGTGCTCCCGTCCCCCAGCTCCGCCCCCTCCTCCCGCCCCCGCTCCGCCCCCCTCTCCCTCTATTGGTTGAAGCGGCAGCACAGGGGGAGGGAGAGACTGCCTCCTTCTCCCTGTGCTGCCGAGGAGAACATGGCCGCGCTGAGAGCGGCGCAGCCACGCTCTCCTATACTGGGCTGTGCAGTAGTGCAGCCCAGTATCGATAAAATACTTTTCCTGGTATCGAGTGCGATACCAGAGAAAAGTATCGATTGGGTATCGAAAGTTCGATACCCGAAACAACCCTATGGACGATACGTTTTTATTTTATTGGGGCGTAACGTGTGAAATGTGTAAATCTTTATTTATTGTAAGGGGTGTGTATGTTGTGTTCCTTTATTCTGCTTACCAGCTGTCAGAGATATGATGAGGAAACACTGACTTAACTTTTCCTTGGTCATTTATCTACAAAAGCAATAGCAATAAGCAACAACCTATTCTGATACACTACTTTCACCGTTTATTGCTCCGTCATGCAACTTACCACCCAAATAAATTTTACCTCCTTTTCTTCTCATTAATAGAGCTTTCATTTGGTGCTATTTCATTGTTGATATTAATAAAAAAAAAATAACGAAATTTTTGCAAAAAAAAAACGCAATTTTTCGCTTTCTGTTGTAAAATTTTTCAAATAACACTACATTTCTACATAATTTTTTCTCTGAATTTATTGTTCTACATGTCTTTGATAAAAAAAAAATAATGCAATAAGTGTATATTTATTGGTTTGGGTAAAATATAGTGTTTACAAACTATGGTGCAAAAAAGTGAGTTTCCGCACTTTGACTTTCTGAGCACCTGTCATGTTTCCTGAGGTACTACAATGCCCAGACAGTACAAACACCCCACAAATGACCCCATTTCGGAAAGTAGACACCCTAAGGTATTCGCTGATGGGCATAGTGAGTTCAGGGAGGTTTTTATTTTTTGTCACAAGTTAGCAGAAATGGAATTTTTTTTTTTCTTACATAGTCTCATATTCCACTAACTTGTGACAAAAAATAAAATTTTACATGAACTCACCATACCCCTCACGGAATACCTTGGGGTGTCTACTTTCTAAAATGGGGTCACTTGTGGGGTGTTTATACTGCCCTGGCATTTGAGGGTCTCCGCAATCATTACACGTATGGCCAGCATTAGGAGTTTCTGCTATTCTCCTTATATTGAGCATACGGGTAATGAGATTTTTTTTTTCCGTTCAGCCTCTGCGCTGAAAGAAAAAATGAACGGCACAGATTTCTTTATTTGCATCGATCAATGTGGATGAAAAAATCTCTGCCAAAAAATGTGCAAAAAAAAAAGAGGGGAAAGGACATAGGAGTGCTTGTAAAGCTGCGATCGCTAAGGGACCCTTAGGCCTCATTCACATGTCCGCAATTCTGTTCCGCAAAATTTTGCGGAATAGAATTGCGGATCTATTCAATTCTATGGGGACAGACTTTGTCCCGCTCGGATCCGGATCTGCGGATCCGCATTTCCGGATCCGCAAAAATATAGGACATGTCCTATTCTTATCCGCAATTGCGGACAAGAAAAGGCATTTTCTATATAGTTCTGGCAATGTGCGGATCCGCAAAATGCGGAAAGCACATTGCCGGTGTTCCGTGTTTTGCAGATCCGCAAAACACATACGGACGTCTGAATGGAGCCTTACAGGGGGGTGATCAATGGCAGGGGGGTAATCAGGATGGTCCCAAGCAAAAGGGACCACCAGAGGAGCAGGCAGCAAGCCACAAAGTTTAATATTACACTTTTATGTAAATAATTTTTTTTTTTTACATTTTGATCGCTTTTCTTTAACGATCAGCACTGGCAGGCTGTACAATAACTTCTTCCCTGCCTCCTGCAGTGAACGTGCGCGCGTTCACTGCAAGTCTCACGAGATGACGCACCGGCGCGTCAAGGAGGAACATTCCGGCCGCCCGCAGGACGCATCCCTGCGTTAGGCGGTCGGGAGGTGGTAATATACTAAAAAACTTTTTTTTTTTTACATATTATACAAAACACTGCGTCAGACTGCATTACCACAATTACACAACCCTTACCATTAAACATGCTGTTTGCTACAGCACCACATGGAGCAATTGGCTTTTGTTCAGAATTCACTCTATATGGGGCACACTCATTGCCAGGATTCTGTGATAAAACAGGAAAAGGATATATCACAAAAAGGAACATTTACCTGTATAGATATATGCATATGGTATAAGCATATCAGAAATGTTGCCTCAAATGTGCAAACAATTGCAGCAAAAAAATGGTATGTCCGCTCCATGTGAATTTTACCAGAGGGTGTCCGTAAACATCAATAGCACAGATTTTACCTATAGAAGTCACATGTTCAAAAACCACGATAATCTGCTTTAAAAGATTGGGTGTTTTTGCAGTGTAGCCCTACTGTATATACTATATGACCCCTTAAATGCAAGTCAAACTGGGCAGTTCCCATACCAGAGACTTGGTCACATATTAGTGCATCTCTACCCAGGTTTAGAGATGAGTGAACTTGTGTTTTAAGTTCGGCCTCCAAAGTTCGGGTTCGGGTTATCCAAGCATCCCGTTATGGATTCCGCTACCACGGACCATAACGGCATTTGGAATCCATAAGGGGATTCTTCAATGAACCCGAACCTTGAACAACACGAAGGACCTGGGGTGACGTCACAGTCATGTGATCAGTGCAGGGGGCGTGGCTCAGTACTGGATTAGATAAGAGGTGGTAGCCCCCCTGCACTGATCACATGATAGTGACGCCACCCCAGGTCCTTCACCCCGTGTTCCAAATGCCGTTATGGTCCGTGGGAGTGGAATCCATAACAGGATGCTTGGATAACCCGAACTTTGGATGCCGAACTTAAAACACAAGTTCGCTCAACTCTACCCAGGTTATCCAGTCCCAGTTGTGAAAACCTTTTTCTTTGGGATAACACGTTCACTTGACTTGGTAATGTTCCTTGCACAAGGGGTCAATCTGCACATCTGTCCAGATTTGCCTTTGTAAAATCTTTCGACTGTTCTGAAATCATATATGACATATCCACAGGTCATCAATATTAAACCAGTAGGTCACCAATATCACCCCTAGAGATCAGCCGCTACCTGCAGACATGATGCCAGGAAGTAAACAATGTATGGAGCTGAAGCACCAGAGTTCTGTACACTGTGTACTGGCCATTCTGGGGTACTACAGCTAATTCAGTTAATTAACAAATAATATTCTATAGTTTTCAAACCAGCACATGGATCTGTATACTTTTGTAATTGCATGTAATTCAAAATGTATTATAGCTACTGAATAATTCAATGTATAGCGCCACCTGCCGTTTGCTCTTTTTCTTATTTCTTTGTCCTGCTCACTGAGATGGAAATGGGTCTAGCCCAGGGATGCTCAACCAGCGGCCCTCCAGCTGTTGTAAAACTACAACTCCCACCATGCCCTGCTGTAGGCTGATAGGTGTAGGTTATTCAGGCATGCTGGGAGTTGTAGTTTTGCAACAGCTGGAGGGCCGCAGGTTGAGCATGCCTGGTCTAGCCTAAGTCTGAGTCTAAGTATAGACAAGCAACTGGAGCAATGAATGAGGAAATCTCTAGATTTATTTGAGGTAGAGGACTGGTTCTAGCTTTGTTAGAAAGAGGTTGTCATGTACTAGACTGTGTATGATTTTCATTTTTACATTAATCATGGGATTAAATGGGAGCTGTGCTACAGTAACAAAGAATAGTCACTATACAGGGTACACAGCTGTGGGTTTACTTCCTAGAACCACGGCTGGGCCAACAATGAGGACAATTTTTGGGATTAACTGTTCATATGAAGGCTCATTTCCAATAATTGCCCATGTAAGTAGCTCAATCATTGGCGAGTGCATTATTTATGTGGCATAAAAAAAATATAAAAAAAATTTGCTGGCAGCTCTGTATAAACCTGGATGTAATCTGCATAGAGAGTAATGATCACAGTAGCAATTGCTTTTCCCATACATATAGAATAATAGCTACACGTAAATGCAGCTCTCCCCAAGAATCAACAGCAGTTATTGGGAAGAAATGGTTCATTCTCAATAGTTTCCTGTGGATCTGCCCATGGAAAAAGTTATTTACTGCTTGCAAGTATACAATTGCAAAAAAAAAGTATTAACTAAATATTTGCAAGTGATGCAAAGTCTATAATTATACATAGTATCAAAGTGTGTACCTACCTTTAGACTATAAAGGTCTCCACTTAATTGATTTTCATCCCTAGATATCATATACCGATAGTGGTTCTGGTAGAAGTTTGATAATTCATAGTACACAAAAACAGCTCCCTACAATAAGAAAGTATAGACATGTATCAGCCAAGATAGTAGTGCAGATACTAACCATTACATAGCGTAAAATGGAAGTTACTCAAGATACTAAAAAAAGTCTAGCATGTCACAGAGACACAATGGAAAATCATTTGATGGAATAAATGAGCTTGGATCCCAGATAACTACAATACCCACAAAAGGAGTGGTCTGGGAGGGGGGGGCTCAAAGTGTGTTTAAAAAAAATAAAAAATAAATAAAAAAGGAAGGAATGCTCACCCTCAGCAATACCCCGAGGCTGCCGTTTCAATGCCTTCCGGGTCCCAACTGCTCTGTCTAGTCTAAGGAAATACCTGCTCTGCCAGTCACTGGCAGAGGCAGGTCCCTACAGTGCCATTTGATTAGCTGAGATGGCATCTCCAGGCATTTCCTACATTTCAAGAAGTAGAGACCAGAGAGTTAAGCATCAGAATGCCAGGGAATCAGTGAGGAGAGTATCCCTCGTTTTATTTTTTATCCCACTTTGAGCCCTTTCTAACAGGTTCAGACTGGCCCAACAGAATACCAGAGGATCTTCCAGTGGACCTAGGCTCCGATACCATAATAGGCTCAGGATCTAAAAGAAAAGAAACATGTGGCTTCCTTTGGAGCCAATCACTTGCCTCTAGGGTCTATTTCTTTCATTCAAAACCTTATTAAACTTTATTTATGATATAGAGGTTGGGCTTGGAGAATACGGTAATTTCCTCTGGTGGGCTCCAGGAACCCCAGTCCAACGCTTTTCTAAGGAGTCTGGCCCTATTAGGGCTGTTTAATCCCAGCATCCTGTAGGATGAAGACCATGCAGATCAGATTCTCTCTAAGGCTTCGTTTACATCACTGTTCAGCCTTTCCGTTCTCCTGCTCCGTTTAGGAGCAGGAGAACGGAAAGGACAGATTTTTGTCACATAACTGACCGAACGGAACCTAAGGCCCCCATAGACAATAATAGGGTCCGTTAGGTTTCAGCTCAATGGAAGATTTTTGAAGCGTCCTGCATGCACAACTTTTGTCTCTGCTCCAAAATTGGCTTCTGAGCGGACACCTAACAGACCCCATTATAGTCTATGGGATCCTTAGGATCCATTCAGCTCAGTTATATGCCGAATCCGTCCTTTCCATTCTCCTGCTCTTAAACGAAGCAGGAGAACGGAAAGGCTGAACGGTGATGTGAGCGAAGCCTAAGTCAGTAGATAAAAGTGCATGTTGCTTAGAAGACCCTTCATTCTTCCAATCATGGGTAGTCCCAGCTCACAGATTTCAACGATATTTTATGTCATGTCAGAATGTATAGAAAAATGAACCTTTCAATTCTCTAAAATAAAAGGATAGTGTTCACATACTGCTGGAGAGATCTAAGAGTTAGCTTTTATTGAACAGTGGGTTGATGACTATGGACATCAACGTTCATACAGTGTTTGTATCCAGACCAAGAGAGCTTTCAGGCCAAACATCTGCAGCTCGCATCGGATAAAGACACACTAAACAGGACAGTGAAGATGTGTAGACAAGAACTGTATTGTACATTAAAATGGTTCATTTTAAAGGGATGCAGCAGTGTGGAACTTACCTGAAAGTCTTCTGTTATATTGAAAGTAATGTTACAGAGGCAGGGTCTTGAGACATTAGCACTGGTACAATGAAAACATTCTTCACCATCAAGGGCTCCTGTGTAATCATGCTAAAGGAAACAAAAAGTTTATTATCTGTTCATGCAATACTCTATGGAAGGGATCAGCAACCTCCGGCAGTTCTGAAACTACAACTCCTAGGATCATCCCTTCACCTTTTTTTTGGCAATTACAAGAACAGATGAGCAAGTGTGCATGCTGGGAGTTGTAGTCTCACAGCAGCTGGAGTTCCAAAGGTTGTTGAACCCTGTTCTATTTTTTTTGCGGTGCAGATCGCGGACCCTTTCAAGTCAGTGGGTCCACAACCGCAAACAGCGTGTAGACGGACGGTGCCCGTGCATGCGGACTGCTATTTGTGGTCACACGCCTGTGTGCATGAGCCCTTAGAGACCAGGCTGATTAGGCCTGTTCATCAATTAAAGGGTAACAGTCATTTCAATTCTTTTTAATAGAGTGTAGGGACAGTGATTTTAATTTTTGTAATGTACTTTATTAAGGAAATGTGTGTATTTTTTTTTATTACAAAACAGCCTGTACAAGATCTAGTCGCTAATCTTATGATTCATACTAAAGGGTTGATTTCTCCTTTAAATTATTCCAAACAGAAATATGTTATGATGACTTGGTCACACTACTTTTCTGCCTTTATCTTCTAAAGAGATGGTAGACTCCTTATATAGGGCAAACTGATATTATGCTTCCTCATACTGGGGATATGGCTATAAAAATAGAGCATAAAGCATATAATTCTCCATTACGTAATTGGGCGAACCACTATGTCCACTGTTCTAGATGTGCTAACATGGATGCAGGATTTATATCACCGTTTTGGGGGTCATTCACAAACCCAAATTGCTGGGAAACCAATAGACTCCTTTGCTACAATACATTCACTAAATGTTGTTCCTTTAATTCCAGACTGGGCAGTATTTGGCCATGATGCCCATTCTACATATCCTGGATGAGAGGAGCAATAAAAAGTGTTCATCATCTCCACGGCTCTATGTAAATCTATTCTACAAGAATGTCTTTCTCCTAATCTATCTACTGTTAGGTTGTTTCTTCAAAAGTTATCTTTACTTATCGTAAAGGTTTAAAGAGGACCTTTCACCGGTCCAAAGTTGGTTAGTCAAAGGTATGTACATGCAGAGCGGCACCCAGGGATGTCCCTGCACTTACTTGTATCCCTGGGTGCCACTCCGTTCGCCCGCTGTAGCCCGCGGTACCGGCGCACGCGCTGCTGCCAGTTTTGCCTTGGGCGGAGGGGTCTTCTTTTGCCCTGGGCGTCTCCTTCTCCCTGGCTGGAGCGATGGCCAATCGCAGTGCTCAGCTCATATCCTGGGAGGTTGCAGGATATGAAGCAGACGCCCAGGGCAAAAGAGGATGTCTCCGGCGAACGGAGCGGCACCCAGGGATACAAGTAAGTGCAGGGACATCCCTGGGTGCCGCTCTGCATGTACATACCTTTGACTAACAAACTTTGGACCAGTGAAAGGTCCTCTTGCAAGTGTACTATGTTCCTGTATATTTACCGCTCTATTTCCTGCAGGGGTTGGCGTAGGGAGACAAAGCCTGTCAGGAACCAGGGGGTGTTACCCCCTACTCGGGGACCGCGGGCACGGCACAAGGCACGGGTTCCCCTTCAGCTCGGTAGAACACCTGGTGCCCGAGTCACGTGGTGAGTGCGCATGCCCAGTACGCAGGCTGCGTGCACATCCCCGGGAGCATAGCGTTCCTGGATCATCTGGCTGTCAGGTGCGATCCTTGCTGGGGGAGGTTCCCCGTACACACCTTCCTCGCCTGCCATTGGTTCCCAGGGAGGGAGCCTCCTGGTTGCCTTAGTGACCAGGGCGTGGTCCTACCTCCCCTGGCTATAAAGACTTGGCCTGAGCTCTGGCTTATTGCTGAGTTATTCCACCTTATGGTGAACACCTAGCCTCTCTGCGGATCCTCCTATTTCCTGTTGCCCCTTTGTATCCTTCCCCATTACTGACCCTTGGACTGTCTTCCGCCTTTGAACCTTCGCTGCCTGCCTCGACCCGGATTGGACATTGACTACCCCTCTCCCTATACTTGTACCGCGTTCCTGGACTGTCAGCTGCTTACTGCCAGTGGGTTCCTCGTCTCACTACTGGCTCCCTGGAACATCTGACATAGCCACAGCTTACATGAAGGGACAGAGCTACCCGGCGGAAGGTAGAGGAGAGAGGGAGGGGGTCTGCGCCACTGAGACTAGGAGTATTTCAGAGAATTATTGCCTGTGACTGGTGGATACTGATGGAAGGCCTGGGGACCTAAGTAATTATTTTCACAAATATATATTCTTTGACATTCCCAAACATTTATGAAGGATACCAAGGTCTTCTCTAATTTCTAGCTAGAAATGGTTCTTTTGAATACCTAAAATACCAGTAGTCATGTTTTACCCTCTGGGCCACTTTGGCATCTTATGTAATAGCATACACCCCTATAATCATAGCTGAAGGGATTGCATCATCTGGACAACACCTATCAATTTACCCTGCTAGAAGTGGATATCATAGAGGACACAACTATCTCCCATAGTGGACAACCATGTATTTACGCGATAACCCACTCTTTTGAAAGTGCACCTTGTGGGGTGACCGCTTACCCCTGTGATATCAGCTGATACTGGGCTGACTCAGCAGTCTAACCAACAGCGATGGGCTGAGTTGCCTCCTTTGAATGCCTTTGTTTTTCAATAAAGGAAGGAGTTTTCCAGTTTTGACAACCATTGTACCTTATTTGTATGTATGAGCTACTGCATAATCATTAATTGTGCAAATTTGCAAGAATTAAGAGCATCTCCATAAACTGTACACTATGTTGTGGTGTCTAAATCGGCAAGGTATATATTTATTTAAAGAAAGATTACAAGATTGATAAACACTACAAAATGGTTGACTTTAGCAGTTGTCTAAGCATCTGCGCCAGGAGAAGACCTAGATAACTAAGACACAACCATATGAACTATCAAATGATATCACACAAGAGGATCTCAGGGACTTGCATTGCAAACTATTTTTAGGGTGCAGTGTTCTTTAAAGAGAACCCTTCACCTCTACTATGCTAGCCTCACTGAGCATTTCTAAATGTTCATTGTGTTGCCCTAAACATATAAATTACACTTTTAATTTCATTTGTAGACTAATTAAATGAGTATTATGCATTTTTGTACTTCTCGCCTTTTATGCAAATTAACAGCTCCGCCAAAGAAATGCCCCTATAGATAAAATCTTGCGTGAGCTTCCTTGCTTTGATTCAAGGTAAACACGCCCCCTAACCGTCCCCTCTTTTGTTAGATTGACAGCCTGCAGTGTGTCTGGGATCGCATATGTCTTGTGCATGTGCGGTGCACTCCTTGGTAAGGCGTGATCCTGTCTCTGGCTGCCGTGGTTAGACTCGAAGCAAGGAAGCCACTGCCCCCTTCACTTAAAACATCATTTTTTGAATCTATGGAGCATCATACTGCCGGATCAAACATATGAATATTAACAGACTGGGGGCTACTATGAGGTAATGCTGGTGGTTTTATATGTGTTTTTGAGATGACAGGTTCCCGTTAAGTAGGGCATGAGCTCAAAAGACTGACTTTAAGGCCTCATGCACACGGCCGTTGTTCGGGTCCGCGTCCGAGCCGCATATTTCGCGGCTCGGCCGCGGACCCATTCATTTCAATGGGGCCGCAAAAGATGCGGACAGCACTCCGTGTGCTGTCCGCATCCGCTGTCCGTTCCGTGCCCCCGCAAAAAAAATATAGCATGTCCTATTCTTGTCCGTTTTGCGGACAAGAATAGGCATTTCTATAATGGGCCGCGTTCCGTTCCGCAAAATGCGGAACGGAACGCAGATCAGCTTCCGTGTTTTGCGGATCCGCGATTTGCGGACCGCAAAACACCAACGGTCGTGTCAATGTAGCCTAAGGCAGAATGGTTTTCATAAAACTTGTTAGTTTTCGAAATACGTTACTTACTTCAGATTCTCTTATGCTGTTTGATGAGTAGTGTAATCCAATTCCAATTCCTATAAAGGATAATCCGATTAAGAAGAAGAATGGTAAAATTATACTGGCAGAGAGAAGAGGCTGCCAGGCTGGAAGTCTCTGCTGAGTGAATGCTGTGTTGTCAGGTCTCTGAGATGGAAGAGGTTCATGTTTATTTGCAAAGTTCCTGGATGGTGGCTTCATCCTTCTTCACAGATTTCTTAGGGAAAATATAGAACAGAAGATACATGAGATTAGATTACCCGAGAAGTAGGTTTACAGTTTTTGAGCTTTCTGGTTACTGTTGACCAATGTGTATGTAGGATGACTATAGTGCACTTGCTAATATAGACTTTGTTGATGTGCTTTGCCGTTTCTATATTTCATAAGTTAGGTCCCTTGTTGTCAGTCTTTTGTGCTGTCCACATGGTGGTCCTGCCGTTAAGATGGCCGCTGATGGAGGATCATCTGACCAAGCTTATCACATGATCCTCCATTAGCGTCCATCTTATGGACAGGACCTCCATGTAGACAACACAGAAAATTTTGCACAACCATGGGACATAGCTAATGAAATATAGCAAGCGGCACAGAATAACAAGAAAGGCTATATTAGTAAGTGCCATATAGTCATCCTACATACACATTGGTCAACAGTAGCCAGCAAGTGTCAAGTTAGTGTTGGTAGATTCAGATTTGTCCCGCTTTGGATAAGGCCTCTTTCAGACGGGCGTTGCGGGTGCACTCCGTCAAACAGTGCGGGTGCGTTGCGGGAATTGCCGCGATTTTTCCCTGCGAGTGCAAAGCGCTGTCATGCGTTTTGCACGCGCGGGAGAAAAATCGGCACTTTTGGTACCCAGACCCGAACCTGCACTTCTTCACAGAAGTGCATGTTTGGGTCAGAAATTGTCCCGCTGGTATTATTTCACATTATAACATAGTTATAATGTAAAATAATACCCTTGGCCATCTCCCTTATGTTGAACCCGGTGCAGAATGGGTTAAAAATAATAAACTAGTCATAACTTACCTGGTCCATTTGATCGCGAAGCCCGGCCTCCTCTCCGTTAGCTTGAAAGATGTAAAGGACCTGTGATGATGTCACAGCATCACATGGCCTAATCACCTGCTCCATCACTATGGTGATGGAGCATGTGATTGGTCCATGTGACCACGTGACATCATCCAAGGTCCTTAAGCACTAGCCACAGCCTGAGGATAGTGATTATGACCTTGGATGATGTCACATGGTCACATGGACCAATCACATGCTCCATCACCATAGTGATGGAGCAGGTGATTGGGCCATGTGATGTGACGTCATCACAGGTCCTTTAGATCATCGATGCTGCAGGGAAAGAGAGGACAGATCGCGACTACGCGATCAAGTGGCTAAGGTAAGTTAACTTTTATTATTTTTAACCCTTCCTCTTCATTTTACACAGCATTCTTTATTAAGAATGCTATTATTTCCCTTATAACCATGTTATAAGGGGAAATAATAGAGATTGGGTCCCGTTGCTAGCAACAATGCGGGAAAATCGCAACGCATCCGCACTTGGTTGCGGATGCTTGCGATTTTCCCGCATCCCCATTCACTTCTATGGGGCCTGCGTTGCGTGAAAAACGCAGAATATAGAACATGCTGCGATTTTCACGCAACGCAAAAGTGATGCGTGAAAATCACCGCTCATGTGCACAGCCCCATAGAACTGAATGGGTCAGGATTCAGTGCGGGTGCAATGCGTCCTCCTCACGCATTGCACCCGCGCGGAAAACTCGCCCGTGTGAAAGGGGCCTAAATCTGAATCTTTTTGCTGATTTGAGTAAACATTATAAGTTCCCGATTGCTGTATCTTCCCTATACTGTATTAACCTTGCTGTGGCCGAATGAAGATGTTCACCAGTAATTCAAGACTATGCGAGTCTCGCGCATGCACCATTACTGTACGTAGCTGCACATGCCAAACTGTATTACAGAACCCAGATTCATTATAGATTGCGGCTCAATCAATGAATCCAGGTTCAGATTAGTTCTAGAATACAGTTTGGCATGCACTGCTACTTACAGTAAGAGAGCACGCGCGAGACTCGAATAGTCTTGCCTTACTGGCGGCCATCTTCATTCTGCTGCAGCGGAGCCAATACCGTATAAGGAAGGTACGGTGATCAGGAAATCAGTGTTTAGTCAAAGCTGCAAAAAAAAGTCAGATTCATCCAAAGCATGATGAAGCCGAATCTATCAACACTATTCCAAACCTATAGCCAAAAAAATGGGACTGGATGCAAAATAATAAAAGGGGAGAAGTTTGCTTTTAATCCGTTAACTTTCACTTCCAGTGCATGCCCAGTGAACAGTGCTGTACAGCAGCTGTAGAGAGGAGAGCCCATCTGCCCTATGGCGTATGTGCAGTTAAGCATTGAAGACAGGGGCTGTAAATCACTATTTACTGGGCATGTGCTGGAAATGAAAGCGAGCGGAGCCTGCGCCGGATCTTACGAGAACAGGCAATTATGTTCCCTGGCCTGGAGAACAATCAAGCTGCAGGGGAAGGGGTGTAGGCGGGCAAAGCCTGAGTTGCAGAATGTTTGTGCCATCCTCATTGACTTCAACAAGTTAATTTACGTACGGCTAGGACAAGAATAAAATGCATTTTTTGCAGATTTACAAGTTACTCAAAATAATCAAGAGTCACTTCTGTATCACCATAACCAGATGAAAAAGGTACTGTGGACAGTTTCAAACATTTCAATGCAATGTCAGGTTCCTTTAAAAGGCGACAGCTTACCTATCGGGCTCCTGTTCAACTGCACAATTTGCACACATGATGTATCCGACTGATACAAGAATGGCAGTGGATAGAATTATGTGGAATCATGTAAACGTTCCCTTTGTATGCAAACATGTAGCTCAGACGAACGCCCATTATAAGACCTCATGTACACGGCCGGGTCCATAATATGCAGGCACCGGCCGCGTGCACACCTATCACGGATGTGGACCCATTTACTTGAATGGATCTACAATCCGGAAGCAACAGAACGGAGGCACAGAACCTCATGGAAGCACTACGAAGTGCTTCCTTGGGGTTTCTGTCCGTGCCTCCGCAACGCAAAAAAAATATAAAGTTCTATTTTTTGCGGTGCAGACGTATCATCGACGCATCTGGATCCATCTGTGGCAACGGCACGGATGGTGCTTGTGCATTCGAGACCACAAATTATAGTCCCCAATATACAGAACAGCCGGCACACCTGAGGCCTAACTGTGTATCTAATCCCTTTATATGTATGGCCCATCTATGCTCCAAATACCCATCAGCCAACAGTCTGACAATATCTAGCCAGTACTGGCCATTTTGATTCCATTTCCTGGCTGTCTGACCACTTTTAACAGCCCAGAAAAATGGCTGAATTTCATTGGCATTTTTTTTTGTACTCTCCTTTTGAATTACCTAGCAACTAAGTACCAATAACAAGTACCCCATTTTTAGTGGTCATTAGGTGCACTTCTGTCTAAACGACCATTACAAATGGGCCCATTGACTTCTAAGGGGCCTGTCTCGCCTAAAACAGCCACAAACAGGATACGTCCTATTTTTTCTAATGGCTGTTATTCACAGGCTATTAAAAAAAATGGCAGTATGAATAGACCTGTACACTTCAATGGTTCTAAAAAAGGCCATGTGACTGGCCATCACAAGGCTATTTTTCACTGTCTTGTGAATGTAGCCTTACTAATCCCATAGATTGCTAGAGAGACAGGCTGTCTAAACATGCAACACATTTATGAAACCGGTTCGTGCAAGGTGATAAATGTGGTGCCCAGCAAGATATTTTTGTCAAACTTTAAACCAAAATGTGCACTATGTCACATCCTAAAGCAACCCACCTTTTCAAGAAAACTGGATAAACAAACAGAACACAGCACCCTCTTTCATCTTTTCAGCTGCAGATCCTACAATTTCCAGAATTTTCTTCTGCCATCCAGGATGGCCATACCACTTTTCAGACTACCTAATGCATACTGTGCATCTTCTAGTCTAAAATACTTCTTATTGCCCTAGGATTGGCCAGAGTTTTTCTTCTTAGATGGCAAAAGAAAAGCCTAGGAAGATCAGTCCACTTGATGTAACTTACCAAAAGAAGTACCTTCTTTTCTGTAATCGTTGTGTTTTGCGCCTTTAAGCCTATTATTTGGGGTAGAACCCATTTGGTACACTACTCCCCATCTAGTATTCCTCTGGATGGCTGACAACCGCAACCAGCAGGACCAACAATGGCCTTGGCAGCACCGACCCCTCACTTTGGAAATATATTTTACTGTAATCAAAATAAACTAAATTTTAAAGCATATAAAGGGGGTCCCTAGTGGGATTTATTGGGCCCTATGACCCTTTTTTCTTGCATTGAACTTTATTATCCCTAGGACCCCACTCAGGGATAAATAAGCTTACATTGACCCCTCACTTTGACCCAAAAGCTCACAGTAGAGTAGCAGTAACAACTGTACTTTATAGGTGAGCACAACGCATCTCCACGGGAACCATAACGCCTGCCATACTCACCCCTCCTCTCTCTTCTTTGCCTTTTTAACTATAAACATTAACATGAGGGCAGCAGGTAAGTGTTTCTTTTGTTCACCAGTTAATATAATTGTTTTTTAATTGAACAGGAGGATCACTTTAAAGAGGACCTTTCACTTTGGATTGAGGTAGTGAAATACTTACACTACCTTCTTGGGCGGCCCCTGCTGCAGTCCAGGCAACAGTTTTTTTTTTTCAAAATAACCCCCGGTTCATCCGCTCTGGTCCCCGTTAGTTCTCACATGCGGCGGGGACTTGTCTTTTGCCTGGGGAGTGGTTTTCCTCTCCCTGGCTGCGAGCCAAGCGTTACGATTCCCTGCGCTCGCAGCTAGGGAGAGGAAAACCACTCCACAAGCAAAAGACAAGTCTCCACCTCATACAAAGAATTGCCGCATGTGAGAACTAAAGGAGACAGGAGCGGATGAACCGGGGAATATTTTGAAAAAAAAAAAAAAAAAAACTGTTGCCTGGACCTCAGCGGGGGCCGCCCAGGAAGGTAGTGTAAGTATTTCACTACCTCAATCCGAAGTGAAAGGTCCTCTTTAAATAAGGCCCCCTTTCTGCTAAATTCACACCCCTTGGAGAGCTAGGCACAGAGTATATACCTCAAACTAGATATGCCAAATTTTGGCAGTTTGGCAGTGCCTAGGTGCACTCACATATAGAAATGTTGGCCGATGTCAACATCAGCCAACATGTTGACCGTGTTTTTTTTCTTCTTTTTTTGTTATTGTCGTAGCTATTATTTTTACAAACTTCCCTGGGTTCACACACTTTGTTCTTGCATAGTCTGTATGGAAAGTACTACAAGGTATAAAATGTCATAGATTGTTACAGTTTCTGGGAAGAGACAGAGATTAGCCTTCTCCACCTGAGACTAGCGAGATACATACTGGGGCTTATTGGTATTTATAGTATAGTATAATCTTTTTACATTGCCTCCAGCGGTACAACACAGCTGTCATTAAATCCACAAACTTCTGCTGATCACATCCAAGTCTATACAGCAAAGCCCTGTCCCAAATTATAATGTGATGTTTCTGCTCCTCATCCTGTCCCAAACTATACAGCAAAGCTCACAAATGTGTCTGCTTTAGTCACAAGAGGAAAAACAAAACTATGGAAAAAAAGCTAATGAAAACATAGTAATGTGTTATGTGAGAAACTAACCTCCGCACTAGATATGGTATTCTCTACTTGACTTGTAAAATGCAATAAAAATAGCTGGTTACAAATGCAACATGATCAATCAAAAACATAAAAATGCTATGAAACATTTTTGACAAGCATTAAAAACACTGAAAAAATAGTGTATGAAGGAACCCTTAAAGCAATCTTTCAAGTCTTCAGGCAGTTTTATAGGAGGAACATATAAAACCACCCTGACCTTTTACAAGGAATGCATTTTGTAATAAACAATCGCTAAGGAAGTAAAAATGTAATAAATTATTTCACAGTAGCAAGCTGTTCTTTCTACAATAATAGAACCCGGCAGAAACAAGCTGACCTCAAAAATGATCAAAGAGACAGGTAGGTTAGAAAATGTGACAGTGAGCTGCTGGAAAGCTTTGAGTAAAATATTGTAACTTATCTGCACTCATTTTTCACACAAAACACATAAGGGCTTGTTCACATCTGCATTGATTTGTGTCAGTTTTAATCCCTATCTGTTTAAATTGTGTTTTTGTGCATCGGTTATGCTATATTTCAAGCATTTTGAGGCTGCTTTTCCCATTGAGGTCAATGGGAAAGGAAAAAAAACAACATTGACATGTAGGTGGCAGATCTAGAGTGTATTTGGAGAAAATGCCCAAAATTAGACGTTATTAGAGGCAGATTTCTATTCTGATTTGACACTGATATTTCAGCTCACTTGCCATGTGAAGATAGTCATAGTGGATGCTCCATTAGGTTTCTGATATTTTTTGCAGAACTGCAGAACTTCTCTCCCCAACAAAAATAGCAGGTACATGACAGAATTGAACTTTTCAGGTTAATTAATATTATAGTCAATTGATGAGAGATACACAAGCGGTTCCGCATCTGTAATTCATCCATTTAACCACCAAGAGGTTGACCAGTTTCCTATATTGATTTAGGTTATCAATATCAGATCAGTGGGGCCCATCTCCTGTCAATCAGCTGTTTAAAGAAAATGCAGCGCTCCTGCAAGTGCTGCAGTCTCTACCTGCTCATCGTCGACATCGCAACAGCGAGCAGCGTAATTACAGATGCTCCGTCCTATTCACTTCAATGGGAAGGAACAGACAGAGTGTAACTGCTCTTCCCATTGAAGTGAGATAGGGATGGAGGAGCTGTAATTACACCTGCTTGCTGCAGGTAAACAGTGAAGAGAAGGCAGTGCTTATACAAGTGCTGCATTCTCTTCAAACAGTTGATCGACGGGGGTACCCAGGGTTGGACCCCTACCAATCTGATACTGATGACCTATAGGATATACAGGAAACTGGCCAACCCCTTTAATGATGGGCCCAATTTTATCTTTGCGTTTTCATTTTTACCTCCCCGCCTTCCAAGACCTTTCGTTCACATTTATGAGAACTTATCTTTTGCGGGGCAAGTTGTATTTTTTAATGCCAACATTAAGTTTACCATATATTGTATTAGAAAAATAGGGAAAAAAAAAATACTGGTGGAGTAAAATATAAAAAAAAATAATGCCACCATTGTTGTTTGGGTTTTGTTTTTACGAAGTTCACTGGCAATTTTCATTTTTTGCATTTTCGTTTTTCACTCCCCGCCTTCCCAGAGTCATAACTTTTTTATTTTACCGTTCACATAGCCTTATGACGGCTTATTTTCAATTGACCCGTTACCTTCTTTCTCCAGGTCAGTACGATTACAACGATACCACACTTCTATAGTTTTTCTTATATAGTTTTTCTTGTATAGATTTTTAATCACCATATTCTGACCCCTAGAACTTTATTTGTAGTTATACATACAGAGGACTCATTTCTTTAAAAGGCGATCTGTACCATTCCATTTAGAAGCGTGTGACTTTTTGAGCATGGGAGGCGCCGTTACGGGAGCAGGAGCGCACGGCCCCACTTCCGGACCACCCAGATGGCGTGGTCACATTTGACCACAGCATCTTAAAGGGATTAAATGTATGTGATCAGCCTTATGGCTGATGGCATACATCTGCCGCGGGTCTCTGTTGTTTAAATCAGCAGAGCGGGCGCCACGGTTAGAGATGCGACTTCTACCGTACATATACAGTTGCGGTCGCGAAGGGGTTAAAAAAAAACTGTGATACCAGATTTTTATAGTTTTTATTTTGTTACTTAAGAAATAAAACGTTTGAAAAAACAAACCTAAAACTTTTAATATTTCCATCCACAGAGCTGTGCAAAAGCTTATTATTTTTGTGGGGATGAGTTGTGGGTTTTATTGTTTTTATTTTGGAATACATGAAACTTTTTGATCATTTTTTATTCAATGTTTTTGGCAACACATGGTGACAAAAAAATAAATAAAAAATAATAAGGTGAATCAAGCATTTTATTAATTTTTTTCATTACATTCACCGCACAGGGGAAATATTTTTATATTTTAATAGTTCGGATATTTTTGGATGTGGCGATACTCGTTACGATTTTGTTAATTAATTGTTTATTTAGGTGTACAATTGGAAAAGGAGTCAATTTGAATTTGTAATGATTTTATTGTTTAATTTTTTTTTTATTTTTTTTTTTATAGTCATTTTTATTCCCCTTAGGGGACTTTACCATATGATCCACTAATCGCTTGTACGAATTTGTACTGGCTGCCGGTCAAGTCATCTTTTGCGGTGTCCAGCATATTGAATAACGGATCTGTTCCGTTTCTGTTATGCAGGAGAGGACTTCCCTGCATAACAGAAACAGGACGGATCCGTTTTGCAGCCCATAAGACTTCTATTATGATGGCATGAATAATGGAATGCCTCTAAAGCTATTCCGTTATGCATTCCATCATAGAATTGCGTTATGGTCCGTGGTAAGGGAATCCATAACGCAATTCACCTTTTACCAACAAACGAAGTGTGAACAAATTTTATAAGCAGATATTTGCTCATCTCTAGACATCATGTGCTGTCCGCATCCATATATCCATTCCGCAGCATCTGCAAAAATAGAGCATGTCCTATTTTTGTCCTTTTGTGCAGACAAGGATAAAACAGTGGGCAGGACGTTCTATTCAGTAAAATGCGGAGCGCAATGGCTGTGTGCAGGAGCCCTAAATGTCGCCCAGCGAGGTTTTCCCCAAGAAGAGAGACTGTTTGACATTCTGTATATTCCTAACTTCAGAGACAAGTAACCGGCTATTTTGTTGGCCCTTTAAAAATAAAAAAAGCCTCATTCACACGTCAGTGTTTCACGGACGTGTTCTCCACGGACAGCACACGTCTCCATTCATTTAAATGTGTGTATTCACACATAAGTGTTTTAGCACTGTCCGTAGGTCAGTGTTTTTAGCACGGATGCATGCTCTTCTTTGTCCGTGTTCACGGATCCATCACGTCTATTATAGTCTATGCAAAATCCGTGTTTCACTGATCATTAAGTAGAGATGCTTTGAAAATTATTTTTCAGCTGTTCAGTGCCAGTGAAACACGGACGCAACACGGATCCTTCACGGAAGCATCACTGACCACCTGCTCACGGATTTGAGCACGGACGTGTGAATTAGGCTTCAGGCTGACATTTAAGGAGACACCAGCACCAGTTTGAGCCCATAGAATGTAATACCAACCTTTCTTTTAATAAAGACTTGTCAAATATGTCAGAAATTGGGAACCCATCCTAAACAATCACTACAAAATGTCTGCAGCAGTTTGGAGCTTCTGCCACTCCTCTTACAGTTCAGTATGAAAACAATTTAAGGATTTAGATGAAAATCTCTAAACCAAAGCCTCTTTGAATCAACAAGGTATATAGATGTATTTGATAGAGCTTTCACTTTTGATTATTTCATTTACACATAAAGGCAACGTTCTTACATTATTTTCTCCCACCTTCTACCTATTTTTCTATCATGCGATCAGCATAGTCTGACTATATAGTGACTATACACATGACACCGAGACTGAAAATTCTACAATGGACTGATAAACGATATCAACCAGAGTGAAATCATCGTTACCATTATTCCACAAAATCAGATATATAGACGGTAAAGATTTCTTTAAAAAAATGAAAATATATAAGACACTTACCAGAGAGACACACAAACACAGCCAACAGGTTCAAACTCTTCTCAGCCACTCCTCTACGGAGAGCTCGATAAACCAGTTATCCCACTGCCAATATTGTCTTACCTTTGCTCACACTATTCTGACACTTTTCTGTTAGGACCTGACCCCACCCAACATCACATGAATCAACTACGACTGATTATGACAAGCTGAACGCCACGCATCCTTTGAATATTGACTGCATGACTGTGTCCACACGTTCCAGCAGAGCGCCTCAGTTATGACGAGATGCATCCTCTGGCAGTCCGCGTGTCTGAACTGAAATCTACAGCAGTGCTGAGTTACCTTAGATGTCACGTCAGTCTTGTTTTATGCCAGAAAACTGGTATAAAAGAACATGGCTCTGCCCCCTCCCTCACAATGTCTCCTTCTTAGGGCTCATTCACACAAACAGTGTTTGTTATATGTTTTATACTTTGGACTTTTGTGAGTATGGAGTATCTCCTTGCTTATTCTGCCTAGTGGCTCCCTGCTGGATAAGGCTAGGGCTACACGGCGACATGTGTCGCGATGCTAGTCTATGGTGTTGCACTGCCACATGCTACAATACAACAGTCGCAAAAAATCCATCCATGGATTTTTGTGCGATTGTCGTGTCGCAGTGTGACACCATAGACTAGCACCACTTTTGATAACTCTTGCCCTGTGTGAACCTAATATCTTAGGGTGCTTTCCACTGGCGTTTTTCTTTTCCGGCATAGAGTTCCGTCCTCGGCGCTCTATGCCGGAAAAATCCTGATCAGGATTATCCCCATGCATTCTGAATGGAGAGAAATCTGTTCAGGATGCATCAGGATGTCTTCAGTTCAGGACCGGAACGTTTTTTGGACGCAGCAAATACCGCAGCATGCTGCGCTTTTTGCTCCGTCCAAAAATCCGGAACACTTGCCGCAACGACGGATCCGGAATAATTGCCTATTGAAAGGCATTAATCCGGATCAGGCCTTAAGCTAAACGTCGTTTTGGCGCATCGCCGGATCCGACGTTTAGCTTTTTCTCAATGGTTACCATGGCAGCCAGGACGCTAAAGTCCTGGTTGCCATGGTAAAGTGTAGTGGGAAGCGGGGGAGCAGTATACTTACAATCCGTGCAGCTCCCGGGGCGCTCCAGAGTGACCTCAGGGTGCCCCATGCGCATGGATCACGTGATCCATGCGCATGGGGCGCTCTGACGTCATTCTGGAGCGCCCCAGGAGCCGCACGGACTGTAAGTATACCGCTCCCCACTACTACTATGGCAACCAGGACTTTAATAGCGTCCTGGCTGCCGTAGTAACACTGAAAGCATTTCGAAGACTGATCAGGATCCTGATCAGTCCTCTAATGCTTTCAGGCGACTTGCGTTCTGACGGATCCGGCAGGACGGAAGTGCCTGCCGGATCCTCAGAACGCAAGTGTGAAAGAGGCCTTAGTGCTCCGTTTCTTCCATAGCGATCGCTGCCCAACTAATCATAGATATATTCATTCACATATATTCACGTATTTATGTGTCTGCATCAATTTTGCGGAACAGATGCTGACCCATTCATTACAATGGGGCCGCAAAAGATGCGGACAGCACGCCGCGTGCTGTCCGCATCCGTACTTCTGTTACTTGGCCCTGCAAAAAAGATATGGCATGTCCTATACTTGTCCGTAATTGTGAACAAGACTAGGCATTTCTATCATAGGGCTGGCCGGTATCCTTGTTTTGCGGGTCGGGAATATGTGGACTGCAAAACACGTGCGGTCGTCTGAATGAGCCCTTAGCAAGTGGTGAAGGTGGCCTAGAAATGTCACTTGCACCTAGACTTAACTGCAATGGTGTTTAAGATGTCACAAACACAGGGAGCCTCATTTTTCAAAACTAACAGGAAAACTGTCTTAGTTCCCCATGGCAACTAATCAGTGCTCACCTTTTATTTTTTTAGAACATTTTAAGAAATTAAAGGTGAGCTCTGATTGGTTCCTATGGGCAACTAAGACAGTTTTCCTGTTAGACAGTTTTGTTAAATGAGGACCAGGGTTTTCAACGTTTTTATACCAGAAAACTGGTGTAGTGGGAATGATAAGTTTTTTGAAAGAGGTTTATAGGCAGATTTTCCTGCAGATTTTTCAGCTAAAGCCATAAGTGGATCCAACATGAAGTGGAAGTATAAGGCCTTATTCACACATCCGTTGTGTTTTGCGGATCCACGGAGCCGCGGATCCGCAAAACACGGACACACCGGCAATGTGCATTCCGCATTTTTGCGGACCGCACATTGCCCGGACTCCATAGAAAATGCCTCTTCTTGTCCGCAATTGCGGACAAGAATAGGACATGCTCTATTTTTTTTGCGGAGCCGCGGACCGGAAAATCGGGCGCGCTTCCGCTAGATCGATGCGGAGAGCACAGGTGTGCTCTCCGCGATCTTTCCCGGCCCTATTCACAGTCGGCTGGTTCGCATGTATTCCGCAAAATTGCGGAATACATGCGGACTATATTGCGGATGTGTGAATAGGGCCTAAGGCCCCCTTTCACATGGGCGAGTTTTCCGCGGGTGCAATGCGTGAGGAGGACGCATTGCACCCGCACTGAATCCTGACCCATTCAGTTCTATGGGGCTGTGCACATGAGCGGTGATTTTCACGCATCACTTTTGGCGCTACGTGAAAATCGCAGCATGTTCTATATTCTGCGATTTTCACGCAACGCAGGCCCCATAGAAGTGAATGGGGATGCGGGAAAATCGCAAGCATCCGCAATCATGTGCGGATGCGTTGCGATTTTCCCGCATGGTTGCTAGGATACGATCGGGATGGGGACCCGATCGTTATTATTTTCCTTTATAACATAGTTATAAGGGAAAATAACGCATTCTAATACAGAATGCAATGTTCCCGGGCTTGAAAGGGTTAAAATAATAAAGAGTTAACATCTTCTCCCATTGACGCAGAGCCTCAGAACGCCGTCTCTCTGATAGTTGCTGCTTGAGACTGTGGTGACGTCACAGGTCACATGGTCCAATCATAGAAGCATTTGAGTGGACCATGACCCATGTGATCTCTGTGACATCACGGCAGGTCCTTCATCGAACATCTGTTGTTCGATGAAGGACCTGCCGTGATGTCACAGGATCACATGGGTCACATGGTCCACTCAAATGCTTCTATGATTGACCATGTGACCCTGTGACGTCACCACAGGTCCTCAAGCAGCCAAACTATCAAGAGAGACGACGCTCTGGGGCTCTGCGCGCACAATGGGAGAAGGTAAGTTAACTCTTTATTATTTTTAACCCTTTCAAGCCCGGGAACATTGCATTCTGTAATTAGAATGCGATTATTTTCCTTATAACTATGTTATAAAGGAAAATAATTACACATACAGAATACTCATCTCAAACCAGACTTCAGTGATGAAGTCTGACTTCGGGTCTGGGTACCAAGCATGCGGATTTTTTCACGCGTGCTCAACGCACTACAAACGCTAGCACACGCCATGAAAAATCGCGGCGATTCCCGCAACGCACCCGCATCTTATCCGGGCGTCAACATGACGCCCGTGTGCAAGAGGCCTATAAGGCCCTTTCACACGGGCGAAAGTTATCACGGGTGCAATGCGTGAGGAGGACGCATTGCACCCGCACTGAACTGACCCATTCATTTCTATGGGGCTGTGCACATGAGCGGTGATTTTCACGCATCACTTCTGGCGCTGCGTGAAAATCGCAGCATGTTCTATATTCTGCGTTTCACGCAACGCAGGCCCCATAGAAGTGAATGGGGATGCGGGAAAATCGCAAGCATCCGCAACCGCGCGGATGCGCTGCGATTTTCCCTGCATTGCTGCTTAGCAACGGGACCCAATCCCTAAGGGGAAATAATAGCATTCTTAATAAAGAATGCTGTGTAAAATGAAGAGGAAGGGGTTAAAAATAATAAAGTTAACTTACCTTAGCCACTTGATCGCGTAGTCGCGATCTGTCCTCTTTCCCTGCAGCATCGATGATCTAAAGGACCTGTGATGACGTCACATCACATGGCTCATCACCTGCTCCATCACTATGGTGATGGAGCATGTGATTGGTCCATGTGACCATGTGACATCATCCAAGGTCCTTAATCACTATCCTCAGGCTGTGGATAGTGCTTAAGGACCTTGGATGATGTCACGTGGTCACATGGACCAATCACATGCTCCATCACCATAGTGATGGAGCAGGTGATTGGGCCATGTGATGCTGTGACATCATTACAGGTCCTTTTCATCTTTCAAGCTAACGGAGAGGAGGCCGGGCTTCGCGATCAAATGGAACAGGTAAGTTATGATTAGTTTATTATTTTTAACCCATTCTGCACCTGTTTAAACATTAGGAGATGGTCAAGGGTATTATTTTACATTATAACTATGTTATAATGTGAAATAATACCAGCGGGATATTTCTGACTCCAAACATGCACTTCTGTGAAGAAGTGCAGGTTCGGGTCTGGGTACAAAAGTGCCGATTTTTCCGCGCGTGCAAAACGCATGACAGCGCTTTGCACTCGCAGGGAAAAATCGCGGCGATTCCCGCAACGCACCCGCACTGTTTGACGGAGTGCACCCGCAACGCCCGTCTGAAAGAGGCCTAAGGCTGGGTTCACACGAGCGTGTCCAGATTAGGTCCGGATGCGTTGCGGATGCGTTCAGTGAAAACTGTGCGATTTCACAGGCAAAGCCATTCAGTTTTGCCTGCGATTGCGTTCAGTTGTTCAGTTTTTCCGCGCGGTGCAATGCGTTTTGATGCGTTTTCACGCGCGTGATAAAAAACTGAAGGTTTACAAACAACATCTCCTAGCAACCATCAGTGAAAAACGCAACGCACCCGCACTTGCTTGCGGATGCAATGCGTTTTTAACGCAGCCCCATTCACTTCTATGGGGCTAGGGCTGCGTGAAAAACGCAGAATATAGAACATGCTGCGATTTTCACGCAACGCGTAAGTGATGCGTGAAAAAAAACGCTCATGTACACAGCCCCATTGAAATGAATGGGTCAGGATTCAGTGCGGGTGCTATGCGTTCATGTCACGCATTGCACCCGCGCGGGAAAACTCGCCCATTGTGAATGCAGCCTAAGTCTTTTCTTTGGAATGGGTTAATATTGAATAATGGGTATAAACTATAATTAGTGTAAAATTGTTGTTAGTCATATAAAGGTAAAATGGCCAGAGTAAAAAAGCTTAGTCCTTTTTAGTCAGAGTCCGCTGGGGCAGCTGGGATATGTCTCTATTAACTGTAGTCTGTAGAAGGAAGACGGTGTACTACGCCTCGGTGCGGCGTCCCACACTGTCTATGGCGCAGAGCTCACTTACCGGCCGGTGCTTCCTTCTGTGGTGTAGTTGATCGCGGTCTTCGGCGTCCTCGTGGATCTTCCTGAATGTGGCTTCTTCCCTTGCAGCTTGATCTCGGCGTCCTCGTGGTTCCCGTTCGCGCGCTTCTTTCTTCCGGCACTTTTTGACTTCTGTTATGCTTACAGTTATGGTATTATCGTATCGGTCTTGTATTCATGCGTGTTTTGGATATGATAGTATGAGTCCTGCTATATCCCCCACAGCTTAAACGCGTTTTGGGACTGTGTCCCTTCCTCAGTAAGGTCAGTAAGAGGTCTTACTGTCCACGCTCTTTGCTCTGTTCCGTGGCCCCGCAAAAAAAATATAGCATGTCCTATTCTTGTCTGTTTTGCAGACAAGAATAGGCATTTCTACAATGGGCCGCGTTCCGTTCCGCAAATTGTAGAACGGAACATGGAACAGCTTCGGTGTTTTGCGGATCCACGGATTGCGGACCGCAAAACATCTACGGTCGTGTGCATGAGGCCTAAGGCTAGGTCCACACAACGACATTTGTCGCGCGACAAATTGGGCACAACTACACTGAAACATGTTTTGCGCGACATAATTAATGACGCACGACAATTTTTATATTGGTAGTCTATGGTGTCGCATTGTGACATGCTGCGATGCTGCCATGTTGGATTTCTTGCTGTGTACCCCTTGCCTAATCCTCCAGATGGCATAAGCTTAGAGAGCCTGTCTTATTCTAATAATTGCCAGTTATAGTCCTCCAGGGTGACATAATAAATAATAATAATAAAAAAAAGTTACAAAAAGTTTTTTAAAATATAAAAAATATATATAAAAGTTTAAATACTCCCCTTTCCCTAAAATCGAAATAAAAATACGTAACCAATACAAAGAAAATAAACATGGGCATCGCCACACGCGAAAATGTCCGTACTATTAAAATATAACAAAAGTAATCCCATACAGCAAATGGCGTAACGGGAAAAAAATTAAAATGGCCAAATCGTCATTTTTTTGTCACATCAATTAATTTTTTTTATAAAAGGTGATCAAAAAGTCACACACACTTCAAAATGATATGACTGAAAAGTACAGATCGCCCCACAAAAAATTAGCCCACACACAGCTCTGTACACATAACTACAAAAAAGTAATATGGGTCAGCATAGGGTAATGAGAAAAAAAATTGGGAAGGCAGGGAGTGAAAAACGAAAACGCAAAAATGGAAAATTGCCCGTTCCTCTAAGGCCCCTTTCACACGGGCGTGATTTCTGCGCGGGTGCAATGCGTGAGGTGGACGCATTGCACCCGCACTGAATCCAGACCCATTCATTTCTAAGGGGCTGTGCACATGAGCGGTGATTTTCACGCATCACTTCTGCGTTGCGTGAAAATCGCAGCATGCTCCAGTTTCTGCGTTTTTCACGCAATGGAGGCCCCATAGAAGTGAATGGGGCTGCAGGAAAATCGCAAGTGCGATTTTCCCACATGGTTGCTAAGCGACGGGACCCGATCTTCATTATTTTCCCTTATAACATGGTTATAAGGGAAAATAATAGCATTCTTAATAAAGAATGCATTGTTAAATGAGGATCAAGGGGTTAAAAATAAAAAACTTAACTTACCTTAGCCACTTGATCGCATAGTTGGCGATCTCTTCTCTCTTCAAGCTTCAGCTGCAGTCTAAAGGACCTGTGATGACATCACATCACATGGTCCAATCGCATGGTCCGTGATGGACCATGTGATGAGCTCAGTGACCTCATCACAGGTCCTTTAGACGGCATCTAATGCTTGACGAGAGAAGAGAGATCGCCAACTACGCGATCAAGTGGCTAAGGTAAGTTAAGTTTTTTATTTTTAACCCCTTAATCCTCATTTTACAAAGCATTCTTTATTAAGAATGCTATTATTTTCCCTTATAACCATGTTATAAGGGAAAATAATAAATTCTCCAGAATACTTAACCCGAAACCGGACTTCAGTGATGAAGTCCGGGTTTGGGTCTGGGTACCAAACATGGCGATTTTTCCCACGCGCGTGCAAAACGCATTACAAAAGTTTGCACTCCAGCGGAAAAATCGCGCATATTCCCGCAATGCACCCGCATCCTATCTGGGCGTCAAATGTGATGCCCGTGTGAACGAGGCCTAAGGGTTAAAAACAAAATTTTCCATATAGCAGCGGTACCCTTGCCTGCTTGGTGAGTCCCACACCAAAACTGAACAGAAGAATTAAATTTAAGTGAAGGCATGGAAGTGGACCACATTTGTGGAGTGGAGGACTAGGAGGAGAAGGAGTCTGAGCAGCTGAGGATAAAGACAAGGACACTTGTTCTGATTGAGAACGCTGGCCACTTCTATTTTCCTACAGGATCGGGGTTTGTGTTTGAACGCCCACGGCTTATTGATCTTGCACATGGCTGTGGTTTTATCTGCTGGCCTTGTCAAGAAAAACGCCATACAGGAGTTAGCACAGAGTTAGCGGTAGCTGAGCTTAGCATAGGACATTTTGAGCCTGCACCCACAGCATCAGTGTCATCTTCCTCTCTGGATCACGTGAGCATTTTTGTAGAATTTTGCAGCTTGCTGTTTTACTGGGTTCATCCAAAGTTCATCTTGCGGATTAATTTATGGGAAGCTTGTAACGAACCTCGTGTGAGCCTAGTAGGCCATTTTCACTCAAGTATGATCAGTCTGGAATATAAGGTTCATCTGATGGCCGCATTTATGAGACTGACCGCAGCTTATCTGACCCAAACTCACAGCATCATAATAATCTATGATGCTGTGAGTCCCAGCCTGACGCTAGGTCTACTGTAATATACAAACAGCAATATTTAAGTATAGCTAGGTTAGGCTGAGACTCACAGCATCATAGTTCACTATGTTGCAATGAGTTTGGATCAGACCAGGGCCGGCGCTACCCTAAGGCAGACTAAGCGGCTGCCTTAGGGCGCACCCGGCGCAGAGAAACAGTGGGCGGAAAAAATCACTTGCCTTGCGCCGCCCGCCCACCCGCCGCAGCGGCACCCCTCACTGACAGAGCGGCAACACGGTCAGTGACGCCTCAGGTGGGGTCATGTGACTGACGAGTGGCGCCGCGGCCAGGAGACACTGGAGGCTGGAGCTGTGTTAACTCACACAGCCACTGCAGTAGGTGAGTAGAGTGCATGATGTTTAGGTTTATTATGGGGGGGGGTGGCATGATGGGAGGGGGGACAATGTAGTCTGTGTCATGGAGGGGGAGAATGAGTAATGTCACTGGGGGGGGGGGGGATGTGAATGTGACACAATAGGGGGTGATTTGACATGGATGGAGGGGGAAGAAATGTGACATGGAGGGCATGATGGCTGACATGGGGGCATGATGGCTGACATGGGGGCATGATGGCTGACATGAGGGGCATGATGGCTGAGATGGGGGCTGACATAGGAGGCTGATATGGTGGCATGATGGCTGATATGGGGGCATGATGGCTGACATGGGGGGCATGATGGCTGAGATGGGGGCTAACGGCTGACATAGGAGGCTGATATGGTGGCATGATGGCTGACATGGGGGGCATGATGGCTGACATGGGGGGCATGATGGCTGAGATGGGGGCTGACGGCTGACATAGGAGGCTGATATGGTGACATGATGGCTGATATGGGGGCATGATGGCTGAGATGGGGGCTAACGGCTGACATAGGAGGCTGATATGGGGGCATGATGGCTGATATGGGGGGCTGACGGCTGACATGGGGGGCATGAGGGATGGGGGCTGACAGCTGACATGGGGGGCGGATCTGAGGTGTAATTAACATTGGGGGTCTGATTGCTGGTCTGACCTGAGGTGTAATGGAAAATATTGTTTATTATTATCCTCTAAAACCTGGGTGCGTCTTATGGGCCGGTGCATCTTATAGGGCGAAAAATACAGTCCTCAAACCAGCGATTGAAGCAGAGCGAAGATACCAGGACCACACAGAGGAGAAGCCAGCTGCTGCAGACAGTACTAGGTGAGCTGCAGGGGCGGGGGGGGGGGGGCGCCAAGATGTAACTTCGCTTGTGTTGCCAAAAATCCTTGCACCGACCCTGGATCAGATGACTCATGCAGTCTGGGAAATGCAGCATTAAATGGTCACTAACTTTTCACACAACTTTGCATAAATCAATAGTATAAGGCAACCACAGGAAATGTTGTTATATGTCTTATCAGTGAGAAATGTCAGATCTCATTTTATCAGCTGTTTACCTCCGCCTTGCTAATTGCTTTTCACTTTGAAATATGCTTGAAAACAGGCCTAGGCTGGACCAGCTTTGCTGAAATATCAAATTTCACATGTCAATACAAGTCTATGGAGATGGAAGGGGGGAGAAGTAAGACAGAAGAGACAGACATAGACAAAGAGACTGCTGTAGAGTGCTTTATTTACAACCATACAGGTCAGTACTTCTGAGTAATGTCCTCCATGATCCTGGGGCTGCTTCTGAGTGAGTGTAAGGTTAGAAAGCAGATTCTCCTCTACTTGTGTGCAGTGGATGGCAGCTGGTCTCCATTCCACATCTCTGGGAGAACTACAAACATTCTTTGGTCTCCATTCCCCATCTCTGGGAGAACTACAGACATTCAGCATCCACAGAGTAAAACTGTTAAAACGCCAGATAAATGTTATGTAGCGGCCAGAAATAGTGTTATTCGTGCACACACACAGTAGTATTGATTAAGGCAGAGTTTCTTAAAGGTTAGTTATACTTTAACATGTATTTTCTGGACTGATTACACTAGTGTGAAACTGGCCTAATTCAATTGTTTAATGCAGATCATAACTAAAGGACACGTATAAAGGAAAGACTAAGGCCCCTTTCACACGGGCGAGTTTTCCGCGCGGGTGCAATGCGTGAGGAGGACGCATTGCACCCGCACTGAATCCGGACCCATTCATTTCTATGGGGCTGTGCACATGAGCGGTGATTTTCACGCATCACTTCTGCGTTGCGTGAAAATCGCAGCATGCTCTATATTGTGCGTTTTTCACGCAACGCTGGCCCCATAGAAGTGAATGGGGCTGCGCTAAAATCGCAAGCATCCGCAAGCAAGTGCGGATGCGTTGCGATTTTCCTGCATGGTTGCTTAGCAACGGGACCCGTTCTCTATTATTTCCTCTTATAACATGGTTATAAGGGGAAATAATAGCATTCTTAATAAAGAATGCATTGTTAAATGAAGAGGAAGGGGTTAAAAATAATAAAAGTTAACTTACCTTAGCCACTTGATCGCGTAGTCGCGATCTCTCCTCTCTTTCCCTGCATCTTCTAAGATCTACAGGACCTGTGATGACGTCACATCACATGGTCCAATCACATGGTCCATCACCATGGTAAGATGGACCATGTGATTGGACCATGTGATGTGACGTCATCTCAGGTCCTGTAGATCTTAGCTGATGCAGGGAAAGGGAGGACAGATCGCAACTACGCGATCAAGTGGCTAAGGTAAGTTAACTTTTATTATTTTTAACCCCTTCCTCTTCATTTAACAATGCATTCTTTATTAAGAATGCTATTATTTCCCCTTATAACCATGTTATAAGGGGAAATAATAAATTCTCCAGAAGACCCGAAACCGGACTTCAGTGATGAAGTCCGGCTTCGGGTCTGGGTACCAAACATGGCGTTTTTTCTCACGCGCGTGCAAAACGCGTTACAAATGTTTGCACCCGCGCAGGAAAAACGTGCATATTCCTGCAACGCACCCGCCTCTTATCCGCCCATGTGAAAGAGGCCTAAGGCTAGTTTCACATTAGCGCTAAAATGATCCAGCAGGCTCTTCTACCAGAGGAACAGCCTGCAGTTCTTTGTATCTGGCATAGCCGGATATTGTGGAGAACCTCCTGGCCCCATTGACTATAATGGGACCCAGTGGGGTTCCAGGCTGTTTACGGCATTAGTGCCGAGATTTGGCCAGACTAATACTGCTGAAAGCAGTAGTTTTTTTTCTCAGACCGGATCCCCGCGGGGTTCCATTATAGTCAATGGACTCCGATGGGAAAAGGTAGTCCGGCAGGCTGCTCCTCTTCCAAAACACTCTGTCGGGTCATTTTAGCGCTAGTGTCAAACTAGCCTAAGCTTTCTCTTCTCTTTGAATCCACTCCTGGCTTTGGCTTCCAAACCCACATAAAAACCTGAATCTGGAAACTCAAACTAATGCACTATAATACATAAGTCGTGCAGTGTATTATGTCCATGATCAAAATATCACATGTCAGTTCACCCTAGTGGGACTAAAATGAATAGTAAAAACAAAAAGTTGTGTGCAGAAAAGATATAACTATATGGAATTGGTATAATCACAGCTGCATGAGCTGTACTATTAAGAAACGCATTATTTATCCCAACAAAAAAAAACAATGGCAGAGTGGCAAATAAGTTATTTGTATCCCAAAATGTTAAGAACAATAAGCCCTCATATAACTTTATTCATAGTAAAGTAAAAAAAAAAACAGTACTGGTAGTTAAGTATGCAAAAATATATAATTAAATTATACCACACAAATTATACCAAAATTATTGGTTTTCATTATTATATTGTGCCATATAGCAAAAACAAGCTTGCATTGTATTGATTGCAAAATGTATAGCTCTCGGAATCCAGTGATAAAGAACAAAAAAAAAAAGTCAATAGGATCCAACAGGATTTGTTGGTATTTGAAAGCGGATCCATTATAGCTGTCTGTGTTGGAGTATGTCATTATGGTACTGTGCCTTGAAGAACCTTGAAGTGGTTTTCTTTTACACAGCAAGGTCTAACACCCTGCACCCCACCACCACCACCCCCAATCAGCTGCTCCCTGCAGCCTCCGGTGCTTGAGCTAGCACTGTGAATGGAACAGGAAGGACAGTTCCGTTCCAAGTGTAATTAATGGTCATGTTGGGTTACTGCAGCTTAGTTTCCATTCACTTAATATCTAATGGGAGCTGAGCTGCAGTAACCCAGTACAGCCACTACTCTTTGAACAGAGCTGTCTGCTTCCTTCTCCATTCAAAGTTCTAGTTGCAGACCTGGAGGCTACAGGGAGCAGCTGATTGGTGGGGATGTGGGGTGTTGGACCCTTATCGATCAGATATTAATCACCTATCCTTAAGATATAAGAAAATAAATCACAGGACGTCAACACCTCCCACAATGGCTTCTTTTATTCAATCAATCCAAAAATGTACAAAAACGCAAACTATGATGTAGCAGAAACATCACCTTTTTTTGTACATTTTTGGATTGATTGAATAAAAGAAGCCATTAAAGGTGTTGTCCGGGTTCAGAGCTGAACCCGGACATACCTATAATTTCACCCAGGCAGCACCCCTGATGTTAGCATCGGAGCGTCTCATGCTCCGATGCGCTTCCTTGCCATGCGGTAGATCGTGCAGGGCAAGGGCTCTTTTGTTTACAATAACACACTGCTTGGCGGAAGCTTCCACCCGGCAGTGTGTTCGGTGACGTCACCGGCTCTAATGGCATGCTTTAGCGTTGCCCTAGCCGTTTTACAGGCTAGGGCAGCACTAAAGCCCGCCCATCAGTATCGGTGACGTCACTGGGCTTCATGGCAGCCCCATGAAGAGCCCGGTTTGTCACCGGAACTCCGGAAAATGCCTTTGCCCTGTGCGATTTAGGGACACCACCAGAGTAAACAGCCATGCATAGATGAAGAAGTAATCGCCACCAATCTTGATGATGTACAATAGAAGAGAGGTTACCGGGAGGAGAATGCACTGAGTTACTCAGAATTTCTTTATGGCATCTTTAAAGAAAAATCCCACAGTCTGTGAACATAAAAAATAAGTTTAGTAGGCATGTCAAAAAACAAAAACACAACTTTATTCACCCTACCCTTGTGGTTAGGAATGTGGCACCACCTTTCATTCCTGTAAGGGTACTTTCACACTTGCAATAGTGTGATCCGGCAGGCAGTTCCGTCATCAGAGCTGCCTGCTGGATCCGCCGTTTAGTGTGACAACTGACAGCATTTGTAGACGGATCTGGGTGCGGATCTGTCCACAAATGCATTGTAAGAACGGATCCGTCTCTCCGCTTGTCATGCGGATGGATCAGTCTTTTTCAGTTTTCCCGGTCTGCGCAAGACGGATCCGTCCTTCAGTTGTTTCGCAATGCCGGATCCGGCACTAATACAAGTCAATGTAAATTAATGCCGGATCCGGCATTCCGGCGACTGATCAGGCATTTTGGACGGACATAATACCGCAGCATGCTGCGGTATTATGTCCGGCCAAAACGCCTGACAGTGACTGAACGGAAGGCATACTGATGCAAACTGGACGGATTTCTATCCATTCAGATTGCATGCGAATATGCCTGATCAGTTCTTTTCCGGCATAGAGTCCTTTTGAAGGAACTCTATGCCGGAAAAGAATAACACAAGTGTGAAAGTACCCTTAAACAGTAACTGGTGACAGGTAATGACAAAACAGATGTCCCTGGGGTTAACCGTTTGGTTTTCTGACTGCAGCAGTGACATTCGATGCATGCCACATCACCGCTACAGCCAATCAGTGGTCATGTATACTGTCGAGGCCAGCGATTGGCTGCGCAGTTATGTGCATGGATATCACCGCTGCAGGACCAGAGAACAGTGCTGAAAGCAAAGGAGAGAAGGCAGTAAGCATCTGCGTTGACCTTTCTGTTCTTCTGATCCGTCAGAACAGAAGAATGAAGAATAATGGACCGTATTTTTTCAGCACCAGTTTAGTGAGAAATCAGTTATTTTTGATGGGAGTAAATGTGCTGTTTCTCCCGTCAAAAATAACTGATATCTGACAGAACTGATGCACAAAAAAAAAATAAAAGCCAGATCCATCAGAGGAACAGAAAAATGAAAAATAAAGGATCAGAAGAACAGAAAGCTCAAAGCAGATGTGAACCCAGCCTAATTCGGATTAGCTCTAATTTGGGTTATGTTAATGCCTAACCACGTTGGGGGACTCTTCACAACTGCCTCCGCCTTCTCTCTGTAGGCACGCACAGCTAGACATACAATGCTTCGCTCAGACTGGCCTGGACTGAGTATGTGAGCAGTGCTGCCCAATCCAACATCAAGGCTGGACAAGCAGAAGCGTAGTGTGCATCAGGTGGTCTGAGAAGTGGTGCAGCCATCTTGGATGACAGAAGAGGCGCCCGGGAAATGACACATCCACAGCTGAAAAGGAGGCCACCGTGTAAGGGTTCTGTTTGTTCCCAGTTAAAGGGAATTTTTTGTCTTCAACCCGAGAGTGGCTTTTAAATAAAGACAGTTACACCAAAACAAGATGCTTACCTGTTGGTTAAAGCCATGTTTTTCTTCAATCACAAAAGTATTGTACAAGCTCCATGGAAGGCTAGTCAACAAACTTAACAACTTTGAATAAAATATTTTAAAAAGTTGTCATTTACAGAGATATTTCTCACACACAGTATGGGTATATGTAAAAATACACCCCAAAACTCATTGCCCTACTTCTCCTGAGTACGGCGATACCACATAAGTGACACTTTTTTGCAGCCAAGATGCACAAAGGGGCCCTAATTTCAATGAGTACTTTTAGGATTTCACAGGCCATTTTTATGCATTTGGATTCTCACGCTTTAGGGCCCCTAAAATGCCAGGGCAGTATAAATACCCCACAAGTGACCCCATTTTGGAAAGAAGACACCTCAAGGTATTCCGTGAGGGGCATGTCGAGTTCACAGAATTTTTTTTTTTTTTGGCACAAGTTAGCGGAAATTGATATTTTTATATTTTTTATTTTTGTTTTTTACAAAGTCTCATATTCCACTAACTTGTGACAAAAAAAATTTTTTTTTACATGAACTCACCATACCCCTCACGGAATACCTTGGGGTGACTTCTTTCTAAAATGGGGTCACATGTGGGGTATTTATACTGCCCTGGCATTTTAGGGGTCTCTAAAGCGTGAGAAGAAGTCTGGAATCCAAATGCGTAAAAATGCCCTGTGAAATCCTAAAGGAACTCATTGGAATTTGGGCCCCTTTGCGCACCCAGGCTGCAAAAAAGTGTCACACATGTCGTATCGCCGTACTCAGGAGAAGTAGGGCAATGTGCTTTGGTGTGTATTTTTACATATACCCATGCTGGGTGTGAGAAATATCTCTGTAAATGACAACTTTTTAAAATATTTTATTCAAAGTTGTCAGTTTACAGAGATATTTCTCTCACCCAACATAGGTATATGTAAAAATACACCCCAAAACACATTGCCCCACTTCTCCTGAGTACGGCGATACCACATGAGTGACACTTTTTTGCAGCCTGGGTGCACAAAGGGGCCCAAATTCCAACGAGTACCTTTAGGTTTTACAGGGATGCTCACAATTTAGCCCCGCCCAAAATGCCAGAACAGTAAACACACCCCACAAATGACCCCATTTCGAAAGTAGACACCTCAAAGTATTCACTGAGGGGCATAGTGAGTCCGTCGGAGATTTTTATTTTTTTTTGCCAGAAGTTAGCAGAAATGTAAACTTTATTATTATTATTTTTCCTCAGAAAGTGTCATTTTCCGCTAACTTGTGAAAAAAATGAAATGATACATGAACTCCCCATGCCCTCCGCGAATACTTTGGGGTGTCTTCTTTCTAAAATGGTGTCATTTGGGGGTATTTATACTATCCTGGCATTCTAGCACCTGAAGAAACATGACAGGTGCTCAGAAAGTCAGAGCTGCTTCAAAATGCGGAAATTCACTTTTTTGCACCATAGTTTGTAAACGCTATAACTTTTACCCAAACCAATAAATATATACTTATTAGATTTTTTTTTATCAAAGACATGTAGAAAAATAAATTTATAGAAAAATTTATATAGAAATGTCGTTTTAAAAAAAAAAAATTACAACAGAAAGTGAAAAATGTCATTTTTTTGCAAAAAATTTCAGTCAATTTTGATTAATAGCAAAAAAAGTAAAAATGTCAGCAACAATGAAATACCACCAAATGAAAGCTCTATTAGTGAGAAGAAAAGGAGGTAAAATTCATTTGGGTGGTAAGTTGCATGACGGAGCAATAAACGGTGAAAGTAGCGCAGTGCAAAATTGTAAAAAGTGGCCTGGTCATTAAGGGTGTTTAAGATAGGGGGGCTGAAGTGGTTAAAAGAGGACATCACTGATTGTAGCGGACTGGACCCTGTACCAGAGTCTGCCCCAGTTTCCTGGAAGGGACTGCTTGCTCGCCTCCTGCCCTGCGACTATGGCCCCATGTATGCTTGTCCTGTTTGAGCAGTGATACCCCGGATAGCTCTGCTATGGAGCCCATTCGTATAATGAAAGACTATGGGAAAGACTTTAGCTCCATGGCAATTGAACTGGATGTGTGTGGTCTGAGCGCCATTCAATAATGTGCGCTCAGACCTAAGCTATCTGGGGATATGTTGCATGTATATGTTTTATGTAGTAATTGTAACATTGTGTAATTTTATGTCCTTTGCAACCATGTGCTCAATGGAGTCTGCCTCTATCCTTGGATATATTGAGCGCTCAGATCCAAGCCATCTGGGGATATGTTAAATGTCTGTGTGTACTGTAAAGGGTGGGACATTGTGTATTGAATAGTGATGTCTGTCCTATTGTCCCCACGTGTGTATTGGCGATTTCCCTTTGTCCTGAGAGATAATTGAATGATTCCTCAATTGTCTCCAGGACAGAAGACATTGTGTATTCTCCTGCCTGTGATAATTACATTAACCTGTGTGGGGTAATTGTATCACAGGCAGAGGGGAGGGATATGCTGGGGGTGTCTGTATTGTCCCATTGTGTGTGATTGGCTGCTGTATCCCGTGTCGTAGTCTTCCTTCTGGTCCCCTAGGGGAGTGTCCACCAGGTGGGAGACCTGCATAAATGCCCGGCAGGTAGCCCTCAATAAAGAATGAGTTCCTGTTTAACCCTCAAAGTGAAGTGTCCTCTCATTATTGGGGGAGGAGTTATTGGATGCTGTTCCAGTCTGACTGCTAGGAGTGCAAACCTATTCGTATGGTTCCTATTCAACTGTCTACAGCATTCAGAGGCTTGAGAGGATTCGTATGCTTCTCAGGTTCGGTGGTTGTGGTGTCGTCTAGAGCGCTTGGAATCCTCCAGAAGCACTAGGAGCATCTTTCAATGGAGGTACCCAGTCGGGGTGTAAGGCGATCCGTTACATTTGGTGGCAGGCGGCGGGATCATTTCCACAGCCCAGAAGGACATCTACAGGGCAACACCATTCCTTGGATTACAAAGTGAGGGCAACGTTAGTACCCGTACAGCGCCCCTATCTACAAAAGAAAGAACTTCAGGAGAACAAGCATGGCACCCAGCTACACGCAGGAGGAATTTGACAGAGAGCTGAGATCACGGCTGATTTTCTTCGGACCCAACCCCCCGGAGAAATCTGTGCAGTTCGTGAGGAGGATAACAGCAGAGTACCTGCAGTTCATGGCAGATGGTATCGTCCGCCCTCCCCAGCGGCTGAGTGCGTCCGGGAGAGCTGAAGGTGCCGTCCTTCCTCCCCAGCGGCTGTGTGTATCCCAGGGAGCTGAAGGTGCCGTCCTTCCTCCCCAGCGGCAGTGTGTACCCCAGGGAGCTGAAGGTGTTGTCCTTCCTCCCCAGCGGCAGTGTGTACCCCAGGGAGCTGAAGGTGCCGTCCTTCCTCCCCAGCGGCAGTGTGTACCCCAGGGAGCTGAAGGTGCCGTCCCTTCTCCCCAGCGGCAGTGTGTACCCCAGGGAGCTGAAGGTGTCGTCCTTCCTCCCCAGCGGCCGTGTGAGTTACAGAGGGCCGAAGGTGTCGTCCTTCCTCCCCAGCAGCCGTGTGAGTTACAGAGGGCCGAAGGTGTCGTCCTCCCCCAGCGGCAGTATGAAGTCCAGGGGGCCGAAGGTGTCGTCCTTTCCCCCAGCAGCAGTGTGTCCTACAGGGAGCAGAGACAGTTGGTCTCTCTCTCCAGCAGCAGGACAATGTTACGGGAGTGGAGACAGGCGGTCTCCCACTCCAGCAGCAGCCTGTGTTTCAGGGAGAGGAACACAGCACCCCCTCTCCCCAGCGGCAGCTTACCCTAACAAGGGAGACACCAATCTCCCAGACGGCGCAGATGGGACCGTGGTCTCTGTGCCTGACCTACAGGGATGCTGGACAGCCTGTCCAGATCCCCAACTACCCGCACCGGGACAACAGGAGGAGGGGGTAAGTACAAACTCTCCTCCCCAGCTAACACCTAACTTGGCCCCAGGGTTAACAGAGGCGATGTTAACCCCCACTGGTGCCCATGTTCCCCTGGCTACTGAGCCGGACTATGTTCCCAGCCCCCCAGCAGAAGAGCTGGCAGCTGGGCAGAGTGCAGTCGGCCTCTGCCCTCCCTCAACTCCCCACAGCATGTTGCCTCAGCACCCCAGAGGAATATCCGGGTGCAGTAACTGCTTCTTGGGGGTGGGTCACTCTTGTACCTGTTTGTTGTGGGTGGGCTACTCTGGCATTTGTCTATTGTGGGTTGGTGGATCGACTAACGTAGGCACTGACCGACAGGGGGTCAGGTGCCTGGTTAGTCTTCCCCCAAAGGGGAGATATGTGACAAACTGCCATGTATCCCTGGGCATTGGAGAGGCATGCTTGCTAGCCTCTTACCCTGCGACTATGGCCCCAATGACAGTTGGCATTCACAATGGACATTGCTGTGACCTAATCAACATCCACAATGGACATTGCCTGTGACCTAATCATCATCCACAATGGACATTACCTGTGACCTAATCAGAATCCACAATGGACATTGCTGTGACCTAATCAACATTCACAATGGACATCGCCTGTGACCTAATCAATATTCACAATGGACATTGCTGTGACCTAATCAGCATCCACAATGGACCAGCCATGTGGGATTGTGATATATCTGGCTGTATGTTGATTGGTCGCTGTATTTTGTATGGGAGTGTCTGTGTTTATTGTACTGATTGATTGGTTGTATTTCAAACCCCTGTGGGCCGTACTATGTTTGTGGAGTGTAAATAAAAGAGGCTGTATGGGCCAGTAAAGGAGAGTTCCTGCTTGACCCTCAAAACGAAGTGTCGTCTCGTTATTGGGGGGGATTTGACTGTATGCTGATTGCCAGGAGTGTAAGCTGTTCATATTGCTTTTCCTGTTCGGCTGCTTCCAGGGTTCGTGTGTCTCTTCTTCGGAAGTTGGTGAATTTGTGTGGTTTGCAGTTCGGAAAGTTGGTGATTGCAGTAGCTGCTGGTCTATCTGGAAAAGGGAATATCGCCTAAACGGAGTTGTGTGCGTAACGGTCCGTTACACTGATGTCACCTTGTTATACAGCAGTATTATTCAGTATTAATGCAATATTCAGAGCTGCAGCAAGTATAGTCCGCAACAGCCATTAAAGGAAATGTGTCAGAAGAAAATGACCTATTTAAACAACATTTTTGTTTAACATTTTAAAAGAATTTTTGATGGTTATTTAAAATTTTTCATGTCACTGTCATATTTAAACAAAAAACATAAAATCCTGTAGTTTTTTCACTGGCCACTAAGCACAACGTTTATGTCTGTACAGATCACTTTACTGGAATTACCTGCTTATCTGTCATTCTAATCCTGCCTGTAATGATATCACATTTGGGTATAGATAATACAGGATCCACCATTCACAATATGTGATTGTCAGAGCTTATCTATTCTTTCCTTGTACAGTGACCTCTGCACAGGTCACAGATCATGCCTAGAAAACTTTCCCATGTAAGTCAATGAGGTCCCCTTCAGACCACTGTATCTGTGGCCCATGGGGCTGCCATAAAGCAGCTTTCAAATGCTGTTAGGAACAGCTCAGGCAAGATGGCCACTCTCATAATCATGTTCAGGAAATAGAATAAAATTTGGAATTCCAAAATAAAGAAATTAGGAAAAAAAAAAGATGTGCTGCTATCTGGTTATAACTGGCAGAAAAAGAAAAATTTCGGTGACACATTGCCTTTGACTAGTGTTGATTGAGCACCAAAGTGTTTGGGTGCTCAGACCGAACACATTGGGATGCTCGGGTGCTCTACAACCAGGTACCCCCAGCTCTGAAGAGGTGAGGGTGTCTGGTTCACAGGAAAAGGTCAGAAATTGATGGAAATACCACTGAAATGGTTCGGGGACTGCGTGGGGAGGATGTCTGGATGCATCTTGGACTCCCAGGTCTTATACTAGGAGATGTATAACTTATACCAGCTTGTACATGTATAATTATATACAGGAGATGCCCAGGTTATACCAGCACGCTTCATATCACTATATACAAGGAGATATATAACTTATACCAGCTGTACATATATAATTATATACAGGAGATACCCAGGTTATACCAGCACGCTTCATATCACTATATACAAAGAGATATATAACTTATACCAGACGTAAAAATAAAATTATATACAGGAGATACCCAGGTTATACCAGCAAGGTCCATATCACTATATACAAGAAGATGTATAATTTCTACCAGCCGTAAATATATAATTATATACAGGAGATGGCCAGGTTATACCAGCTGTATATGTATAATTATATACAGGAGATGCCCAGGTTATACCAGCATGCTCCATATCACTATATACAAGAAGATGTATAACTTCTACCAGCCGTAAATATATAATTATATACAGGAGATACCCAGGTTATACCAGCAAGGTCCATATCACTATATACAAGAAGATGTATAACTTATACCAGCTGTACATATATAATTATATACAGGAGATGCCCAGGTTATACCAGCAAGGTCCATATCACTATATACAAGAAGATGTATAATTTCTACCAGCCGTGAATATATAATTATATACAGGAGATGCAAATCACCGAATTATAGTATCACCATAAATTATAGCTTTTAATTAAATTTATTAAAAAGGTTTCAGAATCAAGGAATCTCTTATCCGAGTAGGGGGAGTGGCAAATAGGCCAGCGAACCAGAAAATTCTGTCCCTGGTCTGTCCGCTATACACTATAAGCCCTGCCTACAAAACGGAATAGCCGCCCCGATAGGGGCGATCCCGTGTCAGGAACCTCCTAGAGTCCCTAATGAGGCCCTGCCACAGGATAGTACCCACCACCTGTGTGAAGTGTGTTGGTCAAAGCGTCCGTCAGTAGTCAAATAGGTACACTCAAAACTGGGGAATCACACAGAGTGCGAGGACCAATTGGATATATAGTTCCCTCACTCCTAGCGACTCTCCCAGCTAGCCATATTACTGTACAGACATGATAATTATTAAAGGTATAGAATAGTCCCAAATAGGTATACAAATTCCCGACGCGTTTCACTGCAACCGTATATTATGTTGAAGATCATCAGGGACATATACATATAATAAGGGTGTCTATATCAAAGACAACCCAGAGTGACAAAATTGGACCAAAATACAAAAATTTGCCACAGTGACCGGTAAAGAATGTCAATCTCAAGGATATACCTAGACAAGAGGAGAAGATAGTACCAGATATAAACCATTCAGAACAACTTAAAGGGTTAATGATAGTGACCAAATAAAGCCAGTGCTCAAAGATAAAGTATAATCACTTCCCTTAGCCATCAAACGGTCTAATGGACAGGCTATCCCAACTGCGGATATAGTCAGGTCCAGGGCTATAATCTTCTGGGTTCTGGTGTCTCCTCTTGCTGGGGCCGGTGGCGTGTGGCGAACGCCACTTGCCTTAAATAGCGCGCTCTACTCTAAGCATCAGGTCACGTGATTACAGATGGTTCACGTGCCCAACCGGAAGTGACGCACCGGAACTAGCTGTGCGCTCCACCGCGCTGCCGATGCTCCACAGCGATGTGTATGCGTTCCACAGCAGCCGATGCGTTCTACAAGAAGAGCGCTACGCTCCACAGGCCCTCTTGGTATGGACTTATATATTAAACAGTTACCCAGTATAATAGATACTGGGTACTGTATATCACAAGACATCCCACCACATGGGCAGCACCAGTGAGGGTAAATAGTATGGAACAATGTCCCAAATATGGATTACCTTAAATTCACTATGAGGACACATATATTTCCCACAATTAACCTCAAATGAGAGGTGTACATCTGGGGGTAGTTTTACATGACAAGAGCCAAAGAGGACACACAATTCAGTGTGTCCCCTGGCCCTATACACAGTGTAGCAGATAATGCAAGACTGTCATCCCCAGAGAAAGGTCATTTAGTAAAGGACCAGTGCTTAAATAAAACAGGTATAATCAATGGATTCATTCAGTCCCAAAGGGCCCGAGTTTCAAGTTTATACGTCCAGCGTGCTTCTTTCTGTTTAAGTATTTGATCAATATTACCACCTCTAATAGATGGTCTCACAACCTCTATAGCAGAGAAGGAGATATCCACTTTTTCATCAAGATGTTCGAGGAGGATATGTTTAGGGATAGGTTTGTCCCGCTTGTTCCGAATATCACCTACATGTTCCAGTATCCGTATTTTGAATTCTCTGCAGGTTTTACCCACATAAAGCTTACCACAAGTACATCTCATAAGGTATATCACACCCCTCGTATTACAGTTAGCAAAGCACCTCTGTTTAAATCTGACAAGTCCCCTTGCATCATAGAAGGAATCACCCAGTTTAATATACTTGCAGGCTTTACAATGTCCACATCTGAATGTGCCCACAGATCTATTTTGGAGCCAACATTCCCTCTGAGGAGGTTCAAAGTGGCTACGTACCACAAAGTCACGGATATTACGTCCCCTTCTATATGTGATAGAGGGGTATTCTGTAAGAAAATCTTTCAGATCTGGATCAGTTTTTAACAATGACCAGTATCTGCCTATTATCTCCCTGATTTCCTCAGAAGCCACATCAAATGTACCAATAATCCGAATCACCTCCTCTATTTCCTTCTTTTGAGGCTGCAGAAGAGTATGTCTCTCTTTTCACGCGCATGCCTCGCTGCCTGAACAAGACAATACTCAGGGTAACCTCTTGCCCTAAATCTCTCAGATAATTTCAGGGCCTCTCTTTCGTAGTCCTCCTTCGTGGAACAATTTCGCCTAATTCTAAGGAACTGACCCTTAGGAATTCCTTTACGTAAAGGTTTTGGGTGGAAACTGTTCCACCTCAGGAGGCTGTTAGTGGCCGTTTTTTGCGATAGAGAGTTGTCTTCAAGGACTGGTGCTCATCCTTACTAATCAGAACATCAAGGAAAGATATAGTATTTTCATGAATCTCAGATGTAAAAAGAGACCTATTGAGTTCTTATTTAAACGAGACATAAATGTATTAAATCCTTCCCTGGGGCCGGTCCATAACAATAAAATATCATCAATGAACCGAACCCACAGGGGACATGCTGGGTCCATTCCACCATTTCATCAGTGAAGACTACCGTATCCTCCCACCAGCCCAGGAGCAGGTTGGCATACGTCGGCGCACAGGGACTTCCCATTGCCGTGCCCCTGAGCTGGTGGAAGAATTTGGAGTCAAAAATAAAATAATTATGTGTTAGTACAAAACCAAGGAGGTGTAGAACAAAGTTGTTATGTTTTTCAAATTCCACACTTCTTGTGGTAAGATAATATTTCGCTGCTTTGATTCCCTTATCATGGGGGATAGATGTATACAAGGCCTCAACATCAATTGAGGCCAAATATGTATCTTGTTCCACATGTATCCCCTCAAGTCTCTGCAGGAGATCAGTCGTATCCCGCAGGTATGAGGGCAGAGAGAGCAAAAAAGGGCGCAATATCTGGTCAATATATGTACCAATGTTTTGAGTCAGATTTCCAATGCCGGAAACAATTGGGCGGCCCTTCAGGGGGTCCAGGCCTTTATGTATCTTAGGCAAGCAATAAAAGGTAGAAACCCTAGGATGTTCAGGATAAAGATATTCATATTCTTTTTTATTAATTAATCTGTCACCCAGGGCCCCCTGAAGGATCTGTTTCAATTCAGCACGATATTGGATAGTCGGATCTGTCCTCAATATCTCATAGTTTGTTTTGTCATTAAGGAGGCAAGAACACATCGATCTGTATTGTTTACAGTTCAGTACAACAATGTTACCTCCTTTATCAGAAGGTTTAATAACTAGTTCTTTATTCTTACTGAGTGTTTGAAGGGCTATCATTTCCGAATGAGTATAATTGTTATAACCCGTCCGAGCCGTAAGCTTTTGCAAATCTCTGGTCACTGAACTCAAAAACAGATCAATGTGTGCTTCATTGCCTCTTGGTGGACTTTTTGTACTTTTGTTCCCCAAATTGGTGAAGGGGCCTGTACCCACCATTTTCTCATTGTCCGCCACACGCCACCGGCCCCAGCAAGAGGAGACACCAGAACCCAGAAGATTATAGCCCTGGACCTGACTATATCCGCAGTTGGGATAGCCTGTCCATTAGACCGTTTGATGGCTAAGGGAAGTGATTATACTTTATCTTTGAGCACTGGCTTTATTTGGTCACTATCATTAACCCTTTAAGTTGTTCTGAATGGTTTATATCTGGTACTATCTTCTCCTCTTGTCTAGGTATATCCTTGAGATTGACATTCTTTACCGGTCACTGTGGCAAATTTTTGTATTTTGGTCCAATTTTGTCACTCTGGGTTGTCTTTGATATAGACACCCTTATTATATGTACATGTCCCCTGATGATCTTCAACATAATATACGGTTGCAGTGAAACGCGTCGGGAATTTGTATACCTATTTGGGACTATTCTATACCTTTAATAATTATCATGTCTGTACAGTAATATGGCTAGCTGGGAGAGTCGCTAGGAGTGAGGGGAACTATATATCCAATTGGTCCTCGCACTCTGTGTGATTCCCCAGTTTTGAGTGTACCTATTTGACTACTGACGGACGCTTTGACCAACACACTTCACACAGGTGGTGGGTACTATCCTGTGGCAGGGCCTCATTAGGGACTCTAGGAGGTTCCTGACACGGATCGCTCCTATCGGGCGGCTATTCCGCTTTGTAGGCAGGGCTTATAGTGTATAGCGGACAGACCAGGGACAGAATTTTCTGGTTCGCTGGCCTATTTGCCACTCCCCCTACTCGGATAAGAGATTCCTTGATTCTGAAACCTTTTTAATAAATTTAATTAAAAGCTATATTTTATGGTGATACTATAATTCGGTGATTTGCTCTAACTATACTATCACTTATTATCTCACTTGCTGACGGTTGACTTGTCAGAACGTTATTATTCTATACAGGAGATGGCCAGGTTATACCAGCAAGGTCCATAAAAATAGATATTATGTAAAAAGGCTGAGATGTACCCTTTCTTCAGAATGTTATTCAGATATAAAGAATGTGTTTAACCTCATGCATTGCTGCTTGGACGGAGAGTTGACTACCTGAGATATCTAGTAGGGGAGGAGACTCGAGACCGAACCGGTGTTTGGCCAAGCATGCTTGCTCAACACTACCTCTTGACTAGTGGCCTTCAGGTTGTGGGAAGCTTATCTCCCTCACTATGAAGTCCACATTTCACAACAGGGTGTATTGAAGGCAGCTGTTTAGTGGAAGACCTCAACTGTGACTTTATTTTTGAACACATTAAAGAGGTTCAGTCACCAGGATCAAACCCTATTAAACCTGACATACTGGCTGGTAGGGCTCATCATGCTGATTAAAACTATACCTTTCTTTTGTATGTATGATAAATAGCTACAGATAAATCAGTGGGTTTTATTCATATGCAAATCAGCAATTGAAGCACCAGGAGGCAGGGCTGAATCGATTAAGCACTGTAACGCCCTCCTCCCCTTGATTAACAGGGCTAGACATGCTGAGGGCAGAGCCCTGTCCAAGAGCGGTGTGCTAGAAATATCATATCACTATGTACTATAGCTTCACCACACTGAGATGTGCTCAGAAAGCTAATCTACCTATTACTGCTTTATGCACAGGCACAATATATGATGAGAAAGACACCAGTACTGTGTGTTAGCTTCTAAGAATAGAAAAAAATTCATATATCTATAGCTTAGTGGTATAGTAGTTTACAATGCATGTAGAGGTCCCAGGTTCAAGTGCCATAAGATGTTTTCTGTTATTTTTTTTTCTCTTATTTAAAACGACATTAAAGGCTATATTATACTTAATAAAAGTCCTTACTATATTGAGAATAGTTTTATTTTTTTGCTAAAACCTATTACTGGTTTATTTACAGGTACAATATATGATAGAGTTTTATTAGCTTTTTTTTTTAAAAAAATCTCAATAAGGATATAGACCTCTTATGGGATGAATTGTGGAAGAAAAAAAATCTTAAGAAAAATCTGAATTAGTCTTACCAGTAATTCCTTTTCCATTAATCCATCATGACGGCTTATGACAGGAGATTGACCCCTGACCTCTGTAGGGACAGGAAAACAGATAAAGATTAAATAATTAAATTGCCCCCTCCCACCACCCACCTCAATGTTTATCAAATTACTATAGTGCCTGTGAAAATTATTCACTTTCTTTTGTAAATATTACTTTACTTATTATAACTAGGTAAGTATAAAATTAATTATATATATTCCTTCTTTTTTGTGTGTGTGAATTTGGTGCTTGAAAAAGACCTTAAGGGTCGAAACGTAGCACTTTTTGTTGATGAAATAAAGGCTAATAAAAAAGACAAGTGGGTGCTGCAGTTTTCCTGAATTCTTGCATGGGAATTCGGTGCTGTCATAGATTCATGGGAAAGGAATTAGCGGTAAGACTAATTCAGATTTTCCATTTTACCGCCATGACAATATAACAAAAGACCAACACACAGACACAGACATAACAGATCACCAACTAAGGGAGGCTATGGCCTGAAAAACGTTCCTACCGAAAGATAGATCTTGTCAAATCAAGTCTATAATGTCTAATAAAAGAAGATCCTGTCAAATCAAGCCTATAAAGTCTAATAAAAGTATGCACATTGGACCAGGTCGCAGCTTTGCAGATCTGATCCAAAGATGCACCAGCTTTTTCTGCATTAGAAGAGGATACCGCCCTGGTGGAATGGGCCCTAATCTTAACAGGACACTGAAGACCCTGAATCAGGTAACAGTTACTGATAGTCTGTTTAACCCACCTAGCAATGGAGGCTTTGGATGCTGCCTTCCCCTTGTTCTTTCCCCCGAACTGGACTAGAAGGTTGTCTACCCTTCTATAGCTTTTGGAAACTTCCAAGTACTTTAGTACCACTCTCCTGAAGTCTAAAGAATTAAATTATTCTTCTTTTGGGTTTTTAGGATTACTACAAAAAGAGAGAAGGACTATTTCCTGATTTCTATGGAAGTCTGATACCACCTTTGGAAGAAACCCGGGATCAAGTTTAAGAATAATTCTATCATCTAGAATTGTTAAATAGGGATCTCTGATTGACAGGGCGTGTATTTCTCCTAGTCTCCTAGCTTAAAAAATTGCTACTAGGAAAGCAGTTTTGAAGGAGAGGAATTTAACCGAAGTATCATCTAGAGGTTCAAAGGGACTTCCTGTTAGACCTTTTAGAACTATATTCAAGTCCCAGAAAGGGACGCAAAGTCTGATGAAGGGTCATAGTCCAGAAGCTGCTCTGATAAACCTTTTAACCCACCTGTGTTCTGCCAAGTCTGTATCAAGAAAAATAAAATGAGGGCCGCTATCTGCACCTTTAGGGTAGAAGGAAGAAGACCAAGATCTAACCATTGCTGAAGAAATTCCAGAATTTTTTGGATATTTGGTTTAGAGTGATTGGGATTAGCTTCTCCCATCCAGGAGAAAAATTTCTTCCAGATCTTTAGATAAATTGCTGAAGTGACTTTCTGTCTACAAGATCTGAGAGTGGAGATTACTTTATCTGATAGACCCTGGCATCTTAAGATCTCTAACTCAGGATCCAAGTTGTTAACCTGAAGAATTCTGGATGGGGGGTGAGTCAACGGACCCTGTGTTAGAATGTCCTTTCTGATAGGCAGAATCCAAGGTTCCTGTAGAGACAGCTTTTTGAGAATAGGAAACCAGCTTCTCTTTGGCCAAAACTGCGTTATTAGAATGAGAGTCGGTCTTTCCTGAAGGATCCTTTGAATCACTTTCTGTATCAGCTGAAATGGAGGGAATGCATAGGCTAGGCTCCAGTCCCAGATCTGAGAAAAGGTATTGATCGCCCAAGGGTTGTCTTTTGGATTTAGGGAGCAGAATCTCTGAACTTTTGCGTTTTCTTTTGAGGCAAATAAGTCTATCACTGGAAAACCCCTGCTCTTTTCGATCAAGCTGAAGGTTTCTATGTTCAGCGACCATTCTCCCTGGTCTAGTTTCCTTCTGCTTAAAAAATCCGCTATTTGATTTTGGGAATCTTTTAAGTGAACTGCAGATATAGATTCCACAGTTATTTTCGGCCCATGAAAATATTTTCCCTGATAGATTTATCAGCTCCTGTGATCTTGTTCCTTGGTGTCTCAAGTAGGATACTGTTATATTGTCAGAAATAATTTTTAGATGATGAACCCTTTGGAGATCTGATGCAGCTTTTATAGTCTCCCATACAGCCCAAAGCTTTCTATAGTTTAATGACTAATCTGTTATGGCCTTTGGCCAAAGAGCCAGGAAAAACCTTCCATATATGTTTGCTCCCCAACCTGACTTGCTCGCATCCATCTAAATTTCGATGAACGGTGTCTTCTGCCATACTACCTCTTTGTTGAGGTTTGATGACGCGGTCCGCCAGATGAGAGATAGTTTTACATGTTCCGGGATTAGAATTTTCTGATCTAAGGATATCTGTCTTTTGTCCCATCTTTCAGTAGCCAGGATTGCAGGGTTCTGAAATTAATCTGACACCAAGAAACTGATGTTATGCATGACGTTAAGACCCCCAATAGACTAATTGTCTCTCTCATATGGAACAGGAAATCCTTTTTTGAAAGCTCCAAACTTTTTGTCTCAGGGCATTTATTTTTTCTTCTGGGAGAAAGGATGACTGTTCTTTTGAGTCTAAGAAAATTCTTAGAAACCTTATTCTTGTTTGCAGAAGAAGACAGGATTATTTTAGGTTTATCACCCATCCTAGTTCTTCTAGATGGAGTAGGAAACTGTGTACATCGTGCTCCATCTGGCTTCGGCAATCTGCCACTAATAAGAAATTGTCTAAGTCAGGTATTATTATGAAGCCTTCCTTCCTTAGATGAACTATCATTTCTATAACAAGCTTGGTAAATACTCTGGGGGCAGATGAAATGCCAAACTGAAGGGCTGTAAACTGAAAATGAAATATGGATCCTTTTAGATTTAGAGCAAATCTTAGGTACCTCTGAGACTGTTCTTGTATCGGGACATGGTAATAAGCGTCCTTTAAATCAACTGTGCTCATCATTGCATTCTTTTTTATTAAAGGGGTGGTAGAGTTCAGAGTTCAGGGACTCCATGTTGAATTTCCTGTACAAGATATGTTTGTTTAGATGTTTTAGGTTTATTACAGTCGGTATGATCCGTCCGGTTTTGTCACCAGGAACATGTTTGAGTAATAACCCCGCTTTTCCTGAAATGGTGGGACCTGAACAATCACCCCTAGTTTTAGCAAGTCTAGACTTTTCCCAGGGAAGATTTTGACCTGCCTCCTGTGTGGTAACTTCACTGTCCCGTTTTCCCCTGTATGATCATTCTTGACCACCATAGGGGCGAAAGGAAAATTGTGGGTTCACACTAGCGTTATGGAGTCCATTATGGCTTTCGGTTATAACAGGGTTATAACGGAAAATAACGGAATCCATCGGAAGGAATGCAAAACGGAAGCCTTTAAGAGGCATTCCGTTTTGCTCCGTCATAATATATGTCTATGGGAAAACATAAAGGATCCGTCTGGTATCCTGTCTTGCATAACGGGACCCAGACGGAACCGTTATGTTTTCCCATAGACTTCTATTAGGACAGAGCAAAGCGGAATGCCTCTTAAAGGCTTCCGTTTTGCATTCCATCCTATGGATTCCGTTATAACCCTGTTATAACGGAAAGCCATAACGGACTCCATAACGCTAGTGTGATCCCACCCTAACACACAAAGAATTAAATGTTACCATGTTTTTATTGAACACACCATGTAAACATTCACATAGCAGGTGGAAAAAGTATGTGAACCCCTAGACCAGTGATGCTCAACCTGCGGCCCTCCAGTTGTTGTAAAACTACAACTCCCACCATGCCCTGCTGTAGGCTGATATCTGTAGGCTGTCCGGGAATGCTGGAAGTTGTAGTTTTGCAACATCTGGAGGGCCGCAGGTTGAGCATCCCTGTCCTGCTACTCTCCCTAGGAGTGGCCATCCTGTAAAGATGACTGCAAGAGTACAGCGCAGACTGCTTAATGAGGTGAAGAAGGACCCTAGAGTGTCAGCTAAAGCCTTACAAAAGTCTCTGGCATATGCTAACATTCCTGTTAGCGAATCCACAATACGTATAACACTAAAGAAGAATGGATTTCATGGGAGGATACCACAGAGGAAGCCACTTCTGTTCAAAAAAAACATTGCTGCACGTTTACAGTTTGCACAAGAGCACCTGGATGTTCCACAGCAGTACTGGCAAAATATTCTGTGGACAGATGAAACCAAAGTTGAGTTGTTTGGAAGAAACACACAACACTATGTGTGGAGAAAAAGAGGCACAGCACACCAACATCAAAACCTCATTCCAACTGTGAAGTATGGTGGTTGGGGCATCATGGTTTGTGGCTGCTTTGCTGCGTCAGGGCCTGGACGGATTGCTATCATCGAAGGAAAAATGAATTCCCAAGTTTATCAAGACATTTTGCAGGAGAACTTTTGGCCATTTGTCCATCAGCTAAAGCTCAACAGAAGATGGGTGTTAAACAGGACAACGACCCAAAGTATAGAAGTAAATCAACAACAGAATGGCCTAAACAGAAGAAAATACGCCTTCTGGAGTGGCCCAGAGTCCTGACCTCAACCCAATTGAGATGCTGTGGCATGACCTCAAGAAAGCGATTCACACCAGACATCCCAAGAATATTGCTGAACTGAAACAGTTCTGTAAAGAGGAATGGTCAAGAATTACTCCTGACCGTTGTGCATGTCTGATCTGCAACTACAGGAAATGTTTGGTTGAAGTTATTGCTGCCAAAGGAGGTTCAACCAGTTATTAAATCCAAGGCTTCACATACTTTTTCCACCTGCACTGTGAATGTTTACATGGTGTGTTCAATAAAAACATGGTAACATTTAATTCTTTGTGTTCTTAGTTTAAGCAGACTGTGATTGTCTATTGTTGTGACTTAGATGAAGATCAGATCACATTTTATGACCAATTTGTGCAGAAATCCATATCATTCACATACTTTTTCTTGCAACTGTATTTGAGAGGGCTGCATATTTAGCAGAGAATCTTACTGTTTCTACTTAAGCAACCGCTAGAAAAGCTGTGGCTGATTTTAGTAAGGGTACCGAATCTATTATTTCTTCTCTTGGGGTCTTATTTTTTTAAAATGATTTTCCAGCTCATTGAGCCACAAATACATAGATCTGGCTACTGATGTTGCCGCTATGTTGGTCTTTAAACTAAACATCGCCGCTTCCCAAGACTTGCGCAAAAGGCTATCTGCCTGTCTTTCCATAGGATCTCTTAATTGGGAAGAGTCCTCAAATGGAAGAGAGGTCTTATTAACCTTCGCTACCTGTACATCAATTTTGGGAACTCAAAAAACCAATGAATACCTGGGCCCACATAGCAATAAAGAACAATGTCATCACATAATGGGTAATAGGGGCCAATTGGACTATATAAGAAAAATTAATACAAGAGTGTACGCTCAATTAGCACAAAAAACCTACAAAGAAACAGGAGCTCACTCAAATATATGAAAAAGTTACATTTTATTGAAAACTATACCACATAATAAACATCAAATATCAGTTTAAAAAGAGAAAAAGTGGGCAGAAGACAAACAGCGCCACCCCGATGGAACCCACGTATATATATATGGATATTACCAATAACAACGTGCATTCAGTCAATACATATAATCACCAAACCCCGAAAAGGGAACATTGGTAAAAAGAAGCTACATACGGTTGAAATTAATACATACGATAATAAAGCCATCAAAAAACCGCATCAGGAACGATGCAAAAAGGATTGCATGCACTTAAGCAGGTAGGGCCAACACACATGTAAAACAGCCACCATATATGTATATGAAGCAAGCCAAAAGGGCTTAAAGATATAACAGCAAGGATGCTCCTAAAAAGGAGAATAAGCAGGGGCGTAGCTAGAAATGACTGGGCCCCACAGCAAATTTTTGTATTGGGCCCCCCCCCTACCCGCGCGTTTCGCTCCCCCTCTATAATGTGCCAGCCATATAGCCCCCCTATAATGTGCCAGTAGTCAGCCATATAGCCCCCCCAGCCCCCCTATAATGTGCCAGTAGCCAGCCATATAACCCCCCTATAATGTGCCAGTAGTCAGCCATATAACCCCCCTATAATGTGCCAGTAGTCAGCCATATAACCCCCCCTATAATGTGCCAGTAGTCAGCCATATAACCCCCCTATAATGTGCCAGTAGTCAGCCATATAACCCCTCCTATAATGTGCCAGTAGTCAGCCATATAAACCCACCCTATAATGTGCCAGTAGTCAGCCATATAACCCTCCTATAATGTGCCAGTAGTCAGCCATATAACCCCCTATAATGTGGCAGTAGTCAGCCATATAAACCCACCCTATAATGTGCCAGTAGCCAGCCATATAGCACCAGATGCCCCCATAGTGCTCCTCTCCCCATAGTGCCCCTATAATGTGCCAATATCAAGTGCCTCTGTCTTCCCCCATCCCAATATCATAGTGCCATCCTCTCCCCTGCCCCCTAATGTGTGTGCCAATATGAAGTGCCTATCTCTCCCCCCCATTTGCCAATATCATAGTGCCAATAGCCCCTCCTCCCCTGTGGCAGTAAAGTAAAAGTCCAGTATTTAAAAAAAAAAAATAAAAACACACATATACTTACCTCCATGTTAGGCAAGCCTCATTTATCCTGTCTTTCAGAAAAAGTTTGTGAGGGGAATCGAACCTGTGACCATTAGGATGAAAGGCAAGACACTTATCCACAAGGCTGTATCAGCTGCATAGTTAGGTAGCTAAAAAAAAATAAGACCTCTAGATAAGGAGAACTTTGATAGTGTATCTATACACATTACAGCTGCCCCAACACACCAAGCTCTGCTACATCCATATACAATGTGCTGGTGCAGCTGTAATGTGTATGGATACACTATCAAAGTTCTCCACATCTAGAGGTCATTTATTTTTTATTTATTTATTTTTTATTATTTTTTTTAAGCTATCTGGCTAGGCAGCAGATATAGCCTAGTGGTAAAGTGTCTTGCCTTTGAACCTAATGGTTGCAGGTTCGATCCCCAGGGCAAGCTTTTCTGAAAGAAAGAAGAAATAAGTTTTAAATAAATAGACAAGGGCGAGAGGACACTGCGATCGGGAGAGGAGTGAGGACACGTGCTGATTACCCAGGGGAGGAGAGAAGTGAGGACAAACCCAGGCCCCGAAGCAGCTGCTTCCCCGGTAGTTACGCCCCTGAGAATAAGTATGACACCTACCAGCACAAAGTGAATGCGTGTGAGACCACCGGGATGGCGACGCGCGTTTCGGCGTACCTTCATCAATTTTGGGAATATCATCAAATATTTTAGATTCAGACAGGTCAAATAGTAACCGACTTTTGAATTCTTTAGATATGCCCAGTCTTTTTTTATGGGTCAGACCATTTATCTAGAACCATTTCCTTAACATTTTAATTTAGTTCTTAGGACCCCAAACATCTCCTCCTGTATTGAATGTGGCTTCTGGAGCTCTTCAATGCCGATTGTGGCCCAGACAACTTTTAACAAGTCCCCTATTTTCTCAACTGAAAATAGAATTTTTTTAAAATCTTCTATGCTCTCTCCTTCAGAAAGGGGATCATCATCCCACTGTTTAGAAGAAGCAGCCTCATCCATTAGACCATCGGAATCAGCCGCTAATTCTTAGTCTTTTAAGGGGCTGCGGCTCTCAAAGAAGAGAGAAGAATTTACGTCATCCCAGATTATGATCATTAATTCAGACGGTTGCTCCTCTTACAATGCCCGAAATGCATTTTTTGCAGATTTTTGAATACTGATCTGGCAGCTTTTTAAAACATGAAATGTATTGGATAATCTTTTTGGGCCTTTTCTGAGCATCCTTAGACACCTATTGTTAAGAGAACAACAATATCACTGGGTATCCCCTTATAATGTATATATTCATAGTGTGCATAACATTGATGTACCCCACACTTCTAATAAGGCTACAGAATCTACCCTGAGAATGCACATAGAAAAAAACATCAGCACACATAGGCTGCTCAATTTTCCCCATATGGGGTCTTACATTCAATGGTGCTGGAACATCAAGATCTCTTAGCTGCACTTCAGGGCCTGACGTCCTCTCACTAGACCTCAGATCATGACCCTCCATGGCTTACCTCACTGCTTTTAATTGCAGACTCACCACCAGAAGTGGCATCAGATGCTGGCGCTCTGCACATGGGATCTTGCAAGGCATACACCTGCTTGTCCCACCAGTGGAAAGGAACATGTGGTAGCCCAGGACAGACACCTGATCCTAGAGATGTGAGGGCTTCACATCTTTCCCTGCCCAGCATTGGTTAAGTACCACTGGCAAGCAGGCAGAACTTTTACAGGGATTATAGGTGACAAGGAAGGCCCTAGCGCCCAATGTGCTGTCCTATGAGGGGTGAAGATATAGAAATCCATCTTCACCTCCCTGTCAAGCAGAGGCCTTTCTCTGTCCTGGCTACTATAGTGGCAGAAAACAGTAAGGAGGGAGGGTGCAATGTTTTCCTGCCCCTACAGAGGTCAATCTCCTGTTATATGCCATCATGGTAGTGAAATGGGAAAAATGTTAACATCCCCAAGATTCTACCTGGGGGATCTCTATATACAAAACCAATCACTTAACCATAAAGCTACAACATTACCACACAAAGATGTCTTTTCCCCCCATTCTTATAAGGTAACATTACTTGTGTCTATATTCATATGTTGTACTTGTGAACAAAGCAGCAATATGTGGCTTAGCTTTGAGCAGATGTGTGGTGAAGCTATGGTATAGGGATGGCCAACCTGTGGGTTCTCAGCTCTCAATTCCCAACATGCCCTGCTGTAAGCAGACTAGAGAGCCACAGGTTTGTCACCCCAGCTACTAGTGTAAATGGTCTGTACATGCTAGCACACAGCTCTATCCTTGTCTTACCCTGTCAATAAAGGGGAGGGAGGACTGCAGAGCAGAGGGTGTTACAAAGCAGCAATCAATGGATTTAGCCCCAGTTCTCATTTGAATATGAATAAAAAGATTCAGTAGCCGTTTATCATACAGACAAGAGAAAACTTGTTTTAGTCAGCATAACTAGCTCTACTAGGCAGCATGTCTGGTAGAACATGATTGATCCTGGTGACAGCCTCTGAAGTTAGCCCTTCAGACAGCTCTGTACCAGTTGTGAGGCCATATAAAAATAATTGCTGACTGCATTTTCTGATGCTGTGCCCAGGGCACCTCAAGGTATATACAATCAGATGAGAGGTCAGCTGCTGTACATCATATGCTCTGGTCCAAGTATCACAGGAGTTTAAATATCAAAAAGCACTTAGTCCTACGATCTAACATGATCCTTTCATTAGTTTACCAGAAACTTGTAGTTTGTTTTTGGTAACAAACTACTGAAAGTACTATATCTTAGATATCAAAGGACACTTACTGAACTGTACCACTGCGTGCCATTCCCTACAGCGTGCTGTTTATTCAGAAGCCAATAAATGCCAGATGGCCAATTCACTGAGCAGCTATAAGACAGGCCAGACGAGCTAGAGCAGTATACTTTATTCACGGCTGTAGTTCTAAGCCATAAGCAAACAAGATGACAAAGACCAGCAATGCAGTATTTGTTTTATTGGTGAAGAGATTGAACACAGACATTTACAAAGCTTGTAAGACAAATTTATTAAATAGGGTTTCAAACAGAACCGAGTCATCACCAACATACAGCATTTTCCACTTGTGTATGCATGCTCATCCTTCATCCAGGCTAAAAAAAAAATGTTATAAATCTGTATATACAGGAACCAAGTGCGTCAGTGATGCTGGTCTCAGTCCCATATCCGCATCTCTCATTCAATCCGTCCACTAATAACTGAGGTCATCACTGGCCAGCCCGACAGTCTTCCTGTAAAGCTCGTTTTACTCACTTCAGCAGTCCTTAGGTAGTCAAACCTGTGCAAAAGAAATCAAACTTGCCATGAACTGTAGAAGAGATTTTATAAGGAACTTGAGACTGAGAATAAACCACCCCACTATCTGAAGTTACGGAGAGTCAGGGCACTGCATACACATTAGATGTCGCCTCATCTCCCCAACAGGTTCAGTAGACTCGTCTGACCAGTTACTTAACTACAGTGTTAAACAAAGGGAAATTAAGAAGTTACATGGCCTTGTGGTCACCGATAACTGATCCATTTAACCCCAAAAGCTAGCAATCCAACATGATCTTGGCTAATGAGTTCTCCAGCCAAGTAGAACAAGCATCTATGCTGATAGAAGTGTAAAAGACTGCAAGTCAGAGTGGAAAATTATCGTCAGTTATCGCATCTGACGGCACTTCCTATTCCATAGTCTCATCATATTACAGTCTTCTAGGAAGCTCCATCAGGCAATGCAGACATACCTAGCCTGCACAGGATTTCCCAGGTCAGTGGCCATGTATTCTCCCTGAAATTAAAATAAGCGTCCATGTTAGTGGTGTAGTAAGAGCGCAAGCTACATGACATCATCTAAGACCAGGATGTTGTCAGAAAACGGTTGTCAACAAAAAATTTCTGCCGGTAATTCCAGCTATTTGTTTTATTTTCATCATGTATCCCAGTAGTACACATTCATGTGCCATCAAAGCCCTAACGGAATGCATCCTGTAGGAGAACTAGTGTTCTTGTCACCAACTCTGGGCAGCCAATAAGCCCTGTTGTACCATTGAAGCCAATCACTTGTTTCAGCAGTCTCTTGCCATATACTACTGAGGCCAGTGATAGGCTGCAGAGGACAGGAGTGGATGCTGGAACATCTCAGGTTTGAGGCAGTAAGCTTTGCTGGCAGATGCATGACAATAGGGAGTTGTGCACCCACTGTAGAACAGAGGTCTTGTTGGGAAGCAACAAATACACATCACAAAACCTAAGTATTTTTGTAACTTACACTCTTTCCTGAAAATCTTGAGTAATGTTCTCCTGAAAAAAAAAAAAAGTCAGCAATATCTTAACATGTACTAAAACACCATTTTGCCTTTAGGTTGGGCAGTAATCAGAAAGCAACACAACTACTGCAAGAACAAGCTTTATTTAAAAGGTAGTTCTGTGGTCTGTCACCAGTTTTATGCAGCCATCTGAGTAAACTGGTGACAGACCCCGATGAGGACACCAGGTCCCTTTCTTGCATTGACCAGCTCCAGCGCAGTCTGTACAAGCAAAGGATCCCTCATTCTGGAGCAGTCACTGACCACTTGGCCAGAAGAGGACTCCCTTGCATGTGCACTGGAGACTGCAGTGGACTTTGCTGCCTCAGTCCCATATCCGCAGGAGTCATCCAGCAGTCTCCAAATATATAGTCATCACAGGCCAGCCAAAGCCACCTTTTACCGCAAGAATTTTGCATTGCACTTGTGTAAACCAAAGGGGGTTGTCTCACTTCAGCAAACATTTATCATGCAGACAATCATTTCCAGGGGTTACAACCACCCTGTAATCCAGAAGCTGTGGTCGTGCTTGCACATCACAGGATAAAGCTCTGGCCTCTCCAGTGGCCGGGACCATGCAAGTGTGCATAGGCCAGTGCTTTTTACTAGTGTGCAAGCAGCCACCACTGCCGGATTACATGGGTGGTGATAACCCCTGGAAATGAGCATTGTATACTAAGATTGGAAAAATGTAGCAAGCCATCAGGGGATAAATAATACACCGATGACCAATCCAGAGGATAGGTCACTACATCTGTGAGGGTCTGACACCCAGGACCCCCACCAATCAGCTGTTTGAGAAGGCATCAGTGCTTTGGTTAGCACTGCAGCTTTTCCTAGGTCAGTGACCACACGTTCATCTGCCACATGGCCGGGGGGCTCAGCACCATTCAAGTAGATGGGGCCAAGTGCAATACCAAGCACAGCCACTACAAAATCGCTTACCAGTCTGATATTATTCGGCTTCTGGGTACCAATGCTTCTGGAGGCACTCCTGAAATAAGAGATCCATCATGAGCTACAAGTTATTGGTTTTGGTGGTAACACTGGAGCCTTTTAACAGCTCCGTCACAAACTGAAGTTCCATATGACCCAACTGCCTAGTCGGTTTAATGGCAGAGCAGAAGAACGCAGTTTGTAGGAGGGTTGAGTGACAGCTTGCGGCACCAGTTGGAGGACCCAACCTGTCAAAGCCCCTCAGTTTTTCTTGCATGTTGTTGGAGAAGCTGCTGCTACAATGCTAGCTGCAGCCCTCGGTTAACATGCTTCAGCCTGTACATATGAAGGACACAAGATCGCAGCCACCACCCTCACTGGGATTTCTATACAAGCCTCAGGATAGGTCATCAATATAAGATTGGCAGGTGGTCCAACTCCTGGCACCCCCCTCAGCTGTTCAGTAGCTCCAGAGCAGGAAATTGCTGAGGAGTCTATGGGAGCCGTGTAATTCTGGCACTACTGCAGAATAGCAGGAAGTACCAACTACCCCCCCCCCTCCCCCACATCTGTCCAAGGGATGTGTCTGGTACTGCACTGAAGTGAACAGGCCTGAGATGCAATACCACATACAAGCCATTGATAGGTATGGGGCTGCTGAAAGCAGAACTGTTTATAATGTTTGACAACCCCCATCAAAGGGCGGGTCAATAGTTTCATTTTAAAAGTCTTATTCCATGATATTTATGGCCCATCCTAAGATTAGGTCATCAGTATCAGATCAGAGGGGTCCAATTCCCAACACCCTGAGATCAGATGTTTGATGGAGCCATGCCGGTTGTGAGAATGCCACTTCCTCTTCAAAGTTAATCTGCATGCCATCCCCAAGTTAGTGACCCATTCACACAACTTTGTCCGCATTTGTGGATCGGATGCAGAGCCATTCATTTCTATGGGACTGCAAAATCCATGGATAGCACACAGTGTGCTATCCACATAGAACATGTTCTATAATGGTTTGTAAAATGCACTTTGTGGCCCCATTCAAGTCTATGGTTCTGCAAAAAATGCAGATTACACATGGACTGTTTTCAGATCTGCAAAATACAAAACATACGGAAACTTTCACATTTCCTCAAAAAAATTGAATCTTTGCTGAACTGATCCAGATATTTGTGAGTGCAAATAACATAAGGTGGTCTGAATGAGCCCTAATGGTAGTTACCCCGTACCACTTCACGGCCAGGAGTCAGTCCACCAGCTATCTGATACTCAAGACCGAGGAGAGGGCTGCAGTCATGAAGCCAGAATACCCCTTTAACTGCTGCTCCACTATAAACATATCACAAGCTCAGTACCAGATTAAGCAGTGACCCAAGCCCCATCATTGCTACAAATCACAGTATAATTACCTTAAAGGGAGTATTTCATCTTCACATCAGACATCTAGAAAACAAAGAAACAGTTAGACAACTCACCCAAAACCGTAACACTTTGTGTACTTTAATATATAGTGTGGGGTGTTAGACATTTTGGCATCTGTAAGGGAAAGATGCATCTTTGTACTAGAAGACAGGGTGTAAAGTCTTCGTAACGCAGTAAGGTTTGGTTCAATGTCAGAGCCTGCCAGGCCGCAGTCCAACATACAATGATCCCTCAAGATACAATGGCCTGCATGCAGTACTTTCATCTCCGCTCAAAAATAGTGTTCTGAGCGCACACCAAACTGACCCCATTAAAGTCTATGGGGTCTTTAGGCTCCGTTGGTGTCAGTCATGTACAGAATCCGTCCTTTCAGGTCTCCTGCTCCTTAACGGAGTCAGAGAACAGAAAAGACAGTGATGTCAAAGCTTTATCTGCTTATTTTTCTTAAATCTTCATCTTTTATCTTGGATGACATTTGGAACCAATTACTCAGCTTGCAATAGCTTAAACATAGTGGCCGTCCCGGAGCCAAATATTGTAGTTGAGGGACCATTATATATGCTGGAAAGTCAATGGGGATCCAGCAGTGGTATTAATTTGAAAGTGCCATTATTTCCACAGCACTGTACATCAAGAGGGGGTTACACAGACTGTAAGCTCCTGTGGGCAAGATCCCATCCCTGTACCAATCTACAAGGGAATGTGAACTCTGGCAGTTTGTTCCTCTGCTAGTTCAGACTACTGGTGTTCAGGAAGAACATGAGAGCAGTCCGAGCATAGCTAAGGAGGGCGTCTTCAGTATTCTCTACTGAGCACTGAAGACGCCTGTGTGTGATACAGATAGGGTACAGGCCTAGTCTGGGACAGGGGCAGTGACCAGAGGCGCCTCGAGGCCCCTGCATGTTACACCCAGGCATCTTCAGCATTCAATAGAACTGGAGACTTGGCAACGCTCAGGAGCGTGCTTACTGTGAAACATGGGGGCGTGAATCCTCATAGTATGCTCTGCTCCTCTGACCAGCCAGCACAGTACACTGACTTATAATGAAGTGTGTCTCTGCCCAACCTCAACTAATGATTTGTACTGACGTAATTATGAATTCTAAAAGCTTGTAACCCGTCCCTACACTATTAAAACTTACTTTAAAACATGGCTGACTAACAAAACTGCCAGCGCCCCCCCCCCTATAAGTAATCTGAAGTTAGCCCGAGTACTTCATCAAGCTAAATGCCCATTACATATTGTGTGTATTTTCATGCAGAAAGTCTGTAGTGCAAGGCCACATGCACACAACCGTGTGTGTTACATTCTGCAGATCCAGTCCATGTGCCACTAACATTTTTTGCAGACCCACTGACTTCAATGGGCCCCTAGGAGTGCATTTCACAGGCACACACTAGCTTTGCAGAATGGACATGACTGAAAAGCACACCGATGTCCCGTGTGCGCTCCACATAGCCAATCTGCAACATGCAGATTACAGACCCATTGACAACAAGATCAGCAATTTGCACACTGCATCAACCGTCGTGGTGTGCATGAGGCCCAATGCAGTAACAGCTATAAATATATTCTATGTGCACAAGTGGTGCAGCTTTTAAAGCCCACAGTGTATCAATTGCTTCAATAGGGTTAAAGCACAGAAAGTCTGACAAGTACTGCATCTCACACCGCTGACTTTCTGCGTATAAATCCAGTTTGCAGGTACTGACTGTAGTACAATCCATCCTACTACCAGCCATTAACAGGTCCTAAGCATCTGAACCTAATGAAAAGATGAAGCTCATCTCAACCTTCTCTTTTCAGCATAGGACCATGTGGTCTTACAGCACAAGCGGCCATTAATAGTTTTCAGATACTTATGGAGTCCATGTACTCGTATCAGAGGCTCCATTACCGATAAAACTTAGGAAAACACTGGACCACATGGCACTAACCCAACCCCATTTGTTTCAATGGGCAATCATGTAAAAGGTTCAACTCACTTCAGTTAGTTTTCCTCCTACAACTGCAGATTATAATTATTTTTTAATAAAGATGTCTACATGTATGCCAAGAGTTAAACTTAGCAAGGCTATCCCTGCAAGTTGTGAAATCAGATCGTGCTGTTACTTTGCATAGCTGGGCCAGTACTATGGGCAGAGGACATCACACCAGCCGCCATTTTAGGCTGCAGGACCCTTGGGAGGGATTTCTCCGCGTGAAGAATGGGCAACAGCGCCAGTGGTGGCAGCAGGAGGAACTACATGCCAGCTCCTGTAAAGAGGCTATTCGCTAGAAACACCGCAAGTCTCTGGGCTCATAATCAGCCATTAGTCAGGGTGAAAACCGCACTTACCTTGACAGATGCAGAACCGCATACCAGTCCACTCGCGCAACACCTGTAATGACAAAGTCAACATTAACACCCCGCACAACACGAGTAAAACGGCCGCTGCATAGTCAGGCTGCAGCTGTATTCCCCCATAATGTTGCCATCACCGGCACATAGAAGCCAGAGCAGCGACCGTCGGAAGAAAACCTTCATATCGGCCTCTGTTTGACCGCGTTAGCTACAAGAGCTTCTAACCCGGCTTCGATCAGGGCCTTGCACAGGCAGAACACGGGCTAATATTCACCTGGTCACCGGCACGACAGGCTGCGGGAAGGCTCTGCCACGCGTCCGTTGTATAACGCCACCCAGCAAGCGCGGATGGCGGAGGATTGCCCCGCACAGTTCTGACAGGAGACCGCCATGTCCGAACCCACGACAGAAAGAGAACGGCTACGGCGCGCGTCACAGTTTTGTATGGCTCGAGCCGATACGCCCTGTCCAATGATTGGTAGGGACAGGACTGGGCGGAGCAGCGCAATGCATGATGGAATATGTAGTACTAATCACTGAGTCGGAATGTATTACCACGTGCCAGCTACCAGCGGCCATGGAAGGCCACGGCACTCTAGGAGTGGATTTATAAGAAGTCCTCCCTGTGTATTTCTCACCTTTTTCATTCACTACTGGTGTCGACTAAGGCCTCTTGCATGCAAACGTTTTTTTGCGAGTGTACGGGCCGTTTTTTGCGTTCCGTATTCGGACCCATTCATTTCAATGGGTCCACAAAAAAACGGAAGTGTTTCCGTGTGCATTCCGTTTCCGTATTTCCGCTCCGTTAAAAGATAGAACTTGTCCTTTTCTTGTCCGCATCACGGACAAGGATAGTACTGTTCTATTAGGGACCAGATGTTCCGTTTCGCAAAAAAATGCACATAGATGTCATCCGTTTATTTTGGGGATCCGTTTTTTGCGGACCGCAAAACCATATGTTCGTGTGCAATAAGCCTAAGTCCGTGGTAACGTGGGCTGGATTCCTGCTTAGAGCAGGAGCGCACTGCGTCATTGGTTGCTATGACGCTGTGCGCTTTCTGCTGCCGCTGCAGTACAGTAATACACTGGTATGATCTATATGAGTGTATTACTGTACTGCAGGGCAGCAGGAAGCGCACGGCGTCATAGCAACCAATGACGCCGTTCGCTTCCTGCCGCCCCTGCTGTACAGTAATACAGTCGTATAGATCATACCAGTGTATTACTGTACTACAGCGGCGGCAGGAAGCGCACGGCGTCATAGCAACCAATGATGCCGTGCGCTCCGGCTCTAAGCAGGAGTCCAGCCCAGGTTACCAAGGACAGTTCACGTCCGTGTTAAACAGACGTGTGAATCCAGCCTAAAAAAAAAAAACCTGTGTGAAAAACTGCCACAGGGACTGCATTAGGGCTGGGAACACACCTAGGCGTTTCTGAATCGCGCGTTTTACGCGCGTTTTTGGATGCGCGTTTTTGTAACTAAGAAACGTACGGCCATACACGCTGATTGAGTGATTCTCCCCTATGGCATCATTGTCCATAGGCGCGTTAAAACGCCCCAAAGAAGCTCATGTACTTGTTTGGCGTAAGAGCAGCTGCTCAAACGCGCTGTAAAACGCCCAAATGTGAACCATGCCCATAGGGAAGCATGGCTTTTCACATGTTGTGCGTTTTACAGCGCGTTTGAACGCGCTGTAAAACGCTTAGGTGTGTACCTAGGGTAAAAGAAAAAAAAAAAAAAACGTCACCCAGGTGTTACATGTTGGCCAACTGGAAATGGGAAAAGTGCAACTTTTTGTTTTTTCAACTCACAGCATGCTCTGGGAGTGGCATTTATTGGGCGTTTTCCCACAAATTACTCTAAAATAAAACGTGGCCAATAAAAATTTCCTTTCCAAAGAAAAACAAAACATTTTTATGGAATTTTTGACCTTTGAAATAATCCATTGTCGTGGAGAATAAAGGTTCGGCACGCTCGTTATCCTGCCATCCTTTCCATCATGTTTAGATGGGTCTCCATGTGCACCTTGTCAAATTCCACTCATTTTCCATTTACACACATGTATATATAAAAAGTGTAATATTTGGAAGGTTGAAGGGTATGCTGCCATTTAGAAAATGACAACGTGGCATTCTTGAGCTATGCTGAGATGTAATAGAGCTGCCATTAAATGCCTTCTGCCAGCAGAAAGATGGGCAGTAACCTGGCTGACAGTAGCCATGTGCTAATGGCAGCTGAACATAACTATCTTGGTCCCATCTCATTACGTGCCGCCTTAATTCAGAAAAATGAACTTTTATTATACGCAAATAAGTCCCTTGGAGCAGGAGGGGGCGTTGGTCCTGCAGGACTGGGAGCGTGACCAGAGGTGGGAGAAGTAGAACAGAGCCTCCTGAGCAGGGGTGCACAACCTTTTCTGGTTGGGGGCCACATTGTCAGCCTGAACCAATTCCAAGGGCCGGAAATAAAAGTTAAAGGTATTACCAACTGAAATACTATATGGAAGCAACTCCCCCCTACACATGGCTAATGTCAGCCAGGTTACTGGCCATGTTTCTGCTGACAGAAGCCTTTCCTGCACACAGTAGAGTAGCATGGGTTGCCAGCACCCAGGGCAAGCCAAGTATTGCACCCCCACAACCTGTAGACGTGCCCCTTGTTTACCTATCTGCAGTCCTGTGTAACAACAAAGATAACACAGTGATAACTCTCGGACTACAAATAAGGCTACTTTCACAAATGCATTTTGCTGTACAGTTTCAGGATCCCTCACAGGATCTCAAAACCGCAGCAAAACGCCGAAGTTTTCTCCCCATTTATTTTCAATGGGGACAAAATTGAACGAACCTGAACGGAGTACACCAGAATGCATTCTGTTCCATTTCATTGCGTTCCTGTCCTGCAAAAAAAGAAATGCTCCAAGCAGCGTTTTTCTGTACAGCATAAGATACTGAGCAAGACAGATCCGGCGTGAAACACAATGTAAGTCAATGGTGCTAGATCTGTTTTTCAGACACGAAAAAAACGAATCCGGCCCCCATTGACATACAATGGTTTTAGTGCTAGGTCCGTCTAGTTTAATTTAGAGATAAATACAACAGGATCCCCTCTTAATGGATGCGTTTTTGCTGATCCCTTGCTGAATTCAGCAAAAACGCAGATGTGAAAGTAGCCTAATGTAAACGCAGATGTGAAAGTAGCCTAATGTAAATGTTGCAGTCCCATGTAACACCACAGGTAACACGGTGATAAATCTCTGAGTACAGATAATGTAGTAATTACCTGCAGTGTACAGACAATGTAGTAGATGTCACCTGTAGTCCTATGTAACCCCACAGATAACACAGCGATAACTCTCTGAGTACAGATAATGTAGTAGATGTCACCTGCAGTCCTATGTAACACCACAGATAACACAGTAATAACTCTCTCAGTACAGATATTGTAGTAGATGTAATATGCAGTCCTATGTAACCCCACAGATAACACAGCGATAACTCTCTGAGTACAGATAATGTAGTAGATGTCACCTGCAGTCCTATGTAACACCACAGATAACACAGTGATAACTCTCTCAGTACAGATAATGTAGTAGATGTAATATGCAGTCCTATGTAACAGTACAGATAACATAGTGAATAAAGTTGAGTGGACACCTGGAAGTTCGGGTTCAACGAGTTCGGCCGAACTTCACAAAAAAGTTCAGGTTCGGGACCCGAACTTTACCCTGAACCCCATTAAAGTCAATGGGGTCCTGAACTTTTGGGCACTAAAATGGCTGTAAAAAAAGTCCTGGAAAGGGCTACAGGGTTGCAAAAGGCAGCAACATGTGGGTAAGTGCCCTGCACACAAATGTGGATGGGAAAAAACTTAAAATAAAATAAATAAAAATTAGTAACCTGCAATTCGGAGGAGGAGGTGGATGTGGAATCGGAGGTTGAGGAGGCGGTGAATGTGGTGTTGTAGGTGGAAGCAGCGATGGAGGAGGAGGTAGCTAGCTAACAATGTTTTGTTTTTTTGTTTTTGTTTTTTTGTTTTTTAAATTGGGGTATAAATGTCTATTCTGCACAAGGTACAGACAAGTCTTGTGGGATCCAAGCCTGGTTCATTTTAATGAACGTGAGCTTGTCCACGTTGGCTGTGGACAGGCGGCTGCGTTTGTCTGTAATGACGCCCCCTGCCGTGCTAAATACACGTTCAGACAATACACTGGCTGCAGGGCAGGCCAGCACCTCCAAGGCGTAAACGGCAAGCTCAGGCCATGTGGACAATTTGGAGACCCAGAAGTTGAATGGGGCAGAACCATCAGTCAGTATGTGTAGGCGTGTGCACAAGTACTGTTCCACAATGTTGCTCAAACGCTGCCTCCTGCTAAGACGTTCCACATCAGCTGGTGATGCCGGTTGCTGTGGCGTGGTGACAAAGCTTTTCCACATGTCGGCCATGCTAACCCTACCTTCTGAGGTGCTGGCCGTGACCCAGCTGCAATGGCGACCTCTTCCTCCTCCTCCTCCGCCTTGTGCTTCCACTTGTCACCCGGTGTTAGTTGGGAATGCCCTCAGGAGAGCGTCTATCAGCGTGCGCTTGTAGTCGCGCATCTTCCTTTCACACTCCAGTGAGGGAATTAAGGACGGCACGTTGTCTTTGTAACGGGGATCCAGCAGGGTGGCAACCCAGTAGTCAGCACAAGTTAAAATGTGGGCAACTCTTTGGTCGTTGAGCAGGCACTGCAGCATGTAGTCGCTCATGTGTGCCAGACTGCCCAGAGGTAAGGATAAGCTGTCCTCTGTAGGTGGTGTATCGTCTGTATCCTCCGTATCCCCCCAGCCACATTCCAGTGATGGCCATAAGCTGCGTTGGGTGCCACCCTGCTGTAAACCCGGTTCCTCCTCCTCTACCTCATCCTCCTCCAGAACTGTGCCCTTGCCGGCCATATGTGTACCTGGCCTCTGCTGGTGCAGGAACCCACCCTCTGAGTCACTTCTGAATGACTGGCCTATAACCCTGTGAAATGCCCCCTCTTCCTCCTCCTCTTCTTCCTGTGCCTGTGCTTTCATCATCTCCCTAAGTGTTTTTTCAAGGAGACATAGAAGTGGTATTGTAACGCTAAGAACGGCGTCATCGGCACTGGCCATGTTGGTTGAGTACTCGAAACACCACAACAAGGCACACAGGTCTCACATGGAAGCCCACTCATTGGTGGTGAAGTGGTGCTGTTCCGCAGAGCGACTGACCTGTGCGTGCTGCAGCTGAAACTCCACTATCGCCTGATGCTGCTCCCACAGTCTCTCCAGCATATGCAAGGTGGAGTTTCCCCTGGTGGGCACGTCGCATATGAAGCGGTGAGTCGTAAGGCCGAAGTTACGCTGCAGCGCAGACAGGCGAGCAGCAGCAGGGTGAGAACGGCGAAAGTGCGCACAGACGGACAGCACTTTCTGCAGCAGCTCTGACATGTCTGGGTAGTTTTTAAAGAATTTCTGCACCACCAAATTCAGCACATGCTCCAGGCAAGGGATGTGCTGCTACGAGATTTCGCCCATTATCGCACACCACCAGGCCGGGCTTGAGGCTCACTGGCAGCAACCACTCATCGGTCTGTTCTTCTATGACCCTTCACAGCTCCTGTGCGGTGTGGGGTTTGTCACCCAAACACAAGAGTTTTAAAACCGCCTGCTGACGTTTACCCCTGGCTGTGCTGAAGTTGGTGGTGAAGGTCTTTCGCTAACCAGATGAGGAGGCGGTAGAAGAGGAGGAAGCGGAGTAGGAGGCAACAGGAGGCAAAGAATAATGCCCTGCGATCCTCGGTGGTGGAAGGACATGCACCAAACCGCTATCCGCCTCGGGCCCAGCCGCCACTACATTTACCCAGTGTGCAGTTAGGGAGATATAGCGTCCCTGCCCATGCTTACTAGTCCATGTATCTGTGTTTATGTGGACCTTGCCACAGATGGCTTTGCGCAGTGTATACTTGATTTTATCCTCCACTTGGTTGTGCAGGGAAGGGACGGCTCGCCTGGAAAAGTAGTGGCGGCTGGGAACGCAGTACTGTGGGACAGCCACCGCCATCAGCTGATTTATACAGTCCGTCTCCACCAGACGGAATAACAGCATTTCAAAGGCCAGTAATTTTGAAATGCTGGCATTCAGGGCCAGGGATCGAGGGTTGGTAGGTGGGTATTTTCTCTTTCTCTCCAGTGTTTGGGAGATAGACCACTGAACGCTTGCGTGTGACATGGTAGAGATGCTTGGTGATGATGACAGAGGTGATGGTGTTGGTGGCACATCCTCTGTTTGCTGGTTGGCAGGTGCCACTGTGACTCCAGAGGTGGAGAAAGAGGCAGAGACAGCAGCAGAAGAGGAAGCAGGAGGAGCCTGAGCTTTCTTGGTTTTTAAGGTGTTTACTCCACTGCAGTTCGTGCTTTGCATATAGATGCCTGGTCATGCAGGTTGTGCTCAGGTTTAGAACGTTTATGCCTCGCTTCAGGCTCTGATGGCACAACGTGCAAACCACTCGTGTCTTGTCGTCAGGACATTGTCTGAAGAACTGCCACGCCAATAAACTCCTTGGAGCTGGCTTTGGTGTGCTAGGTCCCTGGGTGTGGTGAGCAGTAGCAGGCGTACTGTCTCGGGGGGGACGGCCGCTCCGCTTTTGAACCCTGCTCCCTCTTTTGCTGTGCTGTTGCCTCTGTGCGACCACCGCCTCTTCCTCAGAACTGCACACGTCACTAGCATGAACTTGAGTCCAGTTGGGGTCTAGGACCTCATCATCATCCACATCATCTTCCACGCATTCTTGACCCCTGCCCTCCAAGTCAGTCTGAACACTAAAACCTATAAAAGTATACTGGACCACGTTTGAATCAAAATAATCTTTATTAACAATATTTGGCGCCATCCCGGAGGAGAGACACACTATGGGTATGCATTGACATGATGTATTTATATTTGTTATCTTTTGCACTTGCTATTTATTGATGTTTATATTTATATTGCCCTGTGTCTCTCTCTCCTGGATGCCGCCCATTTGTGCACCCCTCTCTCTGTGTCACTTTTTTGCTATATCATACATGCTGCTGCATGTTCTTTTATATTGTTAATAAAGATTATTTTGATTCAAACGTGGTCCAGTATACTTTTATAGGTTTTTGTTGCTCTAATACTGTAGACGTTTATATATTTACATATGTGGATGTTTGGGTGCGGACCAGCACCCTACTAGTGGTTATACTTTTGGTAATATCAGTCTGAACACTGCAGAAAGCCACAGCACCTGTGTTTCGTCATCATCAGAGACATGTTGCGGTGGTATTCCCATGTCCTCATCCTGCAAAATAAGTGGTTGGGCATCAGTGCATTCAATGTCTTCCACTTCTGGGGCAGGGCTATGTGGATGGCCCGGGCAAACCCTGTCCACAGAGTCATCAAAAAGCATATCAGTCTGCTGCATGACTTGGAGCTCAGACTGCTTGGCTGATTTGCAAGGGGGTGAGGTGAAAGACTGATGGGCATGGGCTGCAGGTGCCAGCTCTTAGCTTTCTGCAGAGGACTGGGTGGGAGGTCTGGACCCCCCCTAGAACCATTCATTTTTATCTCTCAGGGCCGCACCGCCGATTGCCACAGGCGGCGCGGCCCTGGTTCTAATTGCTGGTGGCGGTGGGGAGGCAGTAGGAGATGAGCGCTTCCATTGTGAAGCGTTCATCTCCATATTCATCTATATCGTTGTCCTCAGGAAAGCGATACAGATCAATGTGCTGCGGCAGGGCAGGGGAGGGAGAGGCGGCTCCCTCCCTGTTCTTCTGATACGCCTGCAGCCTATCAGAGGCAGGCTCAGGTGGCGCGATGGCGTAATTATCATCGCCCTGCCTGAGCCGGGCAGCACACAGCGCGGGACACAGGCCGGAAGAGGTCTGCTGCTAGCCTCATGAAGGTAAGTATGTGTTTTTTGTTTTGTTTTTATCAATGGCACATTTTAGGGGGCACTATAGCGCATTTTTAGGGGGCATTTTTTTCTAGACCATTTTGGGGACGCACTATGGGGGAATCTGGTGGAATTTTTTTACTGCCCCATTTTTTTTTTGGGGGCACTATGGGGCATCTGGTGGCACTATAGGGGCATTATTTGGGGGCACCATGGGGGAGTGGAGCATTATAGGGGCATTTATTTCAAGCCCATTTTGGGGGAGCACTATGGGGGAATCTGTGGGCATTTTTTTACTGCCCCATTTTGGGGGTGCACTATGGGGCATTTGGTGGCACTATAGGGGCATTATTTGGGGGCACTATGGTGGAGTGGAACACTATAGGGGCATCTGGGGGGCTCTAAAGGGGATTTTTTATTGGCATATTATGGGGGGCACTATGGCATCTGGTGGCACTAAGGGGGCATTTTTTACTGGCACATTATGGGAGGCACTATAGGGGAGAGCAGCACTTTGGGGCATCTGGTGGCACTATAGGGGCATTATTTGGGGGTCACTATGGTATTTTTTTTACTGGCACAATAAAGGGGGCACTATGGCATCTGGCACTAAGGTGTATTTTTTACTGGCACATGGAAGGCACTATAGGGCAGAGCATCAGTATGGGGTATCTGGTGGCACTAAGAAGGGGCATTTTAACTGGCACTTTATGCGGGCACTATGGGGGCATCTGGTGGCACTAAAAAGGGACATTTTTTAATGCCACATTATGGGGGCATTATGGGGGAGAGGAGCACTATGGGGGCACCTGGTGGCACTAAGAAGGGCATTTTTAACTGGCACATTATGGGGACACTATGGGAGAGAGAGAACTGTGGGGGCATGTGGTGGCACTAAGAATAGGGATTTTTTACTGGCATATTAAGGGGGCATCTGGTGGCACTAAGAATGGGGATTTTTTACTGACACATTATGAAGGGCAATAAGAAGGGGTATTTTTTACTGGCACATTATGGGGGAGAGGAGCACTATAGGGGCATCTGCTGGGGGCACTGCGAAGGGGCATTTTTTTACTGGCATATCATGGCAGTACCAATCAAACCGCCAAATAAATAAAAACAGTGTAAAAAAAAACATTTTTTTTCACCTCACCTCACATCACAAAAAGTGTAATAGCAAGCGATCAAAAAGTTATATGCCTCCCAAAATAGTGCCAATTAAACCGTCATCTCATCCCACAAAAAATAATACCCTACATAGGACAATCACCCCAAAAAATAAAAAAATATGGCTCTCATACTTTGGAGACATTAAAACATAATTTTTTTTTGTTTCAAAAACGATATTATTGTGTAAAACTTAAATAAATAAATAAAAAGTATACATATTAAGTATCGCCGCATCCATAACAACCTGCTCTATAAAAATAACACACGACCTAACCCCTCAGATGAACACAGGAAAAAAAATAATATAAATACGGTGTCAAAAGCCATTTTTGTCACCTTACATCACAAAAAGTGTAATAGCAAGCGACCAAAATGTCATATGCACCCCAAGATAGTGCCAATCAAACCGACATCTCATCCCGCAAAAAATGAGCCCCTACATAAGACAGTCGCCCAAAAAAAAAATATGGCTTTCAGAATGTAGAGACACAAAAAAAATCTAATTTTTTTCAAAAATGCTTTATTATGTAAAACTGAAACAAAACCCCCCAAAAAGTAGTCATATTTGGTATTGTCGCGTCCGTAACTATCTGCTCTACAGAAATAGCCCACGATATAACCTGTCAGATCAACGCTGTAGATAACAAAAAATAAAAACTGTCCCAAAACAGCTATTTTTTGCAAATTTTCCATTTTAATCAATTTTTCCAGTAACAAAGCAAGGGTTAACAGCCAAACAAAACACAGTGTTTATTGCCCTTATTCTGTAGTTTGCAGAAACACCCCATATGTGGTCGTAAACTTCTGTATGGCCACACGGCAGGGCGCACAAAGAATGGAACGCCATATGGTTTTTGGAAGGCAGATTTTGCTGGACTGGTTTTTTGACACCATGTCCCATTTGAAGCCACCCTGATGCACCCCTAGAGTACAAACTCCAAAAAAGTGACTCCATCTAAGAAACTACACCCCTCAAGGTATTCAAAACTGATTTTACAAACTTTGTTAACCCCTTTAGGTGTTCCACAAGAGATATTGGCAAATGCAGATGAAATTTCAGAATTTCTATTTTCTGTTACCTTGCCTCCAAAAAAGTGTAATATAGAGCAACCAAAAATCATATTTACCCTAAAATAGTACCAACAAAACTGCCACCTTATTCCGTAGTTTCCAAAAATTGGGTCACTTTTTTGGAGTTTCTACTGAAGGCCGGCCGCAGGCACACTGCGCAGCGCTGCTGGCGTGAGTCACGTGGGGCGCACAGCCGGCCGGCCGACCTGTGAGGAGGCTGTCTGATCATGCCTCATCATGCATGCCTGCAGACTGCGCGCCAGACCGCTCCGCTCCCCCGTTTCTGGCTGCCGGCTGTGGCTGGCCCGGCCCTTACTTACTGCTTACTTACTGTGGATGATACTGTTATGGGGGATCAATCTGTGGATGACACTGTTATGGGGGATCTGAGGATGACACACTGTTTTGGGACTCTGTGGATGACACTGTTATGGGGGATGACACTGTTATGGGGGATCTGAGGATGACACACTGTTTTGGGACTCTGTGGATGACACTGTTATGGGGGATCTGTAGATGTCACTGTTATGGGGGACCTGTGGATGACACCATTATAGGGGATCTGTGGATGACACTGTTATGGGGATCTGTGGATGACACACTGTTATGGGGGATCTGTGTATGACACACTGTTATGGGGGAGTCTGTGGATGGCACACTGTTATGGGGGTACTTTCACCCTGCGGCATGGCTATCCGGCCTATCCGGGCTGTTCACCCGCCGGATCCGCCATGCTGCAAGTACCCGTGCACTGCCGTGCTGCCGCTCTGTCCCCATTGACTATAATAGGGGCAGGGGACGGAGCTATTGCGCAGCACGGCAGTGCATGGCAGAGATCGCCGGACTAAAAAGTACTGCATGTCCGACTTTTTAGTCCAGTGATCTCTGCCGTGCTGCGCGATAGCTTCGTCCCCTGCCCCTATTATAGTCAATGGGACAGAGAGGCAGCACGGCAGTGCACGGGTACTTGCAGCATGGTGGATCCAGGCGGGTGAACAGCCCGGATAGGCCGGATAGCCATGCAGCAGGTTTGAAATTACCCCCATAACAGTGTGTCATCCACAGATCCCCCATAATAGTATCTTCCACAGATCCCCCATAACAGTGCCATCCACAGATCCCCCATAACAGTGTCAGCCACAGATCCCCCATAACAGTGCCATCCACAGATCCCCATAACAGTATGTCATCCACAGATCCCTATAACAGTGTGTCATCCACAGATCCCCCATAACAGTGTCATCCACAGATCCCCCATAACAGTGCCATCCACAGATCCCCCATAACAGTGTCAGCCACAGATCCCCCATAACAGTGCCATCCACAGATCCCCCATAACAGTATGTCATCCACAGATCCCCTATAACAGTGTGTCATCCACAGATCCCCCATAACAGTACGTCATCCACAGATCCCCCATAACAGTGCCATCCACAGATCCCCTATAACAGTGTGTTATCCACAGATCGCCCATAACAGTACGTCATCCACAGATCCCCCATAACAGTGTGTCATCTACAGATCCCCCATAACAGTACGTCATCCACAGATCCCCCATAACAGTGTGTCATCCATAGATTCCCCATAACAGTACGTCATCCACAGATCCCCCATAACAATGTGTCTGTCATCCACAGATCCCCCATAACAGTGTCTCTGTCATCCACAGATCCCCCATAACAGTGTCATCCACAGATCCCCCATAACAGTATGTCATCCACAGATCCCCCATAACAGTATGTCATCCACAGATCCCCCATAACAGTGTGTCATCCACAGATCCCCCATAACAGTGTCATCCACAGATCCCCCATAACAGTTCTTCATCCACAGATCCCCGATAACAGTGTCATCCACAGATCCCACATAACAGTGTCATCCACAGATCCCCCAAAACAGTGTCAGCCACAGATCCCCCATAACAGTGTCATCCACAGATCCCCCATAACAGTGCCTCATCCACAAATCCCCCATAACAGTGCGTCATCCACAGATCCCCCATAACAGTACGTCATCCACAGATCCCTCATAACAGTATGTCATTTAACAGATCCCCCATAACAGTGCGTCATCCATAGATCCCCCATAACAGTGTCATCCACAGATCCCCCATAACTGTGTGTCATCCACAGATCCTCCATAACAGTGTTATCCACAGATCCTCCATAACAGTGTCATCCACAGATCTCCCATAACAGTGCGTCATCCACAGTTCCCCTATAACAGTGTCATCCACAAATCTCCCATAACAGTGTGTCATCCACAGATCCCCCATAACAGTGTGTCCTCCACAGATCCCCCATAACAATGTAATCCGCAGATCCCCCATAACAGTGTGCCTGCCCTGCGCACTGAGGACAGACTGAAGGAGGGAAAGATCTGCGGAAGCAAGCAGAGGACAGCACAGCAGACGACTGAATAGCTTCTTTTGTAAGTACATTTTTTTATTATAAATGCCTCCAAACGCTGTCTGGGCATGCTGAGAGTTGTAGTTTTGCAACGGCTGGAGGCATCCTGGTTGGGAAAAGTTGGTCTACTGTGATTAAATGGGGGTTCTAAAAAAGAGCTATTGTGGGGCAAAGTTCATATTCGTATTTACACACGTGTTTTAAAATACACGAGTTTTATAAACAAGTAAATAACGACGCAGTGCTGTGGGGCTGGTATGCAACTTTTTCCAGGGCTGGTTTTTATCCCCAGTCTGGCCCTGACTGAAGGCGTGCATTAGGGGGGCTTCAAATGGGACATGGTGTCTAAAAACCAGTCCAGCAAAATCTGCCTTTCAAAAACAATATGGCGTTCCTTTCCTTCTACGCCCTGCCGTTTGGCCATACAGCAGTTTACGACCACAGATGGGGTGTTTCTGCAAACTACAGAATCAGTGCAATAAATATTGAGTTTTGTTTGGCTGTTAACCCTTGCTTTGTTACTGGAAAAAATGAATCAAAATGGAAAATAAGCCAAAAAATCTAAATTCTGAAATTTTATCTCCATTTGCCATTAACTCTTGTGGAACACCTAACGACGTTTGTAAAATCAGTTTTGAATACCTTGAGGGGTGTAGTTTCTAGAATGGGGTCATTTTTGGGTGGTTTTATTATGTAAGCCTCACAAAGTGACTTCAAACCTGAACTGGTCCTTAAAAAGTGGGTTTTAAAAAATTCCTGAAAAATTTCAAGAAAGTAAACTTTCAAGAAACTTCCAAGCCTTGTAACGTCCCCCAAAAATAAAATGGCATTCCCAAAATGATCGATACATGAAGTAGACATATGGGGAATGTAAAGTAATAACTATTTTTGGAGGTATTACTATGTACTATAGAAGTAGAAAAATTGAAACTTGAAAATTTGCTCATATTTCAAAATATTTGGCAAATTTGGTATTTTTTTTAAAACAAAAAATGTTGTTTTTTTTACTCCATTTACCAGTGTCATGAAGTACAATATGTGACGGGAAAACAATCTCAGAATGGCCTGGATAAGTAGAAACATTTTAAAGTTATTCGCACATAAAGTGACACTGGTCAGATTTGCAAAAAACGGCCTGGTCCTTAAGGTGAAATTTGGCCGTGTCCTTAAGGCTACATGCACACAACAGTTGTTTTTTGCTCTCCGCAAATCGTGGATCCGTCTTCCTTTTTTTTTCACATCCACATCCGTTCCATGTGTCCGCAAATTTTGTAGGTTGTGTTTCCGTGTGTCTTCCGTTTTTTTTTGTGGATCCGCAAAAAAAAAGAAGGCTTGAACCAGTTTCTTAAAGTACCTGTACAAGTGCCCCGGTTTCCAAGCAACCATCCGCAAAAAACGGATGGCTTCCGTTGGTCATCCGCATTTTTTGCGGACCCATTGACTTCTATAGGTCCGCAAACCGTTTTTTGCGGACAAGTATAGGACATGCCATTTTTTTTTGCGGACGTGAAATGCGGACAGCGGACAGGCAACGGAAGAGGCATCCGCATTTTTAACGGATCCATAGAAATGAATGGTAAACTATCGGATCTGGAAAAAAAAAACGGAACGGAGGCCGCAAAAAACCACTGCCGTGTGCATGTAGGCTAAGGGGTTAAAATTGTAAGCCTTCTAACGTCCTAAATAAATGAAATGACATTTACAAAATGAAGCCAACATAAAGTAGACATAAGGAAAATGTAGGGTAATACAGTGCCTTGCAAAAGTATTCACCCCCTTGACTTTTTTCGTATTTTGGTGCCTCACAACCTGGAATTACCATGTATTGTTTGAGGATTTGCATCATTTAATTTACAGAACATGCCCACAACTTTGAAGATGTTTTTTTTTTATCGTGAAGCAAACAACAAATAGGACAAAATAACAGAAAAGTCAATGTGCATAACTATTCACCCCCTAAAGTCAATACTTTGTAGAGCCACCTTTTGAGGCAATCACAGCTCCAAGTCGCTTTGGATAAGTCTCTATGAGCTTGCCACATCTTACCACTGGGATTTTTGCCCATTCCTCCTTGCAAAACTGCTCCAGCTCCTTCAAGTTGGATGGTTTGTGCTTGTGAACAGCAATCTTTAAGTCTGACCACAGATTTTCTATTAGATTGAGATCTGGGCTTTGACTAGGCCATTCCAAGACATTTACATGTTTCCCCTTAAACCACTCAAGTGTTGCTTTAACAGTGTGTTTGGGGTAATTGTCCTACTGGAAGGTGAACCTCCGTCCAAGCCTCAAATCACGCACAGAGTGGTACAGGTTTTGCTCAAGAATATTCCTGTATTTAGCACCATCCATCTTTCCCTCAACTCTGACCAGTTTCCCAGTCCCGGCTGCTGAAAAACATCCCCACAGCATGATGCTGCGACCACCATGTTTCACTGTGGGGCTGGTGTTCTTTGGGTGATGTTATGTGTTGGGTTTGTGCCAGACATAGCGTTTTCTTTGATGGCCGAAAAGTTCAATTTTAGACTCATCAGCCCAGAGCACCTTCCTCCATCCATTTTGGGAGTCTCCCACATGCCTTTTCGCAAACTCACAACGTGTCTTTTTGCTGAAAGTAATGGCTCCAACTCTATGGAGCTTACAGTTTATAGTTGTCCTATGTACAGATACTCCAGTCTCTGCTGTGGAACTCTGCTGTGGAACTCTGCAGCTTCTCCAGGGTTACCTTAGGTCTCTGTGCTGCCTCTCTGATTAATGTTATCCTTGCCCGGTCCGTGAGTTTTGGTGGGCGGCTGTCCTTTGGCAGGTTTGTTGTTGTGCCATGTTCTTTCCATTTGGTTATGATAGATTTGATGGTGCGCCTGGGAATCATCAAAGATTTGGATATTTTTTTATAACCTAACCCTGAGACTTGTACTTCTCAACAACATTGTCCCTTACTTGTTTGGAGAGTTCCTTGGTCTTCATGGAAGTGTTTGGTTAGTGATGCCTCTTGCTTAGGTGGTGCAGCCTATGGGGCCTTTCAAAAAAGGTGTGTATATGTAATGACAGATCATGTGACACTTAGATTGCACACAAGTGGACATCATTTCACTAATTATGTGACTTCTGAAGGTAATTGGTTGCATCAGAGCTTTTTATGGGCTTCCTAACAAAGGGGGTGAATACATACGCACATGCCAATTTTCTGTTTTCTATTTCTAAACAATAGTTTTATTTATATATTTTTCTCATTTTACTTAACCAACTTAGACTATTGTGTTCTGATCCATCACATAAAATTCAGATTAACAAAACATTGAATTTAAGGCTGTAATGTAACAAAATATGAAAAAAGTCAAGGAGGGTGAATACTTTTGCAAGGCACTGTAACTATTTTGTGAGGTATCACTATCTGCAATAAAAGCAGAAAAATTCGTATTTAGGGCTTTTGAATAAAAAAAATGTAAAATATATTGACTGAAATTTACCACTGTCATAAAGGAAAATTTGTCACGAGAAAACAATCTCAGAATGGCTTGGATAAGTAAAAGCGTTCCAAAGTTATTACCGCATAAAGTGACACATGTCAGATTTGCAAAAATTGGCCTGGGATTCAAGGTGAAAAGTGGCTCGGTAGTGAAGGGGTTAAAGGGAGTCTTTCACCCCCAAACCCCAATTTTCATCACTCACATCTTCCTGTGCTAAATTGCCCCCCGATTAAAAAGCCTCTTACCCCATTGCTGTACCGCTTACCTATCTTCATAAAATCACTTTTATTGCTTTGTAGAATGAGGATTAAGGGGTTAAACATAAAAAACTTAACTTACCTTAGCCACTTGATCGCGTAGTTGGCGATCTCTCTTCTCTCTTCAAGCTTTAGTCTAAAGGACCTGTGATGACATCACATGGTCCAATCACATGGTCCGTAATGGACCATGTGATGTGACGTCATCACAGGTTCTTTACACTACAGCTAATGCTTGAAGAGAGATCGCCAACTACGCGATCAAGTTGCTAAGGTAAGTTAAATTTTTATGTTTAACCCCTTAATCCTCATTCTACAAAGCATTCTGTATTGAGAATGCTATTATTTCCCCTTATAACCATGTTATAAGGGAAAATAATAAAATCTACGGAGTACTCAACCCGAAACCGGACTTCAGTGATGAAGTCCGACTTCGGGTCTGGGTACCAAACATGGCGATTTTTCACACACGTGTGCAAAACGCATTACAAAAGTTTGCAGACGCGTGGAAAAATCGCGCATATTCCCGCAACGCACCTGCCTCTTATCCAGGCATCAAACCCAGCCTTAGTCTCATTCTATACAATTTTGAATGTGTTCATGTGTTAGTGTTGTCCAAATAAACTTTTTTTTATTTACTCTCTATTGTCGGATGTGCATTGCTGTTGTGGTCTTCTTGACTGTGTTTCAGTTTGAGGTTTTTGTTTGATGTATTTAGGACCATTTTTTGCACTCCCGTTTATCAATTATCCAATACGAATGTGCCCCCTTGCATTTATTTTTGCTATCCTCAGAATATGTCATCAATATCGGATCAGCAGGGGCCCTGGAGACTCCGCTGATTAGCTGTATAACTGGATCTGTCCTTCATACCTTGTAGATTGTGGGCCCTCTCTCCTTCTGTACCAGTTTGTAACTTGTCTTGTTAATGCTTATTGCAAATGTCCATATTATGTATGTAGACTCCTTATTATATGTACAGCGCCATAGAATGAATGGCACTTTAATAATAAAGCAAGGCCCAAGCCATCTCCCATCTCTCTTCCTACTCTGCTGCTAAGTCTATTGCAAAGCAGCAAGAGAGACGGCACGTGCACACTGCATGAGCCATCGCCTCATACAGCTGATCGTTGGGGGTGCTGGATGTCGGACCACCACCAATCTGATATTGATGACCTATCCTGAGGATAGGTCATCAATATTAAAAGCCCGGAGAACCCCTTTACAAAGGTTGTGCAGCCAGTACATATTGATGACCTATCCCCAAGCTATGCCACCATCTGCAATTCATTTTTCTGTGTTTTAAATAAATCCAGCCACTGAGGTGAACAAGGCCTCGTCTGCACGGCTTTGAACTTTGCTTGGGGTATATTCACTCTTTGAATGGAGCCATCTCTGCAGCATGTGCCCGAGATTCTGCAAAACCTATACAGACGAAAGGGACAGTCAGAAATGTCAGTACAAATCTGCCCTGTGTGAATTCACTCTTGACCCCCCCCATGCTGGATCTCAATAGCGGAAAGCGGCCTGCAATATGCAGGCCCCGGCCCTGTGCTAACCGCATCAATCAAGTTGAATGGGTCAAGTGTGCATGAGGCCTTAGACTTAGTTCACATCACCATTTAGCTTTCTGTTCTTCTGACTAGTCAGAAGAAGAGAAAAAAAAAAACACGGATCCTGTTGCATCAGTTGTCATCCGTTTGAGATCCGTTTTTTGACGGAATAAAAGTCCTGCATGCAGTACTTTTGTTTCCGTCTAAAAAAAAGCAAAAGAAAAATACAAACAAAAACAAAACACGTATCTCAGACGGAAATGGCTCAAATGGATGACAACTGACGCAACAGGATCCGTTTTTTTACAGGATCCTATTTTTTTTCCCCCCCTCCCTCTCTTCTTCTGATGTTCAGAACGGAAAGCTAAAACAGTGATATGAATGCAAAAGGGGTTTTCTGGGAATCAATAATTATGGCCCCTACTGTAGACCACCTGATGAAAGATTAATACTCACCTGGTCCCTTTCACCATCTTCCAGGCTCTGGCTGTCTTCTGACCAGGTTTGGGCATGGTCACCTTCATTGCTGCAGGTTTTTTTCAGTTTTAAATAATTTGAGGGGTTTAGTTTCTAAAATGGGGTCATTTACAGGTCGTTTCTCTTATGTAAGGCCCTCAAAGTGACTTCAGAACTGACTGGGTCCTTAACTCCTTAAGGACACATGACGTATGGGTACGTCATGTGTCCAGTCCCTAAAGATGGCGCCCGCTCCTGGCCGCTGCGGGCACCATCGCTGCGAGGGTCCGGCTGATTCCTGTAGCTGACCCCGCAGCTGATGATCGCGGCATCGGCAGCGCTGCCGACCGCGATCATTGACCTGCAGATGCCGTGATCAATCCTGATCACGGCATCTGCATCGCGCTAAACCGAAAGTAAAACTTTCGGCAGCGCTCCGGCTCCCCTAGTGGTGATCGGGAGAATGGGAGCGCTGTGAGGGATAGCCTCAAGCCTTTCATTCAGCATGAGGTTATCACTTACTATTTCCTATGGAGCCCTTGTTAGCAATAGGGCTTCATAGGAAAGTAGTAAAATGCTCATAAACTCCAATACAAGTGTATTGGAGTTTATGATAGAAGCAATCAGGTAACTGATTTATATAGGTCCCTATGGGATCTATATAAAAGTGTAAAAAAATAAAAAAATAAAAAATTAAAAAATAAATAAAAAAACCTAAAAATTTAAATCACCCCCTTTCCCCAAAATTAAAATAAAATAATAAAAAATAAAAAAATACACATCATGGGTGTCGCAATGTGTGAAAACGCCCATAGTATAAAAATATAAAAATATATTTCCCATACGGTAAACAGAAAACGGAAAAAGCGCCCAAATGGCCGATTTGCCGCTTTTGGACGCTTCATTTCCTCAAAAAATTAAATAAAAAGCGATCAAAAAGTCCTACACACCCCATAATGGTATCAACTAAAAGTTAAGATCGCCCGCAAAAATAAGCCCCCATACAACGCCATACACTTATATACAAATACGTTATAGCGGTCAAAACATGGCGACAAAAAAAAAATAAAAATTTTTCCCACTTTGGAATTTTTTTCACTATCAAAACGCAAGAAAAGCTATACATATTGGGTATCGCCGGATTCGTACTGACCTGTAGAATAAAACTAAATGGTCAGTTTTATCGCAAATCAAACGTCGTAATTTAGAAACCCGTAAAACTGTGGTGAAATTGCTTTTTTTTTGCAATTTCACCCCATTTGGAATTTTTTTCCCGCTTCCCACTACACCGTATGCATTATTAAATGATGGCGTTGGAAAGTACAACTTGTCCCGCAAAAAATAAGCCCTCATATGGCCATGTGAACGGAAGAATAAAAAAGTTATGGCTCTTGGAAGGCATAGAGCGCAAAACGAAAACGCAAAAATGTAAAAACCCTGTGTCCTTAAGGGGTTAAAGTCGTTTTGAAAATTATTTTAGAAAATTTTAAACATTACTTCTACAATTCTAAGCCTTCTAACATCCTAAAATAATAAAATTACATTTACAAAACGATGGCAACAAAGTAGACATATGGTGAATGTTAAGTAATGACTTTTATGACGTATCACTATCTGTCTTTAAAGGGGTTGTCCCACTTCGCATTTTCATACTTACCTGCTGCAAGCCCGCAATTCACTTCCTGGATTATGGCTGGAGGCAGGCTTTATCTTGATTGAAGTCTTCTCCAGGCCGGGCGCTGGACTGAACGCGCACGCCACAGCGCATGCGCCATGGTGATATAGTACAGTGTGCTTTGGCAGCTCTGTACTATACTGCAAATGAAAGTCACCATGGCCCATGCGCCGCGGCGTGCGCGTTCAGGACAGCACGCAGACCAGCTGGGAGAAAAGGAGTCGGTGGGAATTGGGTAATTAAATATATTTACAAAAATGATCACTGTCAAATCATTAACAGATTTAACAGTGATCATTATGATGGGATAACCCCTTTAATAAGTAGAAATTAAAACTTAGAAAATGGCAATTTTGCTTCCAAATTTTCTGTAAATTTTAGATTTACAGAAAATTCATAGAATTAAAGTCAAACATATCGACTCAAATTTATCATCAATGTGAAGTACAATGAGTCACGAAAAAAACAATCATAATTACTTGGATAAGTAAAAGCGTTCCATAGTTACTACAAAATTAGGCTTGGTCACGATGGTGAAAAATGGTTTGGTCCTGAAGGGGTTTAAAACCTATTACCATCTTGTATAAGGCTATAGTGGAGTGTTTACTGGCTAAAGATATGACAGGTTCTTTTAATAGTTAAGAGAAAGTTCGCCTGGTTTATAGTAGATTCACACATGCGGTCTGGAGTCTGCTAGCCTGATCTAGCAGAAGAACTGGCTACCCGATTTCACCATACACGGCACAGACAAATAATGATGTTCACCGCTGGACCCCATTGTCTATTAATAGGATGCAGCCTCTTTCCAGCCAGACAAAAGCCGTTGAATGCAATGGTTTGTGTACAGGTGAGAGCTGACTGGAAAATAGCTGGATCCTATTACAGTCAATGGGGATCCGGCAGTGCACAGCATTATCTAGTAATGCCGAAACCGGTCAACTCAGGCAAGCCTTACCTCTGCTGGATTTCTCACCAGAGATGTGAACGTAGCATTACACCACAACTCCCAAGACACCTTTGATAAAGTTTGGGCTTCCTGGATATCATAGTTAATTGGTTTAGCAAGGAGATTAGGTTTCATGTTTTTTAACCCCTCTCTATTTGCCTGGTGAGGCAAGCATAGTGAACGGAGAGAGCTGCAGATAGGTGTAGCCCCCTCGCCAAGCTCTGCCTGGATGCAGCGGGCACCTGCCCAGGTGGTTCAGGGGACACCGTTCTCCACATAGGTGCGGGTTGAACTTTGCATAGACAGGGCAGTTTATTCAGGCAATTCATGCTTACAAAATAAATATCTGCACTGATTTTCCCAAAATTGTTTAATATAAAAATACTTAATGAGACATAAATTTAATTGCAGATAAAAAAAAAAAAAAAAAAGGAAATAGCCCACAAAAAAATAAAAATAAAATGAATGCCAATATAATGTTTATTTAAACATTAGGAGGCAAACGTCATGACGCAAAAATGTAGCTAGTAGTGCTAGAGAATAGCAATTACGATCTACCCCACATCGGCTTAACACCGGGAATCAATGTCTTGCTAGAAAATAAGTGGAAGAAACAAATTCATGGAATACTATGAGAGTCAGTCTGGTGGGTGAATGCTCAGCAGCCAGAAATACAAAGTTCAGAACTGTAAAACGGTATCTCCATTTCAAAGTTTATCCATCCAAGGTGCTTTCTATGGCATCGGAGGTGCAGGAACCCCGGGAGTGGCCTGACGTGGTATATTATACATGACACCAAGGAACTGGTCAGCAATACGTCCAGCTTCTCTCAAACCGCTCAGCAGAGCTCCGTGAACAGTCGCAGGGTAGTTCCGAATAGTGTGCTCCCCAGCAAAGAACAAGCGTGGAATGGGCTGCAGGGAGGAGGGAAGAGAAGGTAATATTAGTACATGTGTGTGAAGTAACAAGCGTACTAGACCCCCCCGCAAGCCAGAATACTACACAGCTAAACTATATGACGTATTCATTTGCATAGAAAAAAAACATTACTTGGCAGCAGAACACAGTAAAATTCCAGTCATTCAAGACCTGTTCTGACCTAATCTGTACATTGTGGAAGGCCCACAATGCCTTTTGATACACTTTTGCATTGTGGGAAGATAGTACCAGTATGGAGAAGGAGAGAAGAAAAAAAAAAAAAAAAAAAAAGAAAAAAAAAGGTTGTGTACTATAAAACAAACACGTGGCATCATGCCACGCTGCCACTAGAATGTGAAAGACCCACATAATGTGAAGACTGCCTCTTCCTGTTCAGCAAACTTAAAATGCTAGTGTCACATTTTGCACTTGAGTATATTTATAGGGATTTTACGCCAGTTCAACTGATCCTCAGGATAGGTCCTTAATATCTGATTGCGACTCCTGACCATCAGATGTTTAAAGAGGGGAGTGCACAGGCGAGTGAAGTCACATTCATAGGTCACATAGCCTATGTGTAGCTCATTCCTATTCAAGTGAATAGGCCTGGACTGCAATACCAAGCACAGCCACTATACAATGAAAGGCGCTGCGCTTGGTGAGCTGTGAGGAGGCTGCAGTGCTCACATGTAACAGCTCACAAGCAGGGGTGCTAGGTGATCGACCCCCACTAGTCCGATCCTGAAGATAGGCCATCAATATCAAGCTCCTGAAAAACCCTTTTATGAGCCACAGCAAGCTCAGTTAACCCCTTCAGGACCATGCCATTTTTTTTATTTTGCGTTTTTGCTTTTCACTCCCTGCCTTCCCATAGTCCTAACTTTTTTATTTTTCGTTCACATAGCCTTATGAGGGCTTATTTTTTGCAGGACAAGTTGTACTTTCTAATGGCGCTATTTACGGTTGCATACCATTTAGTGGGAGAAGAAAATAAATTCCAAATGGGGTAGAATTGGGAAAAAACGCAATTCTGATAGTTTACAGTGTAATAAAAAAAAACAACTATGCAGTAAAATTCATTCTCCAGGTCAGAACGGTTCCAACGATACCACACTTGTATAATTTTTCTTACGTTTTAATACTGAAAAAAAAATAAATAAATTAAAACCTTTGAGGAAAAAAAAAAATGTTATAACCATATTCTGACCTCTAACTTTTTTGTAGTTATGTGTACGGGGCTGTGTGAGGGCCCATTTTTTTGTTCACTTTTTATAGAAAATTATTGGGTGGTTGAAGTGACAAAAAATGGCAAATAAGCTGTTTTTATTTTTTCCCGTTACGCCATTTATATTGTTATATTTTAATAGTATGGGCATTTTCACACGCGCCGATGTCCATGATGTTTATTTTTGTATTGGTTAAGTATTTTTATTTTAAGGAAATTTGAACTTATGTTTTTTTTTTAAACCTTTTTTTTTTTACTTTTTTTAAGTCACCTTGGGTGACAATAACTGTCAATCATTAGATTGCCCTATATAGACATCATTGAACACTTCATTTGCACTATACCAGGCATGCTCAACCTGCAGCCCTCCAGCTGTTCTAAAACTACAACTCCCACAATGCCCTGCTGTAGGCTGAAAGCTGTTCGGGCATGCTGGGAGTTGTAGTTTTGCAACAGCTGGAGGGCCGCAGGTTGAGCATGCCTGCACTATACCAATACAATGCTGCCACCTAGTGGCCTATATTGGTATATTCCTGAAATAGGCACTGAAGCCTACTTGAGGCTTCGGTGTATTTCAGCAAGGTAACAGATTCCCCGATCTCAGCCGGGCAATGCTGTTACCGGACTGGAAGCGCGCGACTTCCGCTTCTGGACTGATCAGATGCCGTGGTCACATTTGACCACCGCATCTGAAGGGTAAAATGTACAAAATCAGCCTCATGGCTGATCGCATACATGTGCCGTAGGTCTCTGTGCGCACAAGAGTGGGCGCCATGTTTAAAGACCAGACCGATGACGGACATGTATGTCATCGGTCCTTAAGGGGTTAAATAATTTCACAGCAAAGATCTCACAGTGATGCAGTGCCAGCAAATCTATAAGAAATGGCAACATTTTTAGGGACCAAGCGCCCAACAGTCCTTTAATTCTAGATATCAATAGTGGATTCAAATCAGACTTCATAAATCACAAGATCTTTTAGATTGGATTTCACCCCTTTAAAAAAACTTTAAATTGTTGGACAGGGTAACCGCGATTCATCTGTTCAACTCAACAGAAAAAAAAAAAAAAGGCAGCCTGGTGGCAGTCTAGCGATGGTACTCCACATATGAAACTGCATTAGTAAAGAGTATTTTAAAAGGGGTTATGATCTCCCAGACCACTAGGATATACCATCAAACTCAGATCGGTGCAGGTCCCACATAAATCTCCAGAAGGGGTTCCTGAAAGCAAAGGAGAGCACACTGTGCGTGTGAGGCATGCTCTCCATTCAGTTCTATAGGAGTTTCGAAAATAGCTGAGTGATGGCGCAAGCGCGCCCAGCGCTCTACTCACTTCCACGGGGCTCCTAGAGATAGCCAAGGCTATTTTTGCCAATCCAATAGAAATGGAGTGTGGCCGTGCATGCTCTCCACTCCTCACTTTGGGGTCCCATTCTGGGGACAGGTGCATGTCCCTGACGTGAGACCAGCACCTATCTGACAGGGATCGCATATGGTAGAGTTATACTGCCAATGTCTAAGATGAGACAACCCCTGAAAACTTACTTGTGGCGCTCCTGGAATGGCAGGCCCTGGAGTAATTGGTTGAGCCATCAAATCGTAGTCATTGCCAGAGGAGCCAGCTGCTACATAAGAGTAGGATCCCCGAGCCCACGGGTCAGCGCGCCACCGGCTTACAACGGTCTCTTTGGGCTGAAAATATAAAGAAAAGTGAATTATTCATCTTGTACTGAATATGGCATTGTATCACAATGTATGTCAAAACCCAAATGAGGCGGTCTCATATACATTGTGAAGCAGGTCCCAAACTAGCGGACATGATGAGTAGCCGCACACTATTCCATATCTAAAGGGTTAAGGATGACTGTGCTCAAATACCTACCTGGAACTGCAACAGTCAAGTGGGGGGTGGGGACATTGAGCACTTACCTGTGGTACTGCACTGCTCCCAAATATTCCCTTCAGAATGGCCAAGCAACGTCCGACTATAACGTCGTCACTGATGTTCTCCATTATTCCCGCAGCTTCCCCTGCCACTAAGGCCAGCAGTATTGGTGCTGTTATATGACATGTAAAAAAAAAAAACAGATGTACCTTTTACTTTCAGCATCCATTATTAACACCATTTTTATGGGGGGAATGGGGGGAAAAAAAGGTGGAAACACTGTTTGCGACTTCTTAAATGTCACTGCAACAATATCAGTGGAAGTGGCATTTCTAAGCAGCCTTTGACACGTTATGAAAAGGGGGCGTGACCAGCAAGCCCACCGCATTTATCTTCATTTACGCCGGTTTTCTGGCATAAATGAAGACAGAAATCTAGGCTGTAGATTTCAGATGAGGAACTGCTGGAGGATGTGCCTAATTTATGATGTGGCCTGCGCCTCACCATCCTCCGGCAGCGCAGGGGATAGCTAGACCTGCACAGAAAACACAGTGTTATAAAGGAAGCTTCACAGGGAAGTGGGTGGAGAAAAGTAATTACCTTTATAAAGATTCCAGAAAAGAAACAGCTCCCCTCTGCTGGCAGTGGTGCTGCCGACGTGACCAAATAAATTAACAGTTTGGTCCCAAAATACTCTGTCAAAACATAGCACCACCTAAAAGGACAAATTCCAAACAGGAGTTCAATGGTGAGATTTGCTGCTTTTAGTTCCCCGAGCAAGTCTGCCAACACTAGCTTAAAGAGGACCCGCCACCTCTCCTGACATGCAAGTTTCATTATAATGTTGTCCCATCCCTCTATTATTCCTGCTAGAAATGTATGAATAAAGTCCCAACTGGATGTTACCAGTGTGTTCTTGCAATGATTGGACAGTGTCAGTCTTCACGGCGGCCCGCGTGGAGTAAAGTCATAGATTTTGTCACAAAACACTCTTGTGACAAAATCCGCCAAAAAGTGGTGAATGAACTATAATAAATGGCCACCCAAAGTGCTTAAAGTGGTTGTCCAGAATTTTAATTTTTAAAGAACTAAACTAACAGGCAATGCTGCTGTAATGACGTGATCACTGCAGCCAATCACTGGCCTCAGCAGTAATGCTTGCATGTGTGGCACGGGACTACTGAGGCTGCTGACTGGCTGCAGAGATCATGCAGATGAATATAAAATCATTGCTGCGGGACAAGTAAAATTGACAGACCTGGAACCCGACAGGGTAATATTTAATTACATTGCCTGCTGTTAAGGCCTGATTCAGCAGGCATGAATCATTTGCTCCCATTACATGCAGCAAACATCTCCGCTGTATAGGGACCAGACACTGCTTATCCTGAGAATCATTCCAGGCAGCAGATTCCTGTTTATACAGCAAAATCTGCTGCCCAGAACAATGATCTTGGGGTCTGCTCCAGTGATGCTTTCTCCTGATGAAAAGGGCAATTATGGGAACTCCTTCCTGATAAAAGTTCCAATTGTTGGGTCCTGTAAAGAGCCTTTATACTGGTTTTTGTAAACCCTGGACAACTCCCTTTAACATACATAGGAATATCACCTTATTTAGATTTCCAAAACCCATTCTTTGCACAGCGGAGGTTTTCCATTCTGGAAGTGGAGGGACAAACTGTACAGCGGGTGGCTGTTGTTTTAATACACCCAGTGGCAAAGTACAAAGCACAGCATCACACTTGTAAATGAACGTCTGACTGGTGGAGCGCGTGTTCACCGCTATGACTTCACATCCTATTTAAAAAATAAATAAATAATCATTCATTGAAGGAACTAGGCTAAAAACAAAAATCATACGGTATTTTTCGGACTATTAGACGCACTTTTCTCCCCAATCTTGTGCTGCCATTTTCTGGTGCGTCTAATAGTCCAAACGGTGGCATTAGAAGCAGGAGTCCTGTTACTAGCTGACAGTCCCTGGCAGTGCAGTTGTCAGGACACAGCATGTACTGTACGTATATAATCTGTGTGTTATCTGTCACATCTTACACCCACAGTTCTGTAAAGTATGACAGTCCAGTGTGCAAATAACACACATTGGTACACACAGCAGAGTAAATGTGTGCATTCACAGCAGGGCACTGTGATGGGGTACTGACAATGTTATGAGGCACTGGCTTTTGGACTGTCTACCATATCAACTGTATATCACCTATAGGATGATATTGTAATTTTCTATTTTTATGTTTCTAATTGTGGGTGCGTCCTATGGTCCAGTGTTTTCTATAGTAAAATAAAAACGTATGGTATGGCATTTCCTTGCACAGTGAGATACTTTTAGTTTTGATAAGTGATGCGATTTAATTTGCCATTATGATCATTCTGTTTTACGCTTTTGCATGCCTTTAGTCACTTTGCGCAGCGCTGGGAGGGATGATAGTATAAAACAGCAGTTCTACAATACTCTTTACCATTTTTCAGAATTTTCTAATGTTAGTGTATAGAGATGAGCGAACATTAAAAAAAAGTCCGTTGTTCGGCGTTCGGGTGGTGGTAAGTCGCGCATCCCGTTATGGATTCCACTATAGCGGCATATGGAATCCATAAGGGGCGGCTGCCACCAACCCGAACTGTTGAACAGCCGAAGGACCTGGGGTGACGTCACCGTCATGTGATCAGTGCAGGGGGCTGGATTTAATCCCGTGCTGAGCCACGCCCCCTGCACTGATCACATGACAGTGACGTCACCCCAGGTCCTTCGGCAGTTCAACAGTTCGGGTTGGTGGCAGCCGCCCCTTATGGATTCCATATGCCGCTATAGTGGAATCCATAACAGGATGCGCGACTTACCACCACCCGAACGCCGAACAACTGACTTTTTTTTAATGTTCGCTCATCTCTATTAGTGTATAATATAACATCCATCGTTCTCTCAAACATACCAGAAGCCGTGTAGCGGACTTGTCGGACGGCAGTGTTAAGCTTTATATCAAGACCTTCTGCTAATGCCACAGGAACACAGGAATAACCATTCCGAACAGTTAAATGGCTGCCAGTGAACTCAAAGTCATCATCCTGTCAAGAAGATCCACGTTATAGGAAAAACGCAAGGCAGAAACACACACAGGGTAGGAGAAAGCTGCAGTAAAAATTACCTGATCCCAGTGCTTCAGAGAAAGTGTGGAAAGGGGAGTTGCATTAGCAAATTCTAAGTTTGCAAAATGCCAGTCAAGTATCTGTCTGTCCCGCGAAGATAAATATACATCGCTAAGAGGAAAAAAAAAACGGAAACCCAAATGAGTGAAAATATGTAATGTAGTGTCAAGGCAGTCAAATATTCCTTCAGCTAACACGACATCACCAGTAGAATTTATTCATTTGGAATTGGACTCTCTCCAAACTCTGACAAAGGACAACAACAGTACTGCTATCCACATTTACCTTGGAGGGTTGGCTTCTAGTTCCTGCAATTTCTCCTCAAGCTTTGCCTGGGCCTCTGCTAGCAGATCATAATCCTGCAGTACACAAATGATAGTTCCCCAAGGTCAGCAACTTAGGGAAGGCATAGCTCCATAATGATATCGGGCCATAGAAAAGCCACGGGATACTTTATTAAGACTACTGTTTTATGCACCAGTCTTCATAAAAAAAAAAAAAAAAATAATAATAATAAAAAAATAATAATAAATATATATAAATATATATATATTTTGCATAAGTACTTTTGGTTCATCTTGGGAGATCTGAGAGTCGAAGCTAGGAGCTGGTGTAGATTTTAGGTGTCATTTATGCTTGTTTTCTGATATAAATGTTATATTTGTTGGGCAACCAACTTTTTAACCCTTAGGATCAGCTCTGAACCCACACAATCCCTTTAAGGTTACTTTCACACTTGCGTTGGTGCGGATCCGTCTGTTACTATTTGTACAGACGGATCCGCACCTATAATGCAAACGTTTGTATCCGTTCCGAACGGATCAGTTTTGAATTACATTGAAAGTCAATGGGGAACGGATCAGTTTTCAAATGCACCATATTGTGTCATTGAAAACGGATCCGTCCCCATTGACTTACATTGTAATTCAAAACGGATCCGTTAGGCTCCGCCTCTTGAGATGGACACCAAAATGCTGCATGCTGCGTTTTGGTGTCCGTCTCCAAAACAGAATAGAAGCGGAACGGAGCCGAACTGATGCATTCTGAGCGGATCCTTATCCATTCAGAATGCATTGGGGCTTAACTGATACGTTTTGGACCGTTTGTGAGAGCCCTGAAACGGATCTCACAAACAGAATCCAAAACGCTAGTGTGAAAGTAGCCTAACAAATGAGCCCCATAGTATATCTTTTTGGCAGAAAGGACACATGGGTGATCTGCGCGCTTCCACGTCCATATGTCCATTCCGCAACAATATAAAACATGTCCTATGCTTGGCCGCAAAATGCGGGCCATGGGCTCAATGAAGTCAATGTGGATGCAACACGCATGGTATGGTTATTTTGCGGATCCAGAATCTTGAGGCACACAAAATACATACGGTCGTGTGCGGAGGCCTAACACTGGAGGGGGATACAAAAGAAAGGAGAAGTATTAGTTTTTCCCTCTATTCCTTTTCTTCTTTTACGTCCCCTCCTGGCTTTGCCTAAAAAAAAAATTAAAAATTGCCCCAAAACTGTAGGCGTGATTACAGCGTATAAATGATTTTCTAAACGGTCACAGAATATTACTGGGGGATACTGGATGTTACCGTACAACAGCACGACTGAGTGAACTGTTGGAATACAATGATTTCTCCTTTCGTTTTTCCTGTGCCATCTACACGTTACGCTTTGGGCTAGTTTTACATCTGCAGCAGAGTTCTCCGGCAGGCTGGAGTTCTCTGGATCGGCATTGCCGGATACTGTCACCTGCCCCTATTGACTACAATGGAGTCCGGCAGAAATCCACCCGCTACTCAAAAAATATGCAGAGAATCGGCCAGACATGAAACACTGAATGCAGCAGTTTTTGTTTGGATAATTCCCGGCTTTCTCTGCCAGAACAGTCAAAGAACACATGAATAAGGGCACTGTCACACTTGCGTTAAAGTTTTCCGGTATTGACCTCCGTCCCAGGGGCAAAATGGATCAGTTTTTTCGGTCTGCGCAAAAATAAAAATACCAGATCCGTTTTTCCGGATGACACCGGAGAGACAGATCCGGTGTTTCAATGCATTTGTTAGACGGATCCGCATCCGGATCGTCTACAAGTGCTTTCCGTTTGCACACAGATTTCCGGATCCGACAGGCAGTTCCGGCGACGGAACTGCCTGCCGGATCCTCACAAGACAAGTGTGAAAGTAGCCTAAGCAGTAATACACGAAAACATCAATACCTTGCAAAGTGCGGCCAGATCTCTATGCTTGCTTTTCACCAAGAACTCAGCAGTGATGTCTCGCGGAGGCTTTACATCAGATGCCTCCTTGTACTGCTGATGAAGCTCCTTTATCTTCTCTTTTAAATTAACCATCTGTTAAAAAGAACAGCACCTTATGATTACAGAACTACTAAGGAGTATGATGTATTCAGATTTCAGAACCAAAAAACCCGACATTACATTAGAGATAAACTGTGAACCTTTCAAAAGACAAAGCCATTAGCTTTAGAGTGGACTGACAAGATGGGCACAAGAGACAAAGCTCAGGAGGGGACCCCAGGGTCTTCTAGAATAGGTTATCAATATCAGATGAGTGGGGTTCCAACTCCCCAAACCCCCACGATCAGCTGTTGAAGCGGTAGTGCTGACAGCATTAAATAAAGCCATGCCAGTTACTAACATCATGGCTGATTTAATTCCCTCTGGTTTTCATTTTGCTTGGAACCGTGAATTTTGTCCATTCGGCATCACAGAGCTGCAGCTACATGACCGCTTTCTCCGCATATCTGCTCCCGTTGTGCAGAACTATTTAAATAAGTTCCTTTACGTGTATTCAAAGATGGATGTTGGCAAAGTGGTCAGGAGACCACTACCTCAATGGTGTGGATGGGATGAGACTTGCAGCAGCTGCAACTACCTGCATGTGCCTATAAAACCGGCCAAATCTTTAAAGCAGCTGTACTGATATATAGTATATGTACCACTAAAAGGTGTACCTTATTCAGCAGTTCCTTTAATTCCTCCTGTGTTTTCACTATTTTCTTCCAGTGCTCAATCTGTTCATCTTTTACGTGTTTTTCTTGAAGTCTTATATAAAAAGAAACAAGAAGGATATATGTAAAACTGGACGAGTCAATAAAAAACAAACAAAAATAGAAATTATCCAATAAAAAATGGGCATACAGAAGAAGACACAAAGTCGTACGCATCTGAACTCGTATTATAGTCATCGACAAAATATATGAGGCCAACTTACTGTATAACAACTTCTAGGGCTTGTCCTAGCGAGACAGGTTTATTATTAAGAACATTGAAATCTAGCTGATGGCTGAGGTAGGAGGTAGCTTCCAATAAACGGTTAAATTCTTGCTCTACCATTTCATCCTTTTCTTTTGGCACCTGAAATAGGAAACGTAACAGAATATCGGAATGAGGAGGCATTAAGTACTGAAAAAAATCATACAAAGTATGCTTATTTAAAGGGTTATTCCCATCTCAGACATTGGTGGCATATCGCTAGGATATGCCCCCAATGTCTGATAGGTGAGGGTCCAACCTCTGGGACATGCTTCTATACTTCGCCCCATTGAAGTCCCAGAGGGTGCACCGAGCATGCGCAGCTGCCCTCCATTCATTCCTATGGGAGCATCGAAAATAGCCGAGAGGGATGCTTGGCTATTTTCAGATGTCCCATTGAAATGAATTGGAGGCGCACCGGGGCCACCGCAGCAGTCACTTCTATGGGGCTGATGGAAATAGCCGAGCCAGCACTCAGCTATTTTCGGCGCTCTCATATGAATGAAAGGAGGGCAGCTGCGCATGCTCGGTGCACCCTCTGCGACTTTGTGGGCTCAGTTCTGAGTATAGATTCATGTCACAGAGGTGGGACCCTCACCTATCAGACATTGGGGGCATATCCTAGCAATATGTCCTCATTCTCTGGGATTGGAATAAATAGATAGATGTAGTGACATCAGGGGTCAGCAATCTTTGACAATCCAGCTGCTGTGAAACTAAATTGCCAGCATACGTCATTCATTTCTATGGGAGTTCTGAGAAAAGCAGAGCAAGTATGCATGCTGGGAGTTGTAGTTTCACAACAGCTGGAGTGCCAGAGGTTTCCTACCACCGCGCTACACGGTATAATTACTAAAGTGGTAAAAGAAAGAGAGGTCCCAAGTAGTACATGACACCAGCGACATATTAAACCACTACATAAGAGGCACAGTTGGGATTTGATATTCGGAAATTAAATGTTGCAACCCGGTCTTCAAATGTTTCCTTAAAGGGGTTATCCAGGAAAAGATATTTGTGACTTATCCTCAGGATAGGCCATCAGTATCAGATCTGCATGGGTTGCGACACCTGATCGCTTGAGCGCTGCAGCCTCTTCCTAGGCCAGTGACATCACTGTACATCGGTCACATGGCCTAGTTGCAGCTCAGCGCCAGTCAAGTCAATGGGCCGAGCTGTAATACCAAGCACTGTCACTATAACCTTTAAAAGGTTTTCCCATCTCATACAGTGATGGCATATGGCTAAGATGATGATCTGTGGGGGTCCAACTCTGGGACTCCTCGCCAATCCTGAGAAAGAAGTTGCTGCACCCCCCCCCCCTATGTTTTCCCTGCAAAGCAGCACTCCTGGGCAGCGGCTGTGCAGGGGGCTGCAGCGTAGTCCTGTTCCTTTCTGGCTGGGGCGCCGCTGAGATGCAGCACTATACCAGCAATGCAGCAGCTTCTTTCTCAGGATTGGTGGAGTCCCAGAGGTCAGACCCCCACCAATATAAAGTGTTGGCATAAGGTAGAGCAGGGTTCAGCAACCTTCGGCACTCCAGATGCTGTGCAACTACAACTCCCAGCATGCAGACTTACTCAGCTTGTAACTGCCAGAGAAGTGAAAGGAGGATTCTGGGAGTTATAGTTTCAGAACAGTTGAAGCGCTAGAGGATTCCTGTGCTAGACATATGCCATCAGCTTGCCCAACTCTTTACCTAACTCCCATAAACTAGAATGGAGAGAGAGCGGTGCACACGTATGCCACCTCTACAATGAGATTTAACTCGAGTCTGGCAGTTGACAGCCACCTTACCAGGTGAAGTGGGCATCAAGGCACCCGTTTCCACCACAGGTGAAGGTCCCAAAGGAGTGGCTCTCACCTATGAGACATTTGACATATCCTATGGACAATTTACATTGCCATGTAAAATAAGCTACAAATCAATGCTTCTTACTCATGGCATGCTATGAGTAAGGGTCATTATTGTTAGACCCGAAATGCGTAGGTATTCATGTGCCCATGTTGTTCCCGGTTTGGTTTTAAAGAAGCACAATAAAGTTTCTATGGTCTTATCGGATGCTGGCGTCTTTCCATTAATTTCCAAGTTCATCATTTGTGTTTTCCAAGAGCACAAAGCCTGCAGTCTGCCCATGGGGTGATACAGCTTTTGCGGTTTCAGGCGACAGTAAAATTTTCTATGCAAGTCTATGAGAGCTTTGATTTGAACCCGGTCCTACACAGGAGACGCTGTGTCAGTCTGACGGTCAGCCTGCAAGTCACGTGATCCAGAAGCGCAAAGAATGGAGTCATGTTACGCAGAATGTAGAGTCTGGTAAGGGCTTTCACTGTACTGCCTTAACCCTAGGAAATGTTACAAACATAGGGCCCAATAAAAATAAAAATAAATCTAGGGTGCTCCTTTAGTACATACCGCTTGTCCATTAGCTTCATACAAAGGACATTTTTGCTTAATTTTTGCCAATTCCATATTAACTTGTTTGCTGATCACAGCCATTGGATTGCCACCTGCAGCAAAAACAAGAAATCAAAGTAAAGGCTTTAATTTTAAAACAGAAGTTCCGCAAAGCTGACAATTCTTTAAGGTCTATAAGGAATCCATCATGTCAATCCACGCATAAGGTGGTATAGATTAACCCCTTTGGTACAGGGCCACAATTGCCTTTTCTGTTTGACTCCCCGCCTTCCAAGAGTCATAACAGTTTTACTCTTATGGTCACATAGCTAGAAGGGTTTATTTTTTGGGGACAACTTATTATTATTTTTTTTTAACAATATTATTTAATTTACCATATTTTGTATTGAAAAATGGGAAACAAATTCTGTGAGTAAAAACAGAAAAATGTTTTTTTGTTCAAAGGTTTTTATTTATGTTTTAAAGTAGAAAACCTAATATTAAGGATAAGGTCTTAATATCATTTTTGGTGCATAGTGAACTCTTTAGGAACAACACCTGAAAAAAAACAATTTTTGCATCACCATGTTCTGACACTCAACTTTTTTTTATACAGTAGTTCTATCTACAGAGCTGTGTAAGGATTTGTTTTTTGTGGGGCAGGCTTTTTTTATTGACATTATTTTGGCACGTATACGACCTTTTATATTACTTTGCATTTAATTTTTTGATCCAGCAAGTGATATATTAAAAAAAAAAAAAAAAAAAAAAAAAAGATAATTCAGTAATAATTTGATGTTTTTCCTTTATGGAGTTGACCGTGCAGAATAATTAAATACTTTTATATTTTAATAGTTCATCCATTTGTTTAAAGAGGTGTTACCAATTATGTTTGTTTTTGTTTATATTTAGATGAAAAATTGGGAAAGACTGTGATTTGAATTTAATAGTAGTGGGATTTTTTAAAATATATATATTTTTTAAACATTACTTTTCTTGAACATGTGGTCATTCCATGATATCGATTATAACAGTCTATGGGGAATCTCCATGGGGCGGGCCTGGGAGCCTTCACAAGGCCCCAAGTCTGCCACAAAAACAGATAGGCCCCCCACAATTTCTTGACAGGGGGCAGATTAGAGGTCAGGGGGAGCCCCTTTGATTAACATCTCTGTCACTGCGACTGGTTGTCAGCCGCGTTACACAGTCGGCACTCGCCACTTATGGAGCAGGGTCAGCTCATGAGCCTGCTCCGTACATCCCCTCGTGCACCTCCTACGGTTATGGCAGGGTACACAATGCAATGGTCCACCTCACTATTACTGCAGTGCATTTACTACTTCGGTGTTCTGTTACTGTGGTGTCTCAGTACAAAAAGTCAAAGAGTAATAGGTAAAAACCACATTTAAAAAAAAAAAAACAACTTTTTTTACCCTTTAAGACGGCATATACCGTATATCCCCCGATTAATGAGGACAGTAACAGGCTGGGAACTCTTCTACCTACCCTTCACAGACACAAAACCAGGAAGTAAAAGGATGTCACATATTACAAGGGATTACTTATATTCCTTGGCAGTGAAAGAATTTACTGTTCCTACTGAATTATCCGCATGCAGGATAATTATAAGGCGGACTAATTAACGAATGGTAATTTAATTACTCTATAGGGTAAAGAACATTAACTTACCAAGTCCAGTGACTACCATGGCACCCAAGTCAGCGACATAATTCCCTTTACGGAAGGTGGCAACTCTTCCTCCAACACGGTCCTGTACAACAAATCAACGTCACTTCATTTAACACCCTGCAAATCCATGTTACAGCGAAGAACAAAAAAACTACAGCCCATCCACGGTGAAATATTACACGTCATATCAGATTTGCTCATTTGCTTCAGGATGCTATCCAGTGCAAATAAACTAGCAAGGAAGTGGAGCTAATCCAGAAGCCAGTTAGAGCCTTCTCAGTCTGTTAAAGGGGTTTCCTCACATCGTATGTCATTAAAGGATGCATATCTCCAATATGGGAGTTCCCAGAGGCCCTGTCAAGGAAAAGATGGGCCCCATTCATTTCTATGGGAGATCCAGGAAACAGCTGAGCAAGCATGTCCGAGATGGGGAACCCTTTAATGTGCTGCCACACTACATTTGCTTTCTGTGCTTTTTGTTACTTTATCAAATACATTGCCACTTGTGTTTTTTCAAGCAGGACCAAAAACCCAATGGATATCTATAGGACAATAACGCCAGAAAATGAGGCCAAAAAGAAAAAAGAATTTATTTTTACAGCTCAAGTCAAGAAAAGCACCACAAAAAATTAAATAAATAAAAAAATTGCATGTTTGGACAGCATTTAATAAATCCCAGCAAACATCTGGAGCTGGTGTTTTTTGCATCTGTAAAATAATAAAATTGCAGCAAAAATACCTGGAGAAAAAAAAAAAAGTGTTCAGATTAGAGAAACAGCGTAAACCCACACAGCTGTTTTTGCAACTCCAGCCAAGCCACCGTGGCCGATGTGCAAGACTGGTATACCAATACCTTCTGAAAGATCATCCAGTCATATTTAATTAGAAAACTCATTTTTAGAACAGTGAAGGAGAGCATATGCTTTACTTCACTTACCCTTGCTTCTAAGAGAGTAACATCCATGCCAAAACTTTGCAACTGGCGAGCTGCGGCCAAACCAGATACTCCCGAGCCAATGATGATCACCTTTCCAGTCTTTTTGGCTAAAGGGGGTTGGAAACCAGGTGGTAATATACACACAGACTGAAATTCTGCATGGTGAAACAGATGGCATATATAGCAATGCTATAGTATAAAATGGGCAGGACCAGGTCTGGACGTCATCATTTATGGTGTGTCTACAAGACAATGTGCAGCAGTCCATACAGGTTGAATAAAAAACACCATGGTGGTACCCTATGCCCTTTACAGTGGGACTTTGAGGATTGCCATACAACGCTAGCATATATATTTTTTCATTGTACAGTTTTAAATCCATTTTTGGTTTCTTACTTGGTAAAGGCTTCAATCTCTTGTAGATCCCAAAGTTAATTAATCCATGTCTTTCAAGATAGCAGTGTATTCTGTGAACCAGCACAGAGTCACCTAAACGAGGAAAAAAAATTAAATAAATCTAACTAAATCCAGCGACATAGACATAACGATGTTATAATCATATTAGACACACTTGAACTTACTGTTATATGGGGCTTCTAGCTGCTGTAGGGTCACCTCAAATGTAAGTTGGACCTTAGGGTTGTCTAACCACAACTGCAACTGCAATAGATGAAGCCATGACAAGATGAGTAAAAGTAAGTTCACAGCTGCCAGTTGTAAAGGTGATGTCTGGTCATACTTACTGTGCGGTTCCGGATGTACAGGAAGACTTTCTGCGTTGGCTGGGGGCCACTTATAATATCAGGGAAGCATGCCGCTTCTTGGGAAGTCATTCTGTCATGGGGAAGTCTGCTCTGGAAGGCGGCACCTTCTACCCCTGAAAAATTAGCATTTTAGTGCAATGTAAGCAGCTTGTTTCATGGATGTTAACCGATTATTAAATCTATGTGTCTATGTGCTCTACTATGTCATATGAACGTCATAAAGGAGTCCTCTGCTCGCCCTCTATTAGGCAGAGCACTACAAACAGCAAGTCCTGATTTGGAGCAGGGCTGTGGAGTCGGAGTCGGAGTCGAGGAGTCGGAGTCGGAGGCAATTTTGGGTACCTGGAGTCGGAGTCGGAGTCGGCAAAAAATGGACCGACTCCGACTCCTACTAGATTTAAATTGGAATAAAAAAAAATTGGAATAAAAAAAAAGCAAGTTTAAATGTCCCAATTCAGATAAAGTTATAATTAATTACTTCCCTACTGTAAGAATAAAGGCCAATGCATGCAGTGCGTCACGTTACCGCTAAACAAAGACCTTAAGTGACCGTGAAGGAGCATGCTTTTCATATGCTTTACTATGCAGTTAAAGGGACACTGACAGGCTGATTTACCGGCTAAAGATATATCTGCTGGTATTCATCAGAGGATTAGGAATACAACTAGACGACTGTTACCCCCAGTTGAGGTTTACTTGTGTTTAAAACGTTTTAATCAATATGCAAATTCTCTACCTTTGTGCCCAAGGGGCAGGCGCACATGTAGAGTACTGGCAGCACTAGACAGGACTAGGTAGCGAGGAGGAGAGAGAAAGCTGGCACAGCCTCAGCATAGCCAGACCAGGCTGCTGCCAGCACTCTACACGTGCGCCTGTGCAGGAATTCAGCGTTCAGCTAGCCTGAAAAAAAGCCAGTGCAGTGAATAATAACGAGGGGAACAGCGCTGGGAAGCTGTACTTCGGGCGCGGCTGGGCACAAAGCCGCAGGAGGCAGCTGCCCCATTGGGCACAAAGATAGTGAATTTGCATACAGATTAAAATGTTTTTAAACACAAGTACAGCTTAACTGGGGGTAACATTAGTATAGTTTTATTCCTAATTCTCTGATGAATACCAGTATATATCTTTAGCTGGAAAATCAGCCTGTCAGTGTCCCTTTAAGGAGCGGCAATACTTACACTTTCCATTGTCTTGTGGTCTGCTGTTACAGGGAACCCATGGTTATCCTTGCCTCTCACTGATAACTGATTAAGGACTGGAGACACTTGTATAAGTGAAGGGAATGGATAGTCAATAGTTCAAGACTGAAGCTGTAAACCATTTGAAAAACTGCTATCATTCAGCTAAGGCTATAAAACATGTAAACTCAGATTGTTAGCTTAAATTTTAAACATGACTATGGGATTCTACTAGGAAAATCATGTTTTAAAATAAATGCCCCTTCCCCTGCCCCTTCCTGGATCCTCCCACTGCTCTATCTTCAGCAGAAGATCAGCACACAAAGGAGAAGGCAGCAGCTTCTGCTCAACTACCTCTCTGTGCTAGAGAAGATTAGAAGAACTTGGTGGAACAGCTTCGTATTTGCATATTAAATACAGAGGAGTCGGAGTCGAGGAGTCGGAGTCGGAGTCGGAAGTTTCAAAATCTGAGGAGTCGGAGTCGGACAATTTATCTACCGACTCCACAGCCCTGATTTGGAGGACTTCCCACTAACGTGCAGCTTCACCCGACCATTACAGCTCAAGGTTGAGGATATTAGCTGCTGGACACCTGAACCAGCCCAAAAATGTATGCAATAAGTCACGACTAAAGGCTTGCCGTCAAACTCCGCACATTCTGAACTTTTATGTTGCTGAAAAATTGCATTAAGGCGCCCAAACGTGAAAAATAGCCTTTTTTTTTATATCTTGTAAGAATTTAATGTTAAATTTTCTAAAAATATATACAAGATGGCATAACAGGATTTTTACTTTCTAATTCAGGTTTAATGGTGTACGTCAAAAGCTTAAAAATAGTTGCGGCAGTGAAAGGGTAAGACCACTACCTGGGGGGGATCCACTTTTGGTAACACTTACCCGAGGGCTCTTCTGGCTCACTATCAACTTCTTCCTCTGGAGGAGCTTGTGGAGGGGGTGGTGGAACTTTCTTCTCTCGCTCTGCTTTTGCGTTTCTTTCTTCTTCTGAATAATATTCATCTTCGGAGAGGTTGGCAAGGCTTTCGTCCATTTCCCGATATTCTACCTGTAAAGTGTAAAAATACCCCAAAATTTGAAAAAGGTTTCAATACAAAATCTCTTACGTGGGCATCTATAGTTCGGTATAATGAAGATCCGTTTGGCCCCTCATCTTGAACAGTTAAATAAAGGAAGCACCATGATAGGCAATATCATGAGAATCCCCTTGGCACCACGGTGCCGTATGGTAACCGATGTACCTGCAGTTTGGGCTTTCATTAATCATGGTTTAGAATACCCATTTAAACATTTTGGGAGATATTCTAAGATCAAAAAGGGATCTCGTGAAAAGGACCCTCATTTATTAGTCAGAGCCAACGGATTTCAATGCGGAGCTTTATACTTCCTGGGGGGCATATGACCAGCATATTCCCAGGGCGTGACGCATCTTTATAAAAGAGTCAAATACCTGGCTACCACAGCAGTAAGACCTGCAACTCTTTGCCAGCTCGGAAGCAGCATCACCATCAAAGCGACCAGGGGAAACGAGATCACAAGACATCTTTCTGATATCAGGGATCTCACTCATGAAGCTGCGCTACACTGACCTCTCTCAATGGACAGCATCAGTGCAGGGAAAGATGACTCCCGGGTGACTGAGCGCCCAGTCGTCAATTTATTCTTTCATTGGCATATCTGGCACCATTAAACCGGCAGCCAAAACAGGGGAATTTTTGAAAAATAAGTAGATATGAAAACAAGGGGATCAATGGTAATGATGAGGTTAGGGCTACAAACTGGGACAAGAAAGAAGTGCCAGCAATGTTTTCCAAGGACCTGTGAGAACTATGCTGGTTGATACTGTATGGGTACTTCCACTTTGCACTACTTGTGTTAAATCCCCTACTTTTGTATCATAAAATTAACAGTACGACTCCAAGACCACCACAGTGGCTCCAGGTATGCCATTTCCATACAGTGTGCACCATTTTTGAAGTTCCTTTCTTTATAAAAAGGCCAAGCTGATGAAAGGTCATGGTTGGAATCCTGATCTTACAGCTCCATGCCCTGTAGACAGGAAAAAGCTAACGTCAGGTCCCCTTTTAACGGCACAAAATACCGCAGTCTTCAGCAGAAAAGACGCGTTCACTGAAGTGGTTGCCACTAGCAGTCAGATGAACAGGATTCTGGTAGAGGTCAGGAGAAGGCTTCCTCCTTGGATGTGTTGTAAGAACTAAAGCATTTCAGAGCAGGAAGAATGATGGCCGGGCGTGTCCGTCATAGCTCAGACAATTTCATTCCAGTGAAGGGTAATGTGAAAGGGGTTTTCCGAGTGCTTAATACTGATGAGCCATCCTCAGGAAAGTTCATCAGTATGCAATTGGTGGGGGGCCGACTCCAGACACCCCCGCTAATCAGCTGTTTCAAGAAACTGCAGCCTTTTCCTAGGCCAGTAACGTCACTTTCATTTCTCACGTGGCATAGGTGCAGGTTAGGCCTATTCAAAAGAATAGGGCCAAGCTACAATACCAATCACGGCCACTATATAATGGGCGGCAGTGTGCTTGGTAAGCTGAGACGAGGCTGAGGAGTTCAGCGGAGAGCTGCGGCCTCCTCAAACAGCTGATCAGTGGGAATGCCAGGTGTCAGAACCCCATTTGTCACATACTGAAAACCTAGCCAAAAGAAAAGATTATTAGTATCAAACACTCGTAAAACCCCTTTTAAAATAACTCAGATGCTAAAGGAGTTTTCCGATCCTGTAAACACCCCCCGAAATACCTGGGTCCCTCATACAGAACATACTTACCTGATCCCCAATGGCTGCTAACTCCGGATCCCTGTACGGCCACCACTGCCTCTCCTCGTCATGCAGATCACAACATCCGGCGACCGCCCCGAATGTGACTGGCTTCCCTTGTGTCACGTGATGCAAGGGTCAGGTCACCGTCACATCCCGCTATTGGCTGCATTCCCCGTCGCTGGATGTTGCGATCTGCACAATGGGGGAAGATGCTGCGGCAGCTTTCAGGGATGCGGAGGGAAACAGGCGTCAGGGACCAGGTAAGTATGTTATGTCTGAGGGACCAAAGCATTTTGGGGGTGGTTGTTCACAGGATCGGATAACCCGTTTAACTTACAGTATGTCCGGGCTGAAACGATTCCCTATAGGATCACACAGCACTCAGCAGTTTCCATCAGACGCACTCTTCATACAGCTCCAAGCCAGGGTCTTGTGTCTGGCAGGAATGGGATACAGAGACCCTCTGTTGTGGTGAAAGGTGGGGGTCCGCATAACGGACAAGGATAGTACTGTTCTATCAGGGGCCAGCTGTTCCGTTCCGCAAAAAAAACGGAATGCGCATGGACGTCATCCGTGTTTTTTGCGGACCGTAAAAAACTGAAAAAGCCATACGGTCGTGTGCAAGAGGCCTTAGCTTGGTGAAAAGCTGGTGAGGATCCACCCAGATGACTATTCTCCCCGTTCCAGGCTCATTTTCAGGGCGACCGTACACTGTCCGGGCCCGTGCTGCGGACCACAAACTGCGATCCGGTCGGTGCCTGTGTATTGCGGACCCGCTGTATGCAGGCCGCAATATAGCTACAGCCGTGACCCCTCAAACTGTTTTTGTCTCACACCCTGCAGTCAAGCAGAGTGGTTTGGAAATATACGAGCCGATCAGGATTTCATGCCTTTAGGGTCCCTTTAAATATTTTGCTTGTGTATCAAGAGTGAACAGGATATTGCGTCCTATGCCGTGCCTCACCAGGGAAGAGCTGGTCTAAGCTAATGGAGCAGGCAGGCACAGCTGGTGATGCCACTCATCGGCAGCTGCCCGCCTACTCTCTGAAACGGCTGCAGGGAAGAAGAGCTACGTGAAACAAGCAATGTTCTCAGCTCTTTTGACCAGGGATGCAACGATTAATCGATGTTGGCGATAATATCGGCTTAACTGCAGCGGTGCGGCGAGTAATTAAGTCCCTGATACATCGCTGGCTGCGATGCATCAGCCGGGAGGGAGGAGGCGCTGGAGATGGCAACTCACAGCGGGGCCGGTGCAGTCGCTCACAGCGAGCAGTATAATATCTAGTATTCTTTAACCAGCAGTAACTTTTCCTTAAACCTCATCTTTATTACCTTGAAGCTCTGGTAACGGGCAGAGGCGGTGTAAAGTCACTCAGTCACGTGACGCGCCTGATTCATTCATAAAGTGACTGAGTGACGTTACACCGCCTCTGCCCGTTACCAGAGCTTCAAGGTAATAAAGATGAGGTTTAAGGAAAAGTTACTGCTGGTTAAAGAATACTAGATATTATACTACTGGTGTATTTGGGGGACACTTATGGGGGAGATCTGTGGATGACACATAGCATAAGATGCTATATAGTGCCATCCTCAGATCCCCCCTCCCCATAACAGTGCCATCCGCAGATCCCCCCTCCCCATAACAGTGCACAGATCCCCCTCCCCATAACAGTGCCATCCGCAGATCCCCCCTCCTCATAAGAGTGCACAGATCCCCCTTCCCATAACAGTGCCATCCGCAGATCCCCCCTCCTCATAACAGTGCACAGGTCCCCCTCCCCATAACAGTGCACAGGTCCCCCTCCCCATAACAGTGCACAGGTCCCCCTCCCCATAACAGTGCACAGGTCCCCTCCCCATAACAGTGCACAGGTCCCCCTCCCCATAACAGTGCACAGGTCCCCTCCCCATAACAGTGCACAGGTCCCCCTCCCCATAACAGTGCACAGATCCCCCTCCCCATAACAGTGCACAGATCCCCTCCCCATAACAGTGCACAGATCCCCTCCCCATAACAGTGCACAGATCCCCTCCCCATAACAGTGCCATCCACAGATCCCCCTCCCCATAACAGTGCACAGATCCCCCTCCCCATAACAGTGCACAGATCCCCCTCCCCATAACAGTGCACAGATCCCCCCTCCCCATAAGATAGCGTGTAAGAAGAGAGCTAGCCTCAGCCCTGACCATGTGGACATGTTGTCTTTTTTACATTGTTATGCAAAATTTTTATAATTATGTAACTCCTAAAATTGTTTTAATATGGCCTTTGAACATACTTTTTCAAGTAAAATCATATAAACCCCTTTGTCATTTTGGTGTTTTTTCCCGATTAATTGATGAAATTATCAACAAGTAATCAATTATTTAAATAACCGTGAGCTGCAGCCCTACTTGTGACGCATTTCCTTAAATATTTGTGTTAACTATAAAATAAGGACTCTGTAGCACCCATTTCAAAAAACTCAGCTCTGTGCTTGGCCCTCTCTTATTCCTCCTACCAATGTACGAATAAATGGACAACTGGGTATTACCATTCCTCTTGTCCATAAGGGCAAGTTCCTAAACACTGACCCCGTCCAGGTCTAACACTGCAACTGGTAAGGGTCCCCCATGATCTCCAGTGATCAGTTTTACAAAAGGCGCAAGGGTACTCCAGTAAGGTCTGATTGCTGGGGGCCTGAAACCCACCGATCACACTTTGATGGCCTAGTGGGTTAGGCCATTCATTTTTTGGAGGGAAATTTTTTTTATTCAAAAACTGTGAAAGGACTGGACAGTGGACTTTTAGTTACAACATACAAAGAGGCTCTGTTTTAGCATGACAGTGCCCCCTAAGGGCTCACTTACACGGCGGTTGTTCACTTTGGATGCCGTGGACCCAGAGGTCGACTACATTATTTTCAGAAAAGCAGAAAATATGACTTAACATTTTTGAGGAGTATTTTCAGCCAAGCAGGAGTACAGAATACAACATTGGACAGCCGTTTTAATTTTCTTGCCATAACTTTTTTATTTTTCTGTTGATGTAGCCGCATGAGGGCTTGTTTTTTGTGGGGCATATTGTGTTTTTTAGTGACACCATTTTGGGGTACATGTTACTTATTAACTTTTATTACCTTTTTTGGGGTGGTAATGGGAAGAAAACAGCTGCGCATTGCCTTCTGCAGATTAAATTTACGACATTTACCATGTGGCATAACTAGTGTTACTGTTATTCTATGGGTCAGTACGATTACGGCGATACTATATACTAGGGCTGCATGATATGGGGATTTTGTGCGATTGGGATTAGGGCCCTAAAAATTGTGATAACGATATGCGATGCGATCTTTTAGGCTGCATGCACACGACCGTTGGTGTTTTGCGGTCTGCAAACCGCGGCTCCACGAAACACGGAAGCTGCTCTGCGTTCCGTTCTGCAATTTGCGGAACGGAACACAGCCCATTATAGAAATTCCTATTCTTGTCCGCAAAACGGACAAGAATAGGACATGCTCTATTTTTTTTGCGGGGGCACGGAACGGAGCAACACGGAGTGCTGTCAGCATCTTTTGCGGCCAAAATATGCGGCTCGGACGCGGACCCCAACAACGGCCGTGTGCATGAGGCCTTAAGGGAATTGTGCTAGAGGTCTATCTGCTTGGATTTTCAAGGTAAAAGCGCACACAGATGACTTATAATGTGAAATGTAGTTATGCTGAACTCAAGAACTGAAAAATAAAATACATATTTGCATTACTGCAAAAGTACAAAATACAAAACCTGCCATTTTCTTAATAGCGCTGCACAGAACAGATAAATAGAATAGATAGAAGAACATGTGTTCATTAAAATGACGGCTTACTTCCAGCCCCTCCTCGCACTGTAACTGCTGTGCAGCATAGCGGACGGCGATACAGTGTCAGTGTCCCGTAGAAAGTCAACCATCGCTTTATAAGACGCACTGCCATTTTCCCCCCACTCTTATAAAGCAAAAAATAAGGTAATACGATTGCAGCATTTTTAGGTCGGCCAATTGCCGATTGCGATATGGCAATTTATCGTGATACCGATTGCGTTGGCGATATATTGTGCAGGCCTACTATATACGTATGGTTCTATGTGTTTGTTTTTACTACTTTTGCCCAATAATAGCATGTATCATTATGTCGCCGCATCCCAAGAGCCCAAACTCATTCATTTTTCTCTGTATATGAGGGCTTGTTTTTTGCAGGCGATAAGTAGTTTTCACTGGTACCATTTTTGGGGGCACTTGAGTCTTATAAATGAAAAATATTTTGGGGCAGGGGTGAATAGGAAAAAAATAAAATAAATCAAATTGATATTTTTTGCATTTTTTATGTTGTGCACAGGGCGGAACAAATAACACGTTATCTCTATTATACAGGTCCCAGCAAACATGGTGCGGTATATATGTGTGCGTGGTTTACTAAATAAAACCACTTTTTATGGAAGTGTTTTTTTTAAATTAAAACTATTTAACTTTATTCTTTTTTTTTTAGCCCACTAAGAGACATGACTTTTATACTGCACTGGTGTATCGGTAGCAGTGACAGGCTGTGTCTGTGGCCCAGTAGACATACAGCCATGTTAGGCTCCCAGCCGACATGGCACCACATCGGCACCCATGATTGCATTCGTGGGGAGCCAATGGTGAAAAGAAGGCCTGTTCCTTTAACTGCCTAGATGCCGCAGTCGCTATTGACAGTGGAATCTAGGGAGTTAATTGGCTGAGTTCTCTTCAATATGTTACAGTGGGGGCTGAGCGTCTGTCAGTGCCGGGATCCAGAGCGCTGTATCAGCGCAGCCTGTGGGGCCTGTTCAGTTCCTGCCACCCTCGCCAAAATGTATGGTGCCCGTGGCTGAACAGACTAGACAGGCTGCACTGAAATACATGCGCAGAAATACACACAAGACTTTCTTCAGAGAGTACCACTGCCCGTACAGGCATCCATGACGCTTGTGCAGACCTGTTTGGGTCTTAACTGCACTGAATAGGGCTAAACCGCGAACGGACACCGACTGTGGCATCAATTAGTTGCTGTCCGCAAACCGCGCAAATACTGCTGTGTGAATAGGCTCCTACAAATCTGAATGCAAGCATATTCCTCAAATCTTGATTAAAACTGCAAGATCGCCTTCCAACATCAGGTTCTATATAACCAGATTCCTCAGCTGTGACCCAAGAGGACGGATTCTTATCCTATCTGCTCACCCCAGGTCATCTCCTGGTCTTCATATCTATAGGCCACCACCATCTGTCATCAGGGAACAGAAGGATAGGGCATGCTGGATGTCAACATGCCTGATCTTTTGTATGCTTGGAGTCTCTAGCAGCATCTTATTCCCTTTCTGTAATGAAATAAACCCTCAGCAAATCCATTCTAGCAGATTTATGAAGAGGCCAGGGGAAAAAGATAGCCACCAAAGTGTACAGCCTACAAGGAGACAAGTAGTGCAGAGCTGCTGATCCCCCTGCACTACTGAAACCCTCCATCCATCCTAAAGCTATGGCCAACCAGAAAAATGTCGGCTGGATTTAACCATGAAACCACATCGGGTAGGTTGGCACGCTAAAGGTCTACAGCATGAAATCCTGGCCAAGGGGTCCCACACCGCTAAAGGTGGCCCTACATAGATAGTTGGCCCCGAGGGCTTGTCTGACCGTCCGCTCTCTACCAGACTGCCCCCTCCCTTCATACACAGGCATGTCCACCAATAGGGAGGTGGGGGATAAGCGGCTGCCAGACACCTATGGAGGTGGCCTATGTTCTTTCAGAACAAAAGGATCGGGCATGCTGAAGCTGAAATCCAACATGGCCGACCCTTTTCTCTGACATCTCAGGACGCCCACATACACACGATGGTTGGTCCCGCTGAGGGGGAGGCGGGCCATCACAGAACATTTACATTTTAAAAAATAAACCCTGTCTGCAGGAGGCAGCATTGTGCGGGACTCCGAGACGTCCCTTTCTATTGTAAGGACCGTCGCCCCCAGTGCCCTCATTGTTAGTGCAGCAGCTGCAGCAGATGGTTGACAATACACCCTCCAGCACAAAGCCAGGAAGGGCTGCCTCCACGGCCACCAGGGAGGGCACTGGCACCCAGCAGAATTCCACAGGCTCATTCACACTGTGCAGATTTTAAAAGAAACCCAGAGGTATAATGCAAATCCTGGCCTCTGTACTCCCACTGGATTATAGTGTGGAAACGATGAGCGTTGTAATACATGACCTGCAATCCTACATAACCCCTGCTCCTGACTGCGGACGTCTCGTCAGACCACAGTCACACTGTGCGCTATTGTTCCCTGGGATCAGCCACTCCGGCCTGTGCAGAGGCTGGCCGCAGGGTTTTCAATGGGACGGCTAGCAGGAAGTCCAGAGAGAGGGAGAGGGGCCCCCCTCCAATATTCACATGTCTGGGACGTATTACGTGCCAGGGGGACGACGCTGGAGGTCACTGGCGCTGTGCGATTAAGATCGTACGACGGATGCCGACTCACACTCACCTTCGCCCTCTTCCTACGACTCGTTCGACGACCTTCGGGGGTCTCAGACTGCCCCCCATCCATGATTCCCGGGGCAGAGGAGCCTCGTTGTTCTGACCCCGGAGAGGCCCTCTGGTTCTTCCTCGGGGTCCTTTCCAGGGACGCCCCGGTATCTGGGGAGGCCATAATACTGGAAGAAGACGACGAGGAGGATGAAGAAGATGCAGGGGGCTGAGACTCTGCACCGTTCTCACCACCCCCGTCGGACTCGGACTTCTTTGCAGTAAGCATCGAGTCGAGATGGCGGCTTTGGATCGGGGGAGGAGGGGCTGTCGAAAGGGAGGGGCTTGTGCGAGGATGATGGGTGGAGTAGTGGACACTAAGACCTGATCCACCGGCGGGCGAAGCCTTGTTGTGCCTGTGTGCAAGAGAGGCACCCGGACCCAGGAGCAGCGCGCTGGACGACGAGCACGCGCGCCTGGCCCCGCCCACCGCGGGGCGTCCACCCTGGCATTGTCCTCTGCTGGGTACCTCACCTGCCAATGGTGCCCCCGAGGTTCTGAGGAGAAAGGTGTATACACCCTGAAGTCTGGCCTGGAGGAGGCTTAGCGCGGAGTAAACATGCCCATACTTCCTTCTACGTCATGTACCAGAGGTTAAAGGGGTTCGCTGCGGAGCGGGGGCTACCGGGGAGCCCAGTTACATTGGGGGGGATGTGCACGTGCACAGACATAGCTGCAGTTTGTGCCCCCCAGAACTTTAGCCCCTCCCCCTTTAAGGAAGTGGCACACAGTGCACTAGCGCCTCAGTATAGGTGTTTGCCTTGTGGCTGCTGTAGGTTATATTACCCCACACGGTGTGGCTCTAGTCAGGACCTGCTCTCTCACAGAACATGTCAGCAGGTCCTGACTAGAGCCGCACCGTGTGAACGGGGTATTAGAGGCACTCTGTCGCGCTTCCTTTAAGGGGACAAAGTTACGAGGGGCACAAACTGCAGGTATTCGTGCAAGTGCGTCCCTGGACATCCTCCCCAGAGCTCCAAAACGAACCCCTGGAACCTCTGGTATATGACAGAGAAGTATGGGCATGTTTTCTAATATCAAAAGATTAGATGGGGGTCTGCGTGCTGAGCCCCCCTCCGGTCGCTGAAATGAAGGACAGACACGGCCAGACTCTCCTCGCTGAAGTTGTGCACATAGACATCACGGGAGAGACTTGTCTTCTTCCTGCGCCAGAAATAAAGTCTCAAACGCCATGTTTTGTGAGTTTTGAAATGGCCGTTTTTCCGCCACTCTAGCCACTTTTCCGAAAATGAAGACAGAAGTCTGCAGCAGATCCGAGCTGGCGCAGGGACTGACGGAGGATGCGCCTAATTTATGTTGAGGCCATAAATGAGGGGTATCCCCCGGCAGCGCAGGGGAAATCATACACTGGCATAAATCAACCTGGGGTACTGCACCTATAGTGTGGAAATGATGGGAGTTGTAACACACAACCTACAATATGACATAAAACCACGTAAACCGTGTTCATGATGTGAAGATTTCATCAGATCACGGGTCCAAATTTATCACTAGGCTCAGACTGGATGATGAATTTGATACGTTATTACACACTTGTGGGCTTACCTTTAGACAAAATTTTATCACAAAGTGGCGCGTCTTAACCCCTTCAGGACACGGCCGTTTTTCACCTTCCTGACAGAGCCTATTTTTGGAAATCTTTATAAATCAAAAGATACGCAGCAACCGAACCAACAACCATTTTCCATAAAAACAATTCTTTATTAAGATATTAAAATAACATGATTACCCCAATAATTTTAGAGATGGAATACCAACAAAGGGGAGGGGCCACAATCAACGCACTAAATAACAGCGTATTAACCAAAAATTGATACAATCATATAGTATGTGGTACAGTATATAGTGATTGATAAAAAATATGCGATAGACTTGTCACTACTGGAAGAAATACTTCATATAAAGCTATCCAAACCTGCTATAGAAAAAAAAGTGAAAATGCATTCACAGTACCATACCTATCAGAAAGTGGCGTGCTTGGTCCGACCCCGTAACTCGACACGCGTTTCGCGTATATCGCTTCGTCGTAAGGGAATGAGGCTGGACTTTCTGACTGCTTCTAAAAAGGGAAGACCTACCAATAGTATGATGAAATTATCGTCATGTGATAGTAAAATCACTGCACCTGGATCCAATACCGGCGCTTGACCAGTCACGCGACACCACGTAATAGCGCGTCAGCGCTCAAGTCGATCCGCCCCCCCGACGAGGGGACCACGTGATCAATCCTAAAAGGCCTGACCACGTGCCCTCGTCATCACGGCATAGAAAGTGGCTCAAGCGCCGACGCGCCCGCAGTCACGTGACCAGCCATGCACACAACAGACCTAGTTGCCATTACTGGTAAAGGCAAAAACAAGATAGGCAGCAAAACTTAATTATATATCATCAAGAATAAGTTAAAAAGTAATGAATAAAGCAAAATCATGTGCTACTTAGTGTGAAAAATGAAAAAATAACGATGAATGAAAAAAAATGACAAAAACAACATGTGCATTAAACTTATTGACGCCATGCAAATCCACAATGATATATTGAAGGCACGGAAATACAAGTGAACAAAAAATACTATTTAAAATACTTATTTTAAAAAATATTGATGAAAGAAGTGAATGACCTCATATTTAGATAAAGTGCTCACATCAAAAACCATCTCAAACTTTCAAAAGAATAAATAGTTAAAAAGATAAATTCATGAATAATCACTAAAGCGTCAATAACTAGTGTGCAATAATAGATATTTCTGTGCTTAATAAGAAATAAATAAAAATAATATAAAGTGCAAAGTCCATAATCATCATAATCATCAATATTACTTGATGGGAAAAAAATATATATATATATACAGTGCCTTGACTTTTTTCGTGTTTTGGTGCCTCACAACCTGGAATTACCATGTATTGTTTGAGGATTTGCATCATTTAATTTACAGAACATGCCCACAACTTTGAAGATGTTTTTTTATTATTATTATTATTATTATTATTGTGAAGCAAACAACAAATTGGATAAAATAACAGAAAAAGTCAATGTGCTTAACTATTCACCCCCCTAAAGTCAATACTTTGTAGAGTCATCTTTTGAGGCAATCACAGCTCCAAGTCGCTTTGGATAAGTCTCTATAAGCTTGCCACATCTTACCACTGAGATTTTTGACCATTTTTCCTTGCAAAACTGCTCCAGCTCCTTCAAGTTGGATGGTTTGCGCTTGTGAACAGCAATCTTTAAGTCTGACCACAGATTTTCGATTGGATTGAGATCTGGGCTTTGACTAGGCCATTCTAACACATTTACATGTTTCCCCTTAAACCACTCAAGTGTTTCTTTAGCCGTGTGTTTTGGGCCATTGTCCTGCTAAAAGGTGAACCTCCGTCCAAGCCTCAAATCACGCACAGAGTTGTACAGGTTTTGCTCAAGAATATCCCTGCATTTAGCACCATCCATCTTTCCCTCAACTCTGACCAGTTTCCCTGTCCCGGCTTCTGAAAAACATCCCCACAGCATGATGCTGCCACCACCCTGTATCACTGATGGTGTTCTTTGACTGATGTGTTGGGTTTGCGCCAGACGTAGCGTTTTATTTGATGGCCAAAAAATTCACTTTTAGTCTCATCAGACCAGAGCACCTTCCTCCATACATTTTGGGAGTCTCCCACATGCCTTTTCGCAAACTTACAACGCGCCTTTTTGTTTTTTGCTGAAAGTAATGGCTTTCTTCTGGCCACTCTGCCATAAAGCCCAACTCTATGGAGCGTAGATCTTATCGTCGTCCTATGGGCAGATACTCCAGTCTCTGCTGTGGAACTCTGCAGCTCCTCCAGGGTTACCTTAGGTCTCTGTGCTGTCTCTCTGATTAATGCCCTCCTTGCCCAGTCCATAAATTTTGGTGGGCAGCCGTCTCTTGGCAGGTTTGCTGTTGTGCCATGTTCTTTTCATTTGGTTATGACAGATTTGATGGTGCTTGTGGCGTTTCAAAATGTCAGCTTTATACAATCACGCATCTGTGAGGTGACTTGTTGAATCAGACATTCTCCACTTACAGTTTACGCATCAGACACCCAGGAGTTAATCAAGTAGTCTTTTAATCCGGAGATTGTATTACAAGATGTGCAGGGAATCCAGATGGTAAAAGAATTATGACAACAATATTCTCCTTGATAAGAAGATGGAGATTCTAGAGCACACACTAACAGCAATGCATGACTGGGAAAACAGGAAGTGGCTAGGCTGAACCAACTAGAGGCTGAAAAGAGGGGGGAGGAAAAGAGAGGAGCATACCAATACACAATGCAAGATACTGAAACAGAACACTCCCCGTCTGGTATCGGTAGATACTACTATGTATAAGCATACAATGGAATTGTATAAAATAACAATTAATAATGTCCATAAACCTGATGAATAAACAGATGCATAATGTCCATAAACCTGAAAAGTAAACATGCAATGAACATTTATTCAAACCGAAAAAGAATATGTCTTCAGTTCAGGCCATAGAACTGGTACTGGAAACAGTCTTAGAAGATGATGAGTATCTTTGGTAGAAGGAATCTCAACATGGAGTTCTGCAGGCATGAGCAACACAACTTCTGTAACAGGGCGGAAGAAGGTCTTGATTACTCCACCTTTCGCAGTTCTTACTTCCACCTTACGAACTTTTCCATCCGAACTGGAAATGACTTTAGTAATAAGTCCAGTAGGCCAGTTGAGATGATCAAATTGTTTGTCTCTTAACAGAACAAGATCTCCTTCCTTTAAATTAGGCGTTGGATCTTGCTACCTTCTGCGTTCTTGCGAGAGGCAGAGGTACTTTCTTCTCCACTATTTCTAGAACTGACTGGCAAGATGTTGTACCTGCTGCCACCGAAACTTATAAAGGTTGTGCTCTTTAAAAACGTCAGAGGGCATAGGAATATTTCCTATCTTTTCTGGTTTATTCTTGAGTGATCTTTTATGCACCCCAGATGTGGATTTCTTTTTTTTTTACTACAGGAGATTATCTGTTGCTTTCATTAGAAGCTGAGCAAAACTTGGTTCTCCTTGATCTTGCCAAAGATTTAGAATGTGATTTCTCTGTCTGTGTCACCAATTTAGAGCCAGAGCGCTTATTTTGTGAGGCTAATTTAGATGTAGATTGCTTTCTGTTTATGAATCGTGAACGCAAATGCTCATGTCTGCTTTTCACTTCTGAAATGGGATCTGTCTTTGTACGTACGGACTTGGGATGTTGACATGCAGTATTTGTCATGGACATTGGCGGCGAACTTTTCCCTGTGGTTTCCAGAAAAGGCTGAGCAATATGAAGGTGTTCATCCGTTGAAGACTTGGAAGAACTGTGATCCTCTTGGGTGCTATCAACAACTGCAGATGGAACTGAAGGTTCTTGCAAAGTATCTGAAATGAACTGTTCCTTCTTTATAGAAAGTTCAGAAGATACTTCCTTTACAGAATTAAACTCATTGTCAAACAGTTGACTGGAAGGCTCACGTTTCTGCGGTGTCTCATCAGAACTACATGAATCAGAAGGCTTGTTGTCAGTGAAGATATAGAATTGATTATGATAAACTGAGGACTGCAAAGCTGGGAAGGGCTTGAAGAGGGCTCCAATTGAGATCCTGAAGGCCTTTCTACAAGCTGCCCTTCTGTCCAGGAACATTCTTCTGCAGCTGACTCTCTGGGATTTAAGCTGCTTTCTGATGTTTTTAAAATATTTTGGGCAAGGAACCTCCTGCACATAGTAGTGGTTGGGACACTGCCTGAAGTAAGAAGTTCGTCCCCCTATAAATACGTCAGTTCTAAAGGAGTGTACTTGGCAGGGTCTGCGGGCTCTGTTGAGACATACATTCCCCACGATGACCCAACCCACTGTAAGTTTCTGGGCATATGGAGCGTTGAAAGGGCCATTGCGAAGTTCAAGGACCTCATGAGCCTCAAGAATGTTTCTACCTAGCAAGAGTAAGATCTCAGCACGGTTATCAAGGGGAGGAATCTCTCTGGCTATGTTCCTGAGATGAGGTTAATGCTGTGTGGCTTCAGGTGTGGGAATCTCATCCCTTGTGTCCAGCAATTTGTCACACTCAATAAGGGTTGGAAGAGAGAGTTTCTTATCTCATTTGATGGGCTTCAAGGTGAAACCATTAGCTCTTCTTCCTGAGGTTGTCACAAGACCAGAGCATGTTCCTAGGGTGTAGGGTGTAGTTTCTCCCTCTATCCTGAACAGATCAAAGATCTTAGGGCTAGCTAGGGAACGATTACTTTGGTCATCTAGAATAGCATACATTCATATGGTAGCAGAATAGCATACACTCTTACTGGTTGTGCAGTAGGAAAAACATCCACGAGGCAAATCTTAGAACAAGACTTACTGCACACAAGTCCTTCTCGACATACCTTTGTGCATCTGGGCGTGACGGTAGTGGTTGGTCGGTTGGCACTCTCCCCGCCATGAATCTCCCCGCCTTGATCAGAATGGTGCCAGCTAACTGGTTCTGGGTTCCGCCTGATTGGTCCCGGGTGAACAGCGGACACATGTACATCACTATTACATTCAGAACATTTGACTGGAACCTTACAGTGTCTGGCGAAATGCTGAAGCAGATATTATGACCCCTTAGGAACTCCTTACGTTCCTCAAAAATGGTGGAAAGGGAACACGATGTTGCTCCTTGTATTTTGAACCTGTTGTTGCCCATTGGTCTTGAATACTGAGGGGTAATTTCTCCACAATCAGGCCCAAACCATGGGAGGTATCAAGAAAGCTGAGACCTGGTAGCTGCAGGTCTCTCTTGACGATTTCAAACTCAAGAAGAAGGTTGTTTAATTCCTCGAACCCTCGGCGGTTTGTATTGGATAATTCAGGAAAGTCATATAGTTGTTTAAATAAGGCACGTTAAACTACTTCCAAGCCGCCGTATGTCTGCTCTAATCTTTCCAATGCGAGATGAAGGCCTTTGACTGGTTCGTAGATATGAACGGTTTTGAGTCTGTTAACACAGTTTGATGACCATGGACCTAGCCATCTAATTAGTAAGTCAAGTTCTTGCATAGGCGGTACACCAAGGGTTTGAACTGTTGTCTTGAAGGTGGCCTTCCAACTTCTATAGTTCTCTGGGCGATCATCAAAGTTCGTAAGGCTAGTACTGATGAGGGTGAGGTAATTAGCGATTTCTGATGCATCATATCTTTCCTGCATCATGGCGACGGGAACTTCTCCCTCGCTGGTGTTGGCACCATCTGATACACTATGTTTGGGGGTTGGTAGATGGAATGGATTGACAGCTGGTTTGAGCGTTAATGAAGGCTTCACATCTGGTAATGTTGGCGCCAGCGTCTTGGTTGCTATGTAACTAGTCTCAGGAGGTTTTAATGTGATTTCATGAGTTTGAAGCGGCTTGGTCTCTAATGGTGCCTGAAATACTGTGTAAGGTGCCAGATGTTTGAAAGAAAGAGAAAATGTCCACTGGACTGGGGTCAACTGTATAGCTATCAGCTGCCTCTTTTTTTACTCACATGAGTTCAGCAGGCTGATGTGCTGAGGCCAAATCTTCTGGTGCACATGCATTGACTTTGCTTTGGTCTAGGACGAATTGCAGGGTATGCCCTTCTGAGTCATTAGATATCTTAAACATAGGATAATAAGCATCTTGTTCTTCAGCAGCTTCTTCAAGAACTCTGAGTTCAGCCATGGCTGCTGCTTCTTCCCTTTCCTTTTGAAGGACCACCAACTCAGCTTCGGCCTTGGCTTTGGTCGCTTGCGCCTGAGCCTGTATAGCTGCTTGATTAGCTTGAGATTGGGCTTGTATAGCTTGCACCTGAGGCTGTATAGCTGCTTGATTAGCTTGAGATTGGGCTTGTGTCTCTGCGACTTGTGCCTTAATGGCTGCTTCCTTTCTAATGCAGTGAGCTTGTACCTTTGCTGCTTCTGCTTGTGCCAACACCAATGAGGTACTCAGCGAAGACGCAGTTTCATATTTTTGTGATATTTTGTCCTCTAGCATTGACTTGACTGCTATAAATCTGCTATATCTTTCATCATTAAGTGCAGGTTAGGTCTTTAATTCTAGGATGAATTCCTTTGAGTTGAGACTTGATAACAGAGAAGAATATTTTTTAGACAGTCTCTTATAACTATCATAGGTCTTATTCAATTTTGTACACATGGCCTTAAATTGATCTTCATTATAGCCTGATCCATGTGCTGCATCCATACATTGTTTAGTCTTTTCCCACAAACTAGATAAATTATTGCATACATCCATTTTGGCGGTTAGAAGGGCCTCTTTCATTTTTAATGAGGGCTTAGAAATCCTTCTAGCTGTGTCCTGCATTTCCATCTGTAATACAGCAGCGACCTCTAGTGGTGGTTCAGTCTTTTAATAGCTTACAGCAGGCAGACGATATTTACCTCAGAAAACAGACTGAATACAGTTTCTAGCCTGTATGAAACTGAAATAGCTTGAAGCTTCTGCGATCCTAGTGAATGCAGTACTGGGCAGTATAAGATATTACCCTCCACTTTAGCATAACAGGAGACAAATGATGATGGCTATTACTTGGAGGAGGAGAATATTCTGTTCTTAGTGGGAGAAGGAGAGTACTAAGACAATTCTTTTACTGTGGCGTTTCAAAATGTCAGCTTTATACAATCACGCATCTGTGAGGTGACTTGTTGAATCAGACATTCTCCACTTACAGTTTAAACATCAGACACCCAGGAGTTAATCAAGTAGTCTTTTAATCCGGAGATTGTATTACAAGATGTGCAGGGAATCCAGATAGTAAAATAATTATGCCAACAATATTCTCCTTGATAAGAAGATGGAGATTCTCCTCAGAATTAGAGCACACACTAACAGCAATGCATGACTGGGAAAACAGGAAGTGGTTAGCTGAACCAACTAGAAGCTGAAAAGAGGGGGGAGGAGAAGAGAGGAGCACACCAATACACAATGCAAGATACTGAAACAGAACAGTGCTCCTGGGGATCATCAAACATTTGGAATTTTTTTTTATAACCTAACCCTGACTTGTTTTTGTCAACAACATTGTCCCTTACTTGTTTGGAGAGTTCCTTGGTCTTTATGGCAGTGTTTGGTTAGTGATGCCTCTTGCTTAGGTGTTTCAGCCTCTGGGGCCTTTCAAAAAAGGTGTGTATATGTAAGGTGTGTATATGACACTTAGATTGCACACAAGTGGACATCATTTCACTAATTATGTGACTTCTGAAGGTAATTGGTTGCACCAGAGCTTTTATGGGCTTCCTAACAAAGTTAATATATACGCACATGCCAATTTTCTGTTTTCTATTTTAAACAATAGTTTTATTTATATATTTTCCTTATTTCACTTCACCAACTTAGACTATTGTGTTCTGATCCATCACATAAAATTCAGATTAAGAAAACATTGAACTTAAGGCTGTAATGTAAAAAAATACAAAAAAAGTCAGGGGGGTGGGTTAATGCTTTTGCATTTTTTATATCGTAATTATTATTGTCATCCCGATTCCCTCTTCATTTCTTCAAAACTCTTCTCTTAACTCAGTATATTCATCCCATAACCGCATCAGGAACATCCAATCATATTCTAAAGTAAATATAAGATAATCAAATTAATAAAATAACCCCACTAGAAAATAATATATACAGATTCACAGGAATACATTATAACCCACGTGCTCATTTAAACCTCTTGGTGTCACAGTATCCAATGTAAAAATCCTACTTTCCATTTGTGCCAATTTCTTCGCCTTGTCCCCTCCTCTAATTCCCCATTTTGACAACATCTATTCCTCTAAATTTCTGTGTCACTTTATGTGGTAATAACTTTGGAGCGCTTATACTTATCCAAGCAATTCTGAGACTGTTTTCTCGTGACACAATGTACTTTATGTTAAAGGTAAATTTGAGTCTATATGTATTACCTTTATTTTTTTTAAAAAAGGTTAACATTTACTAAAAATTTTAAAAATTCACTATTTTCTAAATTTGAATTTCTCTGCTTTTAAGATGGATAGTGATACCTCATAAAGTAGTTATTAATTTAACATTCACCATCTGTCTACTTTATGTCTGGATCATTTTTTGAATGTCATTTTATTTTTTGTGGACGTTAGGAGGGTTACATTTTTCGAAGCAAATCTCCAAAATCCACTTTTTTAAGGACCAATTGAGTTTTGAAGTAATTTTGTGGGGCTCAAGTTGTAGCAACGCATACCCATAAATGACCCCATTTTAGAATCTACACCCCTCAAGTTATTCAAAACTGATTTTACAAACATGGTTAACCCTTTATATGTTTCACAAGATTGAGAGGAAAGTGGAGGTGAAATTTCAAAATGGTACTTTTGTTTTCTAAAACGCCAGTCGACCCCATCAATTTTTAATTACATGCCATTACCTAAGTATTTATATGCAGTTTCTGGTTTGAAAACTGTAGAATATGTTTCATGACACAACCCTTTTAAGTCCTTTTCCTACTAAGTGGATTTTTTTTTTTGCTTACTTGGTACAATATATATATTATAATATATACATATTTCTTAAATAAGATGTGCCAGATATTAGCACATCAGCTGCTGCTAGAATAGTTAATGTGGGGCTATGTTTACAGTCAACTCAGGCAGTTACATGTGCAGTTCCCCAGTGGACCACTGCAAGGGTTAATTATTGCTAAATTTAATTTTTTTATGTATTCTGTTTCCCACATGGCTGAATGTCAGGCAAGGAAATAGTTAACTCTGGCAGCTCTAGTGCTTCCGTCGGCTTCCGCTCCATGCCTCTGCTCCGCATCTTGTGATACGGAGCACACAAGGCCGGTACCCGTATATTGTGGACCTGCTGTTTGCGGGCCGCAATACAGGCATGGGCCTCACACATTCGTGTGCATAAGCCTTAAAGGGGTATTCCGGTTACCATAAATATAACTTATGTATTAGACTAGTTCATCATCAACAATTACCTAATATAATGAAAATTTGACATATTTACCGTTCAGTAGTTATAAAAGTAGTTTTCTTTCTCTGCTACCTGTGTGTTTCCTCATAAATTACCATGGCAGGGACCTGTAGTTCTGAGCCTTTGTTAGGTCGAGCATGCTCAGTGTGTTGCTATCAATTCTCTAGATAAATGTCTTGTGAAACAAAAGGTAGTGTCAGTGCACTGGTGATTACTGAGTAGAGGGGGCATGACTGGACTATATATCAGGCAGCCAATCAATAAACATCAACACTCACAGCAGGAAAGCTAGGGATTGTGGGGATTGTAGTTTTGTGAGGGAAGATCAGGCGCCATTGCGTTGCAGGCTCACACAGGAGCTAGACAAATAGATTGCAAGGTAAAATGAAACTCTGGTTATATGTATAGGTATGGGTTCTGGCTGGGTCACAGCTTGCAGCCTTAATGCAGTTTTTCAAAAAATGAAGTTACTTTACCGGAATACCCCTTTAAGTCTGGCTCTGCCTGTTGTTGCTGGCAGATGCTTGGGAGCTTGGCTGAAGCCCATAGCAAAAAAAAGAGAATTTTTCTTCAGGAACCCCATTCCTGTGGCGTGAGAAGCTGCCAGAGCCAAAGCAATTGTACCAGGAGATCTGTGAGAGAAAGCAGATTATTTAGGATCACCAGGGACTGTGCATATTAGCAAATGTAATGCTTGTTTATGGCTATGGACTTTGTTGCCTGTGGAGAGGGTATATTGCTTCAGCACCCACCACTCTTCTAAAACTGATTAGCCTTCCATTTGAAAATCTTGCACCCTGCCAACTGTTTACCATCAAGGGCACCCCACCTAACACCAGGCAGGAGCCCCAAGTCCAGGGTGTGCGCCGACAAAAGAAAGGGTTTGCCCTCCATTCACTGCACGGCCCAAGGAGAGCCAGGGTGAGGACTGCCACTGTGAACTGTGAGTAATACTACTACCCTCATAGCCACTACCACTCCTCCCCGTGCAGGGACCCTGCACATGTTGTATGTCTGCTGTTGACTTCTACTGCATACAGTGTTATTGAAATATGTAAACAGGGATCGGCAGCCTCTGGAACTCCAGCTATTCTGGAACTACAACTCCCAGAATGCTACATTCACTTCTGTGGGGGTTGTAGTCTCACAACAGCTGGAGTGCCAGAGGTAGCTGACCCCTGGTGTACAATTACACATTTCACAACAGGTTAGGCAAAGGTGTATACTCAAAGAACACTCATTTGGCAAACATTTGGTTAATGATAGTCTGTCGTCATGTTAGATGCCAGGAGAACTTCCCATCGTGTTTCCCAAATGTGGTGGGTCCGGCCTTTCATTGCCAAGTACAAGCTTTCTCCCCATTCACACTGGTGCATCAATTACACCTGTAATTTAGAATTCCCTCTCCGTACTCAAATAGGCACTTGACAGTACAGTACCCTCTGGAATTCATATTATCCAATGGAGTATTTCTGTCTGGTAGAACCATGAACTGATCACTTATAAGTCTTGCTTACACAACCTGCCTCTAGATATGTTTATTTCACAAGTTACCTAACATTCTCCTGTTCCTGAGCTGCACCACATGATCCCACAACATAACATAAGTCCCAACTTTTGAAAAGTTATCGCTATGCTTAGTACTGTGACATTTTTTTTTTACACTAGGCTGCTCCTCTAACAACACCCAACGCCCATCTATACACCCAATCCCACCCAGTCCCCTTTGTGTCCCCTCTCAGTAGTGATGTCCCAGTAGTGCCCCCACACAGCAGAATGCCTCCTTAGTGCCCACCCCCACAATAGTTCTGCTCCCTTAACCCCCTCTTAAAACAGTTTAGACCCCTTAGTTCCCCCTTTACAGAAGTGCTGCATCCCTAGTGCCCCCTTACAATAGTGTAGGCTGTGTACTGTTAATAAAATAATTCTCACCTATCCCTGTTCCCCCGATGAATGGAGCAGAACACATCATGCTCTCCCCAGTAGTGATGAGCGGCATAGGCAATATTCAAATTTGCTATATTTTGCAAATTTTTGGCCGAATATTCGCCATAAATTCGCAAATTTGAGAATTTGTGATCTGCAGTCATTATTTACTTGATTGCAAAAATCGTCAATGTAATATATTTGCAATAAAAATTCACAATTAGAATATTCGCAATCAACACTAAGGGGTAGGCAACTTTCCTATAAATTTGCGATCAACACTATTCGCGAATACGAATATATAGCACTATATTCTAAATATTCGCGAATTCTCGAAGTTGCGATATTCGCGATTCGAATATTCGCGCTCAACACTACTCCCCAGCAGCAGGCGTGGTGAAATGCAGTCATTGCATCTGCTGTGGTGAGCAAGAGAGTGCACAGGTTGGGGGATGATCCCTGGTTTGTGCCCCATCCTGCCCAACCCAGCAGGTACGATCACGTCTCGTCATTATGATTGCTGCAGGGTATGGTGGAGCAGGGAGCGGACTTTTGTAAGTACAGGGAGGGTGCTAGTGAGAACAGGGAATATGTCATAGGCAGGGTCTGAGGATACAGAAGAGCAGAAAAAGCGGATTATGGGAGATGTGCTCTAACACGTTCACAGACCGGAAGATACAGGAGAATGGGGGGAAGAGGGAGGACAAATAAAAAGAGAAAAACTCAAAGTAAGTGACTTAGGTAGGTTTAATACAGCAACTAGCAATAAGGCCTGGTTTACATGGTGTATTTTTACAGTGAGAGGCTGCCGTTCATGCCACTGGCGTTTTAAAGCTGCGACCACAAAATGAAATGTTCTTTATTGGTGTGCTACTTTCTTTTTGCTTGTTTTTTCCTGGGTAACCCCACCCCATTTTAACTGTGCTGTCCTAAGAATGGGCTGGGCGCCATATGTTTTGTATCCTAAGTTTAGCTTAGAGCAACAAAACGTAGAACCTCATTCCAATGTCAGGCCTTGTACGGCAAAAGCAAGGTAGCCATTATTTGACAACAGTGACCTCTCCCAGAACCGTAAAGACCTATAGATATGGCAAATTATAAAACAGGTAGGAGTGGATAGTACATAGGCACTGAGTATATTGTGTGAGCATAGGACATAAATGTCTGAGAGGTGCAGGTCCAGGTGCCACCTCTTGGAGACCCTCATATCTCAAGAATGAGGCTTCAAAATGAATGGAGAGCAAGCCACACATGTGCAGCCACCCCTGCATTCACCGCTATGTGACGTCTGAAAATAGCTGATCGCTGGCTCGACTATTTTCTAAAATCCCACAGCAGTAAATGGAAAGGATGTGGCGCATGCACGTTGTCCTTTTTAAGATACAATAGTTGTGGTGCCATACCAAGCCCATACCATACCAATTACATATATACAGCACCAGAATCAAGCTCATAATATATACACACAGCGCTAGAATCAAAGTGATTACATAAATACAGCACCAGAGCCAAGCATGGTACATAAATACAGCACCAGAACCAAACTGTGCACGATCAATGCCGCTCTGGGACATATGGCCCACTCACGGACTGTATATCTCGGAGGGCATACGGTCGTGTGCAAGGGCCCTTTAGGCCTCTTGCACACGACCGTATGTATTTTGCAGTCCGTTTTTCACAGATCCGTTGTTCCGCCTTTTGTTTCCGTTTCTGTTCTGTATTTCCTCAAAAACATCTCTGTATGGTTTCTGTATGCGATCTGTTTTTTGCGGATCGCAAACGGAAACAGAAAAGTTGTAATCATTACTCTAATGATTTACTGTTTGTAAACAGTAAACACAGGGGCAAAGTGGGCATGGATCTGCAAAATAACGATGACATACAGATATGTTTCGTATGCATTCCATATTTTTTTTTGCGGACCCATTGGCTTGAATGAAGCGACAGAACGTTCTATTTTTTAGCAGAACGGATATACAGAAATACGAAAACGGAATGCACACGGAGTACATTCCGTTTTTTTGCGGAACCATTAAAATGAATGGTTCTGCATACGGACCGCAAACGCAAACTGCAAAAACGGAATGGACACGGAAAGAAAATACATTCGTG